>OX244006.1:1250000-2500000 GCA_945859715.1 Apamea sordens | reverse complement strand
TCCTGTATTATTGCATCAATTGAGTGACCAAAATAAAAAAGGCAAGTGTCATCAGCATATAAGGAAATATGCCCCTTCAGGCCTATCTTGTCTATATTGTTAATGTAGATTAGGAATAAAAGGGGACCACAAATCGAGCCCTGAGGCACGCCGCAGTTGATTACCTTAGGTGCGCTAACGTTGTCACCTATTTTAACGACCTGTTGGCGTCCCTGCAGATACGATTCAAAAATTTTGAAAGCATTTCCAGTTACACCGATCAAGGCAAGTTTATTCATTAACAAGCTATGGCTAACGGTATCAAACGCCTTTTTTAGGTCGATGAAAATCCCTAAAGCAATGTGTTTCCGGTCTATATTAGTTTTAATAGTTGTGATTAAATCTGTTGCTGCTGAAAGAGTATTGGATTTTGGTCTAAAGCCATACTGTCGTTGAGAAAGGTAGTTAAATGAATTTAAGTATAAATTGAGACGATTGTGCAATAGCTTTTCAAAAATTTTAGACAGCACAGGCAAGACTGAAATAGGTCTATAATTTCCCGGGGACAGTTTGGAGCCAGCTTTAAAAATAGGGGTAACTTTGGCGTATTTTAATGTATCAGGGAAGTGACCTTCGCTCAAACATTTGTTGATGCATTGAGTTAGACTGGGTAATATGAGATTTTTTATACACTTGAGCGATTTGACACTAATGCCGTCTATACCGGTGCTGGTGTTTGAATTCAGGTCATCAATTATTTTCCTAATTTCGTCTACCGTTGCTGGTGCTATCTGAGAAAGAGTAGCTGCATTTTTGGTTTTGTTTAGCGTGATAGAGTTAGTCTGGTTATTATGATATTTAGCAAGTATCTGATTAGCTAGAAGTGTACCTATATCCGAGAAATAGTTGTTAAAGCACTCACATATTTCCTTTTCATCAGTAATTAGCCCTGTAGATGATTGTAATTTAGAGGGAGCAACACTTTTTTTTAGTTTATTATTAGACAAGCTATTTATCAATTGCCACATCTTAAGGGGTTTACCCTCGCATTCTTTGAAAGATTTAAGATAATATTTACTTTTTGTCGCTTGAATATTCACAAAAACTCTGTTTCTCTCCATTTTAAATGCTTCTTCTAATTCTTTGTTATTCGGATTATTTTTGTAATTTTTCCACAGTTCATTTCTTTTGTCTAATTGATTAACTATGTTCTTATTTATCCAATCTGTTCTCGGAGGGTTTAGTATTTTAGTTTTTACTGTTTTGTTTATGGTGATTGCTGTCTGGATTGCTTCCTCTAGCCTGGTATATTCCTCGCCGATGTTACTATAGTCCAGGTCTTCTACGGTTTTATATAAGTTTGTGTATGATATAGCTTGGAATTTCACTTTTCTAATAGGCTCGGGCGTATACCTCTCGACTTCTAAGAAGATCTGTTTATGATCAGACATGGCAGATTCTATGATAGCTAGATGTATTTTATGATCTTTGAGGCTGGTGCATACATGATCCAATATACTCTTGGTGGTTGAAGTTTCCCTAGTGCAGTATTTAGCATCAATTTTATTCAATATGGTGTATCCCTGTTCTACGAGTGTATCTGTATATTCAGAGGTAGATCGGTTTGGTGCAAGCAGGTTGTAGTTAAAATCCCCGAATAAGATTGTTCGTTTCCGTTTCTGAAGTTCATCTGAAAAGGTATCGAGGAACTTTTTCGAATTGGTTCTTTCTGGTTTATATATGGCGCCAATGTCGAGAGAAAATTTTTCTAGATGCACCCATATGAAGTGGTTGTCATCTTCACATTTGTCACTTATAAACTCATGTTTTATATTTCTGTGGACAAATATTGAGACTCCGCCTCCTCTTGACTGTGTTCTGAAGTTATAGTAATGCTTATAGTTGGGTAATCGTATGCTTTTAGCTTCTGTTTCGTTTTTAATCCATGTTTCTACTAGTACTACTATATGAATGTTTTTAATTGTAGCCAGAACACAGATAAGTTCGTCTAGTTTACCAGGTTTTACCACGCTACGGATATTTGCATATAAAAATCTTAATGATGTTCGACTTGTGCCTAGGTTATTGTAGCTGCTAGTAATTTCGTACGTCATTTTGTCTTTTCCAGTGTTTGGTTGAAGTGGTGTGATTCCATTTAGTTTTTTGATGGCTTGTGTATTATTTTAGGTGTATTATTAACGTATTTTATTAAGAGATCTTTCTCACCATTTTGTGTTCGCTGTTGTAGTTCTTCTTTTAATTTTCTCATGAATTTTTGTTGGTATGGGGTTTGATCCGAGTAAATTTTAACAGTTTCGCTCTGTAGATAGTTTTATTACGGAGTATCACTTTCACACTTTCTTGAGATGGTAAATAGACCTTAATATGACGAGTCTTTTCTGGTTTAAAATAGCCAAGGCGAAAAATTTTATCTGGTTCCGGGCACTCAGGAAATATAGTTTTTATAATTTTGTTAACCTCTCCACTGTCAGAAGCAGCTCGTTCCTCTTTGCTGTCGTTCTTTGCTTCAGGTATACCCACTATAATTATATTTCTGCTTCTGAGTTCTCTCTCATGCAGCTCAGAAGCGACATCTTCACAGGTGAGGCGCTCAAGTTCTGGCTCAGTTGGCGGAGCTGTCTTTAGGTTTTTCAGGTCCATTTCAATATTATTAACTTTTGTGTTAGTTGCATCGCTGGCAAGTTTTAGGCCTACTATATCTGATTTTATCTGGTTTTGTTCTGACACAATTTCTCTCGTGATAGACTGGAGACTTTTGATTTCGTCCTTAATGACTGATACATCGTCTGATATTTTGTTGAGGATTGCCTTTTGTGTCTTTTGTGTCATGCTTCCCTGGTTTCCTTGAACCTGGTCTGGCTCGTGGACCACTCTTGAGTGTCGCCCTCCTGTCTTTTGTGTCATGCTTCCCTGGTTTCCTTGATCCTGGTCTGGCTCGTGGACCACTCTTGAGTGCCGCCCTGCTGTCTTTTGTGTCATGCTTCCCTGGTTTCCTTGATCCTGGTCTGGCTCGTGGACCACTCTTGAGTGCCGCCCTCCGTTTCTTTTGTGTCATGCTTCCCTGGTTTCCTTGATCCTGGTCTGGCTCGTGGACCACTCTTGAGTGTCACCCTCCTGTCTTTTGTGGCATGCTTCCCTGGTTTCCTTGATCCTGGTCTGGCTCGTGGACCACTCTTGAGTGTCGCCCTCCTGTCTTTTGTGGCATGCTTCCCTGGTTTCCTTGATCCTGGTCTGGCTCGTGGACCACTCTTGAGTGCCGCCCTCCTGTCTTTTGTGTCATGCTTCCCTGGTTTCCTTGATCCTGGTCTGGCTCGTGGACCACTCTTGAGTGTTGCCCTCCTGTCTTTTGTGGCATGCTTCCCTGGTTTCCTTGATCCTGGTCTGGCTCGTGGACCACTCTTGAGTGTCACCCTCCTGTCTTTTGTGGCATGCTTCCCTGGTTTCCTTGATCCTGGTCTGGCTCGTGGACCACTCTTGAGTGCCGCCCTCCGTTTCTTTTGTGTCATGCTTCCCTGGTTTCCTTGATCCTGGTCTGGCTCGTGGACCACTCTTGAGTGCCGCCCCCTGTCTTTTGTGTCATGCTTCCCTGGTTTCCTTCATCCTGGTCTGGCTCGTGGACCACTCTTGAGTGTCGCCCTCCTGTCTTTTGTGTCATGCTTCCCTGGTTTCCTTGATCCTGGTCTGGCTCGTGGACCACTCTTGAGTGCCGCCCCCTGTCTTTTGTGTCATGCTTCCCTGGTTTCCTTGATCCTGGTCTGGCTCGTGGACCACTCTTGAGTGTCGCCCTCCTGTCTTTTGTGGCATGCTTCCCTGGTTTCCTTGTTCCTGGTCTGACTCGTGGACCTCTCTTGAGTGTCGCCCTCCTCTCTTTTGTGTCATGCTTCCCTGGTTTCCTTGTTCCTGGTCTGACTCGTGGACCTCTCTTGAGTGTCGCCCTCCTCTCTTTTGTGTCATGCTTCCCTGGTTTCCTTGATCCTGGTCTGGCTCGTGGACCACTCTTGAGTGTCGCCCTCCTGTCTTTTGTGGCATGCTTCCCTGGTTTCCTTGTTCCTGGTCTGGCTCGTGGACCACTCTTGAGTGTCGCCCTCCTGTCTTTTGTGGCATGCTTCCCTGGTTTCCTTGTTCCTGGTCTGGCATGTGGATCACTCCTGAGTGTTGACTTCCTCTCTTTTGGATCATGCTTCCCTGGTTTCTGGACCACTCTTGAGTGTCACCCTCCTGTCTTTTGTGTCATGCTTCCCTGGTTTCCTTGATCCTGGTCTGGCTCGTGGACCACTCTTGAGTGTCGCCCTCCTGTCTTTTGTGGCATGCTTCCCTGGTTTCCTTGATCCTGGTCTGGCTCGTGGACCACTCTTGAGTGCCGCCCTCCTGTCTTTTGTGTCATGCTTCCCTGGTTTCCTTGATCCTGGTCTGGCTCGTGGACCACTCTTGAGTGTTGCCCTCCTGTCTTTTGTGGCATGCTTCCCTGGTTTCCTTGATCCTGGTCTGGCTCGTGGACCACTCTTGAGTGTCGCCCTCCTGTCTTTTGTGGCATGCTTCCCTGGTTTCCTTGATCCTGGTCTGGCTCGTGGACCACTCTTGAGTGCCGCCCTCCGTTTCTTTTGTGTCATGCTTCCCTGGTTTCCTTGATCCTGGTCTGGCTCGTGGACCACTCTTGAGTGCCGCCCCCTGTCTTTTGTGTCATGCTTCCCTGGTTTCCTTGATCCTGGTCTGGCTCGTGGACCACTCTTGAGTGTCGCCCTCCTGTCTTTTGTGGCATGCTTCCCTGGTTTCCTTGATCCTGGTCTGGCTCGTGGACCACTCTTGAGTGTCGCCCTCCTGTCTTTTGTGGCATGCTTCCCTGGTTTCCTTGTTCCTGGTCTGACTCGTGGACCACTCTTGAGTGTCGCCCTCCTCTCTTTTGTGTCATGCTTCCCTGGTTTCCTTGTTCCTGGTCTGACTCGTGGACCACTCTTGAGTGTCGCCCTCCTGTCTTTTGTGTCATGCTTCCCTGGTTTCCTTGATCCTGGTCTGGCTCGTGGACCACTCTTGAGTGTCGCCCTCCTGTCTTTTGTGTCATGCTTCCCTGGTTTCCTTGATCCTGGTCTGGCTCGTGGACCACTCTTGAGTGTCGCCCTCCTGTCTTTTGTGTCATGCTTCCCTGGTTTCCTTGATCCTGGTCTGGCTCGTGGACCACTCTTGAGTGTCGCCCTCCTGTCTTTTGTGTCATGCTTCCCTGGTTTCCTTGATCCTGGTCTGGCTCGTGGACCACTCTTGAGTGTCGCCCTCCTGTCTTTTGTGGCATGCTTCCCTGGTTTCCTTGTTCCTGGTCTGGCTCGTGGACCACTCTTGAGTGTCGCCCTCCTGTCTTTTGTGTCATGCTTCCCTGGTTTCCTTGATCCTGGTCTGGCTCGTGGACCACTCTTGAGTGTCGCCCTCCTGTCTTTTGTGTCATGCTTCCCTGGTTTCCTTGATCCTGGTCTGGCTCGTGGACCACTCTTGAGTGTCGCCCTCCTGTCTTTTGTGTCATGCTTCCCTGGTTTCCTTGATCCTGGTCTGGCTCGTGGACCACTCTTGAGTGTCGCCCTCCTGTCTTTTGTGTCTTGCTTCCCTGGTTTCCTTGATCCTGGTCTGGCTCGTGGACCACTCTTGAGTGTCGCCCTCCTGTCTTTTGTGGCATGCTTCCCTGGTTTCCTTGTTCCTGGTCTGGCTCGTGGACCACTCTTGAGTGTCGCCCTCCTGTCTTTTGTGGCATGCTTCCCTGGTTTCCTTGTTCCTGGTCTGGCATGTGGATCACTCCTGAGTGTTGACTTCCTCTCTTTTGGATCATGCTTCCCTGGTTTCTGGACCACTCTTGAGTGCCGCCCTCCTGTCTTTTTTGTCATGCTTCCCTGGTTTCCTTGATCCTGGTCTGGCTCGTGGACCACTCTTGAGTGTCGCCCTCTTGTCTTTTATGGCACACTTCCCTGGTTTCCTTGTTCCTGGACCACTCCTTAGTATCGACCACCTCACTTTCGTGGCATGCTTCCCTGGTTTTCTTGTTCCTGGACCACTCCTGAGTGTTTACCTCCTGTCTTCTGTTTCCTTCTCCCTGTTCTGAGTTATTTCTACATTTACAGTCAGTAATTTTTATATTGTGCATAATAGAGAATAATCTATGTATCTGGGTGGTGGGTTCAGCAGTGCGATTCTGTAACCATCTCACCGTGAAAACTTAGGTGAAGTGAGCGTGGAGAGAGCTGTTATTTCAACTAATGCTACGAATTGCCACTATTGACAGTACACTTTAAGCTCACTCCACCTAACTTTTCACGGTGAGATTTTTACAGAATCGATCGACCCAGCCGGGTTGAAATTAACAATCGATATGAAAAAAATGTGGTCCGATACATTTTCACCGTGTAGGTTATTGGACTTGTATATGAAACAGCAGATTTTTTTTTTTATATAGGTAAGTGAAAACCTTCCACGTTCGGGGTTCTAGAATCGTGCTGAATTCATACTTATACCCTGTTAACATAATGGAGATTTAAATCATACATAAAATAGACATAATGTCTTGATTTAAAAGAGTGTCCGTGGAGTTTCTTGCCCGTTCTTCTCCATAGAGATCTACGCTTTGGAATGGGCAACTAGCTTCAACTATCTGACTAACTGACCGACTATTTAATTTTGACAATTCAAAAGTGCCTGTAAATGGTTTAATTGAAATAAATGATTTGAGTTTGAGTTTGGAGGTTAACCGTTTTTTGACAGATGGAACTATGATTGCAACAACACACAATACATTGATTGATACATGTACGGTATTATATATAGTAAGAAGCCATAAATAAGATAATTCAATAAGATAAGGCAGTTTTATATTTTTAGAGGTTTGAGGAACAGGGTGTAAAGTTCACTCATCCTCCATAGAAAAAGGAGCATCCTCCGACCAGACGGGTGTTGTGTCTGGTGGGCAATTGCCCACCGATTGATGGTGGGAAGTTTGTATTATATGCTGATTCCGCGGTAAACTATGCTTGCGAAATGCAGGATTTGCGTGACGTCAGTATGACGCGTTGTTCGCGTGTGGCGTTGTAGATACCGCTACATATTTATTTTATTACGCATTTTAAAGTTAACTTTTACGTAATCTGAAATATGTACGTTCTAAGACAGCGGGTATAGTTACGGTTCGTGCGTCAATGTCAGGGACATTTGACGCACAAACCGTAACTACCTGTATACCTACACAATTCCAAAACCGAAACGTGAATAAAATCGTGAGCAATAAACTAATATGTCTCACGAAAGTTATATTATAGAAAAGCTATTCATGAATATGTAAGAATTCGTAAAAATTTACGACTGTATACAGTTTGTGTGTCTGCTCGTCCACTCATAAGTATTAATGTTAATTATTAAGAGTCGCGTTTATTGCTTTATTAGATAAATAAATTAATATCTGCTTTAGTATAATTAGCGTCATAATTTATATTTTAATCAATTCTGCGTTGTGGGAATGCCGAAGTGAGAGCTTGTTAATGTGTGTTTTTACTAGTTTTTTTGTGAACTAGTCCGTCATAAATATCGTTCATATACATAATCAGCCTGTAACGTTACCACTGCTGGGACACAGGCCTCCTCTCTGTGAGAGGGAGTGGGCCGTAACCCAACACGCGGGCCCAGTGCGGGTTGGTAGATGTCACATGTCTTCGAATTTTTTATTCTAGGACATACCGGTTTCCACACGATGTTTTCCTTCACCGTTTTAACCGCAGTGGTGTTGGAATAATTTACACAATGTAAAAAGCCTGTCTGGGTTCGAACCTACAACCTACAACTCGTAAGTCGCAGACGTTACCATTGGGCCACCATTGCTCAATATCGTGCAATTTGTTTTATTGTAAAGATGTTAAAATGTCTAGGTTGTGTCTTACAGTTATCCAGCAGGACATTCATAAGTACATCTATAAGAATTGTGCGTTATGAATCAGGAAAATCTTGAGTGAGGAATATTTCTATGGGTGAATGTTTGTAGTTTATCGCGGCATACCTACCTGTTTCCCATGCCTCGTTTTCTTTTTTTTTTTTCTTTAATCTTCTTTTATAACATTGTAATATACGTATATATGTGGAAGTTTGTAATTAGCAATTGTCAGTTTTTACTATTTTGTTACCATTTACGTATTAGTCTGTAAGCTTTCTTAAAATTGTAAAAATAAATAATAATAAATAACGACACACATTACACATACCAAACTAGTCCTTAAATCACCTATCTAGTCTTCACTCTGGAATTTGTACTCCGAGCCCCAAGATACAGACTAAACGTTCTAGTTTGGGGTTCAACATCATCATCATCTGGACTCTATAAAAGACTGGGCTTATAAATCTTCTTTCTACTTACTCTAATACATTTATTAAATATTCCATAGCGGTAAACCTATGTACACACGGCTACACATCAAGCTATGCAAAACCAGTATTGGCTGACCGTTCATTGTGAGAAAATATCATACAAAGTGAGGCCAAGACAAACTGGTTTTGCATAGCTTGATGTGTATCGAAGTTGAATCTCTGCTCACACCACGCAACTAAAAGCGTAAAAATACCCACTAATAAGGCTTCCACTCATTGATTATTCATAACCGAAAAACAACAAAATTACAATTTTTATACCTTTACGGAGGAATTTTTACTGGACTATATATTACGGAAGCGCAGTATGGGGCCTCTCAGTGGACTACTGTGAACCGTGACACTACCTAATAACATTTATGGCAGAAGGTCAACTCCATACAATGATAGATAACTGTAGAAAGGCGTGTCTTCTTCTTTTTCGTGTCTCTGCCACGATTGAATTTTATATCTTGTCGGCCCAAAACATTGCTACTTCCACGGTATCATGTTTTGTGATACAAAAGGCAGGATAGGAGGTGGAGCATGGTTTGTGACATAGTTCCACAATCACACCCTACTGCCGTTCCGTCAAGGTAGCCCCACTTTACCAGGTTGGATGTAAAGGCGTGTGTGAAAGATAATGATATGATAATGCTTGAATACTATTGAGATGGCGGCACATCTCAATTTTAGTTGCGTGGTGTGAGCAGAGATCCGAGTGATAATGTTTTTGGAGTACTCAATAAAGCAGTTGTTTCTGTATAGAGAAAAAAATGATGTAACTGAAAAGCAACTTTTACTTACTACTGACTGTTTATTGCGGTCGTCTAGCCTAAGCCTTTTAGGCTGGATATTCCGTGGAATACCATGGTGCCATGGTATTCCACATGAGAAAAGAGGTATGTAATCCCAAATAAATGAAAAGGCAGGAGGATGGTAGATGTATGCGTTAGAAACCGACGTTAACGAGAACCAAAAATAGATAAATTACAAGATTGAGGACTTTTGATTTGATTTTATAAAACGAACCTTCTGTCCTTTCCTGTCGAACGAAGTTAATGTCTTCATACACGCCTATAAAACAAGTAAAGTGTATATATTTTATTATTACGAGTATATCGTTTCCCAGTAGCATTTGAATTAATTTCATATGATACGAATTAACGAATTTCGGTTATTAATTATGGTGATAAAGATATCTTATGGATGTGAGATCGAAAACTTTACAATGTGAGATTAAAAGAAGAAGAAAAAGGATTAATAAATAAATATACAAATAAATACAAAAAAATCTTTTGTTTTTGTTTCACTTATACCCTGTCCATTAGGTAAACCGTTTTTCACAGATGGAACTAGTGATTGCAGCAACACACAATACATTGCTTGATACACGCACGGTATTATAATGTCTGTAAGAAGCTATAAATAAGATAATTCAATTAAAAAAAGGAGTTTATATTTATTTTGCAAGGCATTCGAAAAAATAAAGATTTGGAAATAAAAAGTTAAAAGTTGTAAATGATTTTGCCCGTCCACCCCAGTGGCGATTTTGGGCCTAAACGAAGTTTTGTTTCATAATAATGTTTAATAGTATAGTGTATTTTCAGAAATAAAATAAAATTAATATTTAACAAACAAATAAGGTATTTGGAAAATTGAGATTTTATTCAGCCTTGGTAAATAAATTCACCGTAAGTATCAAAGTTCTGTGTTATTTAAATTAAAATCATAAAACGTAGTCCCTATTTGGCACATTATTTAAATCCAAACGTGTGCTCATAAATATAGCGTTCTTACAATTATTTTAAAATCCATTCTTATGTATTAAGATATTCCAATATCAATAAACTTTGCCAAAAATACTTAAAATTCACAACTGAAAGTGTTTTTATTAAAATTCCCTAATAATGACCTCAACAATGACAATAAAACCACTTACATTCACAATATGTACCGCCAAATACATACAAAGGTATATAACAATCGTATATTAGCAAATAAATTGAATTTACAAACACTCATTTTCCGTAATCCTGTACATTGCACACACACTCACATCCTTTACCAATAAATTCACTCACACACAAACTCATCATTAGCACGTAAATACATTTACGCAATTCAATTGGCTACACTCACGCACACTCACGCAAAAACTGACATAAAGTATGTAGCACACTAACTCTCAGTAACTAGTACTTTAATTAAACGATTTAGAATCTAAAAAGTGTATGTAACAGGATGTTAAGCATTATCTTATTGGTTGAAGTGTTTTGACCACAATGGGTGCTCATTGAGTTCTCTGAATCGCCCCCGCGACCAATGGTGTTGGTCCTGTCAATAAATTTAGACAGCTCAATAAAAATTGTTATTGGTTGACCTCTGTGGTATGTTAGGGTTGGGCTACAATGATGTTCGAATACGGATTTATTAGTTTAATATTTTTTTCAGGTGAGATGTGTGAGACCCTTTTGTATTTTTTTTTTTATGAATGTCTAATCATGAGGTACTAGAAATGTTTTTTTTAACATCTTACCTCCACATTATCAGACATAACTAAATAAAATGATGACTATTCTACTTAAGTTATCATAGAGCTTAACACATAACTTGCTTTTGCGCCACTTCTTCATTTCAGTGCAGCGAAAGCACTAGGAAGTGGTGAAGGACGGCCGTCTTGGGGGACAATTTCAAGTTTTGGGCGAGTTTATGCAATTTTGACGTTGAAAAAGTGATGATTCTCAGCCTATTTTGAATAAATGACTTTTGATTTTGCCCTACCGATTAAAAACCTATATAGTATAATGATAATTTTAGTATTTCATTTATGAAAATATTTATTCAAATATATACCATGATAGAATAAACAAACCAAGAATGCAATTGTAACACTTTCCACTAAAACCACTAAAGTCAACTGTACACATTAACGTCACTCACCAACTTAGCCACTTCTCCTAACTCCTAGTACTAGGAACTGGTGTTACGCACGTGTATACTGGGGCTAAGCGACCGTTAAGTCATAGCGTAGCATTCGATACACGCGCGGCAGTTTAGTGGCAGCCAATCATGTGCCGCGACTAGCATAATAAAGGATGTCGTTGAGCTGTAGTGGAAGCTAGGATATAGCTACTATTGTTACATACGAGTAGCGAAGCTTGAGATTGATTTGGTGTACTTACTTGTCCATAGAAATACATTCTTAAGTTAAAAATTGTGCTCTCCGACATCATCATTCTGTCGTCCTTATCCCAATTTATTTGGGGTCGGCGCAAATGTCTTTTTCTTCAATAATTCTCGTCGTCGTCATCTCAGCTGTCACCACCTTTCTAACTATAATTATCATCTTTCACACAGTACATCCATTGTTCCTTAGTCTTCTCCTACACTTATAGCCATCAACTTTCTTATTCAACACTTTCCTCACGAAATTTTCTTCATTCCTCCGTATCACATACCATACCATGACAACTTTTTATTTACCGGTGCCATTTTCAGACTTCTCTTTATGTATTCATTCCTGATTCTATCCATTCGTGTCACACCACACATCCCTCTCACCATAGATTTTAATAGTAATAATGGTGCTCACTTGTTTTAAATAAGCCGTGACGTCATGTTACCATGGGCAACCGTGCCCAATCTTGTTAATAAGAAGTAAAGCAGCTCATTAAACTATCCAGCTGGACGTTAATATGTTTTCTGCCGGTCGATTCTGTAAAAATCTCACCGTGAAAACTCAAGTGAAGTGAGCTTGATATGAGTTGTCAGTAGTGTCAATCCCTAGCATTATTTGGAATGACAGCTCACTCCACGCTCACTTCACCTAAGTTTTCACGGTGAGATGGTTACAGAATCGCACTGCTGTTCTGTTTCTGGATACATTGCTGGTATTACCTAAATGTGCCGTCGATAACGTGCCGCTCGTGTATTGTTGCATGTTGTCGACGGGTGCGGTTTCCTCTGCCGTTGACGCATCTTCCTCGTGTGTATGAGCACTTAGACAAGTATTTAATTCAATTATTGATGAATAATAAAAACGGGCTTCTGCAATCATTATTACCTAAGTAACCTAGTATTTAGCAATTTACCCTTCGAGGTATTCCTCCTAAAGGTAAGTAGGAAACTCGCTGTCCATCGCCTCGCTTCCTCTACAGCACATACCGTCACCATCCAATTCAAAGGATAACAGACACTGTGATACGCAATTAAATTTCTAACTTTCTTTCTGAGAAACAAACAATTCGGACATTTTGTTCATTTGAATATTACTTGTTCCTAAAACTTATAGCGGTGCGCGGTAAACTAGTGACGTAGTGCTTTTATATGGTACTTACTTAGTTCATATTTGTTGGTGTTTTGAACTAGGATTTTGTGGATTTTTTTATTATTATTATTAATTGGTTAGATACACTAGCAGCTGATGCGTGTGTTTCGTATAGCTTCGGAAAATTATTGATTCAATTAAACTAAATTAAATTTAGCATGGACAGTCATGAGCACCAATATGTTAACACTTGGCAACTTTCAATTGCGATTTTTTCACGAAATAACAAATGCAACGTTGAAATACGACACATTACATAAATCTATGGGTTCGAAAATGCTATGTTCATAAGAACATACAATTTCATTAAAATATAAAGGAGTAAATCGCTTTTGAATAAAGCCGAGTGTATACATACATACTTTTGCTCGTGACTGTACGTTGGCGGAAGACAGGATGTTTTGGCGCAGCCTAGGAGAGGTCTATGTCCAGCAGTGGACTGCGATAGCACAGATTCAATATCTAATAGTTAGGTACTAGTGATATTATGCTGAGTTGATTGATTGATACGTACCTACCTACTTACTAACCGTTAAAAATACTTAATCAAGTTCCATTTGTTTATATTTAATTGCTGAAAAAGAAGCTTAAAATTTCAACGTCATCTAGTAAAATTTTCGCCTGAAAGGTCAAAATATATTTTTTTTCTATCATTACAAACTTGGGTACTCTGTCTTCATCATCTTTTGATAAAACAAACTTATACTCTTGTACTAGCTGCGCCCTGTGGTTTCATCCGCATGAGTTTCGATCTTGTAGGAATATCGGGATGTCCTAATTCAGATCATGGTCTACCCATGTGCTAAATTTCATCCAAATCGATCAGCTGTTTTATTGCGAAAGCGTAGCGTTACATACCAACAAACATACAAAAAATCATATTACTTTAGATGTGCAAACAAATATCCCAACTCCCTACTCTAAGTAGGCTACACCATTTAAACTATTTTAAACAACCACTATTTATCAAAACAAAAAAAAATATAGATCCCAAAATTAACAAGAATCACTTGCACTGGCTCGCGGATGGAATAAGCAATCAAACGTATTGTCATTCCGTATCCAATAAACTATCTGTGCGCCAAATTTCATCCAAATCCGTTCAACCAATTTTGCATGATTGAGTTACAAACATTCACATTTATTAGTAGGATTGCAAACTGAACAAAGTGCAATCCATATCCATATAACAACATAAATGACTAAAAATTAAAAAACCACGTCACCTAGTAAAATTCTTCCCTTTAGGCGATACGAAAACTAAGGCAATATCTTCACCACCTTTTGCTAAAATAAACTTAACACTTGTAGCTTCAAACAAATATCCCAACTCCCTACTCTAAGCAGGCAACACAACATTTAAACTATTTTAAACAATCACCATTTAACAAAACAAAATAATTTTATATAGATCCCAAAATTAACAAGAATCACTTGTACTGGCTCGCGGACGGAATAAACAATCAAACGTATTGTCATTACGAATGCCAGGCGGATTACAAATTCTTAAGAAAGCCGTTTTTATGTTACTAATGGCTTCTCACTTGTCACAAACAGGGTGGGCAGGACAAGAAGTGGGTATTGATGTCCTAATAAGGAAAATATCGTGAGGAAACCGGCATGTCCTAGAACTAAAAATTCGAAAACAACGGACATCTACCAACCCGCACTGGGCCCGCGTGGTGGATTTCGGCCCAGTGCAGCAGTGGTAACAGCCCCGACTTACGAGTTGTAGGTCGTAGGTTCGAACCCAGACAGGCGCTTTACTTTGTGTAAATTATTTCATCATTACTACTCTCAAAACGGTGAAGGAATCGTGAGGAAACCGGCATGTCTTAGAACTAAAAATTCGAAGACAACGGACATCTACCAACCTGCACTGGGCCCGCGTGGTGGATTACAGCCCACTGCCTCTAACAGAGAGGAGGCCTGTGTCCCAGCAGTGGGAACATTATAGGCTGATTATATGTACTAACGTTTTGTAGAACCTTTGCTAGTCTGAAAGTATAATCGTTATTAATTAAGGGTACTAAATAGGCTAGATGCCTAAAAAAATCTAATTAGTCCGTCAGTTAGATTATTAAAAAATATTAGACCCGTATTTTATCTTTTGTCAATTATATAATAAATGATGAAGATATCGCCCGTTAAAGTTCCGCGTGACGTCACGCCTTGCTACACTTTTTAGCAAGGCGTGACGTCACGACCCTCTACTCCCAAATTTTGACGCGCTTTATCTTTATTGTCATTTTTTTGTTTGATTGACAAAAGAAAAAATACGTGTCCATTATTTTTCGATAATCTAACTGACGGACTAAATATAATAATCATGTTTTTACGAAACTACCCTCCAGCACCCTAATTGCGTAACACACTTTTAATCATAATTCGAAAGGTTTTGATTGATATTTCTAATCCATTGCCTGGATCCTTGAATAATTCGCCTGGTCAACAACGTAAATGTTTGAAAATTTCTTTTTTTGTTGGAAAGGGTATACTTCCCAAATGGTCCCATAGAAATTTCGACAAGATCTGATGATGAGTTTCGGAGACAGACAACGGAACTCTCCAATAAATGCCAGCAAATCAACGGCTATTGCTCCTATCGCTTATGTATGTATTGTTTACGCAATCACACAACATAACGTCACGCCTGTACGCTCTAAAGGGGTACGCAGATGTGTTCAGTATACCACGGTACACTCTCATTTCTGTCAAAGTTGTTATTGGGGTATCTCTAATCTTGTAAGTATATACGAATTTGTGTGGGGTAGGTACAACTAAAAGCAGAAAAATTACATCGGTGTCGTTGGGTTCGCATTTTCGTTGTTTGACACCGACTTCCGTAATTAAAGTTATTTTTCACTTTGTAGTGTCGTTTTTGGAAGTCGGTTGTTTTTTTGATGTTAGCAAACTCCAACTCAGTAGGTAGACCTAAGTAGATGAAGATTGGGCTTAATAGTGAAAGTTAGAGAAATGCCCAGAAGCGTATTTCGCCTGCAGTGAATAGGTTATATATAAACGAAAAAGTTTGTATGGATGGATGGATGGATGTTTGTTACTCTTTCACGCAAAAATTACTGAACGGATTAGGATGAAATTTGGCACACAGATAGTTTATAACTCGGATTAACACATAGGATACTTTTTATCCCGACATTCCCACGGGATCTTATGCGGGTGAAACCGCCGGGCGCAGCTACTAATTAATAAATTCTTGAAAATCTGCGCTGTGCTGTGTGAAAGAAGCGTTCCTGTGACAGCCAGGATGTGCAGCTGTAGACTATTTCTACTCTGTGCTCGTGATAAAAGACCTATTTTGTTTGTATTTTTCTTTATTATTTCAGTTAATAATGTTTTTGCATGCACGTGATTTTGTGACAAATAAACAATTTTTTCTTTCTTCTTTGTTTAACTTGGACACGATTATGCTATCCATTACTGACGTTCATATGAAATAATTTAATTCCTTTACAATACTTTCCTTCCAATAACATGATCCCAACTTATTATTCCTCATGTGTTATGTTTTAGTATTCATAAAAAATGTTTCAAAAATAAGTAATTGTCTTGTAACTATAGTTTCGACCATCAATTTGAATAGTTTCGAAGTTTTTCCTATAATTTACGACCTTTTATTTTAAATTTATGTTACGTACAATGTGAGTTACGTTAATGGCTGGCGTTTGAACATAAACGTGTTGTTAATAAGACATTAGATATCGTTTTATAGTGTTAATGGGTTTACGCGAAACTTTTTATGTTGGTTGTGGGTCGTGATTGTAAATTGAATATGCTTTTGTAGAATTATTATTACGCAAACAAAGTATTATTACGTTAAGAAAATGAGCTGCAGTGCGATTCTGCAACCATATCACCGTGAAAACTTAAGTGAAGTGAGCGTGGAGTGAGCTGTCATTCCAACTAATGCTAGGGATTGACACTATTGACAGCTCACTCTAAGCTCACTTCACCTAACTTTTCACGGTGAGATGTTTACAGAATTGATCGGCAGCAGTGTTCTTCTGTCTTCTCCGCAATCAATCAATTAACTCAGCCTATCGTAGTTCTCTGCTGGATATAGGCCTCTCCTAGACTGCGCCACAACAGCCTGTCCCCCGCCTTCCGCATTCAGTCTACCCCAGCCTTATAGGTCGTCCGTCAATCTAGCTGGGGGGCGTCCCACACTACGCTTGCCTTGCATACGCGGTCTCCACTCCAGGAGTCGTCTGCTCCAGCAGCCATCGGTCCTTCGACAGACATGGCCAGCCCACTGCCACTACTGTCTTCTCGTAATAAAATAAATATGCAACCGATTTTATTTTGCAATCATTCTGCGTTAAGTTGTCATTAGTTTCCATACATTCCACTCTTTCTAGAATCATACCAGTTCTTGTCGTTTTGTGGTTATCGTTATAAGTTACCTATACCTTTTCTGAGAAAAAGGCAGCAGAGAACTCTCATAGCAGAATCATGAGCTCATTAAACCTGATGTGGAGTTCATAAGGAAAATTCTTCCTTTGCGTCCTATTTTTTTTTTTTTAATGTAAACCTAGCTATCAATGTAGACTATAAGAATAGGTAAGCACTGTTTTTGTCAAATAAACATTATCTTATCTTCAACGAGGCGATAATGATGGTGAAGATGCGGCATAAAGCACTCCAGCAATTTCAAATCTACAATTTAGGGCCGGCGCTCACTGGCGGCACGGCACGGCAAGGGATTTTTATGCGACTATTAGAAAATATAACTTAAAAGTATGACAATAAAATTGAAATTTCAATGATGATGCCAAAGGACGCCGCGGCATGCCTAAGCATACCGCGGCATCATTGCTACCGATGAAATTTCAATTTTATTGTCATACTTTTAAGTTATATTTTCTAATAGTCGCATAAAAATCCCTTGCCGTGCCGTGCCGCCAGTGAGCGCCGGCCCTTAGTAGTAATTAGGTACCAACGATTCGTCAATTTAAATACCTGGTAACTGCGCACAGATCCTACTTGATAATCTTAGCTACCGCATTTAATTCGTCCCCATTCCCACAAAAACCCACTAATTGCAGGACCCGCTTTAACCCAGAGAGAGGTGACCCGCGAATTTCCTCGAATATGTCTTATCCGAAGAAAATCAACAATAAAAGACATATTACCGTAAAAACCGTAAAACAACGACAATTGTCTCGCAACCCGTTTGAAGAACGACCATTTTGTGTTCCGATTTCCTAAAAAACCGTCATAGGTCGTACGTGGGGGCGAATGTGGCCATGGTTTGTGGAGGCTTGTAGCTTGTTGTTGAAGAAACAGTGAACACCATTTTTATATTTTGGTTTCTCGTTTCAAAATATTATATCTTAAGTAGGTAGACGGATGTTCCTGGACTTATACAGGAACTCACAGTTTTTTAGGGCTAAGCGTTTATTCTAAGGAACATGCATTAGTTTTTATTCGAGTCCTATCTTAGTTGACCAATGATGCGCTGTATGATGGGGCACGCTTTTCTAGAAATAGCCTAATGATTGTTCTAGCTAAGTAACAAAATATATTTACACATTTTTATTGGTGTAAATTGCTAAAAATTGGATGCAAAGGCGATGGAACCGGGTGAAATGGCGCAACTTGGGAGAGGCTATGTCAAGCCGCCAAGCAGTGGAAAAAAGCAATCACTGCTTGCTTTTAATGACACGTACAACACTAAAACATTGCCTTTGCTTTCAATCTTACAAACACAGTAGAAAGGTCATTTAATTTCGTCTAAACTTTCCTCAATTTCAATGCAAGTTGGTATCCCTACAACATAAAGTTCCCAGAGCTACTCTGTCACTAATAGCACGTTATGTTCAACATAATAGCACTTGATGTGCCACATAATGTTGTGTGCGATAGTGTAACGTGTTCCTGCTACATCAATGAGTTGACTTATGACCTGCAAGGAGGATTATATGGTGGTAGTGCAGTAGTCTGACATAGCGGTCCGAATTGATTTATTTATTTATTTTAATTAATTTTATTTCTATTGTAATTTTGCTATGGGTTAAATACCTGAAAATAAAAAGTTATTATTATTATTATTGATATGGCTAAATGGCATTTTCTATTATTTCGTTGGTTTAGGTCACAGTAATTTTTACCTATTTATTTAATGAAAATCGGACGCAGGAAAGACTCAAAAGAAAATGTACTCAATTTTTTTTTCGTGTTCAATTTAATTTGATAAATTAACTGTTCGTTTTCCATTAATTAAATTTATTCGAAAACCTCCATCGGTTTCTTACTAAACTTCAACTATATCGGTGACCGTATTTACCTACTTGGTTGGGAGTGAAGAAATAGTTTTTTCTCAAACTGAAAGTTAAAATATAAGATTTAAAAAAAATTAAAAATGACTAAACTAGAGAGTAAACTAAACCAAACGAGTGTAATAGTGATAGTGAAAATATTAAAAAACTAGCTTCTGCCCGCGGCTTCGCCCGCGTGGATGTCGGAAATTATCCAACGGGAACGTGCTAACAGGATAAAATGTATGTGCTTCCCCAGAATGCCATCTATCTCGCGGGCCCTTTGTGGCTAATAACAATAGAAAACCAATTGTGTCTCATTAGTGGTGATTAAGAGGGAACCTATATGATATCTTTACCTAAGTACCTACCTAATTAAAAAAAAAACTCAATAACAGAAAATTAAATACCTACCTAAATAAACCTATTTCTGATGATAACTAATCTAAACTCAATAAATAAGCAAAATCCCTAAAAACTAATATCTATACGAATGACTAATCCTACCTAACAGTATTATAGAATAACCTACGGTCACTACGTACACTATCAAATATGCTACCTATACTTTAAAATTAAAATCTTAAAAACTAAAACGAATAAAAATGAACTCCACTGCGGGTGACGTAACCTACGACAAACTTATTATTTGCGGTTGAGACAGTAATGGGTCTAGGGATCGAACCGCAAAATTAAGTTTGTTTTTTATTGTATATACTTTTCCGGGATAAAAAGTACCCAGTGTGGTGCCCAGGATATTAAAGAATAATTATACCAAGTTTCATCGTAATCGAACCGGTAGTTTTTGCGTGATGCCTGAACAAACAGACAGACAGACAGACAGACAGACCGACAGACAGACAGACAGACAAAAAAATTTTTAATCACATTTTTGGGTTCGGTGTCGGTCTAGTAACACCCCCTGCCATTTATTTTTTTGATATTTTCAATGTACAGAATTTTCACTTCTACAGATTTATTATAAGTATAGAAGATGTATATTTGTGACACCTATATTAAAAGTAACTATGTCTGAACAAAGACTTATTATTATTTTAAAATGTCTGACATGTGATGACATATCTCGGGGCCCCCGGTCCCGGACCTCTAGAAGACATACGACGGGCCGAAGCCAACTTACAGAGGCCCTTAGGCAATTTTGAATGGAATGAAATTATCAGTACAATTTCTTGCACAGCCAGTCTATTCTGTAAAAATCTCACCGTGGAAACGTAGGTGAAGTGAGCTGTCATTCCCAGGTGGAATGACAGCTCACTTCACCTACGTTAGCTACTTCACTTCACTTACGCTAGGGATTCACACTATTGACAGCTCAGTATAAGCTCACTTCACCCAACTTTTCACGGTGAGATTTTTAGAGAATCGATCGGCAGGTCCTACCTATTGATGGTGAGAAGAAAATAAAGAATGTCGTGTTCTTTGAATAGACCATTAGTTAGTTATGTAGCATAATTTGCATAAGTCCATGTAAGCCTAGTGTGTCGCGGAATCGACAGAATTCCGGCAAAACATGTCACACGCCACACAATCCTGACGACGCGGAGGCGCTGGTCCAATGCACCGCGTGTCGACATGGTAACAAGGAAGGTACCGTTTTGAATAGATTTGATACGGTAATTCTTCAAAAAAATGTCTGATAGAAAGAGATGATAGAAAAAAAATCGATCGATGAAATTATTTTTGATAAACTTAGGTTACTAGCTTATCAAAATACATTTCATTGATTGAATTTTTGTAGCGCCCTCAGCGTGGCAACGGTGAAGTGATTTTTAGCGTGAAATGATTCAAACATTATATTTTTTCAGTTATTCAGTCGTTTAGATAAACCACTTTATTTATAAACAATGCTTAAAGTTAAGTAATGATAAGCGACTGTATAACCGTACATTTTTGACGTTTAAATGTCTCTTAACTTTTAATCAACGTTTATAAATAAACTCCAAAATTTTCTTCAAATTCTCCCGTAAATTACAGCTGCATTTAAGTTGACACATAGTTTGACTACTTTATAGACCTTAGTCATACCTCGACAAAGATTCGTTCGTTCTCATAGTGTCGACATCACTGGAAAGCCCCACATCCAACGGTGCTTATCTAAACAGTTTCCGAGTACATCCAGATGAGTGATAGCAGCAAATGAGCGGCAGTGCGCAGGTACCTACTCAAGTAGGTACATGCGAGTATATGCGATCGACGTGTGACATGGTCGTTATGTTTTTGTGACTTATGCTCATCTGTTGAAGACGTGGACTTTCTTGTCTGATTCCTGATTGGGATTCATCTTTGTTTTGGTTTCGAGGTTAGCACCAATTTATTAATCCTTCGTATGCCGAACGTTAGTTAATAAAGATTGGTCCTTGCCAGCTCTGCACTGAGAGAGGTGGAAGGAGAGCCTTTGCCCAGCTGTGGGACAAAAACGGCTAATAAAAAAATACCGAACGTGGATCCACGTGAGACACGGTGGCTTTTTAATTGTTTCTGTAATTACAGCATTCATCCCGTTACAGCTTCTTCTCTTGTACTACTTTGCTTTGCCCGACAGGGTCCATAAGAATCTCAATATATTTTGGGTACCACGTAAGTACACATCGTGAAGAAAAATTCAGTAGCCGCCGTATAGATTATTGCCCGCTAGTGACAATTGGCGAAAAGTGAGTAGGCATTATACTGGGTGGAAAGGATATCAAGGCGCAAACTGTAACCACGAATTCAGGGCATGATTCTAGCTCCACTAGCGTAGAAATTTTACGTCTGTTATAAAAAAAAATCTGCTATTTCATAGAAAAGTATATTATGCAATACCTACGCCGTCAAAATGTATACAGCATTTTTTTTTAATAAATGGCGTACATTTTCATTGCAGGGGAGTTCAGAATCATGTACCTACCGTATCCATGGGTAACAGGTTGCGCGTCGATGTCCCAGCCACCCTGTAAATTTTTTATTACAAATTACCCTACTTTCATCTTAGTACCTACAGACGTGCGGCAATGTAAAGTTAACGTTCACGAAAAGAATACGTGCTATCTTATCAGTTATCACGGAGAAAAGAAACTTAATTCTTTCTAAAAAGCAACCAACTAATTGCTCGCAGCAACCAACTAATTATACTGCAAAACGAATTAGGAAAAGCTCCGTAAACTATGTTCAAGAAGATCACACAACACGCCTCAATACTTAATACCTACAAAAACGCGCAACGTCCTTTTTAAATCCTTCAAAGTCAACCGCAACAAACTCATTAAATCTTTCCTGTAATTGTGTCCTTTTTTAAATCCACTTCTGACTCGAATTTCAACCCCTGTTAATCCACTAGAGCAAATTGGTTTAAGTTTACAAAAAAAAAAAACGTATAACTTTCGAGTGGTTGCAAAAAAACTTCTTTTGCGGCATTCATGAATAGTTGAATACCGTGAAATAAGGACTGTTGTTGAGAGTCGAAAGGGTGTATGTCGGTTTTATCTAAATGGTCATAGTCCTTTTTGGTTTGACTGTGGAGAAAATTGCAATTTTATGGTGTTGATCCATGTCATAATGTGTGTTTTAATTGTAGTTTATTTGTATCACTAAATAAAACCACACTAAGGTAATCTTTACGACCAGCATCCCAATCGCTTAACACGCTTTCTACGAGCATCACAATCCGAAGGATTTGAAGTAAATTCCAAATTCCATCCTTCCTAGTTTGAAAAAAAATACGCCTGCTCGACAATTAAATTACACACGACATTTAGCAAAATAAAAGGCACTATGCAGGAAGGCTGTATGCAGTCGGCGTATTTCCCAAACTAATACAATTTAGCAGGATGAATGTCTCTTCTAGAAAAATTCCTGCACGTCCGCGTGGTGGATGACAGCCCACTCCCTCTCACAGAGAGGAGGCCTGTGTTCTAGCAGTGGTAACGTTATAAGCTGATTATGCTTATGTATCGTCCTAAGGCTCGTCCTTATCCCATGTTTTATATAAACTCACTAGCCATATAAATAAGCCATCAAAGGCTTTAGTAGTTTTTAGCATCTATTAATTTAAACTCTGCGAAAAATTCAATGATTCAAAAATCATCAATGTTCATTAATGTTCAAAATGTATATCATTTTGAACATTAATGAACATTGATGATTTTTTGAACTAGATGGCGCTGTGTGAAATGTCCAGGGATATTATTATTTATTATAATTAATAATAAAAAAAATGTAGACAAATTAAAACAAGAATGCTTTATCAGTCAGAGATCTTTGACATAGTGGTTCGATTTTAACCAATTGAGAATAACTCACAAAAATATACTGCACCTACCTATTTATAAGTTTAATAGTTAGTATATCACCATACCAATGGTTATAATTCTATCCATGGAGTGAGCATTCTCTTGTTATCCGTAGGGTGTGAATACCAGTGCATGTTCAATTGGTTGCAAATTGTTGTTAGAATGTCGTATGCTTCTTGGATATCCATGTTGGGGGGCGTCCTACACTACGCTTGCCGATACGCGGTCTCCACTCCAGGACTCGTCTGCTCCACCGTCCATCGGTCCTTCGACAAACATGGCCAGGACACTGCCACTTCAGTTTGCTTACTCTGCAAGCTATGTCGGTAGCTCCGGTTCTTTTACGGGAGACATTCCTGATTTTATCCTTCAAAGAGACTCAGAGCATAGCTCACTCCATAGCGCGCTGAGCAACCTTGAATTTGTGGACCAGCCCAACCGTCAGTGTCCACTATGGCACTGGTTGAAGACCTTAGTTTTCATACACTGTAAGATAGGCGATGAGAAGACTTGACGATAGTGCTCGGTTCCTAGGAACAAAAACGAATCGTTTTGTAAGCAAACCGATTCGAAGTTGTTTCTAGGAACATAAAAAATGCTTGGTGTTAGCGCAGTGGCTGAGCGATCGACTGCTACGCTGCGTGTCGTGGGTTCGATTCCCGCACGGAACAAATATTTGTATTGCCTACAGGTAGTTGTTCCGGGTCTGGCTGTTTGTGTATGTGAGTTTAAATGTTTTTAAACGCACCCACGATACAGGAGTAATTACTAGAGTGGGGCAACGTTTAAAAAAAATGGAAGAATTTTTTATTACCATTATGAATATAATGGTAATAAAAAAGGAAATATTTATAGATTAGTACCTATTCTAATTTCACCTATGATGTTGTGATGAAGTTAATCTTAATCATTTTTAGGAATCGACCATAAATGCCCATTTCAAACCGCGCACTCAACTCAGCCGAACACCCATCCCAGTACCCACCAGATGTCCAAATTTTTTGCTGCACCCTCGTTAGATCGTATGACTGTTGTATCCTATTGTGTCCCAGTGTCGATTTCAATTAGCTACCCATTGTGATATTGTGGGCTTTTCATTAGACATGGTCACTTCTAAAGTGGTGCCTTTTGCTCCCTTTTAAAGTCAGTTAAGAGATTTTTGTTTTTTGTTATAGTTTGACGGTAGTTGTGAATTGTAACACGCAACTGTGAATTGTTGAAGTTGGGGAGATTTTCTGTGGACTTTAGTTATGAAACAGTTTTGTGACTGACTGACAGATCTAACATACTATATTGCTGAAGATGGATATTATTGGGAACATTCATTTTAGAAGTATGCACTAAGAACTGAGTTTTTGAAACTCATCCCTTGAGCTGGTATTACCTGAAGTTAAGGTACTGGCAATTTTTAACATAATCAGAATTTAAGTTCCCACTGTTGGGACACCGGGCTCCTCCAGTATGGGTTTGATGAGACGAGGGATGTCACATGTCTTTGAATTTTTGGTTCTAGGACATGCCGGTTTCCTCACGATGTTTTCCTTTACCGTTTTAAGAGATTTTTAAAATTCAGAGTCAAATTAAATTAGCTGATAGAGAGACCGACCGACTTTTGTGTTCGGTATTCGGAAATTTCGGCCGAAATATCCATTTTTGTCAATTTGCGTTTTCGGCCGAAAATTCAAATCACGGCGTATTTCGTTTTCATTTTCGGTCGAAAACAAAACACCACTTTCAGACCCTATTAGAAACCTAGCTGGAAAAGCTTGACAGACGTGATGGGTTCAATCTCAATCTGAATCATTTTCAAGGATATTCCTAATCCATCCAAACTAATATTATAAATGCGAAAGTAACTCTGTCTGTCTGTCTGTCTGTCTTTGCTTCACGCCTAAACTACTGAACAGATTTGTGTGAAATTTGGTACAGACATAGTTTGGAACTTGAGAATGGACATAGGATAGTTTTTATTACAAAAAATAAAATAAAAAATAAAATTTATTCCGGACATACAGCGCCATCTATTGGTCAAGAGTCGGTGTCATCTATTGGTGAAGTCACTATTCCACGCGAACGAAGTCGCGGGCAAAAGCTAGTTGCTTCATATGTTTGAAAAATTTGTCTGCTCAACAAAGTAACACAATGAAAGTCATTGCTACTGAATACTGATACATAGTGTGTTACGTAATCACCCCGCTGTACATTCAAGTAGGTCAGTAGCAACGCCTATCAAATTAATTTAAACCGTATAAAATCAAGTGACAACTCAACATTACATTCAATATCATTAACTGACCATGCAAACATACTTTTACAACATTCACACAACATTGTTAAAATTTAACGCAAAATTAGAAGTCTATACAAAAACCATTAGTTTCTCGTTCATACAATGGCGACAGATGGTCACGAACTCGCAAAAAATATATTAGAAAAGGTGTCGGAATATCATAAATTGTCATAGACACGTGGACTCGGTGACATCTTGTTTTGTTAAGTTTAAGTGTATTACTTAGTCATTTTCATGATCTGTGTGCGAAATGACAGCTGTCCGGTCGTAGAGTAAGTTATTATAAGTTTATAAATAATTTTACGCAACATTGATGTTAGTTTTTGCCGGCAAACTGTCTGTGGAAGTACGTCCAAATCCTGCAAACTATCTACCTGGAAAATAAGAAAGCTATACAGGATACATTTTAGACGGCACGGTTGGCGCAGTGGTTAACTGCTGCGACTGCTGCGCTGCGTGTCGCGGGTTCGATTCCCGCACGGAACAAATATTTGTATGACCTACATGTATTTGTTCCGAGTCTGGGTGTTTTTCTATCTATAATATGTATGTATTTACAAAAAAAAAATGTATATAAGTAGTTTATCAGCCATCTTGTTACCATAACACAAGCATTAGGTTGCTTAGCTTGGGACTAAATGGCGCTGTGTGAAATGTTCAGGGATATTATTATTATTTTTAACCAGTGCGCAAACTGTAACCATGAATTCAGTAAATGATTCTGAACCTCCTTGAGTAGAAATTTACTGTCGAGTATTTAAAAAAGAAAATTGCTATGCCATACATTTTGACCGCTTATTCTATGAAAGAGCTGATTTCTTTTTGATAACCAACGATTTCTATGCTAGAAATACATTGTCTAGAAACATGTGTTAAAAAGTTCTGTATACTGTAATATCTGTCGAACTGAACATTGGCCAAATGGTTACACATAAGTCATACATTCCATAGTTTGACTATCAAATTGTAAAATAACACCTCTGGGCAATTGTAAAGTAACCTAGGAACTAATCTTATCTAACTAGCCTGTATAGTTTAATGTAATAATTTTATTTTAATTTTGACGTTCAAAAGTGCCTTTAATGTGCCTATTTGAAATAAATGATTTGACTTTGACTTTGACTTTAGTCACTCCTACTACAGGGCAAAGGCCTCCCTCTCCCTTTCCCACACAATTCTGTCTTTTGCTACTGCCCTGCTTTTTGCTACTGTCCTTTAGAACCAAGGATAGTAAAAAAATAAAAAATCTTACCTACTAAATCGTTTTTGAGATGTGTCTTGCTGAGTCATCATCTGCCTAGCCTTTTCCCAACTATGTTGGGGTCGGCTTCCAGTCTAACCGGATGCAGCTGAATACCAGTATTTTACATGGAGCGACTGCCTATCTGACCTCCACAACCCAGTTACTGCGTAATACGACACCCCTTGGTAAGACTGGTTGTCAGACTTTCGTGCTTCTGACTACCCGTAACGACTGTCAAAGATCCACGAATGACAGCCGGGACCAACGGCTTAACGTGCTTTCCGAGGCACGGAGGGGTCTCGGTATGTAAAGATGGTAACCCATCCACAGACCAACCGCGGCAAGCGAAACTTAACCTGACCGATCGACCTGTGCGGCTGTTATTATTTAGCCACGGGCCCCTCTTTTAGCCACGGGCCCCTCTTGTGTGTCTTGCTGAGTATTGCACTAAAAAAATAAAATCAAGAAGCTGTGTCGGGTGGGCGCTTTAGGGGGGCCATGAAGTCACCAAGACGTTCAAAAAGCACTTACTGTAAGTCCATATTGAATAAATGAGCTTCAAGCTTGTCATTTGCGTAAGAATAAACTCCAAAGCTAAAGAACGACACTTCCTACACTCTGAACGGAACCAGACACTATAACCCATTTCTTTTCAATACGACACACCAGCATTCAGAGTCCGAACGGTTTTACATAACAAAACACAGCAAAAATTCAAAATTGACCATAAATCCTATAAAGTAGACAGCAATTTCAATTTAATTTTATTCAAAAGTTAGGATATCTTCATAACCGAGGTGGTATCAGAAATATAGAAAACAGAAAGTCAACTCTATGCACGAGTATATTACCAACAGAACGCCTGTATCTGAGAGTAGGCAGTTGATGTTATGGAACCCATGTCCCTGGTCCAGGTCCCAGGATAAAAGACTAGCTTATTGTGATTACCCAAGCAGCTAATTGCAGTTGCTGATCCGCCTTCATTCTGTATTATCTTTACCGTTAAGATATTCTGCTAGTTATTGAAATCCGTCTATTTTGTTTCCAATCAGTTTAATTTCGGGATATACCTCGCTGATTAATAGTATGTTTCTTTTAGTACCTACAACTACGACAATATCCTCTAACCCAGTCTAATACATACTGTATGAAATAGTACAGGGGTATTGTGACTGTTACTGGCGGCTTTATATATTTTTATGTGATCGGTAGTAATAAATTGTTCATTAAAACAATCATTAAGACAAATGTTTGTAAGCACAGTCACATACACAATTGCTAGCTGATTAACTGCGGCTAATGCACCTATATTTCGTTACCGTTCGCCTATATATTCCATTTACAAAAGATTTTCTTGCGAACACACTGGGCCAGTGGCTTATATTGTGGGCCTTCTTTACTTACTTCCTCTTTGACATAAGGTAGCCACTGAGCTACCATACAATGGACAGTCGGCCATCAAGCGGCGGGAAGTCACCTATTCGTATAATTTAATATATTGTAATGCCGTATTCTGATGTCACATATCTTTCGGGAGTCTGTTTAGAACTTAAATGGTGGCATAAAGTTTGTTGTGTGATGGTTGGGGCATCTTTGACAGGTGGAATTTTTATAAGCCTTCTAATTTTCAATCGGCTTTTTAACGAACTTGATCGGTTTTAAAATCTTTGTCTTTCTGTTTGTCTGAACCATGTATCTGGTAGTTTTCTAGAGAGCAGAATCTGAATAAATTATCGTCATCTGCCTGCATCTGCATAGATATAGAGGCACCATCGCAGGCGCATTGCCATCCCAGAGACAAAGCTATTACGTCTCATGTGCCTGTAATTAGAATAGAATAGAATACTCTTTATTATGTACAGTACACCATATAAATATAAACATAAATATAGAAATTTTACAAAGGGTGACACAATGGGCGGTCTTATCGCTAAGAGCGATCTTTTAAAGACAACCTTAATAATAATAATTACTCCGGCACATACCCTTCAAACCGGAACGCAGAAATAGGAATGGTGTGTGTGAGATACTTTTAACTAACAGACGTCTGTTAAGCACGTTTCCATTTAGCTTCTTTATGGATTTCTATAAAATTTTGCACACAAGTAGACCATGAACTGAGTTGGACCATAGACTAAGTACAGACGCCAGCACAAAAAAGCTACTACAATCTGTCAAAGTTCTTTTATAGATTTTCAATTTTATCGCTATAGCATTAGGTTCAAGGTTGATTGGGAAAATTTGACAGCTTCGGGTAGCTTGATGTGCTGGCGTCTGTACTTTTTTTCCCCGGTAGTACCGTACGTTCCCGTGGGATAATGTCAGACCTCCAAGCTTTTATATTTATACCTCCTAGTCACATTCAAAAACACCCACAATAATAGAGACACTTCGTACGCACCCACCACACAAAATAATTCTAAAACAAACGCACATCAAAATATAAAGTTACATAATAACTTACAGAACGTAGTCAGCGTGAAAATATCTCCGTAAACACACGACCAATCATGCGAGCTCATGTTTACATGTATCTTACAGACATAACTCATTAGGCAGCATTACAGGCACGTCCGTAATATAATTCTTTACAAAATAACTTTATATAAATCAGATGACACTAAGCGCCGTGTTTGGTGCGAGAATGAGTTGGTTAGGGGCTGTGTTACAGGTGAAGGGTTATGCGATGCTATGGGAAGCGATAAAGTAAGGTAGTAAAAATTGGAAGATAAGAGGACGTTACTGTTTGAAACTATGTATTACTACTATGTACTAGTAGCTTTTTATAAACACCCTTAATATACAGACTAACGGTAGGCAATTTTTGTGCTTTATGGTGTTAATGCGGGACACCCCCCAGCTAGATAGACGGACGACCTAAAGAAGGTTGCTGGGATGGACTGGATGCGGAAGGCGGAGGACAGGGTGTTGTGGCGCAGTCTGGGAGAGGCCTATGGCTTGCGATAGGCTTAGTTGATGGTGTTAAAGCCATGCTCTATTTGACTCACATGTTCAGGAACGTTTTGATAACTAGAAACATAATTTGTTCAAACTAGACCTTTGCGTTAGCTAGTATTGTTTTTGCAGACATAATATACTGAAGCAAACTGATCTTCGATGATAATTCTCCTGTTCTCCCTTTGACCAAAACCTAAGGTCAGGGCTGCTCATAAAAATTGATTCTGTCTATATTTTTTTGCAGACGCATAAGGACAAAAAACAATTGAAGTCTGTTATACACAGGATTGGAGAGGTGGTAAAATATTAAAAATAGGAATATGCTGTGAAAACAAACGAGGTAACTTCAGAAAACTCACAGAACACTGCTTTAGCTATAAATACCAAAACCATCGCAAGCAATCTCCTCACCATCGCTACCACTACATCCCATACCCAAACACATCTCCACTCAAAAAGCCACAAAGATCCCAGATATTGGGCGCACGTACACGACAGAGCCAGGTATCGTATTACGGCTAATTTGAATAAGTTATAGCCGCCTTGTGCTGTCTGATGTCTCTATTATTTAGGGAGGCAACCATCTTGACAATAGGGCTGTACATGCGCAGGATTGTACGACTTTTTTGCCCTGATTAACATGTTTGTCAGGATATACAATCTAGGGATGGGTATTTGTGTTGTTAAGCTTTGTTCCTTGAGAAGATATGGGGTTGTATTCTAGGACAACACTCAAGTCAATGTGTCTCGATTTAAGTAGTCTTGAGATGACTATGAAATCAGACAATTTTAAATCGATATTAAAGCTGGATATTGCGAATCGGGCAACGTAAGGTAGGACGCCATCAGGCTAGGTGGAGCGACGATCTTCGAAGGGTAGCTGGTAGCAGCTGGATGAGAGTTGCCGAAAATCGAGTTAAATGGCGTGCAATAGGGGAGACCTATGTCCAACAGTAGACTGTTGTAGGTTGATGATGATAATTTAAGCTGAATCGTCGTTTTAAAATACGATTCTTTATGTATTATTCATGTAGAAGTATTATGACAGTCTCATCTTATGTCAATAAAACACTATAGTTCTATTCTCATAAAAATCTTAAAAGAGATGTATTTCAAACTCAAAACTCAACTTAAATTCAAAGCATTTATTTCAAACTAGCTTCTGCCCGCGACTTCGTCCGCGTAGATTTCTTTAGCCCATGTTACTCGTGGATAACGTAGCTTTCGAATGGTGAAAGAATTTTTTAAATCGGTCCAGTAGTTTTTGAGCCTATTCATTACAAACAAACAAACAAAGTTTTCCTCTTTATAATATTAGTATAGATAAACCAATTACTTGAACTTTTGAGCTGTCAAGCTCAGAAGTAGCGTAGTACGTACACTACCTATGGAGAAAAACGGGCAAATTGTTTTTATGTTGTGTTACGAAACTGTTTAGGTAGGTATACTTACATCAAATGTGTCTAGGGATCAAGCACGTTTTTGCTAGATAGTTACTCAAAATCAGGTTTTTTAATTACATTTTTGTAAATCCTATGGATATTTTTTAGTAAATTTCGTCATTTAAAAAGGTCAAAAGATGAAAATGTTCTGTCAAGTTGTATTCCTATAAGCCAAATCAGTAAATTTAGTAAAATAACAGACACATACCACCCTTGGTAAACCAGATTACCACAGCAATAACGATATCATCAGTTTAAAGTGTATGCTGCTCATACAAAACCATTGTTGTTTTGACACCCACACACAAAGGAAGACTCTTTATTTTGTTTTACATACGATGAGGCCCTTAGGAACGTTTCTATTTTCGTGAATCGAAATGGTAGTCTTGATTCTATTGACTCCATGTAACCACAGACAGCTGATGAAATTACGATGAATTAGTAGGTCTAGCTCTAGTGCGCTTTAGGTAGTCAGGTAAAGTGTACTTAATATTATAAACGTGAAAGTTTGTATGGATGGATGAATGGATGTTTGTTACTCTTTTACGCAAAAACTACTAAACGGATTTGGATCAAATTTGGCACACAGATAGTTTATAACCAGGGTTAACACATATAATACTTTTTATCTCGATATTTTTACGGGATCGAAACTTATGCGGGTGAAACCGCGGGGCTCAGCTAGTAATATTATAAACGTGAAAGTTTGTATGGATAGATGGATGGATGTTTGTTACTCTTTCACCAAAAACTAGTAAACGGATTTAAATGAAATTTGGCACACAGATAGTTTATAACTAGGATTAACACATATAATACTTTTTATCCAGATTGTTCCCACGGGATCGCAACTTATGCGGGTGAAACCGCGGGGCGCTGCTAATATAATTATAAATTCAACATTAATGATGTAACTAATATTTTTGAAACAATATAATTTAAAAGAGTGTCCATAGTCTCTTGCCCGTTCTTCTCTATAGGAATCTACTACGCTTTGGAATGGGCAAATAGCTTCATATTTTTCTGACTGACCGACTCCTGACAGCTCTAAAATGCCTGTAAATGGTTCAATTGAAATACATGCTTTGAGTTTGAGGTCAGCACCACGTCTAATCTTGCTAATTGATATCCAAGTCATGATTTAATTCTTGTGTAGCTCATGCTGACTGGGAGAAGAAAAAAATTAAAATAAATAAAGCTACTAAAACGTATGTCGCCAAGGGGTATCATGTTACCCAGTAACTGGGTTGTGGAGTCTCAAACTCAAAACTAAAACTCAAATCATTTATTTCAATTAAACCATTTCAGGCACTTTTGAATTGTCAATATTTGAAACAGTCGGTCAGTTAGTCAGAAAGTTGAAGCTAGTAGAGTTATGGTCAGATATGCCGGTGAATACTTATGCGAATCCCGCACCCCCGGCCAGAGGCCGAGGTGGAACACCGCGGTGGTTTTAGCCGGTAAGAGTCCGGCTAAAACCACCGCAGTACATGAGGATTTCCACAGCAAAATAAAAAAAAAGTCGTTCCATGTAAAATATTAGTATACAGTTGTATCCAATTAGACTGGACGCTGACCTCAATATAGTTGGGATTGAAAGAAAAAGGCTAGTCAGATGAGATGATGAATAAAAACAACTGAAACGTGCTTTGTTCTTTTTCAATATGATTATATTATGTATTTTTAGAAATACAACATCCTACGTCCTACAAATGTATGACAAAATAATATTATACCTACACAGCATAATCTTACGTAAATTCGAACATGGGTTTCGATCGTCAATTGTTTCAATACTCGTGTAGTTTCGACAAGGAATCGAGTTACAATAATGTAGTACCTCCATTTTGTTTTAAACTTAGTTGCGTAGGAGTTGAATAGGATAGGACAAGATTCTTTTATAAATACATTCTTTAAGTATTTTATTAAAGGAAGTTCTATGTGTTATTGCGATGTGTTTTGTACATGTTTAGGAGAAAATTATATCGATGTTGGTAGAAAAACCATGTAGATAAGTGTGAAACATAACTTTATAAGTTGTTGTTTTGAATAAGGTGGTCTTTGGGTACAAAACAGTTACTAGTGGGTGTCAAGGCGTGGCGCTAACACGAACACTGTGTGATACAAAATGTTTCATCATTGAGCTAAGAATGAGAAAGAAATTCCCATATAAACTTGCTCATTTATTTTTATTAAGGCTTACCAACTAAATACTTATACAGGATTAAGCCATCTTTATCATAATTTCGATCTTTTTTCTTTTTTTTTAAATAAACGTTGCCCCACACTAGGAATTTCTCCTGTATCGTGGGTGCGTTTACAAACATTTAAACCCACATACACAAACAGCCAGACCCGAAACAACTACTTATAGGCCATACAAATATTTGTTCCGTGCGGGAATCGAACCCGCTTCACGCAGCGCAGCAGTCAATCGCTTAACCACTGCGCCAACCGTGCCGATCTCGCATGTAAGTATGTAATCCAGATGTTACTCAAACTACTTTTTTACAGGAAAGCCAGGAAAAGTCGTAATATAGGGGTCGTGTGCATGTCGTAAGTATGCGTTTTGGGGTCTTTTAAAAGGCCCATCGTACTCGTAGTATCTGTACACGTTTTTCTTGCCGTGAAAATCTACGATTTTGACATGAAAAACTACGGTATATTCGCCGCTTAGGCACGGTCGTCATTGTTGTATGCATAGAAATCTTATATCAACATTTGTATGGATCACTCTGGAAGCCTATTGACGACACGGTGGCACTACAGCACGTCGCCATTGCCGTATACGCATGGTACAAGCTCACATGATAATTTTACTCTGCGGTTAGCGCGACGTACAGTAAGAAACCGAGTTAAGTACAAAGGGTCTAATTGCAGGAGAAAACGACCAATTCCGCAATGGTGTGAGAACAATACTTTAAAAGTTGACAACATCACTTCAATGGACAAGAAAAAGCAATGGAATATAACCAACCCAACAATAATAATAAAAAATAAACAAACCTATCATTGTTCTATTCCTGTCTCACTAATTTTGTCATAAAACAATAATCCCGCTACTTTGTTACCAACATAACAAGAACAACTCAAACCCCACAAAATAATAAACTAATGATCACTACAAAGGGCTTATTCATAAAACTTTACATGGCCAATTATGAAGGCCAAACACAGTCTGAATGGTCAAAGGACCAGTATTTGTCCATAGAACAAGACAAAAGACCGTTTGTGGCCGCGACAGGCCATTAAATGACCATATATCTTTGTTGAGGGCCATAAATTCGTTGGGCCATTATTTTCCTAATAATTAGCAGAATCCTGGTGTATTGGGTGTTTTTGGGTTTCGGATGAAGTGGTGTGCAGGGATGCATTTGGGGAGAGGAATGTAGAAACTGCTAATAATGCAGAGAAGAATTTTAAATCGTAGGTACCTACCTATCTTTTAAAAAGATTTCAGAAACCACAAGTTTTTTAATGGACTTTTGGTTGGAATTCGATTTCTGACTGTTTATTAGCAACGTTGTGTGTGTGAAAAATTATCGATGATAATTTTTCAGTCGACATTATGCGATGTACTCTCGCCAAAATCTATATCTGACCACTGTAAGGACTATTCCTGCTTGCAGCGCATATTAAATTAGTCGACCTAAAAAGGATCCTCTTTTATTTTACTTACAGACAGCTGTGGTCATCATGTGTACGGGATTTTGTTTTCAAAATGGTCAGATATAGGTTTTGACAATAGTACATAATTATAGCATATGTGTTTGGCTACCACTTTAGATGCGAGAATTCAATAAATGGATATTAATTTACTATCCAATTCAGTCCTGCCCAGTTAAAAATGAGCTTTTGTCTATAACTAAAACGCTACACATCACCTTGTAAATTTTGCAAATCATCTAACTACAAAACTCAAGATTTAATCTAAATCCTAACTCGAGCGCCAATGAAAACGATGTTGTGTACAATATTCTAATGGTCCGTTTACGATCAATCCGTCTCTGTGCCCACAATAGCTAAGCCCAGCAGGGGGCAACTCCGTAACGCCTGCACGTCAGACGGACACCACTGTAGCGTGAGATTGTATCTACAGCGGACTATTATGGTGGCTACAGAATTTGTGTGTAGATGGAAGATGAAATTGTAAAGTCTTTGTATAATACGGGAGGCTGGTAATAATGGTCTTAATGTTTTGGGAAATAAGTAGATAAAGTAAAGTTAAGTACCTACCTGGTACTTTTTAACAGGCCTACACACAACACTGTAATTTGTAAATATTGTAAAAGCCAATTATTTTTAACCTTTTAACCGCTTACCCTACCCTACCCTACCGCTCGTGTCGTATTTCTGCGACAGAGAACATGCATGATTTTTTCGTTCTATTTTCGTCCTATTAACTGCGTGGTACACACGGCTACACAACAAGCTATACAAAACCAGTTTGTCTTGGCCTCACTTTGTATGATATTTTCTCACAATGAACGGTCAGCTAATACTGGTTTTGCATAGCTTGATGTGTAGCCGTGTGTACAACTAAAACTATTATTAAAAAATTTATCGATTTGTAGCTGCGTGCTAGGGGCACGGCAATTGATATAAAAGCCAAGCGCTTAAAAGGTTAAAAGAATAAACGTGGAGTTTCTTGCGACTTCTCTTAGGAAACGATCAATTGGAACCGTGTACCTAGTTTCTAGGACAAACTGGATGCCGAAGGCGGAGGACAGGGTGTTGTGACGCAGCCTGAGAGAGGCCAATGTCCAGAATTGGACTGCTGTAGGCTGAGTTGAACCTAGCTTCTGACATTTCGTAAGTGCCCATGTAGGAATATATGAAATTTAAAAAAAAGATTTTAACCAGTGCCAGTACAGGCCAATTCTCGTAATTTAAAACGTTCAAAATCTAGTCGCAGTCTCATCTCGGCGACAACCAAATGTCAAAATTAGAAGTATTTTTTGACAGATTGAGACTGAGATCAGACTGTGAACGTTCATAAAATTACGAGAATTGCCCTTTATTGGTTACAGTAAAAGTAATCTATATTATATGTATATAAAAATGAATCAAAATTTCCCTTGGTCACGCCATAACTTGCGAACGACTTTACCGATTTCATCCATTTTTTTTAAGTTTTCTAATACTTTGTAAAAGGTAACAGAAAAAAAAAGTTGCTTCACGCGGATGAAGTCGCGGGCTGAAGATAGTATGTAATTTAATAAAAAAGTCTATTGCGAATATCATCGGTCCCACACACACATACGTACAGATAATATATAAACTCACGCCATTTTCCCATGGGGGTAGGCAGAAACTACAGTACGCCATCTGCTACGATCCTTCCTTTTGCTATGTATCTTTTCCATTTAGGTACTTTTGTTTCCGTAGGATGTAAAAAGGATTTTAATGTAAACGATGTTATCTATAACTATTGGTATTGCTTACTAGAAAAACAAAAAACCGAAGATGCATATGATAGTGCGTGGTAGATCCGGCTCGAAGCACGTAAAAAATATGAAGGAATTCTAAAAGTATTTAAGACTTCTGTAAGTAAATGTGCTAGATAATTTTAATGTCAATTGGTATTTTTTCATCGCTGATGCACATAAGGATCGAATGATAAAAAAATGTCTTTGAAAGCGACAACTGAATTGTAATTTAAGAATGTAAATAATTAATGTATGTGTATTCTTGTCTTTATTCTACGTAGGGCTAATTTTTCCAACGCCAGATAATTTTATTCGAGGAATAGTTTTGAATTTTTGACAGTTCTTCCATGCAAAATCTGGCCGACGACAATTTTATTCTACGAATAAAAATCATCCGTCGATTGAAAAATCAGCCCTTAACTAACTAAAAAGTAACTATACACATGAAAAAAATATAGGTAGGTACATACGTACAAAACTAAACCTAACTAAGGAGTAAAGCAAGTTGGAAAGACCACTTCAAATAAATAATATGAAATCCAATAGATACACTATGATCATTAAAATAATAAACTCAACACACATTCAAATAATAACGTTCTTCCGTTCCCAACCAAACAATAAAATCAAAGTTATAATATAAATAAAGATTACAATTCCCAATTTCCATTACACTCCCCCACAGTTCTAAAGTAATTTATAAACGCACGCGCAATTAATTCTGCGCAGCTCCTTATTTATTGGTTCAAATTGAATTAGGAACGGGTGATGTGATCTACCCTCCAGTTGCTTTAATGTTGATAATGGCAGTTGTATTTGAAAGCTGGGTAGAATTGATTTTGTTAGTAATGTATGGGTAGATTTTATTGGGTAGGTTAGTAGAGTTCTAAGTACTTAGGGCCTTTTTTATTGATATTTGTGTAAATGACATTAAAAATGGCTGAAGTGGGGGGCGCACGGTATGTGGGGGGTGCACGGCACGGTATGTGGAGGGTGCACGGTATGTGGGGGGTGTGTGTGGGGTGTGGAGTTTTTGGATTAGGTTTTTTGTTTGCGTGCGTGTATAACCAGATTTATGAAAGGTAAACGAAGCAAAAGGTGTGTAAGGATCGTAGCAGGTGGCGTTCTGTAGTTTCTATACCTCCATGGGAAGAAGGCAGGAGTTTATGTAGGTATGTGTGTCAAAATCAAACATAACCAAAATATTTTATTTCATATAAACCTACATGGGCACTTATGAAAAGTCAGAAGCTAGGTGCACGGTTCCAATTGGTCGTTTCCTATGGAGAAGAGGTGGCAAGAAACTCCACGGTTACTCTTTTGAATATAATTGGCTTTTACAATGTTTTATAATGGGAGGACATGTGTGACATGACGTAGGTATGTGTGTTGACAAATGAGCACCTGAATGCAAATTGTTATTTAATAAGTAAGTTCATGAGCACATTATCTGTGAAATCGATTGTTTTACTTTATTGTTCTTTAGGGATTGATTTATTTATTTAAACTTTTCGCACAAAAAAGGTACAAAGGCGGACTTAATGCCTTAAGCATTCTCTACCAGACAACCAAGGGTGGTGAAGAGATTAGATGGCAGGTGCATTGGTTGAGAAGAACAGCGATAAAAAAATCTCTTAAAACTAGGTACACAAATGCATAAATATGTTATATACACAATCAATTAACCAACTTTCTATTTAACTAAAAGAAATTTGAATATCGTTTGGTCTAACTAATGTTCATTCAAAACTTTTTGTCTTTTTGCTCAAATTTGTTTATTGCTAATTACTTTAATGAAATCTATTATGTTCAACACACAAAGAGCTGATTTGGTAACATTCCGAGTTAAAGCAGATATTCAATAACTACAAAAACCTGTGGGACAGTCGCCTCTCAATAATTTTACGAGTACTTTACCGCCATTGATATTCAAGTGACACCAAAATCAAATGACAGCTCTCTTTCTCAATACAAGTGCCAAAAACCATATACATCAGTACATCAATAACCAATTTATACTCAATAGAAACCTACACTTCATTGTGTAACAAGAAGATCTTCTGTCGACAATAAAAACGAATTTATTTGCAACAAATTGTCACTCGCCATTCTTAGAAGGCGCCATGACACAATTATTTCCAAATTCGAAATCTATCTGTCTATAAAAGTGTTGCAACTCTGCAACAATCATTTTGCGGACGAATTGAACGTTATTGCGTAGAGTATAAGGAGTTTGACAGTTATGGAGCTGTAGAATAAATGTTGTCTATGGATAAAGACGTCAAGTCAGGATTTAACAATGCGTTTTGATTGCCGTCGACCATTGTACATTATTCACGGTCATTATATTCTATTTAGTTCGATATAACCGTTTAATAGTTTACGTAGAGTTCCCCTTAGCATGCTTATTAACAATACAATAAAAATAAATAGCCATAGAGCCACTTTACACCTTCTCAGAATACGGCAGTTGTTTGAAAAAAAAATCAAACGTTCCCTTTATGAGTTTTTGTTAGTTTATTGATAGCTTACCCACATTCTTTCTCCCCTTTCGCTACTGCCAAGCGATTTTGAACTTTATTTTCTTGAACTGAAACTAAACGTTCACTTTCTGAAACGCAAATAAAAAGTTTGTCAATACAATAATGACTCGAATGAAGTGGAAAACGATACTATCATTCTGTCAATCCCTTTTCACGGTTGTGTTAATATAAAATTAATATTTTTGTCGTCAAAAAAATTCTTTGCCATCTGACAAAGGTTGTTTGACAAATAATTTTCACATGAAATCGTAAAGTTGAGGAGCGTGAAATTCAAGAGGTATATTATTGTTCTCGGAAAAGCAAATGTGTTAGTGATTTTGAGCAATATGGGATGTTTGATTGATTGATACTTTATGTTACAGATTTGGCTTGTTAGTCGAATATGGTGATTCAGTGTAGGAGGAGACGTATTTGGATATTGGTTTTGGATTTTTCTATTATCTTTTGTTTAATTTTGTTTTTAAATTTTATATTGTTTTTTTTTATTTCTCTTGTTTTTATTGCATACCTACTATAACTGACCCGGCGAACGTTGTACCGCCTTTTTTTACTTTTCGCTTTTTTCTTTTAATTTTCTTCTATACAAACCTGACTCCTGACATTAACAAACACAAAAAAAAGAATGATCGGAAGTTACATTTCGGTGATTCATTTTTATTATTTATGAGTGCCATAAACGGGAGAAGACACTGACTCCTGTAACACAGGTTTTTACCTAGCTCAGTAATCAGGGTTACCATATCATTGCGTCATATAATTTTATGCCAATATAAAAACATTTTAACAAAAAAATTTAACCGCCGAAAAAACGGAAAAGCAAAAAATAATAAACCTTTTTTATTTAACCTTAATAACTAAGTTCTTAAACTAATTTAAGTATACCTAAGTAATTTTGAGTCTTGCACCTGCACACGTGGAGACCTAATGGCTGCAATGCTATCCGCGTTGCTGAATTTTGGGCCAAACAAATATAAGAAAGAAACTATTTTTGCTATTGACACGCTCAGAAGAAGAATGGATTTAAATACGGAAACCTAAACAAGGCCAACAATTAAAAATCAGTCCTGTATTTATTGCCCAGACATTTCCTTGAATCTGCAAACACATAAACGTGCTAGGTGCTACATGACCTGTTTATAATTGAGTAATTTAAACGGTGACAATTGAATCTTATCTGCCATCTTTATTAGATCGGTCGTATGAATCCTAATATACCTCACACATCATCATTGCAAAGAGAACTTAATTCTTTATACGTGAAGGTTCAGTTTAAGTTGGTATTGTGTTTGGTCAGCGATTGCGTAGATCTTTCAGTGATACATATTGAATAGGAAGGTTTGGTTGACATCTGCGATTGGTCGTGCGACTGATTTCGTCGTGGGTATTGCGATTTTTCGTGGCTTGAGGTTTGATTAGTAATTTTGCAAGAAAGATTTTCAATTTAATGCAAAGCAAATTTTTGCAATATTTTTTTCGCTATTTTAAAGGTGGTTCTTTCTTACTGATAATGAAAGTAGCAAAGTTTGTGAGTCGTAGAATGCTCTTACTACCAAGAATACTACATTCCAATAATTATGGTTATCTGTAATATTATTATAGATACATTAATTTCTACTAGCATAGCACAAGCATAATCAGCCTATAATGCCTAAGACTATAATGTCCCACTGTTGGGAACATAATTATGTTCCTCGTCTCTTCGAGAGGGAGTAGGCTGTAATCTACCACGCGAGTCCAGTACGTTTTGGTAGATGTCACATGTCTTCGAATTTTTGATCATAAGACTTGCTGGTTTCCTCACGATAGTTTTGATAGCAATATCTATTATAGTCCTATTTAATTCATTTTGTAGACTTCTTTAGCGAAGACCATAACAGGAATTATAGCCAATAAATCATTCTTGTAAGATAAAATTCCCTGGTGCTACCACATTGCAAGTCATTTTCGAACTTGACTAGAGTTCACAGCGACAGTCGCAAATGTGTCCACGGCCTTATGTCCTTGTGTGGCATAAAGTATCCAGACCACAAACAAAGGTCACAACGGATAGTAAAAGATTATTATTTTACGATTTCATATTAATAGTACTAGCGGGTAACTTTATGAATGAAATGATTAGCTTGAATCAATTTTATAACTTGAATATATTTAGCTTGAAGGCTACTTGACCTGCTTCTGATTACTTATTTGTATGCGAACGTAGTATTATTAGTAGTATTAATTTACCTCGTGTAATGGAAATACCCATTCATTTGTTATCAGAAAAAAATTATAACGTGATAACCTTAACTAAACACAACTTTAGGCGGGAGTTTTGACAGTTGACATTTATTTTTCTAAATTACTCCAATACCATAACCAATTTGCGAACTAAACATTTTTATAAATCTCTCCACAAATAAAAAAAAACGTTAACAAAAAAGGTTTTGTAAAGTGATCCGCAGTCATAAGTAAACCATGGACAAAAACTGTTATTTTAAAGAATTAAAATGGGCGTTCTAACGCTGTCGGGAGCGATGCCAGCAAATTGCCATTATAATTGGCCGTTTAAACATGTTTGGATTCGATTTTCGAAACACGTTTGGTTGCAAAAAGTTTGAGAAAGGAACGCATCTGTCATTTTGTTGAGTGATCGATTTGAAATGAGGGATAGTTTGTGATAATCATAGGTTGTGTTGTTTTTGCGAATTTCGATTTGGATATTAAGGGATAGTGATGAAAAAGGTAATAGATACTAGGAAAAAAGATATGGTTAACTATGAAATTGTTTATAACAAATGGCTTTTAGGAATCGATCAGGAATACTGGACTATCATTTACGAATTTCTTTCGATGTTTCTAAAGTTTGAAGTATGAAAATGTACCTACCTACCTACGTTCAAACGCGTCCCTTGTTGGCCTTAATACATTATATCGCTTTGCAAATGTACTAAACAGATGAAGGAATGAACCCCAACGGAAAGATGACAGTGACAATGAAATTGGCGCAAAACAGGGAAAAACGTCGTCAGTAGTTTGACAACTGCTGTGTTTAACCGACCAAGGAATCCGCACAGACTCACCTAAAACTACTCACATTGAAGACCACATGCATTATTATATTATAGATTCCGGAAATTGGTTTGGTACTTAATTATGAATGCAGTTGGTAATCAATCAACAAACAAAAAATGATCACCAATATCATCCATTGTGTGAAACCATCAGGCCATCTCTCCCCAGCCATTCTAATGACCACCTTCGATATTCAAAAACGTCATAGATTAAAAACGTCAAGCGCCGGACTGCATCACAATGCATTACGCACACCCCACCCTAGTCGCAGGAAGCCAACACGTTTGACGCACCTATTAAATTATTACTAAGACACCCGACAGGAATCCTGATTTTCTTGACACGAGTGTATGTGATACGTGTAAACGACAGTGTAGTTAAAAATTGTGGCTCCCGTTGACACTAAATTGACTAATTTACCTCGAAATTGGTGTTATAGTGAAATATCGTTGTGTAGAAGAATGTGTGATTAGGCTGTAAATTTCTGGGAGGCGATAAAATGTTGTTAGGGTTACGGACACGTTTAAATGAGGATACGTTGGTCAGGGTGATAGATTTATGTCGTATCTACGTGACTTCTTTAATTGACCTCGCTATAAAAAAAAAAAACTTAAATCTTCGCTTAGAACTGCTGCAGTGGATATAGAGTTACATGCATTTGACTACCAGAATAAATTAGAGTTGATGCCAACCTCAGATGATCATAATCAAATGATTCCCATAATAGAGAGGTATATGCTATCCTTTTCTGAAGAGGAATGAATACAGCATCGTCCTTAACTTATCTATCCTAGCCTTTTCCTGATTATATTGTGGTCGACTGCTAGTCTAAACTAATGCTGCTAAATACCAGTTTTTTACACGGAACAACATCTTTAACTCATCATCATCATCATCTGCCTAGCCTTTTCCCAACTATTTTGGGGTCGGCTTCCAGTCGGAACAACATTTTTAACTATGCACCTCAATATGCGACACTGAAGTATTCGCTTAGCACTAACGACCCACAACCAGGCACTGTTTAAAAATCAAGCAACGATCTAGGTATCTATATGATTTTTACCAATCAACCGTGATCTGAGATTATAAAGAAATAACATTAGGTACCTGTAATAATCATCATCATCGTCATCAGCATACAGCAGTCCACTGCTGGACATAGGCCTCTCCTATTGTACGCCATTCAACTCGATTTTAGGTAACTCTCACCCAGCTGTAACCAGCCATCCTGTAATAATTCCTTCCTACAAGTCTCTCTACACAGTGAAAAGACACATTTGTCGCATTTCAACACTACACAACAAGCTGCTAAAGTGCTTAGGATCGTCTCTTATTACAGTATTACATCCAAACCGTACGTGTATCTCACAAACCGTTACAAAACGGTGTCAAAACATAACCATTCTTCTGCAACAACTGTTACATATTTTTACTAAGCCTTGCTACACTTGGCAAGTAATAGACTCCTACGCATGTGATCTGTGCGCTAACTATGCCATTAAAAGGAATTAGGTCTCTTGTAGGCAGTGCGAGTCAAAGGATGCGCCATAGTGACAATGACGTAATGGTGGAGAATAGATCAAATGGCGCAACGGTGGCGTCATAGTTTATTAAGAAACGGCATCCATATTAACACCCGGATGAGGTGTAGGTTGAATATTTTCGTTTCATTGGCGTTATAAAGAGATTGATAGAGTATATACTTAAGGAATAATGATGAAATGACGGCTGGCAGGGGAGAATGGAAGAAAAAACGTGTTGCGCAGACCAGAAGTGTCATAAGACATGGGTGATGATGATGACGTTATAAGCAGTAATGCAGATCATGTGCGTTAACCTACTTCAGGTTTTTGAAACTCTGACAAAGTCTCTGATCGGAAAAGTCAAATAGGTGCCTACCTGATGGCCAATTTTCGTAATAGGGTAGAAGGAGAGGTTCCTAGGTAAATAAATAATAATTATATTTAGTCCGTCAGTTAGATTATCGAAAAATAGTGGACACGTATTTTTTCTTTTGTCAATTAAACAAAAAATGACAAAGATAAAGCGCGTCAAAATTTGATAGTGGGGGTCGTGGCGTCACGCCATGCTAAAAAGTGTAGCAAGGCGTGACGTCACTCGGAACTTTAACGGGCGATATCTTCATCATTTTTTTATATAATTGACAAAAGAAAAAATATTTTTTAATCTAACTGACGATGACGGACTAATTAGGTTTTTTTTTTTGGAAACTAGCCTATTAAAAACGTTCAAAATTTAGTCGTAACCTCATCTAAGTGACAATTAAGTCAATTAAAAACTTGTCAAAAATTTAGGGAAATTGAGGTATTTTCGTCAGATTGAGACGGAGATTAGAATGGGAACGTTCTTAAAAATACTGGAATTATCACTCTGAAACTTTCAAATGATTTGGGGAACCAATCAAAATAAATTGGGATGAGATTTTTTAAAAGATCAACTAAGTTGACGTTAAATGGTCTACGGGTAAGATGAACGGCTTTCATGATGCGATGTCTAGAAAGGGGCTGACTACAGAGATGTAAGAAAAACCTCAGCGTGTTCTACAGACCAGAACTAGGGGTACCACAGGAGAACGTTACGGTGATGATTACTTACTTATCTAGACGCTACTCCGCTAAACTATGAAGCAATGGTTTATTTAATCATTCAGTACAATTTTATTTACAAGATAACACTAAAAAAACAAAATAATATCCTAAATTAATAGTTTTAGTTAATTTAGTATATTATTTTGCTAAACTATTGAAGTCGTCTTTAGACGGACGCAAACTATGTATGGCGCTAATTCAATCCCAATAATATTCCCCGAAATTAATGCAGAAACTGTTAAGAGTGACTTTGAAGATATTTGTTGCGACATTTCTCCTTTCCAGGTAAAGCACGAGGAGATGGCGTTTTGGGGGACGGTCTCATATCATTTCTAATCAGACCATGCCCCACTTTTTGGATAAGATAAGACAAGACATTTATTTGTAGAAACATGAGTATACATACAAGGCATGCAGGTTGTTCAAAAACAAAAAGATTCGTCATGTTCGGCCTTTGTGGCATACAAATATATAGGCAAGAAAAGGCATTCATAGGTATTTTGGAGTGTCTTAAGTGCCCGTTCACCTGCACCTTGGAAGACCTACTGGGCTAAAACTATATATAAAAAAAAGAAATCAACGAGAAAGAGTACCATAGACACGAAAAGAAGAACAACAAAAAGACCATCAGAAAGTTCTGATTCTCACAGCCTAGTTTGAAAAAAATACTTTTGATTTTGATTTAAATATCTAGATAGTGAGAATCTGATAGACATAGAAGACCACCTATACCAAACATTTCAAGATGCAAACGATGTTAAAGTTGTATTTAATGTTTTGTTTAGAGTTATAATGTTATAATCGCCTGCCTTGCATATTGATGGCAACTTATAACGATCATATTCGCAGAGACAACTTGTGATCGCAAAAATAACGTGTGCATGTAAAGATTGTGGGACAAGAAATTCATGGAGGCATAGTTTTTTTTAATGAGTTGTTTTGCTGTGGGTATTCTGCTTTATCTATTTGCGAAACTATGATACTTATCTGTTTTCTACTTTCTTGGATCTAACATATTCGCTGTTTTTTGGAACGAAGTTCCTTATCGCGCGTTGCGAAAGGGGGCTAGACGGAAAAAATTAAGACTAAAAGTTGGAACGACAATTTTTGCTATAGTTGTAGCCGTGCGGCGTGCGCGTGTTTCTCTGTACGTACCTATCTCTCTCTCTTATAGAAAGCAAGCCAGTACTTCGTTCCATCCGGGTGTCCCTTGACACCTCTCGTGTTTTTTTAGCTGATAATGTCCCACTGCTGGGCAAAGCCCTCCCTACTCTCTTTCCACCTCTCTCTGTCCAGAGCTGCTAAGGACCAATCTTTATTAAAGGAGTCCAGCTCATCCCGCCATCTCCGTCTGGGCCTGCCGCGATGTCGTTTGCCATTCAGCGGGACCCACTGGGTCGTAAGTTTGGCCCACTGATCGTCTGACATGCGGCAGATGTGTCCAGCCCAATTCCATTTAAGCGTCACAGCTTTCCGATAAGTTCTTTCTTCGGATAAGTTTTATTTATTCATAATACTTCCTAGTTGGCATTTTGAAGACGATCTTATTAGATCTCCAGCATTTGCTAGTCCAGAGCTTGACCAAATCTCTGAAACGTCAAATCCAAGCGAATTTAATTGAGAGCTGTTATAATATGGTTGAATTAAATAACCAATCATAATTTCATTGTTTTTCAATCGATTAAATTAGATTGGTTTCGTCGACCGGGCTACCTAAGTTGTGTTTTCATCAAGGATGGCTGTAATAAAAACGCTGCTGTTATGATTAAAAACGTACCTAATATCTGCCATGTCAGGACCTATTCCACCAGAGAGTAAAACAAAAAAAAAACCCATATCAACTCCATACCTTTACAAAATATGATATTCAACCCGTATACATTCAATAAACAACGTTGCATTCAATTCAAAACTACAGGAACACACGGTGTGGTCAAGTGCGTATAACTATGCGTGGCGAGGCAACAAGACGCATTTAAACATAACTAATTCGTGTTATGCGCTTAGAATTAATTTCGTGGAGAATGCAAGTGATGCAGCAACTAAACGCACGGTTGGCGGGAGTTTTGACAGCTGACAGTTTTGGTTTTAAATTGTTTTTTTTTTTTTGTTGTTAGTTTGTTGGGTCTGTTGCACAATGCAGTGCTTTGTTTAAATTTGACAAAACAATGTTCTATTTTAAACAAATTGTCAATCAAATTAAACTACAAAATCTTCTCTGCCTTGGTTATCTATATACAGGGTGACAGAGATCGACGCGCAAACTGAAACCATGAATTCAACACATAATTCTAGACCCCATAGCGTAGATATTTTTCATCGGTCATCAAAATAAAAAATCGGCGGTTTTGCAATACCTACGCGGTCAAAATGCGCAATTTTTTTTTAATGACCGACGAAAAATTTCAACCCCGCCGGGGTGTCAGAATCATGTATCTACTAAATCCATGGTATATCGAATCTTTACTATAACACTGTCTACAATCGCAGTGAAAGAATAATGTTGGTGTTTAGAAAAATTGCATACATTTCGCTACCCAATAGATATACTGAAACAACAGCCTTGGTATTGAAAAGGGCATCCTCACAAAAGATCATTTCAGTTTTTCACACAATCAAATATCGCTCATAATCAAATAGCGCCACTAAGCTGCATACTTAGTTAATGTTATAATTTAGATAATTTATCATGTAATGGCTCAAAAAATACTTCTAATTTCCCTACATTTTGACAAGTTTTTGACATTTGTTTGTCGCCGAGATGAGACTGCGACTAGATTTTTAAGGTTATAAATTACGAGAATTGGCCTTCTGATATTCAGGAAAAGAATATAATGTTTGCGACACTAGTGTCAACAATAGGCATTTTAGAAAGCTATGCGCCATTTCTATAATAACCAATAACCGATGTAGCTCGCGTATCTAATGAAGCTATCATTATATCATCTCTGTCGACGCCAAAGGAAGTACAGGCGTGCTGATACTGTTTAAGTACGGAATTGCAACATTGTTAGGCGATGTGCAGCGGGAGCGGGATCATTTCAAAAGGATCGATCGGTATTGATATTTTACATTCGTTCAGAGACGATTACATAATCAGCCTATAATGTTCCCACTGCTGGGACACAGGCCTCCTGTCTTCGAGAGGGAGTGGGCCGTAATCTACCACGCGCGCCCAGTGCGGGTTGGTAGGATGTCACATGTTTTCGAATTTTTGGTTCTAGGACATGCCGGTTTCCTCACGATGTTTTCCTTCACCGTTTTGAGAGCAGTGGTGATGAAATAATTTACACAAAGTAAAGCGCCTGCCTGGGTTCGAACCCAGGACCTACAACTCGTGAGTCGGGGCCGATACCACTGGGCCACCACTGCTCGCGACGATTACGAGTCTTCTATTCACTTACAATAGAACAAGGCCCCAAGTCTGCTATTTTTATAAATTCGTCATTCCAACACGATCCCATTCCCATCCCATTGTCATTTTGCTTAAAGTTCGTAATCTGCTAAATTCTTAATGGCGATCATTGGTCGGTCAATGATCTCGTAATAGGATTGTGTCATAATGACATAGGCGTATTGCCTTTATTATAAAACCCGTTATTAGAAATGATTTTCGAAAAACTACCACTACTTTATTTATGCCAGATTTCATTTATGTATATTTTTACTTAGTATTTATTAGTGTTTTAAATAAGTCAAGTGTTTTATGTAAGTCAGTCATTCATTTATTTATTACCATTCTATGCCATTTCTTTCAATGGAGTGTCAGTAGTTGACCACTGGAAAGTCATAGCGATGCCATTATATTAGTAGATAAACTTGTCAAAATCAACAATTATGAAATTAATGATCGACCATTCTGACACTATTGTAATAGCAGACTTGAGGCCCACTTTGTTATCAGTTTGTTTCCATACATTCTTGACAACTTCAGAATGAGGAAAATTAGAACCTATTTTCCTGCATTCGTGGATATCTCTACGTATGGTCAGTGTGTTGGCAATGTTAGTTGATGTTCAGAGGGGCAATTCCCTTGTTTTTTTCCTATCTCAGCCTCATTCTGTCAAAAATACAACATATCTTTAACATTGATTGTCGCTGAGATGTAATTTATGGCTTGAATTAAACGATTTTTAAGTACAGTCACGAGCAAAAGTATGTATACACTCGGCTTTATTCAAAAGCGATTTACTCCTTTGTTTTTTAATGGAATATTATGCTGTTACGAAGATGGCATTTTCAAACCCTTAGGTTTATGTATGTGTAGTGTTGACATATTGGTGCTCGTGACTGTACTACACAGATTATAGCTTTAGGTACTCGTTCCGGTACTGAGAGCTCGTAAAGCTTTCACAGTGTCTACAGGTTTTCATTGAGCCGTAGACATATATTTGCGCACTGATTCCGATCCGAATCCGAAAAAATTTGGTCAAAAGTAATATTACTAATATGTAATACTAGCGGCGCCCCGCGGTTTCGCCCGCATTAGTTTCGATCCCGTGCGAGTATCGGGATAAAAAGTATCAGTAATTCAGTAGTTTTGGCGTGAAAGAGTAACAAACATCCATCTATCCATACAAACTTTCGCGTTTATAATATTATTATAGTAGGATTACTGAGGTACGGCTACTTTTTAACCGACTTCAAAAAAGGAGGAGGTTCTCAATTCAACGGTATGTTTTTTTTTTTGTGTGTTTGTTATGCGATTACTCCGCCAATTGTAGACCGATTTTCAAAATTATTTTTTTGTTCGAAAGGAGATACTTCTGAAGTAGTCCCATAGAAATTTCATTAAAAACGGTTCAGTAGTTTAGTTTTTAAACCAAAATTACTGGTAAAAACTACAACTTAAAAGTAAAAAATAAAAACTTTTTGCAAAAAAAAAACAACCGACTTCCAAAAACGACACTACAAAGTGAAAAATAACTTTAATTTCGGAAGTCGGTGGCAAACAACGAAAATTCGAACCCAACGACACCGACTTCCGAAATTAAAGTTATTTTTCACTTTGTAGTGTTGTTTTTGGAAGTCGGTTGTTTTTTGACCAAAAAAATTCCCGAATGTAGAACACTTTCAATTCGAATACTTATAACTGGGGTCTTGAATTAGCATCCGGATTAGAAGCAGTGCGCAAACGATCTTATACGAGGATCTTCTTTGCCGTCATTTACAAACTCAAGTTAGGATTAATAAGGGATGATCTCCCACTACCCAAACCTAGACGGTAAATGTCTAGCATAATCATCATAGCATATCATCATTATAGCATATTCAGCCTATAATGTTCCCACTGTTGGGACACAGGCCTCCTCTGTGTGAGAGGGAGTGGGCCGTAATCCACCACCCAGGTCCAGTGCGGGTTGGTAGATGTCACATGTTTTCGAATTTTTGGTTCTAGGACATGCCGGTTTCCTCACGATGTTTTCCTTCACCGTTTTGAAAGCAGTGGCGGTGAAATAATTTACACAAAGATGACGCAAAAAAGAAAATGGCCTGGAACAACCGCTTACAAACTACTCACGACCGATACTTCCCAGTACTTATTAATATTACATAATCGAAGCCATCAATACTTACGAGTCGATAGTAATTAATTAATTAAGTACCCAGTTATAGTACGGATAGTTATTAAGTACCCAGTTATAGTACAGCAAGTTCCTATGGTTATTTATAGGAATAGCGCCAACAATTCCTATGATATTCCATTAGCAGTCAGAGGACTATTGGCCATAGTTAGCTATAGTTGGCTATAGCTAACTACTAGCACAGTTGCATCAGTTACGCGTTCGAACTACATTATTGAACAAACATTCATTTGTCACTCATTGGCTCTGTCTCCGGCTAGGGTTGCCACGTAAAAAAATCATAATTTTCTGGTCGTTATTCTAATTTCTTTGGGATCAGCGCATTATGCCTTTTCTTCCATACTTATCATCTTGATAGTCAGCGCCCCTTTCTAGCCATATCATCTTTCACATAATAGTCCATCCATCTTTTCTTAGGTCTTGCCACGTAAAGAAATTTGAATAGGTATAAGAAACTTTTTACTTATTAGAAAAAAATCTATTAAGAGTGTATTAACGAGTTCCTATTTAAAGTATCTTAGCATGGCGTTCTGTAATTGCTCCTTTTTTAAAGAAAAATGGTCTGAGCTTAAGAGCATATTGTCCAATATTTTATATTTAATTAATCAGAGGGGTAATTCTCGTAATTTTAAGAACGTTCAAAATCTAGTCGCAATCTCATCTCAGCGGCAATCAATGTCAAAAAATTTATAAAATGTAGGGAAATTAGAGTTATTGTTGACAGATTGAGACAGAGATCAGAATGCGAACGTTGTTTAAAATACGAGAATTGCCCCTCTGATGGTGACTCCAAAATAGTAAAGATGAGTCGCCTAAGGATACAGCGCTTTGTTTAATTAAAATAGAGGAATAGATGTAGATAACCCTGTGGGTAAATCAAGCATCCAATTGGCAATATTTTTTTAGAGTCATCTAGAGTTCGCTACACGAAAACTGTCAGTCCATTCACTTGTAAACTTAAGTGAGCTGCCACTGCCTAGCCACCGCAGCGTTACTCTGTAAAAAACTCACTGTGAAAACTTAGGTGAAGTGAGTTGTCAATAGTATGAATCTCCAGAATCAGCCGGTCGATTCTGTAAAAATCTCACCGTAAAAACTCAAGTGAAGTGAGCTTGATGTGAGTTGTCAGTAGTGTCAATCCCTAGCATTATTTGGAATGACAGCTCACTCCACGCTCACTTCACCTAAGTTTTCACGGTGAGATGGTTACAAAATCGCACTGCAGATGGAATGACAACTCACTTTAGCTAAGTTTTCATCGTGAGATTTTAATAGAATACTGGCTGGCTGCTCTTAGATGGTCGCTCTACGTCTAGTATCTCTTGTCGGACGTCTCATGATCAAAATACCATATTATAAGCATTGAATCGAATGTTAATTCCAGCAGCCCTACCCAACAACCCTCAACAATTAGGCATTCTCTCAACGCGTGCTTGTCTCTTAATGTATGGTCGTTAAGTCATCGTACGTGGTCTGATTGTGATGCAACTGATATCACTGAGTTTAGCTTCACGCTTGACAATATGGGGTGGGCAGAGTTTGATGATAGAAGGAGGAAGGCGGAAAAGATCTGGAAATAGAAATGTAAGAAGATAAGTTAATAAGAATGGTAGACGATATTTTAATTTCCATTTTAATCTAATTAACTTAATTTACAATTATTTGTATAGGTCACTCCAATCTTATAAATAGGTCCAAACATAAGACCGTTAAATTATGAAAATAGAATAGAATAGTTCTTTATTTGCACAGAAAGTAGGTAAGTATACAAGTTACAGATGGTTTAGTCCACGTTCAACCACCACAATCATGGACTAAATCTTAAAGATGCTAAGTTTAAAATGAGCTTAGTTATGAGCTCCTTGCTCATAAATTACTACTAAATAAAAAAATACTAGAGTATCGTTTCAGAATACAGCTATTACGCAATAAGGGTGTTATTGCGTAATACACTATATCTGCCTAGCCTTTTCCCAACTATGTTGGGGTCGGCTTCCAGTTTATCCGGATACAGCTGAATACCAGTATTTTACATGGAGCGACTGCCTATCTGACCTCCACAACCCAGTTACTAGGTAATACGATACCCCTTGGTAAGACTGGTTGTCAGACTTTCGGGCTTCTGACTACCCGTATGCGTAACACACTATCAATCATAATTTTTAAGGATATTGCTAAACAATTGCTTTATATGTTCAAAAAAATTGTCTGCTCAGCAACGTAAATAACGCAATGAATGTGGTTGAACTGTGAAAATGAAAACCATTGCTACTGAGAGAGTGTTATGCAACTACCACCCTGCTCATTTTTTTTGTGATTTTTCAAGCTTGTTAAACTCAATAGGTTATATAAATGTTTTGTATTGTTTCCAATTATTAGAGACGACACGGTTGGCGCAGTGGCTGACCTATCGACTGCAGCGCTGCGTGTCGCGGGTTCAATTCCCGCACGGAACAAATATTTGTATTGCCTACAGGTAGTTGTTTCGGGTCTGGCTGTTTGTGTATGTGAGTAATTCCTAGTGTTGGGCACCGTTTTTTAATTAAAAAAAAAAAGCAATTCCTCTAAAAGCTATTCATCTCCTGAAATCCCAGCAGATCATTAGCAATTCCTCTATTTTACGTAAAATTTCATTTTATATTTGGTGTAAACATTGCCGCATGAAAAAAATAAAAACCGTAATGTTATCGGTAAATTTTTCATTACAGTTTTTATTAATCAAATTGTTGTTTTATTTTTTATTTCTACAGTTTAAATGTTATTTCATTGTGATATGAATTGTCAGTTTATGATCATTTTACGATTTTTAATATGATTCATATTGTTATCCTAGGACTTTCTGTTTAATTTTTTTATTTTTATTATATGACTTTCTGTTTATTTTTTTCTTTTTGTTACTTTTTAACCCCTGACGCAAAAACGACAGGGTGTTATAAGTTTTTTATATAATTTGATTTATTTTTATTTTTAACTGTGTTTAGCTTAGTTTATGATCCTGTACGAGTCACAATAAATACTTTTTCTTTCTTTCTTTATTTAAAGAAATAAAGAAAGAAAGAAAAAGTATTTATTGTGCCTAAAAAGGCTACTTTGGCAGAATCATAATAGGATAAAGATCCTATTATGATTCTGCCAAAGTAGCCTTTTTAGGCCCCCAGGTCCTGGGTTACATTCCCGGGGTCAGACAAAGTATTATTAGGATTTTCTTTCAGGAATGAATGCGCCCTGGTATATTAAGAAATGACGACCTCCATCGTGACTTAAAAATGGAACCCGTCACCAACATAATCCAAAAATTTGCTGAGGCCCATGAACGACTCCACCGACATGTGAACATCGAGGCAATTCAGCTGTTAGACCAAACAAATATAGTGCGAAGACTAAAACGGACAAAACCTTTGAGTTAGTGTAGTGTAGAAAAGTGTAGTAATAATAGTGCCAATGATACTCATAATAACACATGAACAAAGTGCTTATATCATCATATCAGACTCTAAGAAAGTGGAACGGACTTGTGTAAAGTACAATAAACACTATTCTAAGTTTTAAAATAATTATCACGTAATAAATTAAGTTAGATTAAAATTACTTATTAGTCTTATAGGCTAGATTGTAATTAATTATTAAGAACCTAGTTTTTTTTAATAAAGGATAAAAAAAGGAATTTCTCAGTAGCAGCCAGGAGTACGGATTTGTGCCTGCTTGATGACAACAGGCTTGCCCCCCTATCATATGGGACTTACACATAACTGGCGAAATTGGGGTGTACTATAAGCGCACCTGTGCCAAACCCTTCGGAGAATCACAGGCATGATGTTATGTGCTCATCATCTGCCTAGCCTTTTCCCAAGTATGTTGGGGTCGGCTTCCAGTCTAACCAGATCTAGCTGAGTAACAGTATTTACATTTAGCGACTGCAGCCTATCTGACTTCCACAACCCAATTACTGGGTAATACGAAAACCCTTGGTGAGACTGGTTGTCAGACTTTCGGGCTTCTGACGACCCGTAACGACTGTCAAAGATCCACGAATGATGTTCTGTGTTAAATTATTTATATGCGTGTTACCCAATTAATAATCTCGTTCGAACGATCATGTTCGACGTAGGGAATAAGGATAATAGGATGAAGACATCCTCCCGGCCTTTGGCCCACTGCCAGGTCCGTGTCACGCAATGGAAAGTGTTCATTACTTCATTAGCTAAACTGACGCAATCACGACTTTTCCACTTATTCATTATGTTCATGACGTTAGCTGCGGTTGAGACAAGTGTCTTCATCCGCGAATCCGGGATGCGTGATTGTTTTAACGCGAAGTTTGAGTAACTTAGGATAATGAATGAAGAATGAATGAAGATCCCAGCGTGGTTTGACCAGACTCGATTAATCGAATGAACTCCAAGATTCGCACTAACTGCTGTAGCCTCATGTTCATGGTGCTACAGCGACCATTGCATATCAAGAAGTAGACCGTTACTAACGTACATTTCCTTGGTTTTTGTCTGATCAAGTTTAATAAGCCTGTGAAGGATCTGTTTGCTATGGATGTACGACTGTTGATGTGAGAGTTGATTATATACAGAGGAGCAGACTTGTCACTTCCCCTGTTGACTTTAAGAGTAGCGGACATTGCGTCTGTATCCTTTTTCCTGTTAACTAGGTAATTCAATTTGGGCATCTTTTCATATTTGAGTAACTTAGGATGAGACAAAAATTCAAATTTTAAATTACCTTATACCGGGTGAAATTGAAAACTTGCGACTAATCGTAATAGGTGGTGCAGTAACTGTTACATAATCATTATAAATTGTCATTTCACAAATCTAAATTCTTGAAAAAAACGCCTTAGATAGTGCCTTAGATAGTCTTATTAACTTCAAGTAGACACGAATTATCGTCGTTCCAGCAATTTTTTGTTTCATAATTATGATAAGGATAACTAAGAAAATTAAAATATCAATTTTAGCGCGCGCGCGTTAGGCAATCCATTCATCGCTGATCGTTGTTCAGTTGTTTTACATTTACAACTAGCGGTTTTGTAAAACAGCGGATTCTACAATCCATCTGCGATATCTATAAGCTGACACGATTATTTTACGGTGCGGCTAGCGCGCTGTACCGTAAAGAAGCCATGCCTTGTAAAACGGTCTATCATATTATGAATGCCTTTTCCCAATTATGTTGGGGTCGGTTTCCAGTCTAACCGGATGCAGCCGAATACCAGTATTTTACATGTAGCGACTGCCTATCTGACCTCCACAACCCAGTTACTAGGTAATACGATACCCCTTGATAAGACTGGTTGACATTCAGGCTTCTGACTACCCGTAACGACTGTCAAAGATGCAGGCCTAACCCAAATAATATTACTGCTATCATTGACATAATCGCTGCATTCACTTAGGTATACATTCGCAAAATAAGTAATGATATCATTCAATACAGTAGGTACACCACAAAATGTGAAATTATTTCCGAAAACTACCACACCATTCTAGCTGCTACGTCTTTTGTTATAAAGCGGATTATTGCTTGCATTTTCTAGGTCAGTGGTCAGGTTAGTCACCAATAAGGTGTTAAGCGGAAATATTTTTGATAGCGTCATAGCAATAAAATGTTTATGGCTATATCTTCTTATAGCATACTAATCTGTACAGCTTCTTAAAAGTAATGCTAAAAGGTGTTATTTTTATTGTTCACAGATTATTTCTTGATAACTAAATGGACTAAAAGTCCTTAGAATACTCATAATGACTTATAAATATAAATTTTAATCTTCAAAAACAGCTGTTTGCGATCCTGGGTCGTTTTAAAAGTACCTACATCAAGACGTCTCAAGATTTTAAAAAATAATTTTAAAGGAAACCAACCTGCTTGCAAGCAATTGCACATTGCAGTTGTATGTGCTCTTTAAAAGTCATCATCATCATCATCTGCCTAGCCTTTCCCCAACTATGTTGGGGTCGGCTTCCAGTCTAACCGGATGCAGCTGAATACCAGTATTTTACATGGAGCGACTGCCTATCTGACCTCCACAACCCAGTTACTGGGTAATACGATACCCCTTGGTAAGACTGGTTGTCAGACTTTCGGGCTTCTGACTACCCGTAACGACTGTCTGCCGTGCTCTTTAAAAGTACGAGTAGATTAAAAGAAAAATCTTCTTCAGCCAGGCAATTGCCCTACTTCCTACTATATTATTTAGTAATATTATAAACGTGAAAGTTTATATGGATGGAGGCTGGATGGATGGATGTTTGTTACTCTTTCACGCAAAAACTGCGGAACGGATTTGGATGAAATTTGGCACACAGATGGATTATAACCAGGATTAACTTATAAGATACTTTTTATCCCGATATTCTCACGGGAACGAAACTTATGCGGGTGAAACCGCGGGGCGCAGCTAGTTCAAAATATTATGCTACTTAAAAACAGTAACCTAATTGCGTAACACACTTTCAATTACAATCTGAATAATTTTGAAAATATATTGCTAATCCATTGCTTCATATGTTCGAAAAATGTGTCTGCTCAACAACGTTAATAACGCAATGAATGTTGTTGAACTGTCAAAATTTAAGTAATTGCTACTAGTGAGTATGTTACGCAATTACCTCGCATATTCTTAATCGAGTTGAAAAAAAAAGAAAACCACTAAATGCTTCATAGAAAAATTAAGGAATTTAAAACCTTGCACAGGAACTACAACCTCAAATAAATTGGTTTAAGGACGAGCGGTACGACGATACATAATCAGCCCATCATGTTCCAACTGCTGGGACACAGGCCTCTCTGTGAGAGGGAGTTGGCTGGGGTCTCCCTTGTCTCATCAAAAAAAAAATTGACATTATTATCACTTCCTAAACAATTTTCCGAATAATTTCATTTGCCAAATTATTACTTAGCAAATAAACTCTTTACAAATAATTGTAAAACCAACCTAATGCTTGGCTTGCTTATCAACTAGTACTTTTACCAATTTTAATGTAGTCAAATATTTCAGTTGGTATAACATATTTTACGCTAAATAAAATAAGCCAAATATTTATCGTCAGTTTTCAATTTACCATTTCTATTCAGTGAATTTCTTAGTCAATGATAAAATATTTGCATCTTTATGTCAGTTGCACAAAATATACAAATTAAATTAATACAATGTGTTTTGTTAGTTTGGTTTTACATTCAAAAATATGTTTCTGGCGTTGTGTGCTCACAGTTCTAACCTAACCTAACCTAGCTATTTCGATTTAAAAAATATATAATCGTGTTACATTGCAAATTTCACTAAGCTCTAAGAAAATTATAAACTATACATGGCAATTAAGTAATATTATATAATATTAAAATGGATTCTAACCTAACCTACAGTTCTGGTGGCAGTTCGTTTTTCGTTCGTCGTTCGTAACCATATATTTGACTTATTTCAAACAAATTCAAGCACATAAACTTACAAAGAAGTACGCAAATGATATGAAATAAAAGTGCATTTATTAATTACCTATATAAAAAAAATTAAAAAAAAACTCTTTTTTGTCTTCATATTTTTTTTTTCATAACAAATCATTTGACTAAATATTTATTATCTAAAGATTGTTTGCTGTAATAAATCATTTGATTAAAGATCAAAATAAATGCCTTAATGACATGTCATTATCCTTGGTAATATTCTGCCGAGTAAAAATTTGCCAAATGAAAATGAAATGTATAAAGAAAGGTTGCTAAAATTAGTTTGGATACCTATTTTGTCAATTTTTTTTGGCTAAACGGCAGGATCCGTCCAGTGGGCTGTAATCCACCACGCGGGCCAAGTGCGGGTTGGTAGATAGAATAGAATAGAATACTCTTTATTGTACACCATACAAATTACAGAACATAAATATATAAGATGATTCATGAATATAAGAGATGTTAAATGTCTTCGAATTTTAGGTTCTAGAACATTCGCCGGTTTCCTCACGATGTTTTCCTTGAGAGCAGTGGTGATGAAATAATTTACACAAAGTAAATCGCCTGTCTGGGTTCGAACCTACAACTGGTAATTCGCGACCGTTACCACTGCTCAGCGGTAGGAGGATGATTATCGCGAACTAGTTAATGTCGATATTCCTAGAAGCACCCTCCTGGATAGGTGACTATCTTTACATACCAAGACCCCTCCGTGCCTCGGAAAGCACGTTAAGCCGTTGGTCCCGGCTGTCATTTGTGGATCTTTGACAGTCGTTACGGTTGTCAGAAGCCCGAAAACCTGACAACCAGTCTTATCAAGGGGTATCGTGTTACCCAGTAACTGGGTTGTGGAGGTCAGATAGGCAGTCGCTCCATATAAAATACTGGTATTCAGCTGTGTTCGGTTAGACTGGAAGCCAACCCCAACATAGTTGGGAAAAGGCTAGGCAGATGATTCCTAGAAGTAGCATCCACAATACTACTTCAACTGCTAATCACCTTCGAAATCACATTAAAAACCTATCCAAACATCAAAAAGTGACTTTCTAAAATTTGCGTGCACGCATCTCCTTTAATTCGAGGCGATCAGCAGCGACGTATACCTGTTCCTGTCTGTCATATAGCGCGCTCTCTCTCCCACGTCATTACGTTATTAGCCCGCATGGTACTCCAAGAGCTGTGATTAGCAGGTGATTAAGGTTCATTCAACATAATCATATAATTATTTATTTATGTTTTAGAGTCGAGTGGGTTTTGTACGTAGTATATGTAAGGTTTTTGGATAAACTTTTATAAATGTTTGATGGTATTTATTGTTGACTTTGTGGATCTTTGACAGTCGTTACGGTCGTCAGAAGCCCGAAAGTCTGACAACCAGTCTTAGTGTCTAAACACACTATGCCGAGGATATGCGACCGAAGTTCGGCATGATTACGCCTGCAATGCTATTTGAATTACTGGCGACACATTATGCCGAAATTACGTTGCGTTATAGCGTACAGCCGAACTTCGGTCGGGCGTAAGTTCAGCGGCAACGTATTCGGTAGAACACACATTATACGCGACCGAAGTTCGGTTCGATTGCCGACGAAGATCGGGAGCGGGGAGCAGCTCCCGGCAGGCATGCCCCCGCTCGCGTGTCCGCCCGTAGTGTTTATTTCGCCTCTGTCTGCGCACGAGATGCACGTGCTTTGTTGCGTCATTAAAACGTAGACCGTTGCGCAACTGAATTTCTGCCGCGTAAGTTCGGCACTTATGGTGTGTCATATCAGCCGAATACGTTGGAACGTAAAATCAGCCGCGGAACTTCGGTCGCGTACGTTCGGCATAGTGTGTTTAGACACTTAACAAGGGGTGTCGTATTACACAGTAACTGAGTTGTGGAGATAAGATAGGCAGTCGCTCCTTGTAAAATACTGGTATTCAGCTACATCCGGTTAGACTGGAAGCTGACCCCAACATAGTTGGGAAAAGGCTAGACAGATGATGATGATAGTACTTATTGTTGACTTTTGTTTTTACTGTGATTTATTAATATCGTGTATCTTTCATTGCAGATAGACAAAAGTTTCTACAGTCAAGAATTGTTATCATGAGGTTTTGAAGAATCTACGAAACGATGATAAAGAACCAAAAATGGAGGATCTGTCTGCCAGACAGTCGTGTTTCACACAGAAAAATAAATAAATAAACCATGAATGGATCCAAAATAAGATCAAAGTAAGAAAATATCACGAATGATATACCTAAAACTACATGGCAGCAGACATGCATTGGAATGTTTACTGCAAGGGCAGTATCAAAAAATTTCAACTGCCACAGGAAGCAACGAAACTATTATTATTAGCCATTAATGTCCCACTGCTGCGCAAAAGCAAAAGCCTCCTAACCCTCTTTCCAACTCTCCAACGAAACTGTAATTAAAAAAATTGTAACTTCCCTAGAACACACATAAACCAAAGGCGCTAGAATCCCTAATTGAAATACATTACTTTCACACCAATTACTTGGGACGGTTTATCTGAACTTCTTGCGTTTACTGTATCAGTGAACTCGGCACGCAGTAACGATATCTGCTCACGATCGGTAATGAAATGAACGAGAACGTTCCGTAGCACCGGTGGGACATACGGACAGACAGATGGGAGAACTGCATTGAACTGATTTTGGATTTTAATTCATTTTTTATGGAAATTTGCTGGAGCCTTTTTTCCGTTGGTTGTCGTCTGAAAGTTTTAAAGTGACCACTGATTAAGTTACTTTAAAGCAAGCATTCATTACAACCACTTCATCCCTTAAAATCACGCGGTGGTGAATGCGGAGACATGAAATATAATAAAATAATTCCAGATTATCTGAAATTTCTTCCAATTAGACCATTGGACAAAACATCATTTTGGGCGTAGAACTAAATTCCAGTAAAATAAATTAATAATCGTATCTAGAGATAATCGACTCAAGGGAAAATTGTACGTTACGTTTGAAAAAACGTTCTGAAGTGTGTGTGTTTGATTATTACTTCATTTTTTCTTAAGCTAGTACATAGGAAAATCTATGTGCGTTCAGCGTTTCGATTTTCTACCCATCGAAACCAATAATTTTAAATGAAATCTTTAATAGCAGTTCAACGAAATCTTCAAACGACTGTTTGACACTTCCTGTGATCCCAGGGTTCTTTTACCTTGGTCATTGCCATACAACGTGGCAATGCCGCCAGTCTCTTGGGTACATTACCAGTCGATGCGGATGAATTTTTCGACGCCATGTTTGTGTATAGTTTTAGTTAAGTTAAGAAATAGTTTTGTTATTTTTATCAATTAATTAGGTACGAGTATAAGTTGCTATTTGCGTAAGTATTACATACTTTAATTCTGAATTACATTAATAATACATTACTAGCAGTTCGCCACATTCTTCCCCAGTGTGTCCCTCACGTATTTACCGGCTAGTTAGATAGACATTTTCCACCGGAAACACACAACATTACAACGTTGTTTATTGTTGTTTGCGCGTACGAACAAATAACGAGTCTGTTTGTACGTTCATGTTATAATTACTGGCACCTTTTCATGGATTGCTTCTCGTTCGTGTGGATACTTTGGTGAGATCTTCTCACATTAGGTGCCTATAGACATAACATACCTAACATCACGCGTGTATTCTCTTAATGGTTGGGCAGAGTTGTACCTACAGTATGTAAGTACACGTACATTTCGCCAGTTATGTTTAGGTCCCATGTAGTTGGAGCCTATTGGCATTTTAGAGGTATGAGGAACAGGGTGTAAAGTTCACTCATCCTCCATAGAAAAGGGAGAATCCTCCGACCAGACGGGGGTTGTGTCTGGCGGGCTATTGCCCAACGATTGATGTTGGGAAATCGTATCTATACTAATTGCGCGGTAAACTCTGCTTGCGAGATGCAGGATTTGCGTGACGTCAGTATGACGCGTTGTTCGCATGTGGCGTTGTAGATACCGCTACAACTGGCATCAACTGACTCCGGGCTGCCACTGAGAACATTCAGATGGAAAAACTCGTATCACTGTGCCCGACCCGGGAATCTACGGTACCTAGGTATGGAATAATTCGAAATATCCTGAGTACGATTTGGTATAAGCTTTTGTACTACCTAGATAGTAGAGTAATACAACTTTTAATATGCTTGAGTAATGAGGCTTTTGACTACTTTGTATGTGTATATTTTAAGTATTTTTTTTTTAATGTAATGTGCGTTTTGTTTTTGCAGAATAAAGATTTTTTCTTTCTAGAGCACACACACCACACATGCGCACGTACACCTCTGCTTAAATCTTCGGGGGGAACAGGCGTGATGTTTTGTTGCGTTTTGTCTGACGGTATAGGAGGCGACTAGAAAGCGCAATGTCGTGAGTTCAATCACAAGCACTCATCATGCATATGCACTCATCATGCATATGCACTCATCATCATCTGCCTGCCTTTTCCCAACTGTGTTGGGGTTGGCTTTCAGTCTAACCGGATGCAGCTGACTGCAAGTATTTTACATGGAGCGACTGCCTATCTGACCTCCACAACTCAGTTACTGGGTAATACGATACCCCTTGGTAAGACTGATTGTCAGACTTTCGGGCTTCTGACTACCCGTAACGACTGTGAAATATCCACGAATGAAAACCGGGACCAACCACTTAACGTGCTTTCCGAGGCACGGAGGGTTCTTGGTATGTAAAGATAGTCGCCCATCCACAGACCAACCGCGGCAAGCGTAGCATATGCACTATCGATATGAATTCCCTCTTAACTTTAGCCAAAAATTAGAGCAAGCCAATAGAGCAGTGGTGGCCAAGTGATAACGGCCTCGACTTACGAGTTGTGGATGGGTCGTAGGTTTGAACCAAGGAAGGTGCTTTACTTTGTCTAAATTATGTCATCACCACTGCTCTCAAAACGGTGAAGGAAAACATCGTGAGGAAACCGGCATGTCCTAGAACCAAAAAATTCGAAGACATGTGACATCTACCAACCCGCACTGGACCCTCCGCTGCCTCTTAACGAGAGGAGGCCTGTGACCCAGCTGTGGGAACATTTATAGGCTGACTATGTATTATAGCTATCAAAGATGAGGACATCGTCCTCTCATAATAAATAAATAAAAAAAAATAAAAAAGCCTTTTATTTCTTGCCAATGAATTTAAAATAATAAGTAGAAAAATAAACATTGAAAGTTAAATAAAATTTGAAAATTAAATTGAAACTAAATTAAACTATTAAAAAAAAATATATATTATCGTCCTCTCATACCAGACCGTAAAAGATAGATTTTTCAATTACCAATTTCATTCAATATATTTCCAAAGAGGAAATTGACTTTATTTGTGGACGACGGTTTGGACTAAAATTATAATAAGCAGTTAGGCACCTGTCGCACCACCGGCGATAAACGAGAAGCGATTAGAGCTCGCAAATATCAGGAGTTCGCGAGCAGCGAGCAGCGAGTGCACTACGGTGACAAGCGAATACTCGCTGGTATGCGTATACGTATCAAGCGTGATTCTCTGAGCGAGTGTTCTGCCCGCCAAGCGAGCGTCGCTGAGCGAGTACTCTCTTTGATAGCTCTTGTCGCTGCGACAAACGAGTACTCGCCAGCGGTATGAACAGTCAACGATCAACTAAATATCTTTTACTTATATAATTTTAAGACTGCTAGCGTATAATTATACTATGAAAATAAAAAAAATAAAAAAAATCTTTTGTACGTTTCTTCAGCTAGAAATCGTTGATAGCCGTTGATATCTAGTCCCTTTGTCGTTGGCAATGGGACGGGTACCTTTGATTCCTTCTCTCTCTGAGAAGGGGATTTTACAATTTACATGCGTATAGTATAATAATAATAAGTATAAAATATTGAAAAGGAAGGTTTACAACGGATAAGTCATTATTACAAGACCCTCAACTGAAGTTATGATTTCAGTTACTAGTATTGCAATCATAAATGCAATCAATTTTACGCATTATTTTATTATTTTCTGTTTCAAATAGTTTCATTTCAATCATCGCCTCTGTACCTATATTATTAATTCTAGGAAAAAATAAGCTATGAATGGGAAGCGATCTATTCATGTTTACGGGGCCAACATGGCCAGCGATCGCACAAAACAGAAAATAAACAAAGAAAGATAGACAAATTGTTTAAACTCATCATCATTATCTGCCTAGCCTTTTCCCAACTATGTTGGGGTCGGCTTCCAGTCTAACCGGATGCAGCTGAATACCTATCTGACCTCCACAACGCAGTTACTGGGTAATACGATACCCCTTGCTAGGTAAGACTGGTTGTCAGACTTTCGGGCTTCTGACTACCCGTAACGACTGTCAAAGATCCACGAATGACAGCCGGGACCAACGGCTTAACGTGCTTTCCGAGGCACGGAGGGGTCTCGGTATGTAAAGATGGTCACCCATCCACAGACCAACCGTGGCAAGCGTAGCTTAACCTGACCGATCGACCTGTGCGGCTGTTATTATTTAGCCACGGGCCCCTCAAGAAAATTTGTTTATACTGCACAAGTAAAACGCACGTTACAAAAAAAAATACATAAAATATACACATATATAGTCCTACAGACCTTATTTTGGCCATGGCGGCAAATCTCAGCGGAAACCAACCTTCCGCTGAGATTGACCGGCGCCAGACACAGATGCACTCCCTCTTCCGTCACTCTCATAGTCCGATGGGATGGCAGTCCAACACGACCGGAGAGAGATCAGACGCCTGACCAACGGCTTAACGTGCTCCCCGATGCACGGGGATTATCACACTGCCAACTTCCAAACTCCGGACTGTTACTAAGAAATTCTTATTGGAAAAACTGAATAACACTTTGCCCGACCCGGGAATCGAACCCAGGACCCCACGCAAAATACAAACATACAAAATAGCCAAATGCCTCGTACTCAAGTAATGAGGTTGGCAATTTGTGTCCTTCACTTGATGTCAGGGCCAGGGACCAAAGAGTAGGTATACACAATCATCTGTGATTCTATGTTGCGACTTGGCATAGAGAGATTTGGAGGGCAAAGGATACAAGTATATGCTATTAAAAAAAGGGGTGAAATCTTATGTGGGATTGGGCGGTTGGGCCGGACATGTCTGCCGCATGTCAGATGAGTTGTGGGTTAAGAGAACCACTGATTGGGTCCCATTAAATGCTAGACGACATCGCGGCAGACCAAGATGAAGGGACGAACTTGACTCCTACCGAAAGGACTGGACCGCAATGACAGAGGACAAGCATGTGTGGAAAAGGGAAATGGAGGCCTTTGCCCAACAGTGGGACATTACGAGCTAAATAGATATACTGGGTGGCAGGGACATCCGTTCCTCGGAAAGCACGTTAAGCCGTTAGTCCCGGCTGTCATTCGTAGATCTTTGATAGTTGTTACGGGTCGTCAGAAGCCCGAATGTCTGACAACCAGTCTTACCAAGAGGTATCGTATTGCCCAATAAGTGGGTTGTGGAGGTCAGATAGGCGGTCGCTCCATGTAAAATACTAGTATTCAGCTGCATCCGGTTAGACTGGAAACCGACCCCAACATAGTTGGGAAAAGGCTAGGCAGATGATGGGTGGCAGGGACATTGACGCACAACCTGTTACCATGGAATCAGGACACCTGCGTTAGAATTTTTTCGTCGGTATTTTTTTTTTAATCCAGTTGTGTCCTAAAAAAGTGCAATGTAACTTGTATGCAAACTACGCGGTCAATATGTGAAACAGTTTGCGTGTCGATTTCCCTACCATAATTTATAGACAGAGAAACAAAGCCTAATTAAGTTACCAGTGCAAGGAAAAAGTAATGAAAATTAAAAACCCACTGCCCATTTTAAAAGAAAAGTAAATTAAATCCTAATTTAAAGCAATCAGAATAGCAAGGTGCCGTAATTAACGAATCACTCGATAATTGCTTTACGAATAACTAATTAATTTTGCCTTGTTCCTATAATTACCTATAACTGATAATTAGTATTGCTCTCGGTCGCAGATAAGGATACAAATTAAAAGAGAAATTATTTTCTCAATTTTAGGTAGCATAATCAGCCTGTGATGTTCCCACTGCTAGGACACAGAGGCCTCCTGTCTTCGAATCTCGGCTGTAATCCACCACGCGAGCCCAGTTCGGGTTGGAAGATGTCACATGTCTTCGAATTTTTGTTGCTAGGACATGCCAGTTTCCTCACGATGATTTCCTTCACCGTTTTGAGAGCAGTGATGATCAAATTATTATCACAAAGTAAAGGGCCTGCCTGGGTTCGAACCCACGACTTACAACTTGCAAGTCGGGCCGTTACTACTGCGCAAACACAGCTCTAATTTTAGATAGTAAGGTAATAAATAGTCTTAGTCTGGTTTAATGATAAAGTATGGTGCTACGTTTGTGTTCTATACTGTCGGTTTCCTCACGATGTTCTTGATAATCATTAGAATTTAATACAGCTAAGACACACATCGACGTCACAAGTACAGTCACGAACAAAAGTATGTATACACTCGGCTTTATTCAAAAGCGATTTACTCCTTTATTTTTGAATGAAATTTTATGTTGTTACGAACATAGCATTTTCGAACCCATAGGATTATGTAATGTGTCATATTTCAACGTTGCATTCGTTAATTCACGAAAAAATCACAACTGAAAGTGGCCATGTGTTGACATATTGATGCTCGTGACTGTACTTACATGACGTACATCAACGTCGAGTTACGTATAATGGAACTTAAATGGAGTTGGGCAGGTCACCTGGCAAGGCGCAATGATGAGAAGAGAGAGGTCTCTCTTTAGCAGTGGTTGAAGTCGGGCTGTGGATGATGATGCTGAAGAGTAACATCGAAAAGGAATCAAGGAATTAGTCTGCCCGAGCCACTCTTGTAAGTCGTCAGTCCATCTAGCTGGGGAGCGTCCCACACGACTCTTGCCGACAAGTACGCGGTCGCCACTTCAGGACTCATCTGCGCCACCGGCCATCAGTCCTTCGACAAACATGACCAGCCTACGGCCACTTCAGTTTATTCTTAGCCCTAAAGTCAAATTGTATAATCCTGTACACATTTAATTGAACCAATTGTGCGGCTAACAAAATAAAACATGCGAAAAATATACACAAACAATAAACAAAAATATACCAATAAATATATAAAATGCAGAGCTTCGCCAGAGTTTCACCGAATTTCAGCGATCGTTTTACAGTCTAATGAATATGTTAACAGTTCTTATTTCGTGAACACCCTGGTACCGGGAACAGTTAACTGCCCTTAATAATTGGTTTACTATCAGCTTGTTAACTCGTATCATGCCAGGAGCCTTGTTAAGGAAGCTGCCTTTACACCGAAGCGAGTCATCGTCGCGGTTACCGAATGTTCGCTCTGTATTCAGTATGGGATCTTATGGGAATTGATCAATAGAAAATCATGCAAACATTTATATGTTTGCATAATTTTCTATTGATAAATTTGGTTTCAGCATTTTTCAAGGTGTCTGCTTTATAAAATGATGAAATGGAATTAGAATGTATGGTAAGAATTTATCCAGGTGCAGTATAAATGCGGTATATTGGTATATGCGGTCCAGGGCATTGTCGTAGTAAATTCGTACGAATTTACTATTACTTTTACATAATATTATTTTTTCTATAGGCGAAGTTAATTTATTTGTGTAGGAATCGGCAACTCCACAAATATGCATTAAGCAATTGGCACATTTTGAATTGTATGCAATAAAGTATAGAAAAAAGGACACTATCCTTTTATATTATTAATAATATTAATAATATTATTATAATAATATTATTTAATAGTGTCGGATTCGCCCGTTTCGGGCGAGTAAATTAGAGCGAATCGACTAATAAGCCCTGTGTTCACTTCGGTGTAAATCATGCTGTCCTTTAATAAGTAGTCAACATTAATATATTGGTCACAATCTCGCATCTTCCACACGACTATAACCCGACCTACTAAGAACTCATTAGCACACCTATATGGCCGTTAAACGTATCGATGTTCAGGATAATTATACACTGATAGACATAACATCACGCCTTGTTTACCAGAAGGGTTAGCAGAGGAGTACCTATAGTACACCCACATTTAGCCAGCTATGTTTAAGTTCAATGTATTATGTATTGTTTGGTTTAATCTTTGTTTTCTGTTTTTATAGTTATAATCAGGAATCACTATAGGAAAAATCAGGAAGAGGTATTTAATATTGAAGTATTAAGAATTAAATCTTGATTGAATAAAATAAACATTAAGTTCGTAATGTCAGAAACACAAAAAAGGGGAAGCATCTCTTCCAAATATTGAAATTGTAATCAACTAGTGAGCCCAAGTGCCTGTGGAGCAGGACCAGCATTAAGCCAAGCATTTTTATCTACGACTGGCTGACCCGGCAAACGTTGTTTTGCCATATAAATTATTTCTAGCTGCCCGGCGCTACTTCGTTCGCGTGGTGGAGGGGGTAGGAACCCCCTACCCTACTCTACTCCTACCCTACTCCTACCCTACTCCTACCCTACTCCTGACCTACTCCTACCCAGAAACCATTCAAGAACCCGTTGAAATATACACACAAAATTTCATCCAAATCGGCCCAGCCGTTCTCGAGTTTTAGCGAGACAAACGAACAGCAATTGATTTTTATATATACACACACATATAGATATACATCTGTGGAAGATGCGAGATTGTGACCAAACGACTATAAACCGACCTACTAGGAATTAATTAACACACCGGCCGTTAAATGTATCAATGTTCAGGGTAATTACTCACTGATTGATTAATAACTTTTCTTTTGAAACCGTTTCTGTTCCAATAAAGAAGTATTAAGAATTTATTTATTAGACAAGTAAGGTATTTTTTACAGGTTGTAAAATAAATGCCTAGTTGACCTAGTAATCGTAAGTGTGATTGGTAGTGAGTTCGATAACCGGGTCGAGCAAAGTCATGCTGCCTAGCCTTTTTCCAACTATGAAGTCGGCTTCCAGTCTAACCAAAATATGCAGCTTTTGACGACCCATAGCGACTGTCAAAGATCCAACAATGACAGCCGGGATAAACGGCTTAACGTGCTTTCCGAGGCACGGAGGGGTCTTGGTATGTAAAGATGGCCACCCATCCGCGAACCAAACGCGGCAAGCGTAGCTTAACCTGATCGATCGACCTGGCGACTGTTATTATTTAGCCACAATTCGGGTCGAGCAAAGTATTATTGGGTGTTTTCATGAAAAAATGCTCTGATCAGAGTCTGGATTTGCAGCTAAGTTCATTGTAATAAGCTCACACTTTTGAGACTGGACGAAAACTGCCCAAATACGGGTGCTGACCCTTCTGACTACGTCCTCGAGAAAACCGGGTATGATGTTTCGTTACTTTTGAATAGTCAAGTAACATTTACCGGTTCCAAGTTGCAGTTTCCCATGGTATGAGTCACGTGAGCGGACAACAAACTACATCAACATCTGCCGAATCTTTTCCCAACTATGTTGGGGTCGGCTTCCAGTCTAACCAGATGCAACTGAATATCAGTAGGTATTTTACATGGAGCGACTGTCTATCTGACTCCAAACCCCAGTCACTGGATAATGCAATACCCCTTAGTAAGCCTAGTTGTCAGACTTTCAGGCTTCTGACAATGTGCTTTCCAAAGCACGTAGTGGTTTCGATGTGTAAAGATGGTCACCCGTCCACGGACCGACCTCGAAAAGCGTTGCTTAACCTATTCTATCGAACCGTGCGGCTGTTATGTCTTAGCCGAGAGCCCCTCCGAGAAACTACATATTCACTTTTAAGTTCTAATTCCCCTCAAAAAACTACGCACCTGTCCCTCTGCCCACCTCCTTAGCACACAAGCGACACGGTGATTAGTATGTAAATCTGTTAGTTATGAATCACCGTAATCTCGATTAGTGAAATCAGAAACAAACTCATTAAATCCTGTGTAGTAATAATCACGAGATCTCCACGCTGCGCCCGCGCCGTTGGGAGGTGTTAAAAAACAGATTGGGACAAATAAAAACGTTGAAAAAGTGTTCGGTTGTGTAGGGTGGCTGTGGTGAAGGAACTTGGTGGACAGTCCAACTACCTTTGGGTTTTATATCTCTTGTATGTATAGTGACAGGTCTTTTGAGAACTTTTTATATCTGAGGATTTAAAAATTCAGATGACTCCTTTATTGGTCTTCTAGTGGGGAGTGATATGAAGATTCGAATGACGTTATTGCGACGCACGCTATTTCGAAAAACTTTACGAGTGGTACGCAAGTTCGAAAACACATTGGGTCGAAAACTGTATTGGCTGTATATCTTTGTATTGGGTTTGGGAAACAAGGCTTTATCGGGGTCGCGAGTTCGATCCCCAGACAAATTCAGATTGGAATAAGCTATTCGCAACAGTGGATTTTGATACCAAGACTTTCGTGCTAGCGTACCATTCAAACAGTTTTTCGAAATAGCGTGCGTCGCTATAACATCATTCGATATAACAGTTTTCGGCCCAATGTGTTGTGCACGTATTTCTACATCGTTCTCACATGGTTAATTTCAACACGAATGATGTAATCAAATATTTTGTAACAATTTTATGATTTAAAAGAGTGTCCATGGAGTTTCTTGCCCGTTCTTCTCCATAGGTACCTACGCTTTGGAATGGGCAACTAGCTTCATCTTTCTGACTGACCGACCCTTTGACAATTCAAAAGTACCTGTAATTGGTTTAGTTGAATTAAATGATTTGAGTTTGAGTTTGTTTTCGAACTGGCGTACCACTCGTAAAGTTTTTCGAAATAGCGTGCGTCGCAATAACGTCATTCGAATCTTTATATCACTCCCCTTCTAGTGAGAGGTGCAAGGACTGGTAATTAGGAAAAAAATAAACATTTACAAAGCACAACAAGCCGGTAAATTGAGAAATGATTAAAAAGAAGACATGATTATTTTGTTCATGTACACTATATGTAAATTATGACACGGAAGCTGAAAGACAACAAACAAACTTCTTCACTTTTAATCCTCTACACACAAAAGTCTATGTAGTCTGAATCATTCCCAATCATACAACAATGTACAGAGGCCAGCACATCAAGCTACCCGAAACTGTCAAATTTTCCTAATCAACCTTGAACCTAATGCTTTAGCGATAAAGTTGAAAATCGATTAAAGAAATTTGACAGATTGTAGTAGCTTGATGTGCTGGCGTCTGTACTCAAAGGACACACTGATAATATCCCTTCAAATTCCTCATCATACTGACCCTACAGCGCACTAAAAACACAAGACGACAATCTTACGGGATCTTAATTGGGGTCCAAGCTATGCGCGGCATTCGTCGGCGTCCTGGCCCAAAACAATTCTTTTATTCTACCAACGGGCCCTGCAGTTTGGGGGCCAGGTCGTGTGTCACTGTCGGCGACGCTCCGTCTCCCTGTCCAGCATTTTACTTTTAAATCACAATGCTTTATGTAGCCTGGAGTTGCTCGTAAAAAATCATGTTTGTTTCGGGGTAAAAAGAGTGGGTTTGGTGTTGTTTTGTTGGGCTATGGTGTGGTACTTTCTTTTGGGATTTGCGTGTTTGACTTCATACTTTTTCCCATGGTCAAGAATCTATTGATTTGTTGCAAGTGTTAATATTGCATAAAATAAACATACTTTTAATTTTTTTTAGCTGTCAGTGTGTTAAACTATTTATGATTGATTTTTCCAACGTCAAATAATTTTATCCGAGGAATAATTTTGAATTTTTGACAGTTCTTCCATACAAAATCGGTCAGACGTCAATTTTATTCCACGAATAAAAATTATCTGTCGATCAGCCCTAAGATTACAAAAGTATCAATAATGATAGTAGTTTAGAGGACTTTTTCAGGCATCTCTTACAGGAATAATAATATTCCTCCAGACCGTATTTTGGCCGAGGCGGCCAATCTCAAAGGAGACTGGCTAATCTCCGTTGAGATCTACGCGATCTATCTACGCGGGAGATATAATAGTGCACAAGTGTGTGTACAGACACAGGTGCGATGGTGTGTCTCTTTCTTCACTCCCATAGTCCGATGGGAGGGCAATCTGACACGACCACAGAGAGATCAGGCGCAGGACCAACGGCTTAACGTGATTTCCGAGGCACGGGGGTATTACACCGCCAACTTTCAAACTCCGGGGATTTACTAAAAAAAATCCTCATGGAAAAATCAAATAACACTTTGCCCGACCTGAGAATCGAACCCAGGACCCCACGCTTGCGACCACGAGAGTTTGTTTTTCTGTCGAAAAGTTACCATCCTTGATGACAGCCAGGCTTTGAAAAGCAACATCCTTTCAGATTTAGATTCATTTATTTGCGAAAACGTGTAGATAATATACATTTTATGATGTTTATTATAGGTATTACAGGGTATTCTTTGGCACAACATGTTTGACCATGGCTGGTATACAGACGCCAGCACATCAAGCTACTACAATCTGTCAAATTTCTTTAATAGATTTTCAACTTTATTTTTGAAGCATTCCGGTTCAAGGTTGATTGGAAAAATTTGACACTTTCGGGTAGCTTGACCTGCTGGCGTCTGTACAAATTAGGTCGGAAGACCATAAGACAAAAAAAAAATACAAAGTTAAATAATCTAAAAATAAATAACAATTACATTAATATCAGATTAAAAACAAAAAAAAAATCACCATTAATACCAAAGGAATGCCATTATAACCTCGCTCCTTGAACCAACAAAACGTTATCTCCTTATTAGTATAATAAATATAATAATAACTGCCATCGAATCGCGATGCAGAGCCGTACGTCACGCACGCGCCGAAGCGGACAGACGCACAGACAGACAGACGGTGCGAAAAATTAATTATATTTATTTTTTGGCCACTGAACTTGGTGTGCTGTGGTTGTTTTGTTGTGACGTCATTTTGTGAATGTGTGTTGAATAATGAGGGTAGAAGTTCATTGCCAAGGGAGCGGAATTAAAAATATTTACAGAGTTAATTATGGAGTTTGATCAACAACTCTCCATTTTAGTTTTTCCAGCTTGGAGATCGAATCCGGGACTTCAATCGCAGCAGTGCAGTTGCGACCAATATACAAATAGGAAGTGAAATTGGTACATGCTCAAGCATTTCCTTTGTCCAACCATGGACCAACGACCTTCAAAATATGGGTAGTAGGTAATAAGCGGAAGGCGAAGAACCGGGTGAGGTGGTACTGTTTGGGAGAGGCCCATGTCCAGCAGTGGACTGCGATAGGCTGGGTGGGTGAGTTGTGTTGAGATATGGAAACTGGAAGAAAACAATAGATAGGACTCTGTTAATCCTACTAATATTATAAACGCGAAAGTTTGTATAGATGGATAGATGGATGGATGGATGTTTGTTACCCTTTTACGCCAAAACTGCTGAACGGATTCGGATGTGGCACAAAGATTTTAATTTTGAAATTTTATAACCAGGATTAACATATAGGATACTTTTTATACCGATATTCCCACGGGATCGAAACGTATGCGGGTGAAACCGCGGGGCGCATCTAGTAATATTATAAACGCGAAAGTTTGTATGGATGGATGGATGTTTGTTACTCTTTCACGCAAAAACTACTTAACAGATTGGGATGAAATTTGGCACACAGGTGGCTTATAACTAGGATTAACATATAGGATACTTCTTGTGAAATCGCGGGGCGCAGCTAGTATCTTAATATAGGTGTAGCGGTATCTACAACGCCACATGCGAACAACGCGTGATACTGACGTCACGCAAATCCTGCATCTCGCAAGCAGAGTTTACCGCGCAGTTAGCATAGATACAATTTCCCAACATCAATCGTTGGGCAATAGCCCGCCAGACACAACACCCGTCTGGTCGGAGGATCCTCCCTTTTCTATGGAGGATGAGTGAACTTTACACCCTGTTCCTCATGCCTCCAAATAGGTAATTAATTATACACGGTCTATAACGGACATTGACGTGCAAACTGTTACCAGGATTTTTTTTCCGTTAGCTCATATTGTCCCATAGCTGGGCAAAGGCCTCCCCCATATTCTTCCACCTTTCCTTGTGCTTTGCCTTCTCCGTTCAATCGGTTAGGAACGAGTCCAAATCGTCACGCAGCATTTCTTAGACCTGCCTCGGTGACGACGTCCTGGAATTCAGCAACTGAAAAACCCGCGCTGGTGCAGCTAGAACCATGTAGCACGCGTCGAGGTCGTCTCACCATCTCTTCCTGAGCCGGCCTCAGCGGTGCCACCCATTCTCAGGCACCCACCGTGTGGAGACTGTTGACCAGCGCCAGTGCATGCGGCTGTCCTTCCTTGGACATATAAAATATAGTTGATTAATTAATTGGAACAGCATAATCAGCCTAGAAAGTTCCCACGGCTGGGACACAGGCCTCGTCTCTATGAGAGTGAGTGGGCCATAATCCACCACGCGGGCCCAGTGCGCTTTGATGGCTGGCACATGTCTTTGAATTTTTGCTTCTAACACATGCAGGTTTCCTCACGATGTTTTCTTTCACTATTTTAAGAGCAGTGGTGATGAAATTATTTACACAAAGTAAAACGCCTGTCGGGGTTCGTACCTACGATCTACAACTCGTAAGATGGCGCTGTTACCACTGGCCCACCACTGCTCAACCTCTGCTCTATCATAGCATTCAAGTTATTTACAAATTCCACATTAAAAAACGCAGTTGATAAATTAATTGGAACATGTTATTCACTTATGGAGCAGTTATCATCGGACGTCGTTTTCATTATTTGTATCGGAGTCAGTTGGACGAAAAATCGATTACACTTCTCACCAAATTAATCGCTGGAACGAATTGTTTGGGTTGAGTTACAAGCGGTGAGCGTTTTAGATTAAGTATGACAAGGTTTTTGTGTTTAAAGAAATAATAATAATAATAATTCATTTATTTTTCAGACAAAGTCCATTACATTACACATTACATTAAATTAAAGGATAAAATTACACACACACATGAATACTAAAATACTGAACATTTAAATCAAATAAAATATAAAATACATACACAAGTCAATATGTCATTCAAAACAAAACAATTATAAAATACCTACATATAATTAAAATAAATATTATTATTACATGTGAAATTAAATAAATAATAATAAATAAACAAAACACAATTACAACACAATTTTTAATAGGTAGACGCCTGATGGAAACTACTATATCCCAAAGGCCGGCTAGGTTCTATTCTTTCAAACTAATTAACAAACATTTACTATTTTTTGTTATTGTTGTTTATTGGTGCTTGTTTAAGAATGGTGTCAATCAATCAACTCAGCCTATCGCAGTCCACTGTTGGACATAGGCCTCTCCCAGGCTGCGCCACAACACCATGTCCTCCGCCTTCCGCATCCAGTCTACCCCAGCCACCTTCTTTAGGTCGTCCGTCCATTTAGCTGGTCCATTTCCCACACTACGCTTGCTGATGCACGGTCTCCACTCCAGGACTCGTCTGCTTTACTGGCCGTCGGTCCTTCGACAAACATGGCCAGCCCACTGCCACTTCAGTTGGCTTACTCTGCAAGCGATGTCGGTAACTCCGCTTCATTTCCGGATATTTTCATTGCTGATTTTATCCTTCAAAGAGACGAATAGTATGAATGGTGTAAAAGTAGGCATTTTTAGTTAAAGCTGATTGGTCAGATAACTTTTATTTTATAATATGTCATCATCATCTGCCTGCCTTTTCTCAACTATGTTGGGGTCGGTTTCCAGTCTAACTGGATGCAGCTGAATACCAGTATTTTACATGGAGCGACTGCCTATCTGACCTCCACAAACCAGTGACTGGGTAATACGATACCCCTTGGTAAGACTGGTTGTCAGACTTTCGGGCTACTGACGACCCATAACGACTGTCAAAGATCCACGAATGACAGCCGGGACCAACGGCTTAACGTGCTTTCCGAGGCACGGAGGGGTCTAGGTTTGTGAAAATGGTCACCCATCCACGGCCTGATCGATCGACCCGTGCGGATGTTATTACTTAGCCACAAGCCCCTCTGTATTTTATTTTATAATATGTATCTTATTTTATTTACAAGCTAAACATAGAGTTATACGAACCCCTGTTTTTGTAATGCACTTTTACCTTTATGCATTAAAGAGTAATCAAAATCTTAAAAAACAGGGTTATTCATATCTTTGTTATCCTGCTACTTGCGCCAAGCCCTTAAGGACAAAGTGAGACAAACATTTTTAATTTGCAATGATTAACACTGCCACTGCAGTCATTTGTTTTTTGTGTTGCTCTCAACCATTTATCATTTATTATTTAAATATTAAACTGACCAGGATGTGGACACTGTTGATTTTAACACGCTCTTAACGGGCACGAAGGTAATAAAATTTTATTACGCATAAGTAACTTGATGTTCTCTTTTTTTGGCAGTACTTTTCCAGACACTGCAATTTCCGTTCGACAGTACCTACTTACAGTGTACGACAAAAGTTAGTTGTCATTTTTTCAGTTTAGCTGTGATGCCACATTATGATTTAATATAAAAAAAATATCAGGCAGCCCTAAGGGATTAGCATAATCAATCTATAACGTTCCCACTGCTGGGACACAGGCCTCCTCTAGGTGAGCGGGAGTGGGCCATAAAAAAAAAAAATAACTGTCTTCAAACTCGCAACGAAATACACCCCTGTATTCACAAACGTTGCTTAAAGTTTAGAGACGTTTTAAGGTCAAAAATGTATGGTTAAACAGTCGATAATCATTATTTAACTTTAAGCAACGAACGTACTACTAGTAGGTACGTAATACTCGTATTCAGCTGCATCTGGTTAGACTGGAAGCCAACCCCAACATAGTTGCGAAAGGCTAGGCTGATCAGCCTAGCCTTTCCCAACTATGTTGGGGTCGGCTTCCAATCTAACCTCATCAGTAGAGGTGAAAACTGAGAAAGAGTAGTGTGGAATAAATTTCCGAGGTTCTTGGATGAAAGCGTGTTAGATACGTTTACTCCGCGCCTTCATGCTAACATAACATGCCAGTCACATAATTCATAAACAAGATAGACTGCAAAGATACTTAAAACCTTATTAGCAGCAGTACTACTCAGCTCCCAGATATAAAAGCGCGATGTTCAGTTAGCTACACAGCGGTGCAGCGGTGCAGCGCGGAAACACACAATACTTTATATTAATTGTGTAGATAATCGGGTAACAGGTGGTGTGGTTCTTGTTAGGTAAAGTTCTATTTGGGAAACTAGATATATTATTCTCACTTGTAAAAAATATTTGATATTGTTTTATTTCCTTTACATGACGTTCCGTTTCAAACGATATGATTAAAATAACCTTGAATTTTGAAAGTGTCATAATCACGTCTTTCAAAACACACGTAAAAAAATTATACTTTGCCGATTCTAAATTAATTAAAAATAACTAGAGTAAAACAGAATAGATTTTTTATTTAAATGATTATCATTTTTTTAGAGCAATAATGGCCGTTTGTGTATGACATGTCAAACAAAATAAAGTACCTAGTTTTCAAGTTACTTCGATTTTTTTGAAAATATCCCAAAACCCGGGTTTTGTTCACCAAAAAAACTTTTATAGGAGTTAATATGATAAGAGTAGTCTATAAAAAACAAAGTTTGACTTTGGTGTGCATGGTACGGGATTCCATACATCCATGAGCCAAGGTCCAAGGTCAAGGTCCTTTTTCAGAAAACTCTCAGTGTTGCAATAAACACGGAAAGTCATGACCAAAAAATCAACAGATATAAAACCACATCTTCCCAATCAAAAAAGTTCGAACCAGTCCAGACCCTTACCACGGGGGCGTTCCGCCATTATATATTGCTTTTAATTAGCTATCGGACGCCACCATTTTGTTAGGCGCCTATCCAATCGTAAGTCAATGATCACTGAGTTTAATTATTAACTGAGTTGAAATAGTGCTTGTTTGTTCGTAAACGATGTGTGGAGGAAACGGATTTCTGGTGAAAGCTGGGAATTAAATGATAAAGGTGATTGTTGAAGTGATGTAATGGTTTCTTGAAAGTATATCTGTAGTCTATTGTGCTAAGAAAAATTGCGTAGTCCAAATTACTTAGGTATACTTACATTAGTTTAAGATCTTAGTTATTAAGGTTAAATAAAAAAGGTTTATTAATTTTTGCTTTACGATTTTTTTTTTTGTTAGAGTAGTGTTTTATATGGAGCGACTTCCTATCTGACCTCCACAACTTAGTTACTGGGTAATACGAAACCCCTTGGTAAGACTGGTTGTCAGACTTGTCAAAGATCCACGAATGACAGCCGGGACCAACGGCTTAACGTGCTTTCTGAGGCACGGAGGGGTCTTGGTATGTAAAGATGGTCACCCATCCACGGACCAACCGCGGCAAGCGTAGCTTAACCTGATCAATCGACCTGTGCGGTTGTTATTATTTAGCCACGGGCCCCTCTCCAACTCGTACACCTATTACTGAGCTACCACTGTTCTCTCAGTCACCCCTTAACCCTTCAGAACAACTGTCAAAAACCTTTCCAAACGATGACACGTCCAATATTTTCCTATCTAATGGAAGAAAACTACCATTTATTAATATGTTTATCTTAAAATCGGAATGTAGGACGCTGCAATAACACTTGGGAGGTACAGTCAACCAAAGAAACAAGTGTCCAGGATAACTTTATCATCTTTTGTACTAATATTATACGGATGATGAGTAGCAAAAGCTTAGAGCAGTCGTTTATTTTTTTTCTCACGCATTTATAATAATTATTGGTATCTTAGTGCAAATATTGACGGTCGCGTTAACCTTGCAAACGCGACTTCTGAATGTGGGGTCCTGGGTTCACACAGTTCTCCGTGGGTTTTCCGTGGGGTTCCGTGGGGTTTAGAAAATACAAAGAGTAGTCCGAAGTAAGCGAAATATGTATGCAAATACCTGCCAATCCCTGCCATACGTCTACATACATATATGTTACTATCTATAAGTCGTTTTTCTTGTCTGTCTGTGTGACCGTGTTGTTCTTCTATGAAACGGATTCTGTTACGGTTTTCAACATCATTTAGATATTTATTGTGTAAGGTTTCTGTGGTGGTGTAAGGTGTATTCTTGTGTCATCATCACCATTCTCCTGCCTTTATCCCAATTTATTTGGGGTCGACAGTCACCCTTTTCTAAACATAATAATATAAGCATCCACATGTTCATGTGTATTCTTGTATAAATTAATATTAAACTTACTTAAAAAAAAAATGATATTTTGTCAAGACGAAAAACCCTTGAGAATCAGGCGGGTTGCTAGTAAGTAGTACAATTAAAATCTAGTACAAGATGTTTATTCCTTGCCTGTGCATCTAACTGTTTTGTCGACTGTACCTAATCAGGTAGGTGGTCAAAGTGTAAAGTCAATAGGGGACGGAAACGGATGTGTGTGTGTTTGTACGTCAATATATTAACCGGTGCTGTTAGTGTGCTGTGTCATGTGGGGTAAGCAGAGAGCTGGGGAGTTTGTTTAAGACTAGTAGTTTGATAACACCTAATGTGAAAGAAGGCAAATTAACAAAATATGTTTTGAATTTTCAAAGTTTGATTTATGCAAAGTGCGTTTTGTTTGTTTTATCTGCCAACCCGCACTGGGGCCGCGTGGTGGATTACAGCCCACTTCCTCTCGCAGTGGGAACATTATAGGCTGATTTTGCGTTTTGTTATCGAGCATTCCGAATCCTTTTCTTCTTCCTGACCTGCCGATCGATTCTGTAAAAATCTCACCGTGAAAAGTTAGGTGAAGTGAGCCTAAAGTGAGCTGTCAATAGTGTCAATCCCTAGCATTAGTTGGAATGACAGCTCACTTCACGCTCACTTCACCTGAGTTTTCACGGTGAGATGGTTACAGAATCGCACTGCTGTTTCTGTGTTACTTGGTGTAGGCACAACACGTTTTGTTTCTTCTATTCTCCTCTGTCAGCCATCACCACACAATCCATCCGTCTTTTATTTGATCGTCCCCTCCCTCTCCATCCATTAACATTTATATTCATCAGCTTAGCCATAAGGTAAAATATTCTAGTTCTACCAACAGTCCTACAGTTAGTCAACTTGTCAAGAACAAAATCTAGTTAATGATTAAAATTTTAGCATAGCATAATTAGCCTATATTGTTCCCACTGCTGGGACACAGGCCTCCTCTCTTTGAGAGGGAGTGGGCTACCATCTATGGGCTTGCGGCTAAGTATTATCAGCCGCACGGGTCCATCGATCCAATGAATGATCCAGTGCCCAATGGCCGCAGGCCTGCGGGCGGAGAGTAATGGGTAGCTCTCCGTCCGATCAGGACTAGGCCCGTGCCGGACGGCGTGTACGTGTTCCACGCGCGCCTCAAAGAGATGTCAGCATAAGCGACGGGGCCCCATAGGGCCGAAGCCTGCCAGGGTAGCGGGATCATCCGAAAGGTTTACCGCTGCCCTGGAACATAAAGGGCTAAGGAAGGAACACGGGTGGGTTTTAGTCAGTAAGAGTCTGACACTCCCTCCTGCTCCACCCAGAGCGGGAGGAGTCATTTGATGATTTCCCATCCTCAAAAAAAAAAAAAAAAAGTGCCCAATGGCCCAGTGCGGGTTGGTAGATGTCACATGTCTTCAAATTTTTGGTTCTAGGACATGCCGGTTTCCTCGCGATGTTTTCCTTCACCGTTTTTGAGAGCAGTGGTGATGAAATTTTTAACACAAAGTAAAGCGCCTGCCTGGGTTACAAACCCACAACCTAAAACTCGTAAGTCAGGGCTGTTGCCACTGGGCCACGACTGCTCTCATTAATAGTGTGTAAGGCCTGGTCCGCACTGCGATATTTCACCGCGCGATTTATTTCTCGTAATTCTGTAACACGTTCAATACTATAGGACTAGCCGCACTGACGTTATAAAATTCGCGCGGAAAAAAAATCTGTGATTTGATGCAAATTGAACGAGATTTATTCCCGCGCGAATGTTTTGTGCTATAGTAAGTAGTATGACTATGGCCGCACTGCGGAAAAAAATTCGCGCGTTGCGCTCAGTCGTGCACTGATAACGGTATTACAAAATTTTTCTGATGTCCATTACACGTTCGTCTCAGCCGGGAACAGCATCGAACTGACAAAAATCGCGCGAAAATTTACTCGCGGTGCGTACTAGGCGTTATTTCGAGCACGGAATATAAGTCGCGAGAATAAATATCGCGCGGTAAAATATCGCAGTGCGGACTAGGCCTACAGACCTACTTAATATTTATTACACAAATGATAAATGAAGAAAACAGGAACCTATGCGTATTTTGGAAAAATAATCTTCCCAAAAAGGCCTATTTTTCTTTCGTTCCACTAAATCAGCACGGATACTCAATATTTGGGATGAAAACACGATGTGAGAAACAGACGGATAGACAGGAAGCGATGAGCGTTGTTTAAAACAAACACTATCTGTGTGGACATTACTCAAGTATTGGAACGGTTTTGGGAGAGACACTGATCGTTTTTCTCAGACCAACATTGGGATGATAAAAAAAATGTTGTTGAAACACTTAGCACTGGGAAACCAGAATAAGAGCATTTTGTTGGTGCTGGAAAACCACGTGAGAAAACCGGCATGTCCAAGAACCAAAAAGACGAACTTGTTTACAAAAAGCTCTTTAAGTCTTTACTAATTTACTATTTTTCTCATGACCCACCACATTGCATCGCATCGTCCGCCCACCCTATTCCTTCGTCTTCGCTTAGCGTTCTTATTAACTTTTTTTTCTTTTTGCTCGGTTCCTGGGGATCGTAGCGTGATGTTAATAATAGCCTTCCTTAAGAATTGAAGTACATATCAAAATGCAAAAATATTTTTTCAAACCCGACTGTTCCAGATATTAACGCGTTCAAATAAACAAACTCTTTAGCTTTATTATTAGTAAAACACATATATACGGAACTCGTATGTACATGATGATAGCAAGTCGTATACCAACGCAACCTGCCAGGAAGCTAATATCCACATTTTCAATACTAGTGTTACTAAATTGAAGAAAATTTTATCTAATTGCTTCTTCGAGCGTAAATAGTAATTTTTCTGTTTTGTGTTATACATTATAATAATTATATGTAGTCTATTATCAATTTTCTGTTTCATATGATTTATACACTACACGTGGAAACTTGTAATTGGCCATATTTTGTATAAACTACATATTATTTACTGTTATAAATAATAAAACAAATATTCTTTTTAATATAATGTAATCTTCATCATATAAATAAGTTACTATTTGCATGAATTTTAGATAATACTTATGTATAAGCACTTGAGTGAGATACCTGAGATACAGGTTTATTCCTAGTTCAGGTAGAATCCAATTATTTCTTACCTACCTCTAGTTTAAGGCCCTAGTTTGTAAATATTTATGTAAATCAATTATTATTTCAATAAATCAATTTCAATTTCAACTGTATCTGTTTATCTGTAAGTTTTCCTAAAATAAATAGATGAGAAGGTAATTAAACATCCAAAAACTCTCTAAATTATAACCATAATCATGTTTATGTGTTTAAACGTTGTAGTGTGTCTGGTTACTGGTGGCTGGTCGCTGGTTGCGGGCAACCACGAGTATTTGCAGGCTGTTAACTCATTTAATTTATTGCTGTTGAAACGTCCCTGTTAAATTGTTATATTGATGGCCCCGCGGCTTGGTGGACAGGGCTGGCACAAAGCCAAAGTTGTTAAATTGTGTGTGTGTACTTGTTGTTATCCTTCAAAATTATTCAGATTCTGATCTATAGTATGCTACGTAATTAGGGTGCCGAATTACATTATAGGACTTCTAACAAAATTTGGGCAAAACACGGATACCCTATACATTTGCATATTGATGCGCCTTTGCGTGCCTTTTGACGGCACGGTTGGTGCAGTGGTTAAGCGATTGACTGCTGCGCTGCGTGTCGCGGGTTGATTCCCGCACGGAACAAATATTTGTATGACCTACAAGTAGTTGTTCCGGGTCTGGCTGTTTGTGTATGTGAGTTTAAATGTTTGTAAACGCACCCACGATACAGGAGAAATTCCTAGTGTAGGGCAAAGTTTAAAAAAATAATAATAATATACCTTGGCCAAAGATTTTTTTCCTTGTCTATGCCTTTGTTATTCCCAATCAAGGAGTTGAAATTATAAAATAAAGTATCTAATTTGTCTCTCTACACAGACCCATCCCCTCATGCCCTATACCCTCATGGGTATAGGTAGGTTTATTTTATCCTTTACGCTAGTTACAAGTTGGAAGCAGTTCCGTCATAGTAACATCGGGTCTTAGCGCGATATAATCTGCCTGCACGTGCTTAAAAGGTCGCCATTACTTACAAGACAGGCAGCAACTTGTTTATTATATCATCAATTATAAGGTACATGATTAACTGCGTTAGTTAGTACGGAATTAAGTGACTTTGTTTAGTTGTGGAGATTTTAATCTAAGCAAGATTTTGTCCCTGTTTCCATGGCAGGGTCGCCATGAAGTGTCGTGGTAAATGAAAGACATTAGTACTCGGTAACGTCTCGATTTATTGTGTCTTCACATAGACTGAGCGTACAAGAACATAACATAATGCTTACTTAGCTAATCCTGAATAAGGTGTGGTTACACACATACATAATAATACTTACGATACTTGCTTACACACACTACAGGAATAACAACTAACTTTCGCAAGCAATTCTGGCGACGATTGTTTTCTGTTCTGTATTGTAATGTGTGTGCCTAATTGTTGTAATATAGTTTTTTAAAATACGAACAGGTCATGGGCCTTCGAAGCCTGAAAATGAAAGGCTTTTTTGAGTTAACGCAAATCAAGGTAAATTAACCTTTTTTTTTTGGGAAAATTGTAAGAAGTATATCATACAACTGGTGACTATGACAGAAACTCTCCGCCATCGATAACCGGTGCACTTTATTAAGGTAGCTGTGTTTTCCATAACATGAAGAAGTCTCCTATAGTGTCAACAAGAGTGAAGATGTGATGAGTGAAAAAAAAAATTACGCCTTTGCAAATATTTCTAAGTGACATCATCATCATCGTTCTCTTGCACATATAGGTACCTATCAATTTATTTGGGATCGACGCGACAAGTCTTTTTCTTTCTAGCCATATCATCTTTTTCACAGATCAAGATCATCCATCGCTCTTGGGACTTCTCCTACTCTCACCATAATCTTAGTGACAGTGAATCTAGAATAAAAATAATTTATACAAAAATAACTTGAGCGTGGCAACCCTCAGCATAGCCCCGCCTATTAGTTCCTCAACTCATGCTCAGAGGCGAAGTGGGAGCCAATTTGAGCTCAACACCACACACACACAAGCACCTACACTTAAAGACACACACCCACAGGGGTGTGTCGGTGTGTAAGCTCATGTTTGCATTCAATACTTAGTTCAAAATCATTTAGTTTTGTTATGTCGTTGCAGCAGAGTATAATAAAATAAACTTTTTCATTATAGAATAAAGAAGGTTTGAAAACTCTTCGGACACTTATCAACTTAAATAAATGTATTTTGGAAATCAGTGAAGCCTTATAATTCAGTGTACTCTTGTAATAGTGGCTTGAACACAGTGATAGCCTAGTGGTGGTGGCCTCGACTTACTGAGTTTCAGGTCGTGAGTTCGAACTGTGGCAGGCACTTTACTTTATGTAATTTATTTCATCACCACTGCTGTCAAAACGGTGAAGGAAAACATTGTGAGCGAACCGGCATGTCCTAGAACCAAAAATTCGAAGACATATGACATCTAGCAACCCATATTAGAATCACGTGGTGACTTACGGACCATTCCCTCTCATAGAGTGTGACCCAACAGTGGGAATTTTATATGCTGATTTTGCTCTAATATTGGCTACTTCGGAATAGAATCACCTGCTAGTGCAATATAATGGATGACCGTCATACCAACCGTCTTCTCCAGATGACTCTACTCTTTCATTCAAGATTACAACTACAATAATATATATATATATTTTTTATGAATGTTCAAAAAGTATATCGCAGAGTTTAAATTATTATATGCTAAGAACCACAGAAGCCTTTGATGGCTTATATAATGGCTAGTGAGTTCGGAAAAATATATCTAATATAGGTACTACAAGGAAACAAATTTAGACGCTAAGTAAGTTTTATATTAAAAGAATATTTTAAGTCTTTACGGCATTATACATGTAATATATTAATCGCATAAATAAAGATGGTAGTAAGTGTATCAATATATGTCAGCTACAACTAACATATGATACTGAATTATTTGCTAAGGCACACACAGCACGAGATCAATAAATAATAATGACAGGATGACAATTTAATAACCAAACATTTTCTGGACCACTAGAAGCCTGAAGTTCTTATTGACTACTTATTTTAAAAGAAATAAAGAAAATACATTTATTTGACACACAATACAACAGATAGTACTTGCGTTCCTACCCATATTATTATTTCTATAATATAAAAAACTTCTGTTACCAACAGTACTCAATAAACCAAAACAGTACACAAACACACAATACCAGTTTGCCGAGCAAGTCGGTTAACTGACGTCAAAATTAAAGATATAGGATAAATATGCGCGGGCGCTGTCAATAATTTCAATAAATATGGCGCACGACCATAACTTTGTTTTGTGTTGGTTTAATTTGTTCCCTAAAGTAAATTATTGAGCTTTGTTGTGGTGAGTGAGGTTTGTTTACGAAGTGTGTTGTGAAAACTTTTGAGAGGAATTTGTTAAGCTGGATGAGTTGGAGATGCTGAATAGCCAGCAGATTGAAGATTTTCTATCATATTATACGATAAATTATTTTTTACTGTTCAAGGGTTATTCTAGCGCCTGAAGAAGTTAGTTGAATTAAACTAGATGTGGAGCCAGCGAATACCACTTGAGACAGGACTTTTTCCAGCAGTGGATTGGACAGGGTGAATGAGGTATTTTTTTTTACTATTCAAAGGTCCATTCTAGCTTTTAAATGGGACCTGAAGCAGTAAGTTAAGGCAAACTAGATGTGGTGCAACTTTATACAGGTCTGTGAGAATGAAAATGATAAAGATTAAATAAATTTAAAAAAAAAATTTAAAAAAAATCAGAGGGCTGTGGATTTTGTGAATAATAAATAAATAAATAATAAATAAATAAATGTATGTTCATGAGAGCAGTTTTAGAAGCAGCAGTTAGAGGTTTCAAGAAGTTTCAGGTAGGATTTTCAAACTGTACGTTTCACCAAAAAGTTTCAACACTCTGGCGCTTTAAAATGCTCCAACTGACTCACCATAACCAAGATTGTTTAAAAACGCTACCAAGAACTCTGCTGACCTCCCAAAACCCACCGAACCGAGCTCCAAATTCGTTAACAACCCGAAAATAACTCATGTTCCACGCCTGAGGGTAAGTTCATTAGATCATTATTTTATGGGCCCCAAATTTGGGCATTAAAGCCTATTATTTGGGCCAATATCAGGCCAATTATGGGCCTTCTCGGAATGCCGATGATTTGTATCGGGTAGGTATGCGCTGATTTTAAAAACTAGCCTTGAATGGGCGTGAGACGGGGGCAGAAAAAATAAAAATTGGAACTTGTTAATTATATTAGAGGAAGTTGGAGTGAAAGCTGCTTAGTTTACTTAATATTTAGCTTTAGTTTTATAGTGATTAATAATAATAATATCCCTGGACATTTCACACAGCGCCATCTAGTCCCAAGCTAAGCAACCTAATGCTTGTGTTATGGTAACAAGATGGCTGATAAACTACTTATACAGGGTGTTATTGACAGCCCTCCGCAAACTGATAGGGTGGCTTCAGTACATCATATTAAGATGACCGGTACATGTAATTCTTTCAGGAACATTAAGGGAATCCAAAAAACCAGATTTGTTTTATTACCTCACACGCAACGTATCGTTACCGTGGCAAAACGCACGTAGCGGACGGCAGCGCAGCGAGCTTGAGCGAGGCTGTTTTCAGCTGTTTTATTTACATAAATGGAGTGTTGCATACAGAGAACGTAATTATACATTGAAATAAAGGAATATCAGCAGAAAAAACGGCATAAATTTTTTTTTTCCTGAGAAAATTTCCAGTGGGATATGATTCAGAATAAGGAGCTGAATCAATCCTGTGTTTTTGTGGAGGGCTGTCAATAACACCCTGTATACATTTTTTTTTTGTAAATACATACATATTATAGATAGAAAAACACCCAGACTCGGAACAAATACATGTAGGTCATACAAATATTTGTTCCGTGCGGAAATCAAACCCGCGACACGCAGCGCAGCAGTCAATCGCTTAACCACTGCGCCAACCGTGCCGTCAAGTTATAGTCAAGTATATAATCACACTCTTATTTTCAAACTAAATTTTGATCATATGCAGTCCCAGGGGTTATCCTCAACATTAAAGAGTTGTAAGTCGATTTCCGGGGCCATCAGTCAATGTCAGGGGCTATAGGGCAATTTATAGGATTATACTGCAACTTCAAACGGTTATAAGGTAATTCTAGGTGTAATACTGCAATTTCAGGGGTAGTTGATACTGCTATTTCAGGGGAAGGTAATACTGAAATTATAGAGATGACAATTTCAGGGGTCATACAGTAATTTCAGCATTGAGTGGAGACCGCGAATCGGTTAACGTAAGGTGGGAAGTCCTCAGGCTAGGTGGAGCGACGATCTTCGCAGGATGGTTGGTAGCAGCTGGATGAGAGTTGCCGAAAATCAAGCTGAATGGCGTGCAATAGGAGAGGCCTACTCAGGTCAACTCAAAACATTTATTTCAAATAAACCAATTACTTACAGGCAGTTTTGAATTGTCAAGGGGTCGGTCAGTCAGAAAGATGTAGCTAGTTGCCCATCCCAAAGCGTAGTAGGTACCTATGGAGAAGAATGGGCATGGACCCTCTTTTAAATAAAAATCAAAATATGTCCAGCAGTGGTGGTGGTGGTGCTATTAGCTGATGATGATGATGGCAACAATTTCATAGCATTCATGACAACTTTAGATGATCAAAATCAATTTTAGTGGCTATTTTGTAAATCCGAAAGGAAACTGTATACTCCATTTTCTTATAATATGAATGGTGTGTGTGTAAATCAAAAGCTCTTTCGAACAAAGCAGACAAGCAAGGAGGCTGGAATGAAACTAAGAAAAACAAGAGCATGGCGGCTACAGACGGTAATTAGCGCAGCGTATTACTGAACATCGTGCTGCGCCAGCGCCGGTGCTGTAGGGATAGCAGAAGAAACCGTCCTAAGGGAAAAAATGTTGGAGAAAAATAGGTAGGTAATTGGAAACTATTGTATCAAAAATAGGATATAAGGTTTAACCTTTCTTCATCGAAGAAATATGAACGCAAGTTCAGAAGCTTGCGTTCATATTTCTTCGATGAAGAAAGGTGAGGAAAGAACTTCGCGTTCGTCAACGTGAACATTCGAAAAAACGGTTTATTGAATGTACAGGGTATAGACCCTGTCCATTCGATAAACCGTTTTTTGACAGATGGAACTCGTGATTGCAGTAACATACAATACATTTGATTGATACATGTACGGCATTATAATGTCTGTACTGTAAGAAACCATAAATAAGATAACTTAATAAAATAAGGCACTTTAATATATTTATTTTATTACGCATTTTAAAGTAAATTTTTACGTAATCAAGAATATGTACAGACGCCAGCACATCAAGCTACTACAATCTGTCAGATTTCTTTAATAGATTTTCGACTTTATTGCTAAAGAGTTAGGTTCAAGGTTGATTGGGAAAATCTGACAGTTTCGAGTAGGTTGACCTGCTGGCGTCCGTACGTTCTAAGACAGCTGTCAAAAAACGGTTAACCTAATAGACAGGGTATGTGTTCAAATTGATTTTGTATTTTGCCCCTGTGCCAGCCTCATCCAGGTTCTACCCGCGATGGTAACAATGTTTGCAGAATTAATTGAATCAAAATTGGCAATGGCTTTTCGCATAATTTGTTCGATTATTTTTTATTGGTTTTGTTCGTGTTCCAAAATGATGCCAAAGACTACTAAGAACTGTCAGATTTCAAACTTATCTATCTACATAACTATGTAGATAGATACACACATAATCAGTCTATAATGTGTCCACTGCTGGGACACAGGTCTCCTCTTTGTGAGAGGAAGTGGGAAGTTAATCCACCACGCGGGCCCAGTGCGAATTTGTTGGTTCTAGGACATGCCGGTTTCCTCACGATGTTTTCCTTCACCGTTTAGAGAGCAGTGGTGATGAAATTATTTCCACAAAGTAAAGCGCCTGTCTGGGTTCGAACCTACGACCTACAACTCGTAACTCGCAGCTGCTACCACTGGGCCACCACTGCTCTCCAGATAGGCAGTCGCTCCATGTAAAATACTGGTATTCAGCTGCATTCGGTTAAACTGGAAGTCAACCCCAACATAGTTGTGAAAATTTAGGTACGAGTATCAAATCTAGATTCAAATCTAGGTTTATGCATAGGAAATTCTAGACACCGTCAGGAAGAGATAGGACAATCCAGATAGCCTTATAATTATGCATAATTTATACGAACGATATCATTATAATGCAACTATAAATGCACTAGTTCCTGCTCTTAAATAATAAAATAATGCATTTATTATGCATGCAACTGCACTCGAATAATACATATACGTTCACTAGTTTTTGTACGTCATTAAATGTCAAATTTGACAATTCAATTCCCCAATCACTAACTAATGAACTTTGAAACATAAATCTATTCCAAAATTAAATGTCTTTTTATTCTTATTAAATTAATCTTAGATTATTTATTATGATTATATTATAACGCATAATCAGCCTATATGTTCGGGGGGACATATAGGCTAGAGGGGTGCTGGAACACAGGCTCCTTTCTGCGAGAGGGAGTGGGCCATGATCCACCACGCGGGCCCAGTGCTGATGGCTGTCACATGTCTTCGAATTTTTTGGTTCTGGGACATGCCGGTTACCTCACTACGTTTTCTTCCACTGTTTTGGGAGCAATGGTGATGAAATTAAATACTTACTTAAAAGTAAAGTGTCTGGGTTCGAACTCACGACCTACAGCTTGTAAGTCGATGCCGATACCACTGAGCCACCTTTGCTCTCTGTCAGTTAATGAATTTAAGATCTTTAATTAGTAGAAGATGAACAAAGAACATAATATTATAATATAGAAATCACAAATCAAATAATGTTTACAATCTGATAAAAATCTCGTACCAAAGAAAGCACTATTTAAATTCACAACGACTAGTGTTGCGCTGCTATCGATACGGGGCGTGTCCACATATAACTCACAGACTATTACCGCTCCACAGCATTAACAAATATTTAAACATATTATACACGAGCAAAAAACGTGCGCGCGCAGCCCCTTGTGACGTAACAGCGCGTTTAAAAATGGAAGCTTTTTTTTCTTGTACAGTAAATGTGCGTGCTGACTGTACTGGTGTTTGGATTTGGAAGAGTAATGGGAATTGTGAAGTTAGAGTACAAACTTTTCTTAAAGTCACAAAATCTGGAATCGTATAAGTTTAATATGAACGTTGAATCCAATTATTAGCATAATCAGCCTGGAACGTTCCCACTGCTGGGACACAGGCCTCCTCTCTGTGAGAGGGAGTGGTCTATAATCTACCACGTGGGCCCAGTGCGGGTTGGTAGATGTCACATGTCTTCGATTTTTTGGTTCTAGGACATGCCGGTTTCCTCACGATGCGATGTTTTACATCACCGTTTTTGAGAACAGTGGTGGTAAAATAATTTACACGAAGTAAAGCGCCTGCCTGGGTTCGTACCCACGACCTACAACTCGTAAGTCGCAGCCGTTCCCACTACGCCACCACTGCTCTGAACTGCACTGATTAACTGGTTATTAAAGCAATATTTACTTAAAATGCAATCTGAATGTTCTATAAAAATCCACCACAAAACATGGTACTGTTTAAAATTCTACTCACTCCCTAATAAGATGATAAACTTCAAACTTAATAATAAAGTATCAATTTAAACAAAAAATCCCAATAATTCTAAGAATCACATTTGCACCTTACCAGACCATTTAATCACCGAACCACCCCAAAAAAACGTTGATTAATCACCAATACGATATAAACGACCAATAATAAACGCGTTAACTAAAAAATCATTACGGAACCCTTTCCAATACGAAAATAAAGGCATGCCCACATAATTGGGGCTCGAACAAATTTCATTGATATTCCGTGATGGGAAAAAAACACAAAACGAGTTGTCGATGAGATGTGTTCTGGCTCGATATTCTGAGAACGATTCTACCAATTTACTCTTACATCCTCATCCCACCTTCCGTGACTAACCGTAAGGGTTAATTTTGAATGTTTCGGTGGTAAAAGTAACTTGGTATTTTTATAATAGGCCACTTACGAGCAGCGCAAATCGCCAAGAATTGCTTCGTCTCAACAAGGTGTCAATTTGGTAAAGTTATGAAAGTTTTCGTTTCTGAGAACTATTTGTTTTAAAGTTACGCCCGTGGACGTTCAGCTGTTTATTATGTGCATTGATTGCGTCCGAGCGTGTTTTATTGAATGCGAACGTCGATAGAATGGGTTATGAATTGGTGCTGATGCTGCCGTGGCGACGCTGATATGCGATTGTGCGAGGGGATTATGTGAAAGGCGTTACTAAAATAGACTTTTATAGGCTTGTGTGGTGGTAAAACTAATATTGCTAGGATACAGAAAAACGTTTTATAATTTTTAAGTGAAAAGCAGTTTATAGTAAGCTTTTTTGTCTACTCTTAGTTGGTTTAGACGGCTCTTACCCACGGATAAGTATATTATAATATTTTTGGCTCATTGGATGAAAAACCAGTGCAGTAGCAATAGCTGATCAGTAGCTGGTAAGATTTGCTGAATTGTAGTCATTTATTTATTATAGAACCAGTACATAAATTACCAATTAAAGCAGTCCCTAAGACATATTAGCATGTGTGAATTTAATTGATCTAAGGTCAACTAGATACACGAGTCAAAAATTAAATACGTTTACAACAATTTTACAAATCCATTATAAAAAGATTTCCTTATGTAAAAACAGTAGCAATTTTTTTACACATATTTAAAAACATCGATATAAAAATTCTCCAACATCGACCTCATCCCAACCCTATACCGTAACGAGATTTATATCATATCATTATGCATAAAATATTTCTTTTAAACGTATAATTAGTTAATATTAATATTTTAAATTATATATTTTGTCCCGAGGTTGGTTGTGATATTAATAGCGGTTTCGTTTGCTTTATTTATAATTATCAGTTCTTTAATGAATTCTGTTAACGGGCAGTTTATGGCTGTGAGGCTAAGACAGCTACGGTGTGGATTGAGAAACATTATGGGTTAATTTTTTTAAGGTGTTTTGGAAGAGATTATAGTCTTGTGTTTATTTATTTGAGGTTTCAACAACTTAAAACATGGATGGGAATATTATTTCGACAGCATGGAAAACTGGCTAAATTGTGTTTCTTCTTCAAGTTTTTTACACACTGTCACTAAGCGGTTTCGTATTACCCAGTAATTGGTTTGTGAAGGTCAGATAGGCAGTCGCTCCATGTAAAATACTGGTATTCATCTGCACCCGGTTAGACTGGAAGCCGTCCCCAACATAGTTGGGAAAAGGCTAGGCAGATGATGATGACACTACTGAATTACTAAATAAACTTAAGACGCTAAGCCAACCTAACCTAGATGAAGATAGTTCATACTTGCCAAAAGAAAAACAAAAAGAATTTTTTTCGAAAATAAAAACTAAGTACTTCAAAACCAACATCACTAAAGCACCAACAATCTCTACTTACTCCAAAAAAAGAGAATGGCGTGAAAATATGCACATAAGTAAACAGACACGCTCATATACCAAACTTTACTGCAAAATGTCTGCACTTATAGCCATTAACTCACGAACACTTCTCAAGACAACCCCTAAAATTTCGCACAATTACCCTTTATGTGGGTAATTTGCGATATACTGGCAATACTGGTCGGTATTACCCCATAACGATCACAAATCTACACTTGCAGATCAAAAACAAAAATCCCCTTAAAATTCTGCGGCTTAAATACTTTTGTGTCTGCAAAATTAATTTTGTCGGAGTCAAAATTCGTTGAGATCATGCTACATAACTTTGAACTTAATTTTGAATAGGTTAGGGTTGAAAATTGTTTTGTGAAGATTGCTGGCCATCAGTAAACATCGAGTTAGCACCGGGCCATTATTGAATTTACTTTATATAATAATGGTTAATCACCAGAATGCATCGTTCGATGCTGCCTTGTTACTGAGAGCAGTAGTGATGTGGTGTGCTGTTGGGATATCGGTATCGATAAATTATTATTTTAAGCATTGGACTAATGGAATCCAACTATTGTTTCAGATAAGTTCAATTGATTTTTTTTATTTGACAGATGTTAGTTGGTTTTAGGTAAACCAACTAACATCTGTCAAATAAAAAAATGAATATAATAAAAAAAAAAAAATTAAAAGTAACAGGCCCACATTTAATGGTTGTAGTTACAGTAAGACGTGTGTCGTCCTTTCCGTTAGCCAATCACATTACGACAAATAGAGCTGCTGATTTTTTTTAAGGACTGAAAGAAAGAAAAATATGTTTATTTTTCAATGAAAAATATGCTTACAAAAAAGATAGATAAGTTAACTCGAATAAAAACAGACGATCATCACAGACAAACTTAGTCAGCTATAGGTACTAACGTTTTTATGAACAGCAATTGGCATGAATGACCCCAGACAGTAGCTAATAAAACATTGTCCGTAACGTTACACCAGTAGGAGTAATAAAAACATATTGATATTTGAAATGCGTATGCGTCGAGTCCACGACCTTTGTGCAGTTTTTTCTAATCTATTCGTTTTTTGTTCAGTTTATTTATATTGTTTAAGTCTATATTTTAGATAAATATTTTTCTTGTAAATGCAGAGCGATGATAATGATGATGATTGAAATTAAATTTGAAGACGATGTTGATTTATTAATTTTATAATGCGTTTTGTCTACTGGTTATTTATTTTAGTTATAATAGAATTATTGTGGTTTGTAGTGTGTATCTTTGGGTACTAAAATATTTTTTATGTAGACTAACTAATTGTAAGATTAAGAAATTTCACACGTCTCGTCACGATTATCCTGCCCTCTGAAGCCTGAACCATTCAAAGGTTAACTTATCGATATATTCCGTCTGTCGACAAATCCCCACTGAAATCGCCGGCGGCGACCAGGCGCGGGGCGTGGCACTCATTCTCCCGTCGTAATTTATACCCGCATCGTTAAATAATACCGCTCACACTTGCCACTTTCCTGGACCATAAACACGCACCCATTTTAATTAAGCTTTCATTAGTTTAGATCCGAGATATAAACCTTTAAGTTTAAACAAGCTAGGTGAAGTTATGACGGTCATCTTAGAAGCCTCTACTAATTATGTTGAGATTAACAAATCAGTCGGTCTATTCTGTTAAAAAACTCACCGGGAAAACTTAGATGAAGTGAGAGCTCGCTACACACACCTAGCATCTACTGGTCTATTCGGCAACAAACCAAAAAAAAAACCGCCACCAAACGTATTTTCTTTCCGTTTTTTCTTTCTATTCTGTAAAAGTCTATATAGTAACTGTCAATAGTGTCAATCCCTAGCATCAAGTGAAATGACAGAGCACACTTTAAGCTCACTTCACTCAAGTTTTCACGGTGAAATTTTTACAGAATAGTCCAGCAGGTGGTTTGACATCTCACTACACCGAAGTTTTCACGATGTGATTTTTATAAAATAGTCGATCAGGTGGTTTGACATCTCACTTCACCGAAGTTTTCACGATGTGATTTTTACAGAATAGACCGGCCGGCAGGTTTGACATTTCACTTCAAGCTCACTTCACCTTAGTTTTCACGGTGAGATTTTCATCTATGATTTCAGATCGGCTGGAATCACTGGGTCCAGATTAGGATAAGTCCAGGCAAAGGAGGCTTATGCATGTCGCTTTTTCTTAATAAACTTTTTTCTTTCTTTTCTTTCTTTATTGGGTTAAGGTTATAAGACATTTCAGTCTACCCGAGCCCATCGAAAGAATAGACTCATATAAGTATGAAATATGTTGAGGGTTGCCTCTGTAATCATTTGAAATCATTGACCTTCCCTAATAGGGAAGGCGGAATGAGCATGATTTTATTCAAAATCCCTGATACTTGGCAGCATTTAGTTAGACAAAGGTATCTAAATAATTAGAGAATGGTTATTATAGTTAATTAGCCTGAGAATCAGCACTTTTTGAACGTCATAATTACATTAGACAGTCCCCCAAAAAGTCCAGCCTTCACAACTTCCTAGTGCTCTAGGAAGAAGTGACGCAACAAACTCCCCAGCCGCACAGCTGTCTGTTCAGTTAGAAGAACTTGATATTATAAAATAGCATGCAATACCCAAAGTATATAGGACCCTACAGTGCTATACTTCAGACTTTCAGTCAAAATAAAGACAATAATAAACACGACATCACTGTTCTACTGAGCTCCATACTCGCCCCCTCTCACTAATCCATTACCACTAGAAAACACTCATGTAAAAAGAAACCCCGTATTTATATCCTAAACAAACAAAAACCATAGTAAATAATACAGGGCTTTTAAATTACCGATACACCACCTAACAAGGAAAATATTACATTCACTCCCACGTATTACCATCGCAGTTTGGCTACGAATAGGAAACTATGAATCTAAGTTACATTGTTGGGAAATTCCCACAATTTTCTCACGATTTATGATGGGTGCCTGTAGTTATAAATAATATTAGCACTAGAAGCCTGTAACTGTCACGCTGTAAGGCAATAGTATATTCTCTTAGACAGAAGGAATGAGCATTGATCAAAACATTCCTGCTCCTTCGTGTTGGTGATTTCATTCCAGGTTTTCTCATAAAGTTTTCTTTAATTTCTATATTTATGTCTGTAATTTATATGGTGTATATAATAAAAAGTATTCTATTCTTAGCGTAAGGCAGTGTTATCCAGAAAATTGTAATGATAATCCTTAAAGTCATTTACGCAACCGAATATCCAGAATAGTCTATAGAAAATGAATAGCATAATTAGCCATTATAATTTTTACACTATTTACAGACTTTTTTTTTTACAGACCTTCTCTCTGTTAGAGAGAGTGGGACGTAATCCACCACGCTGGCCCAGTGCGTGTTAGTGTAGAAAATTAATAGCCCAGTATAATTATGGAGTAATGAGATAGGCAAAAGGTACTTAATACTCAATATATTTATGTGAACTTAGGTGGCAAGTTTTACAAAGACATGATCATTGTGGATCCTGTCCGGCACAGCAAAGTTGGAGAGAGGAAGAAGGAGAGGCTTTACCAAGCAAGTGCCTTAGATTAAATGAGAAACCACATTACAGGTTTTTAATTTATAGATATTTCACTTAAGCAGGTAAAATATCAAGTCATTTATTCAAATTAGGCTGAGAATCAGCACTTTTTGAACATCAAAATTACACAAAACAATCTCCCAAAACGTGCCCTTCACCACATCTAATATTTTGGCTAAAAATAACCAGGATTTGTGCCAAAGATCGTAAGCTTAGCGATATTCTTCCCAACAGCAGTAGTTCATATTCTGAATTTCAAAGTAACATAAAACTAAATTCCAACATTATTTTAGTCTCTTTCGTCTTAGATGACCCTATGAACCTTTTAAGAGAACCTAAGTCAGCACCCTAATTGCGTAAAACACTTTTAATCACAATCTGAATCATTTTGAAGGCTAATCCATTGCTTCATATGTTCGAAAAAATGTCTGCTCAACAACGTAAATAACGCAATGAATGTTATTGAAATGTCAAAATACTCGTAAAAGCCATCGCTACTGATAGTGCGTATCACAATTACCCCGCTGTTCTTGCGTCAGTTTTTATTTAGACACTTATACAGACTGATGTTCAATGATAGGTTAACCTCTTCAACTATGTAAGACATTGACGTTTGTGGATCGATCAGGTTAAGTTACGCTTGCCGAGGTTGGTCTGTGGATGGGTGACCATCTTTTCATACCGATACCCCTCCGTGTCTCGGAAAGCACGTTAAGTCGTCGGTCCCAGCTAGCATTCGTGGATCTTTGACAGTCATTACAGGTAGTCAGAAGCCCGAAAGTCTGACAAACAGTCTTACCAAGGAGTATCTTATTACCCAGGAACTGGGTTGTGGAGGTCAGATAAGCAGTCGCTCTATGTAAAATACTGGTATTCAGCTGCATCCGGTTAGACTGGAAGCCGACCCCTACATAGTTGGGAAAAATGGCTCGGTAGATGATTGACGTAGTAAATTCAGTCAAACTAGTCATCAGTCACTCTATTACAGTTACCTATTGTGTTCATAATAAACACACAAACTAACAGGTCCATACATTTTAAACCATCAAAATATTCATCTAAACTACATTTACTTACCTACTTAACACGCAGCGAAAAAAACCTTTAACGAGGGCAGATGTTTTAAAAAACCATTACAGACTCTATAGACGACTAAATTGGAAAATTATGAAACAATAAATTATTGAAATCATATAATTTCATAGAATTATCAACATAATCGTGCGTCAAGTTAACTGTCATTATAAAGACATCAACGCGTTTTTAACCTTTCAAAACAGTTATGCTGGTTAAACTTAAACTGCGGTCAAGTGCGAGTCGGACTCGCATACGAAGGGTTCCGTAGCACTGTACAATACTTAACACTACATATTTTTTATTATAGGTACTTTAGTAAATAAAAAACACGTTTCTAGTATAGATACCTTTTTTCCCTGTGACCTCTGAGTTTGTTTCGGCCTTTCTTCTCAGATTAGTCAGATAGGAAACGCCGACCTCATCTAGTTTTAAAATAAGATGACGTGTAAAAGTGTTTGTACTGTACTACTTAGAAAATAAAATCATTTAATTTTGAACTTTTAACTTAATTTGTAATTATTACTTGTAATAGCAACTATAGTAGTACACACTCTGTGAAAATTTCAAGTATCTACGTATTACGGTTCAAAAGATACAACCCTGTGACGGATGGACAGACAGAGGAGCCTTAATAAGAGGGTCTGGGTGCACCCTTAGGGTACGGAACCCTAAAAGTATTATATTTAAATAATTAACTGTTTATAGGTATAATGATAGGTGGGTAAATACTAGGTTTGGTCGTTTGGTTAAAGCTTCGTTTGAGTTGACAGTGTGGTTTGGGTGAACGTGTAATTAATGTATAAATTAAAATGTTTACTTGGAGTTGTATAGGACAGTTTCATGTACAGTGTTCATTGTACATTTATTTGGAATTCTTTGAACTATAAGAAGACGGACATATTTTCATTTATTTTTCGTTAATGAAATTTTTTTGGACGCCTGCACACCTTACATCTCAGTAAAAAGGTATTTTTATTTACCTATATTTATAGAAAATATTTATTTGTAACTTATCCGCCATTTAAAAGTCAAAAAGCCAAATCATTTATTTCAAATAGGCCCAGAAAAAGCAGTTTTTACAAAATGACTTTTTTTATATGATTTTTTTAAAATGACATTAAAATAAAATTGACTCTAGTCGCCCCTTCCAAACGGCAGTTTTCGTATGGAGAGGAATGGGCAAGAAACTCCACCGTTACTCTTTTAAAATGTTTTAAGAACGTAAAACAGAGGGGTAATTCTCGTAATTTAAAGAACGTTCACAGTCTGATCTCAATCTCAATCTGTCAAAAATACCTCTAATTTCCATACATTTGTTTGTCGCCGAGATGAGACTGCGACTAGATTTTGAACGTTTTAAATGAAGAGAATTGGCCGTCAGATTTTACAAGACTGAGTTTGAGAACTGTAAGTAACGCCATCTATGGTTATTTATCGGCACTTATTGTAAACAATCGATCGTTATTTTGGAGTCCATAAAAATTGTGTAGTTAGAGGAAGTCGTAAAAATATCGTTTCTATTAAAGAAAGGCGCATAGTGGACAATAAATAAAATTACAAAATTGTTTTCAAGTTGTTCATTATTTAAGTTGCATTTAGTAATGAAGGAAATAGACTGTTTACTTTACTTGAAAATTATCCAATTGGAATGGATGAGTAAACTTTAGGACTACTTAATTTTATCGTCATATTAATAAAGCGAAACCGGCATCCGTTGCGAAAGCACTAGGAAGTGGTGAAGACTGGGCGTTTTGGGGGACTGTCTTAGGTAATTTGGACGTTCAAAAAGTGCTGATTCTCAGCCTAATTAGAATAAATGAGTCTTGATTTGATTTGATTCGATAGAGATGTAGATACCTAGGTAACTTTCATGTAACTAGGCATACCTAGGGGATGGCAACAGTGGGCTCCCCTAACTGCTATCAACCGTGCTCGAAGACTGACTACGGGCTGCTAACTGCGACATTCCGTAAGTAATAGTAATTTGAATTACCCTGCCAATTAGAATTTACAATCTTCTTCGTTATTTCGTGTCGATGGTACTCTTTTAAAAAGAGGGTGACTACCGAGATAAAGACTTATAGAGAAGGCATCATCTGCCTAGCCTTTTCCCAACCAAGTTGGGGTCGGCTTCCAGTCTAACCGGGTGCAGATGGATACCAGTATTTTACATGGAGCGACTGCCTATCTGACCTTCACAAACCAATTACTGGGTAATACGAAACCGCTTAGTGACAGTGTGTCCTTCTAAAAAACTTGAAGAAGAAACACAATTTAGCCAGTTTTCCATGCTGTCGAAATAATATTCCCATCCATGTTTTAAGTTGTTGAAACCTCAAATAAATAAACACAAGACTATAATCTCTTCCAAAACACGCAGCTGAGTACCTGAATTTTACATGGAGCGACTGCCTATCTGACCTCCACAACCTAGTTACTGGATAATACGATACCCCTTGGTAAGACTGGTTGGCAGACTTTCGGGCTTCTGACTACCCGTAACGACTGTCAAAGATCCACGAATGTCAGCCGGGACCAACGGCTTAACGTGAAGGAACACGGGTGGGTTTTAGTCAGTAAAAGTCTGACACGCCCTTCCGCTCAGCCCAGAGCGGGAGAGGTCATTTGATGATTTCCCACCCAAAAAGAAAAAGGATCCGCATCTGTCTGCCTTTTCTCAACTATTCTGCCTGTATTTTTCTTTCATTTTTCTCCTAGTCCTCATCTCAGTAGTCACCCTCTTTCTAGTTATAATAATCATCTTTCACACAGTCCATCCATCGTTTCTTTGGTCTTCCCCTACTCTTATAGCCATCGACATTTATATGCAAATCATTCCTCCATATAATCCTACTATCCTATTCCATTCCTATAATAAACGCGAAAATTCGTAAGGATGGATGGATGTTCTACTCTTTCACGCAAAAACTACTTAACGGATTATGATGAAACTTTACAGTAATATAGCTTATACATCAGAATAAGACATTGGATACTTTTTTTCCCGATGATCCCACGGGATCGACACTTATGCGGGTGGAACCGCGTGGCGATGCTAGTTCCGCTATAAATGAAATAAAGATGACATTTACATTTTATGAGCTCCTTTCTTGAATGCCATTCTGAAGCGCTTAGTAAGCATTTATTTATAACCGCGAGCCTTTTCAGAATAGTCACCCTTAATTACCATTTTTCACACTTCACAACATAACTTACAGTCACAACTTAACTTACCAAGTGATAATCCGATAATCCATACACTAACTTACAACTCCATACATTACAACCGACACAACAAAAAACAAACTCTAACCCTATATAAATAAAGTTTATAATCCTTAATTTTGAGTTAAAAATAAAAAGAAATAAGTTACAAGTACTCTCGCGCATTTACAAATAATTGGAACTAACCAGTCGACCAATCAGGACACTGCACGCTTGAGCACTATTGTCTCTGTAATGCGGTCTCGCTCGTGGCTGTACATAACGGGTCTGTCTGTCTCTTTCTTTGCTATGATTGGAAAATTGGTGAGTGTTGTCATCTCGCTCGGATAAACTACTGGTTTTAGATATAGGCCTATTTTTAAGTTAGGCCTAGAGGTTCTTTAAATTGTCTTAACAATGTTGAATAATATTTTTTTCTGAATGAAAATATTTTTGTTAAATTTTTTTCTTACTAGAATTGTTTTTAGGTACTTAATTTGTATACGTTTAAAATTATATTAGCTAATAAGAGATAAATAAATGAGAAAAATAAATCAAATAACGTTTAACCCTTTTTGTGCACCAATAAATGTTTAGTGTATGTACCAAGGGTTAACCCTTTTACTCTTCTCCTATCTTTATTACTTTATTTGTTTAATTTTCATTGCAAAACTTACAATGTACATACCTCACAAGATTTTAATATCTAACGTTCAAGTTTTGCATAATTTTAGTTTCTTTAAATTGTTAGTAGGATTTTGTCATTTTTACCTAAAGTTATAATTTTATTACGTTCACAATACATGAATAGATAATTAATTCTAATTAAGTCTAAAATAATAATACATAATATGTACATGTGAAAAAAAAACAAGCAAAAGAATCATAGGGCATCAAAAAATTTGTCCGCATCGCTGTCAACAGTGGGGCAATTCTCGTAATTTTAAGACCGTTCACAGTCTGATCTGTCTCAATCTGTCAAAAGATACTTCTAATTTCCATATATTTTGACAAGTTTTTGACGTTTGTTTGTCGCTGAGATGAGACTGTGACTAGATTTTGAACGTTTTAAATTACGAGAATTGGCCTTCAGGATTGTAATTAATTGTCATTTTGTAATTATTAAAAAAAATCCTCCCTTTATATAATTAAAACCTTCATCCCTTAGTATATATTCGAACACTCTAGGTACGGTCACCAAAGGAGATAAGTAACCAGGGTCATTGGATATAATTGAAGTTGAGCAAGAAACCGATGGATGTTTTCATATGAAATTTTATTTAATTAATAGAAAACAAACTGTTTATTTAACAAATTAAATTTCATTCAAAAATATCCATTGGTTTCTTACTAAACTTCAACTATAGGACGCCCTGGTTACTTATCTCTTTTGGCGACTGTACCGTATATTCATAAGAACATGGAATAGCTACTGTTACCGTTAACCTGCATCATCCCACTGTTGGGCAAAGGGCTCTGCTCCTCCTCCACACGACGTCCTCGTAACATATCCTATGTTACGAGGACGTCTAGTTGAAAACTGGCGTCAGGAATTAGTTATCTCACATTTATGCTGAACTGCCGATCGATTCTGTAAAAATCTCACCGTGAAAGGTTAGGAGAAGTGAGCTTAGAGTGAGCTGTCAATAGTGTCAATCCCTAGCATTAGTTGGAATGACAGCTCACTCCACGCTCACTTCACCTAAGTTTTCACGGTGAGATGGTTACAGAATCGCACTGCTGGGACAATTTGGCGCAGCCGTGAGGCACACAATACTAGGAGTTTAAGTTTTTTTCCATTTTTTTTGTTTGTTTTTGTGTGTAAATTGTGTGCCTTACTTAACCAAAAAAATAAGCGGAACTGGCATTCGATGCGAAAGCACTAGGAAGTGGTGAAGGGTGGGCGTCTTGGGGGACTGTCTTATTTAATTTTGACGTGTTCGGAAAGTGCTGATTCTCAGCCTATTTTCTTTCTCCCCATGACTTTCAGCTCTTTCGATCCAGGGCTAAAGTGGAACACTAGTCGTTTGTTTTCACCAGCTCGCCCCGCCATCTTCTACGGGACCTGCGGCGACGTCGTCTGTCTGTGTCAGCGCTCCACGTGGTGGTTATTTTGGCCCACAGTTCTTTGGGCACATGGCAGTTAATTTTTATTTTTGTGGAATTTTTCTAAACCTTCCAAAATATTCCCGACTCATTTCCCAAAAAAAAAATACCCTATATCCAAGTAGGTACCTTATTAATAAAGCAGTTCCCCATACTAATAAAGCAGTTAAGTTACAACAAGCGAGGTAATTGCGTAGCACAATGAGAATGGCGTTGCATTTCTATCTATAATATGTATGTATTTACAAAAAAAAAAAAATGTATATAAGTAGTTTATCAGCCATCTTGTTACCATAACACAAGCATTAAGTTGCTTAGCTTGGGACTAGATGGCGCTGTGTGAAATGTCCAGGGATATTATTATATTATTATTATTATTTTGTTTTGACCAACAACATTCATTGCGTCATTTATATTATCAGACAAATGTTTTAAACATAAATCAATAAAGATAAAGATATGCAATGGATTAGCCTTCAAAATCTTTTGAATTGTGATGGAAAGTGTGTCATGTAATTTGGATGCTGATACCTTTATCTTCTAATCTTTAAGTTCATTTTTCAAGGATTTAGTTTGGCATAACGTTACGTGTTTATTGATAAAGGTATAAGTTAAGTAAAGCAATGAAGGGTATGCAAAATGATTGACTGGACTACGTAGGTAATATAATAGGAACATTGAAATGGGCTGGAAATGACCACAGTGACCATTGTGGCCATTGTCTCCTGTGGCCGCTGTGGCTTTTTTCAGCACTTGGGAGAGGAGCTCTGGAATCTTCAGTGAAATGCCCCAGGTAGGTTCTTTATTCTTAACTAGTCCTTTAGTACCTTCCATAGTGGCTTCTTCCTTAAGGTAGATATTCCAAGGTAGCCCACGAAATTCAAATTTTCTTACGTTTTTTGCAATTTGCTGGTCAGTACTAAGTTGTACGTTGATTAAAATATGATTCGCGGCCGTAACAAATATGTATTTACAGAATTATAATAATTAGAATCAGTAATACAACTTGTTAAGTTAGCATAATTCTAAAATGTCAAGATTTCATGAAATAGTCATTCAGTAGGATTACTTGATCTTAGAGAGTTGTGTTGATGACTTTAATGATTATAATTATGTAAATACATATTAGTTACGGCCGCGAATCATATTTTAATCAACGTACAACTTAGTGCTGACTAGCAAATTGCAAAAAACGTAAGAAAATTTTAATTTCGTACCTACCTTGGAGTATCCACCTTAACGAACGAACACGAATTCGTGTCATAGAGTTACGCAAATTATACCCGTTTCCACAAATTCTAGGCAACTCCTAAACCATTATCTGCCTAGCCTTTTCCCAACTATGTATGTTGGGGTCGACTTCCAGTCTAACCGAAAGCGGCTGAATACCAGTATCCCACATGAGGCGACTGTGAGCGACTTTCTTAACTTAGGTTCCTAATTAAATTCCGTATTCACCAACTAATTGAAACACCAATTCCAACAAAATCAGCCAATAATCAAAACCAATTGACACTTTAAAAAAGCCATTAAAAAAAGCATACACACATTTAAAATACCTCATTTACGTGCATCTCATTACTAAAAACTTCCTAATTAACATGCAAGCTTCGAACGAATGAACGAATTAATTTGTCAAGAATGAACAACGAATGACTCGCATTAGGGTACCATTCAGCTTTGAATGAACGTAATTTGTATTCGAGTAATTTGAATGATGCATCTGATAAGGCAAAGTGGTAAAATTTTTAACTTAAAGTTCCGTGTTAACGTTCTTGTAGTAATTGGGTTACAATTTGGTTTGGAGAGATTACATACATATGTATGACGTCTGGGTTTTATCTTAATTAAACTTAAGTGGGATACCTCGTTGATTTTTCTAGTGGGCGTCGGCGTGACTTTTGAGCTTGCTAGTGAACCTCTTCTATCACCGAAGGACTAGGTAGAAGTGTCCTCATCTGCCTATATAGCCTTTTCCTATGTTGGGGTCAGCTTCCAGTCTGACCAGATGAAGCTAAATACCAGTAATTTACATGGAACGACGGCTATCTGACCTGCACAACTCAGTTATTGAGTAATACGATACCCCTTGGTAAGACTGGTTGTTAGATTTTCAGGCTTCTGACGACCCTCAAAGATTCACGAATGACAGCCGGGACAAACGGCTTAACGTGCTTTCCTGGGCAAGGAAGGATCTTGGTATGTAAAGGTGGTAACCCATCCACGGACCAACAGCGGGAAGCGTAGCGTAGCGTAGGCCGAGGTGTATGATATTTATTGTATTAACATTTCTCCATAACTGGAGAAATGTCCCTTGCCTCATGAAATAGAGTGCCTATTGCGAGTGGAAGGTACTACTAAGAATTTCCTAACACCCAATATTAGCACTTTACTCGACCAGCTAGTTGTAGGTCGTAGGTTCAAACCCAGACAGGCGCTTTACTTTGTGCAAATTATTTCATCACCACTGCTCTCAAAACGGTGAAGGAAAACATCGTGAGGAAACCGGCATGTCCTAGAACCAAAAGTACGAAGACGTGTGATATTTCAGTAGATGTCACACGTTTGCCCGTTTGTTACCCGTGGTCGATTACGACCCATTCTCACAGAAAGAGGCCTGTGTCCCAGCAGTGGGCACATTATATGTCCTTTTTTTATGCGTCAATGTGCCGCAAATAAATGCATTTTCTTTCTTTCTTTCTTTCTATAGGCTGATTATGCTATAGTATGACGTTTGTAAGTGTGTCAAAAATGACGCGACCCGAACATCGAATCCAGGAGCATGGAGCATGGGGCTCCTCACACTTACGACCACTACACCTACAAAGCAGTTTCCTCTCACATAAATATCGTCAAAAATAATTTTGATACTAAATTTATTATAAACAGATAAGATTTAAACATAAAGATTTTATAACCAATCTCTAACACACCTCATCTCATACAGCATCGCAATCTGCCCATCAGTTATCACCACACACACACACAGAGAGAGATACACAGACACAGGCAGACATACAGACGTACAAGCAATCGTACTAAGGAATGGCTCGCGTGTAATTAATTCATACGTTTTGTACTTCACACGCAACGGACGCGAAGTGATCATAACATGTATAGGGTTATAAACATGTAGACAGGGAATTTATTTCATATTTTTGTATGATTCATAATTTAATCTTAATCCTTCATACTACAAGACAAAGTTTTAAACCTTGTTTTTTAGTTAACTGAAGATAATTTCATACCCATATTTAAACCATGGAGCCATTTTTGAATTTGAAACGTTGGACGGACTATGGTAAAGTTCGTACAGTATTTTTGTCTCACGAAGCGATAACGAAGCGTTTTACTTATGGTTAGCAGCTGTACAGACACGCTGTCGCCGGGACGTCGTTGGTGCTGGCTGTGATAAGCCTGAAATGATGACAACCAGTCTTACTATGGAGTATCGTGTTACCCAGTTACTGGGTTGTGGAAATCCGGTAGGCAGTCCCTTCATATAAAATATTAATATATTATATTCAGCTGCATCTAGTTAGACAGGAAGCCGACCCTAAAATAGTAGGGTAAAGGCTGGGCAAACAGGGGCCTGACATCAAGCACTGGACTCAGTATGACTACGTTGTTTGTGTCATATTTTGTTTGTTTTTATTTGAATGTTTTTTTTTTCTTTCTTTGTTCTTTCTTGATGATGCGAAAATGTTGTCCACTTTTAGACTTTGTCACTGGAAACTGTTGTGTGTGTTTTTGCTAAACGCTTCAATTGCATTTTGTAGACGATCAATTTCTATCAATCACGTAAAAAATTACAGTTTCAATTGATCGTTTCGGGGACCTATAAGTTCAGTACGGTTATAGTTTTCATAACCCAACCGTACTATCCCAACCAAGATCCTTTCACAAAGAGCCTAATTATACTTTATCGCTTATCAAACAAGATGAATCCTTCGACAAATCTAAATATTCATAAGCCTAGAAGCAATCACGCCACTAAACTGTTTGACTGCGTGGAAAAAGGACAAATATAATATATTTTCAATTGATGTGAAAGGGATAAACTTAGCTACGTCACAGCAGGGTTTCTTCCCGGGCTTGTATTGGTGGGTTATTTTCAAGATGGCGGAGTGGGTTTATCGGTGTGTTTGGAGTGCATTGCTGGGTACCGTGAGTATTGCATGGTGAGACTGAGTGTGTGAAAGATGATAATTATGGCTAGAATGCGGGTGCCTGATTGACTACTGAGATGACGACTAATCTCTATTATGACCAGAAAGCGGATGAATAAAGTAGACTAAGAACTGAGATGACGACTAATCTCTATTATTCTCCGATTTTAGCGAAATCAGATATCTTTTATCCGTGGAATAAAATTGGCGTCTGGCGTAGTATGGAAAACTGACTGAGGTAGGTTAAATTTTCCCCGATTAATTTTTTTTCATAAATTTTGCAGACTTTATGGAGAAAATAGGTACTACAGTATCAAACATAAGCTTATATTTATAAAGTCATTATTCGCTTATTACAAACAAAATAAATCGACTTTTAATTTCTAGCTTCAATGTCCATTACCACCCGCATCAAAACTAACTCAGTACCCTAAACCGTTTCTCCTCATAAACTCTCCATACAAACGCATCAATGGACTTGAAACATATGATAATGGTCGTTGTTAAACCGCGAGTGGTACTCAAGCTCGTTAAGTTAGCGTCTTTTGGTTTATTTTCATAACTACCCATATCTATCACTGTTAACGATGTTTATTTAAGCAGTTATGTTGAGGTGACCATGCTTTGGACTTGACCAGGACAAATATGCAATAAAGATCGTGTAGAATTGTACTAGGATTACAACGCGTTGCTGGAGTTTGTTTATCTGCTTTTGGGAAGCTTTGAACGGCCTCAAAATAAGATCAAAACTTCGAGCTAAGGACGAAAATAAACATAGAACCATCACAGGACCATAAAACCCTCGACCCTATAATATAATCTCCGTATTTAATGTCCATTTACTGGAAAAACTCTCTGAGTACCTACCTCAAATGCTTTAGAACGAAATCATAATCATTTATTCATGAACAATAAATTGTATATGAACAGGCAGTGGTCATTTTGAAAGAACCAGATGGAAGGAATGGTGGGAGGCCTTTGGCCAGGAGTGGGACAGTGTGGGCTAATAAAAAAAAATGAACCTGCAATTTCTTGTCTCCATTTTACATTTAAAAAATTGTGGAAATGACGCATTTCTGCAAAGATCGTAAACCATACACAACCTCGCATCACAAACCTACATAGATAGCAGACTAGTCTCTCTTTTCCCACACTTCATGGCCACCCCACCATAATAAGGCATAAGCTTACCGGCTATTTGCTCTTTTATAGAGAGTCAGGAGCTCTAATGATGTTGTTACAAAGCTCTTCGAGGCTCTACGGTAGCATTTTTTAGCTGTCAAACTTGGTATTGGGTATTACTGCATAGAAATTAATGGTTGGGAATACAGCAATGGGTTTAGAGTAATCATGGTTTGACCTTAGGAGTTAATTGGTGAGGTCTCTGAGGGGTGTTGGTATCAGGTTGGTTTTATTTAATGGCTGAAATTATTTAACGGTCTTTTAAACTTGGTGATTTTTTGTTGCAGGTGAGAGGATGATGTGATGTGTGATGTGCTTTGCAGGACTGTAGCGTTATCTACACAGCTACATGCGAACTACGCATCATGCTGACGTCACGCAAAATCCTGCATCTCGCAAGCAGAGTTTACCGCGCAACTAGGATGTATACAACGGCCAGACATGGACCATTGGGCAGTTGCTCACCAAACACATCACCCATCTGGTCAGAGGATCCTCCCTTTTCTGTGGAGGATGAGTGAACTTTACACCCTGTTCATCATTCCTCTATAGGAGCATCAGGATAGTTGCCGATTGCTGTTGAATATTGAACTCTCAAGAAATATTTTTTTTACTCTGTCATTTTCTATACATAATCGAATCATACAAGCAAGCGCTTTCGATGATTCATAGAGAGCAAATCTTCTGATGATGAGAGTGGTGGCCCAGTGGTAACGGCCCCGACTTACGACTCACGTAGATCGTAGGTTCGAACCCAGACAGGCGCTTTACTTTGTGCAAATTATTTCATCACCATTGCTCTCAAAACGGTGAAGAAAAACATCGTGAGGAAACCGGCATGACCTAGAACAAAAAAATCGAAGACATGTGACATCTAACACTGCACTGGGACCACGTGAGCCACTCCCTCTCACTGAGAGGAGACCTGTGTTCCAGCATTGGGATCTTTTAGGCTGATTATGCTGCCGAAGTCTCCTCATGAACTGGTGTGAATATTCTAGAAACCACTGTCTACCTTCACATTGGATGTTACAGCCTTCAATAACCGTTAAAAAAGAAGAAACCGCTTAAGAAGAATATAGGTAAGAACATCGTTGCGTCGAATAATACTTCATATATAGATCTCCCACCTGGATATGAGTTGCCTTGAATATCCTGGAAGTATTTAAACAGCCTCCAGAAGTAAGAAAAACCTGTTCAGGTGGAGATTCATAGACGACTCCGTCCTACGTTTTCTGTCAGCTGCACGTTACAGGACGCAAGTAATGGCGCCAAACACGTAGCCAAATTCCAGGCAGAGTCCATTTAGATTTCCATCGAAACGCTAAGAAGAAGATACTCGTAGTTTGTGTATCTTCGCCCTTAATCCCAGCATGTTCCTGCATCCTATAAAAGATAAGCGAGTTACAATTTCCTGACAGCAGACCCCTAATAAGCGATATTTACGTCCACACATAAAGGAAACTATCTTAGAACATTCATAATTACACCATTACACCGTAAACATACATAGACAATGCCTTTACAGAATCCTTTTAAATAAAAGACATTTTACCAAATTAATTAACCTCCAAATTACGCAAAAATAACCTATATTACAAAGGAATAAAGTTCAGTAAAGTTGCAAAGGTGTGTTCGCTTTAAACACAAAATGGTCAGAGATATGTAAAATGAAGATTATCTCGCGAAAGACTTAAGTATGCAATGCACACGTAGGATTACATTACTGTGTTATAAATGGGTTTACTCGCTTTGCACTCGGGTTTGCCTGCTTTCATATTTCATTTATGTATTACTGCCATTTAATAGGTATCACGATTACTCAGAAGATATGCAAGTTACAGAATGCTAGTCGCTATTTAATTCAGTCTATTTGTTACTTTAAGTTTGTGCTGAAAACTAAGTATCAAAATGTGACACAAGCATCTTTATAAGAATGCCCCTTTATTCATAAACGTTGCTTAAAGTTAAGTAGTGATTAGCGACTGTTTAACCATACATTTTTGACATTTAAACGTCACTTTACTTTAATCATCATAGCTGTCAATAATTAGTATCTAACCAGGTAATCATTATTGGCAGCAAAAACTACCCACTAGAAAAAATGTGCCGTGGCATCATTTGGAATGCCTAAAGTCTTGACTCGCATTAAATTGCCAAGATAATCATTAAAGAGTCTCTCTCGACACAACAAATTAAGACATTCAAATAGACCATTACATCACTACCTACTTAGCTACAAATAAGCTTAACAACAGCTCACAAAAACACACAAACCAACATAGATTTATCATCAATTTAATCTTAATACAAACAGCATAATCGAGTTGTCAGGTAAGGTAGCCCATCCTGACACCCTCATCCCAGCCACGGCACCACGGGGTACCATTGTACAGAAAATAATGAATACCCATCCAAGATGAGTTTAATATTATAATTTGATATTTTTAAATGTATAGAGATATTAAAAGTCACGCGTCCAAGTGTTTATTTAACGCGTTTCTGAGCGATTGAGTTTTAAATCGAATGCGCTTGGTTTTTTTTTTAAGAGAGGTGAATGTTCGGGTGATCGATTGGGTTTGACGGGTGATTGTGAGGTCATGGTTGTCTTCGAGCTTGTTGGTAAGGGGGTAGGCAGAGAGTAAAGTGCTGTATAAGTGTCGATTTGTGATTATCCGTATTCCTTTTAAAATACTGTGAAATCTGTTGTAGGCAAGTGCAGAAGACATAATCATGTAACTGCCTTTTCCCAACTATATTGGTGTCAGCTTCTAGCCTAACCAGATGCAGCTGAATACCAGTATTTTTCATGGAGCGACTGCCTATCAACTTTCTAGCTTCTGACTACCCATAAATACTGTCAAAGATCTCCAAATGACAGCCGGAACTGACGGCTTAACGTGGTTTCCGAGGCGCGGAGGGATGTCAGTATTGATTAATGTTCACCCATCCGCAGACCGACCTCGAAAAGTGTTGCTTAACCTTAAAGATTGACCCGTGCGGCTGTTATTATTTAGCCTGTAGTCCATCATAAGAGGAGGAGACCACTTTTGATAACCTAGAAAGTCAGCATCTGAAGTTTAATCAGTTAACTGTGATAGGACTTATACAGCATATTCAGCGTATGATCCCAGATTCAGCTGGGACACAAGACTCCTCTCGGTGAGGGGGAGTGGGCCGTAATCCACTACGCGTGCCCAGTGCGGGGTTTTAGATGCCACATGTCTTCGTTTTTTGATTCTAAGATATGGACATGCCGGTTTCCTCGCGATGTTTTACATCACCATTTTAAGAGCAGTGATGATGAAATAATTTACATAAAGCAAAGCGCCGCGTACGCGGTGGAGTTTCTTGCCCATTCTTCTCCATACGAAAACTAAATTTTGGAAGGGGCGACTAGAATCTAGAAATTTTGACGTTCAAAAGTGCCTAAGTATTCACTTTGACTTTGCGCCTGGCTTCGAACTTACGACCTACAACTCGTAAGTCGCGGCCGCTGCCAGTGGGCCACCACTGCTATAAGATTAGGAGCAAGTAAGTACGTAAATTTTATTTGTTTAAACTGGAGTTATATGACTGATGTAATTTGCTAGACATTCTTAACTAACCGCAATCCAATAATTAGAGACACTGACCCACAAGGTCTTACTACTAACTTGAAATAAAACAAACATTATTACACTTCTGGAATGCAACCCACAACATTCCGTTACCCGACACCTTAACCACGGAACTATCACTTGAAAGGAAACTCCAAATTGATTCTCAAGCATTTATTTTTGTTGAAAATAAAGAATAATCACAACATCAATATCATTAGTCGCCGACATTAATTACTTGTTGTTAAAACAATGTACATACCTTATCTTTTTAAACGGCACTTACACCACAATTTCGGATTTATGCACTCGTGTCAACTGTGACTTATTTTTCGTCTTATAGACTCGGCTTCCGCAGCAAGACTGACTCGACTCTCTTGCACGTTGCGCCCGCGCTTAAATCTCCCCTCCAAGTACTTGGTGGGAGGGCACGACGGGGCGGCGAGCGAGTCAGTGTTGCCAGGATGAAAACGAAAATCAATAAAATAACTAATTAGGTAAAACATTTAACTATTTTGTAAACCGTGAACAGGAAAATATTCTAAAATGATACTTAAAAATATACTTCTAAAATTATTTCTAAAGCTTATAAAATTAAATATATGACTTACTATAACGAGTCCTAACTGATTCCTAACAGCTCGGTCATCCTGCAGTATTAGCGAGTCCCTTCGCTTTACTGGTAAGTTAAGTAGGTACCTATGTCGTTTATCTAATTCATTCGATCCAATTCATTCAAGTTGATGTATGAGAACAAAATAGCTGAAGCATAACCGAGATAATCACCATAAACAAGAAAAAAAAAAACAATTGTGAATACTTAATTATTAGTTTCGTTACTCATTATTTTTTCCACACATACATACTCGCAGGTACATTAAACCTATGCAGTTCAGTAATCAACTACATATTGAAAGATACTTAAGTGATACATTTTTACTAAGGCAAATCTACGCTCGAGTTAGCGCCGAAAGTTGAAAGTCCAGCAGCGCTCTTTTATTTTGGCAATAATTTAAGTGTCATCTAGTGTAAGTTTATCTAGACATCTTAAACCAAGTATTTTAACGTAGGTATCTTAATTTAGGTGACTAAATCTAGGTATCATAATCTAGGCATATTACTGTACCTGATACCGTAATACATTTGCGCGTTATAATATTAGGTTTAACCAAGCATGTATGTAACTAAGGCAGATAAGTAACTTTTTATTCTATGTATCTAATACTGGGTATAGAGTACAGTGTTAGACCAACAAAAGAAACAAAATGACGCTTTTAATCGCGATCAGATTTATAATAATCATCTTGAGATATAACGCCATCATCATCGGAATTTTCGGAGGAATCGTAATTTTTATTAAGAACTTACCAAGGCTCTAGTTTATCTATTGCAACAATATTGTTGTATAGGGGCCGGCCAGGCTTGCGTGTTAATGGTGTGTCTTCGCTTGAAAGTCTGTCATTACTAAAAGATCTGGGTTTTACAACTGCGGGGGAGATGATAGAGCCCAAGTACGCGAAATGGTTCAGGAAATGCTGGATACCGGAATTGTCAAGGAATCTTCGTCGCCATACGCGAGCCCGATTGTACTGGTCAAAAGGAAAAACAATCCGAATATGTAGCTAGGAGCTCCTGCAACTCCTTTTTTTTTGTCAGCAGAGAGTTGTTCTCTGCAATGTACAGACTCTTTTACCAAGTCATCATCAAAAGACACAGGTAGGTAACACGTCAAAACTATGAGTTACGGGGACAGCACGCGTTATAAGTGATCCTTTTCGCAATGTAAGTTCGTTACCGCACAACTTGTGAACAAGAACTTTCCCTAGACCGTTTTCAAATGTATACGCACCAGGAAGCAGGTAGTATTCCTTGTTAACCTGTCGTCGTACGTCATCGTTCACAAATATCGTACCCTGAAATCTAGTAAGACTTTCAACCGGTACCGCCATTAACTCGTTGGGTTTTAGATGTGTATCCATACAAGCCTTTAGAAAAATTTTGGTACTCGATCGCTTCTCGAAAATAATCTGATTGGGAGTTTTTGTTATCGTAACGTTTGGTTTCTCCGGAAAAGTGTGTCCTAATAACGCGGGTTGTTTTTAATTGACTCATCTACAAGAATTTTAACCTTTTCTCCTATACCTTGTACTAAAATATCAAAGTGAGCCTCTCCTAGTGGGTTGTACATGATAACCACGCATACCTCGCAAAATAGGTAATTTGTCGAAATTATAATCGAGACCTAATTCTTTTGTTTTGACTCTAACGAGCGTACACTGCCTTCCTAAATCTACATGTGCCATGCCATTAATGGTTTTTCCCTTTACTTTAATTTCTATCAGTTTTTTTTTTTTTAGGCTCTTCGTATCTATCTACGAGCATATATATATAAAATTCAAGGTCCTGACTGACTGACTGATACATCAACGCACAGCCTAAACCGCTGGTCCTAGAGGCATAAAATTTGAAGGGTGCGTTTTTGGCGAAGAGTAGTAGTAGTAAGGTATCCACTAAGAATTTATTTATTTATTTATCCTCACGGGAATAAGAAAGGGTTTTTCGAAATTCCATGCCTAAGAGGATGGAATGGGGGGGATTTTGTTTGTATGGAAAATCTTATTCCTTGAGGTAATAAACTTGAATACGATATATTGAATACTAATCTAAGTAAATTATAAAGTTTTCCATTTAATGTTTTACTAAACTACCCTCTAATAGGGGATTGGAGGGTTACGAAAGTTGTATGGAAGAATTTTAGCGCGCGGTCTGATTTACTCGAAATTCGAAAGTATTTATACCTAGGATTGAAAGTAAACAATAATGTGTATTAAGGCTTTTCGAAGATCTACCCCTGACGGGCTGAAAAGGGCTAGTCAATTTTACAGGGGTGGATTTTACTGCATGGCTTGATTAACTATTTATCGTGTGTAATAATAATTGTAATAATATTTTAAATTTATAATTAATGTATTTTGACATTTTAACTTAGATTTCTTAAATTAATTTTGCATACCGTTTAGGCGGTGAGACATGTCTGTAGCACTTTGAAACACTATGACCATCTTTGTATTTTATACCATGTTTCTGGCAAATAAATATTCTTATTCTTATTCTCGAAAATTAGTATAAACAATATTTGAGTCAAGTTACGAATACGTTCCAAACGTTTTTTTTTTTTTTTTTAATTCCACCCATGTAGGGTGAAAAGCGGGGTACAGTTTATATGAAAAATCTTCTTTATTAGGTTAATAAACTTGAAGTTTTTCAAAACTACCCCACAAAAGGGGATATAAGGGTGTTGAAGTTTGTGTGGAAGAATTTGAATGCGCAGTCCGATTAACTCGGAACTCGGTATTGATACTTTTAACAGAAAATAATTAATAATAGGTATGTAAAGTTGTCGAAAATTGACCCCTGACTGGGCAAAAAGGGATAGTCCGATTTTTAAGGGGAGGATTTGAACTTGATACTGTATGTTACATCTTCACGCCTAAACCACTGAACTTCTGATTTGGCAAAGAGATAGATGGCATCCTGGGAAAGCACATAGGTACTTTTTGTCCTGGTATGAGGTATGTGATACAAAATTCCTGGATATAATCCTCGATAAGCACTGTAATTGGAAGGCTCAGGTAAAGAACGTCTGCAATAGAGTAAATCGATTTTTGTTTGTTCTAAAAAAAAGATTACGCTACGTAGGTTCAGTATTAAATTTTGTGGGTAATAGGGGAATGTAAACAAAGGAGAACTGCTCCAGTATCATAAACCAGTATGCAATCTTAGTTTAAGAAAAGTTTGTGTTGTTTACATTCCCTTATAGTAACAGTTTGTCACAGGAAGAAAATAGCTTAAGATTTGAACTAAATATGACAATGCATAACTTGACATTTAATAATAACTTGTTCCATTTGATTGATATTAACAATTATGTTAGTAAAAATTTCTATTTGACAAAAGATAGACATAACATTGTTATGTACTATCTGTCTAAATATTATAAAAGACAGATAGCTGTGTCGCTATCATATTTTTTTTTCTATCACAGCCAAAAATTTGGCTAAACAATTTGCTTCTTTTGAGCAATGCAATGACATAAATAATTCTGCCACTAATTTGGTCACAAACTAATAATTTAGAATTTAGAAAGTAAGACAATAGAGGCAACCTCTAGCTATATTGTACAGAATTGCAAAAGAAACTCAAAAAAAAAAGGCTTTAAAATCAGTAAATAGTATCAACCTGGTGCATCAAAATATTCAAGGATTTATGAACAAAGATTTAGAAGTATAATTATTATTAAATTTTAATAGTATTGATAACAGTGGTATTGATATTCTTTGTATAACAGAACATTGGCTGAAAAGCCACGTTCATGTTCAATTTTAATAATCACCAGGTTGGTAGTTCGTTCAGCAGAATAAATGCTATACATGGTGGCTCATTAATTTTAGTAAGTAACCAGCTCAAATTTAAAGATCGTAACGATATTGCGAGCCTATCTGTTGAGCGTACAGTTGAAATTGCCTGTATAGAATTGGAGCATTTTGTTGTATTAAGTGTGTACAGACCCCCATCAGGATTGTATGACTGCTTTGAAAAGGTAATGGATGAAGTGTTAGACAGGATTTGTAACTCAAACAAGTCCGTTATTGTTTGCGGTGATTTTAATGTCAATTTATTAGAAAACTCAGGTTCTTGTAGTAAAATTATAAGTCTGTTTCAGTCCTGCAATCTTGTAAACCTATTTTTGGAGCCCACAAGAATAACCCCTACTAGTGCCACATGCCTAAATAATATTTATACAGATATTATACCAAGCCACAGAGAAATTACAAATTTACTAGATTCTGATCATTGCGGGCAAAGGATTACTATTCCAAATCAAAACAAAATAGTGGTTAAAAAAAAAGATATCACTGTCAACCCCAAAACTGCAAGTCGCTTGGAGGCTTTCAAAATTAAACTCACTGATAAATTACCAGTTTTGTCAATTCATGCGGATCCTAATAATCTATATGATATTTTTTTTTAATATATACTGTAATCAATTTAATTCAACCTTTATTCCCAAGACTATCTCGGTTAATAGTAACACATGTTTCAGTGATTGGGCTACCATTGGTATTCATAAAAGTAGAAAGCGGCTTTAAGAACTGTACAATGAAAGGACTTATGTAAACACTGATGAATTTAATTTGTATGTTAGAAATTATTCAAAATTATTTTTAAAAAAGTTTGTTATATGGCCAAGTCACGTTATTTGGGTTCAAAGATTAAAACCAGCAATAATGTAATTAAAACAACTTGGAATATTATTAATAGTGAAACGGGAAGGTCTAGTAATCGAAATACTGACTACAGCCTTGAGAACGTCGACGTCGTCGGTTCCTTGTATGCTTAAGATCGTCTTCGCTATCAGAATGACCGACACCGACGTCTCCTCGTACCGTGTACTTCATCCTCACAACTATATGACAGTGCGCGTGAGCTACTATGATCGTATCGCGACCTCTTGTAGATTCGGCATCGTGGACGAGACCTTTGAGAGTTCTGTCGCCCTTAATGAAAGGCTTCGCACCGACGACCGTCTTTATTACATGGACTATTTAGTATCCTTAAGGTTGCCGAGTTTTGATGTCGCGACTCCCTGTGAACCTCACTTTGTCGCGACACCTCCCTACTCGGGCTTCATGAATTAAAGTTATAAGAGCGCTTGTGGACTTGCCTTTTTTAAAGACTCCCATCCACTCCCTCGCTCTGACTTTGTTCCGAGCGTTTGTGGACTGACCTCTCTCGTGGCCTCCCTTCCACTCCCTCGCTCATGTCACGCTCAGGAGTCTGCATTCCACCGCTTGGATTATCGCGGTTATGGTTAGTAGGCTCACCCTCCGATACAGCGTCTGTTGTAGTGTTATCCATGAATCTGAAGCTTATTTCATGCCCCATGTATAATTCATAGAATGATGTTGAAGGTAAGACGATATGATATCGACTCAAGCATGATATGAGTGGTGGTAATAGTAGGATAAGGTAGTGGTATCCTCAAGAAGGTGAGGTAACATTAAGGTATGGCAACATTCAGGTAAGGTAACGTTAAGGTAAGGTAACGTTAAGGTAAGGCAACATTAAGGTGTGGTAACATTAAGATAAGGTAACGTTAAGGCAAGGTAACGTGAAGGTAAGGAAACATTAAGGTAAGGTAACATTAAGGTAAGATAACTTTAAGGTAAGGCAACGTTAAGGTAAGCTAATATTAAGGTATGGTAACATGAAGGTACGGTAACATTAAGGTAAGGTAACGTGAAGGTAAGGTAACGTGAAGGTAAGGTAACATTAAGATAAGGTAACATTAAGGTGCCGTAATCATTAAGGTAAGGTAACATTAAGTTGATAATGAGATGATAGAAACGTGAAGTACGGTGTTAATCATGTACGGTGTTCTACCGGCTAGCTTTTAGGAAAGGCAGAAAAGCCCAACAGAGCATTTTGTACTTACTTAATGTACTGCACGTACGTACGCCGTACTTACTTGAAATTAATTATTTAATGCCTATTGAAGCGTGTGACTGTTAAGTAAGAGTCGATAGGATGAGACTACATTTTATAAAAATATATTTGGCCATTATTCAGATAAGAGAAATCAATCATTTAATAAAAATTATTATGGTGGTGTACTTGCTAGTGTGAAAATCTGTGTGGTGCTGTGATGTTTACTAGCAAGAGTGTAAGAGAAGAGAAAAAAATACTTTAGGCATCAAATAGAATTAGACGATGATCATTGTGCACTCAGCGGCGCATTCCCAGAGGGTAGCTCTGGCAAAATACCCCACCTAAAGGAAAAGAACCATCGGGGTGCCCCGATCTAATTCGATCCTTAATTTGTCCAATCGCAAAATATTATAGAACCGGTGCACTGTCCTATTCTAGCCCAGTAATTTTTAAAAGGAAAAACACGTGCCCATAATTTATTCTGCTAGAAAGTAGGTACCCTGATCGAGCCTACCCCTATGGCATAATGCTAATTATTAAGAAAATAAATATGGAATTTATTGTAAAATTTGAAACATTGCAGCACCATTAAAGTAAATGTCTTCCTATTAAATGGCCAAATTTAAAAATCGAGAATCAATTATGGATCTAAAAGTAAAGAAAATAAACAAACGAATAAAAAAAATTAAAATAATTTTTGTGGGCAGGGATGAACGGGTAGTTTGCAGACAAGACAATGGAGGCAAAAACCCGCTCATCCCACTTCTGAGATGAAAGGAAACTCCAAATTGATTCTCAAGCATTTATTTTTGTTGAAAATAAAGAATAATCACAACATCAATATCATTAGTCGCCGACATTAATTACTTGTTGTTAAAACAATGTACATACCTTATCTTTTTAAACGGCACTTACACCACAATTTCGGATTTATGCACTCGTGTCAACTGTGACTTATTTTTCGTCTTATAGACTCGGCTTCCGCAGCAAGACTGACTCGACTCTCTTGCACGTTGCGCCCGCGCTTAAATCTCCCCTCCAAGTACTTGGTGGGAGGGCACGACGGGGCGGCGAGCGAGTCAGTGTTGCCAGGATGAAAACGAAAATCAATAAAATAACTAATTAGGTAAAACATTTAACTATTTTGTAAACCGTGAACAGGAAAATATTCTAAAATGATACTTAAAAATATACTTCTAAAATTATTTCTAAAGCTTATAAAATTAAATATATGACTTACTATAACGAGTCCTAACTGATTCCTAACACACTATTCAGTATTTATTAAAATCTATGGCTATAAGAAACATGATATCTAATGACTCGGAGATTGAAGAATCCGCTGATAGCACAGGCAAGTGGCAATGCGACTTTGAATTTCATGTTACCTAAGGTAAAATCTAAGAATAACAATATTGTAGCTAAGTACGTCTAACTTTAAACATGCCGTTTCGTTACCCGTTCCAAGGAACATATATGTGTATGCAAGCAGTGTTTCTCATTCTAAGTGTAGGTATTGTATTGTATTCTGCTTTTGAGAAATAAATGTCTTAATCCATAAACCATAATCCTCTTCACTGTATCCGGCGACAGCGACCCAGACTAATTTTCATTGCTTTCGTGAGCTCTCTCATGAATTATAAAACCTAATTTGGTCTTGAAAACCCGGTCAACCCTGTACAGAAGGGCTGATCAGCATCATTGTATGTGTAGGTATATGATAGCTTTCGACGACACGGTCAAGTTACCTAAGGTAGAAAGACAAGGGGAACCGCCATATCCTAAAACCAAAAATTCGAAAACATGTGATATCCACCAATCCGCACTGACCCCACGTTGTTCCTTACGGCCTACCCCTCTCGAAGAGAGGCGGCCTGTGTCCCAGCTGTGGGAGTGTTATGCTGATTATGTACATAAACAAAATAGCAGCTTAAAGTCTGGATATGAACTTGGTAATATTTGCACGCCATATATGTAGCAAACATGTCTGATGCTTTATTATTTTTTTATTTTTTTTTAACCCGCATGCATTTTATTCTTCTATGTGTACACATGTTTGAACAAATAAATGTAACTTATCTTAAATGACAATACGCTCGTCGCCGGAAAATGTAGATATACTAACACTTCTGTCTACCCTCCAGGGAAAGCAGGCGTAATGTCTTGACGACACGGTTGGCGCAGTGGCTGAGCGATCGACTGCTGCGCCGCGTGTCGCAGGTTCGATTGCCGCATGGAACAAATATTTGTATTGCCTACAGGTAGTTGTTCCGGGTCTGGCTGTTTGTGTATGTGAGTTTAAATGTTTGTAAACGCACCCACGATACAGGAGTATTCCTAGTGTGGGGCGACGTTTAAAAAAAAAATGTTACAGCAATAAGAAATATGAATCTAATATAAGATAACTAATGATATTAGAACAGATAGCGTTCGAATTAAAATAAATTATTTATACACCCAATGACTCATGTGTATTGAGAATACACAAAATAACTTTGACGGTTGAGGTAGATGTACCAGTTATTAAGTTGAAGCACGACAATAAACATTTAACTTAATATTTAATGCATGTCTCTTGAATTTTGATTTAGTCCTAACACTTACAAATTATGTTAACATGAATGATGTAACCAATATTTTGTTACAATATTTTGATATAAAGAAGTGTCCGTGGAGTTTCTTGCCAGTTCTTCTCCCATAGGAACCTACGATGCTTTGGAATTGGCAACTAGCTTTATTTTTCTTACTGACCAGCCCCTTGATATTTTAAAAGTGTCTGTAATTGGTTCAATTGAAATAAATTCTTTGACTTTCCGTTTGTTCAGTCCTTGAATTACTGGGAAGTGACTTGCTGATTTTCTAATGAAGTTTGCAAAACCCTTTAGACGATTTAACAGTAGTCATTCTGTCATGTCATTACTTTATACATAGAATATTGTGCGAGGTTCTTTTTTCATGCTGATTGGGTTTACTCTTAATCTCGATCACGCCAAATGGAAAGCATTTCTTTAGATATTAGGCACAATTTTTTTTTTTTTTTTTGCTTCTATGCCTTTTTTAATTTTCCTTCAAATTCATAAGCCAATCTAAACCAAAAGATCACTACTAAAACTTCTACACAGCTAAACAAAAATCACACACTAAATCTTCAACGTTTAACATTTCAACCACAACCGGTGCACTCACCCCACAGATAATGATCACATAACCGTCATCTAACGACGCCATGATTAACGACACACCTCGTCCAGTAATGAAGGATAATCATCACTGTTTGTTTTTAAATGGATGCCCAACGATGGGTTTTTAGAGGTCCATGAGAGAATAATGGTTCATGTTGCATGGTTTTCTTGTGGTCAGATTTAAGTTATTTAAAGAAGAGATGAGTATTTGTGAAGGTATTATAAGAAGGGTAGCGGGGTCGTCGGAAAGGGTTACCGCTGCCCTGGAACATAAAGGGCTAAGGAAGGAACACGGGTGGGTTTTAGTCAGTAAGAGTCTGACACTCCCTTCCGCTCCACCCAGAGCGGGATGGGTCATTAGATGATTTCCCATCCGCTAAAAAAAAAGGTATTTTAAGAAGGGAGCATGAAAATATTGAAAATAAACGGATAGTAAGTGAAACGGTGAAGGAAAACATCGTGAGGAAACCGGCATGTCCTAGGACCAAAAGTTCGAAGGCTTTTGACCTCTACCGACCCGCACTGGGTCTGCGTGGTGTATTACGGCCCGCTCTCTCTCTCTCTCACATAGAGATGACTGTGTTCCTGAAGTGGGAACTTTTTATTGGCTGATTATGCTATGCGTCACCCTTGCTGATTGATAAGAAGACTCTCTTCTTCGGCGTCATAAGTTATGTTCACAAATCCTTTCCGTATTTAGAAAATACTGAAGGATTTTACATGAAGACTTTATTCGTACTAAAGGTTTATACATGTACAAAGATCTACGGAACACAACACCAAACTACAACAATATAATAAGAACTATGTTTCCGATATTGGTAGGTGGCACAATGACTCGACAACACTGCCTATACTCAAACGAAACATATTTTGACGTTAATGATTTATTATTTAATAATAATTCCAGGAGGTAGCAATATTTGGAATAGTTTCTACTGGATGAAAAAATGCAGATGGCTACCTGGCGTCAATATACCCAAGAATCAAGATAGGTATTTAACAAAAACCAACAATGGCGTATGCTCGTTTGTTATGAAAATAGGAAACATTATTGTAATATTATCATCTACCAACGACTTCGGCCGCGTGAAAAAAAAAAAACCACCCCACCCCATCGCATAGCATCGTCTGCTTGCGCTATTAATTTTCGTTTGTTCTGCCTTTTTTGCTCGCCTCCTAAGGAAACTAGCGTGATGTTAAATAGCCTAAGACTTTCTCAAGAATGGGGCTATCGGCATTGCCATACAACATAAGTCATTTATTAATTTGTTGAACATAGGTACAATAATGATGTTATATAAAGATAGAATAGTGCGCTATGTTAAGCCAGAGGGCGTACAAATGTTTGTGATTAATCAAACAGCCAAGTCTCGACAAGAAAATTAATAACATAAAAGTAAGCCTGGACTATAAAATAAATATTATATATTAATTAATAATAAATAGCAATAAATGTCAAAAAACAGAAAAAATAAAATACAAAATAAATGAAAAACTAATAATAAGACTATGTCAATATACAATACTAATGTCAATATACAATACAGATGTCAAAATTACAATACTAATGTCAATACACAATACAGATGTCAAAATTACAATACTATTGATGTCAATAAACCATACAGATGTCAAAATTACAATACTAATGATGTCAATATACAATACAGATGTCAAAATTACAATACTACAACGTGGCAATGCTGCCAGCCTTTTGGGCACGTTTCCTATTGACAGCGATGCTGACGAATTTTTTGATCCCCTTTGATTGTTTCCCCTGTTTTTTTATATACTTGTACGGACGCCAGCAGGTCAACCTACCCGAAACTGTCAGATTTTCCCAATCAACATTGAACCTAATACTTTAGCAATAAAGTCGAAAATCTATTAAAGAAATCTGACAGATTGTAGAAGCTTGATGTGCTGGCGTCTGTACATATTATTATTATAACACTGTTAGCTTTTTAAATTATATAAATATATAAAATCATTAATAAATTTATTTCCCTGATTAATTATCCGAAAACGAATCAGAAGGTGATGAAACCAGCCCATTAACATAACCATATTTCCACCACACATTAGTCATCTCAAACCGTACGTAAATAAACTAATCAGCCTCACAATAATGACCTCACGAGCTCTGACAGGGAGACAGAACATTTACGTTAGCTAATTACCCTGCCAGTCTGCCAGGCTGATTGAGGTCTTAATTGAAAGATCTCTTTTGGTTAAGCTTGCGTCTGCTTACCCCCTGGCTAGCGATGCGTCTTTGTTTTTTGGATGGTGATGTGTGTTGTATGTACCGCTTCTTCACGACTATAGTTTTTGGGGGAATAGGTAGAGGTAGGAACAACATTTTGGCTGTTATTTAAAAATGCCATTTAGGTAATGCGAAGTGAGCGCATCGGGCGGCGCATCTTCATAGCACATCTTACTCCGCTCCGCTACACAGCTTAGCATTAGTGGAAACGGTCGCATAGTTTCGTAGCTTAGAATCACATCCTCGCAGCATAGCTGCATAGCACATCCAGACTCCGGACTTCTCATGAGGATAATTTCCCAATGACCTCAAAACCCATTAAACTCATTTTGCCAGACTGAAACGTCAAACTAAGGACCATTAGCTCAGTATTCCACATAGCGGTCAATCAGCGTCAAAAACAAAAATCCTACATAATTAAAATGGTTGTTTATTAAATTTGATTGTCTCCAATGAAGAGATGTGCTATGCTACATTGCTATGGATACGTTTGATATCCACCAATCATATTCATAGCATAGCACTGGTGGAAACGGGCTTAACTAAGCTATGTTCTTTATGTGGAAAGCGTGCCTGCTATGGATGGGAGCTATGGATGCGCAAGTGGTGTAGCTATGTGCAGAGCAGAGTACTCCCCGTACCTTCCCTACTATCGATGCATTGCATAGCTCGAGCTGCACATCTGCCTCTTACAGCTACCTCGCGGCGGCGCATCTTCATAGCACATCTTACTCGCTCCTCTACACAGCTTAGCTTTAGTGGAAACGATCGCATAGTTTCGTAGCTTAGCTTTCACATCCTCACAGCATGGCTGCATAGCACATCTCTGGTGGAAAAGCAGCCATATGTTCCAAAGTTCTATGATAGAATACTTATCAAACTTTTGTTCTTATCTCTTGACACATGAGCTAGTCTGGCCACCGAGAGAATGCTTTCGTAATAAATCAAAATTGCAAAACACGTACGGTATTCATTTCTATGAAACTTACAGGTGTCAAGAACGCATTCTGTCTACGGCCGCACTGTAGTTACGCGTATAACAAGAATGGCTCATATCTCCCTCGGTTTATTCCATGCTAATAAGATTGCCAGTCAGCACACACAAAAAGGTACCAAATTAAACCAAGGTACCTACCAAATCAATACGAAGTGCCAATACCGCAAATTATGCAAACCTACATTGGCATCTCGGCTGCGTTGATTAGACATAATATATTATGGCGACTGCCTAAATAATGACAGTTAATACATCAGTGTCTGAGGAACCGATACTCAGTCAATCTGTGCAAAATCTCAATCATACGTTTCTGAGAATAAGTCGTAATTTTTGTTATTATGTTTTCCCTAAACGTAATGAAGGTAAGATCAAGATTAAAGGTGAACTTCTTCAGGAACTGGCTTGTGTCATAGGCTAGCTAAAAAACTTTAGTGCTAAAAATATTACAGAGATTTTACATTGGCCCCAATCTAGGCAAGCCTGTATCGTGGGCACCAATATAGAGGCAATTTGTTTTAAAAACATTTTCGGTAATAAAAGTAAAATAGGTGTGCATAGAATTACAAAAAAAAAACGAAATAAAAAACCTAAGAATCAAAATTAAAGAAAACATATCAATCAAAAATAGGCATAGCTCATAAAAACATGCTGTTGCTATTTCATAGAAAAATGCAATACCTACAGGCAAAATGTATGGAACAGCACTTTTTTTTTTATAACTGATGATCATCGCTGGGGTTTCAGAATCATGTACTGAATCCATGGGAACAGCTTGCAAGTCGATGTCCCTGCCACCATGTATATACTCAAACTGCGAAATATTTTCTGCTAAACCTTCTCCCAACTAAGTAGGTAGGTTAGGGTCAGGCAAAGCACCAAGGGTAGCGGGATCGTCCGAAAGGGTTACCGCTGCCCTGGAACATAAAGGGCTAAGGAAGGAACACGGGTGGGTTTTAGTCAGTAAGAGTCTGACTCTCCCTTCCGCTCCACCCAGAGCGGGAGGGGATCATTTGATGATTTCCAATCCTGAAAAAAAAAAACAAAGGCAAAGCGCCAAAAGATATAAGAAAAAAAAGAAGCAAAAAATGAAAATAGTAAGTTGTTTACATCTGCAAAAAATTAAACCATATTCCATAATATTTCACACCAATTATAACTAGAAAGTGTATTTTTCTAACACTTTAGCAATCACAAACTTATCTAAAAAATATAATTCATATTTAAAAAAGAACTTTCTAAGCAATCCTAAGATAAAATTTTAAATTAATCAAGCACCTTATCTAGAATATAAATCTGTAACTTAGTTAACTTAAAAACCCATGATTTTAACTTAATTGCCGAGTTTAAGGCTCGGGAGTGTCACATTAAGTTGGTTTATTATTATTATTTATGGCGTCCATTTCGTTTTTAGATTTTTTATTGCGTCACCTGTCATAATTACATGGGAATGACAGAACAGGCTATGGCAACTGTTTAAAATATACAGGAATAAACCCTAAGAGGAAATTCTCGTAATTTTAAAAAGGTTCACAGTCTGATCTCAATCTCAATCTGTCAAAAATACATCTAATTTCCCTACATTTTTGACAAGTTTTTGAAATTTGTAGTCGTTGAGATGAGATTGCGACTAGATTTTGAACGTTTTTAATTACGGGAATTGGCCTTCAGGTTTCAAACAGCTTGAGTTGGAAACCTGAAAGCAATTAAACCATTTTCAGAATTATTTGTCAAGAAGGTGGTCAGTCAGAAAGATGAAGTCCACCCATTCTAAAGCGTGGTAGGTTCCTATGGAGAAGAACGGGTAAGAAACTCCAAGGACACTCTTTTAAATCAAAAAACAAAATATTGTTTACATTTACATCATCCATGTTTAAGTTATGGTTAGGTACATATTGTGCAGGAGCAGGTGGTGGGGGTGGTGGGTGGTGGTGGTAACAGCCGCGACTTACAAATTGTAAATCGTGGGTTTGAACCCAACTTTACTTTGTGTAAATTATTTCATCACCACTACTCTCAAAACGGTGAAGGAAAACACCGTGAGGAAACCGGCATATCCGAGATGAAGTCTGTCCCAACAGGGAACATTGTGGCTGAGTATGCTATTATTATGCGATTAAAACCCAATGCTAGACTTTGTCAAGAATATCCAAGAACTAGAACAATATCGAAATCAATTTTGTTATTTCCATCTCCAAAAAAGTCTTTTGAAAAACAATAAACAAAACTAAATGAAAACACGTTACGCTAAAATGGCGCTTAAAAAAATAAAAAGCCTTTAATGAGACCATCACTAAGAATATTAATTGTAATAAAAACATAATCTGAAGATCTACCCAAGTTTATATGTCTGTGGAACGCTTGACACGAAATGTGCCCGATTTAACGATAATGACTTTATTCGAATCTCCTTATTTGGGATGGGAATACATGTTTTAAGTATTTTATTTTGCTAATGGCTTATCTTTATGCGTGGTGTTTTGAGATTTATTGTTGGGTAAAAGGAGGGTTATTCATCATTTATTGTTTCTTATCGTAATCGTATCCTAATGCTTACACCTGATTTGGGAAATATACAAATACATCCGCGCCTCCTTTCTATGGGGGTACGCAGAAACTACAGAACGGCACCTGATAGAGTCCGTGCAAACTAAGTCTGCGCGCTGTCAAAATCGGAAATAATCGTTTGCTGCCATCTCGACGTTTATATCAAGTGGCAAGAGAGTGTGCTGTGTTCCGTATTTTCCAAAGTAAATATTCGCCGTCATTATGCCGAATGTGATTACAAGTGCTGGCAGGGATATAGTTTTGAAGTACAAACACACGCGCGGACTTAGCGTGCGCGCATTCTACGAAACACTGTACCTACTGAAATGTGTTACTGAAAAAAACCTGGCTGTTAGACGGCTGGTCCGTATTATACGTCTTTTAAGACAACAGCATATAGGTTGTCTTGCATAGACTTCATAAGCCAGGATTAACAATATTTTTTATTTTATATAATCTAACTGATTATATAAAAAGTTATATTATATATTGACTGATTATATTATTATTTTATCTTATTATAATATTATCTGACGTGATTATCATCATCAATTCACGAATAATTTGGAAAACAAAATGCGTAACTAAATGAAATACTTTTTAAAGCTACAATTTTCGATATTAATTAAGTGGTGACAGATGGCATGGTATGTCATTAACATATTATAGTTTATTCTGATTAAATTATAAAAGTTGTTTTTTGATACCGAAGAGTATCCTTCTCTATTAAAAAATACCTATGTTATTTAGGACTAACTGCGCCCCGCGGTTTTACCCGGATGTCTCGAACAAATATCGAATAAAATAATAATATCGGAATATCGGGATAAAAATCCTATGTCCTAATCCAGGTAATGGTCTACCCATGTGCCAAATTTCATCCAAATCCGTTCAGCCGTTTTAGCGTGAAACCTTAACAAATAAACATACAGAAAATCAAATCTTTTCTCTTTATAATATTAGATTAGATAATCTAAAAATCCTAATTTGCCAAACACTATTATAGAAATCTAAACCATTAATCATCATTAACATTTAAAGAAGGAATAAATCAGCCAGAACCACAGACTACGACAACCAATACAACTTAAAAACCGCAAAAGAATCTTAAAGAACCCTAATTAGTACCCACACAATTAATTAAATAGACACATAGTTTTAACCAAAGTTATTCAAATTAACGGAAAAGACACGTTCTTTTTAACCAACATTATTACTGAGCACGTGTAATTACCGTTTAGAAATACGAGCGTTCAAATTAAAATTAATTAAGACTTAAAAAAGATGAAATCAGTAAAATACCAATAGGTATCTTTCCGCTTTGCGTTACAACCATCCAATGTTATCGAATTAAATAAATCTTTGGCGATATGTTTGTGGAAATTATGTTTGTCTGTTTGGTCGTGGCACTGCCAGTTTAGGAGTTTCGTTGGTAAATGAAGTTTTGTCTGTCTTTAAAATCTCAATTAATGAAAATATCTGATATTTTTTAAGTTTTTTTAATTAGAAAATGTGGCAGCCAATCTATTCTATAATAATCTCATCGTGAAAATGAGAAACTGTCTTCCAACCTGACGCTAGGGAATCTAGCGATCAACAGCCTACTTCACCTAAGTTTTCACGGTGAGATTTTTACGGAATAGCACTACTGATGCTAGGGGATCGACACTATTAACAGTTTACTTCAAGCTCACTTCGCCTCTACAGGCAGTATACTTTTACGGTGTGAATTTTACAGAATAGCACTACTGCTCTTGATCTCGATTTGTCTGGTTAAAAGCGATGGATGAAGTAAACGATGGAATGAAAACCTCAAATAACAAAAGATGGCTTGATCTTTTATCTTACTTTGTTTGAGAGTAAGTAGCTGATAGTAAAGTTTTAATAAACTTATTGATGTAAAAACATGTAAGTAAAAACATTAATAAACAAACTGTAATTTGAAAAGAAGTAGATGGAATCTCCATCTATTGTCACGGATTAGAATTTTTTTGACGCAACGTTAGTCTTAAAGCCATATTATCAGCCTACATATTTGTACACCCAAAAAAAATCAATTAAGATAACCCACCAACTCCTTCCCAATAATTTTCCCAAACCGAGCAGCACCACAGAACAACACTATATTAAGATAAAAATAAAATAAATCCACTATCTCTGTGCCTGAGCATAGCGCGACCAATTAGTTTATTGGTCGACACATGTCCTTCCCGGAACGCGGAGATAACATCATCTGAGGAACAACGCACACTGAACTGAACATACCGGGTAGTGAACGAATGAATGAGAACGAAGGGCGTCATTCGTTCACTCAATCGTTCATTAAACGTTCGGTTTTGAATTATTGTGCATGTTTTGTTTATTCGATCATGGGCTAACCAATTAGTTTACTTATTGGTAAATAATATGTATAAAATAGCTCTCTTCACCGTGTCCGACCCAGACTAATTTCAGTTCAGAAAATAAATTGATAAATAAACACAGACTCCGAATCGTGTTGAATAACACGGAAGAACGTAGCATACTGAACGAATCGAAAATAAATTAACGGTGACTGATTTATTAATTGGTTTAATTTTATTTATTTTTCAGTCTAAATGCGACACCTAGGTTCTTTCACAGCACCAACAATTGAAACGCATTGCAAATACTTGGGATGAGTATCAGCCGGTTTATTCTGTAAAAAACTCACTATAAAACCTTGGGTGAAATGAATTTGAAGTGAGCTGTCATTCCACCCGATGCTAGAGATTGACACTATTGACAGCTTACTTCACCTAAGTTTTCACGGTGAGAATTTTACAGAATAGATCAGCAGTGCGATTCTGTAACCATCTCACCGTGAAAACTTAGGTGGAGTGAGCTGTCATTCCAACTAATGCTAGGGATTGACACTATTGACAGCTCACTCTAAGCTCACTTCACTTAACTTTTCACGGTGAGATTTTTACAGAATCGATCGACAGCTGAAGGCCAATTCTCGTAATTTAAAACGTTCAAAATCTAGTCGCAGTCTCATCTCGGCGACAAAGAAACGTCAAAAACTTGTCAAAATGTAGGGAAATTAGAGGTATTTTTGACAGATTGAGACTGAGATCAGACTGTGAACGTTCTTAAAATTACGAGAATTGCCCCTCAGGAGTTAGGAGTACATTCACGAGCATAAATATGTACATATATGACGCAGGTTTTTCATAAAATTAGATTTCTGGTCTCAAACCATTCACTAAGTCACTCTCTCTCCAGTGTCCGTCTAGCCTAACCCGAACAAATCCAAAACGCGCGTTAATGTGCACGTACATATATCGCCCCAATAATATACACATCGGGCCGAAAAAACAACACCATCGCCCAATACCCAATTAATAAAAAAAACCTTTAGTGCGCTCCTCTTTTTGTAATGTTTTGTTAAACAACTAAATTTGGGGTAAAAAAAAACAAACAGCATCTTGTTATCCGTAGTCAACTTATATTTATTTTGACAGCAGCCGTAAATTCTAAGGTTTTTGTTGGCTCCAAGATTAATCACCTATTATATTGGTAATTTTAATAGGAGAAGGTGTCGAGCCCCATTTTGGGGACCCGCAGGTGTTTTATTAGCGCGATAGCATCTTAGCTTGATGATGTCATTCGGATTCCGTGGAGATTTAGATAAAAGAGGGTTTTTATGGTAATTAGTGTGTGATCGTTTAATTTTATGTTTTCAAGACGATATTTTCACGCTGTGTCCTGTAGAAGGTGGGCTGAGTTAATTCTCTTCATTGTGTGTTAAATTATTTATTAACCTTTTTTTTGTAAATAACGTATTTAAGAGTTATTAGATTCTGCTACTAAGAAAGCGTTTTTCTCTTGCCGGGTTATAAGGCAAAGCTTTAAATATTCTCATGTAACTTTTACAACTCTAATAAAGCATAATTAGCCTATAATGTTCCCACTGTTGGGAAAATTATAGGCTGTCAGTGTAGTGCTCTCGGTGAGAGGGAGTGGGCCACAATCCACCTCGCGGGCCCAGTGCGGGTTGGTAGATAGGTAGGTTCTAGGACATGACGGTTTCCTCACAATGTTTTCCTTCACCGTTTTGAGACCCTAATATGATCATATTCAATTTCATTACTGAGTCATCTCATGTTCCAAGCACGACTGGCTGTGCTGGCGCCGCTGCTGCGGCTGCTGAAACCCTCAAGCCTCGCAAGTACTGTAAACTTATGGGTAACTAAAGTTATAAGCCGTTTGGGGTCAAAACGTTCGCTTTAAAATGAACAAGGCTGCACCCTAATTTCGTAACACACTATTAATCATAATCTGAAGGATAATGCTAATCCATTGCTTCGTATGTTCGAAAAATGTGTCTGCTCAACAATGTAAATAACGCAATGAATGTTGTTGAACTGTCAAAATGAAAGCTATTGCTACTGATGTGTTACGCAATTACCCCGCTGGTGTCTTCTTTGCATCTGAAGCATGCTTCAAACTATCATTAATTCTTAGGGCACAATACAAAATGTTAAAACGCCTAGACAAACTCTCAGTGTAGACGGAACCCTAATACAAACTATCCCGAATCCTTTAAACTAGCCACAACACTTCACAAACATAAATATTTTAATCACCATACAAACGGTTTAGGTGTACGATACACTGGGAGCGACGCGGTTGTTGCCGCGCGGGTGAGCGGTTTTAGATCGCGCGGATTGATAATCATCAATCCGAATATATTCTTCAAAATCTTCTGAAGAACATATTTTTATAAAATGTATAGGTAATTTTAAAATAATTAACTGTTATTTTTACAAAAAAAAAAAATGTTAAGTTTTTATGTAAATTATCATAATAAAGGGGTGGGTATTTCATGTATTACAGTACAATCTTGTCGTGCATAGCTTTTAGTATTTTTCTATGATTAGAGGCCATTAAAATTAAAGTTTAATCGCATGTATAAACGCCTCTACAAAATATATGGGTAGCAAAAAGTAACAACTTATTTTTTACTCTCTTTCGTTATATATAATTTTGTCCTCGAAAAACTATGATACAAAGACGCGTCTAACCACGAGTTGTCCCGCGCTCTGTGTATCTGGTGTTTTAAGTTCCTAACCTCTCAAGGGACATGCCCAAGCGTTTCACCGCGTGTCGCTGCGAGTCGCGCGTTGTGTTACTAGTGCTTCATGTTGTAGTGAAGAGCGCTTGTTAGAGAGCAAACTATTTGTTCCGGCACGTATAAACTCGATTAATGTGAACAGATACCCCGGTACGTCGGCCACGGCGATTTATTAGACTTGACTATTTTCGGTGCAGGTTGTAAGATGAAGCGGTGGTTATAAATTTTTAAAGAATATGAGAACATATTTTCAGCGTGATCAAAATCTTTATCGAATTTTAAATAGATGGATCATCCGTGGTTAACCAAATTAATTAGGCTTATTGAAGGTTAAGGGCTTGTAATGCCTAAATCGTCCAGGCTTCCACCTGATGCTAGGGATCGACGCTATTGACAGCTCACTTCAAGCGCACTTCACTCAGTTTCCACGGTGATTGTTTTACAGAATAAATCGACTAATCTAAAAGTAGGTAGTTGTTAAAAGGACAGAAGATAAATATTAGTTTAGTCCTGTCAAATTAGTCACCGCCTGACGTAAATTGGCGTATTTTTAGTAGCCATGTTTTTAATCACGACTAAACTGTCTATGGAATATCTTAATTTGACAGGACTAAACTAAAATTTATCTTCTGTCCTTTCCTTAATGAAATGGAAAGAAAAAGATACACTGAACTTAAATTTAGTTTAGTTTGTGAACAAGGGAATCGGCGCCATGGTCAATATTTAATGAAATACGATAATGTCAATAAGTTACTGCTAAGAAAAATGTTTAAAATTGATATTGTCCACAGTGCTGTGAGAGTCGTCATGCTTTTATAGTCAAGTTACGAGTATACAAATATGTTATGTCAAAGAACTGTCTTCAGAGGTTACGTACCATGTTAAATGTTTAGCGAGTAAAATATACTCACAAAAATAAATTATTAGGTATACTATACGTCCTAGTAAATAGTAAACTCATAGTGTTAAAAACTCATAATCTAAAGTTATTGTGTAGACAGTTCTCAGGAGTAATAACCTAATTTTAAAATGTAAACCATTGTATTGTAAGTAGAAGTAAAGTGGTATAGTGTAACGTAGCATAGTCTGAGGTCAGACTAAAGGGCAGAATGGCCGAGCTGTAGGATTTTGTACGTGGAAATACAAGTTATGGTAATTAAAGTTAGCCGTGAAATGAAACATAAAGCTGATTGATAGAATGGAACGTAGAGTAGTGAATGAGTATAGAACGGAGAGGAGTGAATGAAAGGGAAGGAGAATGAAGATGGCGGAATGAGTAGAAAAACGTAACGACGACGATTGTAAAGAAAAGTATATTTTTGTATTTAACGAACCAAAATAAAAGGAGTAACGAAGAAAAACCTCTTTCTCTTATCACGCCCCTCTCCCGCATGAATGTGTACATAACTTATATGTATTTGTGTACCTAGTTTTAATAGTTTTTTTTAGTCCGCCTTTGTACCTTTTTGTGCGAAAAGTTTAAATAAATAAATCCACAAATCGCTGCCGCTCATAACTTGGCCCAAACCCAGCATGCGACCATATAAGCGGCTCAGCAGTTTGTTAAACCATCCTCAAGTGAGAACTAGTATTATTGGCCGCTAATTAATTGTGTTTTATATTACGCCCGTTTAGTGGCCCCAGATTTATGTATTTGATGCTTCGATGAAATATTAGATAAGGTAAGGGTGTTTTTAGATTAACTTTTTTCTTTTACAGTAACATTTTAAAGGATTGGGAATCATTAGTTGAATGGTAAACTGTAATGTGATGCTGAGGTCGTGTGACGGTGGTGGTGGGTTGTTGAGCTCCCTAAAATAGGGTTGAGCTACACGATGACTCGCATGCATGTCATTTGTTGGGGCAGGTTAACTCAAAGCGGCAATGACTCTGTCTTCAAAAGACGCTTCCAGCCCTGCATTCTTAGACTCACATAAAATCCTAATAATATAATGTTAGGACTTTAAAAGAGAACATGACCTCTGAGTTTGTTTCGACATTTCTTCTCAGGGATCAGTCGGCTAGAAAATGTCGGCGTCATCTAGTTTTCAGACATTGGTCAAGAAAATATTGACGTGTAAAAGTGTCTTAAAAGATCTACTCACAGAAATAAACATTTCAGTTCGCAAGACTTGTCTTAATTTGGACAGGAGATATGTTTAGAGGGTCCCGGCTGTTATTCGTAGATCTTTGACAGTCGTTACGGGTAGTTAGAAGCCCGCAAGTCTGACAACTAGTATTGCTAAGAGGTCCCGTGTTACCCAGTAACTGGGTTGTGGAGGTCAGATAGGCAGTCGCTCCGTGTAAATTACTGGAATTCACCTGCACCCGGTTGGAAGCCGACCCCGATATAGTTCGGAAAAGGCTAGGTTACAATGACCATGGAATCTATGTTGGCATCACTCAGGCAACAGAGCCAATTCATTAATTTCCATCACTACTGAGGAAAGTGAGAGACAGTCGCAACCGCATCCTGAGAACTGTAGCGGAGGGTTTCAGCTCTCCAATTATAAAGCAGGTTGTGCTGGGTTGACACTAACACTAGATGATAAGTTGTTTTAATACTATGTTACTAACACTCTATGGATTCGTTGTTCCGAAATAATATCATTATTTATCATCTCGTTTATTTATTTACTCACTTATTAAATACATTTTTAAATCCTACAAATACATATTATAAATGTGAAATTTGTATGGATGGATGTTTGTTACTCTTTCACGCAAAAACTACTGAACGGATTAGGATGAAATTTGGCATACCTACAGATAGTTTATAACCAGGATTAACACATAGGATACTGTTTATCCTGATAATCCCATGGGATCGAAACTTATGCGGGTGAAACCGCGGGGTGCAGCTAGTATTTTTATTAAAAAAACTTTAAAAAAAATAAAAATAGTAGTCCGTCGTATCGGGAGCAGGGTCCAAGCTACCGGTGGTTAGGGCTCCAGAGACAGGAACCTCCTCACAATGCGAGCCGTGTCGAGGAGTACTGCCTTCTGAATCAGGCTCTTGATTCAACCGCCTAACGAGTCTCGAGAGATGTTGATCGCGGCTTTATTATTTACTACCTGTGCCCGCGACTTCGTCTGCAATCCAGGAAGACACATGGCGCCATCTATTATCATAATAACGTTATTGTTGTTTTCCTCGGGAACAGCACTTTTTTTCGGGATGAAAGGTACCCTATGTCCGTTTCTGTACATCTGACAACGTATATGCAAAATTTCAGGATGATCGGCTCAGTGGATTAGGCGTGAAAAGGTAACAAACAAACTTCCTTTCGCATTTATAATATTAGTTAGGATTTATTATGAATTCGCGTAGAATACTTGGATACAGACGCCAGCACATCAAGCTACTACAATCTGTCAAATTTATTTAATAGATTTTCAACTTTATCGCTCAATTATTAAGGTTCAAGGTTGATTAGGAAAATTTGACAGTTTCGGGTAGCTTGACCTGCTGGCGTCTGTGCAATGCTATTGCCTTGTACTTAGATATTTCCAGCGGTTTCATTCGCATTCCGGATTTCGCGGGAATGCATGCTAATTATGCTATTAAGTAGTTTCCTGCTTCATACCATAATCAGCTTGTAATGCACTACCCAAGCCTGCGCCTCCTCTCAGTACATGTACAACTACTTTATGCATTCGGATAACAAGTTTCCTTGAATGTGTTAATCAAAGCAAACTGCTGCATATTAGCGGATGTATTTTATTAGGGCTGATTTTTCAATAGTTAAATAACTTTTATCTGAACAATAATTATGATAATTTAGCATATTTTTAATAGAAAAACTGTCAAACCGCATTATTTATTGCTTAGACTATATATTATTATTTATCTGACTATTGAAAAATCAGAAGGTGTATTCTCGTAATTTAAAACGATCAAAATCTAGTCGCAGTCTCATCTCGGCGACAAACAAATGTCAAAAACTTGTCAAAATGTAGGGAAATTAGAAGTATTTTTTGACAGATTGAGACTGAGATCAGACTGTGAACGTTCTTAAAATTACGAGAATTGCCCCTCTGGCCTTAATCAAACATCTTTACAATATTGTATTATGGGGCATGACCTGCGTTAAATTATGTTATCTATGTTATTATTTTCAATGATAGTGAGATTCGTAGGTTTGTTGGAGGGGCTTGTGGTTAAGTAATAACAGCCGCACGGGTCGATCGATCAGGTTAAGCTACGCTTGCCACGGTTGGTCCGTGGATGGGTGACCATTTTCACAAACCAAGACCCCTCCGTTCCTCGGAAAGCACGTTAGCCGTTGGTCCCGGCTGTCGCTCGCATGTAAAATACTGGTATTCAGCTGCATCCAGTTAGACTGAAAGCCGACCCCAACATAGTTTGGAAAAGGTTAGGCAGATGATGATGAGTGAGATTCGTAGGAATGGGACAATGGGATAATGCCAGCAAATGTAGAATGACCACGTCTATCTCTTATCTACGAATAATAAGCATAGATACATCGATGGGCAACCTGAAGGCCAAATCTAGTCGCAATCTCACCTCAGCGACAATCAATGTCAAAAATGTAGGGAAATTTGAGGTATTTTTGACAGATTGAGACTGAGATCAGAAGGCCAATTCTCGTAATATAAAACGTTCAAAATCTAGTCGCAGTCTTATCTCGACGACAAGCAAATATCAAAAACTTGTCAAAATGTAAGGAAATTAGACGTATTTTTGACAGATTGAGACTGAGATCAGACTGTGAACGTTCTTAAAATTACGAGAATTGCCCCTCTGACTGTGAACGTTTGTAAAATTACGAGAATGGATTCAGTACATGATTCTGAACGGTTATTGGTTATTAAAATATTGGCATAACATACATTTTGACCGCGTAGGTACCTACTGAACTTTTGATCAGCACATTATGAAACAGCAGATTTTTTTTTTAATAACTGACGAATGTCTCTACGCTACGGTCTAGAATCATGTGCATGTCATTACAGTTTGCACATCGATGTCCCTGCTAGCCTGTATTACCTTTATCTACAAAGTGACATTCCTTTTCTTTATTTATTACATCACACTGGAACCTTTCTACAATCTGTAATTTTACCTTTCGTTTGTGTTCGTTGCTACGCGTGCTGGGAGAATTGAAGAAAAGAAAGAAAGATGACCAACATTTGACTACATCGTCACTTCTCTACCTACCCCACTCCCCAAAGAAGCTCCACACCACATTCTTGCACGTCGCTCGATCGTCGAACAAATCTCGTCGCGGGCTAAACTGGTGATCATTATGCGCAGGCGACAAAAACGCGTCCGAGGCGACATCGAATCGCGACACTCATAAATAAATACATATCACTGAGTTTGGTGTAGGATAAGAGCGGTTTGGTGATGTCTGTCATGTTCTAAAGTGTCTATGAATTGCTATAGTGAACATAATCAACGTCAGATAGCCATCGCTCTTTGAGAGGGAGAGGCCAGACCAGAGCGGGTGTCTCATAATTCTTAGATTTTTGGTTCTAGGCCATGCCGGACTCCTCGCGATATCATAGTCATGCTTGCACTTTGCTGATGTAAGTACTGATGACATCAGTATGATCGTCCTTGATATTGGTCCGAGCTATACGAGAATAGCTCATGCCATTGTAAAAAGATGAGTCAATGACAAGTAAGCAAACTTTGGTATCGATACTGACTGTCTTTCAGAGAGTTCCCGTCTACTGCAGTATATAACATTGCCGTCGTCCTGCACTTGTGTTTGTGTTACAGTCGTGTTGTGCTGCATTACTGTCTGTCACCACCTTTTCTTTTTGACAATAAAGCTTTTTTATTATATTTTATCAAGATCCTTTACTTCTTAGTCAATAATAATATAATAAATAATTTTATTTCGGACGACTATGAGATCCATAAATTGTTAGTAAACAGTTTTGCACTTAAAATACTATTGTTAGTAACTTAAAACTAAAGACGAATGAAAGCGAAGACCAGAACGAGTCTTCGCACAAATTGCCTTATTATGTCGGAGGAGGCATCAGTCGCCACAGCCCTCAGGATGCTATTGCGACTGCCTCTTATTCTGCTTAGAAGTTTTTTTGCGGATGATGGCATGAAACCCATCGGTATGGTTACTATCACCCACCCATCACAACATCAACCCATCTGTAGTCAAGTCACTCACAGATACAAACAAAGTGATCGACCCAGTCAGGAACCAGATTAAACTCTACTCTGCATATTATCTCGCTGTTTTCAATAAAAGAGCTTCCAAGAAATTGCAATACTTGCGAACCCCGGGCCCATGAGGCAGTCAACGCCGCTGCAAAACTGGCTGACCGACCTATACGACGTCATAGGCTATCCTTGCCAAGAACTTCGCTCCCCGCTCCCACCTACACCGTGTCCCCACATAAAAGACGGACACCGCGCGTTCCCCATGCATGAGGCACCATGAAAAACCCGTGAAACCTGCGTAATGGCTACAGAACATTTGTACCATTATACCAGCGAATACTTTAGAGGACTTCTTATAGTCCTACCGATTTATATCGACCGACCGACAATGGGTTTTTGTTTGACAAAGGTGATTCTCAAATTGTCTGGTTTTAATGTTTAATTTATGATGTCATTTGTTAAATCTGTTGTTGTAGTAAGGTTTTTTTGGGAAAAAGGTGAAGAAGTAGTGGTTGTTGTTGTGGTTTTTTGCTGTGATTAGTGTAAATTAAAAGCTCTAGGATAAACTAAGGGCTTCCTTGTGGAATAGTGATCACAGCGTTTAGCCACGGTAAAATGACTTACTTACCTACTACCACGGTAAAATGGCAACCCATTACAGGGACAAGGACTTCGTTTTGAGGGTTGCCGTTGGGCAAATCCTTCGAAATGAGTGTGGCTTTGGTCAATATTCAAAATGTTAAGAATCTAGCTTCTGTTTTTTCTTGAAGGTTTTTGAGCTGCTGTTGTATGCTTTCTTATTCAAATTCAATGCCAATTTGTTAATAGATATCTGTAGTTGCAAGAGCTAAGATTTTTGACGGTAGATTTGGTTGATCAGGCTTTCAAAACCCAGAGTGCTTACTTCCCCTCTGCTTTTTGAGATTTGTTTGTTGTTTTCAAGTGGTGTTGACAATCTACATATTATTATTTATCTTGTGAAAGACTGGACACATTGCTCGCAGAACAGGTGGCCGATGAGGCCGAAAGGTTCTGCGATGACCTGGTGAAGGTCGCAGGAATTTGCTGCATGCGAGAAGTAAAGAACTGGTCAAAGTGGCGGTGCTTGGTGAAGGTCTATGTCCAGCAGTGGACGTCTTTCGGCTGAAATGTTGATGATGATAGACCGATGTATGTACCCCGTTGCTTATACGCACATTTTTAAGCAACCCCTGTACAGTTCTCAATGTATTGGCAATTATTTTTGCACTGACATTTTTTATTGACTGATTAATGATTCTAGTTACCCAGCAGTCCTCTTCAAAGCTTTTTCTATATAAAACTCAAGAGAGTCCTATCTATCTTAGCTACAATACTATATCTTCTTGTGTAGGTAGGCAGCCATCATTGTGTTAACATCTGAAGCTCACACATCACACCGCATCACATACAATTCACACTGAACTTTTTCTTTGATCGCGGCGAAAATTCCTGGCGACGTGCGAATCTCTTCATTAGGCCCCAGTTTTTTGCCCCAAAATGCCCCAGACGGAGGAGCAGAGTTTTATTATGTTGTCAACTTGATGTAACGGTGCCAACAATTGATTTTTTTTTCTTGAATTTAATTAAAGGGCAGGGAATGGCGAAATTATTGGGGTTAAATGTTTGGGTTCGAGATTTGTTACTTACAAGATCCTTTTTTAATGTAAGTAGACAAACCAAGTACCAGCACCTGATGAAAAGCTGCAACACCAAGGGTTTCCCGACTTTACTTAACACTGCATAACTCAAATGACAACATCATACTTTCCCCAAAAGAGAAGGCAGAGATATATTTACATCCATACATATTTCGCATAACCATGTAATGGGGACGAGAGAATTTAAGAACAAATTCAGATTCAAGGCTACTGTCCAGAATTTCCTTATGAATAAACGCAATAATATTTTGGCTCGTAATCAGTCTATAATATTCCCACTGCTGGGACATAGGACTCGATCCTCTCCGAGTGGGCCGTAATCTGCTACGCGGGCCCAGTGCGAGTTGGTAGACGTCACATGTCTTCGAATTTTTGGTTCTAGGACATGCCGGTTTCCTCACGACGATGTTTTCTTTCATCGTTTTGAGAGCAGTGGAGATGATATAATTTACACAAAGTAAAGCGCCTGACTGGGTTTGAACCTACAACTCGTAAGTTGCGGCCGTGACCACTGGGCCTCCACTGCTCATGCATATTTTGGTTAACCAGATCATATACTGTTACAAGGCAGTCTAAATTACTAACGCTAAGAAAAGCACTTCTACCAAAGACTCAAAACAAAACTATAAACTTTGTCTACTATTAGCAAAACTTGACCCCTACACATTCATAACTCTGCTCCCATACGATCATACAATACGATCAGATTACCATAAAAATACACCATAAGAAATCACCACCCACTCAATTTATGACGTAATCAGAATCTTGGCGAGAACAAATGACACTCTGAACCCGTGGGGTGTTGCACCCTTGTTATGGGGCAACGCTAAGCCCCGTAACATGGCCCATGGGGGTTGTTCCGGTAAACCGTTACAAGCGATGGGGTGGCAAAGTGGTTTAGGTGGTTAAAATAATATGGTGGTGGGTTTTCGATCAGAATTATGGGAGTTATAATGGTGATATGATTATTTTGATAGTTTTTCGTTTTATGGGGTGTCGATTATTATTTGTTTCGATTTCATATTGTTAATTGTAATTTTGGGACCCTACCTGAAGAGGTGGCGATACGACCTAGATGCGTACCGCAAGGGTTGGGTTGAGATGGTTCTAGAAAAAGATGCCTGGAAGGATTTGGGGGAGGCCTTTGCTCAGCAGTGGGACATTGAACTTAAAAAAATATGTACCTAATATTAATTATAAGTTTATGATCATAAACTTATAATTCTAATTCTAGATCTTTAGGCCTCTAAGATCTTCGCAGGTAGAAAATAGATTCAATGTTTTTTTTGACAACACTGAATTAGTGCGAAGACTAAAATGGGTAAAACCTTTTGAGTTAGTTTAATGCAGTGTAAGTGAACTCAAACTGTAGTGCAAGTGCTGAATCTTATAAAGAACACGTGAAACAAGTGTCTTCCCCATAACTTATAGTGAATAAGAAAGACGTTATTGGACGATTTCTTAAATATATAGTTACTTAGCAGTTTAAGTTATTTAAATTACTTATTAGCTAATAGGCTAGATTGTAATGTAAATAAAGTGTCACCAAGTGTGATACTTTATAAAGGGATTTTTTTATTATAATTATAAAACTAGGTTCGATAAAATATAATAATAATATAATATAATATCCCTGGACATTTCACACAGCGCCATCTAGTCCCAAGCTAAGCAACCTAATGCTTGTGTTATGGTAACAAGAAGGCTGATAAACTACTTATATACATTTTTTTTTTTTGTAAGTACATACATATAAAAGTTCCGATTGCGCCTCGGAAAGCACTAGCCGTGCCGTCGGTGCCGGGAAAAATTCGTAGATCTTTGATAGCCGTTACGGATAGTCAGAATCCCGAGACTCTGACCACAAGTCATACCTAGGGACATCGTCTTACCCAGTAAATGGGTTGTAGAGACCTAGGTAGTGAGATAGGTAGTGCATAATCAGTTACCAGCACTGCTCACACACATTTTGCGTATTCTGTTCAATTTACATTCAAGAAATAACTCGAGGACTTTTATTTAATTTATTTGCACACCAAAACCAACAAAGAAAGAAAAGAAAGCACTACAAACCAATTCCTTACCTTAATCACAAACACATTCGACCCGGGAATCGAACCGCAAACCCCAATTTCGGTGCCCGAACAAAATCGCGAATCAAATGTTAAAATTTTATTATGTATACACTTTTTTTTCGCTTTAGTCGAGTCGCGGTGGTTTGTTTGCGTTTACACCGGTCGTGGCGCGGAATGGCCGTCAATCAACTCGCCACCGAGGCGTCCAGTTCGATTGTTTTCAAATAGGCTATGTTCCTACTTCATATGGACGAGTATAATCGAGGAGGTTAAGGAGTGTGCCCATGGGAGATGTAACTGTAGCTCTCAATATTATTCTTAGAATTGTATGAAAAGGCCACTGTAGTTACGGACGAGAATATTAGTTAAAGAGAATGTTCAAATTAGCTAGCCAGCAAAGTTGAAAGCCAGAGTATATAATGCAGCAGATATTTATTATTTATTTATTTAATCTTTTCGCACACAAAAAGGCACAAAGGCGGAATTAATGCCTTAGGCATTCTTTACCAGTCAACCAAGGGTGGTGAAGAGATTAGATGGCAGGTGCTTTGGTTGAGAGGCTCAAAGATAAAAAAAATATTAAAATCATATTTCATATTGCACAAAGAAATAAAACTTCAACTTAGGTCTGAAATCGCCAAAATATAAATAAAAATTAAAATATAAATAATATAAATAAAAATATAAATAATCCGCAAAATTTCTAGTATTAGTTTACCGGCTTTCATATCCTCGGTCCACGGCACTGAGAAATTAATCAGGAAAATCCTAGCCTCCACACTGATTAATTTTGATGTGCCCTGCTTCACCGAGGCTATTGATGCCTGGAGACTTGCTTGCCCGAACTCAGATCTACCCGATAATCCATTTTCCCAGAGACGGTGGGATGAGCCGCTCTGCAGTGTAGTTCAAGATAATTTACTTAACACGTCTGCTACTACTGCTGAGCGTGCGCGCCTGCTGGCTGTGGGTAAATGGGAGTCGGGTCTGTGGCTTCATGCACTTCCGTCGTCGAACATAGGTACTTTGCTCGACGACAATACTTTCCGCCTCGCTGCTTCCTTACGACTAGGAGCACCGTGTTGTTCTCCCCATCGCTGTCACTGTGGCGAAGTTGTCAACAGCCTCGGACACCACGGCCTGTCTTGCAGTCGAAGTGCGGGTCGCTTAGCGCGGCACGCAAACATTAACGACATCATTCGACGAGCTCTTGTCACCGTCGGCGTTCCAGCTGTATTAGAACCCAATGGATTGGCACGCGACGATGGCAAGAGACCAGACGGCATGTCTTTATTTCCATGGAAGGTGGGTAGGCCTTTAGTGTGGGATGCAACTTGTGTCGATACTCTTGCGCCATCCCATCTTCCAGGGTCGGCGTGCTACGCTGGTGCTGCGGCTGCAGAAAACCTCAAGCGGCGTAAATATAATACCCTTATTAATAATTATATTTTCGAGCCGTTTGGGGTTGAAACCCTCGGGCCGTGGGGTCCGAGTGCGCATGGTCTTTTTAAGGAAATCTCGAAAAGACTAGTTGACACTTCCCATGACCCAAGAGCTGGCTTTTACCTTGGCCAGAGGCTAAGCATTGCCATACAACGTGGCAATGCCGCCAGTGTCTTGGGTACATTACCAGTCGACAGCGATGTGGATGAATTTTTCGACGCTATATTTTAGTTTGTAAATAGTTTTAGTTAATTTAGGATATTATTTTGTTATTGTTTTAAAATATGATTGACGTGTAAAAGATTAAAATTTATTAAACCACTAAATAAAATAAAATGCATAATATCTTTTTCTGTATGAAATCTTGCACGATGGAAAAAAAACCTTCTGGCTATATTTGTGCGTACGTGTTATTATAAAAAATGAAAACCAAGATTTTTTTAAAGATCTTTATATATGGTTGGTACTGTAAGCACGACGACATGAAGCTATGAATTTCCTGTATACTTAATATAATGCTGACGGGTTTCCGTACAAGAACTACCGAAACCCTAATCAATGCAAGGTCAGCTCATTACTACAAATATATCTATAGCCTGATTAATATGTCATCGTGTGTACGCAAGGCTACACATCAAGCTATCATAACATTCATAACCAGTAAAAGCTGACTTCTGATTGTACGAAAACCTATCTAATGCGATGCTTGATGTGTAACCGTGTGTACAAGCCAGGTTTTAATTTGTGTCGCCTACCATAATCTACCACGTTGTTGTTTCTCGTATCGGCATGAATTCTCTAAGAAAGAACATCTAAAACTGTGGTCTGTGATAAAGTATTAGCCAGTCATCAATCTGAAGGCCAATTCTCGTAATGTAGGGAAATTAGAGGTATTTCTGACAGATTGAGACTGAGATCAAACTGTGAACGTTCTTAAAATTACGAGAATTCCCCCTCTGATATCGGTGTTATATGCCCAGGGTACACAGGACATACATTTCAAGGTATCGCCACTCATGGCACTTGGGACTATTTCAACACAATCATACCACGTTCAAGACCATTGTGCCAGGTCTCTTACGAGGTTGTAAGACGAACTCTTAACCAAATAGTGTAGCGATACGTATCGCCTGACGCGCGCTGAGTTTGCGAGTCAAATGTGAAGATAGCCGAGTGTACAGGACTTGTGGAAACATACGGCCAGGTATTGTGAACTGCTGCTGTCATAATTCCTCCCTCTCACAAAGAAGTCTGTGTCCCAGCATGCTGTCATGAAACATATGATCTTATTCTGTCTCGTATTTAAATGTTTATGATTATGGAATTATCCTTTGGGGCTATTCAACTGACAAGGATATACTTTTCACAGCCCGAAAACGGTGTATTAGGAAAATGTTTAAATTAGATTCGATTGAGTTGTATTGTAAGCCGTATTTCATTAATTATAACATACCTTCAGTAGGTATGAAATACGGTACGTTACCGTCTCTGTACATATTCGAAGTAATATTCAATAAACTTCCTACGGGATTGAGGGAACAAAGTGCACACATATTAAAAAAGCGGCTAAAATTATATTTAGTTGGGAAAGCATAGGGGGTAGGGGGGATAGGGGGTTGGGTCGGGTTGGTATTTTAGAATTTTTAAATGACAAAGTGTAGGTATTATTACGAATTTAACAAATATAAAATGTCAGTAAGACATTGCAATAGTAGTGGGTTCACCTAACCTAAGTTTCACCAAAACAAATAAATACAATATCTTTGCTGACACCGACGTTCTTATCGTTAAAGTTTTCTTAACTGAGCGTGTACCTTTCATTGGATCATTCGGTTCCCTACGAAATGGTTGAGCTGGGTGGTGCTGATCCACGCGTCATGTTCGTGAACGGGCGCCATCGGTTGAGACTGTTCATCTCTTAACTGCCAAGGCTTATTTTTAATTTTATATCTTTAATTTTATATTTTAATTTGTTTCTTTACATTGTTCTCACATATAGAAGCAATAAGAATAATGTAACTAGGATTTTGTAAAAACGTCTTGATTTAAAAGAGTGTCCGTGGAGTTTCTTGCCCGTTCTTCTCCATAGAGATCTACGCTTTGGAATGGGCAACTAGCTTCAACTTTCTGACTAACTGACCGACTATTTAATTTTGACACTTCAAAAGTTCCTGTAAATGGTTTAATTGAAATAAATGATTTGAGTTTGAGTTTCATTGTTTAAAAGCACAGGAAGAATTATCACCTAGATGTTAAAAAAGAATTATAAGCACACACATACAATTTGGTTAACCGAAACTACTCGATAGGATAGTGGTTAGAATTACCAAACCAATACCAGTCAGTAAAACATGGGAATCGAGTTTAAGAATTTAATCTTCATACAACCAACATTGAAAAATCTTTATCCAAAAGACCTATGATCTGAGAACCGCAAAACAAATCTGAGAAACCATGTAAAAACATTTTACGTAACCACAATCCATAGTAATGTTATCCACTAATCACCAACACACACCATTAATAACATATTGACACAAAACTCCGTGGGAAGATAGCCATCACGCTGTTTAGTTTTCAAATCAATGAGGAATTAATGGTGTCTACATATTTAATGACGTAGCTCTCCAAGATCCGGCTAACATGCTTATGTTCATGAGAAATACGTTTAGCAGCCAATTACATAATTAAGTTTGTAAATAACATTCGTTTTATGGAGTTTGGGATCCGTAGGTGAAATTGGAAAGAACTGGAGTTACCGAGACAGCTTGCAGAGGCAGCAAGCTGAAGTGGCAGTGGGCTAGCTATGTTTGTCGAAGGACCGGTGGCCGCTGAAGAAGTCGAGTCGTCATCTGGATGGGCCGGCAACCTTAAAAAAGGTGGCGGGGATGGGCTGGATGCGGAAGGCGAATGACAGGGCGTTGTGGTGCAGCCCGGGAGAGGCCTATGTCCAGCAGTGAACTGTGATAGGCTGGGTTGATGGAGGTGAAGTTGAAAAAAAACCGGAGTTACCGACACAGCTTGCAGAGTAAGCAAGCTGAAGCCGCAGTGGACTGGCCATGTTTGTCGAAGGACCTATGGCCGGTGGAGCTGACGAGTCATGGCGGTCTATTCTGTGTATCTCACTGTGATGACTCAGGTGAAGTGAGCTTATAGTGAGCGTAATTCCAACTGCTGGTCGATTCAGTAAAAAGCTCACCGTGAAAACTCAAGTGAAGTGAGCTTGATGTGAGTTGTCAGTAGTGTCAATCCCTAGCATTATTTAGAATGACAGCTCACTCCACGCTCACTTCACCTAAGTTTTCACGGTGAGATGGTTACAGAATCGCACTGCAGATGCTTGGGTTTGACATTGTTGACAGCTCACTTCACATAAGTTTTAGAAAACGTAACAAAAGCAACAAACATCCGTGCACAAAAGACATCATCTGCCTAGCCTTTTCCCAACCATGTTGGGGTCGGCTACCAGTCTAACCGGATGCAGCTTAATACCAGTATTTTACATGGAGCGACTGCCTATCTGACCTCCACAACTCAGTTACTGGATAATACGATACCCCTTGGTAAGACTGGTTGTCAAACTTTCGGGCTACTGACGACCCATAACGACTGTCAAAGATTTACGAATGACAACCGGGACCAACGGCTTAACGTGCTTTTCGAGGCACGGAGGGGTGTTGTGAAGATGGTCACCCATCCACGTACCAACTGCGGCAATCGACCCGTGCAGATTTTGTTAATTAGCCACAAACCCCTGTCAAGAATATAATAAAACAATAGCCATAGTGATAAGAAAAATCTTCATCTTTTTCCGACTACATGTACCACTAGTTTTAAAACCAGCTCGCTCTTCGCCTTATTAATTCAATCATAGCCACTGACTTAATGATATGATAATCACTTATAATCATTCATAATACCCTCAGGTGGTCATTGATTCCCAATAACATAATCTTTTAGTATTGATGACTGTAGATTTGACATTCTAAATTACTTTGAATATATTATGGTGATACTAGGTTTTTGATGAGGGTTTGCTTGTCACAAAAATTAAGACATGGATATTACCTGACCATGTCTTAATTTTTGTGACCATGGTATGATGGTGATAAATAATCATCTGCCTAGCCATTTCCCAACTATGTTGAGGTCAGCATCCAGTCTAACCGGATGCAGCTGAATACCAGTATTTTACATAGAGCGATTGCCTATCTGACCTCAACAACCCAGTGACTGGGTAATATGATACCCCTTGGTAAGACTGATTGTCAGACTTTCGAGCTTCTGACCACCCATAACAACTGTCAAAAATCCACGAATGATAGCCGGGTCCAACGGCTTAACGTGCTTTCCGAGACACGGAGGGGTCTTGGGTATCATATTACCCAGTCACTGGGTTGTGGAGGTCAGATAGGCAGTCGCTCCATGTAAAATACTGGTATTCAGCTGCATCCGGTTAGACTCGAAGCCGACCCTAACATAGTGGGAAAAGGCTAGGAAGATGATGATGATGATCAATAAGATTAATCTTCAACACACAGACACATATAAGTAAAACTTTATATCAGTATAGATAATCAGGTGAAGCCATTAAAATTGCCAATTTAGCGTTTAACATAATTTTATGTCAAGTTAATTTGACCTGTTGAGACATAAATCACAATGGCCTTGTGATTTAAATAATATGTTTGTCGAGGCTTACAACTTCACGCATAGTAACAACGCAATGATTGAACACACCTTTAATAATAAAAATATTATACGAATCAATAATAATAATATTGGTCTCAAGGGGTCCCGGGATCCCGGCTGTCATTCGTGGATCTTTGACAGTTACGGGTCGTCAGAAGCCCGAAACTCTGACAACAGTGACAACCAGTCTTACATATGAGTATCGTCGTTACCTAGTAACTGGGTTGTGGATGTCAGATAGACAGTAGCTACTTGTAAAACACTGGTATTCAGCTGCATCCGGATAGACTGGAAGTCACTCCCAACATAATTGGAAAAAGGATGATGGAAGATGATGACTTTATATCTTTTATTTTCTTTCTTTAAAAACGTTGCCCCACACTAGGAATTACTCCTGTGTATCGTGGGTGCGTTTACAAACATTTAAACTCACATAAACAAACAGCCAGACCCGGAATAACTACCTGTAAGAAATACAAATATTTGTTCCGTGCGGGAATCGAACCCGCGACACGCAGCGCAGCAGTCGATCGCTCAGCCACTGCGCCAACCGTGTCGTCGATTTGTCTATGATTTCTTTATGATTTTTTTTCTTTCTGGGTAATGTAGGATGGAATGCGACATTGTCCTTCTCCGCTTAGAGAATAATTTAGAAAGTTTGAGACGCATATCATCGAGGATTCTAACTGGGTTACTTATAAGGTTCAAAGATCTAACGTCAGGCAATTTATCAAATAGATTTCAACGCAATTAATTTCATATTGCTTTAACTTTTAGCTAAACACCACAGCCTGGCTTGGTTTACTTACTAACAAGGACCAAAAGTATAAGGAACCAAGTCTAAATTCTTAGTTAGTTTTGGTATGTACATATCCCATACGTTTATGAGTGGTTATCTACTATACCTATAGAAATCTATACGGGTGGCAGGGACATCGACGCACAAACTGTAACCATGAATTCAGCACATGATACTAAACCCCATAGCGTCGAAATTTTTCGTCGATTATCAAAAAAAAACTGCACTGCTTTTTTGTACTTGGTCATAGAACAAAAAAGCAGTGCAGTTCAACTTCTGCCCTGCTATATGAGCTGGTGGTAAGCAATCAGTGCTTTAAGTGTGAAAAGTTAACATACAGACGAGTTACTTTCGAATTTACAATATTAGTATGGATTACAAACGGCCCAGTTCGTTATATTCTCCCGTGTGCTTCAAAAAATGTCAGTCGTGCCCATGTTCGGTGTGCGCCTGCAGATTTAACGACCGCAGAATTTGTTGGTCCTTCTGATTGAAAGGGTATTACTATTTGATTTGAGTTTTTTAAAGGACTTTTTCTTGTATGCATTATAGTGCTTCACCTGACTGATTCAAAAGGATAACATTTAAAATGATGGCAAGGCAAAACTTTTTGGCAAAGAACACATTTCAGCTAAAAAATACCTGAGGGGCAATTCTCGTAATTTTAAGAACGTTCACAGTCTGATCTCAGTCTCAATCTGTCAAAAAATACTTCTAATTTCCCTACATTTTGACAAGTTTTTGACATTTGTTTGTCGCCGAGATGAGACTGCGACTAGATTTTGAACGTTTTAAATTACGAGAATTGGCCTTTACCTGTTTACTGCCAAAGATCCACGAATACGCATAAGTTTCGATCCCGTGGGAATATCTGTATTAAAATTATTCTATGTGTTAATCCAGGGTGTCAGCTACGTCCATACCAAATTTCATCAAAATTGGACCCGCCGTTTGAGCGTGAAGAAGTAACAAATATACAAACACACACTCTCACAAACTTTCGCATTTATATTATTTATAGTGTGATACTACAAAACAATGATCTAACGTCCTAAACCAGTAAAGGAGTAACTGCTTACTTTTCTTCTCTACATTAATAATAACTACACATATCTACAAACGCCATACCGTCACAGATTTATACTAACTACCCCATAGGGAACACCACGGGGGTTGAAATCATGGAACAAATTAACTTACAACATCACACCCTCCCTATTACACCATAATTCTATGGGGCTATTCATTTTTGATACACTACTATCAAGTATCATGAATTGCTAAGCAATGCAATGGTGGCACAGTCAAATCATTTATGTCAATCAGGCACTTATAAGACACTTTTGAACGTAAAAATTTACAAGAACAAAGATTTGTAGTTGCCCCTTCAAAAGGGTAGTTTCGTATGGAGAAGTACAGGCAAAACACTTCATATCTAGTTACTCTTTTAAAATGTTTTAGAAAAATTTTAGATCTTTAATAGTGATTACGGGCAGTCAGAAGCCCAAAAGTCTGACAACCAGTCTTACCAAAGGGTCTCGTGTTCCAGTAACTGACTTGTGGAGGTCAGATAGGCAGTCACTCCATGTAAAATACTGGTATTCAGCTGCTTTCGGCTTGACTGGAAGCCGACCCTAACGTCCCCGACATAGTTGGCAAAAGGCTAGGCCAATTGATTGATGCGAAGATATTAAATCATTATCTGCATCTGGGCAGTATAGTACAGATGCCAGCACATCAAGCTACTACAATCTGTCAAATTTCTTTAATATATTTTCAAGTTTATCGCTAAAGTATTAAGGTTCCAGGTTAATTGGGATGACAGTTTCGGGTAGCTTGACGTGCTGGCGTCTGTACATACAGGCTGTAAAAAGACACATCACATAGCCGTTAACTACGCATTCTTCACATCAAACTAAGTAACATTGCAACACGGTTAGCGCAGTGGCTGAGCAATCGGACTGCTGCGCTGCGTGTCGCGGGTTCGATTCCCGCACATAAGAAATATTTGTAAGTCCTACATGTATTTGTTCTGAGTCTGGGTGTTTTTCTATCTATAATATGTATGTATTTACAAAAAAAAAAAATGTATTTAAGTAGTTTATCAGCCATCTTGTTACCATAACACAAGCATTAGGTTACTTAGCTTGGGACTAGATGGCGCTATGTGAAATGTCCAGGGATATTATTATTATTGCACATAAATAATTGCTGGGAAACGACTTTTATTTTTGGTGTGAAAATTTGCTGCTTGCGGTAGTGCGCAATTGATCAACATAGACGGACCGCTCTTGCAGTCATAGTCAACAGCTTGAAGCTGCTATTGATAACTGCTGGAGCAGTTGATACCAACTGCTCGTCATTCAAATCAGGTAACTGCGCGAGAGCAGTCGACAGCTCGAGCAGTCAGTGTATGCCTGGCGACTGCTTGACCGCACGACCGCCCGAAGCAGTTGCAACTGCTCGAGCGGTTTCGTGTATGTGTGTACGTAGAAGACTGTAGTTCACTATGCAGTCGCAGCTTGAAGCAGTCCATCCTGACTTCTTCAAACAGTCCGTGATGTCGGCCTTTATGCACGCTAAACATTGTGCTTATAGATGCATGCCACGGCGCAGGGGTCGTGGATGTATCTAAAGTAGAAACTTAGAATCTTGTTTTCGTAAAAAAAACGTCAGTAAATGTTGGAATTTTGACCTGCAATATCCCACACACGTACCCAGAAGGTTCCCTGGTATGGTCCAGTACGAAAAAATAATAACAATTATGGGACTACAAGTGACTCTCCGATTCGTTAAATATATCTACATGAATGATAAACTGTGACTGGAATAGCAATAAAGTTTAAATATTTAATTGAGATTACTTCTACATTTGCCAATTACATTCACGTATATAAAATAAATAAATAATAAACAACTAATTCAATTTTAATTCGACTGTAATCTAAACATCTAGTATTGTATAATTATTATAATGTAAATACATTTAATTTAATTAAGAATGATTAATGTTGTAAATGCTATTACGTATTTAATTTAATTTTAATATTTTTACTTTTAATTATTTTATTCTTACTTAAGTTGCTGTGCCCTTACAGGGTCCATAACTGTATCCTAGCTTTAAGCCTATTTCTAACAACTTAATTAACATTATGGTATGCAAATAAATGAATGAAAAATGAAAATGAATCTTTACACCCGTTATATATAAATCATAATTTTACACAAGTATTGCAATACACTTAATTTTAATAGAGAATCATCACAGATTATAGTGTTACTACCCCATAGGGATCACCATGGGGGTTGATATAATAGTACGAATTAACTTACAACATAATACCCGCTATCTCGATGATAATTATTATTATGAGGGTATTTTTAAGTAATATGTATAGTATGTGGATATCTATGGGGTAGATATAAGGGGTTTTTGAGTTAACAGGAGTGAAGATGTAACTTTCAGAAATGGAAAATAGGTCAATTTTGGACAGAACTAAAATTGCAGCTCAGTTCTTCTCCCGAATGGTCCTGAACCATGTATGAGAGTAGCCCGATGTCGATGTTGAACTAATCAGTCGATATTCAGCAATGTGGTGGAACTGGGTGCTCCAAATGTACTTATAGCAGAAGCATAAGTAGTTACTGCAGTTACTGGAGTCGCACCCCAACGTCAACTTCAAGGCGTTTGTGGTGCGTGTACCGAATTGTTATCTGCCCGTCGCGTCGTCATGGAAGAAGACTTCTGGCCGCAGGACGTGGTGTTCCGTCGCTTCCGTGGACAAGTACCACAGAACAGCACAAGAACTAGCTAGTGAAGTACTATTTTATGATAAAAATATGTATGTTTCTAAAAATATCTATGGGCCTGCGTCGCCTGAAATAAATTAATAAATAAAAAATAAATAAGCATCATCGTATTTATAATGTTCCCACTGCTGGGACACAGGCCTCCTCTTTGCAAGAGGCTCCCCTTTCTCTCGGGCCATAATTTACCACGCGGATCCAGTGCGGGTTGGTGGATGTCACATGTCTTCGAATTTTTGGTTCAAAGATGTTTTACTTCACCGTTTTAAGAGCAGCGGTGATGAAATTAAATACGCGAAATAAAGTGCCTGCCTGGGTTCGAACTCACGGCCTACAACTCGTAAGTCGGGGCAGATACCACTGTGCCACCACTGCTCTCTAAATCTATTACTAATCATCATCATCATCATCTGCCTTTTCCCTACTAATGTGTTCTAATAATAAAGCTAAAGAGTTTGTTTGTTTGTTTAAACGCCCTAATCTTTTTTGCATTTTATAGCCCTGCTTTAGATCAAAAGAAGGCTATATGCTACTTAATATCACGCTAGGACACTTAGGAGACGAGCAAAGACAAAAAAAGTCACAAACAACCCTAAGCGAAAACTAAGAAATTTCACGCGACGAAGTCGCAGGCAGAACCTAGTGTATTTGTGTGTCCACCATTTAAATATCGCTTCAGGTGAATTCAATTTTAATCTACGTCGTTCAAGTGAACAGAAGGCCCGTTCTCGTAATTTTAAATGTTCAAAATCTAGTCGCAGTCTCATCTCGGCGACAAAGAAATGTCGAAAACTTGTCAAAATGTAGGGAAATTAGAAGTATTTTTTGACAGATTGAGACTGAGATCAGAGGGGCAATTCTCGTAATTTTAAGAACGTTCACAGTCTGATCTAAATCTCAATCTGTCAAAAAAACTTCTAATTTCCCTACATTTTGACAAGTTTTTGACATTTGTTTGTCGCCATGATGAGACTGCGACTAGATTTTGAACGTTTTAAATTACGAGAATTGGCCTTCAGACCGTGAACGTTCTTAAAATTACAAGAATTGCCCGTCCGATCAATGATTGAATATGATCGACTAAAACAAAAGAGAATCAATAGAAACCCATAAAAGTAATTCTATGTCGACGTACCTACTAAAGATTATTCAAGAGCTCTCTAGTTCAGACTAATCCAATGTTATAACTAGATAAACTTTATAGCCCAACACGTCATAATATCACTCCACTTTGGCTAACAACCAATAAAAATAATTAACCAATGTTTTCTACAGCCCCATTTATCACTATTATGAAATCACTAGCAATTACTGAAGGAAAATTACTCTAAGAACTGCTCAAAGGAAATTTGACTCTACCCTTTTCAAAACAAACTTCAAAATCCTTTGACTGAAATACGTGGTCTTAAAATAATATGCAAAGAGAACTGACAGTCAAAACTCAACTGTGTAACTCAAGAATTACAGTTGAAAATCGCGAAAATGTATCCTCAGTATCAGATTTTCACAGTACCAAACCTAGAGGAAAGAGGCTGGTTGCCTTTCTCGTTCTAGCTCACAGCAAATAATATCTCTATCTCTTTCACACACGTTCTATTGATTTTCCACAAGCGGATGGCACCTTTAAGAGGAAGGTATTTGCATACTGCAATTTGCTAAGTCTACTGAAGACTTTTGAGGTTCTGTGTCATAATTTTGAGCGTAAAATCTTGAAAATCATCTCTGTAATGATTATGTGTTGTTACGGAGATGAATTCTTGAATTTTCTTGCAGAAAATATATGAATTTTGATGAAATTGTATTAGTATTTGTCTGTTTTCATCAGTTTTAACAAGATTACTCAGTAGGAAATTACGCCCAAAACGTTCTGGCAACATATTCACTGTGGATTGGAAGCTAAGGCGTGGAAGTAACCAGAGTCTGTGTTTTCTTACAATATAAAGCTATAACTTAAAAGTTTAGAAAAACACATATTAAGTTCTAGGGGTCGATCCCAGGGCACTGTCTTAGCACACTATTAGGTGGAAGATGTATTGAAATACCGTATCTGCACTCTGACATCCATGAAACCGGCAATCATTATAATCAGCCCATAATGTTCCCACTGCTGGGACACAGGCCTCCTCTCTTCGAGAGGGAGTGGGCAGATTACAGCTCATATTGGCGGGTTGGAGTGTCAAGTCTTCGAATTTTGGTTCTAGGACATGCCGGTTTCCCCATTATGTTTTCCTTTACCGTTTTAAGAGCTGTGGTGATGAAATAATTTACACAAAGCAAAGTGCCTGCCTTGGTTCGAATCCACAACCTACAACTCGTAAGTCGGGGTTATTCGCACTGGGCCACCACTCAACCAGGCACTACCAATACAAATTCTGTATAATAACAATATTCAGATAAGATTAAGGAAGATGTACTCATGTTTCAGCGGGGTAATCGTGTAACACTCCAACAGTAGGAATGGCTTACATTTTGGCAGTTCAACAACATTCATTGCGTTATTTACGTTGTTGAGCAGACAACATTTTCGAACATATGAAGCAATGGATTAGCAATATCCTTCAAAATGATTCAGATTGTGATTGATAGTGTGTCCTGGTATGAACCATACACGGAAAATAACGAAAACTAAAACAAAAAATAACTGAAAACCCTCTAAAACCTACCCCTTAAATAATGAAGATACGAGACCTCCCCCTTCCCCCAATTACATAACAATCGTCGCATTAAACTTTAATTGGGTGTAAAGAGCGCCCCCTTAAATGGGAGCCACCCAGTGTGTACACAACTCACAGTACACACACATAGAACGCTGTCCTCTGATTGGTCGGTTGGGGGCGAGAATATTGCGCACATGTTGAAGCTATTTGTGCTATGCAGATATGGGTGTACAGGGTGTGTTGGAAATTGGTGACGGAAATAACTTCATTGTCTTTGGTACAGGGCTTGTGGGTAAGTAACAACAGCCGAACCGTTCGATCGATCAGTTTAAGTTACGCTTGTCGTGGTTGGTCCGTGGATGGGTTGATGGGACCATCATTACATACGAAGACCCCTCCGTTCCTCGGAAAGCACGTTAAGCCGTTGGTCCCGACTGTTATTCGTGGATCTTTAATAGTCGTTACGGGAGGTCGAAGCCCGAAAGTCTGACACCAGTCTTACCAAGGAGTATCGTATTACATTACCCAGTAACTGGGATGTGGAGGTCAGATAGGCTGTCGCTCCATGTAAAATGTATTAAAAAATCAAGTCAATCAATTAATTCAAGTCAAACTAGTCATCAGTCACCCTATTACAGTTACCTATTGTGTTCATAATAAACACACAAACTAACAGGCCCATACATTTTAAACCATCAAAATATCCATCTAAGCTACGTAGGTACGGAATTTTATATTACCCAGTAACTAGGTTGTAGAGGTCGAATCTGCCGTCCTTTAACTAGAAGGCCGTTAAGCTCAAAAAGTTGTTTCGGAGAAAATGCCAAAAAACGCGGGAATCGTTGTTTCTTAAAAACTATGATACTTAGGTTAATGATTTTTACCGAAGGGGTATCGTATTACCCAGTCACTGGCTGTGGACGAATCGCTTCATGTAAATACTGGTAAATATTCAAATGCATCCGGTTAGACTAGAAACCGACCCCAACATAGTTGGGTAAAAGCTAGGTACCTAGATGATGTCTTTTGTGCAGCTAATGCCTTCTCCAGTTAGAACAAAAGTTCAAAAACACTTCAAGATTCACTCCAACATTCAACACACACATTCATTCACACACATTCATTTCACTTCAACATTTTCCACTTATTAGCAGACAGCAAAACTTAACTTAATGACATTGATAAAATTATTTTGGTAAATTAAACCTTAAACCCTTTTTTTTTCGTTGCCCACTGCTGGGCAAAGGCCTCCCCTTTTTCCTTCCAAACCTCGGATGTCTCTTGACCGATCTCTAGCCATACTGGCTGCAAACCTAGTCAGATCGTCACACCACCTTCGCCGTGGCCTACTACGACGGCGATGTCCTCCTAAACCTATTAAACCCTTTGTACCTTTGAATTTATATTTGTTGAATACATACAAAGGTTATGGCTACTTTCTATGTGTATTGTTACGAGCTTCGGGGTTCGTGACAATTAAAAACTGCCGATAAAAATTACCAAAAATTACACTTTAATTGAACAACATAATTTTATTTTATTTATTAAGAAAAACCAACAATTACACACTATATATGGTTAACAATTGCTAATCATCTAGGTATATCAGTGCGTAACCAACTACGTTATCCACATGTTACATATTCGAATAAAAATTTGGAAGAGTACGAGTACACATTACTAATTAATTAAACATGAAAATTAATAAATCTTATTCATTTAATGCTAAATTTTATACATTAATGAAAATACGGTTAGTCATCCGGTTTTTCGATCATTTAATAATAATAACTCAAACACACTAAATTATAAAACACAATTGCACTTAAGTCGCACTTGAAGATCGCTTTCGATGTATTCGCTTGTATCGCTTATCCAACTCTGACTCGGTCGAGGCTCATCCCGGCCTTATATGTATAGTGCCGCAGATAGTTCTAAAACCTTCTATTGTAGAAACATCTAGAAAGTTCGAGTACATACCGGCCCCGACTGAGCGGCAATTCTCGTAATATTAAGAACATTCACAGTCTGATCTCGAGTCTCAATCTGTCAAAAAATACTTCTAATTTCCCTACATTTTGACAAGTTTTTGACATTTGTTTGTCGCTGAGATGAGACTGCGACTAGATTTTGAACGTTTTAAATTACGAGAATTGGCCTTCTGATGTCGATAGTTCTAGGAAGTTCTAGCATCAAAATTTCTAGAAGGATCTTGACTCTATTAGTTCTGCTACTCGATACTAGATGGCGCTAGTGGTAACTAATGTCACCATGTACCAGGCATTAATTGTGGCGCGCAACAGTATTTTCGATTCCCGGGTCGGGTAGTGTTATTGGGATTTTCCGACTGGAATTTATTTGTAGCTGGCCGGAGTCTGGCTTTGTGCCTAGTTGGTGGCAAAAGGCTCCCTCCCTGTTACATGGGACATACAACAGACGATTATGTGGGGGAATGCAGGCGTTGTTATGTTATTTTTCAAAAGTTTGGAACACGCTGTATCTCAGACGTTGGTAATGACACGTTTAACTGTATTGCATGTCTCACTCACACATGCACACTGAAGTGGGGAGAGGGAGAGGGGGGTATTCACACAGTAAATGTGAAATCTGGGAGGAAGGCGACATTTTGTTAAAGAAATGGGTGTAAATGGCGTTCTGGTGGTTTGTTAATTAATTGGTTAGAATCTTTACTAATAACGGACCACTGGACCAGTAATTACATTTTATAGATACGGTTTCCTGGAAGATAGCGGTTCTGTCTAATTTTTAATGGTCGCCATGAAAATCTATTTTTTTTTCCAGTACCTTTTTGACAATAAGCTGTCAAAAAGCCTGCAGATTTATTCTAAAAAATCACTTCAGAAGTGAGTTTGAAGTGAGCTCGATTTTGTAGTGTCAATCGCTAGCGTCAGAGGGGCAATGCTCGTAATTTTAAGAACGTTCACGATCAGAAGGCCAATTCTCGTAATTTAAAACGATCAAAATCTAGTCGCAGTCTCATCTCGGCGACAAACAAATGTCAAAAACTTGTCAAAATGTAGGGAAATTAGAAGTATTTTTTGACATATTGAGACTGAGATCAGACTGTGAACCTTCTTAAAATTACGAGAATTGCCCCTCTGATCTCAGTCTCAATCTGTCAAAAAATACCTACCCCTAATTTCCCTACATTTCTGAAAAGTTTTTGACAATGATTGTCGCTGAGATGAGATTGCGACTACATTTTGTACGTTTTTAATTACGGGAGCGGCCTTTAGGTGGAATGATGGCTCACTTCACCTACGTTTTTATGGTGAGATTTTTACAGAACATAGATCCTATAATTATTTGGACAGCCATTATTGTGTGACCGTTCCCGCTTTCGTAGGAAACCAAAACATACACAAGCCGGAGACATAACTTAATATGGCATCATAATACTTTATTCGGTACATTTACACCTACATTTTATGGCAATCATAGTGGTTTATTCAGGCAAAAATAACGCATTAATTTGCTCGCTAAGATTTAGTGATCATTTAGGTACCCTACATTTGGTGTTCGAATACAATTTGAAGTGCAAGAACTCTGTTCTCCGTAAGTTTTGAATCAGCTGGAACTCAAAGCGTAAGTATGTCTTTATACATTGCAGATACCAAAAAATATAGATTTAGAGTATAGATGTATTATTTTATGACAAACATCAAACATCGAAGTTTTTAAGAGAAAATGTACCGATAGATTTTTGTATGTGGAGACTAACTTTTACATTTATAAAAAGGTAGATGAAGATGACGGAAACAGTTTCATTTTCAGGAATAAAGCTTGAATAGCATAGCGACAATGTTCATACCCTATTCATTACACACCTTGCTTCAGCCCGCGTGCTTCGTCTGCGTAAAATTTCTCGTTTTATCATAAAATATGTCATATTACACTCTGCAATACTGTAGCTTCATGCTAAAAAACGAAACACCCCTATATACATGCTAAAAAAAATTAGCTCTCAAAATTATTAAGTATAGGTGTATTTCGTTCTGTTACTAGCACTTTACGAATTTATTTATTAAGGCACCAACAGCTTCTGTGCGTAATATATCTTAAGTAATAACCTCAGACTTACACAGTCGCCAATTATAGGTTAGCCAGCAACTCTCTCAGAAATAGATGATAACACTTAATAATAATAAAACTAAAGGCTTTAGAATTTATAAATTATAGCAAAATAGTCCTTAAACTTAAGACGAATTGGCTGAGAAAGGATACCTCTGTATTTCCTTTCTACCCTTGATAAGTCATCATCTGCCTAGCCTTTTCCCAGTTATGTTGGGGTCGGCTTCCAGTCTAACCTGATGCAGCTGAATACCAGTATTTTACATGGAGCGACTGCCTATCTGACCTCCACAACCCAGTTATTGGGTAATACGATACCCCAAGATAAGTCCAAAAGATAATAAGACCAAAGTAATCCTAAACGCCCCACATAAGGGAAGCATCAAGAAATTCTGCGTCCAATCCATATTGACGTTAGAAAGAGACGGGGGTATATGTTGGAGAGGGACAGGGCACTCAATCCATCGTCTTACAATCCCATTTCCGGCAAGTATCACTCCGTTAGCAAATACCTCCCACTTATGTACAGGCGAGGAAAGAAGACTTTGATTACTAGGTACTTATGCATAATATTTTTAACACACTTTGATAGTCTTTAAGCACCTGCAGTTAGACCAGCTATCTGGAATGGATCAGAAAGTTGCAGCTACGATGAAAAGGCTAAGAGGGATTGTGGTGTTATGCGAATGGATAGAATAAAATATGAGTATGTAAGAGGAAGTCTGAAAGTGGCACCGGTTTCTGAAATGTTGTGTGGATATCGAATTTCATGGAATAGGCATGTGATTCGGAGGAATGAAGAAAATATCCTGAGGAAAATTTTGAGTATGAATGTGGATGGCTATAAAAAGAGGAAAATCAAAGAAACGTATGTATATATTTATTTAGGTGAGTAAAAAATACTTTATGTATTATATTATTAGTATAGTGTAAATGGTACACCGCAGACTACCTACTATATTTATCTCTCCTTCATTTTTAATCCATCCAAACTTAGCCGCCCATTGTGTTACCCTTTATAAAATTTTATATATTTATGTTCTGTAATTTGTATGATGTACAATAAAGAGTATTCTATTCTAAAATCAAAGAAACGCTGTATGGATTGTGTGAAAGATGATAATATCATCTATCGTGACTACCGAGATGACGACTAATAGAGAAGTATGGAAGAAAGACACATGTTGCGCCGACCATGAATAAATTGGGATAAGGTAGATAGATAGATAAAACGTTTATTCAGTGCAACAAAGGACACAATACCAGTAATAAAAAAAACATCAACAAAAGGTGAAACAAAAAAAAACCAAGATTAAAAAGATAAATTGACCCATAGACACCTCGAAGTAAATCTATAAAGGTCGATCACTACTGGGCGGTGTGTGTCTCATGGTTGCACCAAATGGGAGTCCAGTTCAGCATATGCCAGGTACAATACCTGACGCTGGTATTCTGCTGCATCGCGATAGTGACACACGGATGTCGAGAAGACACATCTGAGTTTCAACAAAATGGTACCTACATAGTGCGACGCGTATATTATAAGGTGGTAAGAGAAAAAGAATGATGATATTAACAGTCGTTACATCCACAGCAACATTCAAAATGTGTTTATCTGGTTACCTGACTAACTACCCAGTCAGAAGCCCGAAACTGACAACCTGCTTACCAAGGGGTATCATATTACCCAGTAACTGGGTTGTGGCGGACTAACAGGGAGTCGCTCCATGTAAAATACTGGTATTCAACTGCATCCGATTAGACTGGAAACTAGGCAGAAGATGATCACCAAAACCTAGGTCTACGAAGTTGAAGTTCGAAGGGTAATTGCACAAGAAACACCTCTACCTACCCTTCAGGGAATACCTACAGGCGTAGTGTTATGTTATGTTTGCTGATTATGAACTCGACCATAAATAGAAACCTCTTTACACAAACTCATTCCAAAGACATTGTTTCCCCGCCTGTACTCTATGCCCAGGGGTGGCACTTATCTCTGCAAGAGCTAGGGGCGGGTGACGAGTTTGGAAGGAGGCGAGGGGGTGTTATTTGTCCCCCATTACCGAGCTGTTAGTATAAGCGGCGACGGGGGCCATTTGTAGAGCTATGTAGGTAGGTATGGATGCTGTGTTGAGAGTAGAGAGATAATTGGGACTGATTAAATGGGAATTAGTTAAGATCATTAACTTGTTATGGATGTAGATGCTATATTATTAAACAATGTTTTGGTTTATGCAAGTAGAGTTGGTCTATCGTCTGTTTTATGTTTAGCATTGAATTGCAGTCAACTTCTTTGTTTGTATAAAAAATTAGTTCTAAACATTTTTGTTTTTTTTCTCATCATTCACCTTTATATTATTCATTAGTTACTTTTATTTTTAAAGTAGGTATAAAAGTTCTTAAGTTTAGTATATGTTAAACTAGCCGCGTCCCGCAGTTTCACCCGCATAAGTTTTCGATCCCGTGGAAATATCGGGATAAAAATTATTCTATATGTTAATCCTGGTTATAAACCATCTGCGAGCCAAATTTCATCAAAATTGGTTCAGTCGTTTTTGCGTGAAAGAGTAACAAACATCCATCCATCCATACAAACTTTCACGTTTATAATTATTAGTATGAGATGTGAACCTTACTAAAACACTACAACATATTTTCAAACTATGGCGTCTTTTTAACATCTAGTTTCACTCGAATCTACTTCTAAAAGGGGCTCTCAATTTGGTTCTGAATGTTAGTTTTAACAGGCGGTAATTAGTATTAGTCTTTTCACAGTTATTTTACCTCCGATTTTGCATCACTTTCCAAATCACAGTGATCTTTTTGACAACACGGTTAGCGCAGTGGCTGAGCGATCGGACTGCTGCGCTGCGTGTCGCGGGTTCGATTCCCGCACAGAACAAATATTTGTAAGTCCTACATGTATTTGTTCTGAGTCTGGGTGTTTTTCTATCTATATATGTATGTATTTACAAAAAAAAAAAATGTATATAAGTAGTTTATCAGCCATCTTGTTACCATAACACAAGCATTAGGTTGCTTAGCTTGGGACTAGATGGCGCTGTGTGAAATGTCCAGGGATATTATTATTATTATCTTTATACTCATTCAAATAAGGTTGCTGTTGGGTCGCTGCCACTGACAAGTCTGTTAAATCATTGTGATCACAATGAAAGGTTGCTGAGAGATTGCTGCTATCAGACGTAAAATCTGAACGGACTGTAGGTATACTTCATAAGAAATCTCAGTTCGAAAAACTGCAATTATCAACGATAAGTCAGTCACACTAGGTCCGTATGCATGAATTTCAAATCAATTCCCTTTTTCGCCAAACTCAAAAAGACAAAAACTCCTTAAAAATTGCCCGCCCGGGCCATAACCCCAAAATGAAGAACACCGATAATTGGGTGGAACCCAACACCGTTCGCGGCCAACATAAACTAGTAACTCGACACTAGCAATCAGGGTTTATGTGTTAGAAGCAATTTTCTAGCGACATAATAAATCCTAAAGCGATAGATTCGTCCTCTTTGGTTCATGCTGCTTGCGACTCGAGTGTCTATGCTCTCCTTCCTGCAAAAAAAATATCTTATCTTATCTCTGCCTAACATTTTTCCAACAATGTTGGGGTTAGCTTCCAGTCTAACCAGATGCAGCTGAATATCAGTATTTTACATGGAGCGACTGCGTATCTAACGTCCACAACCCAGTTACTGGGTAATACGATACCCCTTGGTAAGACTGGTTCTTAGACTCAAGCTACTGACGACCCGTAACGACTGACATCCGGGACCAACGGCTTAACGTGCTTTCCGAGACACGGAGGGGTTTTGGTAAGTAAAGATGGTCACCCATCCACGGACCAATCGCGGCAAGCGTAGCTTAACCACATCAATCGACTCGTGCGGCTGTTACTACTTAGCCACAAGAATATAGTATTACTAACAAACAATGACTGACAAAAATCGACGGCACGGTTGGCGCAGTGGTTAAGCGATTGACTGCTGCGCTGCGTGTCGCGGGTTCGATTCCCGCACGGAACAAATATTTGTATGACCTACATGTATTTGTTCCGAGTCTGGGTGTTTTTCTATCTATACTTATAATAAATCTGTAGAAGTGAAAATTCTGTACATTGAAAATATCAAAAAAATAATTTACAGGGGGTGTTACTAGACCGACACCGAACCCAAAAATGTGATTAAAAAAATTTTTGTCTGTCTGTCGGTCTGTCTATCTGTCTGTCTGTCTGTTTGTTCAGGCATCACGCAAAAACTACCGGTTCGATTACGATGAAACTTGGTATAATTATTCTTTAATATCCTGGGCACCACACTGGGTACTTTTTATCCCGGAAAAGTATATACAATAAAAAACAAACTTAATTTTGCGGTTCGATCCCTATACCCGATTACCACTGTCTGTACTGTACCAACCGCAAATACTAAGTTTGTCGTAGGTTGGGTCACCCGCAGTGGAGTTCATTTTTATTCCTTTTAGATTTTAGAGTTATTTAGGTTTATTTTTATATGAGTCGTAGGTATAGATTTTAATTTTAAAGTATAGGTAGTATATTTGATAGTGTACGTAGTGACCGTAGGTTATTTTATAATACTGTTAGGTAGGATTAGTCATTCGTATAGATATTAGTTTTTAGGGATTTTGCTTATTTATTGAGTTTAGATTAGTTATCATCAGAAATAGGTTTATTTAGGTAGGTATTTAATTTTCTGTTATTGAGTTTTTTTTTTTTTATTAGGTAGGTACTTAGGTAAAGATATCATATAGGTACCCTCTTAATCACCACTAATGAGACACAAATGGTTTTCTACTGTAATTAGCCACAAAGGGCCCGCGAGATAGATGGCATTCTGGGGAAGCACATACATTTTATCCTGTTAGCATGTTCCAGTGGGATAATTTCCGACATCCACGCGGGCGAAGCCGCGGGCAGAAGCTAGTCTATAATATGTATGTATTTACAAAAAAAAATGTATATAAGTAGTTTATCAGCCATCTTGTTACCATAACACAAGCATTAGGTTGCTTAGCTTGGGACTAGATGGCGCTGTGTGAAATGTCCAGGGATATTATTATTATTATCTTTATACTCATTCAAATAAGGTTGCTGTTGGGTCGCTGCCACTGACAAGTCTGTTAAATCATTGTGATCACAATGAAAGGTTGCTGAGAGATTGCTGCTATCAGACGTAAAATCTGAACGGACTGTAGGTATACTTCATAAGAAATCTCAGTTCGAAAAACTGCAATTATCAACGATAAGTCAGTCACACTAGGTCCGTATGCATGAATTTCAAATCAATTCCCTTTTTCGCCAAACTCAAAAAGACAAAAACTCCTTAAAAATTGCCCGCCCGGGCCATAACCCCAAAATGAAGAACACCGATAATTGGGTGGAACCCAACACCGTTCGCGGCCAACATAAACTAGTAACTCGACACTAGCAATCAGGGTTTATGTGTTAGAAGCAATTTTCTAGCGACATAATAAATCCTAAAGCGATAGATTCGTCCTCTTTGGTTCATGCTGCTTGCGACTCGAGTGTCTATGCTCTCCTTCCTGCAAAAAAAATATCTTATCTTATCTCTGCCTAACATTTTTCCAACAATGTTGGGGTTAGCTTCCAGTCTAACCAGATGCAGCTGAATATCAGTATTTTACATGGAGCGACTGCGTATCTAACGTCCACAACCCAGTTACTGGGTAATACGATACCCCTTGGTAAGACTGGTTCTTAGACTCAAGCTACTGACGACCCGTAACGACTGACATCCGGGACCAACGGCTTAACGTGCTTTCCGAGACACGGAGGGGTTTTGGTAAGTAAAGATGGTCACCCATCCACGGACCAATCGCGGCAAGCGTAGCTTAACCACATCAATCGACTCGTGCGGCTGTTACTACTTAGCCACAAGAATATAGTATTACTAACAAACAATGACTGACAAAAATCGACGGCACGGTTGGCGCAGTGGTTAAGCGATTGACTGCTGCGCTGCGTGTCGCGGGTTCGATTCCCGCACGGAACAAATATTTGTATGACCTACATGTATTTGTTCCGAGTCTGGGTGTTTTTCTATCTATAATATGTATGTATTTACAAAAAAAAATGTATATAAGTAGTTTATCAGCCATCTTGTTACCATAACACAAGCATTAGGTTGCTTAGCTTGGGACTAGATGGCGCTGTGTGAAATGTCCAGGGATATTTAAACAATGGCTTAAAAAAACTTTTTTGCAAAAAAAATCAACCGACTTCCAAAAACGACACTACAAAGTAAAAAATAACTTTAATTTCGGAAGTCGGTGTCGTTGGGTTCACACTTTCGTTGTTTGCCACCGACTTCCGAAATTAAAGTTATTTTTTACTTTGTAGTGTCGTTTTTGGAAGTCGGTTGATTTTTTTTGCAAAAAAGTTTTTATTTTTCACTTTTAAGTTGTAATTTTTACCAGTAATTTTGGTTTAAAAACCAAACTACTGAACCGTTTTTGATGAAATTTCTATGGGACCATTTGGGAAGTATACCCTTTCCAACAAAAAAAGATTTTTTCAAATCGGTTGGCAAGCGAAAGAGTTATGCGCGAACAAACATAAAAAAAAAAAAATTAAAAAAAAATACAAACATCCGAATTGAGAACCTCCTCCTTTTTTAGAAGTCGGTTAAAAACTAAAACTTTTATAAACTAAAACAGCTAAAAATTACGTGGCTCAACACACGTTGGCGCGTGCCTCCGTACCCGGTGCAGTGACTTATAAAGGAACTATCCACTTTGTCTAATAATGTTTCCAGGATTCTGTTGGAGCTTCCGCGCAATCTGTCCATTATTGGCGCTGTTGTCTTCCTCATAATGCCATGAAAATCGTCAATGACTGCTGGGAGTGCTGTTACTTGAAGTATGAATTGAGAACATGTGTTTTATCGATATTTTAGATATCAACACCAATCACACCTGTGAAATTTACACTGATATTTAAATATATTTGACTGATATTTCTAGTAAATACAATAAAAGAGGTCAACAAGCTCAAAAAAAAACCCACAATTTTTTTTTTTTTCATCTTGTTTAGATATCGACACCCATCACATCATTCTGCGGAGTTTCGCTAGCTAATTCAATTTTACCCTGTATACATAAATAGTGTGATAAGTCTATTCTTTAAATTCTTCGACAATAGTAGATATATGTCACTGCACGAGAAGAATAGACGACAGCGTTTGAAAACAAAGAGAAAAGGTCTCTCTAGAGATCGATCGTATAAAAATACTTAATCGCATTCGGTCTATAATCTCCAATAACCATAAAAATTGCAAAATATTACATAATTTCTAAACAAAACAGTCGAAATAATGCCAATAACATTTATTTTAGCGACTATCACGCGAGACCAATATGGCGCACACTTTCGCGCCAATTCTATTCAATATGTCGGCTGGCAGTAAAAAGAAAATGGGCTAGAGAGGAAACTAATAAAAATACGATAGTCCACAATAAATGTTTGGAGTAAAAATGTTTACTTTCAAAACTGAAATGTCTTAAGAATCTATTGGAAACTATGTATATCTAGCTATATTTGTAGTAATTAATTGAAACATTTATTAAAAGATTCAAAGGCTATTCATCTGGTGTTTGCTATCAATCAGTCAACTTAACCTGCCGCAGTCCCCTCAAAAAATCAAGTCACATATTCAAATCAGGCTGGGAATCAGCACTTTTTGAACGTCAAAATTACACAAGACAGTCCCCCAAAACGCCCACCCTTCACCACTTCCTAGTGCTTTCGGTGAGAAGAGGCGACGCAACAAACACCCCAACAGTACAGTCAACTGTTTAGTTAGAAAAACTTGATTCTATACACTGCTGGACATAGGCCTCTCCGAGGCTGCGCCACAACACCCTGTCTTCCGCCTTCCTTCGGTGTTTGCTTTATTAAGTCTAAAATAATCTTTGAATGTTTCTATGTATTACGAAGCGTTTAATTTCCTTATCGCAGCCTAACTGGTCTTAAAAAGATACTTTTATGTTCATAAAGACTCCATTTATAGGCGTAGAATATCATCATAATTACTAATGTTCGGTAAGTCCTAGGAGTCTGGCATAGACGAATACAATTTACCGAGATCATTTTCATATTTGCCGAGTGGCACCTGCAGTTAGCTTATGATCATATGGTACCAACTGAAGAAGACGATACCCCACCTATATTTGATTGAACCACTCCATAACCACGGAAACTATGAAGAAATATATCAAGCCCAAAAAAACTACATTCTCCACTGTTTTCTCATTTAACATAAACATATTGTTTGTGCTGAAGTGTGGGCGAAGCCGGAGGCGTCACTAGTCTACAATATAAAACACAAACAAAGACGATCCTATATTCGGCATTCGGCGCTTAAATCCGTTCGGAAACGAAACCCCACTCGATATTTTCAACGGTTCTTGAACGAATATTGCTCCCGGCGGATCGATTTCGGACGAAACAACAAAAGATTTTTGCCTCCAAAAGAAACAAATTTTGAGAGCGACCATTTTTGATAGACACTTGGTATAGGGTTGGTTAGGTCGTCGAAAATTGTTTGTTTAGTAAAGAATTTGAAAAGGTCTTGTGGCTTAGCAATCTTACAGTAAATTCTGGGTTTGAGCTACACCATAAATTTTCAACATGGGCGATAACGCAGGGGGCGTTAGCGTGGGCGTTTGAGACTTTCAGGGGGGCAGTAGAAGAAAGCACATTAAGCCGTTGGTCCCGGCTTTCATTCGTGGATCTTTGACAGTCGTCACGGATCGTCAGTAACTTGAGTCTGACAACCAGTCTACCAAAGAGTATCGTATTACCCAGTAACTGCATTGTGGAGGTCAGATAGGCAGCCGCTCCATGTAAAACACTGGTATTGCATCCGGTTAGACTGGAAACCGACCCCAACATAGTTGGAAAAAGGCTAGGATCTGCCTAGCCTTGTTGAGTAGAAGATCCAGATAAAATTATACATATGTGCATATATTACCTATTACCTTAATATTCCACGGGTATACCTGGGAGTCGACATATAATTACGCACAACTAGGACTCGACATTGTTACTGACTGGTTGTCTCACAACCTACTCACTCTAAATGTAGACAAATCCAAGTATCTTACCTTTTCTCTGTCAAAAGCTGGAAAACCTTCAACATCCCATTTTTCACTGATTGCACATTCTTGTAATGCATCACCTCAAACACCATGCAGCTGTCCTCTTCTAAATCGCATAGATAGTGTAAGATATTTGGGTGTTCAGATAGATGACTCATTATCATTTTATAACCACATAGACTTACTTACCTCCCGACTACGCAAAATGATATTTGTTTTTAAGAATCTCCGCCATGTAGCTGACACACAGGTGCTTAGACAAGTATATCTAGCTCTCTGCCAGTCAATTGCACAGTACTGTGTGGTTGTCTGGGGTGGGGCAGCAAAAACGCATTTGTTAAAATTGGAACGTGCACAAAGAGCGATCCTTAAAGTAGGTTGGTCTCTTCCTTATCAATTTCCTACCACCGAACTTTATAATACCTGTAAGGTCCTCTCTATCCGGAAATTGTTCATTCTAAATTTAATACTAACGGTCCACTCCCGCAATTCCTATACTCCTGAAAAGTTCGAAGCCTTGAGACGAAAGCATACAGTGTGTTCGTCCATTGCTGTCCATTCAAAGCTAGCTCAACGATTCTTCTACTTCCTTGGTCCTTATGTATATAACAAAGTTAATACAATCTTACATATGTATTCAATGGTTAAATATAAATGCAAAATTACTGTAAGGAACTGGCTGCTGGATATGGACTATGAAAGTACAGAAAGTATCATCCAAACCATTAAATAATTTTGAACTTACTTCCCACTCATATTTACTAAGTAGCACAAACTCTAACACTTACCCTACATGCACATACACATAACACCCTCACACATTCACACGCTACACACACAATCCTACAATAACATCACCTTACATAACACTTCACAAATATAACCACCTTTGTTTTTTCTTATAGACTTACTACTCTCTAATCGAAACTGTTAGCTAATAGTGATATGTTTATACTGAATCTAGATGCCGTTAAATATGATAAATGTTCAAAGGGGTGTGAGCCTGGAGATCTGTCATACAGGTCCCGAACCTAGTTCAGACTCCAGCTCTCACAAAGGTTCTAACATGAGGCAAAATTGTATACTTATATACACACTTCTATAACAATGTACCTTTATGAGAGAAATAAACTGTATTATTATTATTATTACCTTAAAATATCACACGTTTATAATCGTGGCTATAGCTGTTTCTGTTGTTATTGTTTGATAGATGGTAAGAAAATGAAATATTCTCAAAGTGGGTGGGCAAAATAAGTTTGACAACCAATGAGCTACACGATTACTGACAAATGCGTTCACTGACTGGACAGGTTCACTCAAATCTGTGCGGTTCTTTTCTCAAAAGACCATCTCAGACATTAACCTGCATGGTCCTCATATAGCCTGACTAAGATTAAGTCTAGACATTAAAAAATAAACTGTGACCTTTGAGTAAGTTCCGGTCTTTCTTCTCAGAGTAGTCGGCTAGGAAATGCTGACCTCATCTAGTTTTAAAACATGATCTATTTTTGACGTTAAAAGGGTTTTTTTTAACCAATTTACAGAAATAAATAACATTTATGATTTTTATTGAAATATCCATAAGGATTTGACATCTACCAAACCGCACTGGGCCCGCGTGGTGGATTACGGCCCACTCCCACTCACAAAGAGAGGACCTGTGTCCCAGCAGTGGGAACATTATAGACTGGTTATGTAAGAGTTCCCCATAAAATAATTATCATAATTCTTTAGATGAAAATCAAACTAATTTCGCATATAAGTTAAAGAATACGGCCTAATCTTCTCTTTGTCGTGTCGATGATTCCAATTATTTATGAACTTCTACCAGCATCCATATCGACAGCGTTATCAGTGGCTTTGGTAATCGGACAGGTCTCTAAGTGCAGGTGGAATTGTTCAAAGAGCAGCCTTATTCTGTAAAATATCACCGTACAAACTTAGGTGGAGTGAGTGGTCCATGGTGTCAATTCCTAGAATTAGGTGGAATAACAGATCACTACAAGTTCACTATACCTAAGTTTCCACAAGAAAATACATTTACTTAGCACAGACTACAAGACACAATACACCAGATACATAAATAAGATAAAAAAAAAGATCAAACAAAAAGTTCAAAGTCCGATGTAAGAAATTAGCAGGAAAGTGTGCCTCACGGCTGCGCCAAAAAGGCCCAGTTCAGCAAAAATGCTAGACAACTACCAGCCTGAAGCTGGTTTTCAGTGGCACTTTAGTCTAATACTCAAAAGCATCTTAATTTTAAGTCGCTACCAAGTCTAATTTTGTCGTTCTCTCTTTAACTTGTCCTACTTATCTATATATTATACATATAATAAATTTGTAGAAAAGTGGTGTCTGTACAATGGAAATATATAAAAAAAAAGTAGCAGAGGTTGTTATTATATCGATGCCGAACCCGAAATTGCAATTAATTTTTTTTTTGTCTGTTTGTCTGTTTGTCTGTGTGTTTGTGCACGCTAATATCAGAAACGGCTTATTCGATTTAGATGCAGTTTTCACCAATATATTGTAGTAAGCTTCACTTAACATTTAGTGTTTATTTCATGTCAATCGGTTCATAAATAAAAAAGTTATGTCAATTTAAAGAATCACGGCGAACATTTTTGTTAAGGTATTCTATCAGAGTACGTACACGCCTCGCGCCTGCGTGTCCGTGGCTATATAAAGCGCGCTGAGAGCCGCGCCGCTGACCCACCGACCCTTGCCCTCTGAAGTGCCAGCCCGCGCCGTAGCTGAGCCTGTAGCTTTAAATTCCCCGACTGAGACCTCTGAGTTTGTTTCGGCCTTTCTTCTCAGAGATAGTCCTAGGAAACGCCGCGCTCATCAAAGCATTAATAATACTAATTCGGTCCAGCCTGTCCCCTTGCTGCCCTCTCCCAGCGACGCCCTAAGCCGAGGTTCGTACCCCACAGGGGGTGCCCTTAGCGTGCAGTCGCTTAGTTTTAATCTAGATGTAGCCCTGGCTGGAGGCTTTAAGAATTCTTAAGGCAACCACAGGATAGTCCGGTTGTAGTCACGACCTCTCAAGGTCAACAACGTGATGCCATTCATAAAAAAAAAAAAACGCTCCGCTGCCATAAGGACTCAGTTATTCGTAGCGATCGCACGTATCCTGGAGAGTATAGACGAATAGTTGCATTCGATTATTGCGATTCACTTGAATACAGACTGTTTGCATATTTCATTTATTTATATTTTAGGGTTTGTAGGTAAGGTTATTTTTCTTGATTTTCTTTAAAATTTTGTAAATAAATATTGTAAGCATTTGTTATAAGGTTAGGCATTTCTTTCCTTGGTTTTCGGTATACTTATCTTAATTTGTATTTAGGGTTTGTATATAAATATTATAAGTATTTGGTATAGGTTAGGCATTTCTTTTCTTGATTTTCTTTATTAAGTATAAGTTCATTAGCTCAGGTTAGTAATAAATTTTGTCTAGCAATTCTTTTGTTTTATAAAGTTAGTACACACGGCTACACATCAAGCTATGCAAAACCAGTATTGGCTGACCGTTCATTGTGAGAAAATATCATACAAAGTGAGGCCAAGACAAACTGGTTTGGTTTACACGTCTTAATAACACTTATTACTTAAACTGTGATAATTTTAGATTGTATAATAATCTGTAAGTATTTATAATTTAATTATAATATAACTGTGTGTTAAGTAGTAAGTACTATTTTATTGTAAGAATGCCTCGAAGAAGATCCAACCTCTCCCAATTTAGCAGAAATGCTAAAAGGATGAAATTAGTTCGATCACAGGAATCTGAGGAAGGTCGTGAGGCAAGGCTCTCTACAACTCGGGAACATCGGACTAGGTTTCATGCTGCAGAAACTTCGACTCAGCGAGAATCTCGACTGAGTTCAAATCGTTCTCGAATGATGACAACTCGAAATAGGGAAAACGGGGAACAACGAAAGGCACCTTTATCTGTCGATCGTGAAGCTCACACGCTATCGCGTGAGTCTGAGACTTCTGCGAACCCATAATGCTTCTTAGAAATTTAAGCCCCCCAAAACTTTGCAATGGCACCAGGCTAAAAGTGACCAATTTACAACGAAATCTGATAGAAGCAGAGATTTTAACAGGGTGTGGAAAAGGTGAAAGTGTTTTCATTCCTCGGATTCCTCTCATTCCAAACAATTTTCCATTTAGTTTTAAACGAGTCCAGTTTCCAGTCAGCCTATGTTTTACGATGACAATTAATAAAGCCCAAGGTCAGACGCTGAAAGTTGTGGGTGTAGATCTAAGTATCAGCTGTTTCTCGCATGGTCAGTTGTATGTGGCTCTGTCACGGGTTTGCAATCCTAGGAGCCTGTATGCTTTCATCCCCGATGGCCATACGTCAAATATCGTATACAGAGAAGCATTACTGTAAAGTAAATTTTTAGCTACCCAAACGACGGTATATGTAATTCAAAATATGCTGCCCGAAAAGTCACTATTCCACGCGGACGAAGTCGCGGGCACAGCTAGTTTGAGAATAAGAGTTTAATTTTATTTTATCAACCTGTATTATCCAACTGCTTGGCAAAGGTCCCTTATTATAACTTTCTACTGTTCTGTTCCTTGTGTGTTGCCAGTCTCCCATAAACGAATCTAAGTCATCACGGTAGCGGCCTCCGTCGGCAACGACGCCCGTCTTCCGACAACCATTGCGGGTCGACTCTGGCCCATCTGTCTTGATGCATCCAACATCCCACATCTACTTAACGCACAAAAAATCTTCCTCAATCAATCGGAAACTCCCTCTCTCTCTTTTAGCTCCTGATTTCCAGTCCAAAGTATCCTGGTGCCAAAACAAAAAGGTCCTCGTATTGTTTTCACAAATCGGCCCCCGGCCTACGTTCGTTAGATTGTACGATTGAATTTGTTCCGGCATCGGCCATTTTATTTCATTTGATCACTGCGAAGCGTACCATTGTTTTGTTTTTGTTTTAAATGTATTTTTTTGACCCTTTTTATTTTGTGTGTGAGAATAATTCGCAGTGTGAGAGATTTTGTTATCGATACAAGTGTTGCAAAAAGGTGTTTTTGTAAATTGAATTAGACTTGTTTTGTTAGCGCTGTTTGTGATTCGTATTTTTTAAGTGAAAAATTAGGTATTTAGGCGTACTTCGCGCTCTTTCTGAACAGTAGGTAAACGAAACTGAACAGTCACGCTCGGGTCGGTGACGCTGAATCGAGTATACTCGGCTCCAGTCGTAGACACATAATCTTTTCTTAACAGACCAGGGTAGTACGCCACCTTACCCATTTCTGTCACCAAGAAGCATTGCTATCTTCACACAACGGAACTAAGGAAGCCACCACTGCTCTCAGTTCTTCGTTTTCTTCAGTTGCCTCTATCATTGTGTGATCCGAAGATTAGTTGGAAATTACACAAAATGAGCAGCTGATAAACTATAACTAATCCTCCATTTTTTCGAGCAAGCTTAGACATTCGAACACCCATATTCCCGGAACCAATTTGTCCTTTAAACATTAAACTATGAGTTATGACGCAAAAACGCGTCCCTTCGTTAGCTCTATTTATTAAAAGTTCGTAACAAGTTTGACGCTAGGGGACAGTTTAGTTAGATGGGTTTGTTAAGTGATAGGGAAGTTCATCTTCGTTTTAAATGGGTGTTAATCGTGGGTTAGATGGAATGTGTTAATTGACGATTGGGCCAAATATTTGGAACTAATGGCTGATTTTTCCAACGCCAGATAATTATCTGAGGAATAATTATGAATTTTTGACAGTTCTTCCATACAAAAACTGTCAGAGGTCAATTTTATTTTATTGGACGAATAAAAATTATCTGTCGGTTGAAAAATCAGCCCTAAGAAACAAGAAATAAAATACGTTTATTTGCGGTAAACAGGAAGCAGAGAACGAATACAAACACAAAAAAATAGCAACCTATTATAACAGAACTCGTAGATTCAGCCACGGATTATGAATTCATGATGTCCATTTTGGCTTATTTTGTTCACAGTCTATTTGCTAACAGTTTCTGTTCATTGTGTTTTAAAGAGTACCTACCTACCTACTTCTGACTTTTGCCTGTTATTAAAGAAATTAAGGTGATTAAGTTTGAATTAACCAAGTCATCTTTTTTGTTCAAAAACGTTCATGGTTCAACTAGTTTTTACGCCCATAATTTCTTCAGCGCTCGCAAATTTTACGCTAAATATGGTCCCATAAATCAAACTCAAAAACTAGGCCCAATAGTTTATGTTACCTTTGCTCCAATAAAAACATCAAAATGGCCGCTAAATTGACAGCTGTTTTCGCACGGGTGGTCGCGTTCATAGTTAATCCCTATAATCCGACCTGTTTAGATAACTAATGAACGCAACTTATCTTTAAATCGTTAACATGTGTTTTTAGAAACACTGCTAAGCTTGCAATGTGATATTATAATCTCAGTTTAGAATCTAACATGAATTATGGTGGACGGAAAGCTTTTTACATTTTTTGTAAACATGTAGGAATGGTATTGTGCTAAGTATGTATTTACCATAGATATCTGCAACTACGGCAAAACCAAACGAGGGCTATGATTCGCAGATTATAGGCTATATAACATTACATAAAATGGCCAACATAGCAGTTTTTAACGGATATAAAGTATGTATTACGGAAAAAATAAGATGTTTCTTTTTCGGAGCCAAATTCTTCAATAACACTTTGCAGCTTATGCATTTCAATGGAATTTGATATTTTGACTCTCAATCTCCCAATTACTGATGTCAAATGATTACCATGCCAGATACCTAAGCTTGCTATTGCACCGTTTATTTATCATTTCCATAGAAACATCCCATAAACTTAACAAAAAACAAACGTTAAAATATCCGCCCTTATCTTTAAATCTAAATAAATATCATTCAAAGCCCAAATTACTTTGAAAAAGGCGCTCATTTAAGTAAATCTATTTCTGTTACCCCGAAAACATTAAACTTGACAGAATGATAACGCGAAACAATAATTGCTGTAACGACAGAAGTCGACCAAATCGTCTCTGATGGATCGGTGAACGCATCCGAAAGTGTACAAAAAAAAAGCTAAAATGTCAAAAAAAGAACCGACGATTGTTAAGAAACACGCTTGACTTTTTGTGTTGCCCTATTTTTGAACAGTTTGGGGAAAAAAGTTTTTTATACCGCTCTGTGTTGACGTGTGTAAATGTTTAAAAAGTAACGGGATGGGGACAAAATGTGTAGAATGCGTGTATTGTCGCGCCTGGTTAGGATGTTAAGAGGAATGAGCGGATGTCCTCGTGGAGGACGCGTATTTATAACGGTGCTTTGTAAAGGCCTGTTGTTATGGAAACATGATTGTTATGTGCAAATGTCAATGGCTCCTAATATGCAAATATTAACTGGGAAAGTATTTGTACTACATAATATAGATTATTTATAATATTTAGGGCTGATTTTACCAGATTTTAGTCAGATAACTTTTTCCTTCCCTCCTTGGAATAAAATTGACATCTGACAGTTCTAGTATGAAAAAACTATCAAAAATTCAAAATTTATTCTCAGTCTGTATAGGACTTAGTCTATGCCTCTAGTTTAAAATAGTAGTCTAGACTAACTTTTATACATAGACCAACTATGTATAAAACTTTGGTGGACCTTAAATAATAATTAATTTTAATTTTGATTCTAATTTTGTTTTGATATTTTTGAAGACTTTTATTTTAATTTTTGTATTTTTGTGTTGATTTTATTGTGTGTATTAATTTTATTGTAATTGCTATGGGTTAAATACCTGAAATAAAATGTTATTACTTATTATTAAATGCTAACGGTCTTTAAATAACCTACAAGTATATAAAAAAGGATAGAATCATAGGACATCAAAAAATTCGTCCGCATCGTTGTCAACAGGAAACGTGCAAACGTTGGTAAAGGTTGGTAGCATTGCCACGTTGTATGGCTATGCCATGGCTATGGTATGGCTATGGTATGGCTATGGTATGGCTATGGTCACGTGAAGTTAATTAACCTAATTATTAGGTACTTATTTACCTTTAATTTCTTTTTACAGCGTCGAAAATTTAGCACAAGTTTAACAAACGCATCAGACATAAATTTTCTAATTCGATACTCCAACATATCAAAAGTATTCCTCTTAAAAAATATTTGCCACAATGAATCACAAATTGGAATGTATCAGATTTAATAGTAACAAACTTAAAGGCATGATATACATGATGCTCTTTCACTTACCTCGTGTTTACTACACGTCATTGCCACACTACATCAAATTATTACTCAAAATAAATCCAAATAGGTTAGGTACCTACTTGTAGTTCAGGAGCTAGGCATTATTCTAGCCACATCATTTTTAATTAATTTAATTAATATTAATTTACCACCGAGTGAATTATAGTTCGCTAGTAGTTAAAAACTGGAAAGTTTGACAATAGGCGATCTATTCTGTAAAATCTCACAGTGAAAACTTGGTTGAAGTGAGCTGTCACTCCAACTGATGCTAGGGATTGACAATACGGAAGCTCACTTCACCTCAGTTTTCACGATGAGATTTTTGCAGAATAAATCGGCTGGTCTTAACATATTAAAGAACAGCATAGAACACTTTCCGTAATCCAAAAAGGAAATTATGTTTTTTATGCCTAGCTCCCAAAACCTGGCTGTCGTTCGTGGATCTTTGTCAGTCATTACGGGTCGTCAGACGCCCGAAAGTCTGACAACCAGTCAAAACACGATACGTGTTTCTCAGTTACTGGGTTGTGAAGGTCAGATAGGCAGTCGCTCCATGTAAAATACTGGTATTCAGCTGCATCCAATTAGACTGTTGGCCCAGTATAGTTGGAAAAGGGGTTAGGCAGATGATAATGCCTAGCTCCCAAACTATAACCCATATACTAGCAAATCGTCATAACAGCACTAAAATATGATTATAAAAAAGCAATAAACGGGTAACGAAACTAAAATTAAGTGCATTAGTTTATTAGTCAGTGCTGTACTAGCGAGCAGACAAGTCTTAGGACAACACACATTTTAAATTCACATGAATTGATTTTTTTAATTCATTACCAACATAACATTAGGGACAGACACCAGCACTGCAAGCTACTACAATCTGTCAAATTTCTTTAATAGATTTTCAACTTTATCGCTGAAGCGTTAAGGTGCAAGGTTGATTGGAAAATTTTGACAGTTTCGAGTTTGACCTGATGGCGTCTGTACACACGGCTACACGTCAAGCTATACAAAACCAGTTTGTCTTGACCTCACTTTGTATGATATTTTCTCACAATGAACGGTCAGCTAATACTGGTTTTCATAGCTTGATGTGTAGCCGTGTGTACATCACGTCTGTAATCTCCGAAGGGTTCTGAAAGAAGAAGAAAGAAAGAAAGAAAAAACATTTATTTAGCACAGACTAAAAGACACAATACACCAGATACATACATCAGATAGCAACTAATAAAAAACAAATAGAAAGTATAAAGACCGATGTAAGAAATTAGCAGGAAAGTGTGCCTCACGACTGCGCCAAAAAGGCCCAGCCAATCGATTCTGTAAAAATCTCACCGTGAAAAGATAGGTGAAGTGAGTTTAGAGCCAGCTGTCAATAGTGTCAATCCCTTAGCATTTTTGGAATGACCGCTCACTCCACGCTCACTTCACCTAAGTTTTCACGGTGAGATGGTTACAGAATCGCACTGCAGTTCAGCAAAAATGCCAGACAATAGTGCCTTTTTTTTGAGTATGGGAAATTATCAAGTGACTCCTCCCACTCTGGGTGGAGCGGAAGGGAGTGTCAGACTCTTACTGACTAAAACCCACCCGTGTTCCTTCCTTAGCCCTTTATGTTCCAGGGCAGCGGTAACCCTTTCGGACGATCCCGCTACCCTGGAGACAATAGTGCCTGACGTTGGTTTCTGCAGAGGTGTAGTTATAGTACACGTACACCCACATTTAGTCAGTTATGTATAAGTTCCATGTAATAGGGAGCGAGGCTATTGGCATCAACCTCACACAAATCCATACTCCAGGCTGCTACTGGTAAATTCCAATTGGAAAACACCCAATAACACTTTCGCCGACGCTGGAATCATACCCAGGACCTCATGCTCCGCTGTAGTGCTTGGGACCACCAGTCCAACGAGGCAGACATATTAAATTCACGGAAGTTGGCGGTGTAATAACCCCGTGCCTCGGAAAGCACGTTAAGCTGTTGGTCCTGCGCTTGATCTCTCTCCGGTCTTATTTATTTATTTATTTACTAAGCAAGGCACACCAACGATATATTTACAAGGGTAGTAACAGTATGCAATCACGAGTCTTCAATTCTGTGTTAATACATCACTTATAGGCATGCACAACCATTCGCATTAAAAGGTTAACATTCATTAAATTATTAAAACATAAAATTTATACATAAGATAAAGTAAAAAATAATACATTTAGTCACATTGCACTAATACAACGATACAAAATCATAATAAGTAGGTGACAAAAAGACAGATAGGAGGATACAAAAGATAAAAGAAAATAAAAGAAGAAATATAAAAGATATTCATATAGATCAAAATTAAAAGAGAAAAAATAATAACAAATGTCTTAAGTCTAATTAAACTAAATTCAAATTAAATGATTGACACATTGATGACATTATTATGTCATTATTCTTGTCGGATTGTCGTCCCGTCGGAATATGAGAGTGAGGGGCGAGAGAGTGCATCTGTGTCTGCGCACAAACTTGCGCACTATAATGTCTCTCGTGCCGAAAGCTGGTCTCTGCTAAGACTGGTTGCCATGCTCGAAATTCGGTCATGAGGACTTTAGATTCACGGAAATTGATTATTTTAATTAATCAAATCATTGATAACAGAGTTCTACTCAATTTCGTCAGCCGTATAATAAAAGTGTCAGGTACTAAATGCATGTCTGCATTAATTCCTAGATTTTAATTTGCAAGTATAATTAATTATGGTGTGCGATCGCCTCTTTTTTACTTTAATGAATCTAACTAATTGCATTTTAATTAGCTTCTTTTGTTTCTTATCTGTTAATAGATCCGTTGCTAGCTGTGCGCCCCAGTGACTATGTACAGACGCCAGCACATCAAGCTACTACAATCTGTCAAATTTCTTTAATACATTTTCAACTGTATCGCTAAAGGTAAGGTAAGGTAGATTAAGGTTCGTTCAACGTTGATTGGGAAAATTTCGGCCAATATTCTAATCAATTAAGGCCAAATAAAAACACAAACTCTACTTATTATATCCACAGTATATTTAGTTACTGCTGATATCCTAAGTGATTAAGGCAAAATAAAAAAAACATGCTTTACTTATTATATCGACAGTATACACAGTCACTGCACATACCTTAAGTAAAAGTAAAACCTAAATGATAGAGCTTTACTTGCAAACCCGGGGTAACTATACTTACTGTTGTTATGTTAAGGAAAATTTCTCATTTATTGGACTTACTACTGCCTTTATCCTTAACTAAATTTACTCGTTCCCGATAAGCTATTAAAACAGCTGTTAGCACATTTGGTAGAGCTCATTGCGCTGATTCAGGATCAATATTTAACTCATTTTGTCAAAAATTGCACTTACCTACTGCTGATATCGCTAGCGCGGCAGTGCTGGCGTCTGTACCTACTTATTTCATTGTGCAATAAAATGAAAAGACAAAGGCCACTCCGTAATTGTGACGTAAATGTGTTGTGCCTTAAATAAATGGGTTATTCTAAAACGAATAAAAAAATTACTCTGATTTCCTTTGATTTTCTTTCGAGGGAATTGATTTACTTGACCAAAATGACAGCTATATAATATATACCTACTAAATAATGCCATGTTGACAAAAAAGGACGATTGCAGTCTAGCAAATAAAAAATCAGTTTTAAGTAAATCTTTTTAATAAGTCATAAAAAAATTACATTAAAGAAAATTAAAAATTGTTTATTCTTTATTTATTTTCAGCCTGTTTTGTCCCACTGCCGGGCAAACGCCTCCGTTTCGACCGTTTCTCCTTTCCTCCTCCCTCTTTTTTGAGCTAGTGTATACCTACCAATCCAGTCCAGACTAATACCTAAACGTCAAGCCCGTCCCGCCATGTTCGTTTGGGTCTGCAGTGCGATTCTGTAACCATCTCACCGTGAAAACTTAGGTGAAGTGAGCGTGGAGTGAGCTGTCATTCCAAATATTCTAGGGATTGACACTACTGACAACTCACATCAAGCTCACTTCACTTGAGTTCTCACGGTGAGATTTTTACAGAATCGACCGGCTGCTGCGTCCACATTGTGGTTGACTTAGCCCATGATCCCTTCGACATGCGGAAGTACGTTGTAAAAAATTATTAAAAAAAATATTATTCATAAAACTTTTCTTCCCGCCTCGCCTATTAATCTGTCAACGCGACAGATAAGTGCGCGGAGGCGCAAACGAGTGTGCGTTCGGATACATTAGCGAAACGTAATATAACATAGACGCGTTCTTATTAACTGAGCCATTGTCGAAGTGAAGGCGCGAATGGATTACCTGACAGATGGGTTGCCAGGAGTAAAGTTTAGAGATAGGGAAATATTATTATTCTGTTGTAGTTATGAAGAGTCGGTATTAGGTACCTGATTATTTATAGCAATAAGTTTGTTTCCTCTAGAGATAATTAGATCATGGCATGACTGCCCCATTGATCTCGTGGTCGCAACCTTCAGGACCCTCAGAACCCCTCAGAGTGTACGGTACGATTCCTAGGTCAGAAAAAGTGTTAAAATTGGGGTTTTTCGCTATATATTTCTCAGTAGCCGCCCAGGTTTGGAAGTTGGTTTTGTGTCACCACAGTGGAAAACATGTAGTTCGTACGTAAAGCCGTCCTGCGCCTGTACTTTCCCCGGTCGTGTCGGATTGCCGTCGGACTATGAGTCCGAGGGTAAAAGCAATGAACTATAATATTTCCTGCGTACTTGGCGATTATTTCTAGGTAAGTATGTGGCAATAGACAGGTTGGATTTTTGAGATGGGGCAGTAGAGGCAGCTACCTTAACCGTTGTAGCTACAAGAAAACTGTCTTAGGACACTTTCCATATCTTTTTGAGAAGTTTTGATTTGCATTCACAGATTTTGAAAAAGACCGTTTTCCTGAGCTGTCCTTACCTACTGCCCCATCACAAAAATCCTACCTGTATATTGATTGAAACTGAATTCTTAAAAATGGATCTGCTCGTCACTGTGATTTAAAAAAGATTATTGAACTTTATTTCGGAACTTCTATTAAAGAACTGGCAACCCCACATAATTCGAAAATATGGCGCGAACAGATTGCCCGATGACAGCTTTATAGTCCACCGTTTTGGAGTCCATTTAGTAAATGCAGATAAATATTTATCGGCCCAATAACATGCGTTATGTTGATGAGTAGTGTTTATTTTCGTAGCTGAGAGCTCTCTGTAAATCGGATGTTTGTCCATAAATACGATTGTTTTAGACATTTTTGAGAGCTGTTAATCTTTAAACAATGATGATCACTGGGAACAGAAGATAGTTCTACGTTTTTACTTTACGTTTTTTTTTTAAATTATTTATACGAATAACACCTGTTTTGAGAAATGAAACAAGAGCCAATACACAAGTTTAATTTTGACACGTCGCTGATTTTCGTTCCAGAAAAGGTGTCAGTAAATTAGCCATTTTTTTGGTTAGTCACGTTTTCTCTCATAGGAAACGACGTCCTACTCCGTAATCACGAAATCCATATTTTCGACCGATGTTACGGGCGGGTCTTTCACCGTAACTATCTCCTTCGGACATAAGATTAGTTTGGAGCACGAGCTAATAATGAATGACAGCATGATTTGACAGTTGTACCTATTTCCTATTAAAATTCTTATTCATTACATATGAATAAGAATTTTAAATAAATATTTGCTCAAACATTTCCATCCGAAACAGATAATTGAACGAGAGTAGGGTTCACTCCGAAATGTTGAACTACTTCCAGAAGGACCTGCACCCTAATTGCCAATCTCAATCTGAATCATTTTGAAGGATATGGCTAAACCATTGTTTCATTATGTTCAAAAAAATTGTCTGCTGAACAACGTAAATAACGCAATGAATGTTGTAAAACTGTCAAACTGAAAACCGTTGCTCTCTTCATAGTGTGTTACGCAATTACCCCGCTGTATCTTCGTTGACAGACTTGAGAGTAGGCCTCCAATGTGCCCAACATTGGAGGCCTACTCTCAAGTCTCAGAGATCCACAGCCTACAGACTTTCTATCGGCCGATTGTTTGGTCGGGTTAGGTTATAATATGAGCACTGGCATACATCTTCATCCTGATTAAGAAACCGATCAAACTACTCGTATCGGCTGATAGAAAGTCTGTAGCCCGCGGGGGCTCTTAGGTCTTTGTATTGGTACCTAGTTTTATTTTTAGGCCCTGTGAAACGACGAAAAGACATAGTTTCCCGAATACCACCCGTTGTACCAGGGCTATACTGCAGTCTCTTCAACGATGCCAGATTGGCTATCGGTAATTCAGTGTAGATACATAGGTACCTAAAGTGTTTGTTGATTCTAAGGGCACTGAAAATGAGCCTGATTATAAGGCTCAAGGTCAGACAGAGGACAATGGGGTTGAAAAGTTTTGGACTGGCGAGCATGTACTGGAAGTTGCAGCGTGGGTAGGCCTTCCATAAGATGGACCGAAAACCTGATGAGGGTCGCGGAAAAGGATACAAGGACACAGGACCGGTCAATGTGACGATGTTTCGGGGAGGCCTATGTCCAGCATAGGAGATCCTACAGTTGAAATGTTGATATGTTTCAGATTAGCTTAATTTCTTCTACTTTTTAGCGAACTTATCGCATATTTTTTTAGATATCAAAATCAAAATCTAATCATAATATACAGTTTTTGAGCTACGATCGACACAAACTCATCCATACGTCTTAAACTGGTTAGTAATCATGATTAAATCAAAAGATTTTATTCAATGGTCAACTTTCTGCATTTTACCAATTATTTGGTACGCGTAGTGCCATCTAGTTGTAAATTTCAACAATTTTATTACGCCACCTAGTATCTCATATTGAAACTAATAACCTTGTCTTTAGCCGGTCAAGTTTACTATTGTACACTTTCATAGATGTCACTAGTATTGATTGCTGGCAATATTTATACGTTCCGTTTCAATTTCCATAGTAATGTAAAATAAATTAAAGTATATTTTTTTATGCGGAATAAATGTAATAAACCACTATAAAATTGTTTGCATGAATTTATGTTTAATTGTTCATATTACATGGAAAAATATTTTAATTTCTCACTGTAACATATAATTTCCAATATTTTATTCCTATTTGATGTGAAATGGAACAGCAAATCGCACAGTGCTGCCAATTGCATGAAGTTGGAAATCAGAAATAACTTGTCTCAAATCCACCATTTTCCCTTTGTAACTAACCGGTGTTCAAAACACGTGCGTACGATCAAGTTACATGGAAAACTTGTGTGATCACGGTGCATATTGAGTAAATACTTTCACTAAAAAGTGCGCCGGGTTTCGATAAACGGGCAACGTGTACTAAAACAACAGAATGAACACCGAAAAGCTAAAGAAGTTGCAGTCACAGGTGCGCATCGGCGGTAAGGGCACACCGAGACGCAAGAAAAAGGTTGTTCACGTTACCGCAGCGACAGACGACAAGAAATTGCAATCGTCGCTCAAAAAGCTGTCAGTGAACACTATCCCTGGCATCGAGGAGGTGAATATGATAAAAGATGACGGTACAGTGATACACTTTAACAACCCGAAAGCGCAGGCATCCCTCGCGGCCAACACTTTCGCTATCACCGGTCATGGAGAAAACAAGCAGATTGCCGAGATGCTGCCCGGCATCCTTAGTCAGCTCGGCCCTGAGGGTTTGAACCAGCTGAAGAGGTTGGCGTCAAGCGTCGCTGCGCCGAAACCACTGGATGAGGACGATGAGGTCCCTAACCTAGTCGGCAACTTCGACGACGCGTCCAAGCAGGAGGCCAAGGAGATCATCACGAACGAGAAAGAGAAGGAAAAAGAAAAGAAACCAGAATCAGAAACCAAAGCTGCAGAAAAGAAAACCGATTAAAGTTCCAGTCGGCCACAATGGTGTAGTTTTTAATTTTGCTCACCCAGTGACAAAGGGTTTCCAAAGCCACAGAGGCGTCTCAAATAGTTCTCATTTTATTTTACATTGTGTTCCTAATAAATGTACTATGAATTTATCATTTTCTACATTTATTTGTATGTGTAAATTGTGAATGTGTTATGTTGGTACAGGGACACAGTTTTTTTTTATTTTTTCTAATTACATGTGACTTTGGAAACCTCAACCATCCCGATTTAAACTGCTTAACTCTTATGCCATGCACTAATACATTATCTTTAGTTTTATATTGTAACATACAGCATAATGGGATATGAACTTGTCCATTCTCTTATAATAGGACTTAGTTAAGTGTTAATGAACCTATTGTGGAGATATTGGCGATATAGGTAGCCGTTATATTATATTGAAAAAATATAATTATACATTATTTTTGACAGTGCACCAGGAAATCATAGAGTATATAATATGTATAGTAAAAAGGTGATATACCACCTTAGAATATTTTTAAAATATTTTCTAAAGTTGTTGATTCATGACCGGAGTAAAGATTTGCTTTCTTAAAAAATAGGTATAAAACAAAAGATTAGTCACAGGTAGCTCTATAGGTTATTGAGCTAACATTGTATAAATAAAATTATAAAAATTGCTAAAACTTGTAAATGGTTAGAGTTTTGGTATGTGGAGAGGACATTAAAACTTTGATCGAAGAAAATGGACTTTTATTTGACTATTTTCATTACTCATCTTGTCGATGCTAGTCTTCTTCATTGTTCAGTGGATCAGTGGCATTATTTAGGTCATCAAATGGGTGCTTAAGACATGGCCACTCCAAAAGGTGCAAGCGCACTTAAGACGCTCCAAGTGCGACATGGTCTGATCAGGAACAACACACACACTGGGTGTTGGATGAGTCTGTGATCTATTACTATATTAATAATAAGCAGAAAGACCCACTCATGAATTACTCAGAACTTGCAGCAGCAGAAGTGGTAGTGGCCCTGACTTACCGAGTTCTAGGTCATGGGTTCAACCTGGATAGGCGCTTAACTTTGTGTAATTTATTTTATTTCATCACCAGTGCTCTCAAAACAGTTACTTAAGGAAAACTTTTTGAGGAAACCGGCATGTTCTACAACCAAACTTTCAAAGACATGTGACATCTACCAACCCACACTGGGGGCCCGCGTGGCGGATACGGCCCACTCCCTCACAGAGGAGGCCTGTGTCCCGACAGTGAAGGCTGATTATCCTTAAGCACCAAATAAGCCCTGAACTTATTTGAACATGTTTTAATTCAACTAGAGGTTAGGTGAGCACCTTACTGCTATCTAAACTTGACTTCATTCATTAAAACTGATTTCAATTTCAAATCACCTTGAATTAAGATACCTACGAAATTACACAGCATAGTGTTGAATCGCGTGGGCCATTATTTTCAAACCGTGTAGGCTAATATGACCTTCATTTCTATAGCAACAAGTTGCATATTAGTTTATCAAGATTATCCGGTAAGTACTGGGTAAAACAAATGATTGCTTTACACGCGCTTTACCTAATTATTAATCATTGGAACTGTGAAGTGCTTAAAAACTTATAAAACCAAGTGTTACAAACAGATTCCCTAGTTTATCTATACATAAAAAAAACCGGCCAAATGCGTGTCTAACAACGCACAGTGAAGGGTTCCGTAGTTGGAATGAATGCACAATATCGATTTTATCGACCGCAAAAATAAGTTTGTATTTCTCGAAAACACTGAATAACAAAGTTATTCCCTAGGTACTTATTTATTTAGGTATAACTAGCGGACCCGGCAGACGTCCTGCCCGGTTGAGTCATCTTAACACACCTACTACCGGGTCCAGTTGTGTTTTCAAACCATCTAGGAACCCGTTGTTGAAATATAAGTACCTACACACAAAATTTCATCCAAATCGGCCCAGTCTTTCTCGAGTTTTAGCGAGACAAACTGATTTTTATATATTTATATAGATAAACTCACATACACAAACAGCCAGACCCGGAACAACTACATAGGTACCTTTATGCAATACAAATATTTGTCCCGTGCGGGAATCGAACCCACGACACGCAGCGCAGCAGTCAATCGTTCAGCCACTGCGTCAAACATGATTACAGAAATGATATCCCCCACACTTCTACGAATATTTGTTTTCATCGCCCGGATACATGTTTGGAGAGCCACTCCTTATTGGTTCTTCGTAATTTCACTACACAGCGGTGCAGAATACACCTATCAACATCGATATGGTCCGGATGGACTTAACGAAATTAAAAGGGTTCTGTCCGTTATTGCCATTCGGTTACGGAACCCTAAAAAGCATCTTGGTTGGTGCGATAGGTCTGTACGCATGGCAGGAGGTAGGTATTCGAACATTTAGAACAATAGTGTTTAATAGCAATTTTATGGATGATAAGCAAAGCAATTATAATCACATAAAAACAATTTGTGGGAAAGGAAACTGTGGTTGCCGGTTCGTAAAACTGATTTGGTTTCGCATACAATTTTTTAATTAGTAATTTATTGCAATAGTAAAAATTATGATTCTAATACGCTTGCGTGTTTGACTAAAAAAATAGTATTTTTATCTCAGAATATTATTTCATAAAAGTGACGTACTTATTATTTTATCTTCGATAGCAAGCAGAAAATAATGAAAATGTAATTTTTAAAACGAAAGAAATTGCTATTGTCGTAGCGTAGTAGCAATAACCAAACGTTTAATTATTTTTCTGTCATCTGATCGAATCGAAAACTTTAATACTGAATGTGTGTTTCAGTATCATTCACAATATGCACGTTTTATATAGCATTTAATAAAACAATACTGGAGAATATCAAAAGCGGATGAACTGGTTGCAACCAGTTTTTACAAATAAAAACATCTAAAATACTTGTTGTATCATGTAATAGCTAGACTTTAAATTAATCAAATAGCAGATCATGGTTACAGAACGCATTCGTCAACTGCTGCTAGTGCTGTATCTGTATCGCTGTGTCAAAGTGACAACAAAGACAAACAAACTGTCAAGTCGCGAAAATAAATAAGGCAAAAATAATTTAGTGTTTCTTTTCCTAAGTAACCTAGATTTTTGTGCTACTTTTTTATAATGATAGCACGACCGTGGACAGACGATCTGCCAAAATGCAAAAACTCTTGTGTAGCATCTTACTTTTCCCGATTAGGAGGCGGAAATACGAACACGACTGACGATTACCTATGTTTTTATTGCCAGACTGAGGATAATTTGTAAGTAGACTTGTTTTTTCAGATCAGCAGTACAAAAGTAGTCTAGCCTCTAATAAAATTGAAGTATTATATAAGTGATTGCACAATGAATCCTGTAGGTATGCGCTCACATAGAGAAAACGTGCATGATCTATTTTAGGTTTTCTCCATGTGACAATCAACAAGATATTAAGATCGTGTCAATAAGTATGAGAGAAAGTACTTTAGATAAAATGTATGACTTGAAAATGTAATAAGTATATAAAATAAAATCTGTTTTCATTTTGGTAAACACTTCTATCATCACCTGCCTAGCCATTTCCCAACTATGTTGGGGTCGGCTTCCAGTCTAACCGGATGCAGCTGAATTTACATGGAGCGACTGCCTATCTGACCTCCACAACCCAGTTATTGGGTAATACAATACCCCTTGGTAAGACTGGTTGTCAGACTTTCGGACTTTGACACCCGTCTGTCAAAGATCCACAAATGATAGCCAGGACCAATGGCTTAACGTGCTTTCCGAGGCATGGAGGGGGTCTTGGTATTTAAAGATAGTCGCCCATCCACGGACTAACCGCGGCTAGTGTAGCTTAACCTGATTGATCAATCTAAATAAATAAAAGTTTTAGTGAAAAGCATTATCATTTTATCCTCTTAGTACCCTGTATGGAGTATTTGAGCCACACAATGGACTGGAAGCAGCCAGGTTTATCATGCAGAGGATGGCAGCTGAGCTTCTGTTCCCACCACCCTCTGCCAATACTGATGAGGAGATTAGAGAAAGGCTTAGGTAAGTAGTTATAATTATATTAAAATACAATTTACAGTGGTAGTGGTATACACCACTAGGGTATATACCTTATACCCACCCAGGATATACCCTAGTGGTATATACCCTAAGTTCTCAACCTTATTTTGTCCACCACTGCATACTTAGAGTTTTTATTTTTTCTAGAGCCCCCCATTATTTTTTACTTAGGTACCATCTGTTGTGAATCTGAAACAGCTATTGCCACAATTATATTTAACACGTTGACTGTCAGACAACGGAAACAATACAAAATCTATTGTTGGCGGTCACCGGTGACCGCGGTGGCAGTGAATGCCTTAAATGTGGAATATTGTACAGTTGTAAAATTGAAAATATATTTTTTTCTGGGTTCTACTGCCCCTCTGAAAGTCTCAAATGCTCACGAGGGGCTGCTATCGCCCATGTTGAGAACCTATGGTACATACTTATCTTGACCCCATAAAGCGGTGGGCCCCAAAGAAAGCATGAATGGACTGCGTACAAGATGATATGGGTAGAAAGGGGTTGACTACTGTCTTCCTGACGTACTGTGTTTCTGACCTAAGAAGACATGCTTCGCCAACCAGTAATAAGTTGAAATAAAGGTTAGTTTAAAACTTCACAACATATCACCAGGTCAAATTCAGGCCACCATCAAACATCACGTGATTAATGGATGTGATGAATGCACATGATAAAGAAAAAAAAAACTATATCATGATGTATACAACTACTTGTCATACACTCGTCTCACAATACTTAGACATATTTTAATTTATCTCTTTTTTCCTGTCTCTTTTCTTATAGCCCTTACATTCATTTAGTACCAATTTTCTGATTAATAATGTAAAATACAAAATATTTCAGGGCTGCATTCATATCAGTGGAGAAGGCATATACGGAGAACTATGATGGCATGATAGCTGAGAGAACCAGCCTGCAGTATCAGTTGCAGACGTTGAATGAAACACAGGTGATTAAACTTTTTGTTTTGTCATTACTTCCCAGAATTTGATTCTTATTAGGGACAATATGAAATGGTGTAATAACACAATGTGTTTTTTTTTAAATCAAAATCAACGAATTCGATTCATGGCTCCCAATCAAACCTTGAACCTTATTTCTTTAGTGATAAAGTTGAAAATCTATTAAAGAAATTTAACAGATTGTAGTAGCTTGATGTGCTGGCTGTATATCAAGTTTGCCTTAACTTTCAATAAATTACTTCCAGGTCTCCCAAAACTACAACATCCTAGCCCGTTTAAAAGAGATAGACGTCCATTTATCTGGAGGAGCAGCAGTAGTCATAGCGCTGGTCCATGCCAACAAGTTATTTGTGGCCCACGTAGGAGACACCAGGGCTCTGCTGTGCAGGACTGATGATAATGCCGTGTTGAGGGTTGTGCAGCTGACAGTAGACCATAGCCTGAACAATGAGGACGAGCTGCTTAGGTTGCAGCAGTTGGGACTGGATGTTAATAAGCTGAGGAATGGTGGGTATTTTTGCTTGATTTATATTGTTAATACAAGGTTATGATAGGAAAAAAAAAACATGAATATCAGCATTATTTTTAACATTTGGACTTTTGTTAATATGTATAATAAAAAAATCCAGTGAACCACTCTTATTGTACATAGCTGCGCCCCGCGGTTTCACTCGCACAAGTCTCGATCCCTTGGGAATATCGGGATAAAAAGTATCCTATGTCCTATATATATAGGGCATGGTCCACCCATGTGCCAAATTTCATCTAAATCCAGTTAGCCGTTTCAGCGTGAAAGTGTAACAAACAAACATACAAAAAATCAAATCTTTTCTCTTTATAATATTAAAAGGTGCGCTCCGCGGTTCCACCCGCATAAGTTTCGATCCCGTGGGAATATCGGGATAAAAAGTATCCTATATGTTAATCCTGGTTATAAACCATAATATATGAGTGCCAAATTTTGTCTAAATCGGGTCAGCTGTTTTTGCGTGAAAAAGTAACAAGCATCCATCCATTCATCCATACAAACTTTCACGTTTATAATATTAGTAGGAAGTTCAGATAAAAACGCTGTTTAGGTCAATTGTTACGATGTCAAGAGTTTGCTGCTTTTTCTTTTGGATCACAAAACCTTCCAGACTAACCGGGTGCAGCTGAGTACCAGTATTTTACATGGAGCGACTGCCTATCTGACCGCTACAACCCAGTTACTGGGTGATACGAAACCCCAACGAAAACGAAATACCTATATTTAAATTAAAATTACCTTAATCCACATTTTTTTTTTTTTTACTGACAATGGGCTCACTCTTGACCTCAATCCAGCCCAGAGGCAGGGATGAGATCTACGGTGGAACGAGCTTGCCCAGAAGAAGCCTATTCACTCTCGCCTTGAAGAGATTCATACAAAAACATTTTTCAATTCTTTACAGCCCAGTACCTCGGCAATCAGACAGGCACGCGGTGCCTCGGCAACTACCTGGTGAAGGGTCTGTACAAAGCCTTCCCGACCATCAGCGCCGCTGTCACGGAACCCGTCATAGCCGCCCCTGAGATACATGGACCTATCATACTGGATGAGTCTTGCAGGTAATCCTTACTTCTGAAGTTAATTTTGTAAATGTAAAGTTACTGTTTATTTGTGTCAGTCTATTAATCCGATCCAGCCTGTCCCTTAAATTGCTGCCCTCTCCTAGCGACGTCCTAAGCCGAGGATCATACCCCACAGGGGTTCTTAGCGTGTAGTCGTTCTTAGATTTAAGTATTTTAAGCCCTGGCTTAATTTATTAAGGCACCCACAGGCAAGCCTGGTTCAGCAACCGACCACCTCTTACGTTGACCTGCGAGATGCCATATGTAAAGAAAAGTGTCAGACTATGAAGATTTTTGATGGGATCATGAACTGTTTGTTTCGGCATTTCTTCTCAGTAATCGTTAGAAAATAATATAAGAGACAGAGAGAGAGACAGACAGAGAAACACGCGCACGCCGCACGGCTTACAAGTAAAGCAAAAAGTGTCCAACTTTTGGTCTTAATTTTATCCGTCTAGCCCCCTTTCGCAACGCGCGATAAGGAACTTCGTTCCAACAGCGCCACCTAGATAAAAGAAAATTCGCTCAGGCCGATTTTGTTAACTAACTTGAAAGGTGTTCAAACTGGCGCGATTAGTCGCGTGACTTCCTGCATTAAAACAATCGGCGTATGCAGTCGTATCCCCCGTCTGGCGTGGTTTTGTCTCAGTTTGAGTAGGGGGTCTCAAAAGGCCGTTTGGCAGAATCACAATAAGATATTGTGAATCATATTCATCTAGATATATAGATACAAGCTGATCATCATCATCTACCTAGCCTTTTCCCAACTATGTTGGGGTCGGCTTCCAGTCTAACCGGATGCAGCTGAATACCAGTATTTTACATGGAGCGACTGCCTATATGACCTCCACAACCCAGTTACTGGGTAATACGATACCCCTTGGTAAGACTGGTTGTCAGACTTTCGGGCTTCTGACTACCCGTAACGACTGTCAAAGTTCCACGAATGACAGCCGGGACCAACGGCTTAACGTGCTTTCCGAGGCACGGAGGGGTCTCGGTATGTAAAGCCACCCATCCACAGACCAACCGCGGCAAGCGTAACTTAACCTGACCGATCGACCTGTGCGGCTGTTATTATTTAGCCATGATCGTGAATTGCTCAATGTGGTGTTTTTAGGACTATTATACTCAGACTATATACATATATACTCAGGACTGGGGCCTAAGTATCTTAAATAGCGAATTAATTACCATTCATATCTCCCCGCCCCTGACCCCTTGTGCTATTTGATAGCAGATTGCCTCGTTATATTTATAATATTACGAGGCAATTTAACTAAAGTTTAAAAACAAAAACAACTAAAGTTGTTTTTGTATAGTATTGTATAATATTATAGTTTTTGTATAGTGTATAGTATTTTTTTGGAAATTGGAACAACTAATATTTTTTTTTGTAGGTAACCCTCTCAAAATTTCTACGCTCCCTCTAAAATCATATGCTCAATTCAGGGCTACAGTTTGCGCTCTGGTTAAAAATGTTTCCTGTTTATTATAAGATGATTTTATTATAATTCATATTTTATTCTACTTTTTTCAGATTCCTAGTCCTAGTCAGCGCCGGCGTATACAAACGCATACAAGAAGCGAAAGGAAGCTATGAGCAAACGAACAAACAGCTCGCCCAAATCATTGTAGAAAACTTTAGGAAACAATCCAATTTCAAAATGGTCAGCCAAGCCGTCTTAGAAGAAATCGAACAGGAATTTGTGTCTTACTGCGTCAAAAATAACTTAACACCAAAACCTAATACTCATATGTCTTTATTGATAAGAAACTTTAATTTCCTACCGCCCAACGAAGATGAAAATGCCCCAAATCATAGTGTGACAAAAAACGCCTCAGTCCGATTCAATCCGATCGTCCAATCCAAATCGAATACTCTACTAAACGAAATCGATTCAGAGATTTACTCGTCGGGAACGGGCACCAATGAGATTGAGACTAACGATTCGAATAACGATACTAATCGGTCTATGGAATCGACTTCCGATATTTATCCGGTTGGCAGGCCGTTTGATCCGGACCGAAAAATTAGAGGTTATGTTGATTTTTCATGTTATTTCGAGAATGTTGCTAAGGCACGGAAGAATGGGACGCTGCCTGATTTTATTAAGTGATTACGCTCGATTCAGCCTGTGTTTATTATGTGTTCTGGTCATAGTGATCAAGTTTCAATATTTGTGATACATATCAAATTAATACTTTTAATGCTCGGTTCCTATAAACCATAGGTTGTCAACGTGGGCGATTATGCCCCGTCGTCGTGGGTGATTGAGACTTTCAGGGGGCCCAGAGAAAATTATAATATATCAACAAAAACCCTATTTTAACAAAAAAATGCGCTTTAAAGTTGAATATCTCGCAAACGGATACCTAAATAAAAAAATCGTCTTAGCAACCTTTCAATGTTTTTAAGACCTATCTAATGATACCCTACACTATGGAGTAGATGCGAGAAAAAAAAAATCATCCCTACTTTACGTGTAGGGGAGGTACAGCTTGGCAAAAAAGAGTAGAAAATAATGGAGGCGCCACTGTGCTGCTCGTATGGCAACCCGCTGCAACCGAATAGCGCACCAACCTAATCTTGATACTTAGCTGATTTTTTTGTTCAATTGGACAAATGTATTCACTCTATGTTACTTTTTCAAATCAGTAAGTATTGTTAAATTGAACAAGGACGTCTTCTCGATACGCAACTGATTACTTTTTACCTAAAAATAAGTATTTTGAGAAATACTCCTGAGTTCACAACATTTTTTGGAAATAAAAAATAAAAAGACATTGTATAATATTATTCTTTTTTATTCCAAAAAATCTTCCTCTGCGACGACGATCTTTTCTGTGTTTTCCGGATATAGAAAATACCCCTTTGTTTCTATATCCTTCCAGCACGACTCTTACAGTGCTAACAGATTTACCTGAATTGAATAAATAGATTTTGTTATTTAGTCTATGGCACAATAATTTCTGTTAAATTTCTAATGCAAAAGCTACAACAAATACATCACTACCTTGTAAACAAACTCAAAGCTAAGTAGAAATTGAGTTTTCTTTTAGGTAGAGTTCAAGTCACCAAAGTATCAATTAATCTAGCCGCGCTATACCGGAGTAATGCAAACAAAATGTAAACATAACCTATGTGCTCGATGTTTATTGTTTAAAATTTCTACTGATTCCGTATGCAAGCCAATTAAAACAGCTTTGAGTTCATCAATTAACACATAATTTAACTAAAAACAACAAAACAAACTCTTACATACCTGTCATATCAGCGGTTTTTTGGTAAACATTGATAAGATCGGAAAGAATAGTTTGGGCCTCATTTTCCGCCAGACATCGCCTGTACACCTTATAAATAACCTCCCTGCCAGCACTTCGAATGGTTTTATTTATTGTTTTTCACTTTTTACGTTTATTAATCACTAATAATCACCGTTGGATGGTCGAAATAAAAATTCTACGAAGTCGTGAACTTTGTTTATTATGAAACGTCATTATTTTGGGAATGTTGCCATCAGACAAAAAATTAGTTCCGTTTCTAGACTTTTTTGCCAAGCTGTAGGTACCCTAAAAAAATAATATTTTTCGTAATTTTATTTTAGCACTTTGTCGACGTGGTAAATACACATACCATGCAAAGTTTCATCTTTCTAGCACTAACCGCTTGGAAGGTAAGCCGAGGACGGACGGACATTACGAAACTAAGGGTTCCGAGGCGTGAACTACGGAACCCTAAAAAATTAGGGCTCAAGAAAAAAAAAAAAACTCAGTGGGAGATGGGCAAAGAAGGTTGAAAACCTATGTTATAAACAAAAATGAATCGTTTTACTTACCAAAGGTGGATTTTTTTATTACCAAACTGGGGATGTAAATAGATTCGTAGGTAAGTTAATTTTACCTGTGATAGCTACTTCCCTATGGGAGGGTCTACTGTGCAAAGCTATGAGGTCTTTGCTTCATTATTGGTAAAGATACAATACAAGATAATTTTAACCAAAACGGTCCCTAAATTATAGGAATCGGCCATAAGAATTTCATTTCATTTTAAGATTTAAATTAATTAAATACTGAAAATAAAGTAAAAATATTGTTTGGAAAAAAGCTTAAACCTAACTATTACGAATTCATGCTTTTTAATGTTATGTATCAAGTATTACATTTGTGACGTGTATACTAATGTATTATAATATGACAATATTAGCAACTGTTTGATGTTTTTATGTAAATAAAATGTTATTTAAAATAAATGTTTTGTAACTTCTGTTCAACCAACGATTTTTATAATATACTAGCTTCTGCTCGCGTGAAATTCCTTGTTCCGCCATCCCACTCCATCGCATCGCGTCGCCCGCCCGCGCTGTTACTTTATTTTGGCTTAGCAGTAAGCGCAAAGGGTCGTACCTCGTAGCGTGATGTTAAATAGCATAATAACCTTCCTCAAGAATTGGGATATCGAGTGCAAACAATTTATTAAATCTGATTGGTAGTTTCCATAGATTAGCGCGCTCAAACAAACTTCAGCTTTATATATCCTACTAACATTATAAACGCAAAAGTTTGTATGGATGGATGTTAGTTACTCTTTCACGCCAAAACTATTGGTGGATTTGGATGAAATTTGGCACACAAATAGTTTATAACCAGGATTAACACATAGGATACTTTTTATCCCGATATTCTCACGGTATCGAAACTTATGCGGGTGAAACCGCGGGGCGCAGCTAGTTAGTTTATAAATACGTTACAATACGGCAGATGAATCACGACCGGTTTAGAAGTCCAAGCATGAAATACGTAGTGTCCAGTGGCGTAGCTACCTAGGGGCTAGGCGGGGCAGTGCCCCGGGGCCCTCAAGCTCAGGGGGCCCTCGAATCCTTACCAGAAAATCTTGATCAAACTGAACTTTTGAAAATATCTCCCATTTGCAAAATAAATATGACAGGTTGCAATCCGACTTTAATCATGGCAACTCAGTTGAGAGAAATTCGAAAGCTTAGGGAATTCCCCTAAATTCTTTCTGTAGGTTGGCAGTTTTGTCAATTTGACGGATAGCGATATGTGCGTTTTATTATTCATCGATGTGCGTTTTAATGTGAATTCAAGATTTTTGCAAAAATGCAGGTCACCTGCAGTAGCATCGTTAGTACTTTGTTCGCTAAGCATTGTTGTGAGGTATGCAGTAATAACCAGATCAGAAAATGGACAGCCAGTTGATATAGAAGTAAAAGAAGTGTTTCTAGGCTTTTATGCAGCCATCAAACACGACACGGCAGATTTAGTCAACCAAGTGACTACATTATTTATCGCAAAAAATATTGATTTAAAAAAATGTGTGGGGCAAGGTGATGAGTGGTGTGTATAATGGTGTACAAAAACATATTAAGGACTAGCTTCTGCCCGCGGCTTCGCCCGCGTGGATGTCGGAAATTATCCCACGGGAACGTGCTAACAGGATAAAATGTATGCAGTGCTTCCCCAGGATGCCATCTATCTCGCGAGCCCTTTGTGGCTAATTACAATAGAAAACCAATTGTGTCTCATTAGTGGTGATTAAGAGGGTACCTATATGATATCCTTACCTAAGTACCTACCTAATAAAAAAAAAAAACTCAATAACAGAAAATAAAATACCTACCTACCTAAATAAACCTATTTCTGATGATAACTAAACTCAATAAATAAGCAAAATCCATAATAACTAATATCTATACGAATGACTAATCCTACCTAACAGTATTATAAAATAACCTACGGTCACTACGTACACTATCAAATATACTACATAAACTTTAAAATTAAAATCTATACCTAAGACTTATAAAAATAAACCTAAATACAAAACTCTAAAAACTAAAAGGAATAAAAAGGTCGCACTGAAAAGCACGGTTTAGAATTGCAAGTAGCAGTTAAAATAAGAACGAACGCTCGCCACTCGAGACGTCCGTTCAAATCAAAGTTCAAAAAATGTCCTTATATACGGTAGCGATCCGTGACGGCCGCGCGCCACGCGTGTGCTGCGAACGGTGCAAGCCAAATTCAACCTTCAGCACTACATTTAGAGCATAACCTTAGTGAACTCCACTGCGGGTGACGTAACCTACGACAAACTTATTATTTGCGGTTGGTACAGTAATCGGGTCTAGGGATCGAACCGCAAAATTAAGTTTGTTTTTTATTGTATATACTTTTCCGGGATAAAAAGTACCCAGTGTGGTGCCCAGGATATTAAAGAATAATTATACCAAGTTTCATCGTAATCGAACCGGTAGTTTTTGCGTGATGCCTGAACAAACAGACAGACAGACAAAAATTTTTTTAAACACATTTTTGGGTTCGGTGTCGGTCTAGTAACATCCCCCGCCATTTATTTTTTTGATATCTTCAATGTACAGAATTTTCACTTCTACAGATTTATTTATAGAAGAAGATAGATATAGATATCCAGCCTAACGCGGAATACGTACATTGTGCCACTCATAATTTAACATTGGTAAATGATGCCGTTTGCTGTTGTATACATACAGATTTTTTCGCAACGTTGCAAGATTTGTATAACTTTTTCGGAAACAGCATCAAACGTTGGGGATCTACTGTCAAAATTCACTGGCGAATCGGACACCACTCTAAAAAAACTAAATCCTACTAGATGGTCCAGTATACGTCCAGATACGATATCTGCAATAAAACTTAGTTTTTTTTTTAGATTATGAAAGCATTATCTGAAATAGTTCTAAAGAGTCCTAATAAAGATGAGCGTAGTACTCGTAAAGCAGAGAGTATTAAAACAAAAATGCTAAATTTCGAGTTCATGTTGCTTTGCGAATTCATGCACAGTGTATTAATTGTAATTTATATTTATGTTGATACTGTTTAATATTTTTATTACCTGCCCTGCAGTGCACGAAAAAGAGCCGATGATAAAGTAGCTTAGCATTTTTAAAGTATTTGTATACCTATTTATTATTTTTACTTGTTAAAACCTAACCAGTTTAGATAGCAGTGGGGCCCCATTTTTATATTTGCCCCAGGGCCCTTGGTTACCTAGCTACGCCACTGGTAGTGTCGTCCGAAGTTAAGGGTGCTTCCTACCCCATATCTCCTACGGACATCATTCATTATTGACAACACGATTTGATAGTGTCCTTACTTCCTGTGGTTTTGTTCGTCCGAAAAAGTAGAAAGAAGAAAGAAATAAGAAAGAAAAGAAAAGAAAGAAGAAATCGGGTGTTCACTCCGACGTATTGAACTACGCTCGGACGGGCCCATATCTTCGTTGATGGATTTAAGAGAGTAGTCCGCTTCAACATAAAGACTCTCTGAACTTCGCGCATGCTCTCTCACACTCGCCTCATGTCACCATTTGAATCCTAAAAATGTTATTGCGCAGCTTTCTGCGCTAAGATCGGACCATACATAATTCATCGGCCGTATTGCACTGGTATACAATATCCTGCGATCTATTTACATTACACATTTAACAGGTTTTGTTTCTGTAAGTACCTTTGTACAAACACTTTTACACGTCAATCACAATTCAAAAACTAGATGAGTTCGGCGTTTCCTATTTCTGACTACTCTGGGCCGAAAAAAAAACTCAAGAGGTCAGTTTCTTTTAAAGTCCAGAGATAATCTTGGTCAGATCATGTGAAGATGACCATGTAGATTGATGTCTGAAATGGTCTTTTGAGGAAAGAACCACACAGATACGAGTGGACGATCACTGACAAATGCGTGCACCTCCACTCAGAACTTCGACTAACAATATCAAAGAAAGGACATTTGGGTGAGCCGCATAAATTATTCATACTGCCAGACTATGATTTAAACTAACACAGAGAAAAAAAGCATGCTATTGCAAATTTCTAGCGTGTATTCTCGGCTTCAAGATTAAATTACGAAAACTATAAGAAGGTATATAACTATTTATTAGCAAGTAAATGAAGATACAAATTACAATTAATATAAAGCATTATAATTAGACGGGCTTGTAGTCCAACTTGCTCTCCAACTTCTTGTTGTCAGCAACCTTACGCACAGCCTTCATTAGATCCTCCTGTAAGCAGAAATTATAATTTTAATGTTTCATCTACTACTAGAGATAGACGTGGTCATTCTACATTTGCTGGCATTATCCCACTGTCCCATTCCTACGAATCTCACTCATCATCATCTGCCTAACCTTTTCCCAACTATGTTGGGGTCGGCTTCCAGTCTAACCGGATGCAGCTGAATACCAGTATTTTAAATGTAGCGACTGCCTATCTGACCTCCACAACCCTATTACTGGGTAATACGATACTCTTTGGTAAGACTGGTTGTCAAACTCGGGCTTCTGACTACCAGTAACGACTGTCAAAAATCCACGAATGACAGCCGGGACCAACGGCTTAACATGCTTTCCGAGACACGGAGGGGTCTCGGTATGTAAAGATGGTCACCCATCCACAGACCAACCGCGGAAAGGGTAACTTAACCTGATCGATCGATCTGTGCGGCTGTTATTATTTAGCCACCATGAGCATAAATAACCTCTCACCTGTATAATATACTCTCTCTCGGCCCTGATAGCGAAGAGCCCGGCCTCAGTGCACACGTTCCTGAGATCAGCTCCGTTGAAGGTGTCGGACAGTTTGACGACCGCTTCGTAGTCCATCTCGCCGTGCTTGGCTATGGGAGCCGCGTGGATCTTTAGGATTTCAAGCCTGGAAGAAGCATGCAATAATGTATAGTTTTCAGGGAGCAATGGAATATAATTATTATGTACACCATATAAATTACAGACATAAATATATAAATTATACAAAGGGTGACACAATGGGCGGTTTTATCGCTAAGAGCGATCTTTTAAAGACAACCTTTGGATGGATTAAAAAGGGGATGGAGAGACAAATACTGTAGATAGTCTGTGGTGTACCATTTGCATAATACAATTGACGTGGTTTCGAAGTAAGGAATTGTTAAGTAGTTTTAGTGAAATAAGGTCCAGGTGACATACTGCTAAGCTATAGGCACTAGGCACAATAACGCTAACGACAATATTTACCTAGCCTGCTCATTAGGCAAAGGAATCTCAATCTTCCTATCCAGTCTACCAGGCCTCAACAGCGCAGGGTCGAGGGTATCAGGCCTGTTGGTGGCCATGATCATCTTGACCTGGCCTAAGGAGTCGAAGCCGTCCATCTGGTTCAGCAGTTCCATCAAAGTACGCTGGATCTCACGGTCGGCGCTTGTACCTTCGGAGAAACGGCGGCCACCTGGAAAAAGGAGTTTTTTTTTATTATTTGCATATCTTGGATCCCAAATTGCAGGAAACGGCCGCGCGGCAGGCCCAGAAAGAGATGGCGAGATGTGCTGGACTCTCAAAGAGATGGCGAGATGTGCTGGACTCTCAAAGGGATGGCGAGATGTGCTGGACTCTCAAAGAGATGGCGAGATGTGCTGGACTCTCAAAGAGATGGCGAGATGTGCTGGACTCTCAAAGAGATGGCGAGATGTGCTGGACTCTCAAAGAGATGGCGAGATGTGCTGGACTCTCAAAGAGATGGCGAGATGTGCTGGACTCTCAAAGGATTGGCCCACAATCGCAGTAGACCGGGACAAGTGGAAGGAAGACCTTTGCAAACCCTGCACTGGGACAACACAGGCTCATAATAATAATAATCTGGAGCCCTGACTGCTTCCGGTGCTGCCGGAAGCTTGGACCGTGTTCCCGATACCGGTGGGCTAAAAGTAAAGTGCCTGCTTGGGTTCAAACTCACGTCCTGCAATTAAGTCGCGGCCGTTACCGCTGGGTAAAACAATGCATTACGAAATTATTCCTCATTCCATGTAAAGTAGGTTGTCAAGACTTAAATAACACTTTCACTGTTAAAAACTTATCAGATCTAATGTAGAGCCAAGCCCCTAACTCTACAAACCTGGTCAAAATGTACGGCTTTAATAAAAACCCTAATAAAAAGCAATTAAACAGTAAGTAATTCTTCAATACTGTCGATTTTTCTAGGGTATATTATCTGGGAGGTAACTGCCCGATGATTCATGTCGGGCTGTTGTAGTCGCGCGGTAAACTCTGCTTGCGAGATGGAGGATTTTGTGTGACGTCAATGTGATGCGTAGTTCGCATGTGCCGTTGTAGATACCGCTACAAGTTCAGTCAGTGCAAGCATTTGTCAGCAACGCAATGCATGCAAGCAACCATTTTGTTCTTCCATTTTGTTTTGGCCACTGGGCCCCAAATATATCCTTGTTGCTTAAATAGTTCTACATACCGATGGCATCGATCTCGTCCATGAATATGATGCAGGGCTGATGGTCGCGCGCGTAGTTGAACATCTCTCTGATCAGACGCGCCGACTCGCCTATGTACTTGTCTACGATCGCTGATGATACCACCTGTGAATTAAATGTTGATAAATAATGATCTGTGTGTTAAAATAGCCTGTCCGTATAAGGAACGTACTAGTTTTCTGACGCAGCAAGGTAACCTAGCTAGCTCCTTTTAACCATATGACCATAAATTTTGAGACTGAAGACTTTCTCGCCTAGTGCATCTCGTTAGGACATTCTCTCGCCTAACGTTGAGAAACTGGCTTCGTGTAAACGCACTAAAATTTTTAAATACGGGGATTTTTTTCTATGCGTGATTGAAGGGAGAAATTCGTAGCAAAGTAGTTAAAGAAACCATGAGCTTAATCCGGGGAAAAACTGCATTACTGCCATGACAGAGCTCTTAGAAAGAAAAGAAAGAAAGAAAATACATTTATTTGGGGCAAACACGACGCATAAAAAAAACACAAAAAAAAAATAAGTTTGGGGGTAAACATGCGTCACATCCACGGAAACCGGCCATCGTTCAGCATAATGCTAAGACCTAATACGACACAGAGCCCCAGCGCTGGTCTTCTTACTTTTTAAGAGTTAGTCTTTTTCTTCTAGAATATTCTAGAAGCGTCCACTCGCCTTCATTGGGAACGAGAGGCGTTTCCGCCAGAAACACGCGGATTGTGGCGGGACCGGTTGGAAATACTACGCGTTATATCCTCGCCCTTTTGACCAGGTTATGACCCCATGCGTGGTCATACAAAGTAAGAAACGCATTTTTAGACTAACTTTTGTAAGAGCTCTTTCATCTTTTGTTCACACTTAGTACTAGTTTAACTTCTTATAAGTAAAAATACAAGCAAACAACGAAAATGCGAACCCAACGACACCGACTTCCGAAATTAAAGTTATTTTTCGCTTTGTAGTGTCTTTTTTGGATGTTGGTTGTTTTTTTGTAAAAAAGTCTTATTTTTCACTTTTAAGTTGTAATTTTTACCAGTAATTTTGGCTTAAAAACAAAACTACTGAACCGTTTTTGATGAAATTTCTACGGGACCAATCTGAAAGTATCTCCTTTCAAATAAAAAAAGAATTTTACAAATCGGCTTATAAATGACAAAGTTATGAGGAAACAAACAAAAAAAAACCTTTTTTTGAAGTTGTTTAAAAAGTAAAAACAGTTAGTACACACGGCTACACATCAAGCTATGCAAAACCAGTATTAGCTGACCGTTCATTGTGAGAAAATATCATACAAAGTGAGGCCAAGACAAACTGGTTTTGTATAGCTTGACGTGTAGCCGTGTGTACTAGTTCAAGTAGGTATTATTACACCGTGTAGCTGTTAATTGAGTACGTACCTTCAAGAAGTTTGCATCAAGCTGCGAAGCCACTGCCCTAGCCAGCAGAGTCTTGCCGGTGCCGGGCGGGCCGTACAACAGACATCCCTTAGGAGGAGTTATGCCGACACGTACAAAGAGTTCGGGGTTCATTAACGGCAGCTCGATCACCTACGAAATAATAATATAGCTATATGTAAGAATTCGTGGCTAAATAATAACAGCCGCACAGGTCGATCGATTACGTTAAGCAACGCTTGCTGCGGTTGGTTTGTGGATGGGTGACCATCTTTACATACCGAGACCCCTCCATGCCTCGGAAAGCATGTTAAGTTGTTGGTCCCGGCTGTCATTCAAAGCTTTTTTTTTTCCAGCAAAATTTTTTTCAAGCAAAGATATTTCTGTTACTGCTTACCTCTCTGAGTTGTCTGATCTGTTCCTGCAGACCTCCGATGGCGGAGTATGTGACGTCACCAGGGTCTTCATGACTCATGTTGTATACTAGGGGATCAACCTGGAATAAATTACTGTGATTAATCATCAGTTATGAAAAAAGAGGAACAGTTGTTTCAACAATTAACTACTACTCCTTTGTTGTTTGATTTGTAATATCTATAGAAGTGTTTGCCAAAGTTTATGGATATTGTGAAGAACATGGTGTATAGAATACTGATTATTATAATTTTTTGTTTTAATGTGCAACTGGCAAATTACAACTTGATGGTAAGTGGTCACTACCACGAAAGGACATGTGCCAGTTGTACGGTCAATGTAGGTGAAGTGAGCTGTCATTCCAACTGACGCAAGGGACTGACACTTGACATCTCACTTTATCTAAGTTTTCACAGTAAGATTTTTACAGAATACATTGGCTGTTGTATCTGAAGCATCACAGGAGCATTGCTGTCCCAGAGAATAAGGTTTCTCATGTGCCAGTATATAATTACACCAGCCTTATTCATCCTTCAAACTGGGAACATAACAAGAAAAATTTGCTTTGCTTTTCCCCAGTCAAGCTACTTCAGAAATAACAAAATACTAATTGCCTAGTTTGGGATCAGGGCCCTCGTGTAATAAGTAAATAATATTTACCTCTCTAGGTAAATGCCTCATGATGGTGAGTGTGGTCATGTCCAGGGCGACCCTGGTACCTCCCTTCAGCTTCTGTTTGTCCAGCTGGCGACGGCAACCAACCACATAGCGGGGACCATTTGTGGCTTTGACAATGACTGGAAATTAGAATTAGAAAAGATTTTTATCGGATTATGAACGGAGTTCGCAGCTATATGGCAGCTGTACTAGTAGTAAATGTTTGGTATAATTTACAATCACATACTTTTGAATCACTTCGACGCCACACAGTTCTGACGCGAACTCCGTTCATTAGTATTGAATTTCTGATTTTGATCATCTACTTTTGCTGTTGACTGTACATTTAAAAAGAAGTGTAAATGATTTTTTGTGAAGAAAAAAATAGGCCACATCCTCTGTGGATTCACACTGTGGAGCACTAGGATTTATTGACATTTTACAATAAAATATAGCAGATAGCAGCTTCATTGTACATGATTTAGCAAAAGTACTGAAGTTAATTTGCTTGTTTTAGTTTCTTGGTGGCCTTGTCAAACTGTAAAAACCACTAGGAATAATGGATAACCATACCATTCAATTTAAGCCCCAAGTTTCAATGATATCTTAAACTTCTGACCACCAAATGACTTAAGATGTTAAGTATAATCCGCAGGTTATAAATTAGATATTTATGATGAGTAGTCCATCCACTTATTATAAAGGACTAGCTGCGCCCCGCGGTGACACCCACATAAGTTTCGATCCCATGGGAATATCGGGATAAAAAGTATCATATTATTATGTATTAATCCTGGTTATAAACTATCTGTGTGCCAAATTTCATCCTAATCCATTCAGTAGTTTTTGCATGAAAGAGATAACAAACATCCATCCATACAAACTTTCGCATTTATAATGGAGCAACTGCCTATCTGACCTCCACAACCCAGTTACTTTACAGTTATAAGTTATATACTTTCGGGCTTCGGATGACCCGTAACAACAGTCAAAGATCCAAGAATGACAACCGGGGCCAACAACGTAATGTGCTTTCTGAGGCATATAGGGGTCTCAGTATGTAACGACGGTTACCCATCCACGGACCGAGCGTGGCAAGCGTAGCTTACCCTGATCGATTAACCAGTGTGGCTGTTATTACTTAGCCCATCCATCCACTACTATTAACTACTATTAAAAACAAAATATTTGAAGAACAAACCAAAAATACTAACATTTCTCCTCCGTAAGCTGCTTCAGCACCTCTCCAACAATCTGGCCGACGCTCTGCAGAGCCTTGAGATCATTCTCACTCTTGTCGTACTGTTTAGTTATATCCTTTAGTTTGTCCCGCACTGTAACAAAAGAAAAGTTAATTAGAAATCAGGGCAGTGTCTGGGATGTGGATGGACCGTTTTCCATCAGGGGCTCAAGATGGGTTGTAAGATAAATAAGCAAAATGTGGAATGGATAGCCAATATTTTGTGAATAGTCTGCTTGTAGATGATGTATTCATATTATTAGGAGTAACCTTAGCAAAATATACAGCAATTATAATTATTGTAATTGCCAATTTATTAAACAATTCCACCTATAATCGCTTCAGATGAAAGGAGTAACCTATTTGGGTCAATTAGTCAAACAAGTGGCCGAATTCTGAGGCTGCAGTCTCGACATTTATAGCCATCGCTTTACGACCGAATTCGGTCGCAAAGTCCCGGATTGACAGGTGTAATGTATGGAGTGACAGGGCTTTGCGACCAAATTCGGTCGTAAAGCGATCGCTATGAATGTCGAGACTGCAGCCCCTGGCCCGAGTCCATTTAGATTGCTATCGACACGATAAGAAGATGAATAAATGGTGTATTTCATTAATTAAACTTTACTCTAGAATTAGAAATTGATTAATTAAGATATTATTTCGTATAAATAACAACAAATAACTAATTATTGCATTTTGAGACAAAAGTTAGGGTCATGATTCGGCAGAAATCGATGACAAGCAACACAAACACATACTTTCTTTGAGCCTTGATTCCACTTCTTTGTGTTCCATCAACTTCTTTCTGTAGTCTTGAAAGGCTTTTTCACGTAGCCCGTCCATGGCTGACGGTCCGGCAGGCATTTTTATTTCTAAATTATGTTTACGTGATAAATGCAAAAACGAAAATCACTACTTTTTGACAGTTCTCTGCGTTAACAACCACAGACAATAGAATTCATAAACGGAAACCGATTGTCGTTGGTAACGAAGACAACCATGGAACTAGTATGTACTATATAGTACTAAAACTAAACCCTCACGGCACGATACACAAAACAAAGTATACAAAACATACATACATAAAGACAACTATACAAAACATTTTCTGAGAATGTAGTAGTTTATTTACGTCATATTATTATTTTTTGTTCTATCTTTCTTTTTTATTATTGCAACATACCGAATAGCTAGCAGTTGCTGTTGTTTTTATCCGGCCAAGTGCGTGTCGGACCAAGCACAATGAAGGGTTCCGTAGTTGGGATCACTTTATCCCAGAAACAAACTTCTTCTTTGGGTCGATGGCACGACTTCATCTTCTGACTATATACATATTATTGGCTCAAAACTTCGTCACTTCCACGGAGTCGTCGGTGGCAGCGCAGAGGTCACTTATATTGCATGTTTTGGACGCAGAGAGCAGGATAGCAGGTGAAGCATGGTTATGGACATAGCTCCACAACCATACCCTACTGGCGTCCCGTCGAGATAGCTCAACTTTACCAGGTTGGAATGACTTCTTCCCACTTGTTTCATGGACAACGAAATAATCAGATGATGAAAAATGAAATGAATGATGAAAAATGATGATGATGAAATGATATGGGTTTCGTTTTTTTCCTTTTTAGGTACAAAACCCTAAAAGTTCCTTAATAATAATAATATTATAAAGGATCGTAGCAGGTTCTGTAGTTTCTGCCTATACCCATGAGAAGAAAGCGTGAGTTTATGTTTGTAATGTGCGTGCGTAGGTATAGTTTTATTGTGAGTAACAGATGAGTAGGTACCTAAGCACGGTTCTTAATGAAAAATCTGCCAGCGGTGTCGTTTTTATGGTGGTAGACAGTCGACCACTGATGTCAACCAACTGCTGCTGGTTAATTGCGTAACAGTAGGAATGGTTTTCATTTTGACAGTTCATCTATACCTATACATTGCGTTATTTACGTTGTTGAGCAGACAATTTTTTCGAACATAAGAAGCAATGGATTAGCAATATCCTTCAAAATGTTTCAGATTGTGATTGATAGTTTGTTCCGCAATTACGGCGCTGATCAGGTACCTAGATATTTTTTGTTTTCAACATGCGAACTGTGAAGACAATGTACGGACGCCAGCAGGTCAACCTACCCGAAACTGACAGATTTTCCCAATCAACATTGAACCTAATGCTTTGGCAATAAAGTCGAAAATCTATTAAAGAAATCTGACAGATTGTAGTAGCTTGATGTGCTGGCGTCTGTACATACCTACATATATAGAAATAGAATAGAAACTTTTATTTCAGACAGGAGTTTATAGTACCTGCCTACTTACTAATTCTTAAACGTTACCTACTTCGATAAACTCCGGTGCGAACAACTTTACCATAGTATAAAGTTATACTATGACTTTACACTGCTGCATTATTAGGCATTGATTTGACAAGTATGTACCGTACCTACTTATTGCTCGATTTTTTATGATCAAATACCTAGGTACTCGTTTACATCCGTGATTAACTAGGTAGGTATATTTTTACAGAAGCCTTGAAAAGACGAAGCTATTCTGAAACTTCGGTATCGATGCAATAAGTATCGTAGCATCAATTCATCGATACTGCATGCCTCATCATACCTCATACCATATCTAATGGTTATACAAAACTTACCTAATGTTGAGTATACCTAATAAAATAATATACCTATAAGGAGTCTAACAAAATGATAGCTTTTACGTTCGAAAAGACCATAAATTGTGGAAAAAGCACGTCAAAATGAAAATACCCAACAATATCTCTTTTCTTTTAAAAAATATCACTATGATGCATGCCCACCGCGCGCCGTAATGGCGGCGGTTTCGCGCCAAAATATAATAAAATAAACCTGCGCGCGTGTGTTATTTGCACGGGACGTGACCCAGGTTCCGCGGAGATCACGTCTTTTAGGTAGGATCTATGTAGTTTAGACCGCACGTTTTTATTTACTGTTGCTAAGTAAAAATAGGTTTTCATCACTTACCTAGCTAGATTTGTAGTAGACCTTAAAATTCTGTGGGGATCGTGGCTCAATATGAACCACTTGGAACGCAATACGAGTTGCTGCGGTTGTTTGTGGATCAGTTGCCTATTACCTACTAAGCCTCCGCTGTCCGCCTGTCCCTTCTTCCGTCCATCCGTCCGTCCGCCTGTCTCTCAGCGGGCTGTATAGGTAGACAGTTGAAATCTTCACAGAGTGTGTAATTCTATTGCCGCCATGACAGCAAATAATACAAATAAAATAAAGTATAAAACGTCCACGCACCAACAGCTAGTTTTCAAGTTACAGACCGGTTTTACCTTTAGTGTTAATATCGACGTGCGGGCGACTGTACTTACCGGTCCCAAACCACCTACACATAGTGAGCAAGCGTGATGATGACCGTTGCTCGCTCCTCTGTATGGGAAGCGACACTGCTTAGCAAACATTTACCTAGATACAAGCTGATCATCATCATCTGCCTAGCCTTTTCCCAACTATTATATTGGGGTCGGCTTCCAGTCTAACCGGATGCAGCTGAATACCAGTATTTTACATGAAGCGACTGCCTATCTGACCTCCACAACTCAGTTACTGGTTAATACGATACCCCTTAGTAAAACTGGTTGTCAGACTTTTGGGCTTTTGACTACCCGTAACGACTGTCAAAGATCCACGAATGTCAGCCGGGACCAACGGCTCAACGTGCTTTCCGAGGCACGGAGGGGTCTTGGTATAAAGGATACAGGCTGATATATGGAGAAAATAAAGGCGCTACTTTCCAACTCAAACAACACCAATTTTACACGTAAGGTACACCCATAAAAGATATAAATGTAGAAATATCTTCAAGAGCGAACAAAGCGATTGGAACGACACACAACTGTTCGGAGAGATAACTTCTTATAGTTCGATCTTAAGCACTTTCTTTGAGCGTAAAATTTTAGTTCTGCCATCAAACTGGTGAAGGTAGCTAATGGTTCTCGGGAGAACTGAGGGAATCTTTGCTATTATGACATTGGAATCTAATGTTTTATACCTTGAACACAGTTTGTGTTTAGCTCTGTGGCTATATACGGCGACACATATGTTATTAAGCCACACATTTCCAGTTTTAGCTGACCTCGCATTTTATAAGCTTTTCGTACAATGCGAAGGCAGCGTATACTGGAAATGTATAGCTTGATACATTATATCGTCTTGCGTACAAGAAACAGAACAAAAATTTAAATTTAATACAATCATACCTTATTAGACTAAAATCAAATCTATTATCTAAATGCTATTTTAATAGCTATAAATATCTGAATGCATGAGTATAATTAGCATATAATTTTCCCACTGCTGGGACACAGGCCTCTTCTCTTCAAGAGGGAGTGGGCCAGTGGGTCTACCACGCGGGCCCAGTGCGGGTTGGTAGATGTCACATAATAATTATATGTCTTCAATTTTTTTTGTTCTAGGACATGCCGGTTTCCTCACGATGTTTTCCTTCACCGTCTTGAGAGCAGTGGTGATGAGATTATTTTACACAAAGTAAAGCGGCTGCCTGAGTTCGAACCCACGACCAACAACTCGTAAGTCAGGTCTGTTACCATATACCACCACCTGGCGCCATCACTGCTATCTGAATGTCTAATTTTAAATTACATGTTTTTATAATATAATTACTAACATTACATTTATCAGAGGTGTATCTTCATCTTGCCAGAGTAAAACAGATTATCCCAATCATCATCATTATTTTTAGCGAGAACTTTCCACTGTTGACATAAGCCTCTCAAGTATCGTCAGATCAACCGGTATTGTACCTGCATCCAGCGGATTACCCCGATAGGTTTGGTCACTAGCATTAATTTAGCAGAATTTAAAAGAAAGAAAAGATTTATTTGGCACAGACTAAAAGACACACAATACACCAGATACATACATCAGATAAAACAAACAATAAAATAAAAAAAAAGATTAAATAAAAAGTGGTTGTCCGATGTAAGAAATTAGCAGGAAAGTGTGCCGCACGGCTGCGCCAAAAAGGCCCAGTTCAGCAAAAATGCCAGACAACTAGTGCCTGACGCTGGTTTTCACCTGGACCCGAATGTGTGAGGTGACGGATGTAAATCAGTTTTATACTGCAAAAGCGATTTTCTTATGGAATAACGATTGCCACATTGAGATAAGACCTATTTCATAATAAAATAATTTAGAGGCATGAGGAACGGGGTGTAAAGTTCACTCATCCTCCATAGAAAAGGGAGGATCCTCCGACCAGATGGGTGTTGTGTCTGGCGGTCAATTGCCCAACGATTGATGTTGGGAAATTGTATCTATGCTAATTGCGCGGTAAACTCTGCTTGCGAGATGCAGGATTTGCGTGATGTCAGTATGACTCGTTCGCATGTGGCGTTGTAGATACCACTACAATAATATTCCTCCAGACCGAATTTCGGCCATAGCAGCCCATCTCACCGGAGACTAGCCTTATAAGCGGGAGATAGGTATTACAGTGCACAAGTCAGTGCGCAGATACAGGTGCACTCACTCTTCCCTCATATAGTCCGATGGGACGGCAATCCGAAACGACCCGAGATTAGGCGCAGGATCACACCGCCAACTTCCAAACTCCGGGCTGATGTCAATAGTCAATAGTTTACCGGAGGATGTAAAAAAATGTGACGGCATTTAAACGCAGATTAAGGCAATACATAACTACATTGGAGATGACATAACACAGAGTGTACATTCTGTTTCATGTTATTTCGAATGTAGTAACATAAGTTAGTATAATATCTCCAACGCCCTAGAGGTAACCAATACCTACTAGTTATAATTACTTGTACTTATCTCATTCTAAGCGAACTGTTATTTAGAAAGTTCTTATGAGAAATAAAGTTCTTTAAAACCATGTCAGTAGTAGTGATTTCATAATAGTAGGTTTGGGATCCAACAAATTGGCGCACTGGTAGGTATCACTTTAGGGGTGGTAAAAAGTGCACATATCCAGTACTGGGCACTTTTTCCGACCTCTGGATCAAACACGGACTTTCAAGCGCTTGTGGTGAAAATATTCTCGGAGATCCCAAAAGTTGAAAAAACTATATGAGATTCCCTATCTTATCCACCACATTGTATCAATTTGCTATGAAAAATTTAAACCATATTAACCGCTGTTCTGAAACTTTTACGATTCACTCGTATTTTACGAGGCGCACCACAATTTTTATGAGTTACTTGAAAAATAACAATTTCTGCGGAAAGCGGCAGTAAACCTGTGTCAGTGATAATCTTGGAAAGTGCTGACATGACGCCGCTGGTTTATAGTATGTGATTTTCTTTAGATTGTAAATAAATAAACTGGTTTTGGTAGTAAAGTTAGCTCAGGGAACCGAAGGTCCCCCGCGGTGGGTTCCCGCATTGTCGAGGTGGGGGGGCTCAGTAGCCGTGGCTTGGACAACCACGGTGAAGCCAAGAGAAACCCAAGGAGGGGCCGCTCGTCAGGGCTTTGCCAGTAAGCCGACGACGTAGCGGCCAACAAGTGGGTTGCGGTGCCGCTTGGGCGACATCGCAACTGAGGCGGGCCGAGGCATCGCGGCTGAGGGTTGTTGGAGGCCGCGGCGGGAGAGGAGTGCCGGTATTGCGGTGCGCTGCTCTCCCTACCTTCCGCGGCCTTGACGGGGTCGCCACCGTGTGATGGCAGACGCGGTGGGGCCGTAGGGGAGTGGTATGACGTTGGCCGGTCTCCCTATCCTCTGCGGCCAAAAATTGGCAGGTGGCAGGGCCAATGACCTGACCCGTCGCCGGGGGACCAAGGGTGCCCAGACACGGGGTCGTCTGGCGCCCACATGTGCTGGTTTGGTCCCTGGGGTGGTCACGGTGTGCTATGTGTTCTGTTGCGCTGGTGACGGGGAGTACTCCCCAGAGGAGGGTCTGGTGATGGACAGCCACGGCGGGTTCACGGATGAGTGCTACCGCGTGCCTGTGTTCCCGCCGTAAGCGCAGAGGAGGACACCGTGGAGTTTTAGTGGGTTAGAGTCCCACATAACTGCACTATCTCCCCGCGGTAGCGCAAAATGCACATTACTCCAAGAAAAAAAAAGGGTACCAAAGGTATCGTATGTGCCCGCGATAGGTGTGAAATGGAACACCGGGGTGGTTTTTAGTCAGTAAGAGTCTGACAGACCCCGCCGCCCACCCCAGTGCGGCGGACATTCATGAGGATTTTCCAGCTCTGGAAAAAAAAGAGATACCAAAGATGTAGACATAGCTCACAGAATAAGCAAGCTGAAGTGGCAATGGGCTGGCTATATTAGCCGCAGAACCGTCGTCCGTTGGGATGGACGTGTTCTTGAGTGGAGACCGCGAATTGGTAAACGTAATGTTCCCATTGCTGGGAGCCTGGGACACAAGCCTCCTGTCTGTGAGAGGGAGTGGCCCGGAATCCACCACGCGGGCTCAGTGCGGGTTAGTGGATGTAATATGTCTTCGATTTTTTGGTTCTAGGACATACCGGTTTCCTCACGATGTTTTCCTTCACCGTTTTGTGAGCAGTGGTGATGAAAGTGTACACAAAGTAAAGTGCCTGCTTGGACTCACACTATAACTCTCAAGTCGCGGCCGTTACCACTGGGTCAAGACTGCAGTGTGAAAAAACATTGCCTCCCTCACTGACATTATAAAGCATCATCTTGCCCTCGAATTATTACTAGCACAAAGAACTACAATGTTCCACTAGTTTGGCTAGAACAAAGTTTAGCTATCACAACACAAAGTTGAAAGTTTAACATTTTTCATGTATGTGTACATACATCGAGAACTGCACTTGTGCGCAAAAGTGTTTTTTGCATGGCACCAACTATCTCTATCAAATTGCCCAAAAGTTGGAAAGAGCAAACTATACCAAAACTAAAACACACAATGAAATTGTTTTTGGCACAAAAAGCATATTATATAGTATTACAGAATTTTTAAACGACTCATGGTGATTATTATAAATAAATAAATGTAATTAACGTTATCGTAATCATGGTCTACATGTAGTGGAGAACTTAGGTATGACTATATTGTAAATAATAGTACATCTATTAAAATTGTTGTAAACCGTCATTATAATTGCAATCTGTACTCAGTTGGTCAAGGAAAATAAATAATAAATAATTGGATAATATAAATGATTGAATTTAAGAAATTTGTTTAACTGTGACTGATATTTAATGTATAAGTGTAAAAGTTAAAAATGATTGATTTAATAACAATAATAATTGTACCTAACTAAGATATTTGCACGCCATGAGAAATGGCAGACATGTCGTGAGTCACTCTCTTATTTTAAGATCTTGCATGCATGTATTATTTTAATTATGTATGTATACACATGTGCAAATAAAATGTCTTAGTTCTTATTCTTAACATATTATAAGTAGTGAGTTTGGATCACGTAACAAGTTTTTATCTGAGATACTTACACTTGACGGCACGGTTGGCGCAGTGGTTAAGCGATTGACTGCTGCGCTGCGTGTCGCGGGTTCGATTCCCGCACGGAACAAATATTTGTATGACCTACATGTATTTGTTCTGAGTCTGGGTGTTTTTCTATCTATAATATGTATGTATTTACAAAAAAAATCTATATAAGTAGTTTATCAGCCATCTTGTTACCGTAACACAAGCATTAGGTTGCTTAGCTTGGGACTAGATGGCGCTGTGTGAAATGTCCAGGGATATTATTATTATTACTTACATCTTTGTAGAAGATGAAGAAAGCTACTAAATACCCTTGATTAACGGAGTATTTTACATTTTTAGCATAATAACATAATCAGCTGTTACTGTTCCCACTGCTGAGACACAAGCCTTCTTCTCTATGAGAGGGTGTGGGCCAAAATCAACCACGCGGGCCTCGTGCAGGTTGGTGGATGTCACATGTCTTTGATTTTTTGGTTTGAGGACATACCGGTTTCCTCACGATGTTTTCCTTCACCGCAGTATAATGGCAAATTATTCTTATCCATCTTAAAAGTAGTTCACTTTACCCGAAAACTTTCTCTATCTCTCTGGCTTGACTTCATCCACTGTTGGGCATACCCTATACTACCCCGTATTTAATGCCAATTTCCACCTTCCTTGTCCTTAATCTGCCCTTTCGCCACTAAGTTGGGGTCGGCTTCGGATGCAGCTGAATACCATTATTTTACCTGGAGCGACTGCCTAACTCACCTCCACAACCCAGTTACTGGGTAATACGTTACGTCTTGGTAAGACTGAACCTTGGTTGTTACTATTATTAGATACTTACCTATCACCTACATGGATTCCTATTGGAGGATATTCTTTTAGATTTTACCTGGCTGATTATGAAAAGACTAAGCGCTTTCAAGCTAACCAGAGCACGGGCTTATTTCAGTACCTTTTTTTCAAAAAAGTGATTTTACAGACATTCGATTAACAGATTCTGCTCAACCAAAAAAAAAAAAAAATAACAGTGTGGTATCTCAAAGAAAGTGCTTTTGTTTTTTCTCCAAACGAAAGAAAAGGAAACCCCTATGTCAGACTAAGCCCAGACCTAATCTCTTTGTAGTTTTATCTATTTTTTTTACGAAAAACTTTGTCACCCGGCTTCGGAAGCTGATAAATCTACATAAATCTATGTATGTTCTTGTCACAAAACGTAAGTTCTTACATCCTTAGATAAAAAGGGATATTAGATTTGATCTTACGTCGGGACCTGCTGGCTTTTTCGACTGAGAAATACTTACGAAGTGCAGAATAATATTCTTGATATTTGATTTAAATAGTTTTTATTCAGACAATCTGTTACTTGCAAATCTACTCACTTCCTAGGAGAAACTGGATAAAAGTATTCTATATTTTAATCCAAGTCATAGTCTATCTGTGTGACTTATTATTATCTAAATCCGTTCCGCAGCTATAGCGGGATTTAGTTACAAACATACATCCACCTCCATTGCTAAATAAAAACTAAGGTTGATCGCGTATCTAAAGGACAATTCCAATCTAGTTGCAGTCTCATCTCAGCGACAATCAATGTCAAAAATGTAGGAAAATGAGAGGTATTTTTGACAGATTGAGATTGAGGTCAGACTGTGAACATTCTTAAAATTACTATGCGTCGCGTATCGTCGGTCGCGTAACGCCAGAGTCCAGACAGACAAGTAGATAGTACAGGGGTTCCCAACCTTTTCTTGGTCAGGGACCACTTTTATATTATTCTTGTTAGCAGGGACCACTATGTAGGTATAAAAAAAAATTATTTGTAATAATCCAACTGAAACCTTCATTAAAAACTTAATAGGAATTACATACGGCGGCCCGACGTATCACCCCCTCCACCCGCGCTCTTCTCACTCACTGCACGGCGACCAACGGCTCACCGCCTGCTAAATTTAAAATCGTTCGCGGACCACATTTTGGCTTCTGCGGACCACTGGTGGTCCACGGACCACTGGTTGGGAACCACTGAGATAGTAAAACATTCAGGGTCGGCGCACATCTGTTCGTTAACTTCCAGTTAGTATGCTCGACGCACCAACGCATTATCGTTTGAGTGTGTAAAGGTTCAACGCGACCGATGATACGCGACGCATCTTTCATCAATCAATTCAAATGTGTGACCACCCCTAACCTTATACAGTCAACCGATGATGTGTCAGCGCGTCGCGCGAATAAATAGATGCGATCGAAGTTACGCCCATTAAAACAGACATTCAAACTAATGAAGTCACAAGTACGTATCTACGTATCCCAAAATTTCACATTTATAATTGGCATTACTTCGGATTTTTTAATACTTTACATTATATCTATGACAATAAAACCTACATTGTACTAATAACCTACATTTTCTTCATAACGAAGACCCTGGCAATCGTCCAGGGAAGTCAGAAGACAGGGCTGGTTCAAACTTCACAATACAGATAGCAAAGTCGTTGTCATTTTAAACTTCTCCCCGATAGTTCGTAATTTCCGTGTGTCGTGACTCGTGCAGTTAGCTACGTGAACACGATGTTTAACTTATTAAAGTTTTGTCACTGAGTTATAGATAGGTTATATGTTAGTACATTCTTTGAGTAGCATGAGGCACTGCTGGGGCACATGCCTCCTATTTATGAAATCCCTTTCACAAAGCCTGTGCCCCAACCAGCCCAGTGGCCCGCGGGCCCATTGCGGGTTCGTAGATGTCACATGTCTTCGAATTTTTGGTTCTAGGACATGCCGAATTCCTCACGATGTTTTCCTTTACCGTTTTGAGAGCAGTAGTATCTTTGAGTCATCATCATCTGCCTAGCTTTTTCCTAACTATTTTGGGGTCGGCTTCCAGTCTAACCGCATGCAATTGAATACCAGTATTTAGCATGGAGCGATAGCCTATCTGACCTCCAGTGGTATCTTTGAGTATGGCTGTGGGACAAGCCATGACATCACCATGGTCGTTTAGCCGAAAGACGTCCATTGTTGGACATAAGCCTCCCCTAAAATATGCCTCGCCGTAGCTAAGGGTAGGTGAGCCACCGGGCACTAGGGGCCATTTCATAGTGCTTGTCAATTTGGGGAGGGGTCAGCCTCGTTGGTTAAGTGGTCGCAAGCGAGATCCTGGGTTTGATTCCCGGGTGGGGCAAAATTTCTTAGTAGCAGCTCGGAGTCTGGATTTGTGCCGGGTTGATGGCCATTGGCTCGCCCCCCATTACACGAGACTTTATTTTATTTATTTCAGGTGACGCAGGCCCTTAGATAAATACCATAAGGTAGCCCGCGAAATTAAAATTTTCTTACGTTTTTGCAATTTGCTGCGTCAGTACTAAGTTGTACGTTGTTAAGAATATGATTCGTGGCCGTAACAAATATTTATTTACATAATTATAATTATTAAAGTCATCAACACAACTCTCTAAGATCAAGTAATCCTACTGAGTGACTGTTTCATGAAATCTTGACATTTTAGGATTATGCTAACTTAACAAGTGGTATTACTGATTCTAATGATTATAATTATGTAAATACATATTTGTTACGGCCCCGAATCATATTTTAATCAACGTACAACTTAGTACTGCCCAGGAAATTGCAAAAAACCTAAGAAAATTTGAATTTCGCGGGCTATCTTGGAGCATCCACCTTAACCTAAACATACATATTTTTACTATAAAATAGTACTTCACTAGCTAGTTTTTGTGCTGTTCTGTGGTATTTGTCCGCGGAAGCGACAGAACACCACATCTTGCGGCCAGAAGTCTTCTTCATACTGGCGAAATGTGGGTGTTCATGTCTACCTAACCCTTCGAAATACAAGCGTAAATTTATGTTGTGTTACTCATCATAATCAGACTATAATGTTCCCACTGCTGGGACACAGGCCTCCTCTCGGTGAGAGGGAATGGGTCATAATCCACCACACGGGCCCAGTCCGTACTGGGCCCGTGTGGCTAAAATTCGAAGACGTGACATCTATCAACCCGTGTTGATAGATAATAATAATAATAATAATAATATCCCTGGACAATATCCCTGGACATTTCACACAGCGCCATCTAGTCCCAAGCTAAGCAACCTAATGCTTGTGTTATGGTAACAAGATGGCTGATAAACTACTTATATACATTTTTTTTTTGTAAATACATACATATTATAGATAGAAAAACACCCAGACTCGGAACAAATACATGTAGGTCATACAAATATTTGTTCCGTGCGGGAATCGAACCCGCGACACCCAGCGCAGCAGTCAATCGCTTAACCACTGCGCCAACCGTGTCGTCAAAGATGTCACATGTCTTCGAATTTTTGGTTCTAGGACATGCCGGTTTCCTCACGATGTTTTCCTTCACCATTTTTAGAGTTGTTGCTGATGTTACTACTAGATAGTAATTTAATATGCAAGGAAATGCAGACAGAAATCACCAGTCAGGTAACCTAAATATTTAGTCCATACGAAGTAAACCAAGGAGATAGAAACAACGAAACATCTCTGCTTTGCAATGTAAATGAGAACTAGATTTTAATTGCACCTTGTTTCTACATAGGTTTCCCGATGCACCTAAAGGCTATTCAAATTCGTGTTTCCAATTGATGTTAAGCAAATATCAGCTTTATGTAAGTGAAAATTAAGTTGATTTCTATTGAAAAGAGTGACTACTATTGAAAAAGTTGTAAAAATGCTGAACTTTATTGTGTACTTTACTACGTCCACAAAAAAAATCAGTATTTTTCAACAACGTTATTTTCTCTATAACTCATATCTATATCTATACTTATAATAAGAATGTAAAAAAGTTGTGTCTGTACATTGAATATAGTTAAAAAAGAATAATTGAGGGGGTTTAAGAAACAGTAATAGAACACGAATCTAAAAAAAAAGTCTGTCTGTTTGTCTGTTTGTACACGCTAATCTCCGAAACTACTGGACGGATTTGAATGAAACTTTTTTTGTTATCTAGCTATTAAGCCTGGGCAACATATAGACTATAATTGATTTTGGAAACTGGAACACCTGATGGAGAACCGCAACAGACCAGCTAAACCATAACATATATAGGAATGACATCTTTGCAAAAGTTGTTTAGTCTGATGAATATTTTCTGCTGGGAGAATAAAATTCGAAGATTGAAACATCTGATGTGGAACTCGGAGAGCACAGCTAAAATATGGCATATACAGACATGACATTTTAACAAAATTTGTTTGGTCTGATGAGTATTTTCCGCCGAGATAATAAAAATCAAGGATCAGGAACATTTGATGTGGAAATCAGTTTATACTAATATATTAACATAAGCTAGGAGTACCTCCACGCGGTGAAGGCGGTAACAGTTTGGGCCTTCTTTTCGATGACGATGGTAAATTCATTGAAAACTTGGCTTCACTGGCTAAATCATAATATAATAGATATGCCTTCGGGCTTATGTTATTTGAGTGTTTAATTTCCTTTTCCATTTATATTCGTGACACGGTAGCCTACCCGGTAATGCAGGGATCACTTAGATCTTAATTGCAAAGTTATTAGAGTACTTACATTAATAACCATAACCATACCACGAAAGAGGTCAAATCTTTCGCAATGTTCGAAATTTAAAGATCATTAGATCCCAAGAATCGAATGAAGAACGCCAGGCAAGACTTGATGCTGTTCGACAACATCAGGCTGTATCTCGCCCAGCGGAAACTTCTTCGGATCGTGAAGCACGACTTAGCGCTGATCGTGAGCGTCATGCATCGTCTCGCGTTTCTGACACTTTCACACAAAGAGAATCACGCCTGCGTTCTCAGCGTATTTACGCATCTACATCTAGGTCTCTAGAGACCAGTGAGGATCGTGATGCGCGACTGACCGCTGATCGTGATCGTCATGCATTGTCTCGCGAGTCGGAAACGTTCACAGAAAAAGCATCACGCTTGAGTTCTCAGCGTATTCTCACGTCGACTTCTAGGTCGTTAGAGATCAGTGATGAACGTGAAGTGCAACTGGCCGCTGATTGTGATCGCCATGCATTGTCTCTCGAATCAGAAACGTTCACAGAAAAAGCATCACGCTTGAGTTCTCAGCGCATTCGCACGTTGACTTTTAGATCTCTGGAGACCAGTGAAGAACGTGATGCGCGACTTACGGCTGATCGTGATCGTCATGCATTGTCTCGCGAGTCGAAAACATTCACGGAAAGCGAATCATGCTTGAGTTCCCAGCGTATCCGCACATCCACTTATAGGTCTCTAGAAACCAGTGAAGAACGTGATGCGCGACTTACGGCTGATCGTGATCGTCATGCATTGTCTCGCGAGTCGGAAACATTCACGGAAAGCGAATCACGCTTGAGTTCCCAGCATATCCGCACATCCACTTATAGGTCTCTAGAAACCAGTTAAGACCGTGATGCGCGACTTACGGCTGATCGTGATCGTCATGCATTGTCTCGTGATTGAAGACAGACACTGAAAGCTGCTGGTGTTGATTTGAGAACCGGCTGTTTTTCTCATGGCCAACTTTATGTTGCTTTCTCAAGGGTTAGCCTTCCGGGTTTTATATTCTGGCACCCGACGGAAAAACCAACAATACAGGGTGTTATTGACAGCCCTCCGCAAACTGATAGGGTGGCTTCAGTACATCATATTAAGATGACCGGTACATGTAATTCTTTCAGGAACATTAAGAGAATCCAAAAAAACAGATTTGTTTTATTACCTCACACGCAACGTATCGTTACCGTGGCTAAACGCACGTAGCGGACGGCAGCGCAGCGAGCTTGAGCGAGGCTGTTTTCAGCTGTTTTATTTACATAAATGGAGTGTTGCATACAGAGAACGTAATTTTACATTGAAATAAAGGAATACCAGCAGAAAAAACGGCATATTTTTTTTTTCCTGAGAAAATTTCCAGTGGGATATGATTCAGAATATGGAGCTGAATCAATCCTGTGTTTTTGTGGAGGGCTGTCAATAACACCCTGTATAGTTTATAAAGATTTTTTTTAGAATAGTTATGTTAACTAATTGATATTAATTTCGCTTCATAATTTCGGAATGAAAATAATTCTACCTTTTTATTTTAATGAAGTTATAACCTACCCATTGTCTACAACACTCAATCTAAGGTATACCAAACAAAACCGATGAAGGATTTCGATTAAGTAACGCACAGTTCAAACTCTTGCCGAAATTCCTATCGGAACGAGAAAGGGACTGGATCCGCGTACGAAGTCGCGGGCAGAAGCTAGTTTGTTTATATGTTTGGAAAGTAAATCGCTAACATTTCAGTTATCTATCTAAAGATAATCTACATTGCTACATGAGAAACTACGCATCACGCTGACGTCTCACAAAATCCCACATCGCGCAAGCAGAGTTTACCGCGCAACTAGCATAATAATCTAGATATAAATAAAAATGGATCTTCGAAATGTATGTATGTACGCCCATAACTTTTGAACGACTGCACCAAATTGGATAATTCTTTTTTCGTTCGTTATTGTCAGCATAAGGTTTGTATACATAATTGGACCCGGTAGATGGCGCTGCTTTTTCGGGTAGGATGACGTCTGCCGGGTCCGCTAGGTTCTATCAATCAATCAGCGTTTTACTTATAGGAGTACGGTAGGAGTAGTGTAGGAGTAGGTTAGGAGTAGAGTAGGAGTAGTGTCTCCTACACTACTCCTACTCTACTCCTAGGTTAGGAATAGGGTAGGAGTAAGTTAGGAGTAGGGCAGGAGTAGGGTAGCAGTAGGGATGGAGTAGTGTAGGAGTAGGGTAGGAGTGGGTAGGGGTAGGGTAAGGGGTAGGACACCGCGCTCTAGAAATAATTTATATGGCACAACAACGTTAGCCGGGTCAGCTAGTTATTATGATAAAATTAAAGTTAAAATTTAAAAATTCCAAAAAAAAAAAAACACATTGCACGCTGTTTACAAGAAACGTGGCGTTTTTTTTGCCTTGTGCTACGGAACCCTTCATGTGCGAGTCCGACTCGCACTTTTCCGGTTTTATACAAGTAGGTATGAATTAGCCCGGAGTTTGGGTTTGTGCTGAAGAGTTTGGGTTTGTGCTGAAGGTTAAATGAGATAGTAAAAATAGTAAATGGTATGGAAAATAAGAAATCATGTGGCTATGACGACATTCCAATAGCAGTAATTAAAGAAAATGTAGACATGTTAGCTGAACCTTTGGCTATCTTTTACAATAAATGCATTTCAGAAGGTATCTTTCCGGAACAGTTCAAAATAGCAAAAATTATCCCACTTCACAAAAAGGGCTCTAAAACAGATCCAAAAAACTATAGACCTATCTCTTTGCTCCCTATTCTGTCCAAAATTTTTGAAAAAATTATTAAGAGTAGACTTGTAGTTCATCTAAATTTAAACAAGGTTTTGCACTTGAGACAATTTGGATACCAAAAAAATGTCGGAACAGGGGACGCTATATATACATTGGTGGAAGATATTGTTACTAAATTGAATAGGAAAAAGAGGGTAGCTGGCATTTTCCTTGATTTAAGCTCCGCCTTTGATACAATTGACCACAAATTACTCATTGCAAAATTGGAGCATTACGGTGTGAGAGGTAAAACTTTACAGCTTTTGTCTTCATATTTAAGAAACAGGAAAATGTATGTGGATATTAGTAATATGCAAGCTAATGGTAATACAAATTATAATAAGTCTTCTATGCAAGATATAGTAGCGGGCGTACCCCAAGGATCGATTTTGGGCCCTATTTTATTTATATTATTTACAAATGATTTAATTAATTACATTAATAAAATATTTCCTGACACACAGCTGACAGTTTTTGCAGATGACACCAACGCAATAGTTGAAGCTAACGACATAAAAGAGCTTACCGCAAAGGTTAATGCAGTGTTAACAGGTTTTAAATCTTGGTTTGAAAGTAACAAGCTCATAATTAACACTGAAAAAACCAAAATAATGATATTTAGTACAACCGCTCGTAATAAAGACAGCATGACGATCGCACTTAGTGAAGTTGAAATTGACATAGTTAATGAGGTAAAGTTTCTAGGAATATACATTGACAAATATTTGAATTGGAAAAGGGAATTGCAAGCCATTGATTCGTATATTTCCTCAGCGTGCTATGCCTTACGCAGTCTTAGGGATGAAATAGACATAAAACACCTTAAAATGGTATACTATGCTTTAATAGAATCAAGGTTGAGATATAGTATTCAGTTCTGGGGGAATAGCTTTAAATATAACTGCCAGAGAGCCTTTATACTCCAAAAGAGAGCCATACGAACCATGGTCCGGAAATCGCAAATAGAGAGCTGTCGCCCGCACTTCATAAATTTAAATATTCTTACTGTGCCCAGCCTCTATGTTTTAGTATTGTTGGTGAATTTTAAAAAATACCTGCATAAGTATGAAACAGATGAGGAGAGACAGTTGAGGGAAAGTACGCGCAGGAAAGACTTTAAAAACAAGTTAATACCCCAACTTCATATTGTTCAACATAGTCCTCAATATCAAGCAGTCCGGATTTTTAACAGGTTGCCATTAGATTTAAAAACTATAATTTACAAGAGCTCATTTAAGTCAACACTTAAAGCGTTCCTATTGAAGAAATGTCTGTATTCTATAGACGACGACATATCCACGTTTTAAAATTTGATTAGTTAATACCGACCGAATAATATTAGTTAATAGAGACCGAATAATATTAGTATGTAGTTAGCTTGTAATGTTATTGAATTTTATTGTTAATGTATTTTCTTTTTTCTTTTATCTTATATGATTTATTGTATTATGAATGTGTTAGTTTTATGATTTTTACTGATTTCAAACACAATGTGAATTGTTCCTGAATAAAATGAATTTGAATTTGAATTTGAATTTACACCCTATGCCTGCCGGGGTATGGATAGGGTGTAATCTACAGCACAAATATTTTAGGCAGGCGTGATATGATATTAGAGAGCAGTGGTGGCTTAGTGATAACGGCCGTGACTTACAAGTTGTCGGTGCTTTCATTTGTGTAAATTTCATCACCACTGCTCTCAAACGGTGAAGGAAACCGGCATGTCCTAGAACAAAAGATTCGAAGACATGTGACATCTACCAACCCGCACTGGGCCTGCGTGGTGGATTACGGCCCACTCCCTCTCACAGAGAGGAGGCCTGTGTCTCAGCAGTGGGAACATTTTAGGTTGATTATGTAAGTGATGTTATGCAGTTAAGTATTTTGTAGAAGAAACACAATTTACTAAGCAAAGTATAGTTGGAAACCAACGAGTGGAAGTACTATCGTGTGCACAGACGCCAGCCTGCAGGTCAAGCTACTCGAAACTGTCAAATTTTCCCTTTCAACCTTGAACCTTAATGATTTAGAGATAAAGTTGAAAATGTATTAAAGAAATTTGACAGATGGTAGTAGCTTGATGTGCTGGCGTCTGTACCTTGTGAACTAGTGGCTCAGCTGTGTTGCACCATGCTGCTACTCATGTTAAGGAGAATGCAGTAGATGCTGTTTACATGTCTGTGAAACCATGTCAAAATATCAATTTACCTAGCCTTTTCCCTATGTTGGGGACCAACTTGGGGTCAGCTTGCAACAGCTCCGTTAGTGTCGTAGTCGAAAGCGCGTCTGCTGAGCGCGGGTTCCTGGGTTCGATTCCCATCGGGCTATGAGAGTGAAGGAAGAGAGAGTGGAGTGTCTGCGCACGCACTTGTACCCTATAATATCTATAAGTTAGTGCTGACATCTCTTAGAGGCGCGCGTGGAACACAACGCGCCGTCGGCGTCGACCCGGGCTGCAGTCTGCATTCATAGCGTCGCTTTACGATCGATTTCGGTCACAAAGTCCCGGATTGACAGGTGTAATGTATGGAGTGACAGGACTTTGCGACCGAATTCGGTCGTAAAGCGATCGTTATGCATGTCGAGACTGCAGTCCTTACCGGACGGCGAGCGATGACGACGCTAATAACACTAATGGCATCGTATAAGACGTCATTACCGGTAGTGCAGCACATAGACAAACGCAACGTGTGCGTTATCGGCACGTCAATGATAACGATCGACTCTAACGAGAGTGCAGACCCTGCACTTTGTTGAACTAGTCTATGTTCGATTATAGAACATAGCGTTTTACTTACCAATGGTAACATAAAATAACATCACTTTCCGAGGCACGGAGGGGTCTTGGTATGTAAAGATGGTCACCCATCAACGGACCAACCGCGGCAAGCGGAGCTTAACCTGATCGATCGAACCGTTTTCTTAGCCACAAGCCCCTCCATTTCCATCTCCATTTCAATGCGAGACTACAGTAAGTTAAAAATTCGAAATTCATAGTTAGGCCTAGGCTAATATTCCTATCTCAGACTAGGCCTAACTAAAAATTTAGAATTTTTGCTCCTGCATTTTGGACTCGTATAGGACTTTCTGTTTTTTTTTAACTTTTTTTAAATATAATTTTGTTTTTTATTTTTTTATGATTGTGTTTAGTTTAAGTTGTGATCTTCCTGCATAAGTCACAATAAACACAATGCAGTCACACGATTTTGTCTTATAAGCACTTTCTAATTCTCTAGATAAAAAAAAAGTATTGATGTTTTTATGTAGGTTATACGGCACATATTGGGTATTTATTTTAGCTTTTAATTATTAACAACGAAAATGCGAACCCAACGACACCGACTTCCGAAATTAAAGTTCTTTTTTCCCTTTGTAGTGTCTTTATTGGAAGTGGGTTGATTTTTTTTTGCAAAAAAGTTTTTTATTGTTTTAAGGTGTAGGTATTTATTTTGCTGTAATGCCAATAAACGCATTTTTCTTTCTTTCTACCACCCAAACAAAATCTCCACTTCTAATATAATATATGATAATATCTTCCATCCATACCTCATCTTTTCAAAGTTGGGCAGAATCCCAAGTACTACCATTTGGTGCATCAGCATTGCTTTGAATGTGGCTCAACTTTGAACGAGTGTCGACGGAACGTCTGCCAATCTTCAATGCCGTCAGATAAGTGCAAATTGAATTTAAGCTGAATACTGACTTATGTCAGGGTTTTGTGCTATATATTGTTTCACTATTATGCTATACAGGGTTATTTGTAAAACACCAAAAACCTCTTAAGGGGTCATTGTATTTATCATTATGAACAACTTTTACTATAGGACCAAACCTGAAATCGCGAAAAAAAAATCAGCTGCTCCCTACATTTTGACGAGTTATGCGAACACAAATGTAGGGAACAGCTGATTTATTTTTTCGCGATTTCAGGTTTGGTTCCATAGTAAAAGTTGTTCATAATGATGATGAGTACAATGACCTAACCCTGTATAGCTGCACGTGTTATGTTACGGTTGCCGCGGTCGGTTCGTGGATGGGGTGACCATCCATTGCATTTATCAAACTCAAAACTCAAACTCAAATCATTTATTTCAATTAAACCATTTACAGGCACTTTTGAATTGTCAAAATTAAATAGTCGGTCAGTTAGTCAGAAAGTTGAAGCTAGTTGCCCATTCCAAAGCGTAGATCTCTATGGAGAAGAACGGGCAAGAAACTCCATGGACACTCTTTTAAATCAAGACATTTTTACAAAATCCTGGTTACATTATTCTTATTGCTTCTATATGTGAGAACAATGTTAAGAAACAAATTAAAATTAAAAATATAAAATTAAAAATAAGCCCTGGCAGTTAAGAGATGACCAGTCTCAACAGATGGCGCCCGTTCACGAACATGACGCATGGATCAGCACCACCCAGCTCAACCATTTCGTAGGGAACCGAATGATCCAACACACGCGCCACCACCAGTGAGACATTTAAGTGAGCATGACATGATATGACAACATGACTAATACAGGAAAAAGTATGTGATCTCTTTTGACTTACCTAATATGCTCTTATTATGGATTTGTATTTTTATCGATATATTCAGAAGTCCAGGAAACAATCCCTACTGGCATGGAACCACGGGTAATTACCCATGGACCCACCGGGACCACGGGTAACGAGTGCATATGAAGACCCTTCCGTGCTTCAGAAAGTATGTTAAGACCCTTTGTACACGGCACGGTTTCTTTACGGTACGGCGTATTAACCACGCCGTACGATAACCGTGTCCGTCAACAAGCTTCCATAGTGATCCATACAACATTGACGACCGTGCCTACACTCGGCGAATAAAGCGCAGTTTTTCATGGTTAGAAAAACGTGTGTGTACAAAGGGACTTAGCCGTTGGTCCGGCTGTCATTCATTGACAGTTATTACGGGTACTTAGAAACCCAAAAGTGTTATAACCAGTCTTACCAAGAGGTATCGTGTTACTCAGTGACTGGGCTATGGAGGTGAGATAGGCAGTCGCTCCACGTAAAATACTGGTTCAGCTGCATCCAGTTATACTGGAAGCCGACCCCAACATAGTTGGGAAAAGACTAGGCAGATTGATATCTGATTAGGAGCGATTTATTGTTTTGCTTCATTAACATTTCACAAAACTATTTCTAAGTATAGACGCCAGCAGGTCAAGGTACCCGAAACTGTCAAATTTTCGCAATCAACCTTGAACCTTAATGTTTTATTGATAAAGTTGAAAATCTATTAAAGAAATTTGACAGATTGTAGTAGATTGATGTGCAGGCTGGCGTCTGTACATATTATGTTGTGTACATAAACAATTATAGAATCCCGGAGTCGAGAACAGGGTGTCAGGTTAAGAATTCACGGAATGGAAACTCGTTAACTCGTATCAATTTTGCGGTGAAATCAATATGTATGTTTTGGACAAGACGGCTGCACAGATTTCGATGAAATTTGGCACACAGGTCCATCTTCAAACTCATGATCTGGGGCTTACCACCAGCTGTTATAGCAGGGCAAAAGTTGGACTGCACTGTTTTTTTGTACAAAAAACTAGTGCAGTTCAATTTCCCCCACCCTGGGTGAGGACATTATAGTTATTCTTTCGTCTCAGTGGTACGTTCCCATGGCATAATATCCGACCGGGCGAAAAAGCCAAGAATATTCTTCAAACTCATCATTCGCCGAAAGCTCTTCCCGATCGAACCACTCTGCAGTGAAAACTTTGCACATTATACAACTTAAGTGCGAATTTTAAAACCCAACTTAACTCATAAAGAGTTTCCAAGACGATATGGCAACATGTGCATTTGGATTGAGTGATCTTTTTTTATTTCGTGACAAAATGTGATTGTACATTTAGTCAAAAATAGTCAAATCTCATAGCCCAAAGTAAAAAAATTGTCACTCTCAAGGGTCTTCAGTTATTGCCCAAAGTGTGGACCACTCAATACAGACATTTTACAAAAACGGCTATGAGTCAAATCTCAAAAAAAACTTACTCTACTAACTAAAATACCTCAAAAATTTGTAACCAAATCGTCACAATATTTTTTAAAACCATCAAGCTATTTAACACGTTCACTGTGCAGCTATGATGAGAGAGACTACCCCTTAAGTGCAAACGCAAATTGTAGATAATATGTTGCGTTATGTATAAAAATGATATATTATATATTATCGTTATCTTTAATTTTTCGTAGCCTATTTACGTAAAAAAATTTTTTTTACAAATAAATAAAGGAAAAAATTTACCAGTTAAAAAAATTTCAGTTCATTTCATGATTCTGAAACAAAAATTAGCTCTGCCATACATTTTGACGATCCTGACTTTTTTATGAAACAGCTGTTTTTTTTTGATAACCAACGAAACATTTCTACGCTAGGTACGTAGTCATGTGCTGAATTCATGGATATAAATTACGCACTTGTAAAAAAAATCCTGTACCTATATTTTAAGTGTAAGAAAAACTCGAGAACAAACACATCAAAAACTTTAATAATTACATGTTACTCTTACTAAAAGACAATCTCATCGTATGACTGGAACATTTGCACACCCTCTCTTTCTTTTTGAAACGGACTATCAAGGTGCCTACAGAATGAACAAGAACGGGAAAGTATTGAAGCACGTTTGTTTGAAAACTATACATTTTCATAAAAAGCAAGCTTACTTGCTTATTTTCATTCGCTCAAACATTAGCAGCTTACTGCATTCTCGCAGGATTCACCTGCTTTTGTTTTTGAGCTTAGTTTTCTGTGCTTACTTCGTCTCTTTAGCAGTTTCCACCTTTGTGGACTTGAGGGCAGGTGTCCGGGCACTCTTTTATGTCCATCGCACAGTTCATGCAACAATTAAAACATGGGATACACGAAACGAATGGACTTACAATTAGTGGAAGGATTATAAAACACATGTATTTATTTCTCTTTTCAGGACGAAGCTTACTTTGTATGTTTAAAAAGTGAGCTTAGTTTGATTCTCCTTTGAAATTTTGCGTTACAATTATTTGTAATTTTTCCGGATAAAACAAAGTTTGATTATTTCTTCTGATTCTGTCTGTATTTGGGTTGGTCTGACCTTACGCCCTCATCATCAGCATTGTCACTGAAGAACAGGAGTAAATACCAGCTTGGTAGGAGAAAAAGACAGCTTGGGCAGCAGAATGGTACGCAGAGGATCCAGGGACACAAACAGAAGACAGGAAGCCAGCAACAAACAGAATTCGCAGAAACGCACGCACGCATTAATTAATTTTAAATTTTATTACCGCTGAGAATTTTGTAATGACACATGTTTTCAATATAAAGTGACGGCTAGAAGTAGTCTTTGATTAGTGCCACTAGTGCAGTTTATTTTTTAAAGCATAGACTCGATGCTTAAAAACTTTTTCATTAGTGAAACTTGAAAAGAAGTGAAGTGATAAAAGAGGCTTGGAGGTTTTGTTAAAAAGTACAGTGTTCTGTGCTGTGGAGACTGCGTATCGGCAAGCGTAGTGTGGGACGCGACGAAAATGGTGACTGGGACAGACTGGATGCGACAGGCGGAGGACAGGGTGTTGTGGCTGGGAGAGGCCTTTGTCCCGTAGTGGACTGTGATAGGCTGAGTTGATTGATAGTATTCTAGGTATTATACCTATCACTATCAGTTAGTTTGCCAGAAGTGGCTGAGTGGCTCAATTTTCGACTTACCGTGAAAGACGTATGCCATTTTTTTGTGTTAGTTCTGTAGATATCGGGGCCTCTTTATGTTTATCGTTTTATTCGTAGCGATGCAGTATTTACGTGTGCTTGGATTTTTCCATCAGAATTTCTCAGAATAAATCTTATTGCATTTGATAGCCCAATTCTTGAGGAAGGTTTAGGCTATCTAACATCACGCAACGCCCCTTAGGAGACGAGCAAAATGAAAAAAAGTCGAAAAGAGCACTAAGCGAAAACGAAGAAGTAGCACGGAGCGATGGGATGCGACGCGATGGGATGCGACGTGATAGGATGCGACGCGATGGGCCGAAATTTCACGCGGACGAAGTCGTGGGCAGAAGTTAGTGGTAAATAATTTAGTTTAATGTTCTGTGTCTTGTAATATTAATTATTTTGCATACCTATTATTACACCTTGGGTAGGTGTAATAATAGGTAAAGCTCCCTTCCTCCTTCCTTCTTCTTTCCTCTTCCTTCTTACCTATTATGTACATACAATCAAGAATTTTCTAACTGAACAGACAAATACAAATACAAAATACACTCGAGAGCAATGAATCCGGGTCACTTAAAGAATGTTAAAAATCTCGGAAAATAAAAATGATAGGTTAATGCAATAAATTGTATTTAATAGACAATGTAATACTCCTTAAATGAAAGTAAAAAAAATATGAGTCACCATACATTTTATTAACACAAAATTACATAAAGAAAAAAACTGCTGATCTCTCCTTAAAACAAAAATAGGAAACATGAAATTTTTGAACTTTATTACGATTTTCTTGAATTTTAATACTTCGTATTGCCTCCTCGTGCTTCCATTACTGCGTTTACGCGGTTTGGCATGCTGTACACCAAGTTCCTTATACGATTTTGGGGAATATTTTCCCATTCCTCTGTGAGAGCAATTTTGAGCTCACGAAGCGTGATTGGGGGAGGGTTTCGTTGTTTTACGCATCTGCCTAGCTCGTCCCAAGCATGCTCGATCGGGTTGATATCCGGGCTGCGCGCTGGCCACTCCATACGAGTAATGTTCATCTCTTGAAGGTAGTCATTCACAATCCTACCTGTATGAGGTCGGGCATTGTCATGCATAAATATAGCATCCTCACCTAAATTGACTATAAATGGACTAACGTGATCATTGAGGATTTCTTCCACATATCTTACGCTAGTTAAAGAGCCGTTTTCTATGATCACCAGCTCTGTGCGACTTTCAGAAGAAATTCCGGCCCACACAAGTACAGACCCACCACCGTAGGCTACTTTTTCTTCGATGCATGCTTGCTTGAATCTTTCCCCTGGTCTTCGATACACTCTGTGTCTTCCATCGTGCTTGTAGAGCATAAATTTTGATTCGTCGGAGAACATAACTTTTGACCAATCTTCAATACTCCAATTTACGTGGCTCTGGGCATATCTTAGTCTTGAAATACGATGCCCACGCTCCAGTTTAGGGCCGTTTGCAGGTCTAAGGGGTTTTAAGTTAGATTCAGCAAGCCGACGTCTTACTGTCCATGCACTTGGGTTACTTCCTCCGAGGCGTCGAAACTGATTTGTGAGTTCAGTTCCTGTGAGAAAGCGATTTCGAAGCATGGTGTTCACCAAGTATCGGTCTTCTCGTGCTGTGGTACACCTGGTTCTGCCCGTTCCTGGTCTGCGTAGATTAGAACCAGTTTCTTCGTAACGTCGGAGAACTCTTTGTACTGTTGACAGCGACACACCGACAGTCCTGGCTGTACCGCGCTGACTCCGGCCGGTTTCCAGCATTGTAAGTATTCTGGTGCTTTCTTCAGGCGTAAGCGACATAATTTCAGCTTGAATAATGAATATAGAGCACTATCAACATGGTTTATGTACCCACATAAATGACAGATTACAAACAAAAGCAAAACCAAATGCTGTAATTTCGTAGTTCCATCTTCGAAAGTGGCCCTTTTTCAAATTTGATTTTTTTATGATATAACTTTACAATAACTAAGAAGTTTTAATACCTTCATTTAAGGAGTATTACATTGTCTATTAAATACAATTTATTGCATTAACCTAGCATTTTTAGTTTCCGAGATTTTTAGGATTCTTCAAGTGACCCGGATTCATTGCTCTCGAGTGTAGTTTATTGTGACAAATAGAAAATTACATTACCTACATTTATACGTGGTTGGAGCCTCCATTTAAGCAAACAATGCCTGTATTACAAGGCTCCGCTCTTTCACATCATTGTAATACACCTATACTAACTAGAGTTGACCTTAATGGTAAATATGCAATGTAGTACATTTTTCTGTATTTAGCTTGTATTTACTAATCTTGAGACAGCTGTGCTGCTGGGGAGTTTGTTGCGCCACTTCTTCATCTCTGCGAAAGCACTAGGAAGTGGTGAAGGCGCCCACCCTTCACCACTTCCTAGTATTCGCCATCAAGTGCGTTGCATCGCATCGCCAACACATTAGGTGCATAGCATCGCCCACCAGTGCGTTGCATCGCATCGCCATCACGTGCGTTGCATAGCATCGCCAACACATTCGGTGCATCGCATCGCCTTCAAGTGCGTTGCATCGCATCGCCAACACATTAGGTGCATCGCATCGCCATCAAGTGCGGTGCATCGCATCGCCTTCAAGTGCGTTGCATGCATCGCCAACACATTCGGTGCATCGCATCGCCTTCAAGTGCGTTGCATCGCATCGCAGACACATTCGGTGCATCGCATCGCCATCACGTGCGGTGCATCGCATCGCCATCACGTGCGGTGCATCGCATCGCCATCAAGTGCGGTGCATCGCATCGCCATCACGTGAAATGCATCGCATCGCCATCAAGTGCGTTGCATCGCATCGTCATCAAGTGCGTTGCGTCGCATCTCCAACACATTAGGTGCATAGCATCGCCCACCAGTGAGTTGCATCGCATCGCCATCACGTGCGTTGCATCGCATCGCCAACACATTCGATGCATCGCATCGCCTTCAAGTGCGTTACATCGCATCGCCAACACATTAGGTGCATCGCATCGCCATCAAGTGCGGTGCATCGCATCGCCTTCAAGTGCGTTGCATGCATCGCCAACACATTCGGTGCATCGCATCGCCTTCAAGTGCGTTGCATCGCATCGCAGACACATTCGGTGCATCGCATCGCCATCACGTGCGGTGCATCGCATCGCCATCACGTGCGGTGCATCGCATCGCCATCAAGTGCGGTGCATCGCATCGCCATCACGTGAAATGCATCGCATCGCCATCAAGTGCGTTGCATCGCATCGTCATCAAGTGCGCTGCATCGCATCGCCTTCAAGAGCGTTGCATCGCATCGCCAACACATTCGGTGCATCGCATCACCTTCAAGAGCGTTGCATCGCATCGCCAACACATTCGGTGCATCGCATCGCCTTCAAGAGCGTTGCATCGCATCACCTTCAAGTGCGTTGCATCGCATCGCCAACACACTCGGTGCATCGCATCGCCATCACGTGAGGTGCATCGCATCGCCATCAAGTGCGTTGCATCGCATCGCCACAAAGTGCGTTGCATCGCATCGCCATCAAGTGCGGTGCATCGCATCGCCTTCAAGTGCGTTGCATGCATCGCCAACACATTCGGTGCGTTGCATGCATCGCCAACACATTCGGTGCATCGCATCGCCTTCAAGTGCGTTGCATCGCATCGCCTTCAAGTGCGTTGCATCGCATCGCAGACACATTCGGTGTATCGCATCGCCATCACGTGCTGTGCATCGCATCGCCATCAAGTGCGGTGCATCGCATCGCCATCAAGTGCGGTGCATCGCATCGCCATCACGTGATATGCATCGCATCGCCTTCAAGTGCGTTGCATCGCATCGCCTTCAAGTGCGTTGCATCGCATCGTCATCAAGTGCGTTGCATCGCATCGCCACCAAGTGCGTTGCATCGCATCGCCATCAAGTGCGGTGCATCGCATCGCCTTCAAGTGCGTTGCATGCATCGCCAACACATTCGGTGCGTTGCATGCATCGCCAACACATTCGGTGCATCGCATCGCCTTCAAGTGCGTTGCATCGCATCGCAGACACATTCGGTGCATCGCATCGCATCGCCCACTAGTGCGTTGCATCGCATCGCCTTCAAGTGCGTTGCATCGCATCGCCAACACATTCGGTGCATAGCATCGCCTTCAAGAGCGTTGCATCGCATCGCCTTCAAGTGCGTTGCATCGCATCGCCATCAAGTGCGTTGCATCGCATCGCCATCAAGTGCGTTGCATCGCATCGCCACCAAGTGCGTTGCATCGCATCGCCATCAAGTGCGGTGCATCGCATCGCCTTCAAGTGCGTTGCATCGCATCGCAGACACATTCGGTGCATCGCATCGCCATCACGTGCGGTGCATCGCATCGCCATCAAGTGCGGTGCATCGCATCGCCATCACGTGAAATGCATCGCATCGCCATCAAGTGCGTTGCATCGCATCGCCAACACATTCGGTGCATCGCATCGCCTTCAAGTGCGTTGCATCGCATCGTCATCAAGTGCGTTGCATCGCATCGCCAACACATTAGGTGCATCGCATCGCCCACTAGTGCGTTGCATCGCATCGCCTTCAAGTGCGTTGCATCGCATCGCCAACACATTCGGTGCATAGCATCGCCTTCAAGAGCGTTGCATCGCATCGCCTTCAAGTGCGTTGCATCGCATCGCCAACACACTCGGTGCATCGCATCGCCATCAAGAGCGTTGCATCGCATCGCCATCAAGTGCGTTGTATCGCATCGCCATCAAGTGCGTTGCATCGCATCGCCACCAAGTGCGTTGCATCGCATCGCCACCAAGTGCGTTGCATCGCATCGCCATCAAGTGCGGTGCATCGCATCGCCATCAAGTGCGGTGCATCGCATCGCCTTCAAGTGCGTTGCATGCATCGCCAACACATTCGGTGCGTTGCATGCATCGCCATCAAGTGCGTTGCATCGCATCGCCACCAAGTGCGTTGCATCGCATCGCCATCAAGTGCGGTGCATGCATCGCCAACATATTCGGTGCATCGCATCGCCTTCAAGTGCGTTGCATGCATCGCCAACACATTCGGTGCATCGCATCGCCTTCAAGTGCGTTGCATCGCATCGCAGACACATTCGGTGCATCGCATCGCCATCACGTGCGGTGCATCGCATCGCCATCAAGTGCGGTGCATCGCATCGCCATCACGTGAAATTCATCGCATCGCCATCAAGTGCGTGGCATCGCATCGCCATCAAGTGCGTTGCATCGCATCGCCACCAAGTGCGTTGCATCGCATCGCCATCAAGTGTGGTGCATCGCATCGCCTTCAAGTGCGTTGCATGCATCGCCAACACATTCGGTGCATCGCATCGCCTTCAAGAGCGTTGCATCGCATCGCCATCACGTGAGGTGCATCGCATCGCCATCAAGAGCGTTGCATCGCATCGCCATCACGTGAGGTGCATCGCATCGCCATCAAGTGCGTTGCATCGCATCGCCATCAAGTGCGTTGCATCGCATCGCCAACACATTCGGTGCATCTCATCGCCATCAAGTGCGTTGCATCGCATCGCCAATTCCTAGTGCTTTTGGGGTCTGTCTTTTGTAATTTTGACGCTCGAAAAGCGCTGATTCTCAGCCTAACTTGAATAAATGACTTCTGATTTTGATTCATACTTAATCGGTTAAATGACACTGAACGGGACAAATAGAAGTTTTATTCTTACTACGCCTGGGCGTGTTTAGTGTCCCGCTAAGTGTTAATATTATAAATGCGAATGTAACTCACTCTGTTGTTTGTTACCTTTCATACCTAAGCCACTGAACCGATAGTAATAAAATTTGGCAGACAAGGACCTGGAAACACTACTTTTCATCCTGGATTTTTGTTGTATCAAAATACACGCAGCCGAAGTCGTGAGTAAAAGATCTTAGATTTTTGTCAGAGTGCATATTAAAATGAATTTTAGTATATTATCAACACTGTTAAAATTCAAATAAAAGTGATATGCATTTCAAAAACTTTAATAGTTAACTTGTTACACCTCATAAAACATTCTCATACCACCTGCACTGTGTTACACCTGCAAACGCAAACTTTATTGTCGACTATTTGCAAAGTTTCTTTCTCTTCGTTTTTAGTACAGCAAGAAATTAAACATGGACATAATATAGGGTATAAAGCCACTAAGAATAGCACTAAAAACGGGCAGAATGGCAAATAAGGAATACAACACATATGTTTAAAAACTAAGTATGTTTTAGACAATTCTCGAGACTTTTTTTGAATTATTGAGCTTAGTTCTTATCTGTGCTTCGTTTTGATTCAATTTTTGTGCTTAGTCGTCTTTATCAAGTTTAGGAAGACTACCGGTATACTTTACTTCGTCTTCAAAGGTAGCCACAACACATCTATGTTTAAAAACTAGGCATTTTTTAAACAATTCTCAAGACTTTTTTATAATAACGAGCTTAGTTATTTTCTGTGCTTAGTTTCGTTCCTATTTTCGCGCTTGGTAGTCCTTGTTAAGTTTAGGAAGACTGCCAGTATTATTTTCCTCGTCTTCAAGAGTAGCCCAAGTTAGGCAGGTATAGCAACAAATAAGGCACGTAAGACAAGGACTCATTACCATTAATAAATGCAAAAAAATACACATTCAGGAATCAGTTTCATTCGTTACTCATTTTTTCTTCTGTGATTTTGAGCTTAGTTTGTGTTTTATAAAATTGAGCTACAAATTAAGCACTTTTTCGTTACAAAAGAATATAAATTTACATGCAAGTAAAATTGAACCGTGTGTTGTGTTCTGTCCTTAGTTTAGATCCAAAATTTTTGTTTCCCGTCTGGCTTGCAATTGATTATAGCTTAGACAAAGGACATTCGAATATTCTAGAAACACACACTGTCACTAACAGAAATGAAGATGAAGAAGACTTTTTAATTATTACACGAGAATTTTAAATATTTTTTTGATGAATTTTTTGGATTTCTATCCTATTGACACCGGTGTCGAAAGTTGTGACAGCTTGAAAAGTATAGACAAGTAAAAAGAGCATAGATAGAAAGAGAATTTATTCGGATCTTTTAGCGCGTGACCACACCTTTTTGGGGACTTACCACCAGCGGTGCTATTCTATAGAAATCTCACCGTGATAACTTGCGGTAAGTCCCCTGATAACATATTTAGGGAATTTACAGTTCTGCTATGTAGGAATGTTGTGGAATTTACAGAAGTGACATACTTCTGTATGGCGAAGGACCGATAGATGGTGGAACAGACGAGTCCTAGAGTGGAGACCGTATATCGGCAAGCGTAGTGAGCTAGATGGACCGACGACCTTAAGAAGGTGACTGGGACAGACTGGACGCGGAAGGCGGAGGACAGGGTGTTTTGGTGCAGTCTGGGTGAGGCCTCTGTCCAGCAGTGGACTGCGATAGGCTGAATTGAGTTAACACTTCTGCCTCCTTCGAGAAATACATCGTCGTGACATTAGGTTTAGGTATTACAAATAAAAACAGGCCAATGGGATCGTAATATTTATTATCAAAGTGCCGAGGATCGAGCCTCTCTAGCAGAATTGTCACTGCTCTTGACAATTTCATCATCATCATCGTCCAGGTGCACTATATGACACTCGCAACACTTCATACCTGGAAATTATTAATAATATTGAACACATTTTATGTTGCCAGCAGGTGGAGCCGTGGTGGTCCAGATAGTAACGGCTCCGACTTACTAGTTGTAGGTTCGAACCCAGACAGGCGCATTACTTCGTGTAAATTATATCATCACCACTGCTCTCAAAACGGTGAAGGAAAACAACGTGAGGAAACCGGCATGTCCTAGAACCAAAAATTCGAAGACATGTGACATCTGTCAACCCGCACTGAGCCCGCGTGGTGGATTACGGCCCACTCCCTTTCACCGAGAGGAGGCCTGTGTCCCAGCAGTGGGAACATTGTAGGCTGAATAAGCTAAGTTATACTAACAATTTTGATGTTGGCAACATAATAAGAAGAGAAAGCAGGAACAAAGAGAAGCCACGAGCATTAATCACCACGGTTGCTCTAGGCCAGTGGTTCCCAACCAGTGGTCCGTGGACCACCAGTGGTCCGCAGAAGCCAAAATGTGGTCCGCGAACGATTTTAAATTTAGCGGGCGGTGAGCCGTTGGTCGCCGTGCAGTGAGTGAGAAGAGCGCGGGTGGAGGGGGTGATACATCGGGCCGCCGTATGTAATTCCTATTAAGTTTTTAATGAAGGTTTCAGTTGGATTATTACAAATTATTTTTTTTTATACCTACAGAGTGGTCCCTGCTAACAAGAATAATATAAAAGTGGTCCCTGACCAAGAAAAGGTTGGGAACCCCTGCTCTAGGCGGATTGGCGATTTTCAAAAGATCAACCTCTGCACGAATGCCCTTAGGATGCCACTGGGGTTAGAACACTGCGCACCAGGGCTGTGCATCGTTTTCACATTGTTGCATAGAAACAGTCTACTTGCGACTCTGTGAACATCCCATCAATCATTGTCATCAGTTTCATCCTCATCCGCACCAATAATCAATCTGCCTAGCCTTTCCCCATGTTAGGGTTGGCTTCCAGTCTCACCGGATGCAACTGGATACCAGTATTTTACATGGAGCGACTGCCAATCTGACCTCCACAACCCAGTCACTGGGTCACACGACTTCCCACGGCATCTAACGACCCGTAACGATTGTCAAAGATCTACAAATAACAGCTGAGACCAACGGCTTAACGTGCTTTGCAAGTTACGAAGGAATCTTGGGATGTAAAGATGGTCATCCATCCACGGAGCGACCGAGACAAGCGTAGCTTAACCAGATCGATCGACTCGTGTGGCTGTTATCACTTGGCCACGAGCTCACAGCTTCATCAGCACCCTGAACGCATAATTATATTGCACACGCAGGGCGTTGCAGTCGCTCCATGTAAAATACTGGTATTCAGCTGCATCCGGTTAGACTAGACGCCGACCCCAACATAGTTGGGAAAAGCTAGGCAGATGATGATGGCGCAGGGGGTTGTACAGTCCGCGTGTTTATGAGACCCATAGGCTGCTCGTGTAGAAAGATGTTAGATATCCTCTTAACAGCGCTGTTTTCACTTCAGTGGTACAACGAGCAAACGGCTATGAACATCAAGAAATCATCCGTCTACGTCATCGTAACACAGGGTCCAGTTGAAAACCAGCGTCAGTCATTAGCTGTCTGACATTCATGCTGAACTGGGCCTTTTTGGCACAGCCGTAAGGCACAGAATGCTATATTAAGTTTTTTTCTGATTTTGTGTGAATATTGTGTGGCTGGGTCAAATAAACTAATTTTCTTTCTTTCATATCCTTGGTGGAAAGGCCTAAAACCGCGGTGAATAAGAATGCGAACTATAGGCAAGATCGTCGAACTCTTACACCTTAAAAACACAGTACCTTTTATACACAGTGGAAGGCAGGATAGGCAAGGGATACAAATGGATGGAAAGCAGCAAAAGCGCGGTGCGCACACGCAGAAACACATGTGCCCATAGGCTGTGGACTTACGACCAGTCCAGGGGAACCCATTGGTCTTATAAGCATTTTTGCCTGATTTTTGTATAAGTTTGTTTCGCTGATTTTGGCATTGCGATATGTAAATAGAGAATAGACAATGATTCGTTGGATTTGATAGTGACAGAACAAATGTCAGCTAAAAGGATGTAGGGGGGGCATATTGTAAAAAAGGATTTTAAGGTTTTATTCAATCTCTTTGGTCTGTAAGTAATGCTGGGGCCACATTATCACGCGCCGGGCTGCTAGTGCACTGCGTGTCCAATACCACAACGTCTTCAGGATGCTGATGCGGCTGCCTCGCTATTGTAGTGCATCCAGTGGCGTGCACACAGTTTTAAGACAGGGTAGGCAGAAAATTGTACTCACCAAAAATACTACACGTTGGTTTTGGTTCGTCGTCTTGTCGATTGATGATGTAGGTAATTGCCAAATGCCAACTCAAATGTCCATAGATTGACTGATTTTATAGACATATCAATTTACTTATATTCGAAGTGGCCTTTCGGCGCGTTTGTTTGATGGTTGGTAATGTTTGTGTGATTTGCAAAATTTAAATAAAATCATTGAAAAGATGGTGGTGTGAGTATACTAAGTAGGTACCTATATAGGATTGTTTTATTTGTATATTAAATCTACACGCCTATCTTTCTGTAAGAATATCTGCAATATGGAATCGTAAAAGTTGGGAAGGCGTTTTATTTCCGTAAGAAGGTTTTTTTCTATTGAAATCGTGGAAAGATCTGTAAGTCGTTGCTGGCCTTGTGTATTTCTTAAGTAGGTGTGTAAACGTTTTAGCGACGAGAATGACCTTTCGGTTGAAGCACTGCTCGCGGGAACTGTAACAATTAATTTTGCCAAACGCAGTACTTCGGGAAAAACTGTATTTATGTTATTTTCGTAAAAATGTTCTATAATTTTGTAAATACTAAGGTTTTTGAATTCGGCAGATTTATAAACACATTTGAGCTCATTGATAAGGCGGTCTAAGTTAAAGTCGTATAATTTATAAACATTTACGAATTGCGATACTAATTCAACCGGAAAATTGTCATTATATTTATTGAAATTTTCGCATGAAAGTAGTCCAAAAAATTTTAACTTTCAGATTTTTATATCGGTCGCGACATTCGATGGATATATTGTCTATTTCAATAAAAATGCGCTTAAAATTGGTTTTCGCGTCCACAACATTACGTTTTTGTTTTGGCGACCCTGTGATTATTTTTACGCCTTCAAAAATTAATTCAAACCTAGATCTGAATGATTCCAAAAATGATTCAAAGTCCCTAATTTTTTTAATGCAATAAGTCACATCTGATGTCTTTTTTTGCATAATTTCGTAAAGCACATTAGTTTCTGCGAATATTTCGTTAAACACATGAAGTAAAAACTGGAATTGAAAGTCTTTTAAATTGTGTAACAAATACGAAACTTGACTTAATGTCTCACCATCCCAAGAGTCTCCGTTTTCAGCCATATCCTCAAATAAATCAACTAAATGTAAATAAGAATTGAAAATTACATTTACAGTACGCGAATTTGTAAGTCCATCGAGTGTCAACAAACGAAACAAAATAACCGATTACTGTGTAGGTATGCAACCTGTCAGCCAATGAGATGAATCATATTGTTTTGTATTGAATTTACGATTGACTTTACCTTTTTTTTTATTAATTGCAAGTCCGGTATAGTATAATCCTATCTCGTTAACTTGTTTTTTTTTCACTAAAAGATAGTTTTGAAAACGCGTCATATTTTATTTTATCAATACACACACCATCTGAACAACTTTCACAGACAATATTATCCATTTTTCACTCTAATCACAATGTTAAAATCCTAAATATCTGATAGCGTAAGTCACAAACACAACACACATCAAACAATAATGGCTACTATTGACTATTGAAATTACGTAGTAAAAAGGAAAATTAATACGACAAAAAAATGATGGCAATCTAACTATCTAAAATTCAATGAAACAATGTTACTTCTTAAAATATTCGCATTGCATAGCAAACCTTCGTCGGAAATGTTCGGTTAGGATCGTAATTTTTCGTGTTAGCTAGAACAACTCGAACAAGACACTGGCTTTTCATGCAGTTGTGTGCGTGATTTTTGTCATTGTGTGTCAGCAAAGCCCACGTAGCTATAGGAACGCACACACATAAAAATACGCATGACCACGAGTTTCCACGGAGCACACATACAATATATTCAGAGACGAATAGTTTGTGTCTTTGCCGTTGGCAAAGGCGAGGTGGCGCTAGTGCAGTAAACTGTATCGATCTTAATGATAACACCGGCACTCGATAGGTGGAGCTGATTTATGATTTAAGATTTTTATGTTGTTTTGTTTATTGATAAAATAATATTAGATCTATTATCAGAACTAGGGTAGGCAGTGTCTTTCTGTCTTTATGGAACGCACGCCACTGAGTGCATCTCCACATATAGACAAATTGTCAAAAAAAGCTAAGTTCCGCAGCATACGCTGTTAGAAAAATTCGTAATTTAACTGATATAGAGACAGCCCGTTTAGTGTACTTTAGCTATTTCATAGTGTAATGTCGTACGGTATTCTATTGTGGGGAAATGCCGCTGATATTCAGACTATCTTTGTTTTGCAAAAGCGAGCTGTTCGATCAATTTATAAATTAAGTCCGAGACACTCGCTCAGAGAAAAATTTTAAGAAATTAATGTTATGACTGTGCCTTCTCAGTATATTTATGAAAATCTTTAATATGCCCATAAAAATATAAAATTGTTTAAAAAATACAGTGATATCCATGATATAAATACTAGGAACAAACACAAATTTGTTCTACCTACAACAAGGCTCAAGAAAATAGGTGGCTCGTTCAGATGCCAATGTATACGCTTTTACAATAAAGTTCCAAGCCCCGTTCAAGATCTAAGCCTTAATAAATTCAAATCATTCATTAAACGTAAGTTGTGCCAGAAAGCTTTTTATACCGTTAAGGCTTATATCGAGGACAAAAAGGCTTGGGATTAAGCTGCTTCCAATTTTTACATATTGAATGTGTTTATTTTTTATTTTTGTTTTGTTGATGTTTTTTGTTTTTATATACACTTTGACATTGATGAATTTGATATATACTATGACATTTGCTTACTTTGTAAAGTATTCTATTATTTTAATTATTGTGAATGTGAAGACTATGTGGGTCATTGTATTTATATTATTTTTCTCTCTGTTCTCTTAGTTTTTGTCGTGGTCTGGCAGTTTGAGTAATTAATGTGGCCTACCCAAATGTCCTTTCTTTGGTATTGTTCGTCGGATCGTTGAGCTCCCTAAGTTTTGAGTTGAGCTGCACGATTTCTGACAAATGCGTGCACTGACTGGACAGGTCCTCTCAAACTGTTTGGTTCTTTCTTCAAAAAAACCATCTCAGACATAAATCTACATGGTCTTCACATGATCTGACCAAGATTATGTCTGGACTTTAAAAGAGACTGTGACGTCTGAGTTTGTTTCGGCCTTTCTTCTCAGACTAGTCAGATAGGAAACGCCGACCTCATCTAGTTTTAAAATATGATTGACGTGTAAAAGTGTTTGTACAAACCTACTTACAAAAATAAAATCATTTATCATTTATCTGAAATGTTTGCGGAGGCGCGATCGGGACGGCTTTCATACATACAGAAGAAAGTAGCCTACTTATTGCAGCGCGTGCCAGGCAGTAGCAACAGTATCCTGCCGATGGTTGTATTTCGTGCGGATTGTCCTATCCAGAACAAATGGATGCATGTCCGATTATAATTTAAGTGTCTTCAAGGCTAGAGTGGATAGACTCATAATAAATTAGTGCGCTTTACCATCAAAAATTGCATCATTGCTTTCCATCAGACGGGATCGCAGTCAAGCACTAGTTTATATCATTAAAAAAATTGTAATGGGTGTTGACTAACATAGTGCAAAAGATTTTACTAACACAATAGTACCTATAATTGTAATAATTTAATTTTTCTGTATTTTTCTTTATTTTTATTTTTTATTGTATGGAATGTTTTTATCTGAAATAATCTGATTAATAATTATCGCGAAAAGGCGAACTCTCGCCCTCTCTTGCACACTGATTGACGTCTCGCTGAGAAACAGCGAGCGTGCGAAGTGTTGTTCGCGTTATCTCGACAATGTAGCCGTAGCATTATGATCAAGCGAAGTCTCAAAAGAATGCAAATTATGCGAATATGGCATCTTCACGCGTACTTAAGTCCACAGACATTTTTAATTGTTCAAATTAAGTTCCCTAAAAAGCAACAGTAAAATGAAAAAAAAAAACAGGTATTTTATGTTTTTTTTTACCTTTCTCTTCTCGTGAAAAGTCGTCGTTGCGGGCTACACAACATCACATTTTCATCCCCCAAATAATGTCGGAAACAATAAAACATAAAATGGAACACCTCCTTCAGGTCTTCATAACTTATTAAACCCGACGCGAATGTCTCCAACTTAATCCTAAGTGAATCTCACCAACTTTGGAGCACGCTTTATGAAACTACAGATTTTGTACTACTGTATACAGGCTGGTTTAAACGATGTCAATGCTTAAAGGGGGAGATAAGGGCTAGGAAAACTTATTGCAAACTTAGGTGTTCAATATAAAGTTTGGCTTTTTCTGTAATGTAAAATTTTGTTTTTTTTTTAATCTTTTGTCGTGGTGGTGGTTTAAATTATTGCTGCTCTTGGTTCCAGGGTTGAAACCTTTGTAGGTATACTTTTAGCCTAATCTAGGTATGCGACTCACCCTGCGTCCTTATCAAAGAGATCGTTCGCGTTCTCATGTCACAAAGTTGTTCAGAAAACCGAAAGGCGGCGCGTCGCGGCGCGGCGGTGGCGGCGCGACCACGAGTTTGGGTTCGCTGAACGAAATGAACGTTATACAACGGCTACATTGTCGCAATAAAGCGATCTACACTTTGCGAACTCTCTTTCTCTCACTGAGACGTCGAGTCGTGTGCGAGAGTGAGCGCGCGAAGTGTACTTTGCGTTATCGCGACAATGTAGCCGTAGCATTAGGACGCAGCCTGGTTTAGCTTTAACGCGTTCTGTTAAAATTTCATCAAGTATATAATTCTTAAACTAAGGTCAGGTAATTCATTATAATAATATTATGTTGCCAATACGCAGAGAGAAAGCGCAGTAATCAACTGCTCCAGAAATACCATCTTCGATAACTTGAAACACTCTGTATAAATATTTGTTTTAAATGTGCCCGCGATTGTTTTTGTTTACAAAGTTTGTTTTGAATTGTTTGTGTGCACAAAGTTGGTGTTGGTTATTTAATAATAGCTTCAACTTGTAGAACTTGGGGCTAAAATAACGGTGCGATATCTTTTGCTCGTAGCCTTTGTGCAGCGTGGTATCTTTTTCCTGTGTACTTTTCGGTACATCAAAACCTCTCGCAGTCTATTGTTATACATATATAGGCCCCTCCCGATTGGTCCCCGACAGCATATTCCCGGGGTTTTGGTTTGAAATCCGGGCATGTATCAATGTGACTTTTTTGATTTATACGCACAGACGCCAGCACATCAAGCTACCCAAAACTGTCAAATTTTCCCAATCAACCTTGAACCTTAATGCTTTAGTGATAAAGTTGAAAATCTATTAAAGAAATTTGAGAGATTGTGGCAGCTTGATGTGTCGGCGTCTGTACTTTCTGAGTGCATCTTGGACATTACTAACATCGGTAAAGGAATGATGATAATGAGGAAATCTGGACTTATCCTACTATAATATTATAAACGCGAAAGTTTGTATGGATGGATGGATGGTTGGATGTTTGTTACTCTTTCACGCAAAAAACTACTGAACGAATTTGTATGAGGACTGCAAATAGTTTATAACCAGGATTAACACATAGGATGCTTTTTATCCCGATATTCCCACGGGATCGAGATCTAGTAGTCAATTTAAGACTGGAATCGCCAACCCGTCTTGAGCGAGCGTGGTGATCAACGCCTGCTCTGTATAAGAAGAGGTCTTTGCTCTGCACTGGGACAGTACTATCTTCTGAATCTAGATCATCACGATTTGCTGGATTTCTTCATCTTAGGCAGAAATTACAGTATCTGCACCACGTGCTACGGTCTTTACATTGACATATCTCTTTTGTTTCGTTCACGTTTCTACTAATCCAAATATCTACCTAGCCTCTTCTCAGCTATGTTGGGGTTGGCTTTCAGTCTAACTGAATGCAGCTGAATACCAGTATTTAACATAGGGTGACTGTATATTTGACCTCCATAACCCAGTTATTAAGTAACACGGTACCCCTTGGTAAGACTAGCGGCGTCCACATTCATATTGGAACGAAGTTCCTTATCGCGCGCTGCGAAAGGGGCTAGACGGAAAAAATTAAGACCAAAAGTTGGAACGACACTTTTTGCTATAGTTGTAAGCCGTGCGGCGTGCGCGTGTTTCTCTGTCTGTCTCTCTCTCTCTTTGAACTTCGTTCCATCCGGGTGTCCATTGACACCTCTCAAGTTTTATTCTCTATTCAAATCCACAGCTTTAAATATTCTTGCAACCTCGATCTAGAATACCAACTCAGCATAATCAGTCTCTAATGTTCCCACTGCTGGGACACAGGCGTCGTCTCTTCAAGAGGAAGTGGGTCAAAAATCCACCGCGCGGGCCCAGTGCGGGTTTGTAGATGTCACATGTCTTCGAATTTTTGGTCATGCCGGATTCTCCACTATGTTTTCCTTCACCGTTTTGAGCGCAGACAAGGCTACAGAATACAGACTTAAACCAATCATATTTACGCTCTACTTGCCGAACTAAGGATATAAATCAAAACCATACTTTAACTCTAGTTAGAACATGATCTTAACCAGCTAGAACAGTTTAACTAGGATTAACGATAGTTGTTATAATTCTCAATCTAAGTCACGTTACAGTTAAGTTAACGTCGGTACAAGTTGTGTAAGTTAGCGTGGTGCGATGCTTAACCTGACATGTTGACGGTACTTGCTGATATAGATCTATACTAGCTGCGCCTCGTGGTTTCATATGCATAAGTCTCGATTTTGTGTGGATATCCGGATAAATAGTTTTCTATGTGTTAATCCTTGTTATAAACTATCTGTGTGCCAAATTTTATTCAAATCCGTTCAGTAGTTTTTGCGTGAAAGAGTAAAAAACATCCATCCATCCTCACAAACTTTCGCGTTTATGATACTACTAGTAGGACTAGTAGGAAGTTGGTTGTGTGTAATTAATAGTTAATGGTGAGTTACACTAGGAAGTTGTATTGGAAAATCAATTAAGGGACGGTTTTTTGAACCAATTTTTAAAAATCAACCGACTTCCAAAAACGACACTACAAAGTGAAAAATAACTTTAATTTCGGAAGTCGGTGTCGTTGGGTTCACATCTTCGTTGTTTGCCACCGACTTCCGAAATTAAAGTTATTTTTCACTTTGTAGTGTCGTTTTTGGAAGTCGGTTGATTTTTTTTTTGCAAGAATGTTTTTATTATTTTTCACTTTTAAGTTGTAATTTTTACCAGTAATTTTGGTTTAAAAACCAAACTACTGAACCGTTTTTGATGAAATTTCTATGGGACCATTTGGAATATCGGTTGCCAAGCGACGGAGATATGAGCGAACAAATATAAAAAAAAAAAAAATACAATCATCCGAATTGAGAACCTCCTCCTTTTTTAGAAGTCGGTTAAAAATAGTAACTAATAGTTAAATTTTTGCAAAATGTGTTTTTTGTTACATTTTTAGTTTATCTTATGGTCACTAGGTAATGCTTATTTATCTTAACTAATAGTTAATTATTTGACCATTAGCAATGATATTATGTCATTAGATAAACTAAAATTTGATCAAAAAACACATTTTGCAAAAATTTTACCATTAGTTACTATTTTTAAAATAATACTACTACTACTGTTACTATTTTGACAACACGGTTAGCGCAGTGGCTGAGCGATCGGACTGCTGCGCTGCGTGTCGCGGGTTCGATTCCCGCACAGAACAAATATTTGTAAGTCCTACATGTATTTGTTCTGAGTCTGGGTGTTTTTCTATCTACAATATGTATGTATTTACAAAAAAAAATGTATATAAGTAGTTTATCAGCCATCTTGTTACCATAACACTAGCATTAGGTTGCTTAGCTTGGGACTAGATGGCGCTGAGTGAAATGTCCAGGGATATTATAATATAATCTCTGAATGTTTTTGAAACTTTCAAACATTCATGCAACAAGATGCAGTGGTTAGCTAGCATGGTTATCACCCGGTGCGTTCGTCATGGTGTCACCCCAAAACAGAAGGCTGTCTATGAACGTAACATACGTTAAAGAAGTGTCGGTGGCCGGGTGGTAAGAGCGTCCGACTTCCGAGCTGGAGGTTCGTTGTTCGATCATCAGCCCTTTTTTTTTTTTTTTTGGGTGGGAAATCATCAAATGACCTCTCCCGCTCTGGGCTGAGCGGAAGGGCGTGTCAGACTTTTACTGACTAAAACCCACCCGTGTTCCTTCTGTTGCCTGTGCCAGGGGCCACGGTATCTCTTTCGAACAACCCGCAGCCGACACCGTCAGTTCGTGCTGACATCTCTTTGAGGCGCGCGTGGAACACAACGCGCCGTCGACCCGGGCTTGGTCCTTACCGGGCGGCGAGCTGCCTATTGCTCGCCACCCGCAAGCCCGCGCCTACGGTGGCCGGGAGTCGGCTGTTGACACCCGTCCAGGGCGTCTCCGGCGGCGGCTAGAGGCGTGAGGGCGCAGAGATTGCCTCTCCCTCACGCGCTCTGCCTCCTCCTTCGCGAGCATTACTGCTTCGCAGAAGGAGGTAATGCCTCCCATTTACTCTCGGTCCGTACCATGGCCTGGACCAGGGCCGGACGCGAGAGATCGCCGCCGCCAATCGCTGCCACGAGGACACGGCGGTGCTCCGCCCAAGCCGGGCAGACCTCCACCGTATGTTCCACCGTGTCCTCCGGGCGATCCACACATCGATCATCAGCCCTTGAGATTTGTATTTTCCCATGTGCTGTGAATTGATCACCTTTTGCTGTCCGTGCTTCGGAAAGCACGATCGCTCGTCGCGGCCGCGCACTCGATGCTCATTGCTCACCTATTCAGTTTTAGTTGTTAGCTCTACTCGCTTCTCGTTATCCACCGGCGCGCGGTGAGACAGGCAGGACAAGATCAGCGTAAAAAGATTTTTTTGCTTAAAATATTTAAGATTAGATTTATAGAGCTACAACCAAATCTCGACCCTACTACGACGCTTTAGGTACTGTTACTTGAAAATTCTTGAATATACTTAATCGAGAGTAGTGGTGGCCCAGTGGTAACGGACGCGACTTACAAGTTGCAGGTCCTAGGTTCGAATCCAGTCAGGAGCTTTACTTTGTGTAAATTATTTCATCACCACAGCTCTCAAACGGCTTGTCCTAACCAAGAATTCGAAGACATGTGACATGTACCGGTGGTGGTGGTACGTGGTGGATTACGGCCCACTCCCTCTCGCGGAGAGAAGGCCTGTGTCCCAGCAGTGAGAACATTATAGCCTGATTATGATGATGATGAGTTCAACGTAATTTTGGCATCTCACACTAAGTGGCGTAATTTACGCTAAGTTATTTTTACAACACTTTTCATCACCCTCCATTCTCCAACCTACATTTACAAACTACATACCTACTCCAGAACCTACCCAAAGTTTCCTCAGTACTCATAATTCACATCACACACTTACCCAAAGTATCGCAAGCAAGTTGGCAGCCCAGACAACTTCATTAGCCCTACTTCGGCAGAACATAAATTTGAAATCGTATTTTCAATTATGTTGTGTGTAAGTTAACAGGACATTTCCCAAGTGGCGCGCGCTGACTTCCCCTTCACACGGGCGGAGAGGATGGTTAGCAAACATTTTGTGTGGGTTTAAGACTGTATGATGGTTGTTAAGATATTTTTTCTTAAGAAAATTGTTTGTGATTATGGACTGTGTGAACGATGATAAATGTCTAGAAAGATGTGACTACCGAGATAAAGACTTGTGGCGCCATCTACATCGCCACTAGCGAACTACGCACCACAACGACGTCACGCAAAGTCCTGCATCGCGCAAGCAGAGTTTACCGCCGCGCACCAACGTCCCGACATCAATCGATAAAAAATCAGTGCGCAATTAAAAATCGCCCGTGGTTACGAGGGCTTAGAATCATGATCACCTCACTCCTTACTGTATAAACTCAAAGCATTTATTTCAATTAAACCATTTACGTGAACTTTTGAACTGTCAAGGAGTGGAACAGTTAGTCAGAAATTTGAAACTTGTTGGTAGCTCCAAAACTTACACCTCTGTTAGGCAGTGGTGTCTTTGACCAACTAATTAATAACCTATATCAAACGAACGACCAGAACGATGAATTATGAATATGTATTTGGATAGACTCAATCTACAGGATCAAACTAAATTAATTACCGAAACTCCGCAGGCGTGATGGATCCCGCTATGTAAATAAACCGAGCCTATCGCAGTCCACTGCTGGACATAGGCATCTCCCAGGCTGCGCCACAACACCCTGGTCCTTCGCTTTCCGCATCCAGTCCTTCCCAGCAACCTTCTTAAGTATGTAAATATAATAAAACGACCGCTGGTATTGTAGTAACTTGAAGTATAATACGAGAAAATCAGTTTTTGGAACGAAGTTCCTTATCGCGCGTTGCGAAAGGGGGCTAGACGGAAAAAATTAAGACCAAAAGTTGGAACGACACTTTTTGCAATAGTTGTAAGCCGTGCAGCGTGCGCGTGTTTCTCTGTCTGTCTCTCTCTCTCTTATAGAAAGCCAGCCAGTTATACTTCGTTCCATCCGGGTGTCCCTTTGACACCTCTCAAGTTTTTTTTTGTTTTATGGTGTTGAGATATCGATATCCATCTTAAACAAGAAAAACAGATTTTTTTAACTAATGTTTTAAGTAACTATACTACGGTCGATAACACCATAAATAAAACTACAACTTTTTTTTGTTTTATCATTAATATGTACCATCACGTGCGCGGAGTTTAGCTAGCTAATTTAATTTAACACAGGTTAGGATTATTTCACTTCCTGTTGCACAAGCACTCCTCCCGTATGTCCAGCCGGACTTCACAAAGTGCCTAACTCAACAATCAAGTTGCCTACGTTTGTTTCTATATGTGAGCCTCCCCGGGAACTTCATTATATATTGTATGTATTATATATCGAGTCTTGTCCCGGCGGGGCATCGCTGATCGAGACTGTCCGCGACTCTTGGAAACTTGCTAAACGTGGTGTATACACCGTTAAATTTTGATCGCTTTAATCCTTAAAAGGGGTCATTGAACTTATAGAGGTATGAGGAACGGGTTGTAAAGTCCACTCATCCTCTATAGAAAAGGGAGGTATCTCCGAACAGACGGGTGTTGTGTCTGGCGGGCAATTGCCCAACGATTGAAGTTGAGAAATTGTATCTGTGCTAATTGCGCGGTAAACTCTGCATGCGAGATGCAGGATTTGCGTGACGTCAGTATGACACGTTGTTCGCATGTGGCGTTGTAGATACCGCTACAGTCCCGTAGTAAAAGTTGTTCATAATGATGAGGATTTACTGCGCAGTTAGCATAGATACAATTTCCCAACATCAATCGTTGGGCAAATGCCCGCCAGACACAACACCCGTCGTGTCGGAGGATCCTCCCTTTTCTATGGAGGATGAGTGAACTTTACACCCTGTTCCTCATGCCTCTAAAGGACCAACTCTGAAATCGTGAAAAAAAAATCAGTTGATCCATACATAATAATAATAATAATAATCTTTCCATACATCCATACATTATGTCAAGTTATGCGAACATAAATCTATGGATCAACTGATTCTTTTTCAGCACCTATAAAAAACGATATTGCTAATCCATTGCTTCATATGTTCGAAAAATGTCTCTGCTCAGCAACGTAAATATCGCAATGAATGTTGTTGAACTGTCAAAATGGAAGCCATTCCTACTGTTACTGTATCGTGTATGTTATTGGGTTACGTAATTACCCCGCAGGTGGAAAAGCATATTGCTCGGTTTGAAGGTTATGCTGATATAACATCAAAGAGTTTTGAAGTTGATAACTTAACTAGTCTGTATTTATTACTTGTGCGTGCTACCTACTACTTCGTTTTAGCTTAGTGTTGTTTCTGGCTTTTTTTAATTTTGCTCGGTTCCTAAGGTAGCGTGATGTTAGACAGCCTATAACCTTCCTCAAAAACTGGGCTATCAAATGTGATAAGACTTTTTTAAATCTGACTAGTGGTTCCGGAGATTACCTCCTACATACATACAAACAAACAAACTTTTACCACTCTATAATATTAGCAGACTAGCTGATGCCCGCGGCATGAAAAGTATTCTATGTGTAATTCTGACGTATAAGCTATATTACTGGAAAGTTTCATCACAATCTGTTCAGTAGTTTTTGCGTGAAAGAGTAACAAACATCCATCCATCCATCCTCACAAACTTTGGCGTTTATAATATTAGTAGGAAGTAGTTTGTGTACTGGTAGATAATGTAAGGAACGTCTCCTTTCTATAAATTTTAACTTTACCTAAACCTAGGAATTTACGTTTACGTCAGTACCTTTTTAGGATCATATTTTCATGACATCATAGACTGTTTATAAGACTATCCTCAGACTCTCAACGACTTCCATTGTCTAGACTAGAGTTTTGCGATTACCTATCTATACTTCTATACTAATATTATAAAGAGGAAAACTTTGTTTGTTTGTTTGTAATGAATAGGCTCAAAAACTACTAAACCGATTTAAAAAATTCTTTCACTATTCGAAAGCTACATTATCCATGAGTAACATAGACTAAATTTTATTTTGGAAAAAAATAGGGTTCCGTAAGATATTTGGGTTTTTCGGACGCAAGGTGTAAAAAATCAACCAGAAAAGTTACTTATTTTGCGTACGCTGCCTAAACTATCTATACTAATATTATAAAGAGGAAAACTTTGTTTGTTTGTAATGAATAGGCTCAAAAACTACTAAACCGATTTAAAAAATTCTTTCACTATTCGAAAGCTACATTATCCATGAGTAACATAGACTAAATTTTATTTTGGAAAAAAATAGGGTTCCGTAAGATATTTGGGTTTTTCGGACGCAAGGTGTAAAAAATCAACCAGAAAAGTTACTTATTTTGCGTACGCTGCCTAAACTATAAAAGATAGAACCATAAAATGTTCAAATTAATTGTAGATCTTATAAATATCTACAAAAAAGTCCGCGACACACTATACCTATCTATGTCGAGTGAGGCACAACAACCATTTTTTTATTTAAAAATCTTGAATTTTTTTGGACTACATTTATACGCATTTATTTTACTCATGCTATTCATCCTTATCAAAATAAATTATTTTATCAGTAAGTACAGTTTATGTAGATAATATTTGGTCGTTGAATGATTAAAATTGGTCGTTTGGTTTTGAAGTTATGGCGAAATTAAAATATTACGATTTCTGCTGCACGGCCCGTTGCGAAGTGGGCGTCACCAAGGCCGTGCACGTGCAGGAATAAGTTTACAAAATCAAGTCATAATATAACTATTTACATCACATCCATGATCTGTATAGTGTTATAAAGTTTTCATAATTTTCACAAAGTTTAAAAACATCATCTTCTTACATCTATTTATTTAAAAAAAAATTATTATGTATCTTTATGGGTTATTTTGATTTCATTTTTCGCAAAGTTTAAAAAATACATCTTCTTCTATTTACTTAAAAAATATATTTTGTATTTTTATGGGTTATTTTGATTTCCTTTTGAGATACGCAATCCTGTCACAAATCCGAAATCTACGCGGACGAAGTCGCGGGCAGAAGCTAGTATATTATATATCTTACCTGGCGAAACATTTATTTAGTTTATTATGATTAACGGTAGGACGAGTCTTGTTATAGTTATAGTAGGTAATAAACTTTAGTCTCCCATTGTATCTTTGTCGCTATACCTATCATAATGACAAAACTTAGATTGTATTATGGACTTATGAAGTTTGGTGTATGATGGTAGGTATGGGATCGATTTCTGTCGTTACGGTTGAGCGTGTTTGGGTACTGAAGTATCCAGAACTAAAGTACTGAAGCCCGGGGCTGCCCGGGGGGCCCCGGGCTTAGAATGTTTTCGAGGCGCGGCAAAAATGCCGCCTGCCGCCCCCCCTCCCCCCAGTCCTTTTGGTACATAACATTTAAATAAAGCTTTTTTTATATACCTACATAAACATGCCGGACATTAGGATAGGACAGGATAGGATTTGAAATAAATCGTGTTTTGCCAGCTATATATTTGTCAAATTTTATCGATCTATAATGCGCCAATCCAACAGGAGAGCCAGCGATATGGTAAAAAATGAAAGGAAATCGTGTCGCCTTTGCATTTATAGGCGTTGGACATTGCGCCCCCAATACACAATCAGCCTATACTGTTCCCACTGTTGGGACACAGGCCTCTCTGTGAGAGGGAGTGGGCCATAATCCACCACGCGGGCGCCACAAGCTCATAACGTTGGACTACCTACCTAGTGATTACTTCAGTGCGCAACCCTCAGAGTAAGATAATGCTTAGGTGCTGCGCGGCTCATTCATCGCCTAGTTGCGGTGCGCTGGGTTGTGCACTTCTCTGCCACACTTGAATTTGGCGGCCCCTGAAGTGTGCGCCCGGGGCACGGACCCCTGTTTGCCCCCTCTAGATCCGGGTTGGCAGTGTGGTACCCAGACCAAGTGGATTATGATTTTACGGTTGTGAGTTTGAGATAGCAAGATCAGTATAAAGATTGTTTTATGTAAGAAAAATTCACTTGCTTAGTGTATAATCCTATTGCACAAGGAGTGGATGTTTATAGTTCCACCTCCTCTTTTCACGAGCGAACTAAGCAAGTAAAGTAAGTATAATAATAATAGACTCCCGACCGATTTCTGTCACGGTGGCCATTGCAATCTCAACGGAGATTAGCCAGGTACGCAGGAGATATTATAGTGCACAAGTGTGTGCGTCAAAACAGGTGCACTCTCTGTTCCTTTACTAATTTAATTACCAATTAATACTGAATGAAACATTTATTTATTTACTCTCATAGTCCGATGGGACGGTAATCCGATACGACCCGGGATAGATCAGTCGCAGGGCCAACGGTTTTACGTGCTTTCCGAGGCACGGGGTTATTAAACCACCAACTTTCAAACCCCGGACTGTTACTAAGAAATTCCTAAAAACCCAATAACACTTTGTCCGACCTGGGAATCGAAACCCAGGACCCCACCCTCAGCAGTCGCGCTTGCAACCACGAGACCAACGAGGCAGTCAAGTATGTATAATAGACATAATGTAGCAGCTTCCATTTACTACTAACGTCAACAAAGTTACTGCGATCACCAATCAATTTGCAGCTTGTGTAATGTACCTACAGACGCCAGCAGGTCAAGCTACCCGAAACTGTCAAATTTTCCCGATCAACCTTGAACCTTAATGCTTTAGCGATAAAGTTGAAAATCTATTAAAGAAATTTGACAGATTGTAGTAGCTTGATGTGCTGGCGCCTGTACATGGCGAATTTTTATCACCATTAACATCACTTTTATATGGGGGTTAAGTATATCGAGCAGGCTGCTGACTCGATACAGTTTTTAGGTAAGTTTGTAGGGAATAAAACAAATTAATAAAGATTAAAATTTGTATATTGGTACTTCGTATATTTTTTCATTTACATTTTGAGTCGATAAGAATTAATAGTTAATCGTATAGTCTTAGACGATTTTAATAATTATAATTATATTTTTTTTATAAAGAACTATATAAACGTAACGCGTTTCGAATTTTTTTATATATTAAAAATTAAAATATTTAACAAATACTATATAGATTATTATACTATAAGTATAAATAGTTTTTATTAATTTAGAACATTTTTTATTGAACAAGTTACTAGATACACAGGATAGCCACCTATAAGATATTTAATTTTTAAAAACATTCTAAATATTTTCACTAAATAAGAAATAATGGCGTTAAATTGTATTTTTACAAGATTTTTAGAGCTGTACAAAAACCTGTATGTATTTTGAAAAACTTTTACACACTTAAATAATAATTTTTACATTTTAATTTCACTCATTAAAATTAAATTTAAATTATTGCGTTTTTTTAATCGTTCGCGCAACACTTAACGAAGTGTTGTGTGAACAATTTTTAAAGTCTAAAGTCGACTCCACGACTTTCAAAATAGAACCTGCACAACCAGCAAGGGCTCTGTGCTAGATTGTGGGGTTCTAGATTCATAAAAAATTGTTACTCCGCATCAAAAATATTTTTTCTCCACAAAAACCATCACATTCTTCATATAAAAAACAGAAAAAAAAACAGAACAGAAAAATATTTTTAGTATTTTTATACAAACAAGTAAGGAAAGGTTATTATTATTTGATAATCACACACACTTTGGAAGACTATATGAAATTTTTAAATAGTGAAAAATTATATACGAAAAGAAAACTACACTCTCTATTGCTTTTGAATTCAGTACATAATTAATATCTAATAATTATTTTATCTAAAAATCTAATTTTATAACTATTCGGCAATGGTGTTGCAATGTTATTATTTTACTTATAAAATAGTTATAATACTTAATTATTAAGTATTATTAATTATTAACTCTAAGATCCAAGAATCTAGTTTACACCAATTTAGAATTAAGTTGTCGTTGTTGTTCATTAATAATTATTTTACAAGATATTTTGCAATAATTATTGAGAAAATATTATTTACAATTGTATTGAGGTTGGAAAAAGATTTAATTTTATTAAAAACTATCATCAGTCGTAGGTATAGTTGATAAACTTTTTAACAAAATAATTGAAAATATACGGAGAATTTTAGTGTGAAAACTTACAAGTATTTTACTCGTATTTCAGAAAAATAACAAATCTTAAGGATTTCGTTTCAAGGTTTACAAAAATAATAGTATACAAGAAAATCTACATTTTACTAAAAATATAAACAACCCTTATGTATACTAGGTGGAAACAATATATTTATACAAGGTTAAAATTTTACTGGATAAAACGTTTTACTATTCATAAGATTAGAAAAATTTACAGGAAGTATTTGGTGTTCTTTTTGGTATATTTAATTTAATTTAATCTAACATATAACTTAAGCTAAATATAAGTACAATATTTACAATGAAAACTTAAAATAAAAATATACTAAAAGCGACCAGCGCTGTTTAAAAAACATTTAAAATTATGATTATCAAATTCCACCAAAACCTTGGTTGAATAAAATCCTTAGACAAAAGGAAAATTAAACTAATTGTAATATTTACATTATTTTTCAATAAAGTGCATTTTATTGTTGTGTAGTGCTTGTCGATAGGCACAGAGGCACAGTCATTTTTTTATTTTATTTAAAATATATTTAACCTACATACATAAGACTGTTCACATTGTGAAAGAATTATAAACTTCTGAACTAATAAATTGCAGTACTCAAAAAAAAAAAAAAATTAAAATTATATCTCTGGAATATAATATTTTTTAATATTTGTAAATATCTATTCTATGTTGACGTCGGTACAAAATAATAATGTGTATATTTGTTTTCATTTTAATTACTTTCACAATATAATCAGTGTAATTTTATACACCGCATCTTTACAATGATTGCTTTATTTTTGTTGTATTTTATTTAATAGATGTTGTGATTTAACAGTTTTAAATATATATTTAGTTCATAGGTATTTATATTTTTTGGAGAAATCTTTCATAAATAGCGCAATTAACAAAATAATTTAGATATATTTTTTCAAATTATTTACTAACAATTTAAGTTCTTGTTAATTTTTATTAGTTAATAATTCAGGAAAAATCTTAATTTTAGCAATAATATTTTACGAAAGATTCCTCAAAAAAAATTAACGTTTAAAATAACAATTCATACATTTCATTTGTGTTTTATTTAGAATGGTGAATCTTAGGTTACTCAATATAGCAAATAATTTTACATGAAAACTACGAATACTTCTATTTTGTACGTATATAAGCGTATGGGTAAGTCTTCAAGGGATTGTTAAAGAAATATATATAACAAATGTATTTAAATATCAATTAAAAGCTATTATAGTGATTTTTCTAGCAAGTTTCTAAGATCTCTATCCACTGTGGTGTAACATACTAATTATTTCGTCATTCTTTATAACAGTTTTATTGTTTCTTTTTATTATTATAAGCAATATTAACTCGAATCGGGTGTAATCTTACTAAAATTGTAGCATTTGGTAGATTTCTGAAAGTCTTTTAATTTTAATTTGTGTGGTTCTGGATATCATTAAACAAAATTTCATATTTAATTTGTTCTTCAAAATAACATTTTGAATAAAAATAAAAGCAGAAATTATTATCATGTTCCAAAGTAGGCATTTGAAGTAATAATGCCTGTTAGAAGAAAAATAAATTAGCATTTTTTATCAATTTGTCACAATGAGTTTTTTTCATTCGCAAAAGACCGAATTGTGTGGTAAAGGGAGAAGGAGGCCTTTGCCTTACAATGGGTAGCACAGGCTAGTTAGAGTTTTAATTATCTTAACAACTAATTTCAACTTATCTGTTTGTATTAATTATTAATTCTTCAATCTACCTTTAATAAAGTATTTGTTACTCCACAGTGGACACAGGTACTAACACGGCTAATGCTAATTAATGTTTTACAAAATCTGATGACATTAAAGCTATGTAATTCCTTTATTGTACTATTAAAGGAATCATTATATCATAAGTATGTATAATTTTTCAAATCCATTAGTGTTTTTGCAGTTTCTTCATATTTTATATATTAATCTATGATTTTCGCTACGAATATTAAAAAATCCTACGAAATGAATTACGTAATAATGTATTTTATAATTTACAATTTCTTTTTTTATATTGCAACAAAATATTACAGTCACCTCATGATTTTTTTCTAATTATTTTCTTAATCTACTGACAGTTTTTGCTTAATGTTGGCACTACTCAGTTAAGATCATTAAAAAATAATTATTTTAATATAATTATTGGTGTTGAACTCTAGTCACAGTTTTAACCAGTTAGGTATTTTTTTTATGTCTAGATTACGGGCACTTAATGATTTTATAGTTGCACATGAAATGACTATAGGTTCTATATAAAAAGCTTAAAAATATGGAACAAGCTGACCTAAGACATTATGATAAGATAAATATCCTCTATTTTATATTATCTGTAAGCGTAATTTTTGTTCACCACTGTTCTATTGACTGCTTTTCTGAATTTTCGCTCCTTGACTGATATTATTAACACTATAATATTAAACGCATCCTTATCTTTGATTCAATCCAATTCATAGTTCTTAACCAACTAATTATAATTTCAACTAGCAATTATTAATAATTAGTTGGTTAAAAATCGAATTCCGACTTAATTTTATTGAATATACATATTTCAGTCCTGAATAAAATAATATCAGCCAAAGCACAAATCCGGGATATCACTGAACCGTTCCAATCATTATTAAAACTACTGAGAGTCCATTCAACGTACATTGTAAAGATTCGGTGCTGCCCTCTGCTGAGCCATCAGGATCCTGTTGGCTACGCATCGGTAACAGCACACGTAGGCTAAACATCACTTAAACAATATCCTCCTGAACGCTCTTCTAAAATCCTTGTTGAAGATTGTGTAGATCACAGGATTCAGAACAGAATTCATGTAACCAAGCCAGAAGGCTATCGCGAACGCGCTGGAAGGTATCACACAGTTCCTGCAAGCCGCTTTTAATATGTACAAGAAGAAGAATGGCAGCCAGCAAGCGATGAAGCTCCCCATTATTAACCCTAGAATTAAAGTAGCTCTCTTCTCTTTCTTTCTCGCTAATCTTTTCTTTTCTCTTTCTGGGTCTCTTGGTTTGTGTGGCTTTGGCAGTGCAGGCTCTAACTCTGATTTACTTGGTTGAGACTTCTCTTGTTTTCTATCGGTCTTTTTGAAGATGCGTAGTTTTAAGGGCTTGACGCCGCCGCAGCGGCTGACGACGCCGGAGTCTGACGACGATGGTTCTAACTCTGAGACCATGTCGGCATCTATGTTGACGCTGGGCGCTCTGCCCCTAGTTTGCTGCAGTTGAAGCTCTCCGTTTACGGAGAGAGTCGAGCTTCTCAATGGACAGGAAGCCAACGGGTTTTTTTGTACTTGTGCTGACGTTACAACCTGGGGAAAGAAAGGGTGATTACTTTAACTTGCATCGCAAAAATTGGGCCGATGGCAATTGAGTCAGTGATAGGGTTTACTATTTTGCTACAAAAAAAAAAAACAAATATTTGCACAAAACTTACGTAAAAGAACATAATTAGCATCATTCTACCACAGGGTGTAGGTTTATAAAGACTGCATATGATGCTTACAACACACATCGCACACTATGCACAGACACCCTTGCACACGCACACACACGCATGCATGTATGCTACACATGCTATAAAGTAATTAAGAAGTAAGTGCTAGGTTTGAAGACTCCTAATGTAGACTAGTATATTCAGGCAATACCAGTAATTTTCTAAAGAGTTTTGTAGTTTTAGCACTGGCTAGAACTACAAAACAAGCTGCAAGCTCGCTTCACCTAAGTTTTCACGGTGAGATTTTTACAAAATAGACCGCTATTCTGTGAAAATCTCACCGTGAAAACTTACGTGAAGTGAGCCTGCAGCTGCAGCACGTCCTCAAGTTTTCACGGTGAGGTTTTTGCAGAATATATCGCCTAGATATTATAGACTAGTCATAACCAAATAGTGATTGACTATTGTTTACTTGATTAACACAAATCTATCAACAAACAACTGACTGCAACTGATCACGGTGACCAAATTGACCGAAAGTCAACCGAACTTAAGATCGCTCCTAGAACTAGCAGTGTTACTTGTAGTTAACTTAGACGCAGCTAACTTGAAGCCACAGCTCACAGTTACATTAGGTAGCTTCTAAGTGACTAGAGTAAAGTTTACCTGTTCTTGACTCTTGAGTCGCCCTGTAGCTTACCTATAGAGCTTAGAAGAGCGGTAGTGAAGCTAGACTAAGGCTCTAGTTGATAAGTTAGTGGGGTTGATTAGCCATATACATAAGTATGTTCTGTTCTAAAAGTCATCATCTGTCTAACCTTTTCCCAACTATGTTGGGGTCGGCTTCCAGTCTAACCGGATGTAGCTGAATACTAGTATTTTATATGGAGCGACTGTCTATCGAATCTCCACAACCCAGTTACCAGGAAATACGAAACCCCTTGGAAAGACTGGCTGTCAGACGGTTGGGCTTCTGTCGACCAGTAACGACTGTGAAAGATCCACGAATGAGAGCCGGGACCAACGGCTTAACATGCTTTCCGACACACAGAGGGGTTTCCCATCCACGGATCAACCGTGGCAAGCGTAGCTTAACCTGATCGATCGACCCGTGCGGCTGTTATTACTTTGTCACAAGCCCTTTTCCTGCTTATACTCGTAACGTTTCATAAATAAACCTTATCATATTAATCAATTTTCGGAGATGGTGCTGAACCTTGCTTACGTTCATCAGCATCTTTGGACCAATCAAAAGAAAAATTAAGAAGACAGAAAATACTTCTACCTTTTCGCTTGCTTTCTCCACAAGCACGCTTGAGAGCTGTCATTTCACCAAATGTAGGTATTTACAGCTCACTTCACTTCGGTTTTCACGGTGACATTTTTACGGAATAGAGCAGTTGGACATTGTCATCTAAGTTATAGGTATATTGATTGTGGGAATATTACCTGGTAGGCTACTTTGAGCGTACCTTTCTACGCTCGTGGATATGTCAGACGCTAGCTGACAGGCCACTGTTATCCTATGTACTATGTATATTTATTGTTGGCAGATTACCTGGTAGGCTACCTTGAGCGTATCTTTCCGTTCGTCGGGCGGTGGCGGCAGGGTGTCGCCTGCTTCGCTCGTGGATATGTCAGACGCCAGCTCGCAGGTCACTGTCGGGATCTGCACTTGTGCTGTCTCTATTGTTGATATTTGGCTTTCGCTGGAAAGGTATAATTGTTCATGTTAATACAGGTAAATCACATAACAAAAGAAGGATATGGTACGTTTTAACATTGCTGACTTAATTGGAAGCATACTCAGATGAGACTTTGAATGAAAGAAAGAAAGAAAATTACGCTTATTCAACTTAAAACAATAAAAAACAGAAAACCATTATTAACTCAGATGAGACTTTGAATGAAAGAAAGAAAATTACGAAAATACAACTTAAAACAATAAAAAACAGAAAACCATTATTATAATGCCAAAAGGGCCTCAGCTCAGCATAATGTCAGATGACAACACAAGGTGTACTATCTGACGCTGATTTTCAGCTGCAACCCACGAGTGTCACACTTTCTTGAAGCTAGGTGGGATACAATGCAATGACGGGTATGACACGTCATGACAAGAGGAGTATTACAGTTTTTTTTTAACTGAACTGACACCAGAGCGACAATTCTCGTAATTTTAAGAACGTTCACAGTCTGATCTCAGTCTCAATCTGTCAAAAATACGTCTAATTTTCCTACATTTTGACAAGTTTTTGACATTATGTTTGTCGCTGAGATGAGTCTGCGACTAGATTTTGAACGTTTTAAATTACGGGAATACGGGCTCTGTTCTACTGGGGAGTTTGTTACCTCACTTCTTCTTCCCAGCGAAAGCACTAGGAAGTGGTGAAGGGTGAGCGTTTTGGGGGACTGTCTTTTGTAATTTTGACGTTCGAAAAGTTCTGATTTTTAGCCTAATATGAATAAATGACTTTTGATTGGATTTATACAGTCACGAATACAATGACTGCTTTTACGTTTACGTAATAAGTAGTTCGCCCTCTCACAGAGAGGAGGCCTGTGTCCCAGCAGTGCGAACATTATAGGTTGAATATGTGTGATAAGTAGTAAGTACGCACAGGTAGCCTAAAATAAGTTAGGGCAATTTATTTTTACTAAGTTGATTGAATTCTCATAAGGTTACGTGGAGTCCCAAATACAGAAGGCAAACTCTCGTAATTTAAAACGTTCAAAATCTAGTCGCAGTTTCATCTCGGCGACAAAAACTTGTCAAAATGTAGGGAAATTAGAGGTATTTTTTGACAGATTGAGACAGATCAGACTGTGAACGTTCTTAAAATTACAAGAATTGCCCCTCTGATACTACCTTCCACATAAAGAAGCATTGATATTCGGTGAAAAACCCGAAGAAAATTTTACTAACGAGAAAAGATTCCAGCAATTTCCCTTTCCGCTACGGATTCCTAAAAATCCGTAGCAACCCGGATCTCGGGACCGGTTTCTGAATTCCGTATCTAATAGGGATCCTTTTTATAATTTTCTTTGTGTCCGTCAAAAAGTAAAAGAGCGTATTTTCTTTTATTTGCTCTTATTTAACTCTTTTGGAAGTTTTTGAGTTGAGAACTGTTTTGTTCTTTTGTTTTAATTTCAAGGGTAATTAAGTTTCATGAAAAATATAATAAGATGTTACAAACTTGAGCTTTCTGATGTAATGCACTATTCATGTGAAAGGAACTGAAAAATTGTTAAAAGCAAAAGTTTTGTTGAATGTTGGATGTTGTACTTGACATAATGCTTTTGTAATATTGTGCATTCTGGACGGCAAGTACGAACGCGTCAAAGTATATGTAACGTTAATTCGAAGGATTTTTATTTGAAACTTCGAGGTTCGTACTATAATATTTATTTAGTCTTGTGGCGGCATCTATATCGCTACATGCGAACTACGCATCACATTGACGTCCCGCAAAATCCTGCATCGCGCAAGCAGAGTTTACCGCGCAACTAGCATATATACCTACTACTAGCATATATACCAACTAGCATAGTTGCCCACCAGACTCTCCCCCGACCCTTGCTCGATGAAGCGCCAGCCCGCGCCGTAGCTGAGCCTGTAACTTTAAATCCCCGACTGTGACCTCTTGAGTCTGTTTCGGCCTTTCTTCTCAGAGATAGTCCTAGAAAACGCCGTGCTCATCAAAGCATTAATAATAAAAATTCGATCCAGCCTGTCCCATCTTGATGCTCTCTCTCAGCTACGCCCTAAGGTGAGGTTTGTACCCCACAGGGGGTGCCCTTAGCGTGCAGTCGCTTAGTTTTAATTAGTTTTAAGCCCTGCCTGGAGTCTTTAAGTTTACTTAAGGCAACCACACGATAGCCCGGTTAAGTAGTCACGACCTCTCTAGGTCAACTACGAGATGCCACTTACAAAAACCAAACTTGCCACCAGACAACACACCAGTCTGGACGACAACCGTCTCCCTTTTCGATGGAGGATGAGTGAACTAGGTGTAACTTGTTCCTCGTCCCTGCTGATTGTGCCAAAATGTTATAGGTAGTTGTATTTCCGATAAAAATCAAGACGAATCGAATACGTCAGACACGGCCTACAGTTTTGTCTCAAAATCATAACCTAGTAATACTTTTTGTAAAATAAAACATAGTTCCCTCGTGTTGCTTTTAGCGATAACACCGCATATTGTATCGCCCTATGTATTTATATAAATTTCTATATTTATATCTGTAATTTATAATTATGGTGTATATAATAAACAGTATTCTATTCTACAGTTTAGCGTGTCGATATCGTAAATATTTAAATATTTTTTTAAATTCAATTTTTTTTATTATCTTCCTAGCCTTTTCCCAACTATGTTGGGGTCGGCTTCCAGTCTAACCAGATGCAGCTGAAAATACTGGTATTTTACATAAAACGACTGCCTATCTGACCTCCACAACCCAGTTACTGGGTAATACGATACCCAGACTAAGATAAGACTGGTTGTCAGACTTTCGGACTTCTGACGACCCGTAACGACTGTCAAAGATCCACAAACAGCCGGGACCAACGGCTTAACGTGCTTTCCGAGACACGGAGGGGTCTTGGTGTGTGAAGATGGTTACCCATCCACGGACCAACCGCGGCAAGCTCAGCTTAACCTGATCGATCGATCGATCAACCCGTGCGGCTGTTATTTTTTATATTCAAATATCATAGATAAATATTACAAACGCAATAAAATGCAGACTGTTGCAGGCGTCAATATCTTCACACAGACTGAAACCTATTCGATTTTATGCAACAAGAAAATAATAATAAAAATTCAAGCAACAAGTTCAGAACAACCAAATCAGTAGGCTACATTTAGCAGAACATTGGGACATAAAGCGGTGAAATGAAACCGTTTCGAACATGTTCAACCGGTGGACCTGAAGCCACTTGTTGATAATACACTTATGAACTTGTGTTTCACTTTTTGTTCCGACATAATTTCTGTTGAGATTAAAAAGAGTTGAATAAAAGGGGCGCTGACTGTATAACAACGTCGCAAATTGATCGGTATGCAGGCTAAGGTGCTTTTAATAATAATAGACTAGTGTCTATAAATGATAATGATAAGACAGTCTAGTGTAGTAGTTTCATACTTAAAACTTCCCACAACTCAAAACATATAAAAAACAATGATGGCATGGTTGGCGCAGTGGTTAAGCGATGGACTGTTGCGCTGCGTGTCGCGGGTTCGATTCCCGCACGGAACAAATATATATATGACCTACAAGTAGTTGTTCCGGGTCTGGCTGTTTGTGTGAGTTTAAATGTTTGTAAACGCATCCGCGATACAGGAGTAATTCCTAGGGTGGGGCAAGGTTTTTTTTTAAAAAGAAAGTAAACGCAACAACAATCAGTACTGCGCCATTACATGACAAATGGCGCAGCAATGATTGTTGTGATTACGGTCCAGCCGACTAGCGATCATGCTAAGGATGCTGTTGGCTTTTGCCGTGTGTGTTAATTTTAACCAACTTAAAAAAAAGGAGGTTCTCAATACAACTGTAATTTTTTTTGTATGTATGGTACGCGATATTTCCGGCACTTGTAAGTCGATTTAAAAAATTCTTTAGTTTAAAAGAAACAACAAAAGGCGCAACCAGATTTTAAAGCTATAAATGTGAAATGGCATACATTTTGACAGTCCAACAACATTCATTGCGTTATTTACGTGGTTGAGCAGACAAAGTTATCGAACATATGAAGCAAGAAATTGGTAATATTCTTCAAAATTATTCAGATTGAGATGATTGATGGAGATTGACTGGTCGCCGTCAGCCACAATCTTGCTCCATCTTTCGGTATGTGTGAGGTAGCATAATTAACCTATACTGTTCGCACTGTTGGGACACAGGCCTCTTATTTATGGGAGGGAGTGGGCCAAAATCCGTCACGCGGGCTAGTGCGGGTTGGTAGATGTCACATGTCTTCGAACTTTTGGTTCTAATACATGCCGGTTTCCTCACGATGTTTTTCTTCATAATTTTGAGAGCAGTAGCAGTGATGAAATTAAATACACAGCAGTTGTGGCCTAGCGCGGTCGTGAATTCGAACGCAGGCAGGCACTTGACTATGTGTGAGGTGTACTCAATTAGTGGAGACGTTTATTTATAATTAAAGCTGTATATTTACCCGTTATTATTACTAAGGTGACCCGGGGGCATGGGGTGCGTGGAGGGCATCGGTCGCGTGCCCTTCGCCGGGTTGCTGAAGCTCGTCTGCTGGTCGTTCTGTGAAAAGAAGGTAGATATTAAAACGACATACAGTTAACTATTTACACTAGGCACTAAATTAAAAGACTAACTAACTATATAAATAAATACAAAAACAAAAGAATATTTAGACGTCGAAGTGCTCGTCCTAATCGCTGTCATCTGGAAACAAAGATTGATAGCATTGTCTTATTGTTACAGTTTCACTGACGTATATTAAATAAGTGCGCTGGACTAAATATACTGAAATGACAGTTATTTTTTGAGTCGATTCAAAGCGCCCCGCTCGAGCGTCTCAGGAACTAAAACTCACACATTGTTGCAAATGGCCGTCGTGTTGATTTGGTACGTCTCTGATGATTTACGTCTAAATCGTGGAATAAGACTTTTTTGTGTTTACGACGAGAAATTTAGAACATTTTTATCGTGAAAATATGCGTGTTTTGTAAACCTCGCTATCAAAATATTAGTTCCACGGACGCTCACGTTGCTATCAGCTCCAAAATGGCGAAAATCAAATGTCTTCATTTTGTCATCGATAGTATGAAGTCTAGCGTACTTGTATATTATAGGTCAGTGTACAGTTTATATTGATAAAGAACTTGAAAGAGGGAATATTTTTCTACGGAGAAGATCTCATGGATACAGGTATTATATCATTTTAATTTGCATGAATCCTTTTGCCGAAAAGGGTTTGGCGAAGGTTACGCTGGCAGTTTTTCAAGCTGTGTGAATTTCTCTGTCGAAAGGGGGCGACCCCAATTCCCTTTTTACTTGGGGTAATTGCGTAACACATAAAATAACAATTGATCGCAATTCCTTTAATTTTGATAGTTCAACCACGTTCATTGCGTTACTTACGTTGTTGAAAGCCGAATTTTTCATACCTGTGAAGCAATGGATTATAAATCCCTTCCCCTGGGTTGTAATTGACAATTGTGGTGCCGGTCACGGTTAGACACCCCAAACTATCAAAAATTGCCATAATATTACCCGACTCGGGGACTTTTACTATGGGACCAAACCTGAAAGCGCTAAAAAAAAATCAGCTGTTCCCTACATTTATGTTCGCATAACTCGTCAAAATGTAGGGAACACCAGATTTTTTTTTCGCGATTTCGGGTTTGGTCCCATAGTAAAAGTTGTTCATAATGATGAGTACGATGACCCCCTAGAGTTATGGGATATAAAAAAAAAACAAGTCGGAAGAAAAGCGGTCTTAATCTATTTGATTTAGGGCTGATTTTTCAATAGATAAATAATTTTTATTCGTAGAATAAAATTGACGTCTAACAGTTTTTTTTCTATACCCTGTCCATTAGGTAAACCGTTTTTTGACAGATGGAACTAGTGATTGCAGCAACATACAATACATTGATTGATACACGCACGATATTATAATGTCTGTAAGAAGCCATAAATAAGATAATGCAATAAGATAAGGCAGTTTATATATTTATTTTATTACGCATTTTAAAGTTAACTTTTACGTAATCTAGAATGGTTATATTCTAAGACAGCTGTCAAAAAACGGTTAACCTAATGGGCAGGTTATTGAAGTTTGATGAACAGCATTCTTATTGTGTAACTGTTACTTCAGCGCGGCCGACGAGAGAATGCGTTCTTGCCACCTATCAAGTTTCATACAAAACGAATACGTGTTTTACGAATTTGATCTTTATTAGCTACTAGAATTGCCGCACTGACAGGTGACAGGAACGCATTCTCTCGAGGGTGGGACTTTAGAACTGATACATTTTTAACAATTCAATAGTATTAATTGCCTCCTCTGTATCAATAAGTACAACTAAAAAATAACTCCGAAACCACTCACCGCCCTAGGCCTAGGATTCTTCCGGATCCCTCTCCTCGCTCTCGCTTTGGCCGCGTAGTATATCCTGATGTAGACGAACACCATGATACAGGACGGTATGTAGAAGCTGCCCAGCGCTGAGTATACCACGTAGCCGATGTCGTCTGACACCTGGAGACAAAGAAAAAGGTATAAGAAAAAGGTTTCAATTGTTCTTGATTCCCTTGCTAGGGTTGCGCAGAAGCTCCAACAGCATCCTAAAAACATTATTAGATAAAGTGCACAGTCCCTTTATAAGGCACATGGACGGAGGCGGTGGTACGTGCCATTGTGTGTCTGTTTAAGTTGTATTAGTTTGTAAAAGTTTACTAACATAGTTTTTTAAGTCATACTTACTTACTTACTTCTACATACTAACATTATGATTATATGGATTATGTTTACTTGTACCTATGTGTACTCCGAAATCTTACTAATATCATAAACGTGAAAGTTTATATGGATGGATGGATGGATGGATGTTTGTTACTCTTTCACGCCAAAACTACTGAACGGATTTGGATGAAATTTGGCATACATATAGTTTATAACCAGGATTAACACATAGGATACTTTTTATCCCGATATTCCCACAGGATCGAAACTTATGCGGATGAAACCGTGGGACGCAGCTAGTGAAGAATATATTATTGTTATTAAACATAACTGGCAAAATATAGGTACTACGTACAGGGTCAAATTAAATTAGCTAGCGAAACTCTGCAGGCGGGATGAGTATCGATATCTAAACACGATAAAACAAAAATAAATATAACAACCTTATTGGGAGCTATATGTTTGAGCCGTTTGGGGTTGAAACACTAGGGCCTTGGGGTCCGAGTGCTCATCGAATTTTTCGTGACATCGCCAAGCGGTTGGTTGACTCTTCACGTGACCAGAAGGCTGGCCTATTTTTAGCCCAAAGAATCAGCATTGCCATCCAACGTGGTAATGCTGCCAGCCTTTTGGGCACTTATCCCATTGACAGTGATGCGGACGAATTTTTTGATGCCCAATGACCTCCTGCCTTTTTCTATATTTTTTCGTATTATATAATTGTATATAGTATAGATTGTTGTTAGTTGATATTTGTTTAACTTGAAATAGATCTGTAATAAAGATTATACCATTTATAAAATAAATTAATACGGTGATTTTTTTTGGGGGTCATCGACTGTAGTTAGTGTTTCCACTTTAAATTCAGTGTAAAAATCAGTTTTTTATGTGTAAACCTCCTGCTAGATTAGTTCATGTAACTTATGCATACGTTGTGACTAGGCCCTGTTTCAGTATCTTTACAGGAACTATCTACTAAATACAAATACTTATATGTAACAGAATTTTTCAGCAAAATAAGTAAGCCGAAATCTATCCGGAAGTGGACCCACCAACTTAGGCTAAAAGGGCCTGCGGGATAATTGCGTAGCACACTTTCAGTAGTAATGGCTTTAATTTTGACAGTTCAACAATATTATTTGCGTAATTTACGTTGCAAATTAGACAAATTTTAGGAACATATAAAGCGATGGATTACCAATATTCTTCAAAATGATTGTGTGTTACGCAATCAGGGTGCTGTTTTCACAGTGACCGGATAACCTAACACAAAAAAATAAAAACGAATTCAGTTGCCAAACAGCATTGCTATGTTCCAGCTCAAAGTGGCTATCATTACAGCCACTGTGGTACTTTTCATCGTCTTCGTTATGTGACGGGTGCAACGCTGCAACGTAATACCGTGTTGGGTCACGTGCACATTGGGCGTCCAATGTGCACGTGACTCTCGTGGTATTGCAGTTATAAAAGACAAACGATAACACTTAATATCAAGTGGGCGATATGTTTTGGCAACCGCGCTGGTTGCAGGATGCAGTGAACCTTAAGAACATATTTCTGATATAGCAGCCAGTTAGGTGCAACGTGGCTTGACCACAGATTGAAAGCTTCACTGATCTGATAACGATTAAATAGCATAATCAGCCTATAGTGTGCCCACCGCTGGGATACAGACCTCCTTTTTGAGATTCAGAGTCTGAGAGGGCCGTAACCTAACACGCGGACCCAGTGCGGGTTGGTAGATGTTACCAGTCCGTGTATCACTGGTCAGTTTCCCTCAGTCGTCATTTTATTTAATTCGCCAGTTTCGTTGATTAGTCAGTTTCACTGATTCGTCAGTTTGTGTGTCAGGGCTCCACGTGGTGGTTGTTAAGCACACAGCTTATTAGGTTTAAAGCTTAAACTAAGATTAAAGTTGCCTTAGGGCTGACTTTACTATCAAAAATTCAAAATTATTCGTCGAATATAGTTATCAGATGATTGAAAAATCAGCCCTTAAATACATAAAAAAACTTCACTCTACTAGAATAAAATAAAAGAAGGTATGAAAATATTTTAAAACGATAAATCCCTAGATAAGATTTCTCCCTTATTAAGGTTTAATAACTTGGAGAAGGTTGCGCAAAGTCGTTCGGTGCAAGTGACCCGGAACCGATCGGTTTGGAACTCTTTAGGGAAACGATTATTGGAGGGATAATAAATTATTGCAAGCTCCTTCTTTTATAAAATTATTAGCTTATGTCCGCGACTTTGTCCGCATGAAATATCTTGTTTCCCCGACTAACCTCGTCGCATTGCGTCGCCTTCCCGCGCGTTATTATTGTATTCTTTCTGACATTTTTTCTTTTTTTCGTCTCCTAGCGTGATATTCTGTAATCTTCCCCAAGAATAGGGCAAAAAAAAAATGAGAAAAATATAATATATAAAAAAAAAAAATTTTTTTAAAATTAATTTTACATAGATAACAATAAAAAAAGACAGACAGAGGAGGAGGCAGACGGAGGCCAGATAGGCAGTCGCTCCATGTAAAATACTGGTATTCAGCTGCATCCGGTTAGACTGGAAGCCGACCCCAACATAGTAGGGAAAGGCAAGGCAGATAACAATAAAAATAGCAGTAGTTAAGGAAGTGTATGGTGCTCAATGTTTTTCTTTTCTCCGTGTGTGAACAAGCGTTTAGTTTGAAGTAAAGCATATGTTAAATGAGTGTCCATCGAGGTCCTTGCTCTTTCTTCTTCATAGACACCTACTAAAGCTTTGTAATGGGATATAGCTTCATCTTTCTGGCTTCTATGACAATTCAAAAGCACGTGTAAATTGAAATAAATGCTTGAATTTGAGTTACTGAAATTGAAGCAACTTAAAACTACATTACCACCCTCTACACTTCTTTTTAATAGCATTGGTGGCCCAGTGGTAACAGCTGCGACTTACAAGTTTTACGCTATGCGCTTTACTTTATGTAAATTATTTTATCACCACTGCTCTCAAAACGGTGAAGGAAAACATCGTGAGGAAACCGGCATGTTCTAGAAGCAAAAATTCGAAGACATGTGACATCAACCAACCCGTACTGGGCCCCCGTGGTGGATTACGGCCCACTCCCTCTCACCAAGGTGGACACCGCTAGTGTCCCAGCAGTGGGAACATTATAGGCTGATAATGTAGGTACACTTCTCTTTTGCAAAACAAGCTGAAATTCCCAACGATCTCGCATCTATCTAACTTGCACGGAGTAACAATTCTTATTTTGTAACATTCCTTTCAGAGAAATTTAATCTTCGCCTTTTGTGTGTCTACAATAGCCATCACAGATATTGGTCCAAATGTAGGTACTTTGTATGAAAAGTAGACGCCTGAGCGATTGGGCTCGATCCCAGTGTGGAAAGTAATAATGTGGTATGGTAATTATTTTTGTGGGGCTTGTGTCTAAGAAATAACAGCTGCACGGTTTGAACGACCAGGTTAAGCTACGCTTGCCGCGGTTGGTCCGTGGATGGGTGACCATCTTTACATACCGAGACCCCTCCGTGGCTCGGAAAGCACGGTAAGCCGTTGGTCCCGGCTGTAATTCGTTGATCTTTGACAGTCGTTACGGATGGTCAGAAGCCTGAAAGTTTGACAACCAGTCTTACCAAGGGGTATCGTAATACCCAGTCTGAGCTGTGGAGGTCAGATAGGCAGTTGCTCCATGTAAAATACTGGTATTCAGCTGTATCCGGTTAGACTGGAAGCTGACCCCAACATAGTTGGGAAAAGGCTACGCAGATGATGATGATGGTAATTATTTTTGTGGAAGGTACGTAGAAAATGTGGAAATAGTTGGTACGATTAGATTTGATTTTAGACCAGAAGGCCGTCGTTATTTTAAATTCTCGTTCAAAATCTAGTCGCAATCTTATCTCAGCTACACTCAATGTCAAAAACTTGTCAAAAATGTAGGGTTAGAGGTATTTTTGACAGATTGAGACTGAGATCAGACTGTGAACGTTCTTAAAATTACGAGAATTGCCCCTCTAATCAGATACAGTTCCGTTACTGGGATAATTATATTTTTACCAAATAATATTTTTACCCAGCAAACCAGCAGAGTTATTGCGACCGTCGAAAGTTAATGTTCTTTTCCACGGGAACAGTTTTTTTTTGGATGAAAGGTACCCTATGTCTTTTTCTATACCTCTGATAACGTATATGCGAAATTTCATGATGAACGGTTCTCTGAATTAGGCTTGAAAAGGTAACAAACAAACACTTACATTCGCATTAATAATATTAGTTAAGATTGCTAAGGAGTGGAACCGTCTGCCTGCGTCTGCATTCCCGAGTTCATACAACCCGAATCTCTTCAAGGCGAGAGTGAATAGGGCTTCTTCTGGGCAAGCTCGTTCCACCGTAGATCTCATCCCTGCCTCTGGGCTGGATTGAGGTCAAGAGTGAGCCCATTGTCAATAAAAAAAAAAAGATTATAAATAAAAATCGCTCGTGTAATATAGACAGCCAGAATATTCTACACCGTTTTAAAACGATTAGCTAGGGTCAGCAAGGTTGCCAACACTGTCCAGGGTGTGCTGTATATTCATGTTACAATTAGACCGAGCAACTGTCTTCGGAGCGGCCATTACGAAGTTCGTGCTATGGTCACAGTTACCGTCGTCGCGGAACTGTCCTGGGATCGCTCATACTAAAGGGATACAGGTACGTAATGTTTAGACTTGGGAAACGCTGACGTAATGGAGGGGATATGAGCTGACCACTAATTAGATATTGTTGGTAATAAAAAGGCTTGGTTGTTTTTATTAAATTGATTGGCGCCTTTGTGGTTGCTTATTCATTTTTTTTAAAGTTTTATTATGACGCAGATACATTGAATTGAAATAGGATTAAACGGCAAATAACAATAATGTATGGAACTTAAATGGAGTTGGGCAGGAAACCTGGCAAGGCGCAATGATGACAGGTGGAACTGGAAGACGAAATGTCGGTCGTCCGGCGGTGAAATGGGCGGACGACATGGTTACCATCGCGGGTAGAACATGGATGAGGCTGGCACAGGGGCGTGGGGGATGGCACATGAAGTGAGAGGCGTATGCACCCCGCAGTGGGTGAGGTCGGGCTGTAGATGATAAGGGATAAGAGAAATAAAAGAAATTGGGCAGGAGAATAATCCTACTAATATTATACACGTGAAAGTTTGTATGGATGGATGGATGGATAGATGGATGAAAAATTAAAATGAAATGAAAAATGTTTATTTGTCCCAAAACAGTTACATAGATTATAAATGAGACATCCCCAGTAAGTAATTGATAATACTTGTGTTGGGGCTATCCCGCTCTTTTCCTTAATTGTTACATTATTATGTTATTGTTACATTATTATAGATGTTTGTCACTTTTTCACGCAAAAACTACTGAATGGATTTGGATGAAATTTGGCACACAGATAGTGTATAACCAGGGCACATATTATATTTTTTATCCCGATATTCCAACGGGATCGAAACTTATGCGGGTGAAACCGCTGCGCCCCGGGGTTTCACCCGCATAAGTTTCGATCCCATTAATTTTCGCTATATTTCTCAGTAGCTGCCCAAAGTCGGGATTTTTACCCAGTTCATAGCAATAGGCTCGCCTCTATTACATGGGACTTACACAATAACTGGCGAAATGTGGGTGTACAGTCACGAGCACCAATAAATGTTCGTTTGTTCCACCGTAGATCTCATCCCTGCCTCTGGGCTGGATTGAGGTCAAGAGTGAGCCCATTGTCGATAAAAAAAAAAAATATGTCAACACTTGGCAACTTTCAACTGCGATTTTTTCGTGAAATAACGTATGCAAAGTTGAAATACGAAACATTACATGAACCTGTGGGTTCGAAAATGGTATGTTCGTAACAACATTAAATTTAATTAAAAAATAAAGGAGTAAATCTCTTTTGAATAAAGCCGAGTGTATACATACTTTTGCTCGTGACTGTACTATACCTATACCTCTACCTTTCCCTTCGGGGATCCCAGGTGTGATGTTAATGTGTCACTACATATTTCAAAATTTTGAGAAATTACCCGAAATTATTATGGTGTAGTTGTTGCATATTTTCTCCTGACTTATTTTTATTGTTTTGTGCAAATAATGTACTTTCTTTCTTTTTAATTATAACTTGACGAACAACTAGAGAAAGGCCTATTCCGTTTCATTTAACACCAAAAACAAACCAAGTCCCGTTCTCAATTTTAATTATCACTCAATTCTCATCACTTTCCTCAATCTCTTCAGATGGCAGTTTCACGCATCCTTGATTCAGAATCATCTTTACTTAAGCTTTTACCGTTTTTAGGGTTCTGTATCTAAAGGGTGCCAACGTGACCCTATTTTCTAAGGCTCCTCTGCCCGTCCGCCCATCTATCACAGGGCTATATCTTTTGAACCACAATAGGTAGACACTTGAAATTTTCACAAAGTGTGTATTAATTTATAATAAAAATGTATAAAAATAAAATAAAGTAACAAATTCAAGTCCCCATACAAGAAACGTGTTTTTTTAAAACTAAAGTATGTATTTTAAATATGATGTGTTATATTGTACTCACCACGACATATCAAGCACTTCCAGTTTAGACTTTTTGTTATACAGTGAGGATTCAGCTTATACTGAAAATGTATAGCTTTTCATGTTGTCGTGCGTACGGTAACCTTCCTATAGAAGGTAGCTGGAATAGACTGGATGCGGAAGGCGGAGGACAGGATGTTGTGGCGCAGCCTGGGAGAGGCCTATGTCCAGCAGTGGACTACGAGAAGCCTCTCGTAGTCCACTGCTGGACATAGGCCTCTCCAGTACCGTACGCACAATCAACCAACTCAGCCGAGTTGGTTGATTGTGCGTACGGTACTACCTACGGAACCCTTCGTGTGCAAGTCCGACTCGCATTTGGCCGCTTTTTTCTTCTAAATAGGAAATTACGGAGATCCGTAACGATTTCATTATACGACCGAAAGACAAAGGTCGTTTTGGAACGGAAGAGCAGTTAGCCGATAAGTGTTCTAGTGCAATGCAATATAAACTCAATGCTTTTAACAGGACGGTCTGTTTTCCAACTTTGATTTTGTGATTACATTTTGGTAAGTTTTTGGGGTGGGGCTTTAGTGTGAGCAGTAGTTTTGTTTGATTGAAAATGTAGAAGTAAACCAGAAGGCCAATTCTCGTAATTTAAAACGTTCAAAATCTAGTCGCAGTCTCATCTCAGCGACAACAAATGTCAAAAACTTGTCAAAATGTAGGGAAATTAGAAGTATTTTTTGACAGATTGAGACTGAGATCAGAATGCGAACGGTCTCAAAATTACGAGAATTGCCCCTCAGATGTAACCGTAAATGTAGAATAAGATCATATGAAAACTAAACAGTGGAAAAAAAACAAATTGAAAAGTACTTACATATGAAAGAAAGAAAGAAAAAGTATTTATTGCGACTCGTACGGGAAGATCACAAACTAAACTAAACACAGTCAAAAAAAAAAAAAAATTAAGAAAAGTAAGTAACAAAAAGAAAAATGAAACAGAAAGTCCTATACGAGGCCTATATGTCACAGGCTAGAACGCTAGATTGTTGAAGTTGAGAGGGGCAGCAGTTCAAGCTAACGGAATTTCACTTTTCCAAGATATCTATGATATAATTTGTTTATAAAAACACATAACCAGCAACGCACATATTATGCATATTTATCACGAAGTTTTTTTTACATTTAGAAGTATCATAAAACAAACACAAAACTTGGCCCATTGCCCATTCATCCATAAAACTTAGAAGAGAAAAATATACCCATTTAAACTCATAAAAAACAAACAGCGTCAAAAAAACTGTAACTACTTATGCAACTCGTGACGTCCGTGTGTCCCCAAACATTTCTAATGGACAATATTGTGTCACAAACTAGGAAGAAACGGCGCGAAAATAAAAATGTTAACTTTTTAACAGGAAAACGCGAGCACGGAAAATTATACTAACTTTTATTATTTCCTTAAGCTATAATTTATACTTCAAATTATCGCGATGGAAACTGTTTATTGTTACGTACAAGTTTTCCCTCTTTTCACCCTAATTTTCCCCTCTTTTTACCCCCACTTGACCCTATAAATGTTGCTTATAAAGCCAACTGGGGGATGTATTGTTTAAGTTTTGTAAGTGCTATGAAATGTTGTGTAGGATAAATAGCTTGTTTAAACTTTCTATGGGTTTTTTGGCACTTTCAGTGATTTACGGGAAATAAGGCTAAATGTAACTGATGTCACTTGGAAAGCTGCCACGCTGAAATGGAATTACATTGGACACATCTGCCGCATGTCAGACGACCAATGGGCCAAACTTACGATCCTATGGGCCCCTCTTAATGGCAAGCGACATCGCGGCAGGTCCAAACGGAGATGGTGGTATGAGCTGGACACGTTCATCAAGAATCACACAACCTGATACTGACCTGCAAATTGCTGATAAAGTAAGAAAATTTGAATTTTGCGGGCTATTCTGGCGCTTTCGCCTATAGTTGAGTTACAGCTATAGTTTTTAATACTTAGACTAATCTATCCGCTATAACTGTGGCCCCACCTCACAGTTTTCATTAGAACATCTTCGAGCCGGAGCTAACTGTTATTCGTAACGCGAGTGATTCTGCGGTAGGCCGCTTTTTGAGATGGCGTTTAAAACAATACGTAGGTATACAGAGTCTTGGTGTAAAGAGTGGCCGTGAGGGGTCCGTGGCTAAATAATAACAGCTGCACAGGTCCATCGATCAGGTTAAGCTACGCTTGTCGTTGTTTTTCTGTAGATGGCTGACCATCTTTACATTCCGAGACGCCTCCGTGCCTCGGAAAGCACGTTAAAACTGTTGGTCCCGGCTGTCATTCGTGGATCTTTGACAGTCGTTACGGGTCGTCAGTAGCTCGAAAGTCTGACAACCAGTCTTACCAAGGGGTATCGTATTACCCAGTAACTGGGTTGTGGAAGTCAGACAGGCAGTCGCTCCATGTAAAATACTGGTATTCTGCTGTATTCGGTTAGACTGGAAGCCAACCCCAACATAGTTGGGAAAAGTCTGGGCAGATGATGGTGAGGTATACAGAATGGCAAAAACATCGACGCGAAGCCTGCTGAATAAAAATTTGCTGTGTCAAAATGTATGGAACATTTTGACCGCGTAGGTATTGCACTGTTTTATAAAACAGCAATTTTTTTTATAACCTACAAAAAAAACTACTGTAGGTCTAGAATCGTGTGCTGAATTGAGGCCATGAGAGCCACAGACTTTATTTGAAAAAACTGCTCTAAACGGTAAAAGTCATAGCGCCACAGTGGCCTAAAAATTAGTTCAATTTTTACAGTTAGGCCACTGTGGCTCTCATGGCCTCAATTCATGGTTACAGGTTGCGCGTCGATATTACACTGCCACCCTGTATAAAAGTATGTACACAATTATGCCTAGGAGGAAGCCCAAAGAAATGATAGATGATGTGTGAAAGATGATAATGATTAAGGGTGGGGTGAATACTGAGCAGTGGTGGTCCAGTGCAAGTACTAGTAGTAGTTACTTCCACAGTATTATGTCATATGGCATTTTACTGTGGGGTCGGGCTGCTGACATTGAATCCATTTTTATTTTGCAAAAGAGAGCTGTCAGAGCCATTTACAATCTACGTCGCCGCGAATCTCTTAGGGAACTATTTAAAAGGGTTAATATTATGACGGTACCTTGCCAATTCATTTATGAAAATATTATGTATGTAAGAAAAAATCAACATCTTTTTAATAAAATAAGTGATAGACATAATTTTAATACTAGAAATAAAGATAAATTAGATCAACCTTTTTTCAGATTGTCTAAAGTACATACATCTTTTATGGGGTACTGTGTTAAATGTTACAACAAAATACCTTGTGAAATATTGCAATTAAATGAAAGAAAATTTAAAACTTATATTAAAATTACACTTTGTAAGCAAGGATATTACAAATTAGAGGATTATATCCAAGATAAGAATGCTTGGAAACATGCTGGTCCTGCTCCATAGGACAATCTCTAGAGTCTAGACAAAATCAAACTGGTTGCTAATGTAATTGTATAATTTATTCTTTTTTTTTTTTTTTTTATTCTCTTTGACATTAAATTTACATTCTGTAATTACTTAAAGTCACACCCGGACTTATTACTCCTTATTTATTTATGAAAATAGTCTACTTTTGGAATGTTTGTAAATATGTGAGCACCATGTATCTATCACCTAGTCAATTTATATGTCATGGTTTCATAAATTCATTTTAATTCTTTTACCTATTGTGGTATAGTAATTTTATTTTTAGGTGCATCGTCTTCACATATAATTATATAATTAATGTATGCAAAGTATTGTAAAACATTTTTTTAAAAGAGTAACGGTGGAGTTTCTTGCCCATTCTTCTCCATACGAAAACTACCTTTTGGAAGGGGCGACTAGAATCAATTTTATTTTAATTTTAATTTTGACGTTCAAAAGTGCCTTTAATGTGCCTATTTGAAATAAATGATTTGACTTTGACTTTGACTTTGACTTTGAGTAGTTCGAACGGTTCGAACCAAGACAGGCGCTTTATTTTGTGTAAATTATTTCATCACCACTGCTCTCAAACGATTTAGGCAAACATCGTAAGGAAACCGACATGCTCTAGATCGAAGACATGTGTCATCTACCAACCCGCACTCGGCCCGCGTGGTGGATTACGGCCCACTCCCTCTTACAGGGAGGAGGCCCGTGTCCCAACAGTGGGAACATTATAGGCTGAGTATGTTGTAAGACATTTATTGGGTCCATACCCTTTGGGACAGACGAATCCTTGAAAGCAGACTGCGTATCGGCTTGGGTAGCAAGGGAGCAAGGGAGCCATCTTCTTGAGGTCGTCAGTCCAACTAGGTGAGGGCACCTAGTTGAATCTCAAGAAGGTGGCTATGTCAGACTGGATGCGAAGGTGGGGAACTTAATGTTCTGGCTCAACTTTTTGAATCGGCCAATGTCCAGCAGTGGACTGCGATTGGCCGAGTTGATTAATTGAATCGGGACCAACTGTTTAACGCGAAGTGTGAGGCATAGAGAGATCGCGCTGACTTGAGAACAGTCACGAATCTTTGTACTGACCGCAACAAGTTCTACTTAACCTCGCAGTTTTATAGATCCATGAGACTCCTATAGTTAATATCGCGCAGTAACTTAGCCATGAGCCACTCGATTGGGTCCTGTAGTCAATATAGCTTACTGGAGTAAGTAAAACAATGTTAACGCAACATTAAGCATTATTAACGGTAGTAATGTAAAGGAATTGTTAGCATATTCGTTTTTATAGTTATTGAATCGAGTTTTACGCTGACTCTGGTTTAAGCGGTAATACTTTTATTTTTTATTAGCTTTGCCTTCGGCTTCGCCCGTGTGCAGGTCGGAAATTGTCAGAGGGAACGTAGGTACTACTGGGATAAAGAAAGAAAGAAAGAAAAATAGGTTTATTTGTCATAGAAATACGTGCATACAAAAAGATAACAGACAAGGATAAAGAGACAGAACAAGAGATAAGGTGACAGATTTTCCTATTGCGATAACTTTGAGAACCAAACCTAGGTTTTATTTTTTTTCAAATCAAATTATTTATTTGCAAAGAATGTAGGTATTGTACAATAAAGTTGTAATAGAAATATAATCCGGGTACATTCTGCCAGAGTTTTGGCATGCAAAATTTTACAAATAATATCAGTATCAATGCAATTAAATATAATATGAAAATTAAAAATAAAGAAAATTATTGCAATACGATTAAATTATTTAAAGATAGTCAACAATAATATTATTCTGTTGAAATGTCACACATAAGTATAATATCAAAATTAATAAGAAAATGATTACAGTATTAATAAATTATTTAAAAATAGTCAAGGTTAAGTACAAAAGTAGATATTAAATAATGTCAATAATATGATTAGGTATGTTGAAATGTCACACATAGGGTCATTCAAACTCAAACTCAAATCATTTATTTCAATTAAACCATTTCAGGCAGTTTTGAATTGTCAAAGTTCAAAAAATCACTGAACGAATAATAACATTTTTGTATCAATATAACCTTAAGTTTATTTTTTTATTGTTGGAGGGTGTAATTTTTTATAGTGTCTGGTAGTTTATTAAATATTATTGGAACCATGCAAAGAACACTTTTTACCCGACTGCGCGACGCAAAGGAGTGGTAATGTGTTTATTCTAAGTAGTGCTGTTTTATAACTACCGTCAATTAAGAGGTTTTTGTATTGGCTTCTTACGGGACCTTTTTTAAAGATAAAGATACATTATTTGTTAAACATGTGTTTACATACAAGTCAAGCATGCAAGATCTTAAATATAGTTTGAAAGTCCTTACATGTTTTGCCCGACCAGGCGTTTTGGCGTCCGATACCTTAGCAAACAAATGTATATTTCTTTTTACAAAAATTGCCATCTCTAAAATATATAAGGACGGAAAAGTAAGAATTTTTAAAGACTTAAACAGAGGTTTACAGCTATCTCTAGGTTTTAGACTACACATAGCTCTAACACGACGTTTCTGGGCTATAAATAAGCTCTCTTAGGCTACAATTACCCCAAAAAATTATTCCAAACCTTAAGACTGACGCAACTAAACCATGGTATGCTACTAAAGCAGTCTTTATGTCAACTTTTTTTGCCAGGTTAAAAAGAACATAATATGTTCTTTTTCAGAAGAGGTAAGAAAAGAAAAAAAAAAAGAGAAGTAAAGAAAAGTAAAGAAAAGAAAAAAAAAAAAAAGAAAAGAAAAAAGAAAAAAAAAAAAAAAAAAAAGATAAAGAAAAGAAAAGAAGAAAAAGAAAAAGAAGAAGAAAAAGAAAAGAAAAAGAAAAGAAGATAAAGAAAAGTTAAGCACTGCAGCATAAAATGCTTAACTTTTTGCATACCTCTTCTGCTTGCGGTTTCCATGTCAATTGATCGTCGATATGAATTCCCAAAAATTTCGCGACCTTGTTTGATGGATCACTTGATCATTATTTTGTACATTGACGTTCGGTGGAAATATGCGTTGGTGAAAATTCATCACACTCGTCTTTGATAAGTTTATTACCAGGTTATTTTTGTCAAGTTAGTTGCAATCAATAAAAATAAAATCCCTCACCAAGGAGGGTTAGCAAAAAAATACTTTATTAAAGACAATCGCACTAATGCAACGCAAAGGCGAGCTTTTTTCTCTGTTGAATAAAAACAGGGATCTTTTTCTCTAAGTGGTAGGGTTAGCAAAACAATCTGCTAATTCTTTTAGATTTTTATTTTCTATTTTCTATGTGCAGGAACGGTTAATTAATCGGATAGGAGTAAGCGGTTTCTAACGGTTTTTTTTATGTTGTGGTTCTTTTTTTATCGGGAAGGGAGGGTAGTTTGTAACATAATTAAAATGCTTTACAATCGGCTTGGTGCTTTTATTAAACTTGTTGGACTAACATGTCTAGCATTAATTAAAACAACTCCTCTGCGGTAGTCACAAGCCTTCCTACTTTAGAGTGAGTAGATTACTGCATTCTTATTTTATCTAGCTACTGGCTTCTGACTAGAAGCCGAAAGCCGAAGCCAACCCCAACACAGTTGGGAAAAGGCAGATAATGAGAAGATACATTTACCTTTTAACCTATTTTTCTGTTGTTTCTTTTCTTGTCTGTTTATACACCGTTACATTTTGACCGTTTTAATCCTTAAATGGCCACCACCTTGCCATGCCATAACCTTTACCACAAATTACCTATTTTATTACATCATTGACCGAGCGTGTTGGTTGCAGACAGTCCGACTTCACTATATACGAAACTTTAACCATTATCACTGTCCAAAGTATGTTCGACCTACTAGGCTCAGTTTTCAGCCTAACTAGTTCTATCAGAATATATTTGTCCCTTATTGTGCGAAGAAAACTTTATACATAACTAAAATTAGGTCTAAACTTTAGCCGAAACTCGAGCGTGTTTGAAAACAACTAAATAACTAAGTATCGACTAATAACTGAATGTTGTTCGTGTGTCGGTAGTTGTCGATAATTATCGGAGTTTTATGGCTGAGAATTGGATTATTCATCAGAGAGTTTAACGAGAGAGGGATTTTTGAAAATTGGTATGCGATGAAAATCAATAACTTGTGATATTGTATATGGTGGTTTATAAGTGGTTTTGAAATATTAGAAAACAATTACAAAAGCGAAAACTATTAAAAAAGAAAATAATTTTTGATATGTGGCAAAACTTGTTATTCTTTGAAAAAAGTTACTCGACGGTTATGGAAATAAATATGTTTCTCTTTTATACGTTTACAGGGTTTTTTTACATTTAAACAGATAATTTCACCCACAAAATTGTTTATAGAAGCAGGGTTTTTTTTAATCGCCACCTAAAATATTATAGTAACCATGTAGTTTTTGGCCATTCTTCTCCAAACGCAACTATCTTTTGGAAGGGTCAAGTAGGATCAGTTCTATTATCTTGTAAACTTTGACACTAAAAAATACTTTTTAATGGCATGCTATAAATGAAAATCAAACTTTGAATTTATTGTCAAATAAATACTTTATCGTAAACTTTTTCTGCTATCCCTACCCGAAGAGAGAGCGACATAATTCGTGGAATCAATGAGCGGATCCACATCAAAGTAATGCAGTTATCTTGTAGCTCAGCCTCTCTGGGGTAGCCTGATTAACTGGTCTGCTTACCCCCTTACAGAAGCATCATTCATTTTTATAGAGTGAAAGAGGCTTTTTGAGGAATGGGAATACGTAAGTGGTATTGTATTCGAGTTGTGCTGTCATCGTAGAGTTTTTCTTCTTCTTTAGGTGTCGATGGTACTCTTCCTGTTTTTTTTGGGTTCTGTACCCCAAAAGGAAAAACGGAACCCTTATAAGATCACTTCGTTGTCTGTCTGTCTGTCAGGACCCTTTTTCTCAGGAACGCGTGAAGTTATCAAGTTGGAATTGATATCAAATACTCAAATCTGTAATCCCTTGAAGCAGTAAAAAAAATCAAACTTCAAAGTCAACGCAATCAAAAGACACGGGCGCTTATGTTTCGTTTATGCCGCATATTGTGACACATTCAAGGGAATCAAAACAGTATGGACAACATGTATTTAAACAGTTCAAACCACGCCATTTCTTTCTGTGTCATTTTTCCTTTTGTTAGTTTTTTATATAATTTTTTATTTTTAACTGTGTTTAGTTTAGTTTATGATCCTGTACTAACTGACAAACAATAATGTTAAAAACGTAAATGAAATTAGAGGCATTTTTGACAGATTGAGACTGAGATCAGATTGTGAACGTTCTTAAAATTACGAGAATTCCCCCTCAGATGTCGTGATTAACTATGAAATTGACGTGGTTTCAAAGTAAGTGGTCATAGTGAATTAGGGCCCAGACTTTTATTATTTGAAGATATGTTTGTATTATGTGAAGATATGATTATTTCAGATAAGTTTGTAGTGGCGACGCGCGACGTGGTGACCGAGCACAGAATATAACCGCTACTCTCCGCGTACGGGGGGAAATAAGCCTCGCCCATCAAACTTCAATTTATTTTCAAGGTAGGGCCTTAATCTCAGTGCCACCATACAGAATGATACAGTAATCAGCTTGCGAAATGTAAACGAAGCAGTTATTAAATGTAAACATTGTGTATTACTTCGTCAACGTGGCGATAATGGGTTTCGGATGTAGGAGGGAACATTCTTTGATATTGTTTAAATGAATAAAGCACGAACATTTTTATGTATAACGTTTTGTAAATGAAATACCTGTCCTATAATATCCTAATCCTAACTTTCTACTAATATTATAAACGTGAAAGTTTGTAAGGATCCATCCAAACGTTTCATTTTAATTTTTGCGTGAAACAGTAACAAACATTCATCCATGGATGGAATTTTAATGAAACTTTGCAGTAATATAGCTTATATATCAGAATAACATATAAGAACCTTTTTATTCCGATATTCCCACGGAAGCAACACTTATGCGGGTGAAACCGCGGGGCGCTGTATATGTAATACTTAGGTTTCGGGATACGTTAAACTTTAAAGCCTATGTTGGAGGTGAGGAATAAAGGCAAGGGGGGTGCGAGCATGCTATAGCGTTGCCAGAATGTTACTTTTGTATCATTTCCATTTAGAAAGTAATACTTAAAACTAAAGCAATATGGCTTTAATTGCAAGTACTCAAAACTTTTTCCGTTTAGTGACTAGCAGTCAGTCACCAAGAGCAATTACGGCAACAAAAATTTGGTGATCAACTATATGCGCAACCAACCGGATATTATTAATATATTTTATGATAGAGTAAATAAAGCTAAAAATACAACATACTAAATTTAAAATAAAGCAAAATTCGTTAATGTACAGTGTCGACCAAAAGTCTATAGGCAATCTCACAAAGCAATAGCTTGACGTTTAACGTCCTTCTTAAGTTTCAAGAAAATAAAAACATTGTCGTCAACAAGTTATTGTAGTTCATAATTTCAACGATATAATACGAGTCAAGATGACCTAGCGGTTAAGCGCGTGCAGATAGATGCGTTCAGTAAGCCGTGTGTTCAAATCTCACGCAGTACTTCGACTTTTTCTAAGTTTTCACTCGATGGGAAGAATGAGACAGAAATATAATATTCTTTATCTTGTTCGCTTTGTTCACACATTTCGTAAAGTAAGTAAGGTAGATCATAGAAAACTAAATAAAGAATTCAGATTTCTGTGAGGTAGACATGAGTTTTATGAATAGTTAATTTGATCGAATTGAATAAACGTCGTCGTTTGGTTGTAGTTGTTGCTTAGTGACGTGTGATTTAATAGATAGCGGTATTGTATTTATTCTCAAAATGCAGGCATATATTAATATTGAGGCGAGGGCGACTAGTATTGCGTTGCTTAAAAGTGGTCTTAACAGTATTGATGAATTGTAACTTAAACTTTTATTTGAAAACATAAGTTTATTTGGTAATATATGGATTTAATTCTTTTTATTGTTTTTTAAATCCATCATGAGGCCTAAAAATAAATTATTGGTGTTTATTATTGGATTTATAAATGCAGCTTTAATATTTTAATATTATATTAAATAAATATTATATCATACCTATAAAAATAAGTCACTTTAGTATTTTATTATAGTTGCCTATTATCACTTTTTTTTTTGTTTTAGAGGAATAATTTAAGTCGCTGGATCGAGATATATGAGTAAGAGGGTAGCCTTGCTAGTCGATAGCGAAGTGGAAGGCCTTCGCTTATTAGCGAGGCGCAGCGACGACATATATTGAGCGAGTATGAAACAAATGGTTTCACACCAACTAGACAGTTTGCAGTATTATTCGACACTTCATTGCAAACTGTTGGCCTCCACGCTGAAGGCTTGCATCACAGAAGACCAGCTAAAAAGCCCTTCTTGACAGAAATACATAAACAAGAACGATTACGTTTCGCACGGGATTATTTAGATTTTGACTGGAATACTACCATATTTTCAGATGAAAGTAACTTCAAATCTAGTCAACGTAATCACAGAAATAGTTAAGTAATTTAATAAAATAACTAATATTTAACTTCTTATAAATAAATAATAAGCATGAATACCTACCCAATAACGACACGCGTAGTCAGGAGGTTTCCGTCTCTAGAGCCCTGACGAGCTTGTACTCTGTTCCTGATGCAGATAAGCTATAATTTTTTTAATATTCTTATATTGTTTTTTATAATGTGTGTATTTATATATCTATGAGTGAAATTACGACTATTTTAAGAGATCATAACCCTGGTAATTACCTAATAAGTGCTTTTTATTTTTTTCTGCTAACAGCTAGCTATTCTGTTTAGTAATCTGTGGATAACGTCTTGAGTAGTGTATTTGTTACTTTTATTATACGTTTTTATATTGTGTGCCTACTATGTAATACTGCTGTTTGTTATTCCTATCAAATAAAATAAAGGCCCAGTGCGGGTTGGTAGATGTCACATGTCTTCGAATTTTTAGTTCTTGGATATATGCCGTTTCCTCACGATGTTTTCCTTCACCGTTTTGAGAGCAGCGTGGTGGATTACCTTCGGCCTATTCCCTTTCACAAGAGGAGACCTATGTTCCAGTAGTGGGAACAATATAGGCTGATAATAATGAAGGAATTAAGATTTTAATATCGCCCAGTTCGGGGTGAGTAAAATAATGCCACATCAAAAAAATTAACGCTCTTCGTCGGTATATTGTGAGTGTTTTCAGCACAACACGGAATTAAGATTGTGATACAGACTCACTCATTATAAACTGAAATGATATGTGTATAGGACTTGTGTTTATTTGCTATGATTACCATCTATTGCCTCGTTGCCTGTGTAATAATAGTTTTCATGTTGCCTATATTGCCAAAGTTTGTTGGCCACTTCTTCTTCCCAGCGATAGCACTAGGAAGTGGTGAAGGGCGGGCGTTTTTGGGGGACTGTCTTTTGTAATTTTGACGTTCGAAAAGTGCTGATTCTCAGCCTAATTTGAATAAATGACTTTTGATTTGATTTGATTTGCCTACTGACTGTTCTGCCAGGGGGCTCGTGGCTAAATAGTAACAGCCGCACGGCTCGGTCGGAGGTTAAGCTATACACTTGCCTCGGTCGGGTCGTGGATGGGTGACCATCTTTACATTCCAAGACCCCTCCGTGCCTCGGAAAGTACGTTAAAACCGTTCGCCCCGGCTGTCATTCATGGATCTTTGACACTCGTTACGGGTCGTCAGTAGCCCGAAAGTCTGACAACCAGTCTTACCTGGATTTTGGAAGTCGGCAGCCGCTCCATGTAAAATACTAGTATTCAGCTGCATCTGGTTAGACTGGAAGCCGACCCCAACATAGTTGGGAAAAGGCTAGGTAGATGATGACAAGCTACTCGTACAATAAAGAGCAAACCGGTCCCAAATCAATAAACTGTTCTTAAAAACATCAAACAACAAAATAAATTAACAGAAATGTGTCCCAAAAATAATGAAATTATCCGCTTAATTTGCGTCCGTAATGGAAAATTGATTGGTAATTAATATTTAATAACATTGTCTGTGTAAGGTCTGTCTGTCCGTTCTGGGTGGCAATTACAACGATGGATAGTTATTGAATGAGTGCCGCTGTTTTAAAGGGAATATAATTACTTTTAGATGGTATAATAATTAAGTTTATTGTGCAAATGTTTGTGAGTCAATTGTGGTATAATATTTGTGTCCGTCAGGATGAACGGTCACTAGGCGTAGTTAACGTTGAATTTATGCCTAACAATTGCTTCCCTATTGCTTCTATTTGCTTCCTATTCTCAAACAATTGCTTCCATCGTATTCTAGAAAAAAAAAACATTTTAAGAGTGACCGTTCATTCTGATGTCAGGACGGCCGGTCACCGAGTCGTAGTGTCCTTGTTAAATAGAATTATTGAAATTCACGGTGGCCATTAATTACTTCCAGCACTATAACTTTTAGGTTAGTTGCATAATTATAAAATACAGGACAACACAGGGAAAAAAGCAATAACTAAGCTTTATAATCCTACTTCCCACAAAAAAAAAAAAAAATTGGAAAGTTTGCATGGATGGATGGATGTCTGTTACTCTTTTACGCAAAAACTACTGAACAGATTTAAATGAAATTTGGCACACAGATGGTTCATAGCCAGGATTAACATATAGGATACTTTTTATCCCGATATTTCCACGGGATCGAAACTTATGCGAAACCGCGGAGTGCAGCTAGTTTGTAATATATTAATTAAACACAATTAATATTCATGTTAAATAGTAAATAGTTTTCAATTCATCGTTCTCTATTTAAGTGTTAGTGTGTATTCAATTAATAACAATGAGGTGAATAAACTCGTTAGTTAAAACTAATTCTAATTTACATGAATAATGTTGTTATTTGTAGGTAAAGTTTCCATTTTCAGCATTTATAGTTTCCCAAATAAATTTAAAAAAAAAGATCTTACCTACTTATTGTTGTGGTTTCAGTGATCTTCAATGAAAATCACGTATCGAGGTATGGTAATTTAATTAGGAATAAACTATATTTTACAATAAAAATATGAAAAACGTACAAGTTCGTGACGATGGCGATGGTGGATATTTTAGAAGAAAATAAATAGAGAGAATACGTTTTTGACACCTGTCAGTTTCATACAAACGAATACATGATTTGCGAATTTGATCTTTATTAGCTACTAAAGTTGTCACACTGACAGATGTCAGGTACCCATTTCATTTAATATTCTTCAACGCCCAGACTGTAGTGACGGTCTAAGTAAAAAAAAACCTAGTACGGCGCCTGGCCCTTTATAATAGCAAACGCGACACAACGCTACACGTCTTCACAATTAAAGATGCAGGCGTATACACTTATCAAACATGTTATTGTTCTATTCTATTCTAAAAGATTCACAAGATTCTCAGTATTTTTACTGGTCCCTCAAAAGCACTAGGATCTTAACCGTGACGAAATCACTTACAAAATAATGAAAATTGAAAGCTTAAAATCGGCGAAAGTGACTAGTACAGAATTAAATTAGTAGAAAGTTTTCCCTAGCAGGACCTTCAAACGAGCTACGACCAATTTGGCAATACCCAAGTTATAGAAATTAATAAATTTAGTAAAATGGAGAGGTTCAAAGGACGAGATAGCTTTGGTAATAGTCTTTGTAAATTGTAATGTTACGATAATTAATTTCTACCCGATTTTGAAGCTAAAAGGAAAGTTATGAAGTTTGTGCCTTGGGAAATTATTTTGATTTTGTACTGAGGAAGTAAAAGGCTTCCTCCCATTCTATGTTTGCAAACTTCATCCCTGCCTCTGGGCTGGATTGAGGCCAAGAGTGAGGCCATTGTCAATAAAAAAAAAATGTTTGCAAACGGGTTGAGGGCCAAACTCCTGAATTCCCCTTCGGTAAATGCAGGTTAAATACTGAGAAGGAAAATTTTGTTTATTGGCTGGCATGCGCAACCAAAAACACCCTATAATAATAAAAAAAATGTTTATCAAAATCAAAAGTAATTTATTCGGATAAGGCTGAGAAGCAGCATTTTTGAGCTTCAAATTTACATAAGAAGGACTCTTATGAACAAACTATCAACTGTCCTATACAAAACATTAACACCTACAATCATGTATGCGACCGCTGACTGTTTTTTCGTGATTACGATATGGGTCCCATGGAGAAAGTGGTTCAGTTTCATGGTCTGTACTCTCTACATCAATTTGCACACTCCTTTCTGATATATGCTCTATAAAGTACAGCAATATAAAGCGCTTCTATTTTCGCTAACCCATCTAAATCGTGCAGTGTTGATGTATACGCTCTCAAAATAAATGCGCATAAAAATGGAGGGTATAAACAGATGATTACGGATTCCGTTTTCCGTGTACGTTTCGAGCAAATCGGGAGATTTTCCAATTCGTTTCGGGATACACACTTATCATCAGGATTGGTTCCTTGTAAGGTGGAGATGTTATTTGTTATACAATAGTTAAGGTTTTTTTTTCTACCGACATCATTTAAATTCATTCACTCACTGACAGACAACCCAGTTCTCATTTCGAACTATCGAACTACTTTCGGACGGGCCCGTATCTTCGTTGACAGACTTAGAGAGTAGGCTCCCTGAACCGCTGGGTCTGGAAGCATGAAATTTCGCACAAGAGTTTCTAATACTCATATTAGTTTACCTTAGCGCACAGGTTTTTTGTCGAACCACAAAATAATAACGCATGTTGACACTTGGGTAGCAATCATAATTTAATTCAATAATTGATGTGTCTATAATTCTTATGTTAATTATTGGCCACAATATTTAAACACAGACCAGCAATATTTTACGCAAATTAAACGAGGTTATAAATTAATATCATAAGTGTAATCTTGTTAATGTTATTGGAAATTCAAAGTTAAATGAATGTGGTTATTGATAAGTTATTTCCTTTACGATTTTTATTTTATCTTCAGCACTTAAAGTCATTATCTGCCTAGAATTTTCCCAAATATGATGGGGTCGGCTTCCAGTCTAACCGGATACAGCTGAATACCAGTATTTTACATGGAGCGACTGCCTATCTGACCTCCACAAACAAATGAGTAATACTACGATACCCCTTGATAAGACTGGTTGTCAGACTTTCAGGCTTCTGACGACCTGTGCTTTCGGAGGGGTGTAGGTATATGAAGACGGTCACCCATCCACGGACCAACTGAAACATACATATTTTTATTATAAAATAGTACTTCACTAGCTAGTTCTGGTGCTGTTCTGTGGTACTTGTCCGCGGAAGCGACTGAACATCACGTCCTGCGGCCAGAAGTCTTCTTCCATGACGACGGGCAGATAACAATTCGGTACGCGCACCACGAACGCCTTGAAGTTGACGTTGCGGTGCGACTCCAGTAACTGCACTCTCGGCGAGTACCTCGTTTTCTGGCGCACGTACTCCACGATGTCCTCCACCCTAGTGGTATAGTGTACGCGGGACATGTACACCGGTGTTCGGGTTTGCGGCACGTAAGTTGACTTCGGACTCCGTAGGAGCTTTGCCGCAGCGGTTCTTGTTCGTTCGCGATCGGCGATTCCTCCTTTGCACCTTCACGAAACCCTCATCATCAGCCCTATTCGGAGCCTTTTCTGGCATAGGCTTCATACTTGGAGCACCTGGGGTACTCGCGGTGACGCTAGCGGATTCCTTTTGTAGGGGCATCGTCTGGGTCGGTCTCCTTGAACAGCGTGATAATGTCTTGCAGGCTTCTCTTACTCCCGTCACGCCAGCAGGACACCATCTGGTCGCGCTTGTTTAGCACACTGAACAACAATAGCTTGGCAGCAGCTACGTCATCTTTGCTGAAGTTCATTGCGCAGATTTGGACAGCGGATACCTCGTCCATCACATCCAGCTTCTGCTGCAGGAACGCCAGCAGCTCATTCGCCACAAGTTCATTACTCATGGCGTAAAAAATTACGAGCGACAGCTTGCGCCGCGCTAGTCAATACACAAAATATGCAAACACGTGCGCATCGGAACGCGGCACAAGCAAGACTGATAAACAATAACTAATAGATAAGTCCAACTTTCTACGTAATATTTACATAATTGTTGGGTACCCTCATAAATTACGATAAAATTCAATGACAATACGGTCTTTGGAAATTGGTTATATGAAAAATGGTAAACGTCGAGTAATCTATCGGTTTTTGTTTGCATAGTTTATACTACTGAATAGGCAAACAAAAAAAAAAAAAGGTTTATAACTACTAGACGAGACTAAAGAATGTTTTGAACGACAGTGTAAAATTGAATCAAAGTTGTTCTATCAAAGTTGCTCTATCGGCGTACTGGTGACCATCAGTTTATTTTTATCTCCGTAACATAAAATCAGGGCAATAATCCCTGAAGGGGTAGGCAGAAGTACTCTCATATTTTGCAATTTATATTCAAGTCATAAGTAAGAGAAGTGGTGGCCCAGTGGTAACGACCCTGACTCACGACTCACGGGCGTAGGTTTGAACCCAGGCAGGCGCTTTACTGTGTGTAAATAATTTCATCACCACTGCTCTCGAAACGGTGAAGGTAGAATCGTGAGGAAACCGGCATATCCTAGAACCAAAAATTCGAAGACGTGACATCTACCAACCCGCACTGGACCCGCGTGGTAGATTATAGCCCACAGCAGTGGGAACATTATATGTAGGCTGGTTATGCATACGATTATTATAATTCGGAGCGAGCCTATAGCCTTATTTAGATCTATAGGTAAGAAGCGTCTCCTTGCGGAACAAACTTTCTTATACCTACAAACACTTAACACCATTCAAAAACAGCATCTGTTGTTACCCCTAACACCAAGAACTTCTCTAATATTTCACCATAAAATGGGCAAAACCTCTTCCAAAACTGTATTTATTAAAGCCATCTAAAGGAATCTAGGGCTCAACTTGCGCCTTCTAGCCTGATGGGCATTAAAGTCTTGCCCGCTGAAAGTACTGTCCCGGAAATTTATACTACGACCACCCCCTTTTCACCCCGTTTCACCCCTTTTGCTACCTCTGACGTCATGCCTTGTGAACTAGTGAACTATTTTAGTCAAGGTACTGTTGGTACAGTTGGTATTCTTTTTCATTTGATAAGTTGGGTGTGGTTTTAAATTGTTTTAGGTAAAGAGGTGATAACGGCGCCGATTCCCTTGTTCACAAATTAAACTAAATTTAAGTTCAGTGCATCTTTTTCTTTCTATTTCATTAAGAAAAGGACAGAAGATAAATATTAGTTTAGTTCTGTCAAATTAAGATATTCCATAGACAAGTCAGGCGTGATAAAAAAAATGGCTACTAGAAATACGTCAATTTACGTCAGACGCTGACTAATTTGACAAGACTTTTTTGTCCTTTTAATTACAATGACCCCTTAAAAGGATGCCCATGAATTTAATTTCACCCTGTATACGTACTTACCACCTGTATGTGTACATTATGAATGCAATAGAGACTGAATTGAATTGAATTGGAGCTGTCGCAAACTGTGCTCCACCTCCTTTCCTGGCCTCTGTAACCCAACCATGATCCCAACACTCGCGGCTCGTCCACAATCTGTCCGTGCCGGTGTGACTGATCCTTGAGTGAAATAGTGCATAGTTGGTAGTTTTTAAGGTTAGTTTTTACAATAGTACTTATTTGTATTTAACAAGCGCTTCTCGCCATCATACTCGAAAGTTTGCCGAGTAAAATATTGTAAAAACAACAAAATATGTATGTTTGAGAATAAAAACTTGAGAGGTGTCAAGGGACACCCGGATGGAACGAAGTATAACTGGTTAGCTTTCTATAAGAGAGAGAGAGAGACAGACAGAGAAACACGCGCACGCCGCACGGCTTACAACTATAGCAAAAAGTGTCGTTCCAACTTTTGGTCTTAATTTTTTCCGTCTAACCCCCTTTCGCAACGCGCGATAGGGAACTTCGATCCAAAAACACTGAAATGTACCTACTTTAGCTACATCGCAATAAAGCCTAATGTACATTTATAAAATGACAACGAAATTAAAAAGTCGAATTGACACAAGCCGACGTAAGCCGCATCCAGCCACAGTATTTTCGTAATAAGGAGTTTTTCAAAACCAATTTTGTGTATAAACACCGGTTGGCGATCCTGCTCAGTTATTTATTTTTTAAATATTATCCTTTACCATCCGTTTGTGAACCCTAATTGAAAAGCCGTTTCGTTAGGCCGCTTCCGAGATACCATAGGGAAGAGAGGGAACAGAGGGAAGGGAAGAAAAGGGTTTAGAGGATTATACGTGGAGATTATGAAGGGCTGTACTTATAACTGTTTAAACTAATTTATATTGGGGTTATTGTGTCATTAGAAGTGTGTCACAACAACAAGTATTAAAGTTGAAGATTGTTCGGTTTTGGTTCCCTCAGAATAATCAGCCTATAATGTTGAACTGCACGTTACAGGAACTGATGAGAGCTGGTGATGGCGCCAAACAAGCAGCCAAATTCTGGGCCGTGTTCATTTATATTGCTATGGACACGCTAAGAAGAGAAGATGTTCCTACTGCTGGGACGCAGGCCTCCTATAGGATAGAGAGAGTTGATCGTAATCCACCAGGTGGGCCAGTGCGGGTTGGTAGATGTCACATGTCTTCAAATATTTGGTTCTAGGACATGCCGGTTTGCTCACGAGGTTTTCCTTCACCGTTTTGAGAGCAGTGGTGATGAAATTATTTACACAAAGTAAAGCGCCTGTCTGGGTTTGAAACCACGACCTGCAACTCGTAAGTCGCCGTTTCCATTCCAAAGCGAATTAGGTACCTATGGAGAAGAATGGACAAGAAACTCCACGGACACTCTTTTAAATCATAAAATTGTTACTAAGAATTGGTTACATCATTAATGTCGAAATTATACATGTGAGAACGATGTATAAAGACGTGCACGTAGCGTCCGTACTAAAAAAGATAAAAAATGCAGAAATTAAAATAAGCCGTGAGGCTAAGAGATGACCCAGTCCCTACGGGCGGCACCCGTTCTCGAATATGACGTATTGGATCAGCACCATTCAGCTCAAACATTTTGAAGGGAACTTAATACTAGCTTACTTATACAGGGTTATTTGTAAAACACCAACAACCTCTTAAGAGGTTATTGTGCTCATTATTATGAACAACTTTTACTATAGGACCAAACCTGAAATCGCGAAAAAAAAATCAGCTGCTCCCTACATTTTGACGAGTTATGCGAACATAAATGTAGGGAACAGCTGATTTTTTCGCAATTTAAGTTTTGGTCGCATAGTAAAAGTTGTTCATAATGATGAGTACAATGACCTCTTAAGAGGTTGTTGTTGTTTTACAAATAACCCTGTATACAACGTCCTGACATCAATCTTCGGGCATACCCACCAGATACACCCGTCTGGTCAGAGGATCCTCCCTTTTCTATGAGGATGAGTTAACTATACACTCTGTTCCTCATAACACTTTAAGGTCTATTTAAGTTCGATGCAGAAACATTCATTGAAAAAAAAACAAGCAAAAATACAAAAAAAAAAGAATGTTTGTTTATTTCCAAAAAGTTACTATTGAGTTTTCCGGGTTACCAGTTGTTATCAGTAGGTAAACCTATTCCTTAGTAAACTTTTACTTGGCAGATCTCGCCGCTCGTAAGTTTTGCCCAAAATAAAACTTTCTTATATGTATTTGACCTCTGCAACTTTTTGAAACTATGCCAAATTTTAACTTTGTAGGACAAACTGGTACAAAGAAAGACATTTAATATGTGACTGAAAACTTGTGACGGTTGCAATTGCAATTTTTGACGGCACGGTTGGCGCAGTGGTTAAGCGATTGACTGCTGCGCTGCGTGTCGCGGGTTCGATTCCCGCACGGAACAAATATTTGTATGACCTACATGTATTTGTTCTGAGTCTGGGTGTTTTTCTATCTATAATATGTTTGTATTTACAAAAAAAAAAAATGTATATAAGTAGTTTATCAGCCATCTTGTTACCATAACACAAGCATTAGGTTGCTTAGCTTGGGACTAGATGGCGCTGTGTGAAATGTCCAGGGATATAAAAAAAAAAAAAAAAGTTTCGTTCAGTCGGCATTCTGCATTTCGCGTTAGATTGCCGCAATAGATTCAGTAATGAGGCTTTAGCAAAAGTTCATTGTACACGACACGATTTATTTACGGTACGGTAAATAAACCGCGTCGTAGAAAAAACGTGTCCATCAACAAGCTTCCACAGTGATCCATACAACACTGACCACCGTGCCTACACACGGCAAATAAACTGTAGTTTTTCACGGTAAAAAAAACGTGTGTGTACAAAGGGCCTATGGGCATTCAATTAGCCATTTTACGTGTCTTGTGGGTAAGAGAGCAGTGGTGGTTCAGTGGTAACGGCCCGACTTACGAGTTGTACGTCGTGGGGCTGCAGTCTTGCAGTCTGCCCGGCTTGGGCGGAGCACCACCGCGTCCTCGTGGCGGCGATCGGCGGCGGCGATCTTTCGAGTCCGGCCCTGGTCCAGGCCATGGTACGGAGCGAGAGTGTATGGGAGGCCGTCACCTCCTTCTGCGAAGCAGTAATGCTCGCCAAGGAGGAGGCGGAGCGCCTGGGAGAGGCAATCTCTGCGCCCTCACGCCTGTGGCTCTGTGGCTTTGTAGCCTTCTCTTTTTAATTTCATCCACCAGACGAGACAAAAAACAATGTTTTTTCAAAGCATACCAAACTTTTTTCCCATTACTTGGAAAGTACTTATGTAATACACCGTTCGCGATTAATTTGCCAAACATGTAAACAAATATGAGTATATGGAAAAATAACTTTAATGCCCACACGATAAAGTTCAGCTTACGCTACAACTTCAATTTTTTTTATAACTTTTTAAATAGTGCTAGTCAATCAGAAATCAACTTAATTACTTTGTAGTAATTATGTTGATTTCATATTGACAGTTAAACAAATATCAACTTTATAGTTGTCTATAAAGTTGATATTTTGTTTAACTTGAAATAACAACAATTGGAAATATACATTTGAATAGACTTTAGGTACTTCTGGCAATTTATTTTTATTCTTCGGGTGTCCCATAAAAGTGAAGATAATGACACGTCATAATGTATTCCATTCACGATGAACAATACTTAGGTACTCATATCTCTTATTTTATTATTTGAACAACATTAACAAAAGCGACTCCCATATTAATTATTTACGTGTTTGTACCTCAGGGTTTATTTACACTGCCAGGGTAGCGGGACCATCCGAAAGGGTTTACCGCTGCCCTGGAACATAAAGGGCTAAGGAAGGAACACGGGTGGGTTTTAGTCAGTAAAAGTCTGACACTCCCTTCTGCTCCACCCAGAGCGGGAGGAGTCATTTGATGATCTCCCATCCTCAAAAAAAAAAAAAAGTGTTTATTTACACTCTCATGGGGGTAGGAGGAGGGAAGCGAAGGGTTGTTTCTACGCTAATTCGCAACAAAGAGGTCTGAGAGGTCAAGCTGCACTTCGCGGTCAGTCCGCTGATGGGGGCCGTTGTAATTAGAGGTACATGATACATTTCAGCAGTAGTGGTCTAATGGTATTGGCCCCAACTCACGAGTTGTAGGTCATGGGTTCGAACCCAGACAGGCGCTTTACTTTGTGTAAATAATTTCATCACCACTGCTCTCTGCTTAAAGGAAAACATCGTGAGCAAAAAATTCGAAGACATGTGACATCAACCAACTCGCACTGAGCCCGCGTGGTGGATTACGTCCCACTCCCTCTTACTGAGAGGAGGCCTGTGTCCCAGCAGTTGGAACATCATAGGCTGATTATGTTATGCCGTATTAATACGAAAGTATCTTAAACATAAAAGAAAAAGGAAAGTGCTTTATACAATGACGGACGGATAGACAAATCAGCGGAGGCTTTGTAATAGGGTCCCGTAGGCACTCTTTGGGTACGCACTCTAAAAAAACCTAGCATAACATATCTTCTACTATCATTCCTAAACATTATGTTCCAGGTAAACCAACCAGAAACAATACATATGGCAAATGTACCTACATATATGTATATGTCGGAGAAGGTATGTCTGTCTCTCGTTAACATCAGGCATAATTTTAATTACTGTGGGCGTACTATGGGTAGTGTTGGTTATAGTGCAATAGAATAAAACGGTTTGCAGTTCAAATCAGATTACAATTCACTAAAAATTTAGTCACACTAGCGAATCACACACTGTAGGTACGCATTTAACGATGCGGAACGCGACAGTTTCTAAACACATGTTGTTCGTACGATGTTCAATTTTTCGATGATCCTGAGAGCTCTGCTCACACCGTTCTTGTAGCTGTTGCTCTCATCTCCCCACTAACTCAGGCTAGACTCTGTCTAGCGCCACGAGATGGCGCTAACGTTCCGAATAATCAAACGAATGACTCCGACATATATATAATCTTTATGTAGGTCCCGCTTTTAGTACGAAAGCCTTGAATGGTCCTTATGTACATTGTGTAGCAGAAATAGCAGTGTTCTTACCAACGAGTACATTGTCACCATTGCGGTTTTCAATTCATCGTGGATTGGAAAGCACAGGGAGTGCTGGTGTGCTCCACTTCTATGTCCAATTGCCCATTGAAGCTTACTAAGGTGATATTAGAATACTTGACTACGTAATTTTAATACCGTTCACAGTCTGATCTCAGTCTCAATCTGTCAAAAATACGCCTAATTTCCCCAGATTTTTAACAAGTTTTTGACACTGATTGTCGCTGAGATGAGATACGACTAGATTTTGAATGTTTTTAACTACGGGAATTGGCCTTCAGTGTGTACATTGTTACCATGAATTCAGCATTATGATTCTAGACGTAGCGTAGAAATTATGCGTCGGTTAACAAAAAAAAAAAAACACTGCTATTTCGTAAATACGATACCCCTTGGCAAGACTGGTTGTCAGACTTTCGGGCTTCTGATGACCCGTAACGACTGTCAAAGATCCACGGATGACAGCCACGACCAACGGCTTAACGTACTTTCCGAGGCACGGAGGAGTCTTGGTATGAGATCATCCATCCATGGAAATACCGCGGCAAGCGTACCTTAACCTGATCGACTGACCCGTGCGGCTATATTTCTACTTAGGGGGTTCATAATCATGTACTGAATCCATGGTAACGGTATAGTAAGTACCTACCTAGTATGGGTTAAGTAGGGGACCTATATCCACTGTACTTATAGCCATCTAAGGGCCGACATACACGGACTGCTCGAGCAGTTAGCGATTGATCAACATAGACGGAACGCTTTTGCAGTCATAGTCAACAGCTTGAAGCAGCCATTGATAACTGCTGGAGCAGTTGATACCAACTGCTCGTCATTCAAATCAGTAGCAACATGGATTTTGAGGAAGACGTAACTGCGCGAGAGCAGTCGACAGCTCGAGCAGTCAGTGTATGCCTGGCGACTGCTTGACCACACGACCGCCCGAAGCAGTTGCAACTGCTCGAGCGGTTTCGTGTATATGTGTACGTAGAAGACTGTAGTTCACTATGCAGTCGCAGCTTGAAACAGTTCATCCTGACAGCTTCAAGCAGTCCGTGTATGTCGGCTCTAAGGGCACATACAAGGAAATAATAATAAAAAAAAATAATAATAATAGGTATCCCTGGACATTTCACACAGCGCCATCTAGTCCCAAGCTAAGCAACCTAATGCTTAGCTATATACATACATATTATAGATATTTGTTCTGTGCGGGAATCGAATCCGCGACACGCAGCGCAGCAGTCCGATCGCTCAGCCACTGCGCTAACCGTGTTGTCAAATTATTTGTAAGGGTCGCCGTTTTCGTGATTGATAAGGCGGACTATATACGTGGCGGGGCGTCGACGCGCAACCTGTTACCATGAATTCAGTACATGATTCAGGACCCCTTTCGTTGAAATTTTTCGTCGTTTATCATCTTTTACATACATTTTGACCGCGTAGGTACCTATTGCCCTTTTCTATGGAACAGCTGATAACCAACAAAGATACGAACGCGAGGGTGTTTAGAATCATGTGCTGAATTCATGGTTACAGTTTTTGCGTCGATGTCCCTCCCCGCCACCATGTATACCATTAAGAGATGGAGCAAGTGTTTTAAGAATAAGATTAAAAAATACCAACTTTTGACGTGACAACGTCTTATAAATTGGTTTGCCGGGTGACACTTCAAGAAACTGCGTTACGCTCCGCTCACGTTATGCGCTCACAATGAGAGCGAGTGAGAGGCACGCGTCCCTTCCACTCGGGCATGGTTAGCCCGCCTAAGAGCGAGAGAGACAGACATAAAAAGTGAAAGGCACGCGTCCCTTCAAAGTCGTTGTCACGTAAAACTTTCGCCCGTATACCGACTTTACAGGCAACCAATTTTTATTTTTTATTTTATTTAACACTCTGAATATGTTTACACGATAAACTTGTTATAAAAATACCCATCCATAGACCAACCGCGACAAGTGTAGCTTAACCTGATCGGTCGGCTTGTGCGGCTGTTATTATTTAGCCACGAGCCACTCTTTGGTTACAAAATGACTAAAAGTGCTAGGTAAATAAAATAGCTAAACTACACAGACCTTTAAAAGAAAGAATATTAGTGACCTACCTTCTTTCTCTCTACTCGTGCCAGTCACAACGTACGAGCGATATTATCAGACGACGTCCATGTAAAAATTATGCTCATACGTCTCCCTGCCAAACTCGAACATTTTTACTACGCGGTACTTTGAGTAGAGCTGGGACAAGTATCGATGTTTTGTAGGAAAAACGTATCGATATTTTTTAAAACTGTGTTTTTATGTAGACACCTTCTTATTCGGAAGTTAAAACATTCTATGATTATTTACAGTCAAAAGTAATGATCTTGTAACATTTTCAGTTACCAGCTTATTTAACAGCTAAAATAGTTGTGGTTATTTGGATGTTCTGTTAGTAGTTGTTTCTCTCTATGGTAAAGGGTTCAGGCTAGGGCCAATGCCAATGCACATTAATTTGGAAACTTTTGACAACAAGTTACCTAACCACTAAATTAAAACATAAAATGTCTTCCAAAAGAAACCCCCAGACTTGATTCTAATTTTACTGCATATTTTTTATTTATAAACTGCGTCATTCCCAGCAATCTTATACAGTACTTTCACAGTTATACCTCTGACAGAAGCAACCCAATAGCAACCTTATAGTAACGATGATAAAGATCTCTATTAATTTGACAAACTTGTCAATGGTAGCAGCTCAACAGCAATAAATATCACTGTTAGACAGTAATGAAAACTCAGAGGTAAAATACCCGTGAACAGACTGTACTACTAATCTAGAATGTCTTTAAATGATACATCTACCTCTTAGACCTTTACCCACCCCGTAAAGGTAGTAGCGTGAACTTTAAGACCTGAAGTACTATAAACCGAAGTGTTACGATCGGCACTACAAGGCTGAAGTGTAGTATTCAGTAAAAGTCACCAATATGTTATATTGGAAAACTTTATGATACAACAGCCATAAAACGAAATAATATTGTGGATTGAGCGATTCATGGAACATTTTAAAGTGCTGTGTTTCTTTTAAAATCTAGAAGTTTTATAGTTTGATTGTGTAGTCAATATTTTTGTGCTAAAGTAAACAAAGGATTTCTGAGAAATCATTTTGTTAGTCTCCAGCACGCTTATTGCGTAATACACTATCAATCCCAATCTGAATCATTTTGAAGGGAACTGCTAATTCATTGCTTCATAAGTTCGAAAAATTTGTCCGCTAAACAACGTAAATAACGCAATGAATGTTGTTAAACTGTCAAAATGCAAGCCATTGCTACTGTTAGTGTGTTACTAAATTATCTTTCTGTTGTTCTTGTAGGATCTACATAAGTAGTGCAATTGTGGTTATGGTGATAGTTTGTTCTTATTAAAACTATAAAATCCGTATGGAAATGCAACTGCTCTTTGCTTTTGATACTGCTGCATTTTAGAACCAAGGTATGTATTCAATAGTGTTATTAAGGTTATAAAGTGATTTTCAATTTAAAGTCGTCAGGTTTTTGATAACAAACTCGTAAGCATCTTATGACATAATATAATGGTCTTTTTATCGTTCTACGGTAGAAAAATCAGAAAAAAGAATGAAAATCAACAAAAATATTGTCCAAAAATATAAGTAGATCAATCATTATCAATAATTACTATTCAAGCATAGCAATAAGGGGTTACTCGACAAACTTTTCCGGAGTTGGAAACTTCTAACATTATAAACTCCTTTTTATTAACGAAAATGGTAACATCAAAGATGAAACAAAAAAATTATATAATAGCATTTAAAAGAGAGGAGTTTCTTGTCCGTTCTTATCCATAGGTACCTACTATGCATATTTCTGACTGACCAACTCCTTGACAATTCAAAAGTGCCTGTTTGAAATAATCACTCCGAATATTTAAAGTAATTACATGTGGCGCCACTATCAGACCCACATTAATAAACATTATTGTCCACAGTATGAGGCACCTACTAGCCTGCCTACCCTGGTATTTCTTGTTGGCGTGACGATGCGCGCACACCGCGCGCCGCCTACCTGCACGAGCGCTGCTTGCCGCGGGAACCGGTTGGCCTACCTCACCCCGGACGCCGCGCACCGCGCCGCCCCCGCAGCCCGCTCAAGACTCAGTCGGCAGCGACCGCCGACCAGTGAGCCAGAAGCCTTCGACGCGAACCCTCGCTGCTTTGGCTTGCTACCGCGCCTTTCTTATTAGCTTCGCGTAATTATCTGTCTGCTTATAAAATCCTAACTATTTTCCTCTTTGTATACTATCTTGTTTCTTACTTTAACTTCCGTCTATCGCTGTATCGGTTTTAATCTTTGCCGAAATAAACTTGGGCTTTATTTAATCTTTGTCGTGCGTCTCATTTGCGCTTGCCTATACGCCTCCAAAAGTGGTGACCCCGATCGTTGGATACAGCGTGAAGATATCGAGACGCGATCGCGTGACGTCAGAGAAGTTTCCGGAACGTTCGTGAGGAATACGTTGACGTCGAGCAAAACTATTTTTTCTGCGAGTCATTGCAGAGATGGCGGACGAAAAGTTTACGGAGGCGTTAGTTGCAGCGTTGGGATCAGCAGAGATCGCTAAGGTTAGAGTACGAGTTCCTCCTTTTTGGCCAGAAAAACCCGCGGTATGGTTTGCGCAAGTTGAAGCCCAGTTTGCTTTGTCGAACATAACTTCAGACGCGACAAAATATTTTACTGTGGTCGGTAATCTAGAACCTTCCATTATGGCTCAACTAGAGGATATTGTAGAAAATCCACCCACTGCTAATAAATACGAGAAGCTTAAAACCGAGCTAATTAAGCGTTTGTCAGTTTCCCAGGAAAAGAAGGTGCGTCAACTCCTTATTCATGAGGAACTCGGAGACCGCAAGCCATCGGCTTTTCTTCGCCACCTTCAGAGCCTGGCTGGCCGAGGTATACCTGACGAATTCCTGCGCACCGTCTGGACCAGTCGTCTGCCTACCGGCCTGCAGGCGATTGTGGCGTCCCAAGCTGGTATGACCCTGGAAGCTGTTGCGGAGCTGGCGGACCGGGTATTGGAGATTGCACCGGTGAACCCGGTGGCCCAGGTCGCGAGTACTTCGTCCTCTGCAGGGAGCATACTTGAGGTAATGCGTACTGAAATAGCCAGTCTCACGCGGAAGCTAGATGAGTTATCCACTACAGTGGATCGGCAATCTCGTACCGGCGGTAGGTCAGATAGGAGTCGTAACCGGCGATTCTCCCGCTCGAGAAGTCGTTCAAGAGGCCGTCCTTTCAAAATGGAGGGAAATCGTCGCACGTGTTGGTACCACCATGAATTTGGAGACAAAGCTCATCACTGCATACAGCCGTGTGATTATGCTTCGGAAAACGCCAAAGCCAGTCGCTAACGACGGCGAGCGACTGCTGCAGTATTTCCAGCCGTTTATTCGTCACAGATCTTCAAACAAGAAAACCTTTTCTGGTCGATACCGGCTCCGATCTGTGCGTCTACCCTCGCAGTTATTTAAACGAAAAGCGGGTCCGTGTTAATTACGACCTCAGCGCAGCTAATAATTCTGTAATATCCACGTATGGGTATATTAATTTGCAGCTGAATTTAGGATTACGCAGGGAGTTTAGCTGGAAGTTTGTCGTCGCAGACGTGACCAAGCCAATTATTGGGTATGATTTTCTTTCTCATTATAAGCTTTTAGTAGATTGCCATAACAATAGGTTGATTGATGGATTAACTAACCTTTTTGTTAGCGGAGCTTTGGCGAAGATGGAGATTCCCAGCGTCAAGGCTGTAACAGGTACTTCTCGGTACCACGAGTTATTGCGTGAATTTCCGGCCATCTCACGCCCGCCTGGTGCACCAAGGGAGGTACGTCATTCTACCGTACATTTTATTAATACGACGCCCGGACCACCCGTTTTCTGCAGGCCACGCCGTTTAGCACCAGATCGTTTGAAGATAGCGAAGTCAGAGTTCCAAGCAATGGTCAAGGAGGGGACAGCTCGTTGTTCCAGCGGACCCTGGGCGTCTGCACTACACCTAGTGCCCAAGCACGACGACACTTGGAGACCCTGCGGAGATTACCGTGCGCTGAATGCAAGGACGGTGCCGGACAGGTACCCGGTACGTCACATCGAAGATTTTTCACAGCATTTACATGGAAGCACTATTTTCTCAGTCGTAGATCTAGTCAAAGCTTATCAACAGATTCCAGTTAATCCAGCAGACATTGAGAAGACAGCCATCACGACACCGTTTGGGTTGTTCGAATTCCCTTTTATGTCATTTGGTTTGAGAAATGCTGCACAGACGTTCCAACGTTTTATAGACGGACTAGTGCGTGATTTTGACTTCTGTTTTCCATACATCGATGACCTCTTAATTGCTTCTAGAAGTACGCAGGAGCATGAAGAACACTTACGGAAGCTGTTCGCTCGCCTCGAAGAGTACGGAGTGGTCATCAACGTAGCTAAGTGCAATTTTGGTCAGCCACAGGTGACTTTTCTTGGTTACTCGGTTTCAGCAAAAGGAGTGCGCCCGTTAGAGGAGAAGGTGAAGGCTATTCAGAATTACCCACCGCCCCAGACTATAAAATGCTTAAGAAGATTCTTAGGGATGCTTAATTTTTATAGGCGTTTTTTGAAAAATGCAGCAGAGTTACAAGCTCCACTAAACGATTTGTTGGCAGGCCCAGGCATGAAAGGATCGAAACCAGTGAAGTGGACTTCCCAGCTGTTAGAAATTTTTGAGCGTTGTAAGCATAGCCTTTCAAATGCGGCACTGTTGGTTCACCCAGTTTCCGATGCGCAGCTGGCACTAGTAGTGGATGCATCTAATGTTTCCCTAGGAGCCGTATTACAGCAGAGAGTGGATAACGTCTGGCAGCCCTTAGCTTTCTACTCGAAGAAGATGAGCCCCACGCAGCAGAAATACAGCGCTTATGATCGCGAACTACTTGCAATATACGAGGCCATCAAACATTTTCGCCACATGGTAGAAGCACGAGATTTCACCGTTTACACCGATCATAAGCCGCTGATAGGTGCATTTAAAAAAAAAGACCAACAAGGCTCACCGAGACAAATTAATCACCTGTATTTAATTTCACAGTTCACGACTGACATCCAGCACGTCTCCGGGCAGGATAACCAGGTGGCCGATGCATTGTCTCGGATTGAGGCAGTCACTGCCCCAGTAGACTTCACGGAGCTTGCCCTGGCGCAGCGTGAGGATCCAGAGCTACAACAGCTACTGAAGGGTAACCATTCGTTGACACTGGAGTTAACGCAAGTACCAAATTCAAACGTACATATATATTGTGATGTTTCTTTAGCTAAACACAGACCTTTTGTGACAGCTACCCACAGACGCCGAGTGTTCGAGACGTTGCACAGCCTAAGCCACCCTGGCGCAAAGGCATCCATCAAAATGGTCAGTGAACGTTTTGTTTGGCCTTCCCTTAGGAAAGATGTGCGAACTTGGGTTAGAGAGTGCATTCCGTGCCAAAAGTCTAAGGTAACAAGACATACAACATCTCCTCTTGAAAAATTTGACGTACCAGATGTACGTTTCGCAGAGGTTAATATGGACCTAATTGGACCACTACCAGTATCTTCCAATTTTAAATACTGTCTCACTATCATTGACAGGTACACCAGATGGCCTGAGGTGATTCCACTTCCTGACATGACAGCAGAGACTGTGTCGAAGGCGTTTGTGTTGGAGTGGATTGCTCGGTATGGTTGCCCAAAGAAGGTAGTAACCGACCAAGGTAGACAATTTCAATCACACTTATTCCAAAATTTAGCTAAGACGTATGGGATCAAGTTGGCAAGGACAACAGCATATCATCCAGCCTGCAACGGCATGATTGAGCGTTTACATCGTACGCTCAAATCAGCTTTGATGTCACACGGTACGAAGGATTGGGTTAGTTCTCTTCCCATAGTACTTTTAGGATTACGGACAGCGTGCAAAGAGGATTTGAAATGCTCACCAGCGGAATTGGTTTTTGGAGAGCGGCTACGAGTCCCCGGTGAGTTTTTCACCGCAACTAATGGCAAGGTAGATTACCCAGATTTTGTCAGTACTTTACGACAAAGAATGGCCGACCTACGCCCATGTCCAGCATCAAACCATTCACAGAATAGGGTATTTGAGCACAAGGATTTACATACCACTACGCATGTGTTCTTACGCCAAGATCTGCTTCGTGGTTCGCTAGAACCACCATACAGTGGCCCTCATAAAGTCGTTACCAGAGGTCCAAAGACATTCGATATTGAGCTAAATAACAAAACCGTCAAGGTGACAATTGACCGTTTAAAACCAGCGTATACATGGCGAGATGATGTTGTAACACATGGCCATGAGACACAAGATGCGCGACCAATGCGTACTACTCGTTCAGGACGCGAAGTGAGGTTCCCTGAACGATATAATTAAGGCGGCCCTTTTATTCGTAAGGGGGTCCTGTGGCGCCACTATCAGACCCACATTAATAAACATTATTGTCCACAGTATGAGGCACCTACTAGCCTGCCTACCCTGGTATTTCTTGTTGGCGTGACGATGCGCGCACACCGCGCGCCGCCTACCTGCACGAGCGCTGCTTGCCGCGGGAACCGGTTGGCCTACCTCACCCCGGACGCCGCGCACCGCGCCGCCCCCGCAGCCCGCTCAAGACTCAGTCGGCAGCGACCGCCGACCAGTGAGCCAGAAGCCTTCGACGCGAACCCTCGCTGCTTTGGCTTGCTACCGCGCCTTTCTTATTAGCTTCGCGTAATTATCTGTCTGCTTATAAAATCCTAACTATTTTCCTCTTTGTATACTATCTTGTTTCTTACTTTAACTTCCGTCTATCGCTGTATCGGTTTTAATCTTTGCCGAAATAAACTTGGGCTTTATTTAATCTTTGTCGTGCGTCTCATTTGCGCTTGCCTATACGCCTCCAAATACATAAACATCTATGCAAAAAATGAACGCAATTAAAAGAAAAAACTGTCACGTGATCAACTTTGAACATTAATATATTGGAAACCTGACGCGTTACGGAGTTTCATACTATTTTGTTTTCTGTTTGCATTGATGTCAGCTAATATAGAATTCGTGCGTGGCCACCATTTTGAAAAAAAACTACAATCTCTTTAAAGACGTGAAAAATATCCCCCAAAAACATCGACATTTATTTACCAACCTTTCCCAACTCTATGCCAATTTATTACACAAATGTGTGTATATTTGGTACACGCTGTACTCGGGAATCCTTTTTTACTAATACGCCATAGATTAGAGTAAAAGCATAGTGATGTGGAGTATTAATTTAGGGTTACTTCGACGTGGGTTTCTTTGTTGGGTTGGCTGCGACTATGTAGGGTAACGTTACGAGAATTTTGTGAGGAAACATTACGATGGGTGGAAAATATCGACTTTGTAGAATGAAGTGTGGTTTTATGAGTAAAGTATTTGAGCTCATCAACATTCTGTATTTAAGTAGCGGTGAGTTTCATCAGGTGGACTGTCTACAGGCCCACAGAGTATGGAATCTAGTTTAGAGACATAAAGTATAGAAAAAAGGACACTAGCGCACAGAAGTGATAAGAGTTAAATAATATTATAAAACTTGTACTTTTTTTCGTAACTTCATTGCATAAAATTCAAAATTTGCGAATTGCTTAATACAGATTTCTAGAGTTGTCTATTCGCCCACAATAAATTAGCTAAGTGCAAGTCGCATATAGAAAAAAGTTTCCCAGTTCCGGCAAGTATTGTATATATAATAAGCCAACCTTTTTCTTGCTTTGTGATCACCCTAATTGCGTAACACACTATTAATCACAATCTGGATTATTTTGAAGGATATTGCTAATCCATAGCTTCATATGTTCGAAAAATTTGTCTGCTCGATAACGTAAATAACGCAATGAATGTTGTTGAGCTGTCAAAGTGGAAGCCATTCCTACTTTTAGTGTGTTACGCAATTACCCCACAGAAACCAAACCTAAAATCGATCCAAAAATCCGAGAAAAGTTATGACAAATACATATAATATTACGTATTCCGATCTCCCGACCGAACCCTTATAATTTGATTCTAATAATTTATCTAAGCCTTCACAAACAGTCTAGGTTAGCTTGTAAAACTAGGTCTAGCCACAGTATAGATTAGTACAGTAGGTCAGCTCCATCAATCGATCAACTCAGCCTATCGCAGTCCACTCCTGGACATAGGCCTCTCCCAGGCAGCGCCACAAGACGCTGTTCTCCGCCTTCCGCATCCAGTCCGTCCCAACAACCTTCTTTAGGTCGTCCGTCCATCTAGCAGGGGGGCGTCCCACACTACGCTTGCCGATACGCGGTCTCCACTCCAGGCCTCGTCTACTCCACCGGCCATCGGTCCTTCTACAAACATGGCCAGCCCACTGCCACTTCAGTTTGCTTACTCTGCAAGTTATGTCGGTAACTCCGGTTCTTTTCCGGATACTTTCATTCCTGATTTTATTCTTCAAAGAGACTCCGAACATAGCTCGCTCCATAGGACGCTGAGCGACCTTGAAATTGTGGACCAGCCTGATTGTCAGTGTACACGTTTCGGCGCCATATGTCATGACGGGGAGGACGCACTGGTCAGCTCCATAGCTGACCACGCGTCATCGCGTCGTCACGGACGAAATGCGTTGCATGGAGCGCACACATACGATGCACACGGACATACGGCGATCAAATAAATGCCAGTCGAGAGTGTGCTTTACCTCGCCACACGTAAAGCGTATCTATACAGGGTCAAGTTAAATTAGTTAGCGAAACTCCACAAACGTAATGGATCAATGTTCGAACACATGAAAAATATGATATGATTTTTTTTTTAATGGCAACGACCGCCTGTATTATTTGAAGTTAGGTTACTTGTTAGTTACTAGAAGATGAGTTGAGCTTATACTCGTAGTTTTTTGTTTATCGTGTTTAGGGATCAATGACCTTCATTAGGCTGCAGGAATCCGCTGGATAAGGGAAGCACAGTACCGGTCGAAGTGACGTGTTTGGGGGAGGCCTATGTCCAGCAGTGGACATCTTTCGGCTGAAGTGATGATGATGCGGTAACGATAACGATACCTATTACGTCTGCGGAGTTTTGCTAGCTAATTCAATGTGATCCTCTATGTGCGTGCGTTTTTACTCATTCTATGGAGTGACCTTCTTTATTACTCTATGGTCTAGCAGCCCGGTGGCCCCGGTGGGAATATACGGAGGTACACAATTGCGACGGGACCCGACTGTTATGTATTTATAAGTTTGTGTGTATGATTTATTTATCGGGTGTATGCTGGACACGTGTGGATGGTTGTGAATATGGAATTTCAGTGGATGGAAGTTTGAGAAAGTAGTTGGTGGTAGTTTAAGGAACTAGGAATGTTGAAAAGAAGACTTTACATTATAGTTTATTCAGTTTCAAATCCTGTGCGATTTATTTTTCAGGTCCGTCAAAGTAAATTTACGACATGATAAAAGTCGTATAAGTTAATAAACCATGTCACGCCTTTTTCCCATGGAGTACATCGATCTTTATATACCGCTTTATTTAATGGAACGAAGTTCCTTATCGCGCGTTGCGAAAGGGGGCTAGACGGAAAAAATTAAGACCAAAAGTTGGAACGACACTTTTTGCTATAGTTGTAAGCCGTGCGGCGTGCGCGTGTTTCTCTGTCTGTCTCTCTCTCTCTCTCTCTTATAGAAAGCAAGCCAGTTATACTTCGTTCCATCCGGGTGTCCCTTGACACCTCTCAAGTTTTTATTTTGTAAACAAAAACTTTGATAGACGGACAAAAAAGTGACCTCATAAAGGTTACGTTTGGTCTCTTAAAGGTTGTAACCCCAAAAAAGTAAAGAAAAAATACAGAAAAAAAAGTCTGCCTACTTCAATTTGTCTCCTCACTTTATTACTATCAACTTAGCTGAAGCAGTAAAAGCCCTCCCTTCCCTATCCCAATCCTCTATGTTTACAGTTTTTCACCTAACAGGGTTATACGCTTCTGGCAACTACAGTCAACATTAAAAAATGATTCTATACATTTCAAACTTTTCATACTTTTTTTTTTGAAGACTAGTTTTTGCCCGCGACTACGTCCGCGTGAAGCAACTTTCTTAATTTTTTTTTCCGTAAGAACCTTCTACAAAGTATTAGAAAACTTAAAAAAAAATGTGGATGTCATCGGTAAAGTCGTTCTCAAGTTATGGCGTGACCAAGGGAAATAAGGATTCATTTTTATATAGTATACAATATCAATCTGTTCAATTATTTTTGGTTGAAGGCAAAGGCCGCCCCTATAACATGCAGTAGTGGAGTGGACTTACGAGTTGTAGATCGCAAGTTCGAACCCAGAAAGATTGCTTTTTTTTTTTTAAACGTTGCCCCACTCTAGGAATTTCTCCTGTGTCGTGGGTGCGTTTACAAACATTTAAACTCACATACACAAACAGCCAGACCCGGAACAACTACTTGTAGGCCATACAAATATTTGTTCCGTGCGGGAATCGAACCCGCGACACGCAGCACAGTAGTCAATCGCTTAACCACTGCGCCAACCGGCTTTACTTTGTGTAAATTATTTCATCACCACTGCTCTCAAAACGGTGAAGGAAAACATCGTGAGGAAACCGCACTGGGCCCGCGAAATAGATTACTAGCCCACTCCCTCTCAAAGAGAGGAGGCCTGAGTCCCAGCAGTGGGAACATTATAGGCTGATTATGTAATGTAAACATAACGGGCGAAATGTGGGTGTACAGACGCCAGCACATCAAGCTACTACAATCTGTCAGATTTCTTTAATAGATTTTCGACTTTATTGCTAAAGTATTAGGTTCAATGTTGATTGGGAAAATCTGACAGTTTCGGGTAGGTTGACCTGCTGGCGTCCGTACTATAGGTTCTGCCGAACCCTTCGGCGCAACAAAGTGGGATTTGTTACGTTATGTTCAACAATGGCTGCGTAAAAAAAAATATTTTTGAATATTTTCTAGTGAATTTCTCTCATTGGCATTTTATGGTTTTCGATTCTTCTAGTTGATTGGATTGGTAACTTGTTGGCAAGAGTTCTGTTTCAATTCTCGTATATAATATTTTGTGCTATTTCTTCGTGTGGTTTAACGTTTTTAGGGTTCCGTAGCCAAATGGCAAAAAACGGAACCCTTATGGATTCGTCATGTCTGTCTGTCTGTCCGTCCGTATGTCACAGCCACTTTTTTCCGAAACTATAAGAACTATACTGTTGAAACTTGGTAAGTAGATGAATTCTGTGAACAGCATTAAGATTTTCACACAAAAATAGAAAAAAAAATACTAAAAACAATAAATTTTGGAGGAACCCCCAAAATTTATTGTTTTTTTTTTCTATATTTGTATACTTAGAACTGAAACTCAAAATTTTTTTTCATCAAACCCATACGTGTGGATAGGTCTTCAAAAATGATATTGAGGTTTCTAATATCTACCTACTACCAAAGTGGTAAAATGCCCCCCCCCCCCTGTAACTTCTAAAATAAGAGAATGATAAAACTAAAAAAAATATATCATGTACATTACCATGTAAACTTCCAACGAAAATTGGTTTGAATGAGATCTAGTAAGTAGTTTTTTTTAATACGTCTTTGCTCGATATCAGTAATGGCAACAGGTAGGCACTTGAAATATTCACAAAATACTTAGTTGTATTTTTATTTTAATATTATAATAAATCATAAAATTAAAATAAAATAAATATTTAAGGGGGGCTCCCATACAACAGACGTGATTTTTATAAATAAGGGTACGGAACCCTTCGTGCGCGAGTCCGACTCGCACTTGGCCGGTTTTTATTACTGGAGTTCTGCGAAAGAAAAGGTACAGCACCTTTTCTTTCTTTGAGGTCATGTTTATTTGTTTTTTCTTTCTTTAACTTTTCAGGCTGGCACAGGCGCGTGGGGGGGATTGGCACTACAAAAGAAATGCTGATGCCCAGCAGTGGTTGAAGTCAGGCTGTGTGTGATGATGATGAAGAAACCTTCGGGAAATAAAGGCGTGACCCATTATTTGTTGTTCTTATTCTCAGTCTTTATTGTACAGACGCCAGCACATCAAGCTACTACAATCTGTCAAATTTCTTTAATACATTTTCAACTTTATCGATAAGGTATTAAGGTTCAAGGTTTATTGGGAAAATTTGACAGTTTCGGGTAGCTTGACCTGCTGGCGTCTGTACACATAATTTTTTTTTTAATACAAAAAAACGTTGCCCCACATTAGGAATTTCTCCTGTATCGTGGGTGCGTTTACAAACGTTTAAACTCACATACACAAACAGCCAGACCCGGAACAACTACTTGTAGGTACACGATGGCGCAGTGGTTAAGCGATTGACTGCTGCGCTGCGTGTCGCGGGTTCGATTCCCGCACGGAACAAATATTTGTATGGCCTACAAGTAGTTGTTCCGGGTCTGGCTGTTTGTGTATGTGAGTTTAAATGTTTGTAAACGCACCCACGACACAGGAAAAATTCTTAGTGTGGGGCAAAGTTTTTATAAAAAAAAAGAAAAAAAAAAAACAACGAACCGACCGCGGCAAGCGTAGTTTTACCTCCGATCGACCCATGCGGTTCATTTAGCTGCGAATGGCTCGTGGCTAAATGATAATAGCCGCACGGGTCAGTCTGTAGTTATTTCTATTGTCACTACAAATAAGTAAGCATAATTTCTGCACAGACCACCAACTCAATTGCTAAGGTCTAACGACTTCCAAAAGACCACTCAACGAGCCCCCAATTCCACCCAAAGAAATAGTCTGTAAACGACGTCCCTTTCATTAAAGCATGTAACACACTGACTACGGAACATTCACACCCAACATTCCACAAAAAGTTCCGGGAGAACATTATGAGAAAATTTTCATACCGTTTTACCTAAGTGTTGCTTTTTTCCCCATATGTACCCTTTTAGACCCCAAGTGGTCCTTTGATTGTGACAGATCCTTGGGTCCGAGCGACCCTTATTAGGTACATGTCTATTTTGAAAAAGGGAGGTTCACGATCTAGTGTGGATGCCTTTTGTAAGGTGATACAAGGTTCGGGTCAGTTTAGTTGTATTTTCAACGAGAGTGATGTTAGTAAGTGAAGTCTTAGAAATTTTAGAGTGCTCTACAGGGTCAAATTAGATTAGCTAGCAATACTCCGCTGAGCGTGATTGGTATCGATATCGACACAAAAAAACAAATAAAAGATGATTGATTTATATTTTTTGGGTCAACAACCGGTGTTAGTGTAGTTACTGGCAGTATGAATTGAGAAAATCGTTTGGTGCTGTTTCATCGTGTTTGGACGCATTTATGTTTATGAAGTTAATACCAACAAAACTGATTTTTCAAGTTACAAAACTATCTGTGGTCGATGACCCTAAAAATATCATCAAAATATATACATTTTTTTGTTTTATCTTGTTTGTTTGTTGACCTATATCATCTGCGAAGTTTCGCTAGCTAATTTGATTTGGCCCTGTATAGTGTATATTGTAGCCATTTGGTTGAAATGGACCGTTCAATGGGAGGAGGGAAGGGTTATTTTTGTGATGGGATTCTTGTTTCTCCGATGTTTTTTTGAAGTGAAAACTTCTTTAGCGGCGTTGTGCACTTTTTTGTGCTGGGTAAAAAATGTCAAATTTGCGTCAGGACACGTGACCTGATCGAAAATTCGTAAGACGGAGCTCGCGTCAGGACACGTGACCTGATCGAAAATTTGTAAGACGGAGCTCGCGTCAGGACACGTGACCTGATCGAAAATTCGTAAGACCACAAACTTTCGCGTTTATAATATTACTAGGTTTTCCCAGCGGCTTCGCCCGCGTTGAGTTCGGAAATCATCCCACGAGAACGTACCGCTGGGATGAAAAATAAGTGGTAATTCAGATTATAAACTATCTGTGTGCCAAATTTCATCCAAATCCGTTCAGTAGTTTTTGCGTGAAAGAGTAACATCCATGCATACAAACTTGCGCGTTTCTAATATTATTAGAAGGATAGTAAGTAGGAAGACTGTAAAGTCACAAAAACTGTGTAAACGAAGGTTTTAAAACTGGGGTAGTAATATCTGTACGGGTACAAAATAATTTATATTTTCGTGTTTGTTCAGCTCATGTTTTGGCACAAAATTATGTTGTAAATATTATGAGTTGTTAACGAGTATATTGCACACATACTTTGTAAAACATATTGGTTTTAAGCAAATATTTAAACGTAGGTACAGAGTTTTTGTCCAATAATATGAACAGAGCGACTTCATAAATTAGCTTAGCTTCATAACAAAGTACACATTGAATTGCTGAGCGATGGCCGTTTTGCGTGAATGTGACGCATGTTTACCTCCAACTTTTTTTTTTTGTGTTTATGTTCTTTTTTATGCGTCATGTTTGCCGCAAATAAATGCATTTTCTTTCTTTCTTTTCTTTCAATTAAGGTTGCACTAGTCGTTGGCTCGAACTTTTTGCTAATATTCATAATATTTAGTTTATTTAATTACTTTTATTTATTTAGCATAATCAGCCTATATTGTTCCCACTGCTGGGACACAGGCCTCCTCTCTTCGAGTGGGAGTGGGCAATTATCTACCACGCGGGCCCAGTGCGAGTTGGTAGATGTCACATGTCTTCAAATATTTGGATCTAGGACATGCCGGTTTCCTCACGATGTTTTCCGTCACCGTTTTGAGAGCAGTGGTGATGAAATTATTTACACAAAGTAAAGCGCCTGTCTGGGTTCGAACCTACGACCCTTTACAACTCGTTAGTCGCGACCGTTACCACTGGCCACCACTGCTCTATCTTTATTTATTTATTAAATTTATATTTATTTAGTGAAATAGACATAATTTATAACGAAAACGAGCGTATACATGAATAGACATTTGGGTTAGGTATTCTAAAAAGTACAATGTGTATTTACTATAACAATTTTCAAAATAATGAAGTTCTCTAGAAAACCATTCAACAACTTTATTTGTGAACAATCAATTTAGTAAACGTTAGTGTAGTGGTGGAAGGTGCAACTGGAACGTGGGATTCTGAGTTTGATTCCTAGGTTGGGCATAGTGGTTATTCCATGAGAAAATTCTCTATCGTAGTCCGGAATCTTATATGCTTGAGTACGAGGCTTTTACTACGTTGTATGTGTATAATTTGTGTCTTTTTTTTTGTAATGTGCCTTTTGTTTATGCAAAATAAACAATTTTTGTTCCTTTTCTTTTCTTTACATCTGTGCCCCGCTAATAGTAGGTAATAAGCCTCTTTTATTTGAGACAAACATACAGGCGTGATTGGCATGTGCGTATGTAAATAAACAAATACTTTTACATAATTATTATCTTTTCCCCAACCATATCAATAGTAAGAAATATTCTCATAAAGATTTGTCGTAACATAATCCAAAGACATTAGCGAGGTAGAAGCCTGGAAGAGTATAATGGGGTCGTAATGATCACATGAAACAAGGGGTAAACGGGAGTAAATGGGTTGAAACATGTGAACACATTTCTCAGGATGGTATCTTTAGATGTTATGGTGTCTATTTTTATTACAAAGCTTGTTGATAAAACTTGAAATGGCTTACAGAGATTAATTTCTGTAAGTCACAACCCAGTTACTGAATAACACGCAACCGTTTGGTAAGACTGCTTGCCAGACTTTCGGGCTTCTGTCTGTAATGACGATCAAAGACCTACGAATGATAGCCGGGACCAACGGCTTAGCGTGCATTCCGAGAGCACGAGGGGTCTCAGTAGGTATGCAATTGATGATCTTTCTCACCCATCTACGAACTGACCGCGGCTAGCGTAACTTATCGTACAGACGCCAGCAGGTCAAGCTACCCGAAACTGTCAAATTTTCCCAATCAACCTTGAACCTTAATGCTTTAGTGATAAAGTTGAAAATCTAATAAAGAAATTTGACAGATTGTAGTAGCTTGATGTGCTGGCGTCTGTACCTTGATCATTCATCACATGCAGCTATTACTTAGCCACGAGCCCCTCTAACCAGAGATAAGTAAGTATGCATATTTTTTTATCATAACAAACGGTTCGGGAATATTGCTTGTGTGCATAATGAGTTTCGTTCCCACATCTCAATGCTCTTTTAAAATTCTACATATTTCGTGAGTTAAAAGGCTCTCGTTTTGGATGGGGATTATATATCTTTGTTATTATTCTTCTTTTATGTGTTCACACGGGTATTTTGCGTTATGGGGTAGAATTTTGATGGTGTGTACGAGCTGGTGTTAGGGAATTTAAACGGTTACATAATGAGTTTGAGGTCATAGGAGTACAATTAAAAGAAGAAGGTTGTAAAAGAGGAAGGGTAGCAATACTTACCTCCTATTAAAATTAAATGAAGTAAAATGTCGATGTTTGTACAAGAATAATTATATTTTTGGTAAATATTTTTAAATTAGATGGCTACATGGGACTTCAACATAACTGGCAAAATATATTAAAATATAGATATGTTATGTTGAAGGTTGATTTTGAGAATAGATTCTTTCGGACTTACTGTCTAAGGACCAGTAAAACTGACCTTTAAAGGGATCCCTTGTAGGTATAAACTTCTTGTATGAAGAAGCGTCACTATAATTTTGCTTTGTAGTTTTGTATCAAAGGACCAATTCTTCCAAAAAGGTCCAGTATCCTAATTACGTAACACAATATCCATGATGACCTGAATCTGATTTTTTTTAAATGATATAAACTAGTGCTTGACTGCGATCCCGCCTGAAGGAAAGCAGTGATGCAATCGTTGATGGTAAAGCGCACGACATTATTGTGAGCATATTCAATCTAGCCTTTTTTTTTTTTTGAGGATGGGAAATCATCAAATGACCCCTCCCGCTCTGGGTGGAGCAGAAGGGAGTGTCAGACTCTTACTGACTAAAACCCACCCGTGTTCCTTCCTGAGCCCTTTAATCCCGCTACCCTGGCAGGCTTCGGCCCTATCCGGCCCCGTCACTCATGCTGACATCTCTTTGAGGCGCGCGTGGAACACATACACGCCGTCCGGCACGGGCCTGGTCCTGATCGGACGGTGAGTTACCCATTACTCTCCGCCCGCAGGCCCGTGCCTACGGTGGCCGGGAGTCGTCACGCGGCTCCCGACGCCCGGAGCGTCTCCCGCGGCGGCTGAGGCGTGAGGTTCTCTCCCTCGTCCACCCCGCCACCTCCTTCGCTAGCATGACTGCTTCGCAGAAGGAGATTCATTCTAGCCTTGAAGACACTTAAATTATAATCGGATAGGAAGACCGCTGCAGGCAAATTGTTCCAGTCCATCGATGTACGCGGAATAAATGACGAGGCGAAATGCTTCGTCGGGATCGCAGCGGTGTTAATAACGTAAGGGTGGACACTCGCCGTACGACGGGTTGTCCGATGATGGAACGGTGATGGCGGAAGTAAGTCATGTAATTCCCGCGCACACTCTCCAGAATGCATCCTATAGAATACTGAAAGGCTGGCTACCCTACGCCTGTGCTCCAGGCTTTGTAGATTGGTCTTAACCAAAGCTAGATCACCAATTAGCCTCTTCTTCTGCTTCATATGTTAGAAAAATTTGCTGCTCAATACCATAAATAACGCAATGAATGTTGTTGAACTGTCAAAATAAAAATCGTTGCTACTGTTACCTACTGTGTTACGAAATTAGCCCACAGTTATTAAAATATTCTATAACATAATTGTTTCTATCTTCAATGAAAATATTGTCAAACCAAAACTTTCCTCAACTCTGCCTAGGTATCATTTCTTGGTCTCTCTTTTAAAACTTTTAACAAGTAATTCCTCTAAACTTTAAAGAGTCCTCCTATTCTTGTCACTGACACTTCAACTCCTTTCTTTCTAAAAAACTTTATGCTAAAATAATTACCTTGTTAAAAGTTACATACTGTCTTCCTCGAGGTCTCTCAAACAATAAGTTATTCTATTTCTAACTCACAAACAGACATACTTCTAAGTTAGAAACATTTCCTGAACTTTAAAACAAGCATCTGTTGTGCGAAGTTAAAATGGTTAGACCATTTCATTACACACAAAGATATCATGCCGGATCTCTGACGAGCAAGTTTTTATTTGTTTAAGGGGTGCTCTCGTGGCTTCTCCATACAATTTTTTTTTGTAGGAATATCAATGTTGCCTGGTGTGAAAAATGTCTCCCATCAGACGATAGGTTTTGCTGTCAGTTTTGCCACAATCTCTGCTGTGTATGACGATTAAACTACTGTCTAATTGTAGGTTTTAAAAGATGTAGCTATCATTCCATTAGTCATTCGTAATTCATGATAATAATTTGGTGCAATATGCCGAGCCTTTTCCCGTACTCGTAACGACCCTTAACGACTGTCAAAGATCCACGAATGACAGCCGGGACCAACGGCTTAACGTGCCTTATAGATGATTATAAATATTTACGTATAAAAGATAACGATGCCATTTGTTTTGTCTACTCTGTTCATCAATGATCTTTGTAAATATATTATATCCATACATAGTGTTTTTTGATGAAAACTGCACCATAATTAAATTTTATTACAAAGGAAACGTCTCAGCTATAAGTAATATTATTTTGTATGGAGAAAATACGCAAGAATTTCCCTTAAGAAGTCTGTTACAACTTTTTCAAAATTGGTGGAGTTTGCTAAAAAGTTAAGAATAAGGACAGATGACAAGCGGTGACGCGCGTTTACGAATATATCTATGAAATACTTTGCTCAGCATTTTCTTTAATTTTTTCTTATGCTAACACGAATCTCAAAGATCCACGAATGACAGCCGGGACCAACGGCTTAACGTGCCTTATATATGATTATAAATATACGTCTCAGATATCTATACTTATAATAAATCTGTAGAAGTGAAAATTCTGTACATTGAAAATATCCAAAAAATAAATGGCAGGGGGTGTTACTTGACCGACACCGAACCCAAAAATGTGATTAAAAAAATTTTTGTCTGTCTGTCTGTCTGTCTGTCTGTCTGTCTGTTTGTTCAGGCATCACGCAAAAACTACCGGTTCGATTACGATGAAACTTGGTATAATTATTCTTTAATATCCTGGGCACCACACTGGGTACTTTTTATCCCGGAAAAGTATATACAATAAAAAACAAACTTAATTTTGCGGTTCGATCCCTATACCCGTTTACCACTGTCTGTACTGTACCAACCGCAAATACTAAGTTTGTCGTAGGTTGGGTCACCCGCAGTGGAGTTCATTTTTATTCCTTTTAGTTTTTAGAGTTATTTAGGTTTATTTTTATATGAGTCGTAGGTATAGATTTTAATTTTAAAGTATAGGTAGTATATTTGATAGTGTACGTAGTGACCGTAGGTTATTTTATAATACTGTTAGGTAGGTTTAATCATTCGTATAGATATTAGTTTTTAGGGATTTTGCTTATTTATTGAGTTTAGATTAGTTATCATCAGAAATAGGTTTATTTAGGTAGGTAGGTATTTAATTTTCTGTTATTGAGTTTTTTTTTAAAATTAGTTAGGTACTTAGGTAAAGATATCATATAGGTACCCTCTTAATCACCACTAATGAGACACAATTGGTTTTCTATTGTAATTAGCCACAAAGGGCCCGCGACATAGATGGCATTCTGGGGAAGCACATACATTTTATCCTGTTAGCACGTTCCCGTGGGTAAATTTCCGACATCCACGCGGGCGAAGCCGCGGGCAGAAGCTAGTAAGTAATATTATTTTGTATGGAGAAAATACGCAAGAATTTCCCTTAAGAAGTCTGTTACAACTTTTTCAAAATTGGTGGAGTTTGCTAAAAAGTTAAGAATAAGGACAGATGACAAGCGGTGACGCGCGTTTACGGATATATCTATGAAATACTTTGCTCACCATTTTCTTTAATTTTTTCTTATGCTAACACGAATCTCAAAGATCCACGAATGACAGCCGGGACCAACGGCTTAACGTGCCTTATATATGATTATAAATATTTACGTATAAAAGAAAATGATGCCATTTGTTTTGTCTACTCTGTTCATCAATGATCTTTGTAAGTATATTTTATCCATAGTGTGTTTTCATGAAAACTGCACAATAATTAAATTTTATTAAAAAAAAAACGTCTCAGATATAAGTAATATTATTTTGTATGGAGAAAATACGCAAGAATTTCCCTTAAGAAGTCTGTTACAACTTTTTCAAAATTGGTGGAGTTTGCTAAAAAGTTAAGAATAAGGACAGATGACAAGCGGTGACGCGCGTTTACGAATATATCTATGAAATACTTTGCTCACCATTTTCTTTAATTTTTGTTTGATTCGTTTTTTAGTTGTTTGATTCGTGTACAATTGGGCATTGGATATAATACGTTTTTTAAGTGCAGTCTCTTGGAGTATAGCAAAAACAAATCGATCCTACTTCAACACTATCGTCTTTCTCTTTCTAACTCATAAATATTATTTTTTACTATCGAACCCGCCCTTAGGTACCACTAGACCGAAATCCTTACTTTCGCATAGCGACTGTACTACTATTTTAGCCTTGTGTGGGATCACACGTCTCGCGTAATATTAGTAAATACACTTTCCAATATATAAATATGCTTGTGGCTAAGAAATAACAGCCGCACGGTTCGATCGATCAGGTTAAGCTACACTTGCCTCGGTTGGTTCGTAGATGGGTGACTATCTTTACATACCAAGACCCCTGCGTGGCTCGGAAAGTACGTTAAGCCGTTGGTCCCGACTGCCATTCATTAGTATCATAAGTGTTTGAAGTTGTAGCGTAAACTGAACTTTATTGTGTAGGAATTAAAGTTATTTTTCCAATAACTCATATGTGTTTACATGTTTGGCAAGTTAATCGCGAACGTAGTATAGGCTACTTTAGGATTGCTTGCTTATCATGTGTTCCTTATCTTATCTGTAATGGTCGCAAACGTTCCCCGTAGCCACAGGCAATTTCTAAAGTGCTTATGTATACACCCGTACATACGTACTTTAAGAATTGTCTGTGGCTATTTATGTCTTCCAGCAGTATTACTGTTTGACTTCAGCATTGTAAAGGCCATCATCTGCCTAGCTTTTTCCCAACTATGTTGGGGCCGGCTTCCAGTCTAACCGGATGCAGCTGAATACCAGTATTTTACATGGAGCGATTGCCTATCTGACCTCCACATCTCAGTTACTGGTTAATACGATACCCCTTAGTAAGACTGGTTGTCAGACTGTTGGGCTTTTGACTACCCGTAACGACTGTCAAAGATCCACGAATGACAGCCGGGACCAACCACTTAGTGTGCTTTCCGAGGCACGGAGGGGTCTCGGTATATAAAGATGGTCCCCCATCCAGAGACCAACCGCGGCAAGCGTAGCTTTACCTGGTCGACCATCGATCGATCGTTATTATTTAGCCACGGGCCTCTCAGCATTGTAAAGGTCATCATTCATTATAACCGCACCGCTCCAGCGCAGTAACCACCGATCACGGCCTCGAAAAATTCCAGCCCGCTTGTCGCCGACGCGCCGTCAGCAAGATGACCGCTCGCTGCTGGCACGCCACCGTGACAGCGTGTTGTTCTCGCGCCGCTTACTAGTTGGTAGCTCACAGTCTACACGCCAACGGCTATTGTTCAGCTTATAGACCAGCGGGGTAATTACGTAATACGCTAACAGTAGTCATAGCTTCCATTTTGACTGTTCAACAACATTAATTTCGTTATTTACGTTGTTGAGCAGACAAATTCTAACATATTATTATGGAGCGATGGAATAGAAATATCCTTCAAAACCATTCAGATTGTATTATTGAAAGTGTGTCACGCAATTATTAGTGAGTGTGAGAATTTTCGGGCGAGGGTAGGGAGACAGCCGTGCGAATGGCGCGAGGAACGCACGCGCGGTGCGAGGCGCCCGCTTGCAGGCGTTTCTTCACCAAGGAGTCGGCTGCTCACCTGAAGCGCGTGATTGGCGCGACGTGTGACTGTTATGATAAGTGACGACCTTCAGGATAAAGCTAAGCAGACGAAGTAAGAGCAGTACTGGCCCAGTGGTTCTATGTTCTATGTTACGGGTTTGGTTTCCGCACTTAGTCCTTCAGGTGGACCATTGTGCGTGGGCCATGGCGGCCTTCGGTGGTTATTCCGACCAGCCCACCTCCCTCCAGAAGCTTATTTAGACTCCTGGTCTGTTGAGAACATCTGTGTAAGATCCGGGTGTCCCGAGGGTTTCCGATCTAATCTGGGTGACGCCTGTGCACTCAAAGAGCGCATGCGCGATGGTTTCATCAGCCTCCATGCAAGCTCTGCACGAGGGCTGTCCGCTATGCCTATCGTGTGGAAGTGTTTGTTTAGTGAGCAGTGTCCCGTGATGGTCCCCGTCACTTTTCCTGTCCAGGCTTAGCAATCTTTTGGTTAGCTTGCCATCTAATGATGGCATGGCTTCCTTGGAATACCTGCAGCCGGGTGATGAGGACCAACAGTTCTCTGTTTGTGTTTGGGTGTGCTTCTGTAGCCACCTGCGTTGTCGATGGCCCAGTGGTAACGGTAACAGTGTAAATTATTTCATCACCACTGCTCTCGAAACGGTGAAGGAAAACATCGTCAGAAAAGCGGCGTGTCCTAGAATCAAAATTTAATATGTGATCTCTACCAACCCGCACTGGGCCCGCGTGGTGGATTTTATAACATACATACATAATCAGCCTATAATATTCATACAGCTGGGACACAGGCCTCCTCACTGTGTGAGAGAGAGAGAGGGCCGAGATGGTTGGTAGATGTCACATGTCTTAAATAAATAAATGTCTTCGAATTTGTCCATCGACATCCTCACGATGTTTTCCTTCACCGTGTTGAGAGCAGTGGTAATAAAATTAAATACAAAAAGTAGTGCCTCCCTAGGTTCGAACTCATGACCTACAACTCGTAAGTCGGGGTTGATACCACTAGGGCCACCACAGCTCATCATCATCATCTGCCTAGCCTTTTCCCAACTATGTTGGGGTCGGCTTCCAGTCTAACCGGATGCAGCTGAATACCGGTATTTTACATAGAGCGACTGCCTATCTGACCTCCACAACCCAGTTACTGGGTAATACGATACCCCTTGGTAAGACTGGTTGTCAGACTTTCGGCCTTCTGACTACCCGTAACGACTGTCAAAGATCCACGAATGACAGCCGGGACCAACGGCTGAACTAGGCCACCACAGCTCTCCCCTAAAAATGTAAACGTGTGATATTCTTTCAAACCACTCGACATAAAAACTTGAATTTAACCCATAATCAAAAGGATTTTAACCCATCGGCTACTTTAGTAGCCAAATTGGGACAAACACGCCAGATTAACCACTTGAAACAAATTCGTATTTACAACATTAGCTGTTGGTCTCTGGAGCAAATATTTTAATATAAGCAAATTCACCTGCGTGAACACACTAGGTGGTTTTCGGGCGGTGAGTTTTCGTTCCGTGTGGCTAGACAGCAGTAATTCCTTTTAGTGAATGTTTAATATAAGAGGTATTTTGCGTTTAGTCTGTAGAATTGTAGAGAGGGATAAGAGAGATATATAGAGAGAGAGGGATAGATAGAGAGGGAACTGTTACAGCGTTGGTTGAATTCAATTCTGATTTTCTGTAGCATTTTGTTCAATGGTTTTGGTGAGGAATAAGCCGCCATTCTCCATCTGTGTGATTTGTAACTGGTTGAAGGAATACAGCGTGAGGAGACCGGTATGTTCTAGAATAGTCCTCCAAACAGAGTTTCAGCCTTCGGCGCAGGTTAGCAAGTTCAAAAAAGATATAGATGCCACATGATCAACTTTGAACGTTACTACCTCGGAAACGCGACACTTTACAGCAGTGCGATTCTGTAACCATCTCACCGTGAAAACTTAGGTGAAGTGAGCGTGGAGTGAGCTGTCATTCCAACTAATGCTAGGGATTGACACTATGGATAGCTCACTCTAAGCTCACTTCACCTAACTTTTCACGGTGAGATTTTTACAGAATCGATCGGCAGGTTTTGGTCGCATTATGTTTTCTGTTCACATTGATGTCAGCTATCGATTTATAGAAGCTGTTGTTTTGCATCCTCGTCAAATTTCAGGAGGCTGTTATGAAAGACATAAATAATCAAATAAAATTACTATCCCTGTTAAATAATGAATACATACTTGTTTTTTTTGTTATTTAGGTTTGACAGTATTTCAGAGTACATCTCTTTCAAAGAACAGAATCGCGTTATGGTATCGTATAAGCGGCCGCGTTTTTATGTGTGTGTAAGAGGGCAGTTACAGTGCGGTCTCACACAGGCCGCGTTTTAAAATGCGTGTCCCACACATGCCGATTTCCGAAAATTAGAAAAAACAATACCTACTTATTTTATTATTGATTCATGTCGAGAATCAGTAGCATAGTCACCTCCTTGAAGTTGACGAGGTTGCAAAACGACACCTTGTGTAGGTTACATTTGTGGCTGCCATTTTGAAATAAAAAAACATGGCGGACAGGTAGGACCTTCAAAACCGTTTGTGTAGCAGTGTTTATAAACAAAGCTACTTGCTGAAATATATATAATTTTTATCATTTCATTTCGTGCTTCATAACTGCGCTCCCAAACACAAGACCAGTAAAATATTAGGTACATCAGAACGAATCTCCCATCTCTTCCCACTATATATTTACTCGTACCAAAATACCATTATACTTGCTTCACATTTCACAGAGTGGAACACAAACCATTTGAAATAACGGTCTCAGATACTATCGGCAGTACCATATATCAACCACGAACTATAGTTGGTAACTGGTGTCCGTGTAAGTACATAATAAAAATATAATGTATGTATGCCTAAAGATCGGGTTATCTTAATTTCCTTGCGAGAAGTATATAGGAATGGAATATTTAAATGATCGAGTGTGGGGGACCTGGAAACTTGCCATAATAATGGCTATGGGGTTTTTATTTCTTAAGTTATTTATGAGACGAATTCATGATCTGCGTAGCTATTTCCCAACTATGTTGGGGTCGGCTTCCAGTCTAACCGGATGCATCTGAGTACCAGTATTTTACATGGAGCGACTGCCTATCTAGCCTCCACAACCCAGTTACTGGGTAATACGAAACCCCTTGGTAAGACTGGTTGTCAGACTTTCGGACTTCTGACGACCCGTAACGACTATCAAAGATCAACGAATGACAGCCGGGACCAACGGATTAACGTGCTTTCCGAGGCAAGGTGGAGTCTTGGTATGTAAAGATGGTCACCCATGCACGGATCATCCACGGCAAGCGTAGCTTAAGCTAAACAATCGACCCGTACGGCTGTTATTACTTAGCCACGAGCCCCTCTGAGAGTGAACGATTCGGGACGAATCGTTCCGTGTTTTAGGAGCGCAAAATGGAAGTTATTAGAGGTTCGATTAAATACATGCATTGCAAACCACTAAAATTACAATTTGACTATCACTAAAACAATGACACACTTCGTCTAGAACATAGGTTCTCAACCTTATTTTGTCCACCATTTTACTTTGAGCTTTTTTTTTCTAGAGCCCTAGAGATTTTTAGGGTTCCATACCTCAAAAGGAAAAACGGAACCCTTATAAGATCAATTCGTTGTCAGTCTGTCAAGACCCTTTTTCTTAGGAAGGCGTGGAGTTATCAAGTTTAAATTAATATCAAATACTCAGGGCTGCAATGTTTTTAAGCTAAAAAAATCAAACTTCTAAGTCAACCAAACCAAAAGATACGGGCGTTAATGTTCCGTTTATGCCGCATATTTTGACACTCGCAAGGGAATCAAAACCTATAGGGTAATTCCCGTTGACCTAAAATCATGAAATTTGGCAAGAAGCAATATCATGTAGCACAAGTAAAAGAAAACATCCGAAAACCGTAAATTTGTAGTTACATACATACCTACAAATTTGGTCCCTCGGTTCGCGAGTCCGACTCGCACTTGACCGGTTTTTTACTTACCATCTGTTGCGAATCTGAAACAGCTACTGCCACGATTATATGTACCTATTTAAACGTGTGATATTACATGCCCCCCTGAAAGTCTCAAACGCCCGGGGGGCGTTATTGCTCACATTGAGAACCTATGGTCTAGAAGGACCAGAATTGCTGATCCTATGATGCATATTGCAATGCTCAGTACCTAAATATGTCAAGAGATATAAACAAAAATATTATCATCTGTTGTTGTGGTGATCATGATTCAATATCAACAATAATAAGACCTATAATATTCTCTTGCTTTCTTATTACGGGATACAGCTTGCCTCGACACGGACGTGCAAACATTATAACCGATATTTCATTTTACAAAACAGTTTCAGTGAAACAATTTGTTGGAAAGTTATATTTTCGGTTAGTGAGGATTTTATATTTGATAGGAAATGAATTATTGATGGTATTATTTCGTGAAATATGTGTGTCTTCTATTGATGTTTCTAGTTGCAGGGTTTGTTATTTACTGTAGAGATTAATAGGTGTTTCTGTTCTGTGTTTTATACGGTTTTTGGCATTTTAAGTGGCTTTATTTATTGTGTACCAATATATCGCAGATAGAATTTACGTTAGTTACGGTAAGATATGGAGGTCAGATAGGCAGTCGCTCCAAGTAAAATACTGGTATTCAGCTGCATCCAGTTAGACTGGAAGCTGACCCCAACATTATTGGGAAAAGGCTAGGCAGATGATGATATCGCAGATAGAAAAGTGATGCTTAGGATAGTTCTGAAGTAATGTCTCAGTCAGCTTTACAGCTTACTAGACTGCTTATCCTTCCATTCGGATTAGGCAGAAGGTGTAGGTGTTAAGAACAGCCACATTTGCACTAGCTAAATCATTTTAGCCGAAAGACGTCCACCGCTGGACAAAGGCCTCCCCTAAGCATCGCTACTTCGATTGGTTATGTGCTTCTCGCATCCAGAAGATTCCTGTAGCCTTCACCATGTCATCGGTCTATATGGTGGGAGGCCTTCCAACGCACCAGCTACGTTCAAGTCTTATGTAACAGAGGATAGCTGTCACTAGACCAAGGAAGCCACAATCCATTCTAATATTATAGATACGAAAGTAACTCTATCTGATTGTCTGTCTGTTTCACGCTTTATCGATCTTCCTGGTACTAGATACGTTCCTGTAGAATAATTACCGGACGAAGCCGTGAGCAAAAGCTAGTATCACCTAATACCTAGTTATTAGTATCAGTAAAACAGAAAAATTTCAGCGCCCTTTGCGTTGAAATTTTTTATCGGTTTTTTTTTTTAATGCTGTTTTGTCCAGAATCATGTGCTGAATCCATGGTCACAGGTTGCGCGTCGATGTCCCTGCCACCCGGTATAGTTAAAGGTTTTTTTATTATTTTCAGTTTCAAGTCATGTCTTCGGCAAGCCTTGTCTTCAAACTTCTGCTAATAGCCGGAGCACCAAATTTCCTGCTCGCAGTACTCAACCAGTCAGACCTGATCATGTGTGATGGTGTGATCTTCCATAACGTGTATTTTGATAAAGAGCTTCTATTCGAAGACCTTGGCAGACCTTATAACTTGGTGATGCATAGGTAAGGGGAGGTTTTTCATTGATTTTATTTTGATTTGAGTTAGTTTGTAACCTCGTATAGTGTTAATTAATTTATAATTAATTAATTTTTTACATCAAGACTTTCCTGTATCACAAGAGTCATTAATTACTGAACATAATCAGACTATAATGTTCCCACTGCTGGGACACAGGCCTCCTCTCTGTGAGAGGGAGTGGGCCGTAGTCCAGCACGCGGGCCCAGTGCGGGTTGGTAGATGTCACATGTCTTCGAATTTTTGGTTCTAGGACATGCCGGTTTCCTCACGAAGTTCTCCTTCACCGTTTTGAGAGCAGTGGTGATGAAATTATTTACAAAAAAGTAAAGCGCCTGTCTGGGTTCGAACCTACGACATGTAACTCGTCGTTCGCAGCCGTTACGGACACAGCTCCAATGATAATTACTGAACAGATTTTGATAAATATGGCCAAAGATAATTATAGGTATGAGCAATAGTGGCCCAGAGGTAAAGGCCGCGACTTACGAGTTGTGGGTCGTAGGTTCGAACCCAGTCATGGGCTATATTTTGTGTAAATAATTTCATCACCACTGCTCTCAAAACGGTGAAGGAGAACATCGTGAGGAAACTGGCATGTCCTAGAACCAAACATTGTCAGACATCTACCAAGACGCAAGTTGTACATGAAATTAGTTATTACAAACATCATCCAAACAATACTGGCAAAACCATTGTCATTGTAATTAAAAACATCATTTAATAATTATGTCTCTCTCAAACTGATGACGTAATACTGTGATCCATTAACTCGACGTCAGTCATGACGTCACGATATTAAAAACTTTAAACAACGTGATCATGATTTTATATTAATGAGTAACTATGATAAGCAGAAATTGTGATTTTTGGTCCTGTGGGGTAATTGCGTAACACACTTTTAGTAGCAATGGGTTTCATTTTGACAGTTCAACAACATTCATTGCGTTATTGACGTTGTTGAGTAGACATATTTTTAGAACATATGAAGCAATGGATTAGCAATATCTTTGACAATGATTCAGATTGAGTTTGGTATAAGGGTGGTGGTGATCGGGAAAAAGTCAAAAGTTATATGTATAAGTAATATAAATATTACAAAGAAGGAGAGAAAATTAATAAACACCAGTTCTTAAACTAATGTAGGTAAGTATACCTAAATAATTTTGAGTCGGCGCCGTTTAAATTTAAGGCAATTTAGTGATCTTTGTTTATTGATTGTTTGGCGCCGACTCAAAATTATTTTGAAAATTGCTCAAAATTACTTAAGTATACTTACATTAGTTTAAGAACTTAGTTATTAAGGTTAAATAAAAAAGGTTTATTATATTTTGCTTTTCAGTTTTTTCGGCGGTTTCATTTTTTGTTAAAAAGGTTTTTTAACGTCAAATTTTACAACGAAAAATAAAAATCTGGTCGCTCTCTAGTCTCACATACTTAGAAGACAAGATGCTGTAGGTATCAATCAACTCAGCCTTTCGCAGTCCAGTGCTGAACAAAGGCTGCGCCACAACACCCTGTCGTCCGCCTTCAGCATCCAGTCTGTCCAGCCACCTTCCTAAGGTCGTTGATCTATCTAGCTGGCGAGCGTACTACACTTGCCAATACGCGCGCTAACGCCTGTGCTGACTGTATACCAGATAGTATTGTGTTGTTACCAATGAAAACTTCCTACATTCCAATTTGAATTAACAATTTATAATTTTCCACAGATTTTCAGGCATCCTGTTCTTCAGCCACACCATCCAGAATGGTACTCAAGTGGACTTTGGAATCAGGGCCTGCCACCTCGACAAGAGAACCTGCAGAGATATCAAAGGCATGCCAGGTGGCTATGCCGTAGCTTACGACGCTGGCAACGATGACATCTACTTTGGCGGCCATGACGGCATATACAAATACAACTTCTTGACAAAAGAAGCCGAATTCTTTGCCGAAGAGGGACGGTCAATCTGGGCACTGTTTGTTCGACGAAACTTCTACTACATTGAGTATCCTACGCAGAAACTTTTTGTCTACCAAGACGACCACTTCGTTCAAGTAGCCGAAGCTATAAATATAGAGATTGACATTTTCTTTATATCCAAACATTTTGACGTTTACTTCGCCAATAAAACGGCGTTGTATAAAGTAGAAAAACCGGTCCCAGATCCTATAGTTTTAAATGACGAGATAGCAATCCGACAGATAGTCGAGGACCATTATGGAGACGTATTCTTTTGTGCAAATGACGGAATTTATCTAGAAGATAAACCATATCATAGAGTCAAGAAAGTTGCTGAAATCGATCAGGCTTTTGGCATTACTTTTGATGAAAAAGATAACATGATATATTCTGATAGAAATAACATTTATCGGTTAAATCCGAGTCAATATAGTGGGCTTTGTTTAAATGCCATAACTAACCCTGATGCTAAAGACGACACAAGGAGGAAAAATAAAGATTAATTAATGAAATAATAGTGTTTTTATACATTTGTACACAAACAGCAGTACATAAAAACCATTCAAAGGGAACAATAATAAAATGGAAGTGCTGGTATGTCTGCCTATCAACAATGTAATCATCAAGGTAACAGAAAAGAAGTACTCTACCAATGAAACTGTGGCGGTATCTATCTACATCGCCATATGCGAACTACACACCACACTGACGTCACGCAAAATCCTGCATCGCGCAAGCAGAGTTTACCGCGGTAACCAGCATATATACAACGTCCCGACATCAACCGTCGGGAACTACCTCACAAAAAACAACACCCGTCTGGTCGGAAGATCCTCCCTTTTGTGTAGAGGATAAGGGATCTTGACACCATGTTCCTCATAAAATATTGTAATGTGCTAGTAGTATGTAGAATCTGTAAGTTAGATTAGGTGACATCGCTGAGTGTGAATACATTTGCACGCCATGGCCATATTCTAGCAAATAAATATTTTGATTTGATTTGATTTGATATGGGGTCAGTAGTTTTATTTCCATACACAAACAAAACGACGTATGTAATTATATTGTAATGTATAAATAAAAAAAAAAACACATACTGTACATGAAGAATAAAGATTATGGTAAAGAAAATGTTGCTTTTATTATTTCCTGTAGAAATATAAAATGACTAGCGGTTTCACCCGAATAAGTCTCGATCCTATATAAATATCGGGATAAAATGTTAATCCTGGTTATAAACTATCTGTGTGCCAAATTTAATCCAAATCCGTTTAGTAGTTTTTGCGTGAAAGAGTAACAAACATCCATTCATCCATCCATCCAAACTTTCACGTTTGTAATATTAGTAGGATCAACAGCCATACGGGGTAATTGCGTATCATTTTGAAAGTTAGTTACGTTGTTAGGGGTATCGTATTACCCAGTCACTTGGTTGTGGAGGTCAGATAGGCAGTCGCTCCATGTAAAATATTGGTATTCAGCTGTATCCGGTTAGACTGGAAGCCGATCCCAACTATTTGAGAAAAGGTTAAGCAGGTGATGATGATGATGATTTCAGCAGACAAATTTTTCGATCATATTATGAAGCAATCAAAAATGAAAATACTTTATTTCACATAAGCCAACATGGGCACGGTTTCAATTGGTCGTTTCCTATGGCGAAGAGCATCTTTTAAAAATAATTGGCTTTTACAATGTTTTCAAATTACAGTAGTTATGGGTGGACAGCGTAGGCCTGTGATAAAATAAAAAATAGTCTACAGATCTAAAGTTTACCCTACTGGCCTACAAAGTCCTCACATTTACAAAATATAGAAGAATCCATCCAATTAATTAACAATATCCTTCAAAATAATTTAAATTGGGATCGATAGTTTGTTACGCAATTAGAGTGCTGATGTAATTAAAAGGTTGAAATATGTAGTTTCCATTTTCCTTTTAGGTTTTTGTACCTAAAGTTACAAGGCTATAACGTCTTAGCCCATTAACAGCCAAATATAAAGTAAATGTGAATTGAAATAAACGGCTGCGGGTTGTTCGAAAGAGATACCGTGGCCCCTGGCACAGGCAACTGAAGGAACACGGGTAGGTTTTAGTCAGTAAAAGTCTGACACGCGCTTCCGCTCAGCCCAGAGCGGGAGAGGTCATTTGATGATAAAAAAGGGCTGATTTTTCAATCGTTTTTATTCGTGGATTAAAATTGACGTCAGACAGTTTTTGTAAAGAAGAATTGTCAAAAAATCATAATTATTCCTCCGATAAAGTTATTTGGCGTTGGAAAAATACCAGCAGCTATTAGAAATAAAGAGTGTCTGGGATCCTTTAAGAGGTCTTTGTTTAAATTCCTTTTAGATAGATGTTACTACTCCATATGTCACTGAGTTTACTACTGATAAGCAGAGGTATGACGATTGCGACATGCCAATTAAACACGTATGATTTTATTTAATTCAATATATTTGATATTTTTAATGTAATCTATTGACATGCCTTAATTGATTGTACCTTATTATTATTATTAATTGCTTCTTTATGTTAATTTTGTACGCCATATATTGGCACAACATAGTGCACATATCTTATACTATATAATATCTGTAACCATACCTATGTTTAACAAAATAAATGATTGATTGATTGACATTACTTATTTGTTTTGACAATTTTGCGACATGTAATGAATAGAAAGTGTTTCTTTAGATTTGAGGATAATATTCTACACGCCTTGAGGCAAGCCTTGGAGCAGCGAAGACGATGGTCGAGCCTAATGTTGTGTTTTTTAGTCATATTTACTACCACGCAATGCTCGTCGACGGGGAGGACGCCGGCCGCCGGACGGCTTAGGACCTCGAGGCCCACCGGCCTCTGATAGGGTCCCAGCTCCCGGCGGAAGTGTGCAGCGCATGAGGTGGACACGATCCATCAATGAAAATGTCATGCGCTCATACTATGGGGCTACATAGGGGGGAAACAATCTGACCGCGTACCGTGTTCGGATGCTCTCTCTTTTTCAGGTGCTTGAGCCAGCTGTCAACGTTACGGCACAACGACGGTCGGATGTTTTATTTATGTAAAAACCTATGTTTCACAAATAAACTGATTGATTGATTGATAAGACCGCCCATTGTGTCGTCACCCTTTGATAAATTTCTATATTTACATTATGTTTGTAATTTATAATGGTGTTCAAAATAAAGACGGTCTATAACAGCTCTTAGCTCTAAGCCTTTTGTAAACATCTTGTTTTACCTTGTGGAATGCAAATAAACGAATATGAATATAGGTATGTATAATAGCCATAGTGTCTCACTCAATGCAGCCTATGGCAGTGCATAGCCGGATAAAGGCTTTTGACGAAGATTTACCACAACCAGTCGGTCTTAGCTACATGTGTAAGCTCATTGATCCGTCATCACTGGGCAGCATGTCACGCTACGCTTGTCGTTTCGTGGTTTGGAGACCAGGACCTCGTCTCAAACTCAAACTCAAACTCAAATCATTTATTTCAATTAAACCATTTCAGGCACTTTTGAATTGTCAACATTTTAAATAGTCGGTCAGTTAGTCAGAAAGTGAAGCTAGTTGTCTGTTCTAGCCGTATCCATCTTGGGGACAAATACCACTTGATTCCGTGAATTAGACCAAACTGCCAAGCCTTTTCCCAACTTGGGATCGGCTTCTAGTCTAACCGGATGCAGCTGGTAGAAATCGTCACGTAACAAAAAAGCGTTATGCCCCCTCCATGCGACTTTGCGACTGGTGACATATGTGAGGTGAAAATGAAATCCAAGATGGCGGCTGTGAAAATTTAAAAAATTTTCATCGTGGTTGTCGTTTTCATGGTTTCTGATGATTTTAAAACCGATAATGAAGTCAGAATGAACATCCAAGATGGCGGCTGTGAAAATTTTCAAGTTTTTCATCGTGGGTGTCGTTTTCATGGTTTTAGAGGGTGCTAAAGCCGATGTTGAGGTCGAAATGACAATCCAAGATAACAGCTGCGTAAATTAAAAAAAAATTCATCATGGGTGTCGTTTTCATGGTTTTCGATGATGTTGAAGCCGATGTTGAAGTTGAAATGAAAATCCATCATGACAGCTGCGTAAATTTTAAAAATTTTCATCATGGGTGTCGTTTTCATGGTTTTCGAGGGTGTTAAAGTAAAGTAGATAATAGTAAGGTAAAAAAACCAAGATTTCATGATAGCAGGCAGCAATTGAGAACAAAAGAAGAAGGTGCGGAACTCTTAGTGCACTTGAACAGTATCAGCAACCTGACACATAATGCTGACGTCGACTTTTAATCACTAGAATGCATGACATATTATTACCACAATCTATCTTCAGCTTGCGTTATTCATACTCCATCTTAAAATAATAATATTATACAAAGGTCTATCAGCTCCCATTGGTTTGGATTTGTTTTTAGTCTTCATTAAAGGTTTGTTATTGATGCAACAATGGATGCAGAAACAATACAAGGTAAGTTTCGTAACGTTGAATTAATAACAAACTGCGGGTCATTGTTCAAATGAATTTAGAAGAGAAACATGTCTGTCGAAAGTATATTGTTGGCAGTCACATTCATCTGATTTGGATTCGTTATGGATATTAATATTTCTAGTTTTATGTAAGTAGCTTTTATTTATTTATTTATTAGTAGCGTCCCGCGGTTTTATCCGCATAATTCTCGATCTCGTGTGAATGTCGGGATAAGAAGTATTATATGTATTAATCGAGGTTATATATTATATGTGTGCCAAATTTCAACCAACTCCTTTCAATTTTGCGTGATTGAAGAACGAACATCCAAACATAAAAAAAAACACATTTATAATAGGTATTAGTTTTAGATTTTAAGTAGATTACTCACCTGAAGTAACCATTATTGGTCATAATGCGAATAAGTCATTATGCGTCGTTACGATTTAAAAAATTCAAAATCTAGTTACAATCTCATCTCAGCGACAAACAATGTCAATAACTAGTCAAAATGTAGCGGAACTAGAGGGGAGGTAGACTCGAACTGAAATTAGACTGCAAACCCTCTAAAAAATAAATAATTTGCACCTCTGGTGTTAAGTGATCATTACGCGTGTTTTGCTAGCTAATTTAATTTGACCCTGTCAAATTAATAGTGATATTTTAAATTGAAAAATAATTTAATTAAAAAAAATAATCACTATTAAAGTAAACCAATTTTATTAAATAGTAGCTCAGTCAAGATTACATTCATCTAGGGAAAGGCGTGCATTAGTGCGAATCAAACAAAAATAAAAACCAAAACAAAAAAAAAATGATAAAAAAAAAATAAAAAAATAATAATAATAATAATAAATAATTGGCAAATGTAAACCAGAAGCAATATTCTGTTCCAACTCTACTAAAACGTGCATTATTAATATTGTTGGAAACAATCTCGTAATATCTTATTTCGATCACTTTGAAGGTGTCGTACAAGGGTCGAGAAAGCTGGGTCAACAGCATGATGCTGACTTAATAATTCAATACTTCCTAAGTGTCAGGTTACCAAAGTTAGCAAAATGTTGAAGTTAGTTACCATAGCATCGTATTACGATATTTACCACTGTATTTTGATGTAAAATAACAAAATGATATCCTAACTTAACTAAAACAATTCACAAAATCAAATATAGGGTCGAAAAATTCACCCGCATCGCTGTTTACTGGTAATGTACTGAAGAGACTGGCGGCATTGCCACGTTGTATGGCAATGCTTAGGGCTTCTGGCCAAGGTAAAAGCCAGCCCTTAGGTCATGGGAAGTGTCAACCAGACGTTCTGAAATTTCTTTAAAAAGACCATGAACACTTGGACCCCACGGCCCGAGCGTTTCAACCCTAAACGGTGAAAATATAATTACCAATAAGATTATTATATTTACGCGGTTTTTATATGTTGATATTCAGTGCGGTTTTATCACTGACATGACAAAACGAAGACATTTGACTATCGCCATTTTGGCGCTGAGCAACGTGAGCGTCTGTTGTTTATTTCTAATAAAATTCATGAGAGTATGCGAATTTTTTTTTCACTACGAGATATTAAGAACATTTTTATCATGAGACAAAAATGTTCTAAATATCTCGTAGTGAACACAAAATACCCAAAACATGTCTTATTCCACGATTTAGATCTAATTAATCAGATAGGTAGTACCAAAACAACACAAAGGCCATTTGCAACAATGTGTCAATTTTAGTTCCTGAGACGCTCGATCAGCACAAAAAACAACTGTCATTTCGTATAGTATATTTAGTCCAGCGTACTTGTATAATAGCGGTTAAAGAGGACACCAAAGGAAAGGCCGTTCTAAGGATTTCAATAATACTATTATTGTCCTTTTATTCATATAAAGGTGTTTTACTACTATTCTTTTAGTCATGTGTTTTCAAATAAATAAAATTCTAAATTCATTCACTGACAGACAACGCACAGCCTATACCGCTGTGTCTAGAAGCATAAAATTTTGCATATGAGTTCCTTTTATAACGAATGTGAGCACCAGTGATATATTTTTGAAAATGTAAACCCTAAAAGGGTTTAATAGAGTATGAAAGTTTGTAAGGAAGTTCGCCATTTTTTCCGATGCGAAATCCCACCGGGATTACTGTTGGTTAGGTAATAAATATTGTTGTTTAAATTACGACTGCTCTGATATATGGTTTTGCTATTTTCCGTCAGCATTCTACATATACTTGGTTTAGGACATAAATTATCCGTTTGTCTATATGGCACACCGGTGTGTTCTAGTTCCTGAGGAAAACAATACAAAAACCAGCTCTGAACAAAATAAATTTTCAACCATTCACTAATCTTGATTTGCTTCGACACTTACAATTACTTGCGATGCAAGTAAGCTCATCGTTTTCTGCTTTTCCGAAATGCATTAAACTGGTTTTTAATTTCAGGAACCCTTCAATGATTTTCAAGCTATACATTTTATTAACAGTCGCAGCATACGTCACAGGATTTCCAGAGATCGCTTGCAACCGAATCAAAATCGGAGACAATTGGTACGATAGGGACATCCTATGGTCTAACATCGGAAGACCTTACAACCTCAACGTGCACAGGAGTTCTAACACTCTCTTCTTCAGCTACTCACTCCCAGAAACATATTCCGATCTCGATTTCCAGTTGGCATACTTCAATATGGATTCGAGAGAGTACCAAACTATAGCTGGTATCAGAGGAGGCTGCTCTGTTGCTATAGACCAAATGAACGATGATATATTCTTTGGAGGAAGTGATGGAATATACAAATATAATATGCTCACGAAATTAGCAGATTTCTACAAAGAAAAAGGAAAGAATATCTGGTCCTTATTCTATAAAAAGAATCTATTCTACATTAGTTATCCCGATCAAAAACTCCATATAGAATTTGATGGAAAATTTGCATCAGTGAAAGAATTTGAGGGTTTCGAAATTGATCATTTTCATGTGAGTTCTATTAATATGATATATTTCGCTAACAAAACTGGTTTATATAAATATAATAATGATAAAATGGAATCACAAGTGCTTAATGAACTTATAACTGTTAGACAAATTGTTGAGGATAACGAAGGAGATACTTATATTGTTAGTAATTTTGGTGTATTTATAGATGGTAAGTTTGAAGGGTTGAAGAAGATTTTGGATATGAAGAATGTATATGGCCTAGCTTTTGATAAAGACAATAACTTTATTTACTCTGATGATAAGAACGTTTTTAAGCTTGTGTATAGTCTCGTTGGTTGTGATAAAAAGAAAGTGCATTGGTAATAAATATATGATTGAAGTGTTGTTTTCCTTAAATTCCTTAGTTATTATTATTGCGATCAAAATTCAAGGCAGAATTGAGTTTATAAAAGTCAGCATTAGAATGTTGATTTCTTTTGTAAAAGTTGCCTTAGCTCTTTTCTTTTTAAAAATAATACTTACTTCCTGTGTGGCTGCATTTACAGACACTAGTCTTCTATAGTGCGGCCGCTGAGAGAATGCGTTATTGACACCTGTCAGTTTCATACAAACTAATACGTGTTTTGCGAATTTAGTCTTTATTAGTTACTAGAATTGCCGCACTGACAGGTGACAGGAACGCATTCTCTCGATGAGACGGCCGGACTATATGTACAAATACTCTTTTACTCGAAACAACTACTTACATAATTATCTATACCATTGACCATACAAATGAATATTTGTATCGTGTGGTAATTGAATCCTCGACACATAAATATTATCGTCGAATCCAGTCGCCCAGCTATAGCCACAATCTAGCTGATAGTGGCAACTGTGGTCAAAGTTGGCCACAAACAGTGGATAAACAATATGCAGACATTAAAAAAAACAAATGAAACCTGTATTAACATTGAGGCAAAAATATTCGCAAATCTTATTTTATTTCAATATCGAAACCTTTGTTTGTATTTTATTTTAAAGCTAGCTTCTATTCGCGAAATTGTCTGCGAACTTCCTTGGTCCCCGAACTTCCCCTGTTGCATTGCATCACCTGGCGTTCTTTCTGACCTTTTTAGGGTTCCGTAGCCAAATGGCAAAAATGGAACCCTTATGGATTCGTCATGTCTGTATGTCTGTCTGTCCGTCCGTATATCACAGCCACTTTTTCCGAAACTCTAAGAACTATACTGTTTAAACTTGGTAAGTAGAAGTATTCTGTGAACCGCATTAAAAGATATTCACACAAAAATAGAAAAAAAAACAATAAATTTTGGGGGTTCCCAATACTTAGAACAGAAACTCAAAATTTTTTTTTCATCCAGCCCTTACGTTTGGGGATCTTGGGGGGTCTTCAAAAATGATATTGAGGTTGATAATATATTTTTTTTCTGAACTGAATAGTTTGCGCGAGAGACACTTCCAAAGTGGTAAAATGTGCCCCCCCCCCGCCCCTGTAACTTCTAAAATAAGAGAATGATAAAACTAAAAAAAATATATGATGTACATTACCATGTAAACTTCCACCGAAAATTGGTTTGAACAAGATCTAGTAAGTAGTTTTTTTTAATACGTCCTAAATCGTAAACCGCAATTTACCTTTCATTCAATCAACTCAACGGAACCCATAGCCTTCCTCAAGAATTAGGCTATCAAAGGCAAATATTTTTTTTTAATCCGACTGGTAGTTCCAGAGATTAGCGCGTTCAAACAAACAAAAAAACTAAATAAACTCTTCAGATTTCTAAGCAGTATAGAAAGAAAAGAAAGAAAGAAAAATATTTTATTCTGCAAAAACTGAACGCACAGTTCGTCATCTGCCTAGCCTTTTCCCAACTATGCTGGGGTCGGCTTCCAGTCTAACCGGATGCAGAACGCACAGTTACAAATAAAAAAATAAATAAAAGAAAACATAAGATACACCTGTCAAGCATAAAAAAAATAATGTTGACACTTACACATAGATATACATACATATACATATAGATAGACAAGATTTAGGCTATCAAATGCAAAAAATATTTTTCAAATCTGAATGAGAGTTCCAGAGATTAACGCGTCCAGACAAACAAACTCTTCAGCTTTATTATTACTGCTATAGACTAATAGATATCACTCACTAAAGCAGCCGACTGTAAAATAATAACCCTTGCATTTTATTTTATAAATAAATATCATTCACTAAAGCTGCAAAATCATTTCGGTAAAGCCAAGCGTTATTTCATTACACGTTAAAAATCTGAGTGCATTTTATTTTCCGCTAAGTTAATTAGCTGATCATAATTAATATACCTACATCCGGTTTTACCCTGTTTTGTTTTGAATATTTCATAAGGAATTTATTTGTTGATAAGTAGAGAGTCTGTGAATAATATAAATGAAAGCAAAAAGTGTGCTATTTTTATTAATACTGTATTACCTTTTTTTGTGTAGTCATATTCTCTAAAAGGCTCGTGATTAATTAATAACAGCTGCTCGGGTCGATCAAAGGTTACGCTACGCTTGCCAAAGTCGGTCCGTGGATGGGTGCCCGTTCATTATTATATACCGAAACTCCTCCGTGCCTCGAAAAGCACGTTAAGCCCTTGGTCCCGGGTGTCGTTCGTAGTTCTTTTACAGTCGTTACGGGTAGTGAGAAGCGCAAAAGTCTGACAATCAGTTTTACCAAGACGTTTCGTGTTGTCCAGTAACTGGGTTGTGGAGGTAAGATAAGCAGTCGTTCCATGTCAAATCAGTATTTTACATGGAACGACTGCTTATCTGACCTCCCAACTATGTTGGGGTCGGCTTCCAGTGTAACCGCAGCTGAATACCAGTGTATTCAGCTGCGGTTACACTGGAAGCCACAGGGCAGATGATGATGACTTGTGGATAGCCTAATTAATAATATAGATATATAATAATATTACCCTGAACTACACAATGTTACAAAAAGCAAAAAAGTCCTGGACAAAAAATTCAACAAAAATAAATCGTTCACCGTTTAATTAATTACGACAAAACACTATAATAGCAATATTCACATTCGAAATTTCAGATATACGTAACCAAACTTAATCGTCGACATGTTTTTAATCCGGCCTCGGGTATCGAGCGCGAGACCGAAAACAGGTGATATTTTAAATCCGAATCGACGTGTTCAGAATAATTGAAACGTGAATTGCATATTTTTTGTATTATTTGTGCGATGTTCTTGTGTGACATGTTTTGAGTAGGTACCGAATTTTAAATACGGAGGTAACTTTTTGATGTATTTTCTGAATCGGATAGCGATAAATTGTTTTTTTTTTTGTATTTTATTGTGTATTGAAATGGGTGACGTTGGTCCCACAGTGACCGCTGGGCTACGGTCTCCACACGATGGGTGCCTGGGGATGTATGGCACCGCCGAGGCTGACCTAAGAAGAGGTGACGAGACGTCCCAGATGAGTACCGCAAGGGTTGCATTGAGGTGGTGCTAGAAAAAGATTCCTGGAAGGATTTGGGGGAGGCCTTTGCTCAGCAGTGGGACCGTGTAGGCTAAGTAAAGACAAATGTGTGCTAACTGATGGTGGGAGGATATTTTTGTTTCTTCTATAATGTTAATCATATTATAAGTAGTAGGTAGGGAAATTAATTATTTAGGATGTAGCGGTATCTACAACGCCACATGCAAACAACGCGTCATACTGACGTCACGTAAATCCTGCATCTCGCAAGCAGAGTTTACCGTGCAATTAGCATATATACAATTTTCCAACATCAATCGTTGGGCAGTTGCCCGCCAGACACAACACCCGTCTGGTCGGAGGATCCTCCCTTTTCTATAGAGTATGAGTGAACTTTACACCCTGTTCCTCATACCTCTTTAAGGACGACCAACATAGAATAGAATACTCTTTGTCATGTAAACCATATAAATTACAGATATAAATGTAGAAATTTTACAAAGACTGACACAATGACACACTTATCGATCAGCATAAATAACTGTCATTCTTTGCCTGAAATACCTAGGTATAACACAGAAAAAAATACGTAGAGTGTTAAAAACTACAAACTGTAGTTGTCATGTATGTCATCATAAAGATCTCACTCATTGTTTACGAAATTCCATCAAATCCGTTCAGTGTTATGGTTTAAAAATGCAACAGGAAATAGAAATATAATGCACTGTGGACAAAAGTCAGGTCAAAGCCAACACTAAGTGCTATTGCCAAGCTATCAATATCACAGATCACTTTTTTCAAAGTTATGGAATAGATTGCTGAAACCTGAATTTTTGCATAGAAATTGGTGGATTTCTACCACTGTGCTGTCTGCTGTTTTGAAAATTTTGAAGCATACATTCTCGTTTTGTTCTAAAGGGTGAGTCAATCTTTTATTTCACATAAACCTACATGGGCACTTATGAAACGTCAGAAGCTAGGTGCACGGTTCCAATTGGTCGTATCTTAGGGAGAAGAGCCGGCAAGAAACTCCACGGGTACTCATTTAAAAATAATTGGCTTTTATAATGTTTTCAAATTACAGGTACAGGAGGACAGTGTGGAACTGTGAACAAGTACCAGAAGGCCAATTCTCGTAATTTAAAACGTTCAAAATCTAGTCGCAGTGTCATCTCGGCGACAAACAAATGTCAAAAACTTGTCAAAATGTAGGGAAATTTAAGGTATTTTTGACGGATTGAGACTGAGATCAGACTGTGAACATTCTTAAAACTACGAGAATTGCCCCTCAGGTACTTAGACTGTTATTACACACTGTGTTACTGTTAGATACACTACCAGCGGGACGCCCCCAAGCCAGATGGACGGACGACCTAAAGAAAAGAAAAAAGAAAGAAAGAAGGTGGCTGGAAGACTGGATGCGGAAGGCGAGGGCGTTGTGGCGCAGCATGTTAGAGGCCTATGTCCAGCAGTGGACTACAATAGGGTGAGTTGATTCATTGATTGACATTACCAGCTGTTGTTGATCTCAAAAATTAAATTCATAAAATTATTTTATTTTATCATGTTTAGATATCATACCCATCTGCGGAGTTTCGCTAGCTAATTTAATATGAACCTGTATATCTTCCTATAGAATGTTCAATCAACATTTAAAATAACTTTCGATAAAACTGTTTCCTTTATTTCAATGTTTATTCATACATCTCTGTTTTTATTTCAATTCAATTGAATAAATGAATTAACTCGGTCATTTAAATTAATCGTATGAAATGATATGAGGTGGAATATTAATAAGTGGCTTAATACTGTAAGAGGTCTGGTAGTAATCGTTATTTAACTCATTATTGTAATGGTGTTATTGTTCCCGATAACCAATGCATCAGTTTCGCCACTAATTTATTGGAAATATTCCGCAGTTAATAACTCAAAATGTATTATAGCAAACAAGCTCTGACTGCATCTCCAACTACATTTTTTAAATACATATAACATAACATCACTCCTGAGATCACCGAGTGGTTAGGCAGAGATGTACGGTCACCAAAGGAGATAAGTAACCAGGCACATCGGATATAGTCGAAGTTTAGTAAAAAACCAATGGATGTTTTCCAATAAAATTTAATTTAATTAATAGAAAACAAACAGTTCATTTATCAAATTCAATTTCATTCGAAAACATCCATCGGTTTCTTACTAAACTTCAACTACATATATCTGACGACTCTGGGTACTTATCTCCTTTGGTGACTGTAGGTACATAACTATATACAGTCACGAGCAAAAGTATGTATACACTCGGCTTTATTCAAAAGCGATTTATTCCTTTATTTTTTAATTAAATTTTATGTTGTTTCGAACATAGCATTTTCGAACCCATAGGTTTATGTAATGTGTCGTATTTTAACAAAAATCGAAAAGAAAAGCGAAAAAATCGCAATTGAAAGTTGCCTAGTGTTGACATATTGGTGCTCGTGACTGTACACACACATTACGCTAGTTATGTTTAAGTCGTATCTAATAGGGATAAGATAAGTCTATTTGCCCTAAACATATTATAAAGTTGTTACAGTCAGGTATTAATCTAAAGTCCACATGTTAAGCTATACAGGATATGTATCAATTACATGCAAAAAAAAATATTAGTTAATTCTTGTTCAATGTCACTGATATAAGGTCAATACATTAATATAATAGTTTTATCTCAACATTATCCGCTATGAAAAAAGTCCAGAAATTTATAGTTTTAATGTTAATCAAAAATTTTTAATGTCATAGAACGTGTTTTTTCAGCCATTTCAATAATCTGTTTTTAAATGAGTTGGGCACGAGCCTGTTGCCATCAAAGTGGCACAAGTCCAGACTCCAATTTGCTTTTTAGAAATTCCTGATTGCAAAACCTAATAACACTTTGCCCGATTTAGGAATTGAACCGATGCTCAGCTGTGGTGCTTGCGACCACTAGACCGCCGAGGTAGTTTTTATACATTTTGAGATAAAATGTAATATAATATACGAGTATATTCTCATCTACTAGTATTAAAATGTCACAACAATTTATTTTGACATTATTTTCCTTTATTACATTAACAAGCTGCGCCCCGCGGTTTCACCCGCATAAGTTTCGATCCCGTGGGAATATCGGGATAAAAAGTATTCTATATGTTAATTCTGGTTATAAACCATCTGTGTGCCAAATTTCATTCAAATCCGTTCAGTAGTTTTTACGTGAAAGAGTAACAAGCATCCATCCATACAAACTTTCACGTTTATAATATGTATTAAGTAGGAAATACTCGTAGTAGGATAGTAGGATATACATATTCATTACATTTTATAAAGACATTTAAAAATACAAAAAATAGTGTCCCATCGGCATCAGGAACAGGATCCAAGCTGCCGCTGGTCAGGGCTCTAGAGAGAGGAACCTCCTTACTATGTTGCGCTATCCAGGAGTACTGCTTTCTGAATCATGCTCTTAACCCAGCTGCGCAAAGAGAGCCTCCTGAGGTGTTGGTCAAGGCTCTCCGCTATTAGGTCATTCACTGTTACGATTACCGGTACGATGATTGCTGAGTCCACGTCCCACATGTCGTCAACCTCGCGAGCCAAGTCAAGATAAGTACTTGATTTTGACGGCACGGTTGGCGCAGTGGTTAAGCGATTGACTGCTGCGCTGCGTGTCGCGGGTTCGATTCCCGCACGGAACAAATATTTGTATGACCTACATGTATTTGTTCCGAGTCTGGGTGTTTTTCTATCTATAATATGTATGTATTTACAAAAAAAAAATGTATATAAGTAGTTTATCAGCCATCTTGTTACCATAACACAAGCATTAGGTTGGGACGATGCTTAGATTGGGATGGCGCTATGTGAAAAGTCCAGGGATATATATATATATATTTGTTTATCATTCTCGGCTTTCACGAGGTTCCCATCATGTGGGACGGTTATGTCAACAATCATTGCGCGTCGCTCTAATCGATCCACCACCACTATATCAGGCTTATTGGCCACAATAGTCCTGTCAGTGATGATGGATCGATCCCAGTACAATGTGATATTTCCATTTTCGAGAACCGCGTCGGGCACATACCTGTAGTACGGCACTTCCGATTCCACAAGGCTGTATTTCAGAGCAAGCTAGCATAATCAGCCTATAATGCTTGTACTGCTGGGACGTAGACCTCCTCTCGGTGAGAGGGAGTGGGCCGTAATCCACCACGCGAGCCCAATGCGGGTTGGTGGATGTCACATGTCTTAGAATTTTTGGTTCTATGACATGCCGGTTTCCTCACGATGTTTTCGTTCCCCGTTTTGAGAGCGGTAGTGATGAAACAATTTACACAAAGTAAAGCGCCTGTCAGGGTTCGAACCTAGGACTTACTAGTAAGTCACGGTCGTCATCGTTAGGCCACCACTGCTCTCAGAGCAAGTTGCTGATGCATTATCCTACTTTGGAGGTATGAGGAACAGGGTGTAAAGTTCACTCATCCTCCATAGAAAAGGGAGGATCCTCCGACCAGACGGGTGTTGTGTCTGGTGGGCAACTGCCCAACGATTGATGTTGGGAAATTGTATCTATGCTAATTGCGCGGTAAATTCTGCTTGCGAGATGCAGGATTTGCGTGACGTCAGTATGACGCGTTGTTTGCGTGTGGCGTTGTAGATACCGCTACACTACCTAAAAGGTTGTGTCTATGCAAGTAATCTTCGTTAGCTAGACGAGAATACCCGGAGAAATTATTGGGTTGATCCCCCCCGGCCGGTAGCATGCCCGACAGACGTAGTTTGACATTTATTATTAAGCTTGCACTAGAGTGCAGTTCAATTATGTTTTTAGAATGAATAAATGTTGAATCTTTGTTAACTTAATTTCACTTCTATTCCATTCCAACTTACTTCAGTAACCTTATTTGGCTCGCTATAAAGCTTGAAAGCCCGATTATAAATTCATACACGACGACATTAATATGTATGAAATTAAACACACAGAACGAACAATTATGCACGAATTTACTATGTCCCGTCAAAATTACCACAGTGCAAAACTCTAGACGAAAATGTCCAAATGCACTCGCTCCTGCCGTGCACTGGGCGAATTAAATTAAACAATTGCGGCCTATGCATCGTTGTACCAAGTGACGAACATATTTTTTTTCCACGCCGTTTTTATTTTTGTACCACTGTTTTGGCTTTTGCGTGTCAAAACATAAAGTGTTTTTTAGGCTTACTGAATAGGGTTTTATAGTGTAGTGCCAACTGAATGGGAATCCACAATTTTCCATATGTAAAAATTGGAATTGTGGTAAAAGAATTCTGTACAATAAGATATTGTGGTATTTAGAGTCAACTATGTGAAATAGCTTTTATAGACACATCACAATCAGCCTATAATGTTCCCACTGATGGGACACAGGCCTCCTCTCTTTGAGAGGAGGCCTGTGTCCCATGGGCCCATGTGTAGCCTGGGCTGTAATCTAACACGCGGGCCCAGTGCGGGTTGGAAGATGTCACATGTCTTAAAAAATTTAATTCTAGGACATGTCGCATGTCGGTTTTCTCACGATGTTTTTCTTCGCCGTTTTGAGAGCTAGAGTGGTGATTAAATTATTTACACAAAGTAAAATGCCTGGCTGGGTTCGAACCCACAACCTACAACTCGTAAGCCAGGGCAGTTACCACTGGGCCGCCAGGTTCTGTTCATCTTATAATCTGGTTCTGGACATGCTGACGAGCAACTGAACTAGATATGTATATTATGAGGCGTACTTTTAGGCAACTTGACAATTCTGGAGGAACGTGTACCTAAATTTTTATTACAGGACCTTTTTACGAAGGCTAGGTTTTATGTGAGTTGGCTGTCTGGGTCGTAGCGAAGAATTCAGGTCAACATATCTACCTCATAGTGGTTTGAAAAGCAACGAATGAACTGAGTGATCAGCTGGCTATAAGTGGCAACGTTATGCTGTTTCAGCATCATTATTATTCATCATCCATCATCCAACTACTACGCAAATGATCGCCAACATAACTACACAAATTATGTATTAGTAGCAGCGGGCGAATTCGAGGGCAGAGGCCCTCGACTTCGCTCACCGCACACCCGGATGGAACGAAGTTCAAAGAGAGAGAGAGAGAGAGACAGACAGAGAAACACGCGCACGCCGCACGGCTTACTACAACTATAGCAAAAAGTGTCGTTCCAACTTTTGGTCTTAATTTTTTCCGTCTAGCCCCCTTTCGCAACGCGCGATAAGGAACTTCTTTCCAATAAAAAAGTAGTTCTCCTATGGGAAATAGCATCTTGATCATTTTTTACTATTACAAGGAATGTCTATAATTAACCCCCCGGCACAGAATAACCCCTGGCTGCTATTTGAGATTGAAAATGCCTAAAATCATATTTTTATAACAAGTGTTTTATGCATAACATTTTTTTTTAAACGTTGCTCCACACTAGGAATTTCTCCTGTATCGTGGGTGCGTTTACAAAGAAAAGAAAGAAAGAAAGAAAAATGCATAAACCCACATACGCAAACAGCCAGACCCGGAACAACTACTTGTAGGCCATACAAATATTTGTTCCGTACGGGAATCGAACCCGCGACACGCAGCGCAGCAGCCACTGCGCCAACCGTGCCGTCATGATTGATATTGAATAAATACCAAGTTTTGATTGAATATAACATCCCGAACATATGTATTAGACAAGCGGACCGGTACTTTCAAACTCAAATAGCAGTCAGGGGGTTAATTGTAGATCTATGTTGTAATAGTTAGAACATATTTTTATAGAGAATACTGAACTATTAATCTATAAATGAATTACGCCCAGAAATTAGGACAGGAGGAAACCACATGTCCGCATGTCGTAGCACAAAAAATTCGAGGACATGAGACATCCACCAACCCACACTATCCGCGCGTGGTGGGTTACGATCCACACCTACTCACAGCAAGGAGGCTTGTCTCCCAGTAGTGGAAACATAATTGGCTAATTATGCCTAACAGAAGAATATTTGGGATTCACAATAGAATATATAACCCAGAGGCAGGGATGAGATCTACGGTGGAACGAGCTTGCCCAGAAGAAGCCTATTCACTCTCGCCTTGAAGAGATTCGGGTTGTATGAACTCGGGAATGCAGACGCAGGCAGACGGTTCCACTCCTTAGCTGTGCGCATCAGAAAAGATGACGAGAAGCGCTTAGTGCGTATATATGGTATATTAACCAAATAGGGGTGGTATCCCGCAGTGCGTCTGGATTCTCGATTCTTAGACAAAACAATCACTACAGTCCATAGAAAAGGTTAGTAACATAAATCTTATAAACTACACTCGAGAGCAATAAATCCGGGTCACTTGAAGAATCCTAAAAATCTCGGAAACTAAAAATGCTAGGTTAATGCAATAAATTGTATTTAATAGACAATGTAATACTCCTTAAATGAAGGTATTAAAACTTATTAGTTATTGTAAAGTTATATCATAAAAAAATCAAATTTGAAAAAGGGCCACTTTCGAAGATGGAACTACGAAATTACAGCATTTGGTTTTGCTTTTGTTTGTAATCTGTCATTTATGTGGGTACATAAACCATGTTGATAGTGCTCTATATTCATTATTCAAGCTGAAATTATGTCGCTTACGCCTGAAGAATGCACCAGAATACTTACAATGCTGGAAACCGGCCGGAGTCAGCGCGATACAGCCAGGACTGTCGGTGTGTCGCTGTCAACAGTACAAAGAGTTCTCCGACGTTACGAAGAAACTGGTTCTAACCTACGCAGACCAGGAACGGGCAGAACCAGGTGTACCACAGCACGAGAAGACCGATACTTGGTGAACACCGTGCTTCGAAATCGCTTTCTCACAGGAACTGAACTCACAAATCAGTTTCGACGCCTCGGAGGAAGTAACCCAAGTGCATGGACAGTAAGACGTCGGCTTGCTGAATCTAACTTAAAACCCCTTAGACCTGCAAACGGCCCTAAACTGGAGCGTGGGCATCGTATTTCAAGACTAAGATATGCCCAGAGCCACGTAAATTGGAGTATTGAAGATTGGTCAAAAGTTATGTTCTCCGACGAATCAAAATTTATGCTCTACAAGCACGATGGAAGACACAGAGTGTATCGAAGACCAGGGGAAAGATTCAAGCAAGCATGCATCGAAAAAAAAGTAGCCTACGGTGGTGGGTCTGTACTTGTGTGGGCCGGAATTTCTTCTGAAAGTCGCACAGAGCTGGTGATCATAGAAAACGGCTCTTTAACTAGCGTAAGATATGTGGAAGAAATCCTCAATGATCACGTTGGTCCATTTATGGTCAATTTAGGTGAGGATGCTATATTTATGCATGACAATGCCCGACCTCATACAGGTAGGATTGTGAATGACTACCTTCAAGAGATGAACATTACTCGTATGGAGTGGCCAGCGCGCAGCCCGGATATCAACCCGATCGAGCATGCTTTGGACGAGCTAGGCAGATGCGTAAAACAACGAAACCCTCCCCCAATCACGCTTCGTGAGCTCAAAATTGCTCTCACAGAGGAATGGGAGAATATTCCCCAAAATCGTATAAGGAACTTGGTGTACAGCATGCCAAACCGCGTAAACGCAGTAATGGAAGCACGAGGAGGCAATACGAAGTATTAAAATTCAAGAAAATCGTAATAAAGTTCAAAAATTTCATGTTTCCTATTTTTGTTTTAAGGAGAGATCAGCAGTTTTTTTCTTTATGTAATTTTGTGTTAATAAAATGTATGGTGACTCATATTTTTTTTACTTTCATTTAAGGAGTATTACATTGTCTATTAAATACAATTTATTGCATTAACCTATCATTTTTAGTTTCCGAGATTTTTAACATTCTTTAAGTGACCCGGATTCATTGCTCTCGAGTGTATGTTAGTACAATTAAACCTTAGTCACTTTTCACATTCTCACGAAATTAAAAATAGCAGCTTAATAAAGCCACAATAAAATTATTTACCTACAATAATAGTAGGTACACCTCTGACTAACCCTTTGGGAGTAAGGCGTGACGTTTTATTACACCCAGCTGAATTTTATATCTCAACACGGTAAACATTTTCTTACAACAAAATTAATCTAGCCATAAGAAAAACACAATTTTCTCTAATTTCCTTCAGCTGAAATGAACTAAGGAAATTCCTATGTTTGAGAATTTTCGGAGGCGGCCATTTTCTTCTGGAACATTCGAGGCTAAATGTCGCCCTGGTATTTAGAGAAACTGGTTTAACACGGCTCTTTGGGTTTATGTAAGAATATACAGAGTGTATCAGAAATGTGTGGTCATATTTTAGGGAGTGTTACAGGCAAAGATATTAAATTATTTACTTTGTACCTATCTTAAATCTCTTTGGCTACAGGCCATCAAACTGAACTATTTTCTCCATAAGACTATAGAGATATGAGGAACAGGGTGTTTTAAAAAAGGGAGGATCCTCCGACAAGACTGGTGTCAACTGCCCGACGCTTGATATCGGTATATTGTATATATGCTAGTTGAGCGGTAAACTCTGCTTGTATGATGCCAGGATTTTTCGTCAATATGATGCGTAGTTCACATGTGGCGGTGTAGATGTCGTACAGGACCAATATAGTAAACTCGATAAAACTATCAACTGTCCTATACATTTGGATCGAGTAGGTATTGAAGTTTTGTATGGGACAGCTGATTATTTTTCCACAATCACGATATTAGTTTTATGGAGAAAGTGGTTCAGAAGGCCAATTCTCGTAATTTAAAACGTTCAAAATCTAGTCGCCGTCTCAACTCGGCGACAAACAAATGTCAAAAACTTGTCAAAATGTAGGTAATGTAAATTAGACGTATTTTAGACAGATTGAGACTGAGATCAGACTGTGAACGTTCTTAAAATTACGAGAATTGTCCCTCAGTTTGATGGTCTCTACCACAATCTAAAATATGACCACACATTTCTGATACACGCTGTATACTAGTTTTATTTGTCTGTACCTTTCTACTTGAGATTGTTTTCTTTTATGAAGTTCAAGTTCGCAGTAAGTATGTATGTAGGTATAGTAGTGTGGAGTTAATAATACAGTCAGCCTATAAAAGATTCAGATATCGACAAGAATTCATTTCACTGTTTACAATTAGTGTAGCTACAATGAAGTACCCAATGTATGGAAATACGTGCACGTTATAATAATAATAGGTATATATATTTTTTTAAAGAACTTTACCCCACACTGGGAATTACTCCTGTATCGTGGGTGCGTTTACAAACATTTAAACTCACGTACACAAACATCCAGACCAGGAACAACTACCTGTAGGCAATACAAACAATTGTTCCGTGCGGGAATCGAACCCGCGACACGCAGCGCAGCAGTCGATCGCGAATAATTAAAGGAAATAATTAATAATTTATTTCATAAGCCTATTAAAATCATAATTCATACGATATACCTATATAATACGTAATAACCAATTTAAATTATCTTTGAAATAACATGGTGATGTTGACTTCCGAAAGGTCAGGTATGAAATATGTCAAATTTCTTTAATAGATTTTCAACTTTATCGCTAAAGCATTAAGGTTCAAGATTGATTGGGAAAATTTGACAGTTTCGGGTAGCTTGACCTGCTGGCGTCTGTACCTAATATACAGGGTGGCAGGGACATTGACGCGCCATCTGTTACCATGGATTCAGTACATGATTATGGACCCCAAATAGTAGAAAGATTACGTCGGTTATTAAAAAAAAAAAGCTGTTCCATACAATTTGACAGCGAAGGTATTGCATTTGTCTATGAAAAGGCAGATTTTTTTTTGATAACCTACGATAAATTTCCATGCTAGGGTGTTTAGAATCATGTACTGAATTCATAGTTACAGTTGGCGCGTCGATGTCCCTGCCAACCTGTATTGTAATCGCAATCGCCATGCGTGTAAGACCAGAGGGGCAATTCTCGTAATTTTAAGACCGTTCACAGTCAGATCTCAGTCTCAATCTGTCAAAAACACCTCTAATTTCCCTACATTTTGACAAGTTTTTTAACATTTTTTTGCCGCCGAGATGAGACTGCGACTAGATTTTGAACGTTTTTATTTACGAGAATTGGCCTTCTAAACAAAGCAAAAGGAGTATGAGAAGAAGGAGTGTGTTTATGTATGTGTTTTTTTATTGTACAGACGCCAGCAGGTCAAGCTACCCGAAACTGTCAAATTTTCCCAATCAACCTTGAACCTTAATACTTTAAAGATAAAGTTGAAAATCTATTAAAGAAATTTGACAGATTGTAGTAGCTTGATGTGCTGGCGTCTGTACCATAGATTTTCTCATAAAAACCATAAGGATCTATGGCAGAACATTTACTTTGTTTTTAATAGGTAATTAATTTATTATTCGACCATAAAACATTTATTTATTTTAAACTATAATATAAGGACAAGAACAACACGTCAGCCTAGTCAAACAACCCCCTAACTGTTCCGGGTGCAAAGGTGTCCAAAACGCTTGCTGCATTGCCACGTTGGATGGCAATGGCTAACCTTTGCACCAAGAACGAGCCGGAGCGGGAGTCACCCGTTTTGTCACGGAGCTTGTGCCCTATCTCACTAATGAGCTTCCTGGCCTCAGTGCCCTAAGCGCCCATGGTCTCCTCGGCAATGGGCGCAACATGATAACGGTATCGGTATAAATTAAGTAGTTATTTTATTATTATTATTTTTTTATTGACAATGGGCTCACTCTTGACCTCAATCCAGCCCAGAGGCAGGGATGAGATCTACGGTCTAATTTAAAATACCTTTAAAATAACAGACACAAGCAACGTCTCACAGCGACATAAAACATTCCGACACTTGAGGGCTATAAAGACGTTCCTGTACTTACAATAACTTAACTACTAACATCCCTCGTTTTATCGTCCGTACCTGAAACAATAAAAACAACGTTATGAATCATTCGCGATAAGAAAGAAAGAAAGAATTGCTGGTGGCATTTTTAGGTGTTCCTCGTCGTAAAAGTTTGAAATGTGTCACGTTTTGGGGTTCCGTACATAAAAAGTGGTAACGGGACTCTAAAAAATAAAATACACGAAATATTGTATTCCACATAAATAGACCACCAGTTCAGTATACCAGTCTTACCAAGGGGTATCGTATTATCCAGTAACTGGGTTGTGGAGGTCAGATAGGTAGTCGCTCCATGTAAAATACTGGTATTCAGCTGCATCTGGTTAGACTGGAAGCTGACCCCAAAATAGTTGGGAAAAGGCTAGGCAAATGATGTTTGTATTTCACATAAACCTACATGGGCACTTATGAAATGTCAGAAGCTAAACGCACCGGGTCCAAATTGGTCATTTCCATTACTAAGGCTCCACTGTCCGTCAGTTCGTCTGTCGGTCTGTCACAGGACTGTATCTTTTGAACTTTAAAAGGTAGACAACTAATTCGAACTGGGGGCTAATTGCGTATCACACTATCAGTAGCAATGGGTCTCATTTTGACAGTTCAACAACATTCATTGCGTTATTTACGTTGTTGAGCAGACACATTTGTCGAACATATAAAGCAATGGATTAGCCATATCCTTCAAAATGATTCAGATTGAGATTTACAGTGTGTTCCGTGTGTTCAATTAAGGTGATGGTCGAATTTTTTACAGAGCGAGTATTCTCTCTCTCTCTGTGTTAAAAAATTAAGTGTCTACCTATTACGGTTCTTTTATTTGTATCATAATATGTTGCCATAACGGCCATAGTAGGACTACTACCATTACCGTTATAAAATCAAATAATACAAATAAAAAAAAATTAAAGGGATCTCCTTAATTTTTTTTGTTTCAGAAAATAAACGTGTTTTTTTACTTAACTAGATATATTTAAAATAAAAATAGTATTCAATATTGTACGGTGGTACGAAACTCTTTGTGTGCGAGTCCGACTCGCACTTGGCCGCTTTTTTAGCTGTTTCTCGTCGTAAAGGCTGAGATGTGTCACGTTTTTTTAGGTTGGTATGACAAAAGTGAGGTACGAATTTGAAGACACGAAAATGATTGATAGGAAGATTATTATGACTGTCAATGTCGTAAAAACATTGTATTCCACTTATTTACTTCATTTTTTAATGTGCTAATGTCTACTTGACATACTCGGAGAAGGGGGAGGCCTTTGCCCAGCAGTGGGACACAATATAGCTAATAAAAAGCAGAAAAATAGTTGTAGCAAGACATAATACTGGGTAACTCTGTTTTTTTTCTAGGCTTTGCTGTCCCACTCCTTCCATCTTTCGGCCAGCTTTTCCAGGCTTGACGGAACCTATCCAGGTCGTCCCGCCACCTCCTACGTGGTCAGCCGGGACCCCGCTTAACTGTCTCCGGGCACCAGTTCTATGTTATTTGGACCAACAGTTTGTCCTGCCCTATGGTGCACAGACTTAGTCTTTAACTAACATCCAGAAGTCCAAACTCAAGGTTTGTCAACGAGCAACGGAGCGCAGTATACTAAGCGTTAAATTAGCGGAACGTGTTTGTAACACAATACAGTGGGCCTAAAAAGGCCACTTTAACCAATACCTCTAAAAGCTATTCATTTCCTAAATTCCCAGCAGATCATTAGCAATTCCTGTAATTTTCGTAAAATTTCATTTCATATTTGGTGTAAACATAGCCGCATGGAAAAATAAAAAACAAAATTTTATTGGTAAAATTTTCATTACAGTTTTTATTAATAAAATTGGTTTTTTTATTTTATAATCCTCAAGCTCCAGGCTTGTTAAATATTATTTCATTGTGATATGAATTGCACACAGATCATATAAATTGTCAGTTTGTGACCATTTTACGATCTATACATATAATAAATTTGTAGAAAAGTGGTGTCTGTACAATGGAAATATATAAAAAAAAAGTAGCAGAGGTTGTTATTATATCGATGCCGAACCCGAAATTGCAATTTTTTTTTTTTTTGTCTGTTTGTCTGTTTGTCTGTGTGTTTGTGCACGCTAATATCAGAAACGGCTTATTCGATTTAGATGCGGTTTTCACCAATATATTGTAGTAAGCTTCACTTAACATTTAGTGTTTATTTCATGTCAATCGGTTCATAAATAAAAAAGTTATGTCAATTTAAAGAATCACGGCGAACATTTTTGTTAAGGTATTCTATCAGAGTACGTACACGCCTCGCGCCTGCGTGTCCGTGGCTATATAAAGCGCGCTGAGAGCCGCGCCGCTGGCCCACCGACCCTTGCCCGCTGAAGTGCCAGCCCGCGCCGTAGCTGAGCCTGTAGCTTTAAATTCCCCGACTGAGACCTCTGAGTTTGTTTCGGCCTTTCTTCTCAGAGATAGTCCTAGGAAACGCCGCGCTCATCAAAGCATTAATAATACTAATTCGGTCCAGCCTGTCCCCTTGCTGCCCTCTCCCAGCGACGCCCTAAGCCGAGGTTCGTACCCCACAGGGGGTGCCCTTAGCGTGCAGTCGCTTAGTTTTAATCTAGATGTAGCCCTGGCTGGAGGCTTTAAGAATTCTTAAGGCAACCACAGGATAGTCCGGTTGTAGTCACGACCTCTCAAGGTCAACAACGTGATGCCATTCATAAAAAAAAAAAAACGCTCCGCTGCCATAAGGACTCAGTTATTCGTAGCGATCGCACGTATCCTGGAGAGTATAGACGAATAGTTGCATTCGATTATTGCGATTCACTTGAATACTGACTGTTTGCATATTTCATTTATTTATATTTTAGGGTTTGTAGGTAAGGTTATTTTTCTTGATTTTCTTTAAAATTTTGTAAATAAATATTGTAAGCATTTGTTATAAGGTTAGGCATTTCTTTCCTTGATTTTCGGTATACTTATCTTAATTTGTATTTAGGGTTTGTATATAAATATTATAAGTATTTGGTATAGGTTAGGCATTTCTTTTCTTGATTTTCTTTATTAAGTATAAGTTCATTAGCTCAGGTTAGTAATAAATTTTGTCTAGCAATTCTTTTGTTTTATAAAGTTAGTACACACGGCTACACATCAAGCTATGCAAAACCAGTATTGGCTGACCGTTCATTGTGAGAAAATATCATACAAAGTGAGGCCAAGACAAACTGGTTTGGTTTACACGTCTTAATAACACTTATTACTTAAACTGTGATAGTTTTAGATTGTATAATAATCTGTAAGTATTTATAATTTAATTATAATATAACTGTGTGTTAAGTAGTAAGTACTATTTTATTGTAAGAATGCCTCGAAGAAGATCCAACCTCTCCCAATTTAGCAGAAATGCTAAAAGGATGAAATTAGTTCGATCACAGGAATCTGAGGAAGGTCGTGAGGCAAGGCTCTCTACAACTCGGGAACATCGGACTAGGTTTCATGCTGCAGAAACTTCGACTCAGCGAGAATCTCGACTGAGTTCAAATCGTTCTCGAATGATGACAACTCGAAATAGGGAAAACGGGGAACAACGAAAGGCACCTTTATCTGTCGATCGTGAAGCTCACACGCTATCGCGTGAGTCTGAGACTTCTGCGAACCCATAATGCTTCTTAGAAATTTAAGCCCCCCAAAACTTTGCAATGGCACCAGGTTAAAAGTGACCAATTTACAACGAAATCTGATAGAAGCAGAGATTTTAACAGGGTGTGGAAAAGGTGAAAGTGTTTTCATTCCTCGGATTCCTCTCATTCCAAACAATTTTCCATTTTGTTTTAAACGAGTCCAGTTTCCAGTCAGCCTATGTTTTACGATGACAATTAATAAAGCCCAAGGTCAGACGCTGAAAGTTGTGGGTGTAGATCTAAGTATCAGCTGTTTCTCGCATGGTCAGTTGTATGTGGCTCTGTCACGGGTTTGCAATCCTAGGAGCCTGTATGCTTTCATCCCCGATGGCCATACGTCAAATATCGTATACAGAGAAGCATTACTGTAAAGTAAATTTTTAGCTACCCAAACGACGGTATATGTAATTCAAAATATGCTGCCCGAAAAGTCACTATTCCACGCGGACGAAGTCGCGGGCACAGCTAGTTTTTAATATGATTCATATTGTTATCCTAAATTATGATTCTGCCAAAGTGGCCTTTTTAGGCCCCCTGCTCTACAGAATAAAGATGGCTCTCGTGACTCAAAAGGCTGCCTAAATTAAATGGAACTTGGTCACTTACTTAAAAAAAAAAAACTGATCTAAACTATGATAAAAATAAAATTAAAAAAAATTATAAATTATTATAACCGGGGTTGCGGAAGGATCGCACGTTCCCGCGATCTCCGGCGTAGGTGTGAGATGGAACACTGGAACGGTTTTTTGTCAGTAAGTGTCTGACAGGCCCCGCCGCCCACCCCAGGGTGGCGGACCTCCATGCCTATCTAACCTTCACCTTTCCATTTTGCTTGATAAAAATTAAAAATTCAAATAACACTGTTCAACCTAGATCGAGCTCACACCAAGAAGTCACACTCGCAACCAACGAGGCAATCAAATCTATAAACACAAATAATTGAATGTGTTAATATTATAATTATATTCATTAGTTTTTATTATTATAGCTAAAACTGTTTGCGTGCCTTAGTTAAGGTAGTTAGTATAAGGATCGTTTTAAAATCAACATCTGTAACTTGTACCTACTTTCTGTGCAAATAAAGATCTATTCTATTCTATTCACACTAGCTTTTGCCCACGGCTTCTCCTGCGTTAATTTAGAATATATAAAATAGAATAGAATTGGGCGAAAGACACGTGGCCCCATCTATTATCATAATAACGTTATTGTTGTTTTCCTCGGGAACAGAACTTTTTTTCGGGATGAAAGGTACCCTATGTCCGTTTCTGTACACACGGCTACACGTCAAGCTATACAAAACCAGTTTGTTGTCATGGCCTCACTTTGTATGATATTTTCACACAATAAACGGTCAGCCAATACAGCATAGGTTTTGCATAGCTTGATGTGTAGCCATGTGTACACCTGACAACGTATATGCAAAAAATCAGGATGATCGGCTCAGTGGTTTAGGCATGAAAAGGTAACAAACAGAGAGCAATTCAGAGAGCTGTGGATTTTGTGAATAATAAATAAATAAATAAACAAACTTACTTTCGCATTTACAATATTAGTTAGGACACTTAAGGACATTACAACATAATCTCTACAGTGTCGCCCAACGAATACTCACCCAAAAACATCGTGCCTTTAATCCTTGAAGGGTTAGAAGGTGTTCCTGTAGTACAGACGCCAGTACATCAAGCTACGTCAATCTGTCAAATTTCTTTAGTAGATTTTCAACTTTATCGCTAATGCTTTAGGTTCAAGGTTGATTGGGAAAATTTTACAGTTTCTGGTAGCTTGACCTGCTGGCGTCTGTACACCCACATTTCGCCAGTTGTGTTGAAGACCCACGTAACAGAAGGCGAGCCAATTGCCATCAATGGGGCACAGATCCAGACTCCAGGCTGCTGCAGAGAAACCCAATAATACTTTACCCGACCTGGGACTTGAACCCAGGACCACATGGTCTGCAGTAGCGCTTGCGACCGCTATACCAACGAGACAGTCAAAAATCAAAATCAAAAGTCATTTATTCAAATTAGGCTGAGAATCAGCACTTTTCGAACGTCAAAATTACAAAAGACAGTCCCCCAAAAACGCCCGCCCTTCACCACTTCCTAGTGCTATCGCTGGTCAAATCTATGAACACAAGGGCATTACCACATAATCCCTACAGAGTCGCCCCAACAGTTACACACACCAATCCTGATAATCATAATACAATTCAACTCGGAAACTCGCTAACGAAACAATGTAGCGCTTTATTATTTTCAGCGGAACCCCAGAGCGGAACAAAACTCATAAATCTGACAAAAGTTATACGTTATTGCTCAATGTTTAGGCACTTTGGTTAAAACAACGGTGTATTTAAGATCGATTTAGTTTTGATTTGGGTTCGGGTCATCGTTTCAGCTCGCTTATGGTGTTTCAAGGACGGGTACAACTGAAAGAGATTGGCATAATCATCGTAATAGATAAATTAATTGAAATGGGACGTCCTCAGGCTAGGTGGAGCGACGATCTTCGCAGGATGGCTGGTAGCAGCTGGATGAGAGTTGCGGAAAATCGAGTTGAATGGCTTGCAATAGGAGAGGCCTTTTTTTTTTTTTGAGGATGGGAAATCATCAAATGACTCCTCCCGCTCTGGGTGGAGCAGAAGGGAGTGTCAGACTCTTACTGACTAAAACCCACCCGTGTTCCTTCCTTAGCCCTTTATGTTCCAGGGCAGCGGTAACCCTTTCGGACGATCCCGCCATAGGAGAGGCCTAGGTATGTCCAGCAGTGGACTGCTATAGGCTGATGACGATGATGAAAGCGCTTCTCTGGGTTCCAACGTACAACTCGTAAGTCGCGGCCGACACTGCTCATAGAGAAGCTAGGGTAAAGTCCTTTTATTTTTCTATATTCCTAACTTCAGGGAAATAGCCTGGTCAAAATTCTTCCGAAAACCCTCCAAAAATACGCCTTTCAACATTTATTTTAAAATTAACCAAACATTACAAAGAGCCAAGGAAATTAACATAATCTAAATAATTATAATTTTAATAAGACATTAGCACCCGGTTGTGAAAGCTTTATTAAAATAAGCCAGTAATTCTTTTCAGAATGGTCTATTAGGTTGTTTTAGAGTGAGACATTGAGATGTTTTGTGTTGCCAAAACATTTATTTGAATGGAGGGATTAAAGAGAAACATGCTAGGGACAAAGGGTTGTTTTTCATGATCTGTGAAATTGTTGGATGTTGAAATTGTGAAAGGTGACATGCTTTTTGTGATGCTGTAGGTAGCTATAGCGCTACAAAGTTATTATGGCACGTGGACAAACTTGGAATCGCCAGAGCAGAGGTGGCGCAGAGGCCACGGCTGCGATTTAGGCTCGAACCGAGACAGCGCTTTACTTTGTGTAAATTATATCATCACCACTGCTCTCAAAACGGCGACGGAAAACATCGTGAGGAAACCGGCATGTCTTAGAACCAAAACTTCGAACACATGTGACATCTACCAACCCACACAGGGCCCGCGTGGCCACGGTGACGGCCCACCCCTCTCACAGAGAGGAGGCCTGTCTCCCAGCAGTGGGATCGCTATAATAAGCTAATATTATGCTAAATACAAAACAGAATCACACATCTTAAGGGCCTCAGGTTGTTGGTTTTGTTAAGTTTAGTGTTTTTTTTTCGGTCTAATTATCGCAAAAAAGAGAAAAAGTCGGCATCATAAAATAAGAAATAATCTTGTAGCGGTATCTACAACGCCACATGCGAACAACGCGTCATACTGACGTCACGCAAATCCTGCATCTCGCAAGCAGAGTTTACCGCGCAATTAGCACAGATACAATTTCTCAACATCAATCGTTGGGCAATAGCCCGCCAGACACAACACCCGTCTGTTCGGAGGATCCTCCCTTTTCTATGGAGGATGAGTGAACTTTACACCCTGTTCCTCATGCCTCCAAATACTTATTTATTTATAAATCTATTGCGTCATATGTTCGAAAAATGTGTCTGCTCAACAATGTAAATAACGCAATGAATGTTGTCGAACTGTCAAAATGAAAGCCTACTGTTAGTGTGATACGCAATTACCCCGCTGGTTTTGTTGCCACAGACGTGCTATATCCCTGGACATTTCACACAGCGCCATCTAGTCCCAAGCTAAGCAACCTAATGCTTGTGTTATGGTAACAAGATGGCTGATAAACTACTTATGCAATGATTGCCTATCTATTTAAAACTTCCAATAAATCGAGTTACTGCAGATCTTATCCAATGCAATTCGTCCATGAGTGTTTATTTTGTGAGCTTTCCGTTTTTAATGTAAATAAATCTTGTTGATTGGGTAGACAAATGTTGTATATTTAAATATTTTAGACTTTCTGCAAACTACTTCCGGTGTTGTTAATACCGCCTCCGGTAAGTAAAAGGAAGTCGATTGCAAACTTGGTTAAAATAATATTTTATTCCGTAAGTTGCTTGGCACAATACCTATTTGCAGTTTTAAAGAAAGAGAGAGAGTTTTGTAGAAAGGCATAAAATCAAATGTTAGTGTATTTTAAAGTTAATTCCGTTTAGATTAAAGGCTGTAATGTTGCTCTCCTCGTTTTCTTGTCTAAATCTGTTCTGGTTTCTTATAATTTGGGTTTGGAATGGTCACTTTGGTCACCCATCTACTGTCCAACCGCAAGAGGTACAACTTGATCTTTTTTACAGGATCAACAGCTTAACGTGCTTTTCGAGGCACGGAGGGGTCATGGTATGTGAAGATGGTCACCCATCGATGGACCAATCGTGACAAGCGTAGCTTAACCTGATCGATCGACCCGTGCGGCTGTTATTACTTAGCAACAAGCTAATAATTCGAAAGCCGGTAGCCAAAAAAAAAAAATTCTTAACAAGACAATGTAATTATGACACTTTTACAAAAGTCAGAAAAAAAATACTCGAACAGTAGCCACCTAATTATACTTGTTAGGCGAATTACAAGAATCACATTAATTAAATTAATTATGAAAGGTTACACTTTTCAGCGTAATTAAATGATTTCAAAGCCTTTCAGTGAGCGCAGTTTTTTTTCAGTAAAAAGTTAATTTAATTTTTTCTCTTTGAATGTGACTGCGGTATGAATGGATGCTGCGGTCGGATTTATGTTGGGGGGTAAGCAGAGTGCCTTGTTATGCTAATAGGATGATTGAATGTTCTTTTATTACAGTTTTTGGGGAGTGGGGTGCATTGAAAGAGCTTTAAGGACTAAGGACTTTTATGTACGTCCGGGATCCGGGTACAATCCTCGCTGAGTTGCTGGTATTTTCACAAGGGCGTGAGATATTCCTTTTGTATGCATTGTTTGGTTAAGGAGTTCAGATAGGCAGACGCTCCGAGTAAAAGAAAGAAAGAAAATAAGTTTACTTGACCCAGGTTAAGTAAGGCACACAACATTCACATCCACAAAAACCAAAAATAGAAGTAAAAAACTTAAAATTGTATTGTGTGCCTCACGGCTGTGCCAAATAGGCCCAGTTCAGCATAAATGTCAGACATCTAATGCCTGGCACTGGTTTTCAACTGGACCCAATGTTACGCCTAAAAAATTTAGACCAGCAGTGCGATACTGTAACCATCTCACCGTGAAAACTTTGATGAAGTGAGCGCGGAGTGAGCTGTCATTCCAACTAATGCTAGCGATTGACACTATTGACTGCTCACTCTAAGCTCACTTCACCTAACTTTTCACGGTGAGATTTTTACAGAATCGATTGGCTGGTACTTAGCTGCATCCGGTTAAACTGGTAACGCCAACATGATTTTATGAAAACGCTAGGCAAGTGATGTTGAGTTGCATTCTATCGTTGTTGTTTCAGGTAAATAGTTTAATTTAAGGCAGATTTTAGTGCGATACATACTTGACGAAAAACATTGTTCTTCTTCGTGTCGCTGGCACGACTGTATTTTATATGCTGTTTTTCCATAACTCTGCCATTATAATAATAATAATATCCCTGGACATTTCACACAGCGCCATCTAGTCCCAAGCTAAGCAACCTAATGCTTGTGTTATGGTAACAAGATGGCTGATAAACTACTTATATACATTTTTTTTTTGTAAATACATACATATTATAGATAGAAAAACACCCAGACTCGGAACAAATACATGTAGGACTTACAAATATTTGTTCTGTGCGGGAATCGAACCCGCGACACGCAGCGCAGCAGTCCGATCGCTCAGCCACTGCGCTAACCGTGTTGTCAAAACATTTCTACGGCATTGTAGTTGGCAGCGCAGAGGTCATGTTTTCAGACACAAAGCGCAGGATAGGAGATGGAGCATAGTTTGAGACATAGCTCCACAATCACACCCTACTGCCGTTCCGTCAAGGTAGAAAAAAAATAATTAAGAAAAAAAAAACTTGAGAGGTGTCAAGGGACACCCGGATGGAAGGAAGTATAACTGTCTTGCTTTCTATAAGAGAGAGAGAGAGAGACATACAGAGAAAAACGCGCACGCCACACTGCTTACAACTAGGTATAGCAAAAAGTGTCGTTCCAACTTTTGGTCTTAATTTTTTCCGTCTAGCCCCCTTTCGCAACGCGCGATAAGGAACTTCGTTCCAAAAATCATTTAAGTTGCAAGGGAATGTTTGAAGAACCCAAAACATTTTAAGCATTTTTTTTTACCAAATTAGCAATGATACCGTCGACGCTACTACACGCCTGCGTATAAGTAACCTATTCACTAGTTTCTTGAAGACTTTCTCCCCAAACTGTTGTGTTAAGTGCCCTATACCATCACTCAAAGTCACATATACTAAGAACTGGGTTAAGTTGAGACACAACACCGCATACTGACCGTAGTTTAGGAGCACATAACACATCTGTATCACTTAACCCGTACTTTATGAATTAAAGTGGTCATGGTAGATATAATACCTATAGATGGATCTACGCATCTTGGACGTAGTTAAGGGGAAACCTACTATTTAATGAGTATACCTAGTGTGCACCCTTCTACTGTTATGCCTAACTGTTCGAAAACTAATTAATTTAAAATGGACTAAAAATTCTGCGTTTTTATAGGGAAGGTGGTATATTAAGTTGCCTGTTATAGTACTTCTATCTCACAAAGCAACGCGCGCTTTACTTGTGTTTACGTTCGTGTACAAACACACTGTGGATGCGTATAAGCGCAGGAGCTTTTTTTTCTCGGTATCTTCCGAGACAATGGCGAAGTCGGTAATGTGTGTTGTGTCTGTGTGTATTCTATGCTGAAGCTACTGGTCGTCACGCTCACATTCAAAGCGTGTTTGTGCACTTAGTTACCACAAGTAAAGCGCGTGTCGCTTCGTGAGATAAAAATACAGTTAACGTTTGTTATTAATTGCTATCTGTCTTCATAACGTCACTAATTCGTTTATTTAAATGCGAAATATTAAAAAATATATATATATATATTACGTACTAGTTTTTTGTACGCTTCCAATACCATCCTTTCTGCTAAGTGTCAGTTCCTTAAACTTTATTTATACTAAATTCTTGCTATGTTAATTAATTGCTATTAAAATCCAACAGGCGGTAGTATTTAAAACAACTGCCGCTATTACCATCACCACTAAAAGCAACCTTAATGGGAATTCATATTTAGCAAACAGCATTTTTGCATCGTCGGTATCGGCTGTATTGTGTGTTGAGAGGAGCGGGAGCGGGAAACGAAAAATGCTGCCAAGGACCAATCTTTATTAAAGGAGTCCAGTTCATTCCGCCATCTCCGTCTGGGCCTGCCGCGATGTCGGGAAGCGGGAAACTATTTGTGAAAAAAATTTCAAGTGTCTTAAGACTGGCAACACCCACTGGTCAAAGACTTTCTCGTCTTTCAACACTGTGTGTTGCCAAAGTTTACTAACGGAAGACATGGTTACTCTCAATAGGCCTCATACGAAGGCTCAAAGTCATCTAAACGGCAATGGACTATGCTCCAGACATGAGCGAATCATCTGAACCGAAACTGGGCGGGAATCTTCGTCTCCATAGGTACTTACTAGGCTTTAGAATGGGCAACTAGCTTCATCTTTCTGATTGACCGACCCATATTCAAATAAATGCTTTGTTTTTGAAACATTACACGTTGAACGAATGGCCAATGGGGTTGAAGAATTATGAAGCGGCGACCGCATATCAGAAGGGACAACCGACGGACTAATGAATGTAGCGAGAAATCAATGGTTACAGACATTTGTTGCGGAATCTGTGCCCGGCAGTGGTCATCTGGCGATTGGCGAAGATCATGGCATACGAGTATGCAGAACCAAATAACAACCACACAAAACGACGTATTCCATAGATCTATGTTGTATTCAGACAATTAACATGAAAATAAAAACTTTTCTTTGCTCGCCCCCGCTCTGCTTATGCATGCCTGCATTCCAGAGTGATCTCTAGGGTTTGTTTAAACGCTCCGTTCAAAGCGTCCATTCTCAATTGGTTTAGAACCTATCTCGGCGATGCAGCCTCTTTTATTATGATGGACTTTTTACTGGTTTATAACACAAACGTGTTCCAACTTGTTACGTTTATGTTGTTCAAAAGTGTTTTTGGCCATTTTTCTTTGGAGTAAAATTTTATAGGGTTTTTAGTTTAACGTTTAGTTCTTGGTGATGCCTCTTCGGCAGTTTGTCGCGCTCTCAAGCTAAACTGGAGTCTGAACTTTCTACAAAGTTCTCGCTACTGTCGCATTCTATGTGATATTCTTAAATGGCCCTACGTGACACAGTAACGCTATAATTATAATAAATTACAAGATTAACCTCGTATGTTAAGTGTATTGCACCATAAGTACTTCAAAACTAACGTTCCTTTGCGTATTTATTTTAGGCGTTGGTTAAGTGATTTATTTATTTATTTAATTAATACATTATACTCGTACTTTATTGTACATACATACACGAGACAAGACAGCAAAAAAATACATTTAACAACGCTTTCTGCGATCTCTTCCAGGCAACGTTGGAATTGACAGTGAAAAAGTTAAAAATACAAAAAAAAAAAAAAACTACAACACAAACTAAAAAAAAACTTACATACTTTTTGCAGTCGAATAAAGAGAAGGAATGTCTTGTTATGTCCCAGTTTACCTGTTCAGAGGGGCAATTCTCGTAATTTTAAGAACGTTCACAGTCTGATCTCAGTATCAATCTGTCAAAAATAGCTTTAATTTTCCTACATTTTTGATAAGTTTTTGACATTGATTGTCGCTGAGATGAGATTACGACTAGATTTTGAACATTTTTAATTACGGGAATTGGCCTTCTGGTTTTATAAAGCTTTCAGAAGTGGCAACATTTTTATAATATTATTTTGGCAACATTGTGTCCGCTGTCAATGTCATAGTGACGTTATGACTAGTGTATACTTTATCTGTGGTGACTTTTCCCACCAATACCCGATTAAAAAGTTTTCTTACTCAGTTCTCGTTAAATAAAAATGATAAAACTGCAATTTCGGCTTTATTGACAGGAGTATATCCCCACAGATACATATAACACATCCCTGGGAATAACAAGAAATAGATATGAAGTTTTCTACAAACTAATTTTAGCTTCACCAGCAAACATTAAAGGTGTCGTTCCATCTATAGCTGCACTATCTCTAGCTAAGCTACGTAATACTAGCACGTATTGTTGTTTGCGCATGCTTTACGAAACAAAGTACTGGGATTAGTGTTATAAAGGTGAGATCGCGTTGCACTTTACATGCAGATTATGTTTCTAGCTTAGAACCTCCTTTCTGCTGAAAATAGATTACCTACACTGAGTTTTAAAACTCCTTTTTCACTCATGGGCATGAAATGAAATGTTCATTTCTGTAACTAAGACCCTTTTAAAACTCAATTTTGGTCAATGTGGCGGCATCTACATCGTCACATGCAAACTACGCATCACACTGACGTGACGTCACGCAAAATTCTGCATGGCGCAAGCAGAGTTTACCGCGCAAATATTCTTCTGGTCTCTACTACTTATTACTACTAAAATTCGGAGAGCACCTCCAAATGTGATCGGGACCACATAAAGGGGCTGAAAGTTTTAAACATGGACGAGTAACAGTCTGTTAATCCCAACATTAAGATCCTTATACCCTTAATATTACGCATCAACACCATCCTATTTTATCCTCAAAAAGTACTTATTTATATAGAAAAGGCTAAGGAGATTGAGAGAGAATTATGATATTTATTGTTCATTTAAACCAGATGTATAAACGTAAACGAGGCAAAAGGAGTATGAGAAAATGGCGTGAGTTTATGTCATCATCATCTGCCTGGCTTTTCCCAATTATGTTAGGGTCAGCTTCCAGCCTAACCGGATGCAGCTAAATACCAGTTATTTATTTATTTATTTAACATAAAACGACCAAGGCCAATTACATTAGTTAAAGACAAAGATTCAAACATATTTTAAAAGTACAGTAAACAAAAGTATACAACTACTCGCCAGTCATACGCTCATCTCACAATACCCTAGACATACTGACAAGATCTTCTTCCATCCATCCGCGAACACATGACAGTCAGGCTTAGCGTCCAAGAGCGCGTTAAGCGCAGAGAGTGTGCGAGGAACAGGAGACCGGAGCAAAAAGATGGGACAACTCGTCAAGCAGTTCAGGAGCATCTGTTTTACCGTGAAGGATCTTAACCATATTCATAATTTGGTCATCATTTCTTCTGACCTCGAGAGAATTGTACCCTAAGCAGCCTAAAAGAAAGTTTGTTTTATCTTCAGTCCTTTTCTTAATGAGATAGAAAGAAAAAGATGCACTGAACTTAAATTTAGTTTAGTTTGTAAACAAGGCAACCGGCGCCAGTAACAGTCAGTTAATCCCAACATTAAATTGATGCCGGTTAGATCAACACATACCTAGCTTCATTATTTTTTACCCCGCTCTTACTCCACATACCCTCAAAAAGTACTTATTTATAGTAACAGCACCCAAGGGCAGCCCGATACAAGGTTACCCCGATTTTTCAACGCATAGATATTTCCCTTCAAAATGGGTTTTGGGTATCGTTAAAATGTATTATGAGAGTGTGAGTGTTATGTTTATTATGTTTACCCTTACTTTTATGTGTATGTGTGTTTTACGGTTTTGAGTCTGTTAAGGGGTTGAAAGGAATATGGTTGGCGTTGATTCAGGGGGTCTACTCCGAAGTAGTATCGGCAAAATGTTCGGCCGTTTCCTGCTACGAAGTTACTATTTGGTTCGGTTGGTCCCGATCCTACACTCCTACACTCTTTCGAATATTGACTATGGTCCCGACCCAACTGAGCCGAAACGAACTTTTTTCGAATTTTTCAATAATATTCGGTTCGGCCATGTGTCGGTCGGATCCGAAAATTCGCACTTTGCACTTCGGAGTAGGCCTCCTGATTTGTTGGTGAAAACATAATAACTTAGTATCAAGAATAGGTTGGGTTATATTATGAGTGCAGAGAACCAAAGTTATCGACCTACTTCACAGAATAAGCAAGCTGAAGTGACAATGGGCCGGCCATATAAAGGTCTATCCACAAATATCAGGGCCGTGTCTGTAACGTGGACGGACCGTGCTCCGTCAGGGGACGTGTGTTAAGAGTTCATAGATATTTTATTGAGCATAAAATATCTATGAACTCTTTCACACACGTCCATGTCCAGCCGGTCGATTCTGTAAAAATTTCACCGTGAAAACTCAAGTGAAGTGAGCTTGATGTGAGTTGTCAGTAGTGTCAATCCCTAGCATTGTTTGGAATGACAGCTCACTCCACGCCCACTTCACCTAAGTTTTCACGGTGAGATGGTTACAGAATCGCACTGCAGGACGGCGACGGAGCTTCAGTGCCTGCCTTGTATGTGCCTCGGCCCTGCCACGTTCCGGACACGACCCTGATATGTGTGGATAGGACTTTAGCAGTAGAATCGGTTACCGTTGGGGTAGACGTGTTCTTGAATGGAGACCGCGAATCGGCAAACGTAAGGTAGGACGCCCCCAGGCTAGGTGGAGCGACGATCTTCGCAGTGTGGCTGGTAGCAGCTGGATGATGCCGACAATAGAGCTAAATGGTGTGCAATAGGGTAGATTCCTGGGTAAAAAAATAATTCTTATATTTAGTCCGTCAGTTAGATTATCGAAAAATAATGGACATGTATTTTTTCTTTTGTCAATCAAACAAAAAATGATAAAGATAAAGCGCGTCAAAATTTGGGAGTGGGGGGTCGTGACGTCACGCGGAACTTTAACGGACGATATTAATCTTCATCTTTTCCAAAGAAAAAATACGGGTCTAATATTTTTTGATAATCTAACTGACGGATTAATTAGATTTTTTTAGGAAACTAGCCTATCTTATAGGCCTCTGTCGAACAGTGGATTGCTTTAGGCTGATGATGATGATGTTATGAGTGGCTCTTTGGTAAACTTATTCATAGGGACCTGGGCTTGCTACGAGGCCATACATTTATGTTTTTTGTGTTTGCTAAAAATAAGAATTGTAGGTGTTTGATGTTTTCACCGAACACCTTAATTAGCTATTCGGCGTGGCCCGTTGACCTAATTTTGTTACTAACTTGTTAATTTTATGTTAGATTCAGTGCACCTATGTCTACCGCTTTAGCCGGGGATATTCGAACATTTCATTAACGTTTTAACACTAAGAACCGTTTGGAGTAAGTCAATAAACAATGTTCAACATAAACACTAGAATCAATTTTAAAAAAAGAGTGTCCATGGAGTTTCTTGCCCGTTCTTCTCCATAGGTACCTACGCTTTGGAATGGGCAACTAGCTTCATCTTTCTGACTGACCGACCCTTTGACAATTCAAAAGTGCCTGTAATTGATTTACTTAAATTGTTTAGTTTGAGTTTGAATTCGGTTTGTTTGTAAATTTTGATGTTCAAAAGTGCCTTTTATGTGCCTATTTGAAATAAAAGATTTGATTTTGACTTTGGCATTTGTTTCTCCTAAAAACAACGAAATATAACGTTACCGTGCCGACGCCTTACTACGTACCCCAGGGGTATCACTAATTTTGCATTTATAAATTTATAACTACGGGTTCAATGTTTTGTATCTAATCATAATATGCCATACAAATATTATAATGAAAATTCTAATTTGTTTTCAGGATTCGAAGTTTCTTTGTTAAGTTAGGAAAACTATGCCTTATTAAAACATAACACGAGTCTTTGTCTTTGAATAAACAAATAAAATAAAAAGCAATATTACAGAACCCGTAAAGCCCAACTCTACACCAAAAACATAAACAAAATCCGTGTCTTATCTCCCATTAATTCCTGCTATAAAGCAAAACACGAGGAATTCTTCATCGCTACAAAACCACACCATTACCTAAGGCATCCAGTTTTATACTTAATTGTGACAGACAGACAAACAGAGGGAAGGAATGTTGATTGCGAGCGAGCCATTATTATTCGTTCACTTGTAAAAATTATGTGGTTTAAGGTTCCTTGGGGAGTTTGTGCGGAGGTTTTGTTTTTAATAGCTCAGAAATTGTGTATTTTATTCTAACTTATCGGAGGAGAAGGTTTAAGATAGGTAAGTTCGATGCGGAGGAATATTTAGACGCCGTATTTTAGTTTGTAGGCTGTATGGCATGGCAAATTGACTGTCAAGTCGCTTAACAATTAATTTTACTGGCTATACAATACAACCGAAGTTAGTTCTTGTAATTGACGTATGACCAAAGAAACAATAATCGACGAATCGAGCAGCTAAAATGAGAATGGAAGAGAAATCATACCACATCATAATCCTGTAATTTCCAAAAACAGATTGGCGCCCGAAAAATGTAATATACAACTTAGATATTTACAAACTTATGGCAAACATAACTGTAGTCATGAAGTAATATGTCTGATAAAAGTGCTCCAGATATTATATTGTATTATTGACTACTACGTAAGTTACTACAATATGTGGGTAAGTGGGAACATTAACTCCTTGGATCTTGACTACAATAAGTATACCAATAAATCAATCAATCTTCCTAGCCTTTTCCCAACTATGTTGGGGTCAGCTCCCAGTCTAACTGGATGCAGCTGAATAGATACCAGTATTTTACATGGAGCGACTGTCCTATCTGACTTCCACAACCCAGTTACTGGGTAACACGATACCCCTTGGTAAGACTGGGTGTCAGACTTTCGGGCTACTGACGACAGCTTAACGTGCTTTCCGCGGCAAGGAGGGGTCTTGGTATGTAAAGATGGTCACGCATCCACCGACCAACCGCGGCAAGCGTAGCTGGGACTTTCCGAGACACGGAGGGGTCTCGGTATGTAAAGATTGTTACCCATATAATATACGGACCTACCGCGGCAAGAGTAGTTTAACCAGAAGGCCAATTCTAGTAATTTAAAACGTTCAAAGTCTAGTCGCAGTCTCATCTCGGCGACCAACTCATGTCAAAAACTTGTGAAAAATGTAGGGAAATCAGAGATACATATTTTTGACATATTGAGACTGAGATCAGAGGTGCAATTCTCGTAATTTTAAGAACGTTCACAGTCTGATCTCAGTCTCAATCTGTCAAAAATATCTCTACATTTTTGACAAGTTTTTGACATTGATTGTCGCTGAGATGAGATTGCGATTAGATTTTGGACGTTTTTAATTACGAGAATTGGCCTTCAGACTGTGAACGTTCTTAAAATTACGAGAATTGTCTCTCTGATCGATTGACCGGTGTGGTTATTATTACTTAGAATTAGAATCGTTCTTTATTCAAGCTACAAAGAATCAATTGTTAGTAAATAATAATAATAAATAAAATCATTCTTTTTTTTTCAGGCATTAAAAACAAACAAACAAACTTACGACTATGTTAGTAAGCACAGACACTATAAAATTAACGGTCACCGTTGCGACTTCCCATGAGATACGGCACAACATCTTAGCCACGAGTCCCTCAATACGTATAGGTACCAATAATATCAACTAAATAAACTAAACAAAAAGCTAGTTTCAATCCGCGTGTCCAGTCAATAATTTCGGGGCTCGTGCGACGGCCTAGCGTTGACAAAGTTACACCAACTTAGACGATAAAAGCCGTAACAAGTTCCTTTGTAATCACGAGTTAGGTAATTGCTTCCAGATCCAATAAATAATCATGCCCGGACTTAGGAATTGGGGTCTGATATTTGTAGGAGATTAGTAGAAAATACTAGGGATTAGGTATAACATTGAACACAGTGTGACGGCGGCGACTGGCATATTCTGGGAGGGGATTCCGTAACAATCTACCTCTTGGAATCTTTGTCAAAGTTCGCTTTGACTCTAAGCGCTAAATCCAACGACAAACGTAGGGTAGCTGTATTAAAAATACATTGTTAATGTTAGTTTAGCCGTACGCAATACATAAATACTTAGGCAAGTACAGACACACAATAAGCTACTACAATCTGTCAAATTTCTTTAATAGATTTTCAACTTTATCGCTAAGTAGGTTGACCTGCTGGCGTCTGTACATACGTAGACCTGTTTTCCATAGATACAAAAAAAAGAAGATACGGGATTATAGTACGTAAACTTCTTTTGTTTCGTCTACAATATTATTATACAGGTGAGCTGTGGGGGCCCAGTTGTAACGTCCCCGACTTACGTGTTGTACCTCGTGGGTTCAAACCTAGACAGGCGCTTTACTTTGTGTAAACTATTTCAATACCACTGCTCTCAAACGGTGAAGGAAAACATCGTGAGGAAACCGGCATGTTCTAGAACCAAAAAATCGAAGACCTCATCTACCAACCCGCGCTGGGTCCGCGTGGTGGATTACGGCCCACTCCCTCTCACCGAGAAGAGGCCTGTGTCCCAGCAGTGGGAATATTACGTACGAGTATAGGCTGATTATGCTATTATTATACAGGAGACACTATTCTTTTTACAATGCCATCTACACCTGCCGCTCGATTCTGTAAAAATCTCACTGTGAAAGCTCAAGTGAAGTGAGTTGTCAGTAGTTTCAATCCCGCGCATTATTTGGAATGAAAGCTCACTTCACGCTCACTTCACCTAAGTTTTCACGGTGAGATGGTTACAGAATCGCACTGCTGATCCAGTGCTATTCGGTATTAGTTGCGACTTGTCTTATTTCACATAATTTTTACTGTAGGACGTCCTAAATTTCGTCATGGCTACAAGTCCGCCCTCCTTTTTCCCCCCCTCCCTTTTTACAACACAAGTGCAGAAAACTAATCTATTCTTACCCACACGATACCTACCCAAAAAATGGACACTAAGAATAATCTCCTAGACCTTACCTTAGTTATTTGCAGAGAATTGACGCCCTATCTCATTCGTAGTAATCCTTTAGGACGTAATACATAAATAAAAAGGCTTAAGAACCACATAATTTGAAGCCGGTTTCATTAGGCGGACTTTATTTTGGTCCTAGGGACCTACGGAGCTAGGTCTTAAGCCGTCTAGATTGTAAGTGGCTTTGTGATAGTGTCTAAGGTTGCTAGAGGGAGAAAAGAATTAGGGTATTTATTTCACTTGGTGTATTTTACACATCATTCTTGTGGTAGAAACTGTTTTGAAATAATTTTCTTTTTTCATTAACATTTCAGTGGACGTTTTTTTCGGCTAAAATGATGATGACGACATTTGAGATGAATTTTTCATGTGATTTTACTCAAAGTAATTTTCTTTCAGTCAAGTTATTTACGGGTAGTTTGGTTTGATTGATAAGAATATCTTTATCTATTATTTATATTGGGTTATTTATGAACTCAGTTAAGGTTTTCGTATTCCTAACAGCTATTTTTAACCTTCCGAAGATTCGGCGGCTCTATTGATCAACAAATGTTCTTTTATGCAGTCGATAAAAGTGGGAAGGTGTTGAAATAAATTTTCTATGCTATTTATTTTGGAAATGTCTGATCATTGAAGGTAGGATAGATTTGCAAAAGGGTCATTCACATTCGCTGTGCTGTAGGTTCTCCAGCACATAGATATATTTATGAGACATATTGATAGATAGATAGATAGATAGAATACTCTTTATTGTACACCATACAAATTACAGAACATAAATAATATAAATACAATTTTACAAAGGGTGACACAATGGGCGGTCTTATCGCTAAGAGCGATCTTTTAAAGACAACCTTTGGATGGATTAAAATTAAGGAGAGACAAATATAGTAGGTAGTCTGTGGTGTACCATTTACATTACACAATTAATATATACATAAAATATATTTGACTCGTCTAAATAAATATATACATATAATAATAAACATGAAACAGGAGCAAAGCAAAAAATTATAAATAATAATATAATAATGATGGTGTTTAAGGAGAGAGGAAGTGCTTTTGTATCATAATTTTGAAAGCGGACAAAGATTGAGCACGCCTTACCGACACGGGCAAGTCATTCCATAACCGTACTGCTTGAACAGTAAAAGATTTGTCAAAGAAACGGGTAGAATGCATCGGCATCTCTAGTCTCAGGTTTTCTGATGACCTCAGATATCTATTATGTGTGTCATGAAGGAACTTGAAACGTTCTTTAAGATAAGAGGGGGTTTTAGGATTAAACAAAATACTGTAGAGCTGAAATAAGATATGTGAATTCCGGCGAAGACGTATAGGAAGCCACTTGAGTTTTGTACGAAATTCAGAGATGAGAGAGTGCATATTTTCGGAGACCACGTGTTTTCCATGTGCCTCAAGTCAGAACTATCTACACTTCTACAGACAGAACTCGTACGTGATAAGAGCTTGACGTACTTTTTATATGGTGTGTCAGGATGTCGATTTAGATTTATTTACTAGTAGTGTTAAGGATTTAAAGCAAAGTTTGAATAATTGTTTCTTTCATGTATAACCATTTTTTTTTCTTCTTTTGCTATTGTACCCTTTGAGTTTGGATAATTCATGTGCGTATCTCTTACATCGCTGTTTTCGCGTATTTGTTAATGTTGCTCACATTGATCGTTAGTGGAAGCTTGTAATTGGCCATCGTTTACACATTGTACTAGATATTAAAATGTATTAGCTGTTAGTTTTCCTAAAAGTAATAAAATAAATAAAATAGCACATCCTGGTGAGTGGAAGCCTTCACAGTCATGACGTGCAGCTGTCGACTATATCTGTTTTGTGCTCGTAATTATGATCTATTTTGTTTTTATTTTTCTTTATTATTCGAGTTAATTTTTTTTTTGTATGCACGTGTTTCAGCAAATAAATAAATAAAAAAACAGCTCAGAATCATGTACTGTATAATCCCTAGTAACAGATTGCGCGTCGATGTCCCTGCCACCCTGTATATGAAAATTATCGGCCGCAGCCTGTCGTTGCGTCGATGTCTGTCGCAGTCACCTGTCGCATAGTATGCGAGCAAAGACAATGATCATCCATCTTGCATCAAAATCGATAACATATCAATTCTATTACAATGGCCAGTAATAACTTAAAGAGACTTTAATAATGTATTAGACGACAGGACGACCGGCCATCAGTTACTGGAGCTGATAAATAATACATGTTCCTTAATACTCGGCCTTGGGTATATATGTCTTGTAGATAAGGTATCAGATTACCTAGAAGAGGAGGGGAGGGAGGCGGCTTTTTTAACCCAGATACTGCGACGGGCCTTTTAGAAGACCCAAAAAAGCATTATGTACGACATGCATACGACCCCATATTATGACGGGCCTTTTAAAATGCCACCTTTTCCTGGTTTCCCTGGAAAAAAGTCAGTAAACCACCACGCCAGCCCAGTGCAGGTTGGCGGATATCACACGTCTTCGAATTTTTGGCTCTAGGACATATTTCACGGTTTCCTCAAGATGTTTTCCTTCACCGTTTTGAGAGCAGTGGTGATGAAATGATTAACACAAAATAAAGTGCCTGCTTGGGTTCGAACTCACGACCTAGAACTCGTAAATCGTGGCCGTTACCACTGGGCCACCAGTGCTCACCAGTTACATAATAATATATTACAAGACCCAGTTCACAAATCTAGACGCTGCTACTGAGAACTCTGTACTCGAAAACCTCAATAACATTGTGCCAAACACGCTCAACCGTCACGTTTGCGGCCATTGGACCAATATGGGATGTATTACTGTAAACATCTGTCTTTCCTTTCAGTTAGTACAGGCAGCCAATCGATTCTGTAAAAATCTCACCGTGAAAAATTTGGTGAAGTGAGCTAGTGTCGATCCCTAGCATTAGTTGGAATGACAGCTCACTCCACGCTCACTTCACCTAAGTTTTCACGGTGAGATGGTTACAGAATCGCACTGCAGGGCTTAAATACTTCGGACATGTCTCGAGGCGTGAGGGAGACTCTATAGAGTGCCTTGTTGTGCAGGGTAGAGTGGAGGGCACTAGACCATGCGGACGCTCACCCATGAGATGGATTGACCAAATTAAATCCGCAGTGGGCGATCCCTTGTATGAGTGCACAAAAAATACACACACACAAATCGTGCACACAAATCGTGAGGCGAACCACATCAGCCCCTAGATAAGGAACTACATGAGGATAAGAATAGTTGGTCGCCCTAATTAGCTCAAGACAATGTTCATGTTCTTTCTCCAGAATTAGCTTACTGACAGGTAATAGTTACCAATATTTAACATGGAGCGACTGTCCTATCTGACCTCCACAACCCAGTTACTAGGTAACACGATACCCCTTGGTAAGACTGGTTGTCAGACTTTCGGGCTTCTGACTACCCATAACGACAGTCAAAGATCCACGAATGACAGCCGGGACCAACGGCTTAACGTGCTTTCCGAGGCACGGAGGGGTCTTGGTATATCTAAAGGTGGTCACCCATCTACGGTCCAACCGCGGCAAGCGTAGCTTAACCTGATCGATCAACCCGTGAACCTTACTTAGCCACAAGCTCGATAAATAATATACAGGGTTATTGGTAAAACATTATCAACCTCTCAGGAATATTTTACTAACATCATAAACAACAACTTTTATTAATTCATCAGACTATCATACAAAAATAAAAACCTCACAAAAAAAAAAAAAAAAAATAATATAATTAAAAATTAAAATTTCTTTTACGAACTCTATGCGAAGCAAAAGAAAGCGCTAGTTAGGTAAACAAACTGCCGTGTCTAGTACTGAATTCAGCGGAGGGGAGCGGGGGTGAGATAGAACAACGATATCTTAAAGGTTTGTTTTTGGTAAATGTATTATGTTTTGTAAAAAGTCATAGAACAAAAGTTGTTGTTTATGATGTTAGTAATCCAGTCCTGCAAGGTAGTTAGTGTTTTACCAATAACCCTGTATATCATATTATTTAGAAATCCAACAGCTAAAAACTAATTGCCTCATAGGTATGTTCTCACGTCATAATTTCCGCTATATCTTCTGCATTACGAACCTAAAATACTGACTGCACCATATGTTTTACGCTAGGAGAAGCTGCAAGCATTACCCCCACGCCATAAAGTACCTTTCTACTCAGTTGAACTTTACAACTTGCACAAAAGATTAGGGGGTTAAGGACGCAAGGAGTTATGACACTAGGGAGTAAACAACAGAAAGAGCATTCTTATCTACCTCCCAAAAAAGATACGAACACGAACATTCGGTAAATGTGATCCAAGGTTGTGAGGACTACTAACTAAGCACGAAATCCGTAATTTTGACCGAAGTTACGGGAGTCTCATACTCGGTATCATATTCGGACATAATATTAGTTTGGGGTCCGAACTGAGAATTAGTGACATCACGGTTTGACAGCTGTCCTAACTCCCGATGTGTTTTTACCCGTTCGAAAAAGTTAGTTATTCGGGAGGAGGGTTCATTTGAAGATCGCACTACATTCGGACGGGTCCGTATCTTCGTTGACGAACTTAGAGAGTAGCAGCAGTATGGTTTGAATGTAGTTTCAAGTAAAGTGGCAATGAAAGTTATCGATATTAGCTTTTGGGGTTTGAAAAGTGCTGATTCTCAGCCCATTTTGAAAAGTTAGTCTTTGCCTGTTTTTGAAGAACTTTGACAATGATTTTTTAACCAGCTCCATATTTGCGTATTACACTATCAATCACAATCTGAATCATTTTAGCAGACAAATTTTTCGATCAAGCGATCCATGTTCGAAAAATTTGTCTGCTCAAATGAATATTTTTGAACTGTCAAAATGAAAGTCATTCCAACGGTTAGCGTGTTACGGAACTACCCCGCTGTAAGAATTAGCGGTGAATGGTGATCAACACTCGTTCTTGTATGTAAGGTCAGAAATTGATTGTATTTTTAATTGCTTTAATGTAATTAGGATTGTATTTTTTTTTTAATTGTAATTATGATGATTTTTTATTACTTAATTTAATTTTTTGGGTAGTAACATCGCATTGGCGTTATAGCTTTTAAGTTGTTATTTACGAAATTTGGGAATAAATAAATAAAATTCATTGTTTATGAAATTCACTACAAACTGACTTGAAACTGAAAGTTGTATGAAATAACTACAACACGGCAAATTGACGTAGTGCGCCCAAATGATAAACAAAAAAAATTTCTGACGATGAACCCGGCTGACTTTTGCAATACTTTGCACAGAGTAAGCCTTCTTATATCCGTTTTCATTCCGTGTCGCTAAGCTTTTTTTTTTACTTCACTCCAAGATGAAAGTGACTTGATTAGGGATGTAAAATGTTACACCTTTTTTACAAGTTTTTTTATGGACACAATTTTTTGGGTCGACATTTCAAGTTAATATTTTGCAATGAATGACGCGGGATAGCGATTGCATTGGGTAGCAGATATGTAGGTGTAACCTGGAAGTAAACAAAATGGCTGCGAGTATTTCAACTGGCATGAGCAATTCAAGATTGGATTTTAGTGCTCATATTTCGCGACACGTGTTGACGACAGGGGAAACTGCGTCCGTCAACATGCGTCGATGGCAGCTGTCGACACGCGACGACGCCCGCCGTCGACGCGTCGATGGCTGCCGTCAACAACGTGCCGGTCGACGGTTGCAGTTGCCTCTGTGTGTGTCGTAACAACAACAATGGCATCCGAAACAGAAATAAATAAAATTACCTTAACTCAAGTAAAATAGTGATTTTAAGGACAATATTAATGAAACGTTATCAGAGTTTTATGAAAGACGCTCATTGTGACGGCAGCAGTTTTGTAAAACGCAGCGCAATGAACATCCAGCTGAACGTTGTTCAGTTGTTTTACACAGCGGAGCTGTTTTGTAAAATAACTAGCGGTTTTGTAAAACAGCGGATTCTACAATCCATCTATGACATATGCACACTTAGGTCAAAGAACGTGGCAACACTGGTAACCTTTTGGGCACTTTTCCCACTGACAGCGATGCGGACGAATTTTTTGATGCCAAGTGAGTTCTCTCTTTTTTTCCTTTATACATATATTTGTACATAATATATAAATTTTAGTGTTAGATTGTATATTAGATTGGATAGAAGATTTTGGCAGTACAGGCAGCAACATCCCATTTGGCAACACAGCTCTTATAGCCATCCATTGGTGTAGTAGATAATTATGTATGAAGTCATTCAGTAGATGGTAAAAGTAGGCTTTCCCCCCTATTACATGGGGTTTAAACATAACTGGCGTAATGGCGAAGTCCTATACGTGTACCCTTTTGGGAATACAGGTGTGCGACTGACTATCTGACCTCCACAACCTAGTTACTGGGTAATACGATACCCCTTGGTAAGACTGGTTGTCAGACTTTTGGGCTTCTGACTACCCGTAACGACTGTCAAAGATCCACGAATGACAGCCGGGACCAACGGCTTAACGTGATTTCCGAGGCACGAAGGGGTCTTGGTTTGTGAAAATGGTCACCCATCCATGGACCAACCGCGACAAGCGTAGCTTAACCTGATCGATCGACCCGTGCGGCTGTTATTACTTAGCCACAAGCCCCTCAGATATAATGAAGAAGTGACTTTGAAAAACCTGTGTCATCATCATTATTTTAGCCGAAAGACCTTGTGGAGGCCTTCCAATGCTAAGTCTTCCGGTACGCGGCCGCCACTCCAGAACCTTTCGGCCCCATCGAACATCTGCTCTGCGAGCAATGTGCCCGACGATCTGCCAAACTGTGGCAGTGGGCAAATCAGAAATCAATCTAAAAACCTTACATGCAAATTTGAGACTTGTCCTCAAATTTCCCCCCATTTTTAATTTTGGGACAGGAAAAGTCCTAAGATTAAAAATAAGGCAATATAATACAACAACCGCAGCCCATTAGGCGCCATTTTCCTTGCACGCTCCTAATTACAGCCCACCTTCTTGATTCCCGCCAGCGTTTTTAGGCGGAAAACAAAAAATAACAGAAAAAGCATTACTCATTCAGTCTACCTGAAAATTTTCAGCAAAAATGTAGGAATACATTCTTGAAGTATTTTTTAAGGTTCCGTACCCAAAGTATGCCAACGGGACCCTATTACTAAGGCTCCGAAGTGCGTCGATATGCTGTATCTTTTGAACCGTAATAGGTAGATACTTAAAATTTTCACAGAGTGTAATGTGAAGAGATGATATCTTCTTCAGGGAGCCGGGTAGAATAAAATCAAGCTAGGGTTTATCTGGTATGTTCAATAATTATTCCTATAAAATATACTACGTATTTTACATCTTAATTCTTTTGCTTGTCAGCAAAATCTGACGCCTAATCTCTTCTAACCTTACATCATCACAATCTCGTATTTCATACCGATCACTTTTGACAAAGTCGCGGAGGTTGCACGTAAGCCCCAAATAGGCTATAGTACGCACGATGACATATCAAGCTTATTATTATATTCCAGTATAAATAAGCTGACTTCTCATCGTACGAAAAACCTATACTATAAAAAGGTCAGCTAAAACTGGAAATGTATACCTTGATATTTATGTCCCCATCTGTACTATGGCCGCTATATAACAACGAATAATAAAATAGAAATAAACATTGATTTATTTATTTATTATAGGTTAACCAACAGCATAAGTATACAGCGTTTCTTAACAATAGGTAGGGAACAAAATATTAGACTTATACAGTCGCCAATAATAGGATAAGAATAATAAGATAATAGGATTTGAAGAAATCTGGTTTACTGGCATTTTTTTTTTACTAAACTTTTTTTTTATATTTGGTGTTATATACTGTACGGGTACGAAACCCTTCGGGTGCGAGTCCGACTCTGGCACTTGGCTGTTTTTATTTTTAATATATTTTTTTCAGTAATGGGTCACTGGCTTTAAAAGCAAATACTCGTTAAAGGGGAGTTTAACGATCTTTTTGGCGACAAAAAGAGGGTAGGCACTAGGCACACATGTTAGGAGTTATTTATTGACCGACGAGGTTTCTTTCGCTTTTACGCTGTCTGGGTGTAGTAAATAATTATGTGAGTAAATTTTATGTGCCGTCTGTGTGGATTTTGAGGGTAGAAGAATTTGTTTTTGTGTTTTAAGTGACCATTAAAAAATCATACAAGTTCGTGAAGATTTTTTGTTGTGTTTCGTCGATGGTTTTAAAATGGAGTTTTAGACTGGAAGTCAACCTCAACATAGTTGGGAACAGACAGGATGTTGGATGGAATGATGATGTGTACGGTAGGGTAAACTGAGTTATCCTGAGATTTTTTTAGTGTCTGAAATCGCCAACACTTTATGTGCGAACCAGGTGATCATTGTTTTTTTTATTATTTGTATGAGAGGTACCTTACCCTGACACACAATTACATCACCCTAATTGCGTAACACACTCAATCAATCACAATCGGAATCATTTTGAAGGATGTTGCTAGTCCATTGCTTCATACATTCGAAAAATCAGTCTGCTCAGCAACGTAAATAACGCAATGAATGTTGCTGAACTGTCAAAATGAAAACCATTGCTACTGTTAGTGTATTACGCAATTAATCCGCAGGTCATTATTGCACAATACCTATTGACGGCACGGTTGGCGTAGTGGTTAAGCGATTGACTGCTGCGCTGCGTGTCGCGGGTTCGATTCCCGCACGGAACAAATATTTGTATGACCTACATGTATTTGTTCCGAGTCTGGGTGTTTTTCTATCTATAATATGTATGTATTTACAAAAAAAAAAAATGTATATAAGTAGTTTATCAGCCATCTTGTTACCATAACACAAGCATTAGGTTGCTTAGCTTGGGACTAGATGGCGCTGTGTGAAATGTCCAGGGATATTATTATTATTATTGAGACATTTACGATGTTTCTCTCGTATTTCTATCCGTTGTGTTTGACTTTTTCAGACGAAAATAGAGCCTTTATCTGGTGCTCAGATAATATTGTAGATAAAATTTAATAAGAGCAGTGGTGGTCCAGTGGTAATGACTCCAATTTACAAGTTGCAGTTGGGTTCGAACCCAGACAGGCGCTTTACTTTGTGTAAATTATTTCATCACCACTGCTCCCAAAACGGTGAAGTAAAACATCGTCAGGAAACCGGTGTGTCCTAGGACCAAAAATTCGAAGACATGTGACATCTACTAACCCACACTGGACCCGATCGGTAAATTACAGCCCACTCCCTCTCAAAAAAGAGGAGGAATGTGTCCCAGCAGTGGGAACATGATAGGTTGATTATGCATGTTATGAAGGCATGAATAAATGTACTGCATCTGCAACACGCAAATTATTTCCGTCTCTTTCCAGCATTTTTCCATGCTGGCATAGTGTAAAAGGGTTTAGTAGCTTGTTATCTGTACAGCTGTCAATTAAAGAGAGTAATGTCCGGGAGCACTAAATGTGACGTCACGCCGCCATTTTTTACTTCTGCTCTTCTTGTTTTAGATCGATTTTTTTCATGAAAAGTTAGATTACTTAATTGTACAGACGCCAGCACATCAAGCTACTACAATCTGTCAAATTTCTTTAGTAGATTTTCAACTTTATCGCTAGAGCGTTAAGGTTCAAGGTTGATTGGGAAAATTTGACAGTTTCGGGTAGCTTGACCTGCTGGTGTCTGTACTTTTACCTGTGGTATATGTAAGACTAAGAGTGCATACATACGAGTGACCCGCGTCGATGACAGAGGCAACTACGACCGTCGACGCATGTCGCTCATGTGTATGCACACTTAGGGCGCATTCCACCAAACTTTTATACGAAGAATAAGTCTTATACTGAGAATAAATTTTGAATTTTTGACAGTTTCTCCATACTAGAACTGTCAGATGTCAATTTAATACCGCGGATAAAAGATATCTGACTTTGGTAAAATCAGCCCTTAGACGTATGTCTCCTGCGGGTGGAGAGTAATGGGTAGCTCTCCGTCCGATCAGGACTAGGCCCGTGCCGGACGGCGTGTTCGTGTTCCACGCGCGCCTCAAAGAGATGTCAGCAAAAGAGACGGGGCCCCATAGGGCCGAAGCCTGCCAGGGTAGCGGGACCATCCGAAAGGGTTTACCGCTGCCCTGGAACATAAAGGGCTAAGGAAGGAACACGGGTGGGTTTTAGTCAGTAAAAGTCTGACACTCCCTTCTGCTCCACCCAGAGCGGGAGGAGTCATTTGATGATTTCCCATCCTCAAAAGACGTATGTATAGCAAATCTAGAGTATAAAAAAAACTTGATATCTTGTGAATCAGACGTTCTGCGTCAAGTCACGGCCTGCTATGGAGAATTTTCAAAATTAAAAGGTTTATCATAGAAGAAATAGCTAAAATCGCTTGCTATGACATTATGTTGAAATCGGTAGATAGATAGACACTGTACCCTATACTCTTCAATCAATCTGCCTAGCCATTTCGCTACTATGTTGGGGTCAGCTTCTAGTCTAACCGGATGTAGCTGAATACCAGTATTTTACATGAAGCGGCTGCCTATCTGACCTCCACAATCCAGTTACCTACTGGGTAACACGATAATTTAGGGGTTCTAACTACCCGTAACGACAGTCAAATATCTACGAATGACAGCCGTTGGTGACATCCATTATACATATATCGAGACCCCTCCGGGTCTCGATATATAATGGATGTGACCCGTTCCCGAACCAACAGCGGCAAGCGTAGCTTCGATCCTGATCTTCGATCGTCCCGTGTGGCTGTTATTATTAAGCCATGAGCCCCTCCCACACTCACACACATACTTTTGACGGCACGGTTGGCGCAGTAGTTAAGCGATTGACTGCTGCGCTGCGTGTCGCGGGTTCGATTCCCGCACGGAACAAATATTTGTATGACCTACTTGTATTTGTTCTGAGTCTGGGTGTTTTTCTATCTATAATATATATGTATTTACAAAAAAAAAAGTATATAAGTAGTTTATCAGCCATCTTGTTACCATAACACAAGCATTAGGTTGCTTAGCTTGGGACTAGATGGCGCTGTGTGAAATGTCCAGGGATATTATTATTATTACTCTTGATTGGATGAATTTTGCCACAACACCACAGGCTCATCATTTTCATTTCTCAACCTAGCCTTTTCCCAACTATGTTGGGATCAACTTTCAGTCTAACCGAATGCAGCTGAATACCAGTATTACATAGAGGGACTCCCTATCACACACCACAACACCTCTAAATATAAAAGAGATGACCTATTTTCCTGAGGAACTCACGCAAAGCTCCTCAAACATACCAACATACACATACATTAAAATAATACACAAGGATGAGCAGAACCAAGCAAGCAGAGCAAATGGAAAAAATGAAATCCACACATTTTGAAGCCAAGGTCCCGGCGGTAAATATTTTATAATAGCTTCACTTAGCTGCGCTCGGTTTAATGACGTCATGCCTCGCTTTTACGCTCGAGTGCGCTCGCTTGCTGCTCGCGAGCGTAGATGGCACTGGTTTGATGTTGGGTGGGTAAAAAGTTTGATGACTTTTTTTGTGCTATCTCCTAGCGAAATAGTGCGGTAGATAGGTGGTTAGGATTCGTTGAGCGTGTTGGGGACTAATGTCTGTTTCAAAAGTATGTGGTGAAAGTGTAAACAAACCCTGTTCAAACCCTGTTCAACGATTTCAGTTTGTGAGTGATGGCGCAAAAATTGTTTTGCGCCATCACTCACAAACTGAAATCGTAACATGTTCATCTATATTTAGAAAATAAAAAAAAATATTGGTAGATGTCACATGTCTTCCAATTTTGGGTTCTAGGACATACCGATTTCCTCAAAAATTAAATACACAAAGTGCCTGTCTGGGTTCTAACTCACGACCTACAACTCGTAAGTTGTGAGTTCGAACCCTGGCAGGCACGTTACTTTGTTTATTTAATTTCATCAACACTATTTCCTTTACAGGAAAACATCGTGAGAAAACTTAGACACAAATGTGTGTTGGTGATCAATATTCTTTTCTGTCCAATCGTTTCTTTTCTGTATGAAAAGCACCGTTTTCCCTTAAGTGACACAATTACAGGCCAATAACATTCTAAGCAACATAAAAGCCTCATACTTACCTTCTCCTTTTGTCCCCCAAATGATCCAGAAAATGATAATATTTATTTTTCTATTTACTTACAACAAAAAGAAAAATATGAACAATAAGAACCTTTGAGAATGTATGTCGACAGAAAGTTAATCCAGGGAATGACACAAAAGTCTCCACTCATAACTTGCCCCGGTAGTACACAGTGGTGGGACAATACGGGTGCGGGCGGACCCTGGTGCAATACATAAGCTTATAGAGAGTAACGCGAAAGAGAAGCCAGGTGTACTATAATGTTAATGCTGATGTAGCAATAGGCAGGTAATAACTACAACATGGAATATGAAAAGATTATTTTCTTACAAACAAACGAAAAACTTAAAGTCAATTCAAATAATACTGCAAGCATCTTCATTTTATAAAGTTTGTCAGCCAAAAGATTATTTTTTATTACAAGCACCAAGTTTTCTTCGTCTAAATATTGTCAAATGATATTTATAGAGTGCTATCATCCTATTTGTACCTTCCTTGTTTTTGTTTTGGTCATTTCAAATACCGGCACATTTTGTCGGTCAAAAAACGGACAGAAAGTGATATCCTACAAGAAGTTTTTATGACATGACAGCTGCTCATTTCTCTAAACAGAATCTCTAATCTGTCTTCATGTTGTAACAGTCTTCCTATTGTAAATCCAATTTATTTATATGTCTTTGCAAAGACCTTGAAGTTTTACCTTTCCAAAACAAATCCTCCCCGCTACCGCTCCCACCTCGGGCCACAAAGTCTACGCCAGCGGAAGAAACTAATTCCTTAACATGCCCAGAACTTTATTCGTTAAACTTCCGCGGAGCCGTCAGAGGCAGCGATGTCAGCGTATCTCAGCTATTCTGTTATCATCCTCATCTGGGCTATGCTGAGCAGTGGACGGTTAGATAAGACTTGTGTGTGTGTGTGTGTTTTGGCTGGTTTCGGACATTTTTTAAAATCGATAGTCGTGTTTGTGGTGTATTTCTGCTTATAAACGTATGGCCTACAGTACAGAGGCCTAAGGGCCAGTTTCTCGATGGTAAATTATTGTGATAAATGTCAAGCACGCGTAAACTTTTGCGATTGGCTGTTTATAAATCTTTAAACCAATTGCAGCAGTTTTCACGTGATCGACTATTTGTGACATTAATTTTGCGATAATTTCGTTTAGAGAAACTGGCCCTAAGTCTACTAACTAATAAAAACAACGTAATGGTCTCGCCATTGTGAGTTTTTGACAATTATGCTATACAAAATCTGTCAAAAAGTCACACACAGCGATGTCAGCGTATCTCTGCTATTCTGTAATCATACTCATCTGAGCTATGAGTATGGAGGGGCCCGTGGCTAAATAATAACAGCCGCACAGGTCAATCGGTCAGGTTAAGCTACGTTTGCCACGGCTGGTCCGTGGATGGGTGACCATCTTTACATACGGAAACCCAAAGCACGTTAAGCCGTTGGTCCCGGCTGTCATTCGTGGATCTTTGACAGTCGTTACGGGTAGTCCGAAGCCCGAAAGTCTGACAACCAGTCTTACCAAGGGGTATCTTATTACCCAGTAACTGGGTTGTGGATTTCAGATAGGCAGTCGCTCCATGTAAAATACTGGTATTCAGCTGCATCCGATTAGACTGGAAGCCGACCCCAACATAGTTGGGAAAAGGCTAGGCTAGACAGACTCATCTGAGCTATGCTGGGCACTCTGTGCAGTGGACGGTTAGATAAGCGATGTGTGTGTGTTTTAAAACAATAGGGGTAGTGGTGGCCTATTTCTGCTATTATAGTTCTTATAAACGTATCTGCTACAGTACAGGGCTTTATAAGTCTACGAATATTATAAACGTTGCAATGGTCGAGAATATTGCAACGATTACAAGTTTTTCTAACTGAACAGACAGCTGTGCTGCTGGGGAGTTTGTTGCGCCACTTCTTCCCAGCGAAAGCACTAGGAAGTGGTGAAGGTTGGGCGTGCCGGGGGACTGTAATGTTGACGTTCGAAAAGTGGTGATTCTTATAAGTTAGTAGACGTTACTTGACCATTGTGAGTTTCTGATAGATTCCCCATTCAAAATCTGTGAAAAACTCCTTATGGAGAGCAGCATTGCAATATTTGAAGCGATGTCAGAGCGTTATCAAACTGATTTCGGCTATACTGAGCAGTGGACGGATAGAGAAGCGTTGAGGCTGGTTTATGACAAGTTGTTAACATCGATATGGGTTGTTGATAGATTATTATGTATCTCTTTCGTATCGGCATGAACCATGTCGTGATACGGCATATAAAATATTGAGTGAGCAGGGCAGTAGTCGGTCTGAATGTACCTACAGCCTACAACACATTCATGCAACTCCACTCGTAAATGTTAGTTAAGTTAGTCATTAAAGCGCTCATGCTATTCTAAGTAGTCATTTCAGATTATATTCTTGTGGAGTGTAGGAATAATATTATGTTTAAAGTTTGTTTGTCTACGGGCTATGATAATGTGTGTAGGCAACTGGCCCACCAAAGAAGTGGGGAAAGACGACACAATTGGCGCAGTGGCTGAGCGATGGACTGCTGCGCTGCGTGTCGCGGGTTCGATTCCCACACGGAACAAATATTCATATTGCCTACAGGTAGTTGTTCCGGGTCTGGCTGTTTGTGTATGTGAGTTTAAATGTTTGTAAACGCACCCACGATACAGGAGAAATTCCTAGTGTGGCAACGTTTTCTTTTTTAAAAAAAAAGCCAAGTCCTTTTCCCATACAGAGAAAACATAAAGAGAAAAGAGAGAGTGTGAGATGGGTTTGCTCACAATGGTAAGGTATACATGGAAAAATCAACAACTGCCTAGCCTTTTCCCAACTATGTTGGGGTCGGCTTCCAGTCTAACCGGATGCAGCTGAATACCAGTATTTTACATGGAGCGACTGCCTATCTGACCTCCATACATGGAAAAATGAGGATATGAAATCGAAAATTACAATGCACCATATTGGACACAAACCGGTGCTTAAGAGGCACGTTGCTACATCTCTACACTATCACAACAACAATACTCCAACCCTTAACTATTGTTAAAGAAAATATTATGAACTTTTTATAGAACTGCCGTTGGTCTGGTGGCCGTAAGCGCTATTTATAGGCACGAGGTCCAGCAATCCAATCCAGACTCCTGGCTGCTATTGAAAAATTCTGATAGAAAAACGCAATAACACTGCCCGACCTGGAATCGAAATCAGCACCCTAATTGCGTAACACACGATTAAATGGGGCTTAAATAATTGGCGAAATGTGGGTGTACCTACTATAGGTACATAATCAGTCTATAATGTTCCCACTGCTGGGACACATGCTTCCTCTGGTAGGGAATGGCCCGTAATCCACCACGCGGGCCCAGTATGGGTTGCTAAATATCACAAGTCTTTGAATTTTTGGTTCTAGGACTCGCCGGTTTCCTCACGATGTTTTCCTTCACCGTTTTTGAGAGCAATGGTGTTAAAATAAATTACACTAAGTAAACCACCTGCCTGACATCGCCGTCGAGGCAGACCATGGCGAAGGTGGTGTGCCGATCTGACCAACATGGCCAGAGATCGCGCAAGACAGGGAGGTTTGGAAGGAAAAAGGGGAGACTTTTGCCTAGCAGTGGGACACAACGTAGGTCAGAAAAAAAAATCACCTGTCTGGGTTCAAACCCACCGCGTACACTGCTCTCTGATATTCCTAGAAGTAACAATAACTATTATCAAAATCAAGTCCCCGAGAACCCACTATCGTGACTGGTAACTGGTCCACAAACACCACTTATATTCACAAAAATAGTGAGGGGAAAACCGTACATTTCCCAAATATACCCCAAAACGGAACATTACTATTAAAATATTCACTTATATACCAACGGTTGTACTTGTAGTGCTTCGGTTCGTATGTCTATCGCCCCCCAGGGGGTCGTGCTATCTGGCATCCTACCGCCCATGATCTATGGCAGTTCCAACTGAAATTTTATTGAATTATTTTTTGAAGGTCATTCTTTCGTTCAATTGGGAAAAGCTCCGGAATTTTCTTTGATAGGAAATGGCCATGCCCATTCATTACATACCGAGACACTTCCGTATCTCGAAAAACACGTTTGTCCTGGCTGTCATTCGTAGATCTTTGACAGTCGTTACAGGTGATTAGAAGCCAGTAAGACAACCAGTCCCAAGGGGCATCGTGTTACCCTAGTATTGTATACAATCAAGTATTTTCTCACTAAACAGACAGCTGTGCTGCTGGGGAGTTTGTTGCACTACTTCTTCTTTCCAGCGAAAGCATTAGGAAGTGGTGAAGGGCGTGCGTTTTTGGGGATTGTCTTTTGTAATTTTTACGTTCAAAAAGTGCTGATTCTCAGCCTAATTTGAATAAATGACTTTTGATTTTGACCCAGTGACTGGGTTGTGAAGGTCACGTAGGCAGTCGCTCCATGTAAAAATATCCGGGTAGACTAGAAGCCGTCATCAACAGACTAGGCAGACGATCATGAGATAGCGATACATCTGCTGTTGCTTTCCTTTTTAACAACATCAACGCTTGCATTATTTAAGTTTTTTCTCCCAAAAATTTGGAAACTCTACACCTTAGTCAAAATATATGGCTTGGCCGTTTCGTTACTACAAGAACCATTGTTAACAGTATGAGTTTTTCACCTTACGCTCATGTGAATGTAGCGAAATGGCCAAGCCACATATTTTGACTAAGGTGTAGAATTTGCGAAGTTAGGCCTTGTAGAGTTAGGGCGTGTAGAGTTAGAAGCTTGGCTCTAAATGAGATCTGATTACTTTTTGACAGTGCGAGCTACATGGTCTCGTCTTGGCAACATTTAACATGAAATGTTTTTGTGGGATTAGTTTAACTTTGTCAAACCTAAACATCAAACTAAAGACGTTATCCCCGCAACCTCATATATTTTAGTAGCCATTATTTATCTATACTAATAACAAAGCCGAAGAGTTTGTTTGTTTGTTTGAACGCGCTAATCTCTGGAACTACCAGTCGGATTTGTAAAATCCTTTTTGCATTTGATAGCCCAACTCTTGAGGAAGGCTATAGGCTATTTAATATCACGCTAAGACGCTTAGGAGCCGAGCAAATAGATAATAAAAAATCAGAAAGAACTCTAGGCGAAAATGAAAAAAGAGTGCGTACAGGTGATGCGATGCGACGGAGTGGGACGGCGGTACAAGAAATTTTAAGCGGAATAAGTCGTGGGCAGGTGATGCGATGCGACGGAGTGGGACGGCGCACAGTGGGCCCATACTGAAAATTAGTGGACTTAGGCAAAAAAGTTCCAATATCGATGCGATTTTTTTTTATATGACGTGTTATGATATTCCTGACAACTTTTATTCTTATGAAATTTCTTCTAAAGTTGATAGTTTGTCTTGAAAAAAATTAATTAGATTTTTTTGTATGGAGCGAATCACGTTTAATTTTTTTTCTTCAATTGTACAAATTTGTCAGGTGTGTGGCGTGAGTATATGATAGCTAGAGTTATTCTCTATCCATGAAAAAAAAATCAGCGCCGGCCATCCGCGGCAGCGCGAGTAATCATTCGGTAAAAAAAAAAATATTTTGTATGAAATTTTTTGGCATTTAAAATAAATTCAAAGTATATTTTTTGTGTCATTAGGCTGATTGATCTTCTCTTTATTAAATATATAGTTTTAATTGCGCATAGGTACTTATAACTAGTAATTTTGGTAGAGATTTAGTTATTATTGCATGTTATCGGTAGCACCTGCATTGTGATTGATGACTCACTTTCGCGCTTAGCCGAAAGCGCATAACTAATGAGTCGTCGAAAAATGCTCGTCTCTGATTGGCTGATAATTTTCACTCACTGTTATGTCCATTACTTGAGTAATTAACACTGTCTATAAATATAAAGACATTCATTTAGTCCATTTTCGATCCAGCCTGTCCCTTTGCTGCCCTCTCCCAGCAACGCCCTAAGCCGAAGTTCGTACCCCACAGGGGGTGCCCTTAGCATGCAGTCGCTTAGTTTAACTTAGTTTTAAGCCCTGGCTGGAGGTTTTAAGATTTGTTCTTAAGGCAACAACAGGATAGTCCGGTTAAGTAGTCACGACCTCACAAGGCCAACTACGAGATGCCATTTATAAAAAAATAAAAAAAATAAGTCCATGTAGTTTCGCTCTGGTCGCTTATTTGTGAACACAGTGAAATATCTAGATCTTTTTGTGAAATTAAGAAGTGGCGGTGATCTGAAAAATCATATGATTCTATATGAATGAAAGTATCATTTCTATCTTGACTACCAAAGTTTCTGAAGAAGACAAGAACCGAATCAAGGAGTTCTGACGACTTTTTTGCCTAAATTTAAATAAAAAGTGGATAGAGTCAAGTAGAAATCAAAAAACTTTAATGAATCGTGTAAGTAATCGTTGTAAAAAACATCAACTGGCCTGTTTGTGACAGTGTTGACCTGAGAAGTGAGATGGGGTTTTCGGACGCAGCCTTATCTGAGCCTGTGGATATAGATTACCATGTTCCTATTCTTGCAGTATGTACTGCGGAAGCGGGAACATCTATAGAAAAGGAGCACAGAAAACCGTTCGAAGAGTTAAGTAATAAGCAAAAAAAAATAACGTTCTACTTCCAAAGTAGAAGAAAATTCCGAGGAAGAGTTGCAGCACTGGTACATAACAAAATTGAAAGACAACGGCAAAACGAATCTGGCAAAAGTGGTCGAATACCTTTCCAGAATTCCAGATGCGCTATCCGTAGTAGAAGAGCGACTATTCAAAAAGCAGAGCTTAAGCACTGTCTCTGAAGATAAGTGTTTAGCTCTTTATACATCAGTTGCGCTCTCGAAATGGAAGTACTTAACTCTTTGACAATTTCTGAAAGAAGAAAACTGTGCTGGCTTTCCATCTTATCCAAAGCTTGTAAATGCCAAGAAAAGATGTTACCCACCACAAGAGAGTATGGAGATTACCGAAAAAGGAGTTCACATTAAATTGCAAGCGCTATTGGACCACACTGTGGAGAGGATTTTACTAAATATGAATTACGTAGATAGGTAAAAAAAAATAGATAACGTGCAGTTACAAAAAATAACACAGTCAATCAGAGACAAGCATTTTTCTGTGACTCTTATGCGCTTTGCCGAGCGCATAAACAAATGAGTCATCAATCACAATGCAGGTGCTACCGATAACATAGCAATAATAACTAAATTTCTACCAGAATAATTAGTTATAAGTACCTATGCACTATTAAAACTATATATTTAATAAAGAGAAGATCAATCAGCCTAATGACACAAAAAATATACTTTGAATTTATTTTAAATGCCAAAAATTTTTAAACAAAATATTTTTTTTTTTACCGAATGATTACTCGCGCTGCCGCGGATGGCCGGCGCTGATTTTTTTTTTCATCGATAGAGAATAACTCTAGCTATCATATACTCACGCCACACACCTGACATATTTGTACAATTGAAGAAAAAAAATTAAACGTGATTCGCTCTCTGTCATATAAAAAAAATCGCATCGATATTGGAACTTTTTTGCCTAAGTCCACAAATTTTCAGTATGGGCCCACTGTGCGGCGGTACAAGAAATTTTAAGCGGAATAAGACGCGGGCAGAACCTAGTTATTTAGACAAAATCAAACTGGTTGCTAATGTAATTGTATAATTTATTTATTTTTTCTCTTTGACATTGATTTACATTCTGTAATTACTTAAAGTCACACTCGGACTAATTACTCCTTATTTATTTATGAAAATCGTCTACTTTTGGAATGTTTGTAAATATGTGAGCACCATGTATCTATCACATAGTCAATTTATATGTCATGGTTTCATTAATTCATTTTAATTCTTTTACCTATTGTGGTATAGTAATTTTATTTGTAGGTGCATCGTCTTCACATATAATTAATGTATGCAAAATATTGTAAAACATTTTAAAAGAGTAACGGTGGAGTTTCTTGCCCATTCTTCTCCATACGAAAACTACCTTTTGGAAGGGGCGACTAGAATCAATTTTATTTTTGACGTTCAAAAGTGCCTTTTATGTGCCTATTTGAAATAAATGATTTGACTTTGACTTTTAAATAAAAGACAAAACTGTAGAGGAGAATAAGGCACAGCGATCGTAATTGACTATCCGTCGGTATTTCAATAAACTCATCCAAGGGTAATAAGTTAATTCTGTCGCGACTCCCCAGTCTCCCCTATTGACAATTCGCGTTCAACGAGCGGTAAATATGTTTTATTTACTGTTCGTTTCTGCGACTTCATTATAATACAAGGTCGTACTATCACGCCGAGGTTATTGGGAGGGGTAGGCAGATATGAGGTAAGCACAAGAAAACATAAGTCTATGTCCAGCAGTACCTAGGAGAAGTCTGGCAGTGGATGATGATGATGATGAGGCAGCAACATACGTTATTGAAGACGGTGGTACTGTGGTCACGTGCTGCCGTGCATAGCGAGGCTCAGGGGAGGCCTATTTACAGTGTCCCCAGGGATTTTACAGGCGTTACATAGGAGGTTCCGGAAATCGTCTTTTAAGAGGAACTGGGACCACCGGGACCCTATGTGTTGATGGTGATCACCGAGGTGGTTTTAGTGAGGTAAAAATCCTGCACCCCCCAACCTTCTTCTTCCCGGAGGTCGGGTGCCTTTTGAAGGTTTGACCACGAAAACAAAACAAAAAAGGTACTTTACATCACGCCATTTCCGAGACTGTTGCTACTACACCCCGGCCGTCGAGAGAATGCGTTCCTGACAGGTGTCAGTGCGACAATAGGCTAGTTTCCTAAAAAAAATCTAATTAGTCCATCAGTTAGATTAGGTATCAAAAAATATTAGACCCGTATTTTTCTTTTTGTCAATTATATAAAAAATGATGAAGATATCGCCCGTTAAAGTTCCGCGTGACGTCACGCCTTGCTACACTTTTAGCATGGCGTGACGCCACGACCCCCACTCCCAAATTTTGACGCGCTTTATCCTTGTAATTTTTTGTTTGATTGACAAAAGAAAAAATACGTGTCCATTATTTTTCGATAATTTAACTGACGGACTAAATATAATAATTATTTTTTTACCCAGGAAACTACCCTATTCATTGTAGGTAATAAAGATCAAATTCACACAGGTGTCAAAAACGCATTATCTGTAACCAGAAAGCCAATTCTCGTAATTTAAAACGTTCAAAATCTAGTCGCAGTCTCATCTCAGCGATAAACAAATGTCAAAAACTTGTCAAAATCTAGGGAAATTAGAGGTATTTTTCACAGATTGAGACTGAGATCAGAGTGTGAACGTTCTTAAAATCACGAGAATTGCCCTCAGATACAAAACAGTACTTTAGGATGCTATTCAAAATTACTTACCTAATTTAAAAAACTGAATAACACATTGGTGACTCGGGGATCGAACTAACAGCTTTAGACTCAGTAGTAGAGGCGACTACTCGACACCAATGTCAGGGGTAAATACGCGTAGTAGGAGTTTTTTTGCAGATATGGTCCGAAATTATAAAACACTGTTAAATCTAAAGTATGTCATACGAAAACCGGGACAAAATCAATACCAATATTTCTACCTATTTTTATTTTAAGTTGGTATGTTTACCTTAGTTTCAGGATATACCAAAACGACAGTTTGGTCCAAAAACAACCGTTTATACCGCTTAAACGTCCACAACAAATTCGTATACAAAATTAATAGAAAACAACAACAAATGAAAATGTATGAAAACAGGAAAATTCAACCGCATACCTGTAACCGACCGTTGTTTGGCTTGTCAAATAAAAATACACTTTATTTTGTGTAAGGTAAGATGGAGAATCGATTGTGAATGGTCCAGTGGATCTTACATTTTAAAGGTATACAGAACAATAACATAAAGACAATGTATTTGAATCGTATAAAAATCGTATATTTGATTTTTATACGTACTTTGGGCAAAAATCCACTATTCCATATTAAAATACTACTTTTCAATACATTTTATTTTCTTTTAAACAAATAGCAACATTATTGCAGTATGAATTAGGTTGATTTCAGAATAACAAACATTATGGAAAAAGCCAATATTTTTTTTTTATATGTAGCGCAAATTGAACTTTATGTATTAAAGAGTTCTTTCCAAATACATATTTATTTACAAGCTTGGGAATTTAATTGCGAACGCAAGCTGGCTAGTTCTAGTCAACCACATGCAAGAGGCATATAGCATTAGAGGCAAAACACCATGCATGGAAATCAGGCATTATCACCACCGTCCATGGACATCTGCAATAAGTACCAAATGGTTTCCTATCCCAGAGGCATGGCTGAAATGTCTCAAGTGTCTGTAAATAACCCTTGAGCAGCGGTGGTGGCTCAGTGGTAACGGTCGCGACTTACGAGTTGTAGGTCGTAGGTTCGAACCCAGACAGGCATTTTACTTCGTGCTAATTATTTCTTCCCCACTAATCTCAAAATGGTGAAGGAAAACATCGTGAGGAAACCAGCATGTCCTAGAAACAAAAATTTGAAAACATGTGACATCTACCAAACTGCACTGGGTCCGCGTGGTGGATTTCTGCACACTCCCTCTCACAGAGAGAAGGCCTGTGTCCCAGATGTGGGAACATATATACAACTGATTATGCTGAGTAAGGACGTAGAATTGAAGTCAACATTTCAAATTGAATGGGCTCGAGGTGTGAATCCGCCATGATTTCCTTTTAAAAACAAAAGACGACGCTTTTGAATAATGTGCGGTCACTTGAGTGGGGCTACAAGTAAACGTTACAGAATATTGTACGAGTTTGACCTCCAAAATCAAGTAGACATTTTGAAAAGACCTTGTGCTAGTTCTGTCGATGCGAAGAGAGGAAGCTTCTGACTCGCCCCAAATATTTTCTTGCCATATTCTTTCCCGTATCATCGCAGTATCGAGATAAACAAAATGAATATGAAATATTTTATTTTTATGTATGGACGACAGCCAGCTAATACATCTGCGAGTCATTCCTATGCTTATGTGTGAGATAAAATGGTTAACTGTCGAATTACTTTATGAGGAAAGTATGTAACCTAAGTATAAAAAATGATACCCAAAATGTGTATATGGAGATGGGAATCTACAATTTGTGGGGTTGCTTATTAGTTAGTTTTAGTTAGTTAGATAGTTAAGAGTTATTTTTTCTCTAGATTGGCTTATTTTTATGGGTAAACCATGAATTTTATTGCCAATACCTTTTCGTGGACCGTCTTTTTGAAACTATTTATATTCATAGGAATTTGGGTTTTAAAACTGCTGTAGGTACAGCTAGATTTGGTTTAAATAGGTATCTTCTTGATATCGAGTTTAGGAATATTAGTGTAGGGTTTTAATCAAAATTAACTAAGCTAAGTTGTGATTGACTTTTAATAAGGTTTCAAACCTGCTCTAGTACTATAGGTATCTTCAATACTGAAATCTTTATACCATCATTGTGCTTTAAGTATTTTAGCTAAATCTTAACCAAGTTAAGCTGTGATCAGATTAACACCAATGAAGTACACTAATGAACATACATGAAGCATACTCTCCACATTTCAATCTCTTTTGCCAATACCGATGTCATCACAACACCTTAGAATTGATTTAAAAGACGTGATTTAAAAGAGTGTCCTTGGAGTTTCTTGCCCGTCCTTCTCCATAGAGATATACGTTTTGGAATGGGCAACTACCTTCAACTTTCTGACTAACTGACCGACTGTTTAATTTTGACAATTCAAAAGTGCCTGTAAATGGTTTAATTGAAAGAAATGCTTTGGGTTTGAGTTTGACTTTCAAATATTGTTATCATCATTATCAAAAATCATATTTATCAAACCTACTAATCACAAATCAAATACTGCCAAACACAAGACTTATTTTTGAACACAAAAATACAACTTTTAAGCATGCAATTTCATACCTGGACGATAGCCAAGAGACACGTGCGGTCCACCTGCCCTCTATTACAATCAAATCGGCTTCATCTCAGCCTTTATACAAGGTTTTGTCTGTCAGGTGTACACAGGACCGAAAAATGGTACTGAAATTGATTTGTAATACGGCTAGGTTTATGCTAGGTCGGGTTTAGATATGTATCGATATTGGATTTGAGTGTTGGGCTAAAAATAAAAGTGGGATCAGCTTCTTGAGGTAGATAATATTTTTCGTCAGAGACTGGCCAAAATTCTTGCGCCTGTATTTGTCAAAAAGGTAAACAAATTACACCAGTTATGTTTAAGTCACATGTAATATGGGGCCAAGTCTCAAAATCTAGTCGCAGTCTCATCTCGGCGACAAACAAATGTCAAAAACTTGTCAAAATGTAGGGAAATTAGAAGTATTTTTGACAGATTGAGACTGAGATCAGACTGTGAACGTTCTTAAAATTACGAGAATTGCCCCTCAGGTTATCCACCGTGCCATCCTATTGTGTGTGCCATCCGTTGAACGATGAGAGTGAGGGATGAGAGAGTGCACGTGTGTCTGCGCTCACACTTGTACACTATAACATCTCCAACGCCGAAGGCTAGTCTCCGTTGCGATTGGCCGTCATGACCGAAATACAGGCTGGAGGACTATTATTATCCACTGTGCACAGATGCAGACTCCAGGCTGTTGCTAAGAAATTCCTAATAAAAAAGAAACGGGTTGCACTCCGGAAGTGCCGGCAGAAGTGAAAACTTGAATATTAACGTTGTGAATTTTTGATATTTTGGAATGCGGTCTACTCTCCCTCCGTCTTACGAATTTTCGATCAGGTCACGTGTCCTGACGCGAGCTCTGTCTAACGAATTTTCGATCAGGTCACGTGTCCTGACGTGAGTTTAACATTTTTTAGCCATCACAAAAAAAGTGCACGAAAGAAGTTTTCACTTCAAAAAAAAGGCATAAAACACTTAAGCATCATAGACTTATACTGCCTCAGTCACTTTAAGATGTAATGTAACGACAAAAACACTTTTAAGATCGTCCTAAAAAGTGTCACATAAAATTCGAAGTCGAGTCACATTTTCCTACAAAAAATGTTGAAAAAATATCTCACGGAAAAACAGCCTACTCAAAAAATATCCTTCTAATCAACCTACAGCGACAAATTTCGTTTTTCGGACGCTAGTAAACAAAATGTATCAGGGGCTCATCTTTTCACACAATTTGTTAAAGTCAGTCATGCCCCGTAAAACGAATGGGAGGGTTTAGTGTAACATGCACCCGCCGCGCCGATGTGTATACGAACTCGTGTTCGCTTCATTTGCGTTTCAGGGTGCAATTTTTACGGGTATTTCTTTATTGGATGAGCAGGTTTTGTACTAGCATTTGTGTCTTTTAGGTTGAAAGTTAGAATAGTGTTTTGAAGTGAATACTTTCTTAGACGCACTTTGCGCGTTTTCTAAACTTGTCCGTCAACGAAGATATAGGCCCGCCCGAAAGTAGTTACGCGTCAGAACAAGTGACAAATTCAATTTTTCGGACGTCAAACACATTGCGGAAATAGAGACCACTTGTCAAATTGTGTTGTCATTCATTTTTAGTTTAGGCGCCAAACTAATATGTCCGTAAGTGATACGGACCCCAACCCGCACTGGGTCAGCGTGGTGGATTACGGCCCACACCCTCTCTCTGAGAGAAGGCCTGTGTCACAGCAGTGGGAACATTAAAGGCTTATTATGTATGTATGTAAGTGATACGTAGTAGGAAACGGCCGAAGCTTCAGCCGAAAAACCGGATCTCATGCATAGGGAGTAGACCCCCTGAAGTTGCTCGGCGGGATAATTGCGTAACACATTAACAGTAACAATGGCGTTCCTTTTGACAGTTCAACAACATTCATTGCATTATTTACGTTGTTGAGGAGACAAATTTTTCGTACATTTGAAGCAATGGATTAGCAATATGCTTCAAAATTATTCAAAATGCTATTGATAGTGTTACTCAATTAGGGCGCAGGGCGGTGACGCTGAATCGGGTAACTCAGCTCCAGTCGGTCAGTGACGCTGAATCACATATATTCTGCGCTGAATCGCGAATACTCGGCTCCAGTCGTGAGTTTTGATTTTTATCTTGTAGTCATAACTCACCCTCTTTTTTATTGGTAGTTTAATGTCAAGACAGACTGGATACCCAATATATTGTACAATGTAAAGGCCTTTTTCATGTCACTTGTACATTGTTTTAGTTGGGCTTGTGGTTAAGCAATACGCTTGCCGCGGTTGGTTCGATGATGGATTCTTTACATATCAAGACCCATCCGTACCTCGGAAAGCAAGTTAAGCTGTTGAGTACGTATAGTTTTTATTATTTTTGTTGGTATATTGGCGTGGCTAGCTGACATATTGCAAGTAATTTAATTTTATGTTATGTGCTTTGTAATGTTTATTACTTAACGCCTAGTATTGTATAGTATCGAGTATTTTATAACTGAACAGACAGCTGTGCTGCTAGGGAGTTTGTTGCGCCACTTCTTCTTCCCAGCGATAGCACTAGGAAGTGGTGAAGGGCGGGCGTTTTTGGGGGACTTTCTTTTGTAATTTTGACGTTCGAAAAGTGCTGATTCTCAGTCTAATTTGAATAAATGACTTTTGATTTTGATTTTGGTCCCAGCTGTCACAATTCATGGATCTTTGACAGTTGTTTAGGGTCGTCCGAAACCCAACAGTCTTACAACCGGTCTTAACAAGAGGTATACGTAGTAAGTGGGTGGTGGAGGTCAGGCAGGCAATCGCTTTATGTAAAATACTGGTAGTCAGCTGCATCCAGTTAGACTGGAAGCTGACCCCAACATAGTTGGGAAAAGGCTACGCAGATGATGATAATGACTGGTACACATTTTTTTTATTTACTAAGAATGTATCTGTAATCTGGCGAAAACAATGTTCAACTACCCACATAATATAACCTTCTTAGGTACAGCATAAAAATCTTCATTTAAATTCCCTTTTCCACCTCTGAAACAAAACTAACCTAATAACATAGTCGAAACCCGAATCTGAGTACAAAAACAGCTTTCCACGGACAAAATCTATTAAAATCTCTCCAGTTCCCGAGATAAACATGCATAAACATACATACACTTTAGGTACCGTATCTCTAAATTAGCATAAACATCCTCTGCTTCTAAAACGCGAGCAAATTTTCCTCAAAAAAAGTTTGTCATACGACAAATTATATTGCGGATGATAGCACCCTAATTTTGTAATAAAGATAAGGTTCAGTTTGGCTTATCTGAATGTTTGTTTTAACTTGGTCGTTTGTTTAGTGGTGGGCTTTGAATTTTTTTGGAACAAGGCGAGTTGGTTTTTGCTGATATTTATTTAAATAGACTTTTATAGCCTTGTGTTATGGTTTATGTGAGATAGTAGAATATGTTGGACACACTACAATATTAATATTAAATCTAATACATGACCTTTCTTTGGTATTGTTCGTCGAATCGTTGAGCTCCTTAAGTCCTTAGTTGAGCTGCACGATTACTGACAAATGCGTGCACTGACTGGATAGGTCCACTCAATCTGTGTGGTTCTTTCCTCAACAGATAATTTCAGACACCAATTTACATGGTTCTTACAAGGTCTGACCAAGATTATGTCTGGACTTTAAAAGAGAGACCTCCGAGTTTGTTTCGGCCTTTCTTCTCAGACTAGTCAGAGAGGAAAGGCCGAGCTTCTAGTTTAAAAAAATATAATTGACGTGTTAAAGTGTTTGTACAGTCGGAAAAACTAATTAGTTTACATTTTATATGTGTGGGTGAAGTCATGGTTATGCATACAAATACTAATCATTCATTGATGTTACTGAATGAGATATCATATTTCGCATCATATTACTATAGCAACCTTGGCACAATGGTCTTTGGTCAGTGAACGAGAAGTCGTAAGTTCAAACCATGTGTGTAGCAAATGTCTTTTTCTTTTTGTATTCATTATTTTGTTAAAACAATACTTAAAAGTTGAATTTAAGTATAACAATTTGATCCCGTTCATGGATGAGTAATGAAGTTTGCAACATTTGAGATAGCCACGGAACTCTCAGGCCATTTTATTTTGACTGTTTAGAAAATAACAACCAATTAAAAAAACAATCCCCTATTTTATAAAAAAAATGAGCGTTCTTAGTTGTCAGTATACAAGTATTTGCATTACTGAGTTTATTGATTGCTACTCGTATTCGTGTGCGGATTTATTTCTGTGGAACCAACCATGCAACATTTATCAATGTTAAAAAAGGCAGAAATCGTTGGTCTGTATGAGCAAAACGTATATGTGAAATTGCAAGGCGCCTAATGATATCGGTGAGTAACAGTTTGATATTACGTTGATATTATATCTACTACAACTTAACTAACTCGTCTCACCTTTCAATGTTTACCTAGGAATAAATTAATGTACTTAACTCAAGTGTTATGGAATAAATTAATGTAACTTAAGTTATAATACCTACCTAGTTTTTTTTTGTCTAAGATGATTATGATAAAATTATAATATACTAGCTTTTGCCCGCGACTTCGTTCGTGTGGAATAGTGACTTCCGGCAGATTTTTGGTTTTACCCAAATAGTTCTTACTATTTATTTACATTTTTCCGATGAATTTTCAGTACTGAATTGATGCCGTCTCTTGACCAATAGATGGCGCTGTATGTCCGGAATAAATTTTATTTTTTATTTTATTTTTTGTAATAAAAACTATCCTATGTCCATTCTCAAGTTCCAAACTATGTCTGTACCAAATTTCACACAAATCGGTTCAGTAGTTTAGGCGTGAAGCAAAGACAGACAGACAGACAGACAGAGTTACTTTCGCATTTATAATATTAGTTTGGTCACACAAATCGGTTCAGTAGTTTAGGCGTGAAGCAAAGACAGACAGACAGAGTTACTTTCGCATTTATAATATTAGTTTGGATAATATCCTTGGACATTTCACACGCGCCATCTAGTCCCAAGCTAAGCAACCTAATGCTTGTGTTATGGTAACAAGATGGCTGATAAACTACTTATATACATTTTTTTTGTAAATACATACATTCTATAATCTGTATGTATTTACAAAAAAAATGTAATGTAATGTAGAAAAACACCTAGACTCAGAACAAATACAGGTAGGACTTACAAATATTTGTTCTGTGCGGGAATCGAACCCGCGACACGCAGCGCAGCAGTCCGATCGCTCAGCCACTGCGCTAACCGTGTTGTCAAACCCACCACCACACCTTTGCATAGTTTAAATTAATTAACTTGGTCTAGCCCATTTTTGACGGCACGGTTGGCGCAGTGGTTAAGCGATTGACTGCTGCGCTGCGTGTCGCGGGTTCGATTCCCGCACGGAACAAATATTTGTATGACCTACATTTACTTGTTCCGAGTCTGGGTGTTTTTCTATCTATAATATGTATGTATTTACAAAAAAAAAAAATGTATATAAGTAGTTTATCAGCCATCTTGTTACCATAACACAAGCATTAGGTTGCTTAGCTTGGGACTAGATGGCGCTGTGTGAAATGTCCAGGGATATTATTATTATTTTTGTCCCACTACGGCACGGGCATTTAGACAGATTAAAAAAAAAGCCTTCGAATAACGTAAATAAACATAGATTATAAAGTTTACTAATTATGTCAGTGTTTATTTAAAACATATAGGTATTTTAACTTATATGCGCATATGTATTGTATATAAGTAATATTAATTAGCTATATATATAAGTATATAATATACACAGTATATAAATATAGCAGGTATATATATTTATTAATTATAATAATAGCTACTATTATAGGTAGGTAAGTATTTTAAATACTGTTTTGCATCTACAGAGGAGAACCGTGTAGTTATGAATCCGCCGATATGCGGATTCAGATGTAGAACATCTTCGACGTGGGCCAAAATTAAAGGCAAATTCATCGGCTCGACACCACGACATCGTGGCAAGGCACAAGGCTCATCCCTTCTTTTCCACCCGCGTAACAGCAACAAGACACAATGCTTACAAACTGTGAGAAATCACCAACATTCAGTTTACGTTGCAGCAAGCCAGCGCGGAAGATTTTGCTGTCCACTGCGCACCAATAAATCCGACTACAATTTGCTAGGTCATACATTAATTTTAATTGGGAGTACAATGTGGTGATAGAAAACGAAGGTTTGCCGACTCATTATTAGTCGAATTTATTTTTATTAGTAGAGGACTATGAACCTTATTTTCACGAAATTAATTTAATAAAAAAAAAGAGTAAAAAGCAGTAAAACAATATTTCTCAGTTGGGTTCGAACTCACGTCGCGTCGCCTAGCTTATACCAGTAGCTATCGCAGACGCTTACACCAAGTAGCTATGGGAACCTTGTTATATTAGACTAAAATATGGGCTCATATTCGTGAACATCAGAATGACTGGCCAAAATGACCGATCAGCTTTAAAATATTACTAAAATCTAATACCTATTTGCTACTATTTGATACCTTTGTTTAAATAATTGGTACCTAATTAACAAGTGAGAAAATGAATTTACAAAATGGGCAGTCATTCTGATGTCAGAATGGATTCTTTCATTGTGAACCCGTTTATTTTATCTTTAACCGCGTGTGTATATTACGTATACCCAGCACACAATAATAATGACAGTTACCGATGTAAACTAATTAGCTGTGCCGTGTGTGTAAATCTATTTACATAAATAAAATAATTTATCATTTACTCGATCTGGAGTAATTGCTAAAGAAAGTTAGGGTCCTCCCTATGCCAGACGCACAGGCTGCAGGCATATCAAAGAGCCATAAAAACAAAAAGATAAAAGAATATTCTATTTATCTCCTATGCAACATTGTTTAACACTAGTTGTTTCACCCCGGAACCTTTGGTAACTTTTTCTTGTATACGGATCATCACCATTTCAGACGAAAGACCTCCACTGTTGGACATAGGTTCCCCACAAATTTTGTGGGTAGAAATTTTATGTTAAAATTTAGCAGTCAATTACACGGGATAACGATTGCATTGGATGTTAGATGTAGCACAATCCTGGATGTAAACATACAAAATGGCTGCGAGGTTTTCAGCTGGCGAAACGTGGGTGTAATATAGGTACAGTCACGAGCACGAATATGTCAACACTTGGGAACTTTCGATTGCGAGTTTTTCGTGAAATAACGAATGCAACGTTAAAATACGACACATTACATAAATTTGTTTTTGTATGTGCTAACAATAGTTTTTTAAGGTTTTTTGTGTTACTAACAGTATATGGACTTCGTCTGAAATAAATTTCTTATTACCTATTATTATTACTATAAACCTATGGGTTCAAAAATGCTATGTTGGTAACAACATAAAATTTCATTTAAAAATAAAGGAGTAAATCGCTTTTGAATAAACTGTGTATACATACTTTTGTTCGTGACAGTACATGTCTGCCTAATCCTTGGGGAATACAGGCTAATGTTATGTTAAAACAGATGTTGCTTATATATAATGATGAAGATGAAGAAGCGACTTTGAAAAACTTTCATTATTATGATCATTTCAGCCGAAACACGTCCATAGGCTAGACATAGGTCTCCCCCAAGGACCACCACTTCGACCAGTTCTGTGTTTCCCGCATTCAGAGGATTTCTAAAGCCTTCACAAGGTCATCGGTCCACCTTGTGCAGCGGTCGCCACCTACCGATAACAACGAGGAAATACGGGCGGAAAGACTTTTGAAAATTAGGTATTTGAAGAAACTCTGCCCTCTCGCCTCTGCCTATCGCCCTCTAATTCGTGCGATAAGGACAACTGCAGATCCGACTGAATAGCCTAAGTAAAAAGTCACATTTTCGAGGTTTGGCTCTCGCCTATTTTCTCCACCAATATTGAACCAATTTAAAAGATATTTTATAAACTGGATAAGAAGGATATATTCTGTGTCGCCATGTTTTCTTTTTTTCATTAATAGTTGTCAAATTTTTACCCTCTGTTAACAGCGGTCTAAATAGGCAATTTTGAGCATTTTTTGAGGGTTCTAGTGCTTATAAAAATAATGTATTATCAAAAAGGAAAACATAGGGACATACCAAGTAACTAACATTTATTATTCTGCAAAAAATCATAGCCATATGGTAATTAACCAGAAAGAAAACAGGCGAGAGCGTCTCTATAGAAAAACCACCACCCGCGTTTCCTCTTAAGCTAGAATTCTAGAATACAGTCAACGAGTTTGAAAAATATCATCGAAATCTATAAACAGTCAAGCTTTAACATAATCAGTTTTTAATGTTCCCGTAGCTGGAACACAGGCCTACTATCTATGAGAGGGAGTCAAGCTTATTGACGTGAAGATTCCGAGCCCAGATAATTTACGTCTATAAGACGCATATTCGACGTGTTTCCTCGTTAATTAGGTTTCCATAACACCCGTCATTTCTATAGATGTCTAACCCAAAACATAATTATTATCTGTCACCCGCATGCAGTGATTACGGAGCCAATTAATTATTTTCTTATCAACAACTCAATCATCTATTGCATGACGAGACAATAATTGAATATTAGAAGCTGTCAGTTAGATTCTGTATTGGATTGTGTCTGTGGTTTTAGTCCCGTCCTAGAGATACTCGTATACCTATATGTAAAAGTATTATATGTGTTAGCCCAGGGTATGGTCTATCCGTATCAATCAATCCACCTGGCCTATTCCGAACTATGTTAGGGTCAGCTTCTAGTCTACTCGGATGCAGCTAAATGCCAGTATTTTACATGTAGCTACGATACCCCTTGGTAAGACTGGTTGGCAGTATTTTCCAAGTCACAGAGGGTTCGAGATATGTTTGTTTTTTTTTTAAAAACGTTGCCCCACACTAGGAATTTCTCCTGTATCGTGGGTGCGTTTACAAACATTTAAACTCACATGCACAAACAGCCAGACCCGGAACAACTACTTGTAGGTCATAGGTACAAATATTTGTTCCGTGCGGGAATCGAACCCGCGACACGCAGCGCAGCAGTCAATCGCTTAACCACAGGGCCAACCGTCTCGTCAATATGTAATGGATGGTCACTCATCTATGAACCGACCGTGGCAAGGGTAGCTTAACGGACGCTGTTGGACGCTCTAAAAGAATAAATATTAACCTTATTGGTGATGTTCTTCAAGAAGGTCAGGTGCGCAGTACTCGCAACCGGCGTGCGTGTATGACCAGAAGGTCAATTCTTGTAATTTAAAACGTTCAAAATCTGGTCGCAGTCTCATCTCGGCGACAAAAAAATGACAAAAACTTGTCAAAATGTAGGGAAATTAGAGGTATTTTTGACAGATTGACACAGAGATCAGACTGTGAACGTTCTTAAAATTACGAGAATTGCCCCTCTGATAATGAACGTAAACGAAAAAGAGTATGTAATGATCGTAGCAGGTAGCGTTCTGTCTAGTTTCTGCCTACCCCCATGCTCACATGGGGGAAGGCGTAAGTTTATATATGTATCTGATATCTAAGTTCGTACAAATACGAATACAAGACAAGGAGTGGAGAAATCAAGCTAAAATATTCCCCACACGAAACTGAATCAAGTGAAGTTAGAGAGACGAAAACACAACAATTAGAAATTATTCTAAACAATTGAATGTAACTCGAGTCCGATGCAAATCAAGTTATTTAAGTTAGTAATCGTACTTCTATTGTTTCGAGTTATATTTATCTGATTGATTTAACTGTCTTGTCTGGGATGCAAATGAGTTTGTTTGTGTTGTTTTAGGCTCATTTTTAAACGATACTTTAGGTAAGTGTTGGTTTTTTTTTTAACTAGGCTACGCTGTTCCACTCCTGAACAAAGGCCTCCCGTCACTTCACGATGTCAGTTCACACATGTATCGCGAACCGCGACCGCGCCTCCTCCTACCAAACTGTGGGCCCCAATAGCACAGAACCCTGCGAAGAAGCCCTGAGACAGTGAGAGGAGGGAGTGGGCCTTAATCTACCAAGTCACATGTTTTAAATTTTTTGGTTCTAGAACATGTTTTCTCACGATTTTTTCCTTCACCGTTTTGAGAGCAGTGGTGATGAAATTATTTACACAAAATAAATCGCCAGACTGGGTTCAAACCCACGACCTACAATTCGTAAGTTGGGGCTGTTACCACTGACCCACCACTGCTTTATACCAAAAAATAAATAGCCTTTAATCAAAACACGAGTAAAATAAACCGAAAATAAACACAAAAAATTGTCGGAAAAATCAGGTTTTCCCATCACTACGGCGAACGTCCGCAGGTAAGGGACACAGGTGTCTGCAAAGTTCATTAAATGAACGTTTTGTACTCGCACAATTAAGTATTCTGTTAAGTTCGTTGAAAAATGTGTTGAGCTCAGCTGTGGTAGGTACTGAGGATTTGTGTAAAGATGGCAGGTAGGAGGGAAGGTGGAAGAATGAAGGCTTTTTTCGTTGGGGTTTAAGGGCCTGGCTGTGATTATTGAGTGCTTAGAGGTGGGTTTAAGCAAAACAGTTTGGCGTTTCGAAAAAATTTTTAGGGTTTCTCACTTCCGAATGAAAACACGGAATCCTTATGAAATTTGGAGGATGCACATCTGTGTCCCAAACACGGACATGTAACGTAAATAAATGAACTTTGAATATGAGGGTTAATTTTGGGAGGCAAATAAGAAAAAAACAAAAGTGTTTCAAAGCGTACCATGTGATAATATCAAATGAAAGGGCGTGCTGTGAGGGTCCCAAATATGTTTTATTATTATTTAAAAATAAAGTAGTAGTTTTAAAGTTATATAAGAAAATACATGAAAATTTACCATTCCACCCCCATCTGAGCCTAAAATATTGCAAAAATATTTAAAAAAAAATGTTCTATACAGGAAGTTCTTTAGATTACAGGAAAAACTAAAAGAAGTCTATGGTCTTAAAATAACGTGGTAAATCTCTCAAAAACGGGCGTACAAACTTATATTTGCAATTGGGATGACTGTATTGGAGAACATGTTTTTCAACTAGAATGTTAAATTATCCTAACTACGGAACCCATCATTATGCGTGGTCTGACACGCACTAGGCCAGTTTTTTTAAATAAATGAGTAGATTAAATTGTGTAGGGTCCCGATTACGTATTTTCCTCCTCTAATTTAAAAGCACCCCCTCTAATTTAAAGACATAACAAATTCCATAATTTGTTGATGTTTTTAACTTAAAAATTACAAAATGAAAATATGTTCTGAACTTCTGAGGATATGAAATTCGAGGATGTCTCCTTGTTAGTTCCTTTTAGTAATCAGCGGGTTAATTGCGTAATACACCAACAGTAGCAAATGGTTTTCATTTTGATGGTTCAACAACATTCATTGCATTATTTACGTTGTTGAGCAGACACATTTTTCGAACATATGAAGCAATGGATTCGCAATATCTTTTAAAATGATTCAGATTGTGATTGATAGTGTATAACGCAATTAGGGTGCAGTTACCGTGTTCGAATTCCAGAGATAATAACTTAGAAAAGTGTAAGGTAAACGCAGAATTCGGCGGTTCCATATTGTAAACCTTTGTAGCGGCATTTACACTGCCACATGTGAACTACGCATCATAATGACGTCACGCAAAATCCTGCATCGCGCAAGCAGAGTTTACCACGCAACTAGCATACGCAACGTCCTAACATCAATCATCGGGGCCGTTGTCCAATAAACACGAAATCCGTCTGGTCAGAGGATCCTCCCTTTTCTATGGAGGATGAGTGGACTTTACACCCTGTTCCTCATACATCTATACCTTCATATAAAGACGGCTGTCTCTAAATGACTACCTCTGCTACCCCGTACGTGATTTTTATAGAACCTCATCAGGTACACACGAATATAGGCCATCCCCTAATAGAAAACGACGCCGCAGCGCTGTCTACAAAATTTCAAATTGAGGAAAAAACGTGTTATCGTAAAATTTCGAGAAAACCCAGGATTATTGAAGGCCCTTGAATAATTCATGAACAAAATATCACTGATTTCAATTTGTAACAACTAAATTTGATTGTTTTTTCCTACGCCATCATCGATTCTTCTTATAAAATATTCATTAGGCGTGACTGGTAGACACTAATTGAATGACTACTTTCTGTTGAAAATACTTGAGAATCGCAAAAAAACAGGAATGGACGTTTCTGTGGGGCTCTAGAATGAGTTCTGTCAGGTTTGCTCTTTTGTTTTTGGTTAAATTCAATTTGAATGCTGATTGGTTACGAAGACGAGGGAGTTTTGTCTCTGGTTGATGGCGCACTACTTACGTGAATAGTCTTTTTTTTTAAGTTTTAAATGATAAATGATTTTATTTTTGTAAGTAGGTTTGTACAAACCCTTTTACATGTCAATCATATTTTTTTTAAACTAGATGAGGTCGGCGTTTCCTATCTGACTACTCTGAGAAGAAAGCCCGAAACAAACCCAGAGGTCTCAGTCTCTTTTAAATTCCAGACATAATCTTGGTCAGATCATGTGAAGACCATGTAGACTTAGATTATCTAAACTACATCTAGATTTTACATTTAAATATTCAATTGACATTAAAATAGGTAAGTAACAGAACCGATATTTGCACCCAAAATGTGATTATCGACCTTCGTACACCGCACATTGGTAACAATTTGACATTGACAGCACAATGTCGTATCAGTAAGGAGTTACGAAATGCAACGTTTCAGCTCCACGTTTAAATTACGCTAGCCACTAACCTCTGAAGTCTCTGTAGATAACTTCACCTTTAAAACATAAACCAGAGGGGTAATTCTCGTAATTTTAAGAACGTTCACAGTCTGATCTCATTCTCAATCTGTCAAAAATACCTCCATTTTTAACAAATTTTTGACATTGACTGTCGCTGAGATGAGATTGCGACTAGATTTAGAACGTTTTATTTAGGAAATTGGTCTTTTGAACACAACAGCGCTCCATAGCGGCAAAAATATATCGCATCTGGTCATTAGTAAGGACACCGACCTAATCGCAAGCACGTCACTGGTGCCGACTCCCTTGTTCACAAACAAAACTAAATTTAAGTTCAGTGCATCTTTTTCATTCTATTTCATTAAGAAAAGGATAGAAGATAAATATTAGTTTAGTCCTGTCAAATTAAGGTACTCCATAGACAGTTTAGACGTGATTCAAAACATGACTGATAAAAATACATACGTCAATTTACGTCGGGCGCTGACTAATTTGACAGGACTCTTTGTGACTTCGCCAGTTGCACCGATTTGCCACTGGCGATATCACAAAGAGATCCTAAATAAATTAAAACCAAAATCTACACAAATTACCTATCCACCTCATTCCCATAATCACAATTATTCCAAGAGAATGGTCACCAGCGTCCACCTGCATTCATATCACATACACCGATCAACCATACGCTTGTCCAGTGATTATGGCAATAATCCAAGATCTTGGAGCCAGTTTTGAACGAAGATTTTCTTGGCGTAATATTGGCTGATGAATTTAAAAACTGAATTGTGGCAAATTAAATGATTGGTCGCTTTGCGTGCCAAAAGGGGATAAGTCGTGATTTTTTAAAACCTTGACAATTCAAAAGTGCCTGTAATTCGTTAATTCGTTAATCTATACTTATAATAAATCTGTAGAAGTGAAAATTCTGTACATTGAAAATATCCAAAAAATAAATGGCAGGGGGTGTTACTTGACCGACACCGAACCCAAAAATGTGATTAAAAAAAATTTTGTCTGTCTGTCTGTTTGTTCAGGCATCACGCAAAAACTACCGGTTCGATTACGATGAAACTTGGTATAATTATTCTTTAATATCCTGGGCACCACACTGGGTACTTTTTATCCCGGAAAAGTATATACAATAAAAAACAAACTTAATTTTGCGGTTCGATCCCTATACCCGATTACCACTGTCTGTACTGTACCAACCGCAAATACTAAGTTTGTCGTAGGTTGGGTCACCCGCAGTGGAGTTCATTTTTATTCCTTTTAGTTTTTAGAGTTATTTATGTTTATTTTTATATGAGTCGTAGGTATAGATTTTAATTTTAAAGTATAGGTAGTATATTTGATAGTGTACGTAGTGACCGTAGGTTATTTTATAATACTGTTAGGTAGGTTTAGTCATTCGTATAGATATTAGTTTTTAGGGATTTTGCTTATTTATTGAGTTTAGATTAGTTATCATCAGAAATACGTTTATTTAGGTAGATAGGTATTTAATTTTCTGTTATTGAGTTTTTTTTTTAAATTAGTTAGGTACTTAGGTAAAGATATCATATAGGTACCCTCTTAATCACCACTAATGAGACACAATTGGTTTTCTATTGTAATTAGCCACAAAGGGCCCGCGACATAGATAGCATTCTGGGGAAGCACATACATTTTATCCTGTTAGCACGTTCCCGTGGGTAAATTTCCGACATCCACGCGGGCGAAGCCGCGGGCAGAAGCTAGTTTGAAATAAATGCTTTGAATTTGAGTCTAATGGAAGAGGTATAGTCAGCATTGTTATTTTAGGTGAATTTACATACATAGTGACATAAGAGAAGAACTCATGAAAATGAACCACTTTTACGAAGAGAACCCTGAAATATGGAAGCATAAACAGAAATTTCTTCGAGGGGCTCATGGCTAAGTAATACCAGACGCACGGGTCAATCGATCAGGTTAAGTTACACTTTCCGCGGTTGGTCCGTTGATAGGTGACTATCTTTACATACCAATTCCCCTGCGTCCCTCGGAAAGCACGTTAAACCAACAGTCTCGGCTGTCGTTCGTGTATCCTTGACAGTCGTTACGGGTCGTCAAACTCAAACTCAACTCAAACTATTTATTTCAAATAAACCAATTACAGGCACTTTTGAATTGTCAAGTTCGGTCAGTCAAAAAGATGAAGCTAGTTGCCCATTCCAAAGCGTAGTAAGTACGGTACCTATGGAGAAGAACGGGCAAGAAACTCCATGGACACTCTTTTAAATCATAATAATATTGTTACAAAGTATTGGTTACATCATTAATGTTCAAAATTATGCACGTGAGAACGATGCAGAACGTTAAAAGCGTCCTTAATGAAAATATAAAAAAAAACAATTCAAATATTAAGTTAAATTTAAATAAGCCATGGCAGCAAAGAGTTGACCAATCCCTACTGACGGCGCCCGTTCACGAACATGACGCATAGATTAGCACCATTCAGCTCAACCCTCTCAGCTCCATTTTGAAGGGAGCTAAATGATCCAACACATGCGCCACCATCAGCGAGACATTAGAGTGAGCATGACATACTCTCAGGCACATTCAAGTCAATGAAAGACGTACCCAGTAAATGGTAGCTTTATAGTATGTACACTATGTACATACTATAAAGCTACCATTTACTCACATACGTTCTATGCAATTATAGAATACTAGGAGATTGAATTTATATAATGCAAAAATAGTTTTTTTTTAATCTTCAGCAGCTCCAACAGTATGTTGGTAGGGGGTAGGCGTGTGTGAAGTATTTTCAAATGCTAATCAATTTATTTATGCGTCCTGTGTATGTCATCAGAAGTCCGAAAGTCTGACAACCTGTAGGGGTATAGTATTATCCATTAACTGGGCTGTGGAGGTCAGATAAGCAGTCACTCCGGTTAGACTGGAAGCCGACCCCAACTTAGTTGGGAACAGGCTAGGCAGATGATGATGAGATATTATACACATATCTGCCTACCATTTCGACCATTACAGGCATGATGTAATGTTCGGTAGAATAGTATAAATTGGGCTTTTTATAAGAATGTTATGTAATTTATAAGATAGAAGGCATAAAATAGAAATAACATCAGTCAAAACTCCAAAAGAGAAATAAAATTAATTCCACACTTTCTCGGATCGCTTATCAAACTTTCGCGTACAAGTGTAAATCGTCCCTAAGGTGTTATAAATACGCGTTTTATTCATGAGCCTATCTCCACAAAATTAATGCGTTCATCACTCACGTTAAAGTTGAAACACACTTTGTCGCGTTTTAGCGAATAACGTAACGTACGTGTGTTATAAATTGCCTTAATCGTGCCGTGAGCCATGTTTTCGGAGGATAAAAATAGGTATATGTGTAGCTTTATGTATGGTTTCTGTGAATGTGGGGGGAGGTAAAGGATTAAGGCTCGTGTGTATAGGGCAGACGTATTTATTGCTAAGTGTTTGTGATGAGAAATCTAGTTTGTCTTAGGGAATTGTCTTGGTGTCTATTTTAAGTGTATTTGCAAAAACAATATTTGTTGAAATAGGTAATGTCTTTTGAAAAATCTAAGCATTACGTTAGACAGATTTTAAAACGGCAGTACCTATCAAAAAAAAAAAAAAAATTTGAAGATTTTAACAGCCGCCATCTTGGATTTTTATTTTGACCTCACTTTCGGCTACAGCATCCTTGAAAACCATAAAAAAAAACGATTTCTATCTCTTTCTTTTATTTATAATAGAAAGTCGCATGGAGCATAACGCTTTTTCGTTACGTGACGATTTCTACCAGTTTACTCCTACCGCAAGCCGCGTTAAAGACTTCGTTTCAAAACTAATGTACAGACGCCAGCAGGTCAAGCTACCCGAAACTGTCAAATTTTCCCAATCAACCTTGAACCTTAATACTTTAGGATAAAGTTGAAAATTTATTAAAGAAATTTGACAGATTGTAGTAGCTTTATGTGCTGGCGTCTGTATTGATTTTGCATTCTTTGCCTCTAACTACAATATAGTGCGGCTAGCTGCTTTACAATCATCATCACCTGCCTAGCCTTTTCCCAACTATGTAGGAGTCGGCTTCCAGTCTAACCGGATGTAGCTGACCCCAGCGTTTTACATAAAGCGACTGTCTATCTGACCTCCACAACCCAGTTACTGGGTATTACGATAATAGCAGCTTTACAATATATTTCAGATAAACTTCATGTGTAACATTTGAAAATAGTATTTCTGTTCACCTTTCCTATAAATAAATCACCGCCAGTCCTACCCCGCTAAGCACCATATTCCTATTCTATATATAGCACATCGCTGCACGTCGCACGCCCGCTTAGCTTTCTGTGTCGCTCTGCCCTGCCGTGGCAGGCCATGTGGAAATGTTCTCGCTTTCAAATGAGTGTGTTGTGAGGGGTGAGAGGTTGGGTGTGTGTTGTATTGTGGAAATAAAATAAGATTTGTAGGTATATATAACACCAAGCTTGTGTTCCCTAAAGGGTCAGACAGAGGTGTATATATTATGAACACCCACATTTCGTCGGCTGTACAGATTTCGGTCTTTTCTTCTATCTTTGGATGCTGACCCCAACATAGTTGAGAAAGGCTAGGCAGATGATGCTGATTATTTAAATCGAACTAGTGCTTAGTTCTATGTGTAAATAAGTACTATCTGTGTCTCGCTGTTTTACCCGCCGTTTAATATAAAAGAAATCGGGTCCGTAAATTTTATTATAGGAATCTACCTACTTTCTCTCGGTCTCGCTGATGGTGGCGCATGTGTTGGATCATTTGGCTCCCTTCAAAATGGTTGAGCTGAATGGTGTTAATCCATGCGTCATGTTCGTGAGCGGGCGCCGCCGTCAGTAGGGACTGGTCATCTCTTTGCTGCCATGGCTTATTTTAATTTAACTTAATATTTGAATTGTACTTATTTTTATTTATTTTTTTAACTTTTCATTACGGACGCTTTTAACGTTCTGCATCGTTCTCACATGCATAATTTCTAACATGAATGATGTAACCAATACTTTGTAACCATATATTGATTTAAAAGAGTGTCCATGGAGTTTCTTGCCCGTTCTTCTCCATAGGTACCTACGCTTTGGAATGGGCAACTAGCTTCATTTTTCTGACTGACCGACAATTCAAAAGTGCCTGTAATTGGTTTAATTGAAATAAATACTTTGAGTTTGAGTTTTGAGTTTTCAAAAATAATTTGGTAGTAAAATTGGTAGGTGCTGTGTGTGAAACCTTTCCACCCTACAATAGGCTCACAAAGTTAAATTCCGCAGCACAATCTAATTAACCCCTAAATATATCAACTGTAATAATTATATAATTCTACTATTCGGTTGAAAACCACATGGTAATTATAATGTGCCATATGTGCGAGTAATCGACTAATAACGGTATTGTTGTTGTGACTATATTAACTCGATTAGGGGGGTTTAAGGAAGGGTTATGTTTGGTTAAGATCGTCATATATTACAATAGGAAAAAAAATGTATTTACTTTTAGTTAAATTTGGTTAATGAGGGGCTTGTGGCTAAGTAATAAAAGCTGCACGGTTCGATCTATGCTTGCCGTGGTTGGTCACACCACAAAAATACATAGCATAAAAAATACATTAAACACTACAAAATATACAATGGGCGGCCTTATCGCATTACTGCGATCTCTTCCAGGCAACCTTAGAATGGACAGTGATTTTCCTGGACATAAAATGGGACTGTCGTTGGTGCAAATATTACGTATAAAATACTCTAAAATAGATACACAGATATATATGTCGGAGAAGGTATGTCTGTCTCTCGTTAACATCAGGCATAATTTAATTACTGTGGGCGTACTATGGGTAGTGTTGGTTTTAGCACCATAGAAAAACGGTTTGCAGTTCAAATCAGATTGTAATTCACAAACAAGTTAGTCACACCAGCGAATCACACACTGTAGGTACACATTTAACGATACGGAACGCGACAGTTTCTAAATACATGTTGTTTTTACGATGTCCAATGTTTCGATGATCCCGAGAGCTCACACCGTTCTTGTAGCTGTAGCTCTCCGTCCATCCCCACGAACTCAGGCTAGACTCTGTCTAGTGCCACGAGATGGCGCTAGCGTTCCGAATAGTCAAACAAATGACTCCGACATATACATATCCAAAATTATAGATACATAAATACTTACATACTAAATATATAAGCAACGAAAAATAATATTAATATCCCTGGACATTTCACACAGCGCCATCTAGTCCCAAGCTAAGCAACCTAATGCTTGTGTTATGGTAACAAGATGGCTGATAAACTACTTATACAGTGTGTAACGGAAGGGGGGTATCAACCCTGAAGGAGGTGAATGTGCTCATGAAACTCAACAACTTTCCCCAAAGAACATAGGTCGAAATATGAAAAAAAAATTTGGCCCTCCCATAGTAAATCAATCAGCTGGTAGTCAGTTTTGTAAGGGAGGGCCAAATTTTTTTTTCATATTTCGAACTATGTTCTTTGGGGAAAGTTGTTGAGTTTCATGAGCACATTCACCTCCTTCAGGGTTGATACCCCCCTTCCGTTACACGCTGTATACATTTTTTTTTGTAAATACATACATATTATAGATAGAAAAACACCCAGACTCGGAACAAATACATGTAGGTCATACAAATATTTGTTCCGTGCGGGAATCGAACCCGCGACACGCAGCGCAGCAGTCAATCGCTTAACCAGTGCGCCAACCGTGCCGTCAAAATAAAAGAAGACTGTAGATGATTGCAGTTAGGACAACAAGATCACAACGACAAGACAAGTAGTGCTCCTTTACGAGTCTTTTGAACACTTTAACCTTATATCAACTGGCAATGCATTAAACAAACGAGCGCCTTACGTGGACCATGTTTACATATCAAGAGCCGGCTGTCATGTCGATGTCGATCTTTGACAGTCGTTACGAGTCGTCAGTAGCCCGAAAGTCTGACAACCAGTATTACCAAGGGGTATCGTATTACCCAGTCACTGGATTGTGAAGGTCGTATAGTCATTCCATGTACAATACTGGTATTATCCAGCTGCATCTGGTTAGACTGGAAACCGACCCCAACATATTTGGGAATGGCTAGACAGACTGCTTGACAAAGAAATTAAATGTAACATGCCTAAGTGCTAAGCTAAGTGCAAACTGTGCAAAGCTAAAAGAAAAAATAATACACGGTATGCTTCTTCCTCCCTCTTGGCGGTATGATTTATATCGGAAATCTAATGACGTGGTGAAAAAATCACCAGTCACTTCTCGAAATTCGTCTTCTACGAATGACATATTTAGGCCTCCCACTTCTTATCGCCTTCCCTAACTTTAACAAGCACAAGTACAAACAAGACCAAAACTCAAATATTTAATTAAAATCCCAAACTTTATTAGACTACAACAATATTTATTTGTTCCAAACTTTGTCGCCAATTAAACTTGGTCCTAACTTGGCTAAGGGTCGCGGCCGGTCGAAAAACATCACTATTGACACCGGCAATATGTCTGCCTGCCAAGTTGGCGGGTGATTGCCAAGCTTGGCAGAACTTGGCCCGCTTGGCGAACTATTTGGCGTTGATACGGTTCGGTTTGATTGATCACACTTTTATAGGTTGTTTTATTAAAAGGGGGTGTGAGTGTGTGTGTGGGTGTGAGGGTGTGTGTTGATGTATCGGTGCGAAGTTTTTCGTTTATTATATTTTTAAGGGTTTTACTTAAGTCTTTGTTTTTTGTTGTGGTTCTTTGGAACGGGTTAAGTTGCATTTTTGGGAGAAGCTTTGTGTCATCAGTGGAATTAAAAAGTGATTAAAGTGATGCAGAGGGTGGCCGTCCCTTGGTCCCAACTTAGTTGTGAAGTAAAGTTAGCTAGTTAAGTTACATTAAATAGAGTGCCTACCAACTTAATCACAAATAAAGGGTAATTAATAATGTTAAGGATACTATCGATTCTCTTTCAAAATTAAGTTTTTTTTTCGTATTTTAATATCACTTACGATTTCTGAATCACGTTCTAGTTTTAAAACAGCTAACTATTACCTGAAACAAAAATAAACATAATTGTTAATTTTATTCAGCGATTCATTTTATTAATACTTAAAACTAGCTGCGCATGAGGTTTCACCCGCATAAGTTTCGGGGAATATCGGGATAAAAAGTGTTCTATATGTTAATCCTGGTTATATACCATATGTGTGCCAAATTTCATCCAAATCCGTTCAATAGTTTTTGCGTGAAAGAGTAACAAACATCCATCCATCCATACAAACTTTCACGTTTATTATTATAGTAGGATTATCATAAGCAATTTTTTTTTTCAGTAATTCTAAGTAGAAACCTGCATTCTAATTGCCACTTTCAATCACAATCCAAATCATTGTGAAGGATATTGTTAATCCATTACTTCATATGTTCGAAAAAATTGTCTGCTCAACAACATAAATAAGGTAATAATATAATATAATATCGCTGGACATTTCACACAGCGCCATCTAGTCCCAAGCTAAGCAACCTAATGCTTGTGTTATGGTAACAAGATGGCTGATAAACTACTTATATTCCTTTTTTTTTTGTAAATACATATATATTATAGATAGAAAAACACCCAGACTCGGAACAAATACATGTAGGTCATACAAATATTTGTTACGTGCGGGAATCGAACCCGCGACACGCAGCGCAGCAGTCAATCGCTTAACCACTGCGCCAACCGTGCCGTCGTTGTTGAACTGTCAATATGAATGCCATTGTTACTGTTACGAGTATTATTCGTATATTTTCGCCGACGTGAGGTTTGTTACAAACATATCTGTAGACAAATTAGTAAAGAAAGATGGTGTTTTTGTAGAACTGCTCATGTTGGTCCTTTAAAGTTGGTCATTAAAACTTGGCTAGTTAGCAAACTTAAACTTAGGGTCGCGTCGGCATCACAATACGTTTGTTATGCGTTAGAGCGTCGGTTTTGCCGGTCAAATGTTGCCTATTTACCTCTTTTTACTTATAATATACATAATCAGCCTATAACGTTCCCACTGCTGGTGCACAGGCTTCCTCTCAGTGAGAGGGAGTGGGCCGTAATCCACCACGCGGGCCCATACTTATAATATAGCTTCTGCCCACGACTTATTCCCTTGATTTACCCCGTCAGTCGCATCGCATTGCCTGTCGCGTTTTAAGTATGTAGAACCGCCAGCAGGTCAAGCTACCCAAAACTGTCAAATTTTCCCAATCAACCTTGAACCATAATACAATAGATATAAAGTTGAAAATCTATTAAAGAAATTTGACAGATTGTAGAAGATCGATGTGCTGGCGTCTGTACACCATATGAAGTGCAGACATAAATATAGAATTTTTACATAGGGCGGTCTAATGGGTATTTCTTCGTTTACGCTTAGGAGCAGAGCAAAAAAAAATTCTTTGCTCGACTCCTAAGGGCCCTAATGTGGTGTTAAATAGCCTTCCTCATGGGCTATCAAATGAAAAATATTTTGTCAAATCCCACTAGTGGTTCCAGATATTAGCGCGTACAAACAAACAAACTCTTCAGCTTTATTATTAGTCATCATCTGCCAAGCCTTTTCCCAACTATGTTGGGGTCGGCTTCCAGTCTAACCGGATGCAGCTGAATACCAGTATTTTACATGGAGCGACTGCCTATCTAACCTCCACAACCCAGTTACTGGGTAATACGATACCCCTTGGTAAGACTGGTTGTCAGACTTTCGGGCTTCTGACTACCCGTAACGACTGTCAAAGATCCACGAATGACAGCCGAGAACAACGGCTTAACGTGCTTTCCGAGGCACGGAGGGGTATCCGTATGTAAAGATGGTCACCCATCCACAGACCAACCGCGGCAAGCGTAGCTTAACCTGACCGATTGACCTGTGCCGCTGTTATTATTTAGCCACGGGCCCCTCTAGCTTTATTATTAGTATATATATAAGTTGCATTCGCTTTTAAACCTCACATTCTTTCACTATATCAATCACTCCGCTCGCACCACAATATAATACACCCCTAACCCGAAGAACTACAAACCTGTCCCCAAAAACAATAGCCTGGCGTGAAGATCACGTTTGCACGCTATATCTCCAACACCCCTTGTCTCTGGGCAATTTATTGCCTATATTTATTGCGTCCCGGTGGTTCACTTACAAACGTATGGTAGGCTGGATGTGTGGTGTCAGGTAAAGTCAGTTTGTAGGCGTCAATACGACATTTGAAAGACTTTACATACACTGCCTGCTATTTTCCCTCTGCTGGGATTCAGGTATATTTTCTGTGAGTGTGGACCATAATCTAAATATAAAAAGCGCTATCTACTCAAGCTCCTTTAAAAACCAACTGAAGGTTTCCTACTGAATAAGTGTCTTTATGCTGTTGAAGATCTATAAAGAAATCTGTGAAAAAAAAAAAACAATTCTGCTTTCCATCTGGCGGGATCGCAGTCAAGCGCTGGTCTATACCATTAAAACAAAAAAAAAAGAAATTCTTATATAATTGTGTTGTATTTTGTTGTTGTATTTAAATTTATGCCTTGTTGTAAAATTTTAATTTTCCATGTAATTTCAGATACAATTTATTGTTCATGAATAAATGACTAATGACTAATCCACAACAACGGAGGCCCAGTGCGGGTTTGTTTACGCCACGACAGGTCTTAAAATTTTTGGTTCTAGGACATGCCTCTTAACGAAGTCTTTCTACGTCCGTTTTGAGAGCAGTGGTGATGAAATAATTTGCACAAAGTAATGTGCATTCCTACAAAGGCTTCAACGCTGTCATATTTCGAAAGCACTTCGATTTCGAGGACTCTTCAGAATATTTACAAAATACCAATTTCAAGACCACATGAGCTTGATTTCGATGTCAATACGATCACTTATTGACTTTCAATTTCGATATTACGAGTATATTGAGCTGGACAAAACAAACGACCAGTGGTTCACTTTAGACCTGGATCGAAAGAGCTGGAAGTCATGGCTTGCCCAATAGTGGGATTATGCAGGCTAACATATAGGTAACAGTAACCAATATACTTTAAACCGAAACACAGCAACGCTGCTTGGTGGCAGACATAATTATGTATGGTGGTACGGTCAGCAACAAAAGTCTGTTAACACTACAGTTGTTTAAATCTTAATTATTGAGCAAAATATTCTTGAAAAACATGTAGTAATAGAATATTTAAGAGTAATTAACTCTTTGCTATTAGGTACATGAAATAGTGAAAACCAATGTATCCCATCATTTTATATCAATTTAGATGATTATGTAAAAGTAACAGAGTTAATCGACTTTTGTTGCTGACTGTACTACCATCATCACCTAATGAGATCCTTCACAAAGCACTCTACTACATAGTAGAGCTACAGTTGTACCTACAACTAATACCTTCAGCACACGATCCTATTAACAACAATCTCTATGATAAAGCCACATACACTAACTTAATCATAACTGATTCAATAGATATCCATTCCAGCTTGAATTATTAATTGATACAGCTCTGCTTAAACCTCTAACACCAACCAGATTGATGAATTTTTAAATGGTTACTTTGTCATTTCAATTATTGTCGTTTAATAGGATTGGTACAAGACCTCGACAACAAAAAGCGCCTGTCTGTTCTGTACAAACGCACACTAGTCCTTTATAAACTACTACTGGCGCTTAAATGAATGAATCTCTAAAAATTTTGAGCTTCTAACGATGCACACTTTTAGCTGTAGATTGCAGTACCCTGACCAAACGTGTAAGGTTAGGTTGAAACAGCCATACAACGTGGCAATGCTGCCAGCCTTCTGTGCACTTTTCCTGTTGAGAGTGATGCGGAAGAATTTTTTGCGGCCCTATGAATCTCCCCCCAACCCTTTTAAATATACTTTTTAGCAATCAGTTTCACGACTGCTCGCTTATAGATAATATAAATATCATCTTGAAAATAAAAAAAAATAGAAATCTAAATAATATATTCTCTTAAGACTAACACAGTTTCACATGAATCACCTTGAAAGTCAACACAAACTTAAATACATGTGTTTGAGGCAAATATTTGCTCAATTCGAGTGCTCAATATTGACTGATACTCAATGTTCCGATGTTCGCTAAATGCTCAAGTGTTGCTCAATATCTTAGCGAGTTGTGTTAGTTAAGTTATTTGTTGTTCGAATGTTGTGTTTGCGAATGGAGTGGGCAGGAGTTCAAGGTTGAAGTGTTAGAAATCTATTAATGTAATATAATAAAGCTGAGGAGTTTGTTTTGTAGGGTTCCGTACCTCAAAAGGAAAAACGGAACCCTTATAAGATCACTTCGTTGTCCGCGCGTCTGTCTGTCCGTCTGTCAAGGCCCTTTTTCTCAGGAACGCGTAGAGTTATCAAGTTGAAATTAATATCAAATACAGAAATTAATATCAGGACTGTAATTCCTTGAAGTAATGAAAAAAAAAACTTCTAAGTCAACGCAATCAAAACATACAGGCGTTAATGTTCCGTTTATGCCGCATATTTTGACACTCGCAAGGGAATCAAAACCTATAGGGTAATTCCCGTTGACCTAGAATCATGAAATTTGGCATGAAGCAATATAGCACAAGTAAAGGAAAAAATCCAAAAACCGTAATTTTGTACGGAACCCTCGGTGCACGAGTCCGACTCGCACTTGACTGTTTTTTTTTGTTTGAACACGCTAGTCTCTGGAAGAGGGGCTTGTGGCTAAGTAATAACAGTCACACGGGTCGATCGAACAGGTTAAGCTACGCTTTCCGCGGTTGGTCCGTGGATGGGTGACCATTTGCACAAACCAAGACCCCTCCGTGCCTCGGAAAGCACGTTAAGCCGTTGGTCCCGGCTGTCATTCGTGGATCTTTGACAGTGGTTATGGGTCGTCAGTAGCCTGAAAGTCTGACAAACAGTCTTACCAAGGGGTATCGTATTACCCAGTCACTGGGTTGTGGAGGTCAGATAGGCAGTCGCTCCATGTAAAATACTGGTATTCAGCTGCATTTGGTTAGACTGGAAGCCGACCCCAACATAGTTGGGAAAAGGCAGGCAGATGATGATGACGCTAGTCTCTGGAACTACCAGTCGGATTTGAAAAATTGCGTTTGTAAATTGATATCCCAATTTTTGACGATCACATCACGTTACCACCCTTACACAATGAGCCTATAGCCGTCAACCGGGCACAAATTCAGACTCCGGGCTGCTTCTTTTTTTTTGATGAATAAACCCAATAACATTTTTCCCAACCCAGGAATGGAACCCAAGACCTCATGCTCAACATTAGAGTGACGTCTAGACCAACGAGGAAGATTTAAGAATGATTTCAACAATCACCTCGGGGAAACAGTGTTCTAGTACAGTCACCAAAAGAGATAAGTACCCAGCATCATCAAATATAGTTGAAGTTAAGAGACTGATAGGTGTTTTCGAATGAAATTTAATTTGATAAATGAACCGTTTGTTTTCTATTATTTAAATTAAATTTATTCAAAACATCCATCGATTTTTTACTAAACTTCAACTATATCCGACAACACTGGTTACTTATCTCCTTTCGTGACTGTACCTACTAAACCGTAAAGTTTTTTTTTATATTGATAGTCTTGTTTTTCTTTCCCAGCATACCAAACGTTTCCCTTATCAGTATATTTTTGTATTCTATCACAACTATATCCCCCGCAAGTTATGTTGGATGACAACAGGCTAATCCCTTAATATTTCTCTCCCTTTTCCTACACGATAAAATAAATATAAGTACGAAGAAATCGAATCCCGACATAAAAACACACGAAATACTATATCCACACTACAAATGGATATAAACGGGGAAAAAATATAATAATATTATGTCCTCAGACCTTAGGGTGTGGACACACGGTCCGTTGAATCGAAAATATTATGCTTAACACTTATCGTACACTACACCCTGTCCATTAGGTTGACTGTGTTTTGAAAGCTGTCTTAGTTAACATTTACATAATTTGGAATATGTACGTTACATATTCCAGATTACGTAAATGTTAACTTTAAAATGCGTAAGTAATAAAATAAATATCTAAACTGCTTTATCCTATTGAAATATCTTATTTATGGCTTCTTATAGACATTATAATACCGTACGTGTATCAATCAATGTATTGTATGTTGCTGCAATCACTAGTTCCATCTGTCAAGAAACCTACCTACCTAATGGACAGGGTATATATAATAATAATATTTATTTGACGTAAAAAAGTACACAGATTCAGCACTTGGTTTAAGCGTGCAAATAGCTTGGTACAACACTTATCTATTAGTCGGGTTTTAACTTTTTTTCTCACTCGTCGATCATTATTTTTTGTATAATAGTCACATTACAAACAGCTGGGGGCTTACTACCAGCTCTTATAGCAGGGCAGAAGTTGAACTCATCATCATCATCTGGGAAAAGGCAGATGATGATGATGAGTTCAACTTCTGCCCTGCTATAAGAGCTAGTGCTAAGCCCCCTGGAAAGTGAGGCTCTGGCTAGGAATTATTGTCACAAAAAACGAGTTTAATTTGAACTGTGGAGATTAATTTGAAAACTAAAGATGTAGGTAACTACTTTTTATACAAAGAAACTTCCTCACACCATTTGCTTTCGGACATTAATCAAACCATGCTTCGCAGTAACTATCCATTATCTACCTATTCGTGAATGTCTCAGGAGAGATTGCAATAGAAAGAAGGAAAAAAAAATGCTTTATAGACGGTAAAAGTCAAGACAAGTATACAGGCTGCCAGGGGCATCGACACGCAGCCTGTAATCATGAATTCAGTACATGATTCTGAACCCATGCGCTGAAAATTTACGTTTTTATTAAAAAAAAAACAGTTCCATATTCCATACATTTTGACCACGTATGTGCTTTTCTAAAATAGCTTTTTTAATAGTTTTTTTGGTAACCGACGAAAAACGTCTACGCTATAGGTCTAAAATCATTTGTGCTGATCATGGTTTGACGGCACGGTTGGCGCAGTGGTTAAGCGATTGGCTGCTGCGCTGCGTGTCGCGGGTTCGATTCCCGCACGGAACAAATATTTGTATGACCTACATGTATTTGTTCCGAGTCTGGGTGTTTTTCTATCTATAATATGTATGTATTTACAAAAAAAAAATGTATATAAGTAGTTTATCAGCCATCTTGTTACCATAACACAAGCATTAGGTTGCTTAGCTTGGGACTAGATGGCGCTGTGTGAAATGTCCAGGGATATTATTATTATTATTATTATTATGGTTACAGTTTGCGCGTCGATGTCCCTGCTATCCTGTATAATATTGGGTTAGTCGAAAGCAATGCTAAGCACTTGAGCCCATTTCTATCCATTCATTAGTTTTTCCAAAGTTGACAGAAAGAGTAAGTACCTATACATTTTTTTTATCAAAAACAAAAAATACACTATTTAGTATTATCAGCCGTTAGTGTCCCGTAGTGTCAAGGAGTAGCCCGGTCAAAATAGACATTAAAGGTTATATTAATTCGCATAAAGCTGAATCCTTGCCATCCTGTATTTTATCAATCGATAGAATGTACTCGATCAACTAATAGAACCGTGTGCCCACACCTTAATACGCGTGTTACCTCATAAAATATAAAAATTATGCGGCTGCCAGTAGGATACGTACTACGGGTGTCAGAAGCCAGGTGGCGGAATTTATAGTGTATATTTTAGTAGGAGTACAGGTGAGGAGGGTCTTGCATTATTATAGATTATGTCTGAAGGATTGGCAGTTACTTGTGTGTGGTTATGTCACACGGGGAAGACTATTGTTCATCGATATGCTATTTTGATTGTTATATAATATACTATCAAATAAAGCTGAAGACTTTGTTTGTTTTCTTGTCTGTTTGAACGCGCTAATCTCTGGAACTCTCAGTCGGATTTGAAAAAATCATTTTGCATTAGATAGCCCAATTCTTGAGGAAGGCTGTAGGCTATTTAACATCACGCTAAGGTCCTAAGGAGCCGAGCAAAAGCGAAAACGAAGGAGGCGTCGTAGCACGGACGGGCGATGCGATGCGAGGAGGTGGGGGTAAAAGAAATTTCACGCGGACGTATTCGCAGGCAGAAGCTAGTTTCATACAAAAGTGATCCATCAAGAAATTTAACTTTATCTAGTGATGTTTTGGCTTGATGTTGACGAACGAAACGGAAAATCTTGAGCAATAGACTGAAATGACGCTAAAACTTGCGATAAGGCCGCCCATTGTATATTTTGTAGTATGCCATGTATTTTTTATGCTATGTATTTTTGTGGTGTACAATAAAGTATATATAAATAAATAATAATAAATAAACTTTGAACAATACTTATACCTAGTGAAAGAATAAACTCATTTTTGAAATAGGCCTGGGAACAGATACTTATAAAACTGATATATAAGGTAAATGGTTTAAAAAAAATTGCTCTTTTCGGCAAGTCAATTGAAAACTAGGAATTCAAAAAAAAAAAAAAACTATCTAAACTAATATTATAAAGGGAAAAGATTTGATTTATTGTATGTTTGTTTGTTAAAACGGCTGAATGGATTTGGCACATGGGTAGACCTGGATTAAGTCATAGAAAACTTTATAATTATACCGATATCACAACGGGATCGAGACTTATGCGTGTAAAACCACGGGGCGAAGCTTGTATTTTATACATTTGACATCTCAAAGTTGCAGGCATCAAACCTAAAATCAGATGAAAGTCTTCAAATGGAAACGATTTGTAAGTATGGATTTCAGTTTACGCGGAATGCGAGTTTCCTGACTCCTGATAAAGCAATAAGTGTGAAAATGCCATGATAAAAAGTAACTGACACTCATATGGTCCCAGTGAGGGAGAATATTGAATGACACAAATCAAAATGATCACTTCCCAAATACTATAAAAATCTTCATTTACCTGACCCAAATGTCTTTGGAAGAAATGCCTATACATTTTCCCCTTTATTCATAAACCAGCCGCTACGATAAAGCTACGCTTGCCACGGTTGGTCCGTAGATGGGTGACCATCTTTACATACCGAGACCCCTCCGTGCCTCAGAAAGCACGTTAAGCAGTTGTTCCAGGCTGTCATTCGTGGATCTTTGACAGTCGTTATGTCGTCAGAAGCCCGAAAGTCTGAAAACCAGTTTCGTGTTACCCAGTAACTGGGTTGTGGAGGTCAGATAGGCAGTCGCCCCATGTAAAATACTGGTAATCAGTTACATTCGATTAGACTGGAAGCCGACCCCAACATAGTTGGGAAAAGGCTAGACAGGTTGATTGATTCATAAACGTTGCTCAAAGTTAAGTGGTGATTAGCGACTGTTTAACCACATATTTTTGACGTTTAAACGTCACTCAATTTTAAACATCGTTTATAAATAAACCCCTTTATACATAACTATATACATAAAAAAAGAACTGTTAAACACCTCAACCACTAAAACACCACTAATTACGACCTACACAGAAACCTACTCAAATAATTAATTACAACACCTTTACAAATGCAAAAAACCCGAACCCAAGCGTTTATTACAGCCATTGTAAGCCTGAACCCATTGGTTTGAGTTTGATCACAATAAGTACATACCTCTGCCATTGTTCCCGACGCTACCCTCTTCAGAAAGGGCGAGACACGGATAAGTAATCAATGGAGTCACAATGTGAGGTTGAACGGGGCGAAAATGTCTTTGAAGACGTTGATTGGTGAATTAAAACTTGTGAAAGAGTAATTCAAAGGGATATTGTTGAAGTTTCTGAAGTTTATTGACAGTTGTCTTCCGTGAATAACTCAAGCGTAGGTATCGCAATATTTACTTAGTGACGTGAATAACTCAAGCGTAGGTATCGCAATATTTACTTAGCGACGTGAAACTCCATGGAGTCTAGTAACAATAGATAATTAATTGTGTCTTATTAGTCGACGTTTGGTAATAATTATGTTATATGCGTATGTAGTCAAATGCTCCGGTGATGTGTTTTATATAATAATAATAAGACATTCATTTCAGACGTAGTCCATATACTGTTAGTAACACAAAAACCTTATAAAGCTATTGTTAGTACATACAACAACAAACCCACAGAAAGAAATAAAAAAAAATTGAGAGGTATCAAGGAACACCCGGATGGAACGAAGTATAACTGGCTTGCTTTCTATAAGAGAGAGAGAGAGGGACAGACAGAGAAACACGCGCACGCCGCCGCACGGCTTACAACTATAGCAAAAAGTGTCGTTCCAACTCTTGGTCTTAATTTTTTCCGTCTAGCCCCCTTTCGCAACGCGCGATAAGTAACTTCGTTCCAAAAATCACAAATAGACACTGCACAGGAGTGCCAGTTTATGCCAAGACCTGGTGCACCACCCACAGTGTGTAGTCGTATCCAGTGCCGCCACATCGGCGAGTCCCAGCGGCCTACGAAAACGCTCGAGCTGGCCCCTAAGCGCTTCATAAGAGACGCACAACGCTTTCGCATGATGGCATGAAAACCATCCACGCTTTTCACAGCAAACATTGCTGAAGCGCTGCCAGTGAAGCGGCAGAGTGTGCGGCAATTTTTTTTTTTAACTTTACACTGTGATACTTCAATTTGAGTTGGTATTTGACAAAAAAATGTGATGTTTAGCTTTTTAAAATATGACAGGAGAACGCATCACTATTCTGATGGGTTTTTTAGCTTTACCCGCACACATGAGGCATGTGTAACATAAGATTACATACAATATCGGTGCGTTTTAATATTATTGAATTAATACGAGTGAACCGGTCGACGTGAGGTGCTTGGGGCATGTATCCAGTAGTGGACGTATCTCGGCTGAAATGAAGAATGATAACGAGTGAACTAGTATGACTAGTATTAAAAAAAAGACAGGATATGAAATACCCTGATTGGAGAAAAGAAAAAAAATCATTGATGTTTTTGCATAAATAGACCAATAAGAGTGGAGATGGACAGACCACATGTTAATAAGCATTCAAGATAAGTGGAGTAAAGTTGTGACATAATGGTACCTAATGGTAAGTATATTGTTATGGTAAATGGGAAGATAATACAAAATATGGGAAGAGTAATTAAAGCTCACAGTGAGCCAACTTGGAGAAGAGTAGCGAAAGATAGGACATAGTGGAAGTTATTAGAGGAGGCCTTTGCCAAAGGCTCACTGAACTAAGAGACATTCTGTAAACTATAGAAAATACCACAACGCAAAGATGTTCAGAATAAAAAAAGGGCTTATTATTATTATAACAAGGGTGAACACTCCATTTACTCATTCCTCCATGGATCGAAAGGTCCCCTAGTACTTACAAAGGCGTTTTGCATTCGAGAGAGGGTTAATGAAAATGCTAATCTTTATAATAGGAATCGTGGCCTATCGGGTTGTGTGGAAAAGAACCGTCAAAATATTACGGTAGGGTTAAAATGTACTTCCTCTGTTTTTCTGTGTTTTTGTATTAAAGAGTTTTCCCTGTTATCTTATACCGAAGAAAGGTAAATCGGGAGTATGTAAAACATCTCATGATAAAACTCAGGTGCATTTTTTAGGTTTTTTGCTCAAGAACGAATCATCATCATCCTACATCAGTCCACTGCACGACATAACCCTCTCCAATTGCACGCCATTCAGCTCGAGTCTTGGCAACTGTCATCCAGCTCCTACCAGCCTTCCTGTGAAGATCGTCGCTCCACCTAGCCTGAGGGCGGCCGGCTAAAAGAAAAAAGCCAGAAAGACCGCTAAGCGAAAACAAAGTACTAGGGCGTAGGCGATGCGATGCGACGGGGTGGGTCTGGGAACATCAAATTTCACGCAGACGAAGTTGAGGATAGAAACTAGTATCACATAAGAACCGAGGCGAGCATAACTAATAAATATCAACTCTGAAACTAATTGTCTGTGTACAACAAAGAATATGAACTGAAAATATTACGTGAGGAATTTCAAATGAATTCCTTCACCATGGGGATGACAAATATTGTCAAATTCCTACCTCCCTTTTGACACATATCTTCGTTTCTCATTTTATAAACATCTTGTCAAATAGGCAGCGGATGTAATATTTTACAATTGGTATAATAAAAATGCCGAATAAATCTCGGAGTATAAAAAGTAATTGCACAGTATACGCAAAATAATCAGATAAATATTAATAAATGTGAATTTATGGGATCGGATACAATCGCTTCGAATTATGAATGTCTTTGGAAAGTTTTCATTCGGCCCCGTTTTTCAAGCTGTCACTATATTTTTGGGAGTCAAGTTTGAATAAGTTTGAGAACATTTATTAAGTTAAAGTTTAAGTGTTAAACAAATTACTGCAGTAGCGATGCGGATGATAGGACTTGGAGAAGTTATGGTGGATTTATTTCTGTTTTAAGCAGTGCTTGATGAACGAAACCTTGGTTCATGCAGATGGCGATTAACAAAAACGATTTGGAGTAGATTATGTCAGAAGATAATTATGATCCTAACTTTAAATGGGTTATACTTGACGGAGCAGCAAGTGGCGCCATCTTGTTTAGTTACAAAGTTACTAGAATCACCAAAGAGGTCGGAAAAGAGTGACACTGGCTGATTACTGTCACTCACTGTTACGTGGCGACTGTCTTCTGATGACAAAGATGATGTTAGGGGAGCCGCTGTCGTACCACGTCCACGACGAACTCAATTCTCATGATATTATGCTACTTAACCGACACCAGCTTACTCCCTATGAAAAGTACCATTTTATTTGTAAAATAGGTACTAAAACAATATATATTATAAAACTGTTCAATTATCGCTTGTTCAAACGCACTATGCCATAGACCTTAATAAATAAGCACTGCTCGCGCCGCAGCTTATGCGCGCACTATACACAATCTCCACTAACATTTTTTTTTTTAACATCTACCCTACTAAAAACGCTAATCGGTTATTTTTGTTTACTTATTATTGTATTTTTCTCTGTAAGTGATTAATGTAATCTTTTGAGAAATAAATGTCTTAAACCGTAAACCACTAATTACGATGACCACTTCTAAGTGAAGAAGAATATTTTTGTTTTGCATTTTATCTCAACATGTTGCATGTTCTGTAAAAAAATCATAACGTAGTGAACACAGTTATATAAAGATATAACTTTATAATTTCCTTGTTTTTGTTATTGCTAACTTAGTTTCTGGTAATTTTGGTTTCTAAGTGTAAACATAAATATTTTCTTTCACTTAGTAAAGGTAAGGTTTCAATGTAAAATGAAGTTGTTTATGTTGTTTGATATAATTGTTAGCTTTTTGTTTTGTCGGTTATTTTTATAGATATTAAAACCAGATATTTAGAAGTACTTGAAGTAAACAAAAAATTAACAATCTAGCCTTTTCCCAAAAATGTTGGGATCGGTTTCCAGCTTAACCGGATGCAGCTGAATACCAGTATTTTACGTGCCCACAACCCGGTTACCTATATGATACAGCGACCTTGATAGGACTGATTACCAAATATTTTGGTCTTCTGACTACCCGTAACAACTGACAAAGACTCATTAGTAGATACCTACTAATGAAGTTCTTGAAGTAAACGATTAAACATAATTAGCTTATCATGTTCCCACTGCTGGGACACTGGCCTCCTTTCTGTGAGAGGGAGTGGGCCGCAATCCACCACGCGGGCCCAGTGCGTGTTGGTAGATGTCACATGTCTTGCAATTTTTAGTTCTAAGACATGCCGGTTTCCTCACGATGTTTTCCTTTATCGTTTTGAGAGCAGCGGTAATTTAATAATTTAAGCAAAGTAAAGCGCTTGTCAGGGTTCGAACCTACGACCTACTCGTAAATCGTGGACATTACCACTGGGCTGCCACTGTGTTCTACTTACTTTCTATGAGCTTGTCAAAATACAGGGTGTTATTGACAGCCCTCCGCAAACTGATAGGGTGGCTTCAGTACATCATATTAAGATGACCGGTACATGTAATTCTTTCAGGAACATTAAGGGAATCCAAAAAACCAGATTTGTTTTATTACCTCACACGCAACGTATCGTTACCGTGGCAAAACGCACGTAGCGGACGGCAGCGCAGCGAGCTTGAGCGAGGCTGTTTTCAGCTGTTTTATTTACATAAATGGAGTGTTGCATACAGAGAACGTAATTTTACATTGAAATAAAGGAATATCAGCAGAAAAAACGGCATAAAAATTTCTTTTTTCCTGAGAAAATTTCCAGTGGAATATGATTCAGAATAAATAAGGAGCTGAATCAATCCTGTGTTTTTGTGGAGGGCTGTCAATAACACCCTGTATATGTGATCTTAATTCACATGCTTTCCTGTTTCCACCAAAGAACACAAGAAACTTTCTCTCTCTCTCTCTCACTTAATCACCAACCATTGACATCGCAAATTCTTCCAACTCCATAAAAAAGAGGAAAAAGTATTTATGAAAAATTCCTTCATAACTTTTAGCATCGACGTCGACGTCGCAAAGTAAGGGGTAGACGGGACCCTTTACTTAATTTCATCAAGAAAGGGTTAATGAAATGTCTTTCAGTGATTTTCGACGTGACAATGGAGCTGCGTTATTTTCTTTTTAAGCCGAAGGATGGTCTCTGGCCATGGTTTTATTTAAGTATTTTTGGCTGAACGTAGTTAAGTTTTATGAAGCTATTTTCAAAACCCGCTGAAGGACTTAAGTCTGTAATAATGTTGTAATTTCGATGTTGTAATTTTTGACAACACGGTTAGCGCAGTGGCTGAGCGATCGGACTGCTGCGCTGCGTGTCGCGGGTTCGATTCCCGCACAGAACAAATATTTGTAAGTCCTACATGTATTTGTTCTGAGTCTGGGTGTTTTTCTATCTATAATATGTATGTATTTACAAAAAAAAAAATGTATATAAGTAGTTTATCAGCCATCTTGTTACCATAACACAAGCATTAGGTTGCTTAGCTTGGGACTAGATGGCGCTGTGTGAAATGTCCAGGGTTATTATTATATTATTATTATTAGTAATACAATGCATTACGCCATTTCCCTCGAAGGGATTGGTAGAGGTATATTAAACCCACGTTTCTCCAACTTTTGTTGAGCGAGGGCGAGCCTATTAATGTATATCGGGCACAGTTCCAAACTACGATTTACTCTTGAGTATTTTTTGACAGAAAAACCTTAACTCTTTGCCTGACCTGGAATTTAAATAAAATAACAACAACAACTGGGTTATTTTGCAATCGAAAATCTACTCACGGTTTTTTTCCGTTCTAGATCAAATTAAGCAATGACCTTGGAATTGTCTTTCTAGACCTTGGAATTTGCCTTCAGAAATAGGGCTACTCGCCTATTTAGGTACATAACTCAAGACAGTTTGACCTTTCTTTCAATTGACTCTCGAAACTTTTCGGGATAAGATGCCAATTGTTAGTGAACTTCCAATCTTACATAATATTCACGAAATTTGGTCGAAGAGCTCCTTAAGAAAGAGTTCGTTGCGTCGTCCGAAGACAAATTACCAGCCAAGCCAAGCATATTCATTGCTGTAACTTTGATGACAATAATTTACGGGTTTTATAACGGCAAATCCTACTCAATATTATAAACGCGGAAGTTTGTGAGATGGATGGCTGGATATTTGTTATTCTTTCACGCAAAAACTCCTAAACGGATTTAGATGTGGCACACAGATAGTTTATAACCAGGATTAACACAGGATACTTTAACATCCCGAAATTCTCACGGAATCGAAACTTATGCGGGTGAAACCGCGGGGCGCTGCTAGTAAATACAATACGATATAAGAGAAAAACCGGCCAAGTGCGAGCCGGACTCGCGCACGAAGGGTTCCGTACCATTATCTATAGTAAAAATCACGTCTGTTGTATGGGAGCCCCCCTTATATATTTATTTTATTTTGTTTTTAGTATTTGTTGTTATAGCGGCAACAGAAATACATAATTTGTAAAAATTTCAACTGTCTAGCTATCGCGGTTCTTGAGATACAGCCTGGTGACAGACAGACGGACGGACAGACAGTGAAGTCTTAGTAATAGGGTCCCGTTTTCGTTTTACCCTTTGGTTACGGAACCCTAAAAAGGACGCCGACCCCAAATAAATCGCAACCACCACCATCACCATCATGTTCGCATAACTCGACATAATGTATGGATCAACAGATTTTTTTCACGATTTCATGGTTGGTCCCACATGGTCCCGTAGTAAAAGTTGTTCATAATGAGGAGTACAATGACTCCTTTTAAGGATTAAAACGATCAAAATTGAACGGTGTATACATTCCTTGGTGGTGTCTATATCTATTTTAAGCGAAGTACGTCTTGTCGTAGGACGTGGGTTCGAACCCGGCCAGGTGCTTTACTGTGTGTAAATTGTTTCATCACCACTGCTCTCAAAACGGTGAAGGAAAACATCGTGAGGAAACCGGCATGTCTTAGAACCAAAAAATCGAAGACATGTGACATCTACGGGCGCGTTCACATTTAACGTCTATTAGCATATGTAATTCTATGAGCGAGTTCACACATAATACAGTATTCCGGATCCAGTAGAAAATACCGATCCGACAAAATAAGCAGCAATCCGTTTTACAGGTCCGTTTAAACGTATGTGCTATTAGCGTATGAGTTGTATGAGCCAGTTCACACATAAATACAGTATTTCGGATCCAGTATACTGATCCGATCTCGTAAAATCAGTCCTGTGTGAATACTATGTCCAGTAGCGACGGATCCGTTAAAAAGGATCCTATAAATGCTGTGTGAAACTATCTCCAGTAGCAACGGATCCGTTAAAAAGGATCCTGTAAAAACGTACGTATATGTGAACGCGCCCTACCAACCCGCACTGGGCCCGCGTGGTAGATTACAGCCCACTCCCTCTCGAAGAGGCCTGTGTCCTAGCAGTGGGAACATGATGGCTGATTATACTGCATCCTGTCGAACCGTGAGGACAAAAAACTAAGTAAAACAGAATAGCTTACTTTGATTTTACTTCCCTTTAAAAAAGCTGTTATGGACAAATCCCGACGTTTTTACTAAAATTCTATTCAAACTTACAAAAATAAAGGAAACAATTAAAGAATTTCCGTCCATTTGCACGTTTTTCTGTAATGTTCGTTTCAAGATGTTCCGTGAGATTTTGCTGATATTTTTCCTATTGGATGAATTGAATAGGAGTTGTTCAATGGAGGACTTATAAATGTCAATAGGATCAGACGTTTACGTAAGTGAATCCAGAAGTTAATGACGAAATGATTTTCTGTCTCTTGGATTGAGTTTGTTTGATGTATGCTTGAATATGGTACATATAAGCATCAATTAATGAAATACAATTTTACTAGGTAGGTACTCGCTTCTGCACGCGACTTCTTCCGCGTGAAATTTCTTGTTTTACTTGTAACAATAACTTCTTTATCATCTCATAGGTTCATCCCCTCTTACATACGTGGGATTTAAACATAACTGGCGAAATGTGGCATATCCCCGAAGGGTAAGCCCTTCGGAGATGACAGGCGTGGTGTTATGTTTAGTGTTGTTTATCTGTAAGAGACTGTAAGTTACGATTCTTGACTCTCCCTAAATATTTTTTTAATAGACAAATGCTACTATACCACTAACGAATTTCTGGCTGACAAAATTTCTTGTGACTGATTACATTATAAATCATAAATACAGGACTGTATTTATGATTTATAATGTAATATTCCTATTTGAAGACTTTTAATTTATTTGAATTTTATCGTATATAATGTTTTATTAAATTTCTAATATTGTTAAATTAATAGTGTATGCCCGAGGGTAGATTTTTGAGTTTCTATAAAATATCTGTAAGACCTGATAGATCACCAAAAATCGCACTAATAAATACTTTGACTTTGACTTAGAGCTGATTTTTCTATCGAAAGATAATTTTTATTCGTGGAATAAAATCGACGTGTGACAGTTTTTGTATGGAAGAACTGTCAAAAATTCAAAACCTCCTCAGGTAAAATTATCTGACGTTGCAAAATCAGCCCTTAAGCGAAGTTATATTGTGTTTTTCTGTTACGAAATTGCAGATCCCTTACATTTTATTATTACTTATACATTTATCATACACATGTATACCCCATGTTGAATATATTTTCATAATTACGAAATTAATGAATAAATAATTAATTTGACTTCACTAAAATTTACATTTTATTGAAAGCTTTTTATTCATGAACCATGCTTCGCCCAGCAGTGGGACTGTAAAAACTAACAAAAAAAAAAACCGATGAGAGATTTCAACGCAGGTTCAGAATCATGTTCAGAATCCAGGTCACAGGTTGCGCGTCAATGTCCCCGCCACTATCTATTTCCCACACGATGACACCAAAAACACTCCAGAATACCCTAAACGTTTTTCACGCAGACATTACCACGCGAATATAAAAAGGTTTTTCCAAATACCTACGGGTCCCTGATACCGAACAGTATAGGCAGCACGTAAACCCTAAGTAGGTCTTTATTAAATTCTCTTCTGACATTTTTACTGAAAAACATTCTTTTTTGTACTTATTTACTTTTTCGGTGTGGTGAACTGTAAATAACAATCAGCCCGCATTGTCCCACTCCAGAGCAGTTACCGACATAGCTTGCAGAGTAAGCAAACTGAATTGGCATTGGGTTGGCCATGTTTTTCGAAGGGCCGGTGGAGCAGACGAGTCCTGGAGTGGAGACCGCGTATCGGCAAGCGTAGTGTGGGACGCCCACATAAAGAAGGTGGCTGGGATGGACTGGATACGGAAGGCGGAGGACAGGGTATTGTGGCGCAGCCTGGGAGAGGCCTATGTCCAGCAGTGGACTGCAATGGGCTGAGTTCAGGGCAAAGACCTCCCTTTTCTTTTTCCACTCAACTCGATCCTGACCCAGTATGGACCAATCCCTCATATAGGCGTCAAGTTCCATCTCGGCCTGGGTCTTCCGCGATGCCGTTGGACGTTTCCAGGGACCCATGCTGTGGTGGTCTGTGGTGAGCAGATTATTAATACCCGGCGGCACGTGAGTCGTTGCCCGGAATGTTACCACATCATATATTACATGTGTATGAGTGATACACATGTAATATATACACATGTACCATCATTTTGTAATACATATTTATTTTATTTCTTATTTTGATTGTTGTTTTTTCTTTACGTATATCTAATCGTATACTGCACTGGTTGACGTCTTCACGTCAACGCCGGCTGTCGCTGAAAACCAGCGCTGGGGCTCCGTCTCGTATAAAGATTTAGCATTATGCTGAACGATGGCCGTGTTGCGTGGACGTGACGCATGTTTTCCTCCAACTTGTTATTTTTTTGTGTTCGTATTCTTTTAATGCGTAATTTTTACCGCAAATAAACGTATTTTCTTTCTTTCTTTCTTAGCCCACCATTCGACATGCGGCAAACGATTGCGGCCCAGTTCCATTTGAGATTGGCTGCTAACTGAAGCTGTGAACTCTGTGCACTGTGCTATGAACTGTAGTTACAAGTATGTTTATTTCAGCCAGTGATTTTCTCAGTATTATCAGCCAATAATGTTCCCACTGCTGGGACACAGGCCTCCTCTCTGTGGAAGGGAGAAGGCCGTAATCCACCACGTGGGCCCAGTGCGGGTTGGTAGATGTCACATGTCTTAGAATTTTTGGTTCTAGGACATGTCGGTTTCCTCACGATATTTTCGTTCACCGGTTTGAGGTCAGTGGTGATGAAGTAAGTGTAGTTTGTTTGAGCGCCCCAATCTCTGGAACTACTGGTCAGATTTGGAAAATTATTTTTGCATTTGATAGTACAATTCTTGAGGAGGGATATAGGTTATATATTTTATGTTATCATTACGCTACGACCCTAAGACTTTTTTCTAAAACTGCCCACTAGTGCTGTAAGTGTTATTTCTGCACAATTATTACAATTTTATTAATGTTATAATTTTGTTTTTGCATGCTGTGTCCATCGCATCATATTGTACACTATGCTTGAATATTGCATGTATTTTAAGGATAAACAGTGTAAGAATTGTAGATAGACCCATAAATACTCGTAACATAAAAAAATAACACTTTGCCCGACCTGCAGTGCGATTCTATGACCATCTCACCGTGAAAACTTAGGTGAAGTGAGCGTGGAGTGAGCCGTCATTTCGACTAATGCTATTGACAGCTCACTCTAAGCTCACTTCACCCAACTTTTCACGGTGAGTTTTTTACAGAATTGATCGGCTGAGAATAAAACCCAAGGCCAGCATAGCAGCTAGAACAATAAGGCAGTGAAATAATAAAAATATTCATTTCATTCATTTTCATTTATTTATTCACAAACAATTTACTCTACTACTAATAAAAAACTCTTAAACACTCTCCAACTCATAGTGACCCCATCTACATAATATTATACATTTAACTAAATATATACTCCACTGGCCCAACTACGGCCATTGTGTACACCCAAAAACATTCCGCCCCATTTTCTCTAATTCAACCTTCAGCACTATGACAGCCCGACCATTACAGTATTGTACTATTTCAGAATAGGAATATTAAATATGTAAATGTCTAACTGGCTAACATTACGCAGACCTAGCTATTATATTTTATGCCGTAGGTCCGTCTGAGTTAGCTTTTAAAGTCTATTTGAGTTGAAATAAGCAAGATTAGGTAAGGGTTTTTGTGATGATTTAATAAATAAAGTCTGGGGTTAATTAAGTGAAATGGGGTAGTGTTATTTAAATACTAGCTGCGCCCCGCGATTTCACCCGCATAAGTTTCGATCCCGTGGGAATATCGGGATAAAAAGTATCCTATATGTTAATCCTGGTTATAAACCATATGTGTGCCAAATTTTATCGAAATCCGTTCAGTAGTTTTTGCGTGAAAGAGTAACAAACATACATCCAACCATACAAACTTTGACATTTATAATATTAGTATGATAACTGGAATTTTTATTAACTTTAACAATAAACATAATATTTACAAACTTCTAAACTACAAATTTATTAAAACAAAAACCTTATTGGAAATGATATTTTCGAGCCGTTTGGGGTTGAAACCCTCGGGCCGTGGGGTCCGAGTGCTCATTGCTTGTTCAATGAACTCTAAACAGCTGGTTGACACTTCCCGTGACCCAAGGGCTGGCTTTTACTTTGGCCAAAGGCTAAGCATTTTCATACAACGTGGCAATGCCGCCAGTCTCTTGGGTACATTACTAGTCGACAGCGTGGAGGAATATTTCGACGCAATATTTTAGTTTTTTAATAGTTTTAGTATAATATTAGTAGGATGTTGAAATATATTTTAGTATTTAGTATTGACGTGTAAAAAGTGTTTGTACAAACCTACTTACAAAATAAAATCATTTATCATTTATCGTTATCATGTTAACACTTGGACGGTCTCATAGGACCTAAAAATCTACTTTTAAAACGTGTAAAAAAATTGCTACTTAAAAAATAGCTATATGGGCGAGCTCTTGACGTCGATCTCGCCTGGTGGTAAGCGATGGGTGAGGTCTATGATGGAACGACCACTCACTTCACTCTTGCTTCGAAGGTTAACGGGTTATACCTGGAAGGGAACACAGACGCTGACAGAGAGCTCCATACTTTGGTCGTGTGCAAAATAAAAGTGGGGGAGAACCGCTGAGTACGACGAGTCGGTTCGTCCCTGCTGTACGTCTGATGGTCCGGTAGCGATAGGGTGATGGTTGGACAATGAATACATATTAATTTTCAACAGATTAACAATTGTGCAACTTGGGCTTTTTGACGCTGGTTCTTACACTGATATGGTCCTTCGAGCCGGATAACGAATAGACCAGCTCTATCAATGGGTGTTGATAAAAACAAGAGATTACGTTAAAAGTATCATTTAAATGCAGAAGTGGCCCCCTATCAAAAGCTGAAATCTTGAATATTGATATAATTTCTCAAGCGTAAAAGAGCTCCTTTTAAAATCCAGTGTAGCGTTTGGACACAGGTTTTCAATATAAAATACAAAAAAAAATCCTTACCAGAAATAACAGCAAAACTAGATTTTATTATTACTTTTTAATTTTTTATTAGGTTTACCAACGTATTGTTCACACTGAATACAGTGACATAATACATTCTTAAAATTTAATTACATTGGAACAATTACTTATACCTAGGTGAACACCACATGCATAAAACAATACATTAGAAAATAAGCTAACTTAATAAGCTAGTATTCAATTAATTAAAATCAAATTGGTAATATAGAAAATTGGCAACATCGAACATGGAAATTACATTTTTTTTTAAATTGAATTGACAATGACCACATTGGTAAATAAATAAAATTAAGTAAAAAATATATATTCCATTGATAAATTTAATAACAGCGACAAGCGACATTTAAAATGATCGACATAAATATAAAATTTATTGAATAAAATTGGTAACATAGAAAAGGTAAAAAAAGAAAAAAATATAGAAATAATAACAGTAGGTGGGTAATAAAATTGACACAATTCACATAAACTAATATCGCGACATAATCGCTAAAAATGTAAACAAATATAAGTTTATGGAAAAATAACTTTAATTCATACATAATAAAGTTCAGTTTACGCTACAACTTCAATCATTTTATAACTTTTTCAATAGTGCTAATCACTCTGAAACCAACTTAACTGTCATTAAAATAAAGTTGATATTGGTTTAACTTGAAATAACGTCAATTTGAAACAAATAAAATTTTAATATAGTTTGTTTGTTTGTATTTATTTGTATAGCAAGTTAGTTAGTCATTTAATTTAGTATCTAGTGTAAATAGTTAGTTATCTATACATACAATAAAAATTGTTCCATTCATAGTTGATTACAATTATTATTCAGCCGACGGAATTTAAACTCCCTCCAAAGATTACTGCGTTCGTATTTCCAAACTCCGTGAGCCGTATTCCCGGCTACATTAAACTAATTAATATCTACCATAAAGCAAACACGCTGGATTTGAGTCTGAAGTTATTACCTACAATCACACGGGGAGTTGGTTGTTATATAAATTATGATATTACACCATTTCTTGTATGCGCGATGTGGGGTTATTAAATTATATAAATACACCTGGCTTCTGGGTAGTACTTTTGAGAACATTAATGGGATAAATCAAGGCCTTTTTCCTCTCAGTTGTAATGTGACGAGGTATGGCAGAGTTACTATAATGTGAACGTAGTGATATACTGTGATTGTTACCTGAGGGGCAATTCTCGTAATTATAAGAATGTTCACAGTCTGATCTCAGTCTCAATCTGTCAAAAATACCTCTAATTTCCCTACATTTTGTGACATGTTTTTGAAATTTGTTTGTCGCCGAGATGAGACTGCGACAAGATTTTGAACGTTTTAAATTACGAGAATTACCCTACTGTTGTAGTTGCCTTGTGAATATTATTCTTGTCTATATCTATAGTAATAATAAAGTCTATGCTAATAACAACTGAAGTGTTTGTTTGTTTGAACGCGCTAATTCACGGAACTAACTGGGCGGATTAAAAAAAAACTCTTTTCATTTGATAGCCCAATTCATGAGGAAGACTAGTCTTCCTCATGAATTGGGCTACCAAATGAAAAGAATTTTTTTATCTTGGCTATTTAACATCACGCTATTGACCCTTAGAAATTGAGAAAAAAGAAAAATCGGTGAGCGACAACGAAGTAATAGTGCTGGCAGGTGATGCAATGCGTTGGGGTAGGTCGGAGGCCGAGGGAGTTTTATCCAAACTAATATTATAAATGCGAAAGTAACTCTGTCTGTCTGTCTGTCTGTCTGTCTGTCTTTGCTTCACGCCTAAACTACTGAACCGATTTGTGTGAAATTTGGTACAGACATAGTTTGGAACTTGAGAATGGACATAGGATAGTTTTTATTACAAAAAATAAAAAATAAAATAAAAAATAAAATTTATTCCGGACATACAGCGCCATCTATTGGTCAAGAGTCGGTGTCATCTATTGGTGAAGTCACTATTCCACGCGAACGAAGTCGCGGGCAAAAGCTAGTAAAAATATAAATATCCCTGGACATTTCACACAGCGCCATCTAGTCCCAAGCTAAGCAACCTAATGCTTGTGTTATGGTAACAAGATGGCTGATAAACTACTTATATACATTTTTTTTTTGTAAATACATACATATTATAGATAGAAAAACACCCAGACTCGGAACAAATACATGTAGGTCATACAAATATTTGTTTCGTGCGGGAATCGAACCCGCGACACGCAGCGCAGCAGCCAATCGCTTAACCACTGCGCCAACCGTGCCGTCATGTGGCTGTTACTTTAGTATATTGTGTATCTTACGGCTTCCACGAGAATGAATCCATGTGGTGGATTACGGCACAGTCCCTCTCACAGAGAGGAGGTCACAGCAGTGGGAACGTTATGACCGATTATGTTGTTACGTGTAATTAGCTTTTTGAAACATCATTTACAGTAGCATTTTTGTACTAATGTACACAAATGCTACGGGGCGATGTGACCCCTTCGTGACCATCAGTACGATTCTGTAACCATCTCACCCTGAAAACTTAGTCGAAGTGAGCGTGGAGTGAGCTGTCATTCCAAATAATGCTAGGGATTGACACTACTGACAACTCACATCAAGCTCACTTCACTTGAGTTTTCACGGTGAGATTTTTACAGAATCGACCGGCTGGACCTGACCACGTTTAGCCGTTGGTCCCACTTGTGATTCGTATATCTTTGACAGTCGCTACGGGTGGCGGAAGCCCGAAAAATACGACCACCAGTCTAACCAAGAAGTATAGTGTTACTCAATAACTGGTTCGTGGAGGTCAGATAGGTCGTTCCAGGTAAAATACTGATATTCAGCTGCATTTGGTAGGACTGGAAGCCGATCCCAATATAGGTAGTTGGGAAAAGGCTAGGTGGATAGTTTGAAAGGCGTACGTAGAAAAGAAAATAGTAAGATATATAAACTTTTGGTCACCCTTTCTGAGCTATGTAATAAAACTACCTATCTTCGTTCCTTAGGTACCTTATAAGCCTAACATTTTCAGTAAAATGGTACTTTACGTAATTTGAAAGTAAACGATAAAATCTACAAGGTAAATCGTAAATTATAAAATTAATAAACTTCGCTATAAAACTTGAAATGAAGATGAAATATTAAGAATTTTACTATCTTGAGTACTGGCACCGCTACAAAAATATTAGGTTACCTGTGAAAAAAATTACAATCTTATCCTAGAGTTCTGAAAGCCTATTCAAATCTATTATCAAGACAATCAAGCAATTTAATTGGCTGTAGTAACTGCTAACTTATGGCTTAGTAATAACAGCCGCACGGGTAGATCGATCAGGTTAAGCTACGCTTGCCGCGGTTTGTCCGTAGATAGGTGACCATCTTTACATACCAAGACCCCTCCGTGCCCCGGAAAGCACGTTAAGCCGTTGTTCCCGGCTGTGATTCGTTTATCTATGACAGTCTGACAACCAGTCTTACGAAGTGGTATAGTATTACCAAGAAAGTGGGTTGTGGAGGTCAGATAGGCAGTCATTCTATGTAAAGTGGCTTTCAGCTGCGGATGCATCTTTAGACTGGAAGCCGACCCCAACATAGTTGGGTAAAGCCAGGCATGATGATGAGTAATTTCGATCAACCCATAATTGAAATTTGAAACTAAATGTATGGTACATTCAACCGCACATTCTTGATAACTAAGGTGTGTAGCGGTATCTACTACGCCACATGCGAACAACGCGTCATACTGACGTCACGCAAATCCTGTATCTCGCAAGCAGAGTTTACCGCGCAATTAGCATACATACAAACTTTCCGACATCAGTCGTTGGGCAATTGCCCGCCAGAATCAACACTCGTCTGGTCGGAGGATCCTCCCTTTTCTATAGAGTATGATTAAACTTTACACCCTGTTCCTCATACCTCAATAGGTGGTTTTAGTGTATCTAATTACTGATGCACGGCCGACGAGTGGGATAGGCTCAACACTTTATTATTTTAAGATACCTAGTGTGATAAGAAGTATTATTAAAAAAAAAACGTGTGTCGGGGGACCTCCGGAAGAAAATCCAAGATGGCGGCTGCGAAAATTTGAAAATATTCCCAACCGCCATCACGGATTTTAATTTTTATCTCACTATTGGCTTCAGCACCCTCGAAAACCATGAAAACTAATCTCTCTCTCTCTCTCTGTGTGTCTCTGACTCTCTCTGTTATATGTAATAAAAAGCCGTATGGCATTGTGCTTTTTCGTAACGTGACAATTTCTCCTATTTGCTCCGTTAAAGAACTTCGTTCCAAAAATATCTCAAGAATTTTCTCAAGTCCTATCAAGAATACAACCAAAAAAGTAAAACATCTACAATGTTACGGAAATGTAGCAAATATACCCAAACTTGACGGCCTTATCGCATAGTTCTGAAAGATTGAAATCAGGCACGCGATACCAACGAGGTGGGTTATAGACAGTATTTTGTCTATGGCAACATAAGTTATGGTGCATCAATCTCTTGAACCGACTGTAAAAGAAGTAGGAAATCGTGAATTCCGGGTGAGTAGTTTTTGTTTACCAAAGGTTTCTGATCCACTGTCCATACACACGACACTGCTGTGACTTGCACGGCACTTATAGTCGTCGGTAATGTACGTAACTTTCAAATCTGTGAAGGAAAACATCGTGAGGAAGCCAGCATGTCCTAGAATCAAAAATCCGAAGACATGTGACATCCACCAAACCCACCGGAGTTGGTCCCTCGCACCGAGAGGATGAGAGGAACATTATATGCTGATTATGCTTATTCAAAAAGAAGCCTATATTTTTTACTTGTAGACATAACGTCTCACGTCTCACCCAACTTAACTTAACTCAATTTCACGAACACTCACGGAAACAGACGATCCGTAACGAAGGACCAAATTTTTTCTCACTATAATTCCATATACCATTCCCAGATTCCGAACAGACTCCCTCTTACCATACTAACTGGGGCACCCGTGCTCTGCATATTAAGCATATATCAATTGATTTGTAATATGTTTTATTTCTCCAAAACCGATAATTTAATATGTATACGTGACCTTTTTATGCATTGTTCGCGAATTCCATGGACTGATTTTTTTCGCAATTTGGTAGCTGATGTGAATTTTATTTGAAGTGTTTTCCGCCGAGTTCTGCGGCGGTTTTATTGATATTGATGTTCAATTGAGTGGGTATTGTTTACATGGTTACAAATAAGGTTTTCCATTTCGTTGTTATGTTTCTTTCTACCGAAAAAAATTCAATACCGAAAAGATAGGCCTATCTTTTCAGTATTTATTTTCGTCGGGGAGGGGTTTGTGGCTAAGTAATAGCAGCCGCACGGGTCAATCGATCAGGTTAAGCTACATTTGCCACGGTTAGTCCGTAGATGGGGACCGTCTTTACATACCAAGATACCTCCGTGCCTCGGAAATCACATTAAGCTGCTGGTCCCAGCTGTCTTTTGTGGATCTGCGACAGTCGTTACGGGTCGTCAGAAGCCCGAAAGTCTGACAACCAGTCTTACCAAGAGGTCACTCCATGTAAAATACTGGTACTCAGCTGCAACTGGTTAAACTGGAAGCCGACCCCAACATAGTTGGGAAAAGGGTAGGCATATAATTGAAAATGTGACAGCTCTTGAACGTGGTATAGATGTGCTGAGCGCGTTCAGTTTCTTTATTAAAATTCACCATAAGTCGTTGGTGTAGTTTTAATAATTAGTTTGGCCCACATTCTAGTATCAGAGCCTGAACAGTGTTGGTCCAGTGGTTTCAGCCCCAACTTACACGTTGTAGGTCTTGGGTTCGAACCTACGCAGGTAGGTTACTATGTGTACCTACTTAATTTCATCACCACTGCTTTCAAAACGGTGAAGGAAAACATCGTGAGGAAACCAGCATATGCTAGAACCAAAAGATCGAAGACATGTGACGCCTACCTACTGAAACGCACTGGGCCCGCGTAGTGGTTTACGTCCTACTTCATTTTATCAGTTTCAGTAACTTGCAGCTCACAGGATACGCAGGACACGATATTAAGTGTCCTATTCTTTGTGGCACAACAGCACCACATTTACGCTCCAAGATGGATTCGTCTATGAATCTCCACCTGAACAGGTTTTCCTTGCTTCGGCCAACCTGGGATCGGAGTTTGTTTAAAGACTTCTAGGATATCCAAGGTAACACATGTCCTGGTGGTAGATCTTTAGCGGGTGAAACGACTGGTATAAATTGGGATAGTAGCTAGGAAAAAAAAAGAAGATCGCATAAATTTACACCGTCTGATACCCCGAAATCGATACTCAAGAATGTTTGTGAAGCACTGTAATAAGATAACTGAATATAAAGTTGAGTCTCATTCAACACAGACAAGCATTACTCTCATATTTCCTCAGCGCAGTTGGGAAAACCAAGTACAACGCTCATATTTTTGTAAAAGTTGCTGAGTACTACCGTCATCTGTTGCTTTGTTGAATTCTGATTGAATAACAAATAAAAAAACAAAATGTTGCGTTTAGAATACAAATTAGGTTTATTTTGCTTTTTGACGAAGAGTCTTCGTCTTTTTGTGAATGTTTCTTTGAAATTTTCCGGTTGGTTTGATGATTAAAGGGTGGATTTTAAAGAGTCCACGGCGGTATCTTCTTTTGCGATAAGTACGATATACTGGGATCCACCAATAATTTTGGGGTTTATTTATAAACGTTGCTTAAAGTTAAGTAATGATTAACGACTGTTTAGTCATAATCATAAACCATCTCAGACATCGATCTACATGGTCTTCATTATGATCTGGCCAAGATTATGTCTGGACTTTAAAAGAGACTGTGACCTCTGAGTTTGTTTCAGCCTTTCTTCTCAGACTAGTCAGATAGGAAACGCCGACCTCATCTAGTTTTTAAAATATGATTGACGTGTAAAAGTGTTTGTACAAACCTACTCACAAAATAAAATCATATACCATGCATTTTTGACGTTTAAGCGTCTCTTAACTTTAACAAAGTTTATGAATTAAGGGGTTTAATGATAAACACAGGGAACACTAAGCACAATAGCTATAAATATTTACATTAAATGACGAATGTTACGTAATTGATTTATTGTAGGTATAATTACAATGACTGACTTAATTTTCTATTCAATCAACTTGATGACTCAATGAAATTGAGCATTGATGAAATTCACCTATATGAGGGATTGGTCCTTATTGGGTCACGATCGAGTTGAGTAGGTACCTAGAAAAAGGAAAGGGAGGTCTTTTCCCTCAACTCAGCCTACTGCAGTCCACTGCTGGACATAAGCCTCTCCCAGGCTGCGCCACAACACCCTGTCCGCCATAATTATTCCGCAACCAATCTGTCCCAGCCACCTTCTTAAGGTCGTCGGTCCGTCGTGGTCGTGGGGAGCGTCCGACACTACGCCTGCCGATACGCGGTCTCCACTCTAGGACTCGTCTGCTACTTTCGATAAATATGGCCAACCCACTGCCACTTCAGTTTGCTTACTCTGCAAGCTACATATGTCGATTACTCCTGTTCTCTTCCGGATAAATTCATTCCGAGCATAGCCCCAAAGCGTGCCGAGCGACCTTGAATTTTCTCTTTCATTTCAGAATACCAGATTCTTCTACTATAATGTAAGAAAACTACATTATAATCATTGATTCAACACCTAATTTGGCGTAAAGCCCTTACAGCTACAAGGAAACCTAAAAGAGCTTATAGCAAAAACACAAATGTATTTATTCACCTCGAAAAATAAAATAATAATAGCCATATTTTACAAAAGTTTCCTTTCAGGTACATTTTTATATCTATAGACGATACATCAACTTGACAGGGGACCCTTGCTGTCACATTTTGATGTCAAAATGGCTGAAGCGGCGCAAAATGGCGTCTGTGGAACTGTCACTCAAATACGCACTCTTTTTTATGTTTTTTGTCGTTCTCTATAATGATAATAATGTATCTTTATTTTCCGAATGGAATAACGGACACCTGTTTATTTATTATTCTGTTTGTTTGGTTGAAATGAATTGTATCGCGTTTTCTAAGCTTGGGGGATATAAAATTAAATGACACAGTGTTCTTTTGTGTAAATTAAATCAGATTTTTGCGAGTCGTTGAACCGTTTCATGTTGGTGTATTGTAAGAGCCTCTTGGCTAAGTAATATCAGCCGTACGGGTCGATCGACTAGGTTAAGCTACGCTTGCCGCGGGTGGTTCGTGGATGGGTAACCATCTTTACTTACCCCTCCGTGCCTCGGAAAGCAAGCCGTTGGTCCCGGCTGCCATTCATGGATCTTTACTTTACATGGTTAGACTGGAAGCTGATCCTAATATAGTTAGAAAAAGGCTTAGCAAATTGATTCCATTGTAAGAGGTTATGATAATGCAGGGATGTGTGTGCTACTTTCGGTTTGGCGAAGTGTGGTGTGCATTGAAATTAGCGTTTAGGATGTTCCTCTAACTTCGTTAAAATCGTTCTAGTTTTTTAAAATTGTAAAACATGTTTCGCAAAGATTAACTATAATTGCAATCAAATACAACAAGCTGAAGTGGCAATGGGCCGGCCATATAAGCCGTAGAAACGACGTTTTCTTAAGTGGAGACCGCGAATCGGCAAACGTAAGGTAGGCCGCCCTCAGGCTAGGTGGAGCGACGATCTTCGCAGGGTGGCTGGCAGCAGCTGGATGACAGTTGGCGATAATTGAGCTGAAAGGGCTGCAATTCAAAATCAAAAGTCATTAATTCAAATTAGGCTGAGAATCAGCACTTTTCGAACGTCAAAATTACAAAAGACAGTCCCCCAAAAACGCCCGCCCTTCACCACTTCCTAGTGCTATCGCTGGAGAGGTCTATGTCCAGCGGTGGACTGCTGTAGGCTGATGATGATTAATCAAATACAAAAAGAACAAATGAACCAAAGGGAGCATGCAGGGATCGTAGCAGGTGGCGTTCTGTAATTTCTGCCTAACACATTGGAAAAAGGTGTTAGTTAGTGCATGAACCTATGTATTTAATAATAATAATAATATCCCTGGACATTTCACACAGCGCCATCTAGTCCCAAGCTAAGCAACCTAATGCTTGTGTTATGGTAACAAGATGGCTGATAAACTACTTATATACTTTTTTTTTATTGTAAATACATACATATTATAGATAGAAAACACCCAGACTCGGAACAAATACATGTAGGTCATACAAATATTTGTTCCGTGCGGGAATCGAACTCGCGACACGCAGCGCAGCAGTCAATCGCTTAACCACTGCGCCAACCGTGCGCCTAGTGTATTTCAAATGCTCATGCTTTCAAAAAGGTACCTTAATCAAGTTATAATTCGACACCATCTGAATTCTAGTAAAGTGAGTAGGTACTCAAAGGGTAATCAAGGTACGGCAATGCAATATTAATTTCGATTCGCTCCCCAAAGGCTTCCTCCGGACAAGATCAGTGGTATTATAAATCCAAGTCATACTTGCAATACGATATTTGAAAGGCATTGCTTTCAAATATCTTATTGCAAGTATTCAAGTATCTTATTCTAATACAGATAAAGGATGAACATTTATTACCGTGCTTGCTCATTGCATCCAACATTAAAGTACGGGTTATCCTCACCCCAGTTTAGTCAGGGGTTTCAGCCTAGAAATGTTCCCACCACTAGGACACAGCTTCTCAAGTTTTGTTGGGTGGGACGTGAGACTGTCTATATCCACAAGTAAATCTTCTCTTCTTTTTTAATAAGACTATAGGCTGATTATGCTCATTGCCAGCAATAACTGGGACACGAGCTTTCTGTGTGAGAAGGAGTGGGCCGTAATCCACCATGAGGCCCAGTTCCGATGGTAGATGTGACATTTCTTTGAATTTTTGGTTCAAGCACATGCCGGATTCACACGATGTTTTCCCTCACCGCTTTGAGAGCAGTGGTGATAAAATAATTCCATGACTTAGTTAGAAGGTAAGAAATGAGTAGGTTCTGGTCACGTTTGCACCTACAACGGCAAAAAATAAACATTTAAAACTAACTATTATTGAGGAGTCTCAATAATAGCTAGTTTTAAATATTTATTTTTTCCGAACCACGCGTCGTAACAATTCGGTAACCCTATTCATATCGAAAACAGCTAATGCTGCCAAACAAAAGAATAATAAACATATTGAGCAATAAATAACAAGCAGAGAATGAACGAAAAGGAATGAATGAACTAAAGCATAGTGAAGTCATGGGTCAACGCTGACGTTGCTAACTGAATGAAATATATTTTTACAAAGTAAGCTGATCTCAGCACTTGGTCTTTTGAACCATGTCGCATGCTTGGCATATTTCGTTTTCCGTATAAAAATGTAATTTTTATCGTGCTTGATTTTACCAGTAATGTTTGGTAAGCACCTTGACATTGTCGTTAGTCTTAAATATTTACCTTCGCAAATAATATGAGGAAAATTCATTACTAAAATGGTCGTGAAGGCCCAGTGGTTAGGGCCTCTAGGCCCTAGGCTAGGTTATGTACGAAGTTGTGGGTTCAAATCCTGGAAAGTATCAATGTGACTTTTCCAAATCATATATACTTTCTGAATTTATCTTGGACTAATATTAGCTTAAGCATAATCAGCCTTCACTGTGCCCACTGCTGGGACATGGGTCTCCTCTCTGTGAGAGGGAGTGGGCCATAATCAGCGTTGCCAGACGTCCCGATTTTCAGACCCAACTTAAAAGTTCCGCAAAAATAAACTGCCTTACGTGGTACTAGTAAACCGTCTCAGCTATTGTCATTAGTATAGTAAAGTAATGTATTTTCATTAAAATATATTTTCTATGGCTATCATCATCATGTTTCCTTAAATTAAACTCAAATACTTAAGGGCCTTACTCTCGTTTAGTACCGTAATACGGTCACTTTATGAAGAATATTTCTCATTAACGGCTTGATTAAAAGATCTGTAAAAAATATATGTTTGCTATAGATTCATGAACAACATTTCTGTAGAAGGATTTTTTCGTATGGCTAATACTTTTGCCTTAAAAAAATATTTACCAACACGCTATTTTTTTCTGAAATTCGATATTACTTCTAAACGGCTTTGATGTTTGGAAATATTTTTACACTGAAAAATCGATGGTTAGAGGTACTACAGATTTGTCTTAGCTTATGTAAATCAATTAACATTTGCAAAGGAAATGTCCCCACTTTGAGATCGAGCTTCAGAGGGGCTCTGCGCGGGCGCGGGCGGCAGTCGTGCGTTAGCATTGAGACGGGATGGCTGTGTCGCTCGCTGCTACGCTCCGGCTATCGACCGACTATGCGCGTCTGTCTGTGTTAGTGCAAATATTTACGAACGAATTGTATCAGTGTGCGTTTATTGACTAGCTCGCTGCAGATGGCCCATTTCTATTGTGCGCGTGGACGCTTACGAATACTTACGATAGTAAAATACAAGTAGTCATATCTAAACTATTAATAAAATGAGAAAAGATTGGATTTGATCAAAATAAAAGTCCAAGATGGCGGCTGCGAAAATTTTCAAGTTTTTCATCATGGGTGTCGTTTTCATATTTTTCGAGGGTGACTAAACCGATAGTGAGGTCAAAATAAAAATCCAAAATGGCGGCTGCAAAAATTTTCAAATATTTCATCATGGGTGTCGTTTTCATACTTTTCGAGGGTGATAAAGCCGATAGTGAGGTCAAAATAAAAATCCAATATGGCGGCTGCAAAAATTTTCAAATATTTCATCATGGGTATCGTTTTCATACTTTTCGAGGGTGATAAAGCCGATAGTGAGGTCAAAATAAAAATCCAAAATGGCGGCTGCAAAAATTTTCAAATATTTCATCATGGGTGTCGTTTTCATGCTTTTCGGGAGTGATAAAGCCGCTAGTGAGGTCAAAATAAAAATCTAAAATGGCGGCTGCGAAAATTTTCAAATATTTTATCATGGGTGTCGTTTTCATGCTTTTCGGGGGTGATAAAGCCGCTAGTGAGGTCAAAATAAAAATCCAAAATGGCGGCTACGAAAATTTTCAAATTTTTCATCATGGGTGTCGTTTTTATGCTTTTTGGGGGTGATAAAGCCGATAGTGAGGTCAAAATAAAAATCCAATATGGCGGCTGCAAAAATTTTCAAATTTTTCATCATGGGTGTCGTTTTCATGCTTTTCGGGGGTGATAAAGCCGCTAGTGAGGTCAAAATAAAAATCTAAAATGGCGGCTGCGAAAATTTTCAAATATTTCATCATGGGTGTCGTTTTCATGCTTTTCGGGGGTGATAAAGCCGCTAGTGAGGTCAAAATTAAAATCCAAAATGGCGGCTGCGAAAATTTTCAAATATTTTATCATGGGTGTCGTTTTCATGCTTTTCGGGGGTGATAAAGCCGCTAGTGAGGTCAAAATAAAAATCCAAAATGGCGGCTACGAAAATTTTCAAATTTTTCATCATGGGTGTCGTTTTTATGCTTTTTGGGGGTGATAAAGCCGATAGTGAGGTCAAAATAAAAATCCAATATGGCGGCTGCAAAAATTTTCAAATTTTTCATCATGGGTGTCGTTTTCATGCTTTTCGGGGGTGATAAAGCCGCTAGTGAGGTCAAAATAAAAATCTAAAATGGCGGTTGCGAAAATTTTCAAATATTTCATCATGGGTGTCGTTTTCAAGCTTTTCGGGGGTGATAAAGCCGCTAGTGAGGTCAAAATTAAAATCCAAAATGGCGGCTACGAAAATTTTCAAATTTTTCATCATGGGTGTCGTTTTTATGCTTTTTGGGGGTGATAAAGCCGATAGTGAGGTCAAAATAAAAATCCAATATGGCGGCTGCAAAAATTTTCAAATTTTTCATCATGGGTGTCGTTTTCATGCTTTTCGGGGGTGATAAAGCCGCTAGTGAGGTCAAAATAAAAATCTAAAATGGCGGCTGCGAAAATTTTCAAATATTTCATCATGGGTGTCGTTTTCATGCTTTTCGGGGGTGATAAAGCCGCTAGTGAGGTCAAAATTAAAATCCAAAATGGCGGCTGCGAAAATTTTCAAATTTTTCATCATGGGTGTCGTTTTTAAGCTTTTCGGGGGTGTTAAAGCCGCTAGTGAGGTCAAAATAAAAATCCAAAATGACGGTTGCGAAAATTTTCAAATTTTTCATCATGGGTGTCGTTTTCATGGTTTTTGAGGCTGCTGAAGCCAATAGTGAGGTCAAACTGAAAATCTAAGATGGCGGGTGCGAAAATTTTCAGAATTTTCGTCATGGGTGTCGTTTTCATACTTTTCGAGGGTGATCAAGCCGATAGTGAGGTCAAAATAAAAATTCAAAATGGCGGCTGCAAAAATTTTCAAATATTTCATCATGGGTGTCGTTTTCCCACTTTTCGAGGGCGATAAAACCGATAATGAGGTCAAAATAAAAATCCAAAATGGCGGCTACAACAATTTTCAGATATTTCATCATGGGTCTAATTTTCATAGTTTTCGAGGCTACTACAGCCGATAGTGAGCTCACAATGTAAATCCAAGATGGCAGCTACAAAAAATTGTTTTTTTTTAAATCATACATAAGGAACTTCGAATAATCTAAGTTATTCCGATCAAACTAAAATTTACTAATTATTACTTGATTTTAGGTACACGATACTTATTTGACAATAATATACTTAGTGTGATGAGTTGCCAAATAAACAATGTTATTTATCACGAGACCGCATGCATGAGTGAGTGAGTGAGTGAGTGACAGATAGATTGCAAAAACAATATCCTATACGGTTAAGACACAAAAAATGCGTTTCCGTGAATACTGTATCATTGTGTATTAAAATTCAATTGATTTAATACAGGTAACTTATTATTGAAAGATTATCTATTTATCCAGTTCTTTATTTAGATATTTAAGAAGGAAAATTAGTTTTATATGTAACCAACACCTCAAATGATGACTGAATAATTAGTTACAACTAAAACTAGATTTTTGAAGCCGCCATTTTGGATTTTTATTTTGACCTCACTATTGGCTTTATCACTCTGGAAAACCACGAAAACGACACTTATGAAGCAAAATTCCAAATTTATTGCAGCCGCCATTTTGGATTTTCATTTTGACCTCACATTGGCTTCAGCAAACTCAAAAACCACACCCATGATGAAAAATTTGAAAATTTTTGCAGTCGCCATTTTAGATTTTCATTTTGACCTCACTATTGGCTCCAGCACCCTCGAAAACCACGAAAACGACACCCATGACGAATATTTTGAAAAGTTTTGCAGCCGCCATCCTGGATTTTCATTTTGACTTTATAATCGGCTCCAGCACCCTCGAAAACCACGAAAATGACACCCGTGACGAAAATTTTCGCACCCGCCATCTTAGATTTTCATTTTGACCTCACTATTGGCTTCAGCAGCCTCGAAAACCACGAAAATGACACCCATGACGAAAATTTTGAAAATTTTCGCACCCGCCATCTTAGATTTTTATTTTGACCTCACTATTGGCTTCAGCAGCCTCAAAAACCATGAAAACGACACCCATGATGAAAAATTTGAAAATTTTTGCAGCCGCTATTTTAGATTTTCATTTTGACCTCACTATTGGCTCCAGCACCCTCGAAAACCATGAAAACGACACCCATGATGAAAAATTTGAAAATTTTTGCAGCCGCCTTTTTAGATTTTCATTTTGACCTCACTATTGGCTCCAGCACCCTCGAAAACCACGAAAACGACACCCATGACGAATATTTTGAAAAGTTTTGCAGCCGCCATCTTGGATTTTCATTTTGACTTTATAATCGGCTCCAGCACCCTCGAAAACCACGAAAACGACACCCATGACGAATATTTTGAAAAGTTTTGCAGCCGCCATCTTGGATTTTCATTTTGACTTTATAATCGGCTCCAGCACCCTCGAAAACCACGAAAACGACACCCATGACGAATATTTTGAAAAGTTTTGCAGCCGCCATCTTGGATTTTCATTTTGACTTTATAATCGGCTCCAGCACCCTCGAAAACCACGAAAACGACACCCATGACGAATATTTTGAAAAGTTTTGCAGCCGCCATCTTGGATTTTCATTTTGACTTTATAATCGGCTCCAGCACCCTCGAAAACCACGAAAATGACACCCGTGACGAAAATTTTCGCACCCGCCATCTTAGATTTTCATTTTGACCTCACTATTGGCTTCAGCAGCCTCGAAAACCACGAAAATGACACCCATGACGAAAATTTTGAAAATTTTCGCACCCGCCATCTTAGATTTTTATTTTGACCTCACTATTGGCTTCAGCAGCCTCAAAAACCATGAAAACGACACCCATGATGAAAAATTTGAAAATTTTTGCAGCCGCTATTTTAGATTTTCATTTTGACCTCACTATTGGCTCCAGCACCCTCGAAAACCATGAAAACGACACCCATGATGAAAAATTTGAAAATTTTTGCAGCCGCCTTTTTAGATTTTCATTTTGACCTCACTATTGGCTCCAGCACCCTCGAAAACCACGAAAACGACACCCATGACGAATATTTTGAAAAGTTTTGCAGCCGCCATCTTGGATTTTCATTTTGACTTTATAATCGGCTCCAGCACCCTCGAAAACCACGAAAACGACACCCATGACGAATATTTTGAAAAGTTTTGCAGCCGCCATCTTGGATTTTCATTTTGACTTTATAATCGGCTCCAGCACCCTCGAAAACCACGAAAACGACACCCATGACGAATATTTTGAAAAGTTTTGCAGCCGCCATCTTGGATTTTCATTTTGACTTTATAATCGGCTCCAGCACCCTCGAAAACCACGAAAACGACACCCATGACGAATATTTTGAAAAGTTTTGCAGCCGCCATCTTGGATTTTCATTTTGACTTTATAATCGGCTCCAGCACCCTCGAAAACCACGAAAATGACACCCATGATGAGGTTTATCTACTAAACGGCCGTAGGTAATTATTTCAAGGTCACTGCCGAAACTATAACATCGTTCGATTGGCTACGGAACCCTAAAATGCTATTTAGGTATGTACAGTGCTAGTTAGGTAGGTTTATTACTGATTTATAATAATTCAAATTGGTGAAACAGGATCACATTTTTTATAAAATCTCATTTTTATATACTTAATAAATCCTCCTACCTACAGTATGCAAATAAAATGTTATTCGATTCCTAAGAAAAGTTTTACCCCCGCAGGAACTAAGTTCTGATTTTAAATAAAATCGAAATTTCTAAATGAAAAATGCTTAAAATATACGTAACATACGTATCAATCTATACAAAATATATCAGACTTGCAACCGCAATTCCCTTCTGGAATCGTTGGCAAAAATAGCGACCTGCGGGCGGCATGTCTGTGCCTCTGCATACTCTTTGATCGTCGTTTTAGTTCAGCGCGCCACCGCGCGCGTTTTACGTTTTCGGGAGTAGAGCGTTTAGCTCCGCCCACATGCACAAGGTCAGCGAGCCCTATATACACCTTAAAAGGATAAGTAGAAATATAAACGATCACTCGTATTTTTTTAAATTACGTTTTTTCTTTTATTTTAATTATTGTGAATGTGAAGACTATGTGGGTCATTGTATTTATATTATTTTTCTCTCTGTTCTCTTAGTTTTTGTCATGGTCTGGCAGTTTGAGTAATTAATAAGTAATTAATAATTATTGTTTCTAATTATTGTTTCTAATTATTAATTATAATTAATAATTATTGTTTCATCAAAATATTCAAGGTATTTCTTCCAAATTATTAGAAATTGAATTGTTTTTAGAAAAAACAATGTTTGATATTATTTGTATAACTGAACACTGGTTGAAAGATTATGAAATGCTAATTAATTTTGAGAACTACAGTGTGGGCAGTTGCTTTAACCGAAAATCCATGCTGCGTGGAGGTTCATTAATTTTAATTAAAAATTCTATAAAATATAAGACTCGTAAAGACATAGTTAAACTATCGATGGAACATAGCATCGAACTGTCCTGTGTTGAGCTAGATAAGCATTTTATAGTGTGCGTATACAGATCTCCAAACTATCAAAACTACTCTATTTTTGAGTCAGTAATGGAAGATGTCTTGGCAAAACTTGCAACTGGTAATAAATCGGTAATTATTTGTGGTGACTTTAATATTAATATTTTGGAAATCAATTCAAATAGCAATAGATTATTAAGCCTCTTTAAATCATTCAATCTGTCAAATGTGTTTTTGGAACCAACACGAATAACTACGGCTACTGCTACATGTATTGATAATGTTTTCTGTTGCTGCGAATATCTAGAGAAGGGCATTGTAAATTATCTCCCTTCTGATCACAGCGGTCAAACCGTTTATTTTAAGTCCAATACACCAATCCAAAAAGTGCAGATTCAAACTAGACCAATAACATCGAGTAATTTGAATAAGTTTAATGTAACTTTAAATAGCAAGTTAAGTGTTCAGGGCCTAAGTATGACTAATGGTAATATTTTGTATAAAGAATTATTTTCATTGGTACAAACAGAGTTCAATCATTATTTTAAGAAGAACTCTAAAACTATTTGCCCTAAGTTTTTATTCAGTGACTGGGCAACTAAAGGAATCAGAAAAAGTAGGGATAGATTATTTGAACTGTATGGCCTTAAGCCGTATATTAACACGGATACTTTTAATAAGTATGTTGCTACTTATTCTAAAACTTTTAAAAATATCTGCAAAGCAGCTAAAGCTTCATTCATAAGTAACAAGGTTAAATCAGCAGACAATAAAATAAAGACAGTTTGGAAGATTATTAACAATGAAACGAACAGGAACAAAACACGTAATACTGATTTCACACTTAACACTCCCCGCGGTCTCATTAGCGATAACATCGATGTTGCTCAGGAATTTACAACTTTCTTTACCAATATCCCAATCAAAACTACAGAAACGTTAAATTCCTCGCCCGCACTAGCTATAGAATTATTGAGAGCGAATGTCTCAGCCTGTACTGTGGAATTTAAATTTAAACATATTGACCCTATAGTTATTATAAAAGCATTCAGGCAACTTAAGATCAAAATTACCGAAGATCTGTGGGGCATGTCTACTAAAGTTTGTCAATCCATTATTGAGACAATTGCACCCTACTTAGCTTTAATATTTAATTTGTGTGTAGATCAAGGGGTATTCCCGGATTTAATGAAGTTCAGTAAAGTTATTCCACTTTTCAAATCTGGGGACAGCAAAGACACAAATAATTATAGACCTGTATCGGTTTTGCCGGTTTTCAGCAAGGTGTTTGAAAAAGTAATGTTAAATCAAATGCTCAATCATTTTAATCGTAACAACATCCTACACGATCAACAGTATGGTTTCACCAAAGGACGTTGTACAACTGACGCCGGTGTCACCTTATTAAAACACATCTTTAACGCATGGGAAGAGGCACAAGATGCAATAGGCATCTTTTGTGATCTATCCAAGGCATTTGACTGCGTGAATTACGAAACACTGCTCTTGAAACTTGAGCATTACGGACTGGGTAAACTAGCTGTTAGCTTAATAAAATCATATTTAAATGACAGATTTCAGCAAGTTCAAATAAACGGTGTGAATTCATTGGGTTTAAAAGTCAAAATGGGTGTGCCGCAGGGCTCAATATTAGGGCCGTTCCTATTTTTAGTTTATATAAATGATTTACCTCATTTACTAAAAACCCGACCACAAATGGTGTTATTTGCTGATGACACATCACTGATTTTTAAAGTGGATAGACGTGCAGAGCAGCTTGACGACGTAAATAATGCTATGCTTATGGTCCATAATTGGTTTACTGTAAATAATTTAGTATTAAATGAGAAAAAAACTAAATGCATTAAATTCGCTTTACCGAATGTTAGAAGTAGTGAATGTCACGTTGTATTGAATAGGGAGATACTTGAATTCGTCGAAAGTACGGTTTTCTTGGGTATCACGCTTGACTCAAAGCTGCAGTGGGGTCCTCACCTAACATCACTTGCAGGGCGGCTAAGTTCAGCCGCTTACGCTGTCTGGAAAATCCGTCAATTAACAGACGTGGAAACCGCAAGACTGGTCTATTTTAGTTACTTCCATAGCATCATGTCTTACGGTATTTTGCTGTGGGGACGGGCTGCAGATATTGATTCTATATTCATTCTGCAAAAGAGGGCTGTCAGAGCCATCTACAATCTCAGCAGACGCGAAACTCTAAGGCAACTGTTTAAAAAAATTTACATCATGACGGTTCCTTGTCAATATATATACGAAAACATTATGTTCGTTCGTAAACATCTACATCTTTTTAGTAAGATAAGTGACAGGCATAACTTTAACACTAGGAATAGGAACAAACTAGATCAACCGAGCTTCAGATTGTCTAAAGTAAAAACTTCTTTTATGGGGTACTGTGTAAAATGTTATAATAAAATACCACTCGATATTCTTCAACTAAATGAGAAGAAATTTAAAACATGCATTAAACGCACACTATGTAGACAAGCATATTATAAGTTGGACGAGTATATAGTAGATAAAAATGCTTGGCTTAATGCTGGTCCTGCTCCACAGGCAGTTGGGCTTACAAGTTGATCACAATTTCAATATTTGGAAGAGATGCTTCCCCTTTTTGTTTTTTTTTTTAGTGTTTATTTTATATAATCAGGATTAATTTTTAATACTTCAGTATTAAATACCTCTTCATGATTGGTAGTATTTTTTTTTTCTCTCATCTCTTAATTAAATTGCAAACTATAGTTTTGTATAATTTAGAAGCATTTTTGAAAATTTTGTAAATGATCCGTTTTTTATGATATTTTGATGTTGACTTGAAAGAGCATGGCAGTTGAGAATATGTCATGCTCACTTAAATGTCTTACTGGTGGTGGCGCGTGTGTTGGATCATTCGGTTCCCTACGAAATGGTTGAGCTGGGTGGTGCTGATCCACGCGTCATGTTCGTGAACGGGCGCCATCTGTTGAGACTGGTCATCTCTTAACTGCCAGGGCTTATTTTTAATTTTATATTTTTAATTTTATATTTTAATTTGTTTCTTAACATTGTTCTCACATATAGAAGCAATAAGAATAATGTAACCAAGATTTTGTAAAAATGTCTTGATTTAAAAGAGTGTCCGTGGAGTTTCTTGCCCGTTCTTCTCCATAGAGATCTACGCTTTGGAATGGGTAACTAGCTTCAACTTTCTGACTAACTGACCGACTATTTAATTTTGACAATTCAAAAGTGCCTGTAAATGGTTTAATTGAAATAAATGATTTGAGTTTGAGTTTTGAGTTTGAGTTTGAGTAATGTGGCCTACCCAAATGTCCTTTCTTTGGTATTGTTCGTCGGATCGTTGAGCTCCTTAAGTTTTGAGTTGAGCTGCACGATTTCTGACAATTGCGTGCACTGACTGGACAGGTCCTCTCAAACTGTTTGGTTCTTTCTTCAAAAAAACCATTTCAGACATAAATCTACATGGTCTTCACATGATCTGACCAAGATTATGTCTGGACTTTAAAAGAGACGGTGACGTCTGAGTTTGTTTCGGCCTTTCTTCTCAGACTAGTCAGATAGGAAACGCTGACCTCATCTAGTTTTAAAATATGATTGACGTGTAAAAGTGTTTGTACAAACCTACTTACAAAATAAAATCATTTATCATTTATTTTGTTATGTTTCCGCTTTCGGCGATAGAATACCTCTTTTCTTACTCAAAAGATTACAAAATCCCACTTTTGCCGAAAAAAAATCTGGCAACGCTGGCCATAATCCACCACGCGTGCCTAGTGCGGTTTGGTGGATAATAATAACAATAATAATATCCCTGGACATTTCACACAGCGCCATCTAGTCCCAAGCTAAGCAACCTAATGCTTGTGTTATGGTAACAAGATGGCTGATAAACTACTTATATACATTAAAAAATAAATAAAAAAAAGGTAAAATTTTGTGAATTTATATGTAGCGGGTAATCTTCGGAACTACTGATCCGAATCCTAAAATTCTTTCACTGATAGAAAACTACACTGTTGCCGAGTGCCATAAGATTTTATGTTAAAACGAGAAACTTCACGCAAACGAAGTCGCGGACAGGGGCTAGTTAGCAATAAAATAGGAAAAGTTGTAAAATACTCGTATATTATGTAAATTATTTCTAAAACTCTCCATGACTTCGATGTGACATGATTCCGGGGCGAGATTAAAGCCGCCCTTACTTCCACGGAGTCACGTCTCGGCAATTAAACAACGTTGGATTTGCTTCTGAGTTATCTCACACGTAATTGTTCAGATTATCAGGCCAGTGCTGGCTTTAATTCTCCAAAAACGGCAACGACTATGACTGTGCTAAGTCAAAGTCAAATAATTTATTTTTAGTAGGCCATTAAAAGGAAGTTTTGAATGTCAAAATTTATAAGAAACTAGCTTCTGCCCGCGGCTTCGCCCGCGTGGATGTCGGAAATTTACCCACGGGAACGCGCTAACAGGATAAAATGTATGTGCTTCCCCAGAATGCCATCTATGTCGCGGGCCCTTTGTGGCTAATTACAATAGAAAACCAATTGTGTCTCATTATTGGTGATTAAGAGGGTACCTATATGATATCTTCACCGAAGTACCTAACTAATTTAAAAAAAAAAACTCAATAACAGAAAATTAAATACCTACCTACCTAAATAAACCTATTTCTGATGATAACTAATCTAAACTCAATAAATAAGCAAAATCCCTAAAAACTAATATCTATACGAATGACTAAACCTACCTAACAGTATTATAAAATAACCTACGGTCACTACGTACACTATCAAATATACTACCTATACTTTAAAATTAAAATCTATACCTACGACTCATATAAAAATAAACCTAAATAACTCTAAAAACTAAAAGGAATAAAAATGAACTCCACTACGGGTGACCCAACCTACGACAAACTTAGTATTTGCGGTTGGTACAGTACAGACAGTGGTAGTCGGGTATAGGGATCGAACCGCAAAATTAAGTTTGTTTTTTATTGTATATACTTTTCCGGGATAAAAAGTACCCAGTGTGGTGCCCAGGATATTAAAGAATAATTATACCAAGTTTCATCGTAATCGAACCGGTAGTTTTTGCGTGATGCCTGAACAAACAGACAGACAGACAGACAGACAGACAGACAAAAATTTTTTTAATCACATTTTTGGGTTCGGTGTCGGTCAAGTAACACCCCCTGCCATTTATTTTTTGGATATTTTCAATGTACAGAATTTTCACTTCTACAGATTTATTATAAGTACTAGCTTCTGCCCGCGGCTTCGCCCGCGTGGATGTCGGAAATGATCCCACGGGAACGTGCTAACAGGATAAAATGTATGTGCTTCCCCAGGATGCCATCTATCTCTATGCCAAATCAGAAGTTCATTGGTTTAGGCGTGAAAATGTAACAGTTTCAAGTTCAAATCCTCCCCTTAAAAACTGAATTACCCCTTTTTGTCCCGTCAGTGGTAAATTTTCGACAACTTTACATACTTAATATTAATAGCTGTGCATTTCGGGTGACGTAACCTACGACAAACTTATTATTTGCGGTTGGAACAGTAATCGGATCTAGGGATCGAACCGCAAAATTAAGTTTGTTTTTTATTGTATATACTTTTCCGGCATAAAAAGTACCCAGTGTGGTGCCCAGGACATTAAAGAATAATTATACCAAGTTTCATCGTAATCGAACCGGTAGTTTTTGCGTGATGCCTGAACAAACAGACAGACAGACAGACAGACCGACAGACAGACAGACAGACAAAAATTTTTGTAATCACATTTTTGGGTTCGGCGTTGGTCTAGTAACACCCCCTGCCATTAATTTTTTTTATATTTTCAATGTACAGAATTTTCACTTCTACAGATTTATTATAAGTATAGATAGAAGATAAAGTGGTTTGTAGTCGTCCCTTCCAAGAGGTAGTGTCGGAGAAGAATTGGCAAGAAACTCAATAATTACTCTTTTAACACTACTATTCTGAGCAACCTTGAGCCGACGACCTTGTTAAAGCCGCAGGACCCCGTTGGATGCGAGAAACAGGGAACCGGTCGAAGTGGAGGTGCTTTTAGTAATAGTAACATTAATAATAGTACATTGACAACAAGAGTAATTATTATCTCATCAGACACAGGTACTCTCATATTCCGACAGGAAGGCAATCCAACACGAACGGAGAGAGATCAGCCGCAGGACCAACGGCTTAACGTGCTTCCCGAGACACTGAGGTAACACACCGCTGACTTCCAAAACTCCGGGCTGTTACTAAGAAATTCCCAATTGAAAAACCCTATAACGCTTTGTGCGCCCCGGGAATTGAACCCACGCTCAGCTCGCGCTTGTGACCACGAGTCCAACGAGGCAGTTACTAGGTACAGACGCCAGTAGGTCAAGCTACCCGAAACTGTAAAATTTTCCCAATCAACCTTGAACCTTAATATTTTAGCGATAAAGTTGAAAGCCTATTAAAGAAATTTGACAGATTGTAGTAGCGTGATGTGACAGATTGTAGTAGCGTGGTCTGTGGATGGGTGACCATCTTTACATACCGAGACCCCTCCGTGCCTCGGAAAGCACGTTAAGCCGTTGATCCCGGCTGTCATTCGTCGATCTTTGACAGTCGTTACGGGTAGTCAGAAGCCCGAAAGTCTGACAACCAGTCTTACCAAGGGGCATCGTATTACCCAGTAGCTGGGTTGTGGAGGTCAGATAGGCAGTCGCTCCATGTATACTGGTATTCAGCTGCATCCGGTTAGACTGGAAGCCGACCCTAACATAGTTGGGAAAAGGACGACGAAAAGGAAGACGCTAGCACGTCACGCTCACCATCATTTGCCTAGGCAAATGATGGTAGCGTGACGTGCTGGCGTCTTTACTACGTACTAGCAGAATAAGTTACAATCATCATAACTGCCTCACACGAATTTTCATTAAAACAATATTTTCAACAACCCAAAGATTCTCCAAGAATATGATGTAAAATTTTCCATGTCGGTGTAACACCCGTCTAAGGTAAGATTAAGGCAGGCCTCCGTTCCGCAAGAGTCACGTTCTAACAATTAAACAACGCAAGCTTCGCCTCTGAATTATCGCGACGTATCCTACTGGCAACGACCACACTGTATATAATTTTCAAGCGAAGAAAATCTTCTTGTTATTTTTCATATACTCGTACATACATCTTGCTGGTTGGCTGTAGAGATATAGGGAGCTTGTCTTTTGTTTACTGAACAACATTCAACTATATAGTACATAAATGTATTATTATTATTTATGATTGATCATAATAAATTTCGATTATAGTTATTTACAGAAATAAATATAATTTAGACTATATAGTATTTTCCCAGCAAATACGTCGGGCGATCAGTTTAGCTGAGCTGCATGATTACTGACAAAGTCGTGCACTAACTGGACAGGTCCACTCAATCTGTGTCGTTCATACCTCAAAAGACTTTTAACGTGCACGTCTTTCTACATTATTCTCACATGTATAATTTCAACATGAATGATGTAACCAGTAACTATAACTTTGATTTAAAAGACTGTCCACGGTGGAGTTTCTTGCCCTTTCTTCTCCACAGGAAACTACTACGCTTTGGAATGGGCAACTAGCTTCATCTTTCTGACTGACCGTCCCCTTGACAATTCAAAAATGCCTGTAATTCGTTTATTTGCAATAAATGCATTGAGTTTGAGTTCATAAGTTTTTGTTTAGTGTGAGAGCTATGGATTTTTGTTGTCAGCCCGTTTTTTCGCGCTGCTGGCTGAAGATCTCCCTTCTCTCTTTACATATTTCTGTGAGAAGAGATAAATGATAACTAGGTAGTATAAATTGTTGCCAAATCTTAAAGAGCAGTGGAGGCCCAGTGATATCAGCCACAACTTTCGAGTTATGAGTTTGAAGCCAGGCAGGCACTTTACTTTGCGTGTTTAATTTCATCACCAGTGCTCCCAAAACGGTGCAGGAAAACATCGTGAGGAAACCAGCATGTTGTAGAAGCAAAATTCGAAAACATGTGACATCTACACACCTGCACTTGGCCTGCATGATGGATTAGGGGTCCACCCCTTTCATAGAGAGAAGGCCTGTGTCCCACCAGTAGGAAAATTATAAGCTGATTGCGCAATTATGCTTAAAAAAAACTTTTGAAATTATCATTACTATCTCATTCCTTCGTATGTTAATTTATCTATCAGTCTGTATCCCAAAAGTAACATAACAATTAGTTCCCAACATATAATAGAGTACGCACGCGTAAATTAAAACTGTCAGCCTCCCACAGAGTACATACGTGCGATATGTATGTAAGAGACCATGTGGGGCCACGAGAGTAACGGTTTGTCGGGTTCCTTTACTTTTCAAATTATAAGGAAACCGGCATGCCGTAGAACCAAAATTCTAAGACTTGTGAAATCTACCAACCCGCACTGGGCCCGCGTCATATAATATAACAGGCCAGTCTCTCTTGAAAACAAGAGGCCTGTGTCCCAGCAGTGGGAACATTATAGGCTGATTATGTACTTATATGTAAGCGTTGCGCGTGTTGTGTGTAGTTAGTTCTTTGTGTAATATTATAATGTTGTATGTATTTATAGTATATTTTTAAGTTATATTAATATTGTATTGTATGTGTTTGTATGGGCCTTGTTGCCTGAAATAAATGGATAAATAAATAAATAAACGTAACAAACATAACATCACGCATGCAATTCCCGATGGGTTAGACAGAGGTAGATAGTATCTGGGTTGTGTTTATAAACGTTGCTTACAGTTAATTCATATCTAATGATATGTTTGCCTACACACAAGTTTTTGACCTTTATGTATGTGTGCGTTTGTATATGTGAGTTTAAATGTTTGTAAACGCGCCCACGATACAGGAGTAATTCCTAGTGTGGGGCCTGTGGGGCAACATTTCTTTAAAAAAAAAAATACAAAAAAAATAGTATCTAATGATATAATTGCTTAAACACACGTTTTTGACATTTAAACGTATCTTAACAAACACACAAACCAACAATTTTAACGAATCCTTTTATGATTGTTGCTTTAAAACAGCGGAGTCACAAAAACTCATTGAAACGCACTTTACGCTTCCGGCAAAAGAAAATTGAAAGAAAAAGAATAAGGAGAACTTCTGCAAAGTTTTTTTAACCAGTTCCTTTTTACGTTTCCAGACAATTTAACCAGCATGCAGTGGCTCCATGTAAAGTACTGTGTGTATGTATTCAGCTGCATCCGGTTAGACTGGAAGCCGACCCCAACATAGTTGGGAAAAGGCAGGGAGATGAGACAATTTTACCCAAAGTCTTTAAATAGGGCCTACACCTCTACCAAACTTTTTCAACGATGTACGGACCACCTTGATAGGGTAGTTTCCTAAAAAAATCTAATTAGTCCGTCAGTTAGATTATCAAAAAATATTGGATCCGTATTTTTTCTTTTGTCAATTATATAAAAAAATATGAAGACATCGCCCGTTAGTGACGTCACGCCTTGCTACACTTTTTAGGATGACGTGACGTCAAGACATCCCACTCCCAAATTTTGACGCTTTATCCTTGTCATGTTTTGTTTGATTGACAAAAAAAAAATACATGTCCATTAATTTTCGATAATCTAACTGACGGACTAAATATAATAATTATTTTTTCACCCAGGAAACTACCCTATTGTACACGTACTGGATTTATAGTACACTAAAATACTTAGGGGTTTGTTTATAAAAATACTTAAAATAATTTGTAATGTTGTTGTTATTGTCGTGTTGTTTGTTTGAATAATAATGTTTGATGTTAAAATGGCTAAACAAAGCTATACTTACCTTTATTTTTTGTTTGCTACGTGGTTAAGATATGTTTAAATGTGAAAAAACGTGTGGTTAAGCAAACGTTCACTATTAGGTACTTAATTTAAGATTTTGCATGAAGAGATACATGAAAAAAATATTTCTAACTAGCAGCGTCCCGCGGTTTCACCCGCATAGTTTCGATCCTGTGGGAATATCGGGATAAAAAGTCTGATGTGTTAATCCTGGTTTTAAACTATCCGTGTGCCAAATTTGATCCAATCCGTTCAGTAGTTTTGCGTGAAAGAGTAACAAACATCCATCCATCCATCCTTATATACATACAAACTTTCGCGTTTATAATATTAGTAGGATTTTAGTACAGGACTTACATGTAAATAAAGAAATTATGTTTATTTCTGTAAATAGATCTTTACAGACACTTAACACGTCAATTTTTCTAAAAATTTCCACCACCCCACCCGCTAGTCCAGGAGCCACACTCTCACCACTGGGTCGGCGTCCGTGGAATGCAATAAGACCGCCGGGTTACGTCGACGACGCCTGAAAAACTCGAGTCTGACTCCTATACTATTGTGATGCCGTTTATATAACTGCCTTGTTTTCGTTTTACATGAATTTACAGCTACAGTACGTATTTCTATTTGTTCAGTATGTTAGAAATGTAGCAGATGAAGGGCGAATGAAGGAGTGAGGAAAATGTCGTGAGGAAAGTTTTGAGTATGAATGTGGAGGCTATAAGAGTATTCTCCAATTCTTAGGGCGGGTTGTTTCACGTTCGGTTGACGCACGCGTATACGTCAAAAATGGCGCTAACTCTCATTAACTCATCATCATCTTCCTAGCCTTTTCCCAACTATGTTGGGGTCGGCTTCCAGTCGCTGCGCAGGGCGGATGGAGCTGAGTACCAGTATTTTACATGGAGTAACGCTAACTATCGTTAAACCAAAAAAAGCGTTGTTTCAAATTACAATTACAAAATTATGGCCTTGACTGATGTCAAATAATTCTAATTTTTATTTATTTATTTACTAGCGGCCCGTCCCGGCTTCGCACGGGTGGTTAAGTTTTAGTAAGGATCCCTAATCTTTTCTAGCAATAAATATAGCCTATGTCAGTCAAGGTGAATGTAGCTTTCCAATAGTGAAAGAATTTTTGAAATCGGCACAGTAGTTTTTGAGTTTATTCATTACAAACATACACACAAAAATACAAATCTTTCCTCTTTATAATATTAGTATAGATTAACCTAACCGGATGCAGCTGAATACCAGTATTTTACATGGAGCGACTACCTACCTATCAGATCTCTACAACCCAGTTAATGGGTAATACGATACTTCTTCATAAGACTGGTTGTCAGACGGAATTAGGTATCGACAACTTAAGAAAAATTACCAGTTTTTTAGCTTTAGCTTAACTTAAACTGCCCACAAAATAAACACAATTATATATTCAATTAATTTACTCCCCACTACAAGTCCTGCTTACCTCGCTAAACAACACAAATTATTCGCAAACGAAGCATACATTTAACAACAATAAATTTCGCTAATGTGCTATGAAAAACAACAACATTTCGTTTTTCGATGCAGTCATAAATTATTTCGTAGTCCATCGCTGGTGATGTTAAATGATGCGTTAAACTTTGCGTTGTAACGCAGCAATGGATAATTAGCTGTGAAACCGTTTAATGTGTATAATATGCTGAATATTTGATACATTTTGAGGCTGTTTTTCCATTTTCCTACAATTTTATTTAGGTGTGGAAAAATATGGACTTGATTTACTTGCCTGAAATGCGTGTGTAGGGGCTCGTGCTAAAATAACAGTCACACAGTTCGATCGATCGCTAAAGGTTAAGCTACGCTTGCCGCGGTTGGTCTGTGGATGGGTGACCATCTTTACATACCGAGACCCCTCCGTGCCTCGGAAAGCACGTTAAGCAGTTGTTCCCGGCTGTCATTCGATGATCTTTGACAGTCGTTACGGGTAGTCAGAAGCCCGAAAGTCTGACAACCAGTCTTACCAAGGGGTATCGTATTACCCAGTAACTGGGTTGTGGAGGTCAGATAGGTAGTCGCTCCATATAAAATACTGGTATTCAGCTGCATCCGGTTAGACTGGAAGCCGACACCAACAAAGTCGGGAAAAGGTTAAGCAGATGATGATGATTTGATTAACTTTCCCAAAAATATCAGATAACTTTAAGCCTCTTATTAGGTATACCAAATAATGTATAGGGCGAAAATAAATAACTTAAAATAAAATAAAATTGGTCATTAAAAGTTTATTTTAATAAAACTATCCCGATTTATTTTTTGATTAAATAATAATCTGGAACAGCTTTTATGGAAAACCGTTTAAAATTATGAAATCTTAAGATTATTTTGATCACAGAATTTATAATTCAACTAACTCTTAAACGACGGTGACGGTAGTTTTGAATAATTTATAACGATCCGGATTTTAGGCGATGACATTTAAAGGTTAGGGGTTGTTTTCACCCCCTCTTCTAGCACTTAAAAGGGGTCGATTTTCTTTCAAATCGTTTGGTAATAGTTTGTTCGGCAGTTACGAATCGTTTAGGTAAAAGAAAGGATATTTTTAAGCCCATGTAGACACGGATGTATAAATACGGCGGCGGGATTTTATCGCGCACTGGATTTTCAACTCTCGGTGTTGAGCCTAACGTTAAGAATCCAAGAAAGCGCATCCTAGCGCGACGAAAATATACACTGTTGGATTTCCAACTTTCGGCGCTAAGCAGAGCGCTGAAAATTCAATAATCGTCGCGGCAAAAAATCGCACGTACCTGAGCTGTTTAAAATGCTTTTTATCTGGACTGAAAAGTAAGTGATTTAAAACTGCCACGTTTGATTTCATTCAAACTGAGTAGATAGATAGATAAACCATTTATTTGGCGCACACAAAAGACAGCACAACACACAAAAGTACGTGAATATAATAACAAAACAAGGTGCCAATATAAAAAGAAAAACATTCATATTGTTGCGCGCCACAATGAATGCCTGGTACATGGTGACATTAGTTACCACTAGCGCCATCTAGTATCAAATAGCAGAACTAATTTACCACTAGCACCATCTAGTATCGAGTATCAGAACTAATAGATCCTTCTAGAAATCTCGATACTAGAACTATCGACATAATTGGTCAGTCGGGGCCGGTATGTACCTACTCAAATATTCTAGACGTTTCTAGAATAGAAGGTTCTGGAACTATCTGCGGCACTATATAAGGCCAGGATTAGCCGCGAGCAGACAGACTTGGATCAGCGATACACGCTAATACATTTATATAATCGATCGATTTATATAAGCGATCTTCAAGTACAACTTAAGAGCAATTGTGTTTTATAATTGAGTTGTTATTAGTGTTGTTTAATTAAAGTGTAACTTTTGGTAATTTATATCGGCAGTTTTTATTGTCACGAACCCGAAGCTCGTAACAATATTGAAGTAAAAAAAATACTTAAAATTAAATTAATAACAAAAAATACACAATGCGGTATCCTTCTCAAGGTTGCACCAAATGGGAGTCGATCTCAGCATGTGTGTGAGTAGGAAAGCCTTTGCTTTGTCGTTGATCAAAATTCTACGTCTGTACGAGAATCACCAATGACGGTTGTATCCTACAAATAGGCACCTAACTGCTATTGGTTTATTTCAGTCGCGTTTGTTGAGTTGAGATCAATGTTGAGTCGAACTTTTTTTTTTTTTTTTTTTTTTTTTTTTTTTTTTTTTTTTTTTAATAACTTGTAGGGGTATACACGACAACATATCAAGCTATACATTTCCAATTTTAGATCACCTCGCATTGTTTAGGCTTTTTGTTTAGTGACAAGTCAGCTTATACTGGTATAGCTTGATATGTCTTCGTGCGTACACTTAAGGTAGACCATTATAATAGCCTCTATGAGTAGAAATGCATAAATTAGGCACTTTGAGCAGTCAGCCCCGCACCCACCTCGCTGACTGACTCATATCAATCAATAATGCTATTGTAATATGTTATTCTTATCATAAAAGAGTACTATGGCACAAATATTGCGTAGAAACACTCACACTTCGCATGACACCAAGCATAAATTACAGCCGCAACGGATCGCAGCGCAACGCATTTCATATACTCGTCTAGATTTCAGATACTCCCGCGTAGATTACTAGTCTCCGTTGAGATTGGTATCTCAGCGGACTCTAGCCATCTACGCGGGAGATATTATCGTGCACAAGTGTGTGAATTTTCTAAGAGAAAGAAAGAGAAGAGAAAGAGAGAATGCAGCTGTGTGCAGACAGCTGTATTCTCTCTTAGAAAATGTACGTAAGTGAAGAAGCGTTGCTTTTGGAGAGGCCTTCCCCAATCTGGTTTAGACATTACTGAAAAAAATGTAGCGAACAGCAGATTGTTCCATAGTAAAGAGTTGTTCATAATGATGAGTGCTATGACTCCTTTTCAGTTCCAGCACCATTTTAATTACACCTTACATGCGCCTTTAACAGAAGAAGAATAACTATCTTGACAATTCAGCCATATTTGCCGATAGTGCATAATCCAAATTCTATGTTCAACAAAACATACATGCATACACATTCTTCAATCCAAGTAAAATCAAACCCAAAATAACCGCATCCCTCTCATTTTCAATGAATTAGAAAGAGACGGGGAACGCGGTTAGTTCACCCGCCCGTGACATACCGCAAACCAGGTGTATGGGGTCAAATCGACCGCAAACTAGGTACTTAGTGCATACAGGTATACGTCGGTACAGGTATGTAGTACGTCACTGTTCGGTGTGTAGGTAGGGACAATGGGGAGTTTAGATTTGTTTATGTTAACCTATGGCACTGAAACGTGGTCGCTCACAATGGGCCTTATTAGAAGGTTAAAAGTCACCCAAAGGGCGATGGAGAGTGCTATGCTTGGAGTTTCCCTGCGTGATCGAATCAGAAATGAAGAGATCCGCAGGAGAACCAAGGTAACCGACATAGCCCGAAGAATTGCTAGGGCGGGTCGCTTGTATATACTTATGCAAATAAATAAGTGGCAGCGGGCAGGGTACATTGCTCGCAGAACATAGGGGCAATTCTCGTAATTTTAAGAACGTTCACAGTCTGACCTCAGTCGCAATCTGTCAAAAAATACTTCTTATTTCCCTACATTTTGACAAGTTTTTGACATTTGTTTGTCGCCGAGATGAGACTGCGACTAGATTTTGAACGTTTTTATTTACGAGAATTGGCCTTCTGATAGCCGATGGGGCCAAAAGGTTCTAGAGTGGCGACCGCGTACCGGAAGACGTAGCGTTGGAAGGCCTCCCACAAGGTGGACCGACGACCTTGTGAAGGCCGCAGGAACCCGTTGGATGCAAGAAGCACAGAACCGGTCGAAGTGGAGGTGCTTGGGGAGGCCTATGTCCAGCAGTGGACGTCTTTCGGCTGAAATGATGAGGTAAAATAGGAGACATTTTTGACAGTATCGGTCAACTCCAAAAAATTTTTTTTTTTTTGACAAATAAGGCGAATTTATTTTAACTTGAATACTATTACTTTTTATTTTGTTTCTAAGTTTAAAGCTTATACAGAGTGACAAGCTGTTTTAAACATAAGCAATGTTTGAAATGAACACTAACTCAATTATACGTATTAAACATAAGTTTTATCAATCAAAGTTTCGTAGCCGATTTGCTACGACTACGTAGCAAACGTAGCTACTCGTATTTTACTGCTACGCCGTAGCAGCCCCAGGTCAGCTACGTCGTAGCAAGTACGTAGCCAATCTTTAAAACTATTCGTCTTCTTTCGTGTGTTAAAAATCTACGTAATTCAACTGTCATTAAATATTATTTCATCTGTTGAGACGCGGTAAGAAGTAATTTTTTTATTATTTACTAATTCTTAGTCCATCTGTTAAGAATAGAATAAAATACTCTTTATTGTACACCATACAAATTACAGAACATTGATAATTATAATCAATTTTATAAAGAGTGACACAATGGGTGGTCTTATCGTTAAGAGCGATCTTTTAAAGACGACCTTTGGATGGATTAAAATTAAGGAGAGACAAATATAGTAGGAGTCTGTGATGTACCATTTACATTATACAATTAATATATGTATACACATAAGAAACAGTAAGAAGCAAATTTTTAGGTAATTGTCAATAGTGAATCGCGGCAACAAATAACGTTCAAAACAGCGATGCGCTTGATGTTAGTTGAATCGAATGACCACCAATAAAAGTAACTTTGCAGTTGTAATTAAACTAAAAAATAAATGCACGGCTCAGTGAAATAATTTTTAGGTATTTCTTTAGTTGTTTGAATTCCCTTTATTATCATTATATAAAATACGAAATTTACGCGCAAAATTTTGAGAATTAAACCTCGAAATATTTTTTTTGAGCACGGTTTTACGATTGTTTTGTTTTTAAGAAATATTTTTGAATACATCTTTTCTTTGAACAATTAACGATACACTAAATTTTCTACTGGATTGTAATTATATGTACCAATACTCCTATCTGTGCGATAAAAAACTGAGCATTTTACGGTATCCTACGTTTGGGCAGCGCCTTAAGTCTAGTTTGTATCACAAAGCAACAATTACTCCCACACTTGCGCTATACAATTATCGCACAATACCAACACAACACACCCACAATACGCATACAATATACTACACTTAATCCTTCAAGGAGTGCTAAATGTAACCTGTATCCATTGCAAACCTAAACGTCTCAATTCGATCGAATACTGAGCCTTGTTAGACCATACCAAGACATTTCCACACTGCCATTTGAATCTCCACGTTAGAACAAGAGAATAAGATAGGTATTTGGATGGGGTGTGGGTTATATAAACTGATTGGATAGTTGATGATGACTTACGGACAAACAGCTTGATTGTATACGTGAAATCCATAATATATTAGCTTGGTTAGGGTAAGTTGAGTAAGTTATTATGGTGTGAGGGAAATGGCCTGTTTCAGTATAGAGTAAAAGAGGATTGAAGATTTTTTTATGCAGTCTGGCATAGGTACCTATTGTCGCGTAATTTTTTTTTACAATATGCGGTCACAAATACATCCTATATAAATCGATAGCAGACATCAATGCAAACGGAAAATATAATAAATAATAATAAATTCATTTTATTTCAGGTAAAGAACACCCATTAATTACCACACAACACAAATTAGTAGAAAACATAATAAATAAATTAAATTAAAAAGATAAAAACCAAATTAGAGCACATCAAATCAACTAAAATGAAATCAATATAAATCAAATTAATATAAACAAAAGAAATTAACTTAAAATAAATCAAAATAACTCGAATAAAATCAAATCAAATTAAAAACTAGTAATCAAAACAAAAATATAAAAATAAAATATATAATAAATTACAAATTTCGGACCCGTATGATGACCATTCATCATTCATTAGTATACACACAACTTACAAACTAGTGTTAGTACTTACATCTACCAATAATAGGACAAAACCCCGTAAAAAGACAGTTTCCGATATATATTAACGTTCAAAGTTGATTACGTGGCATCCATATTTTTTTCAAATTGCTTTCATCTTGTTGCTTAGATGTTTGAAATAATCACTCTGACAGTTTATAGTAATCAACCATCTATGCAACAAGATACAAGCAAGTTAAAAAAATATGAATTTCACGTGATCAACTTTTTCGACCATCATAAATATAGTTTGATGAAAGCATACACAATGATGAGTAAGGCACTTGAATAAAGTACTAGTCAGCCTATCACAGTCCACTTCTGGACATGCCTTCTCGCAGACTGCGTCACAACACCCTGTCCTGCCTTCCGCATCCAGTTTACCCCAGCCACCTTCGTTAGGTCGTCCATCCATCTGGTTGAGGGCCGCCCCATACTACTCTTGCCAATACGTGGTCTTCACTACAGCAGTGCGATTCTGTAACCATCTCAGCGTGAAAACTTAGGTGAAGTGAGCGTGGAGTGAGCTGTCATTCCAAATAATGCTAGGGATTGACACTATTGACAACTCACTCTAAGCTCACTTCACATAGCTTTTCACGGTGAGATTTTTATAGAATCGATTGGCTGGACTCGTCTGCTCCACCGGCCATCGGTCCTTCGTCAGACATGGCCAGGACAGGACAGGCAACCTTAACCTTACATAACACAAATTAATTGTTTATCAAGTTGACTGCCTACGAAATGACAACCGTCATCCTGTGACGGCTGTAAGTAAGTAAGTCAGTAAGAATTTTATTTGCATAGATTGTAGGTACATAAAATAAGATCTATAACAATAATTGAGTGAGCCTTGTACAATCTACCTTATATTAGGCATCAGTGAGGTTGTTAAATTAAGAATAATATCAAATAGGTAATGGCTTTTGAAACAACCTTATATAACTTTACAATCTACTTAATATAGTTGGTATAAAAAAAATCAGACTAATTAAAATAAATCAAAATAGGTATGTCAAAGAAAAAAAATCATTAGATATGTCAAAGTAAAATTAAATTATTATTCAACTAGCTTCTGCCCGCGGCTTCGCCCGCGTGGATGTCGGAAGTTATCCCACGGGAACGTGCTAACAGGATAAAATGTATGTGCTTCCCCAGAATGCCATCTATGTCCCGGGCCCTTTGTGGCTAATTACAATAGAAAACCAATTGTGTCTCATTAGTGGTGATTAAGAGGGTACCTATATGATATCTTTACCTAAGTACCTAACTAATTAAAAAAAAAACTCAATAACAGAAAATTAAATACCTACCTACCTAAATAAACCTATTTCTGATGATAACTAATCTAAACTCAATAAATAAGCAAACTCCCTAAAAACTAATATCTATACGAATGACTAAACCTACCTAACAGTATTATAAAATAACCTACGGTCACTACGTACACTATCAAATATACTACCTATACCTACTTTAAAATTAAAATCTATACCTACGACTCATATAAAAATAAACCTAAATAACTCTAAAAACTAAAAGGAATAAAAATGAACTCCACTGCGGGTGACCCAACCTACGACAAACTTAGTATTTGCGGTTGGTACAGTACAGACAGTGGTAATCGGGTATAGGGATCGAACCGCAAAATTAAGTTTGTTTTTTATTGTATATACTTTTCCGGGATAAAAAGTACCCAGTGTGGTGCCCAGGATATTAAAGAATAATTATACCAAGTTTCATCGTAATCGAACCGGTAGTTTTTGCGTGATGCCTGAACAAACAGACAGACAGACAGACAGACAAAATTTTTTTTAATCACATTTTTGGGTTCGGTGTCGGTCAAGTAACACCCCCTGCCATTTATTTTTTGGATATTTTCAATGTACAGAATTTTCACTTCTACAGATTTATTATAAGTATAGATTAATCATTCATATGTCAGCGTTATTTAAAAAATCAGTAACAGAATAATAACATTTTTCAATCAATAATGACGTCAATCTCTTTTTAGAGTTTTGAGTTGTGCCATTTTTAATGATATTGTGTATTTTAGTGTAGATTATTGGGCCTATATTAACCTCTTGAATGCCGTAATTACAGACACAATTAAAAAGCCATTGTGTCTCGCGTAGATCTACGTTCCGGCATACGAAGGGTTAATAACACTTTTTTGGAGTAAAGCTGTATAACACAGCTAATTGAATTGACTTGAGTGAAATTGAACTTGCTAAACAATTAATTTCCTTGACTCTACTAAAGCTTACTAAATTGTAACCTACAATAAGTACATGTTATTCTAATATTTACAATCTCAAGAACACATTACATGCATAACGTATCCCCCATATTCACGCCAGCGTTAATTGAAACTTCTTCATCCACAAAGTTACTTAAGTAAATTCCCGCTGCATCAGAAATCGATGTATTAAAATAGTTAAGTTTATGAAGAATGACAAGCAGTTAATACCATCTTAAGCTGAACTTGATAATGTCAAGTATTCAGGCATTTTCTATAACATGCGGGCTATTTCAATTTCCAAAGTATCTGAGTGTATGGCGCATAGCGCTGAGTGCAGTCTTAGTAGGGGGTAAGTTATGAGCTTTTTGTTACGTATCTTCGTAAATATAATAATTGCAGTGCGATTCTGTAACCATCTCACCGTGAAAACTTAGGTGAAGTGAGCGTGGAGTGAGCTGTCATTCCAAATAATGCTAGGGATTGACACTACTGACAAGTCACATCAAGCTCACTTCACTTAAGTTTTCACGGTGAGATTTTTACAGAATCGACCGGCTATTTGGTTCATTGGCAGTTTCTACTTGTAAATGGTGTTATTAAAGATAGTATACAGGACATCGACGGGAACCTGTTACCATGGATGCAGTACATGATTCTGAACTCCAAGAGTTGATATGTTCCACTGAACCGCAGGTTACAAAATTTTGTGGTACGGATAGTGGAAGTGCTCAGGTGCGGTTCGGACAAGTGCTGTTCAAATCAGTGCTCTGACTGGAATACCTCAAATTTTTCGATGGTTATTAAAAAACAAAATTGCTGTTTCATAAATACATCGCGTAGGTATTGCACTTTTCTATGAAAGAGCAGATTTTTTTTGTGATAACCAACGATAAATTTCTATACTACCGTCTAGAATCATGTGCTGAATGTATGTTTTCAGTTTTCGCGTCGATATTCCTGCCACCCTGTATTTTGTGGACTGTTATTTAAATCTGTGTTATTAAGCATTTTTATAGAAATGAAACGCCGCTGGTCAAACACTTTATAAGAGATAAGGGCGCTACCAATTAATGTATGCAAACTTTTACAGATCATTGTATTGCTTGGCAATGTTAAACCAACTTGCTTTATAATTAGGTTTCATCCATCTTTAGAGTTTGATAATATTATTGGTAACATACATATTTCTTACGAATACGTCATGTCTATTATTTATTATTATTTTATGTCAAAAGAAGAAACGGTCACGTGAGCGAAGCCGCAGGCGCACCTTATTGTAACATACATATATACACATACGTTTCTTTGGCTTAATAAGTGGCTTAGCAGAATAACTATGCATTTTAACTAATTGCAGACAGGCGCTTCAATTTAGTTTGTGTAAATTATCTTATCACCACTGGTCTCAAAACGGTGAAGGAAAACACGTAAGGAAACCGGCATGTCCTAGAACCAAAAGTTCGAAGACATGTAACATCTACCAACCTGCACTGGGCCCGCGTGGTGGCCCCACTCGCTCGCACTGAGAGGAACCCTGTGAGTCCCAGCATTGGGAACATTATAAACAGATGGGCAATTCTCGTAATTTTAAGAACGTTCACAGTCTGATCTCAGTCTCAATCTGTCAAAAAATACTTCTAATTTCCGTACATTTTGACAAGTTTTTGACATTTGTTTGTCGCCGAGATGAGACTGCGACTAGATTTTGAACGTTTTAAATTACAAGAATTGGCCTTCTGATTATGCTCAAATCAAACTGACTAATAGGCCAAAATGTATTAGACACTTAAACCTATTTCGCCCGCTCCCCGCTCATCACTCATCCTACCTCCCAAGCAACACATATCTGGTATTTAAGCCGACACACTCAAGTATTTGTGTTCAGCTTAACTAGCGAACTGAATACTGCTGCACAGTGCAGTGTGTAGCTACACTCAAAGGATGGTTCGTTTAGTCAAAGGAGCTGTCTTATTGTACAGAGATGCGGATATTTTATGTGGGTGTAAATATATGTGTGTTGTGTGTGTGTGTGTCTTGAAATTTGGGTGCCCTACTTTTAATGTTATGTAAGTCACAGCTCAGAAATAAATCGGTTCGCAATAGAAAACTAAACATTATTTAAATACAAACATATTTATTTTCATTCCACAATATTTGTAAAAACACTCAGTTATCACAAAAATAATAAGTCCTGTACATAATCGCTAAAATTTAAATTTAAAATACACCAATTTGTTACGCTGATACTGTCGACGAGTTCACTGCTCCGCGTCTCGAGCAAGATGGCCGGCTGTCAGAATGTCTCCCATAGAGAATGACAGTGAATGTCATAGAGAACGAATAATCTATTGAGTGACATTCGAGTATTAGGGCTGCTTTTTCAATCGACAGATAATTTTTATTCGTGGAATAAAATTTACGTCTGATAGATTTTATATGGAAGAACTGTCAAAAATTCAAAATTGTTCTTCGGATAAAATTATCTGGCGTTGGAAATAAGTAGGTTTACCAGAGGACAGTTCTCGTAATTTCAAGATCGTTCACAGTCTGATCACAGTGTCAAAGTGTAAGGAAACCGGCATGTCCTAGAACCAAAAGTTCGAAGACATGTAACATCTACCAACCTGCACTGGGCCCGCGTGGTGGCCCCACTCGCTCGCACTGAGAGGAACCCTGTGAGTCCCAGCTTTGGGAACATTATAAACAGATGGGCAATTCTCGTAATTTTAAGAACGTTCACAGTCTGATCTCAGTCTCAATCTGTCAAAAAATACCACTAATTTCCCAACATTTTTGATAAGTTTTTGACACTTTGTTTGTCAACGATCTGAGACTGCAAGTAGATTTTCAACGTTTTATCTAATTATAGTTGTGGTAATCTATAAAACAATCAATATTATACCACCATCGCCTGATCTATTACGTTTAGTGCTTTCGCTAGTGGAGTGATCGTCATTTTTGCCATATCGTTATTTGATCGACAGGTACTGGCGATTGGTAGGGGTGACTAGAATCAATTTTATTTTTATTTTAATTTTGACGTTCAAAAGTGCCTTTAATGTGCCTATTTGAAATAAATGATTTGACTTTGACTTATTACAAGATACGGCTGAATAGCATCAAGTGTTTTTGTTGAGCTGAATATTTCAGCCTTTTTCCTACTAGTATGAAGTTAGCTTCTACGCTTACCTATGTACTAAATCCGGCTTTCCATCAATTCTTAATATGGAGTGAATGCTTATGAATTTCATATTTCATAGCGCCCACTCATAGCACTGCTAAAGTGAACTCACACATAGACTGTTTATAGTTAAGTTGTAAAGATCGAGTCCGACTCTCATATCTTCTCGCCCCACATACCGCAGCAGAGACATTGCTGTGCCCTGACAGGGCCTACAAAGGCTCTTAGCTCTAAGCCTTTTGATAACATCTTTTTTTACCTTGTGGAACGCAAATAAATGAATATGAGGACAGAAGACGTCGTCTTCTCAACGTCCGTGTGTCACAACAGGGATCCAGCAGAATATCAGCGTTAGGTACATTTGCCTGACACATGCTGAGCTGGACTCCCATTTGGTGCAACCTTGAGACGCACACCGCACTGTGTATGTTTCGTTATTAATTTAATTCGTCATAGTGTCACTTTGATTTCAATATTTGTGTGCTTTTCATTTGGTCTTCTATAACGGCACCTTGTTTTATATTATAATCATGTGGGTAGTTTGGTTATCATCTAATAGTGTACTTTTGTGTGTTGTGCTGTCTTTTTTGTGTGCGCCAAATAAATGGTTTATCTATCTATCTGAGACATGATTATCAATTTTTTTAATTTTTATTGAGTACTGGTTAAAACTGTACTAAAATGCAAAGTATTACAGCGTCTATCAAGTCTATCAAGTATCAAGTATTCCGGCCGTCGAGAGAATATGTTCCTGTCACCTGTCAGTGCAACAATTTCTAGTAGCTAATAGAGGTCAAATTCGCAAAACACGTATTCGTATAAAATTGACAGGGGTCAGGAACGTAATCTCTGAGCGGTCGCACTGTAACTCATTTCTTTTTAATGCCATGCATTTCAAACCCTAGTTCGAAATATGTATTTCCTTATTAAAAACAAGCCTTCAAAATCCTATGGGTTTTGTAACAGGTAACTATTTTGGTATTACTTTGGTAGATGAGCACCAAAATTCATCTGTAAAGACTAAAGACTACCGCCTCTACGGTCCGTAGGGAAATCAGGCAAGCAAGGATTTGGCGGAGCATTTAATCTAAATACGATTTCGCGACTCTGTAGCTAAGTTGAAAACTTCCTTTTAGGGTTATTTAATCAAAACAAAGATGCATACTATTGATAGATCATGGTAGATCTATATGATTTCTAGCTAAAAAAACTAAGGCATTCGTGTTTTGTGTTCGAGTATAGTTTTCAATGTTTTTGTTGGTATATTGGCGTGTTCTAGCTGACATTATGTCAAATAATTTAATTTAATGTTTTGTGTTTTGTAACACAGATTCAAGTTCTTCTAACTAAACAGACAGCTGGGCTGCTGGGGAGTTTGTTGCACCACTTCTTATATCCAGTCAAATCACTAGGAAGTGATGAAGGGCGCGGATCTTTGACAGTCGTTACGACAACAGGCTTCATGCAGGCAGGACTTTCAGGCTTCTGACCAAGATGTATCGTATTACCCAGTAACTGGGCTGTGGAAGTCAGATAGGCAGTTGCTCCATGTAAAATACTGGTACTCAGCTGCATCCGGTTAGACTGGAAGCCGACCCCAACATAGTTGGGAAAAGGCTAGGCAGATGATGATATTTTGATGGTAACACAAACAATCTACGTAGATGTGTCTTCTAAAATTACAGTTATTTATTTATTATTTATTTATATATCAATTGCTTGCTGCACTTACAGTACACACCAAAGCGCGCAACAAGCCAACAACATAACGTTTAACTAAAAAACTTCGTACAAACATTAAACATAGATTTACTACGAGTTCTTAAGTTATGGCAGACTTTTATTCCTAATAGTCAAGTAGTTCAAGGATTTTCTTGATAAACAATTCTGTAACTAGAGTTTACGATAATTATTATTAATACTTTTAGAGTCCTTATCAACAGACGTCTTGAACTAATCTTTTAGTTATTTCGATCCCTTAAATGTGTTTTCATGAAGTTTTGGCTTAGCAAATAGCTTTATTGGCCTTCAGAGTTTACGCTTAATTTCATAGAAATCTTTCGAAGAAACGACAGTTGGATAAAGTTGGTCGTGACGACCTACGATTTTATAGTAGTACATTATTTAATAATGTGATAATGTCTGCATTTAAAACTGTGTTGTATAATTGTGTAAATTCGCAGCAGCAGCTTGGAGTTTGGATTTAGGCTCAGTTAATGGCAACGCCGCTTCGCTCGCTCGCTGAATAGAAGTAGCACAGAATCGGTTGATGTGGCTACACTTAGAGGTGGCTATGTCCAGCAGTGCACGTATTTTAGCTGAAATGAAGATAGTGCTACCCCGGAAGATCAGTCTGCCTAGCTTCCTACCTGCTTCCAGAATAACCGGATGAAGCTGAATACCAGTATTTTACTTGGAGAGTCTGCCTATCTGACCTTTGTAAACTTTATAAAATAAACTGAAATTATTAAAGTTTTATTCAATTATTATTTAATTGAATAAAATTTAGATTATTTAACATTTTCTCAAATAGTTTTTAAAGAAACAAAATTAATGAGTGTTGATCAAATTGATAAATATAACACTTGCATACTTGCACGTAAAATAATTAATAGAAACATATATACACAAATAACATTTAGAAAAATAATGCAAATTCAAAAGCGCATGACGAGGCAGTTTAGCCATATAATTTTAAGAGCACCGAGGACAAACTAACGGTAGAAAGACTGTCGTATATGAGGGGCATGGCTTTATACCTAAAGTAGTTAAGGAATCAAAATCAATTCCAACTTTTAAAAGGCTATTAAAGCACCATATTCAGAATAATGTTTGAATTGTAAGTCTGTACTCTTCTTTATTTTATTTTATTTTTTATTTTTAAATAACTTAATTTTAGTTCATAACCCAGCGAAACCGTCGCCTATCTTAATTTTTATGTTTTTCTTCATAGGAGTGAATAATTGTATTCTTTTTGAGTGAAATAATTATCTTAAACCGTAAGCCCAGTTAATACGATAAAATGTGTTAAAATGTAAGTGTATTAAACACCTCTGTCTACACATTACAGGACACAAGCGTGATGGTATGTTATGTAACAAACGGGGTGCTGCCATTTGATCAACATTAACCCTACATCTGGCTAAAGGGTTAGACTATTTGCTGGGAAATTAAAAAATAACAATATACCGTTGGGCTAAAGGCTAAACATCTGGCTAGAATGTGACATGTTAATAAATTCACCAAAAAGGTTCAATGTCACAGCTTTTGAGTTATGACACCAGAGGCCGCTGGCGGTTGCGGGTATTATTTATGTTAGTACATTATGTTAGGTACCTAAGCTACTGGTTAGGGACAGGGTTAGATTTCATATTTTACTGTTTTCTGTTGAATTTAATTTGGTTAGGTACCATTATATAAAAAAAGTAGGTAGGGTTAGTAGTACGTAGGATTAAAGGAATTGTACTTACGTGCCGAGTTATCAATTGATTATAGTCCACATCAGAACAGGGTTTTCTTTTAACACCAATAAAAGGACAGTAGAGAAAGATACAAGTAGCCTAAAATCATACGGCATTAGTTTAACGATTTACAGTAGTTAACGGGGTCTGAAAAAATCCAGCCAATTGCGTGTGTCCGACACGCACTTAGCCGGTTTTTTTCAAGGTCGCGGTTAATTCTCCAATAGCAAATGTTGGATTGTAATCGCAAAAAAAAACATTTTTATTCGTGTATTTTTTTTATTGTTTAGCAGTTTTATTCAACATTTTTTTTAAATGTAAACTAAGTATATTATATTTACATAATTTAAAAAGCTAACAGTCTTAAAATAATAACAATAATATGTACAAATATATGAAAAGGAGGGGATATAATCAAAGGGCATCAAAAAATTCGTCCGCATCGCTGTCAATAGAAAACGTGCCCGAAAGGCTAGCAGCATTGACAGCACTACAAATTAAATAATTTCGGGCTGTTTCCTTTACTTGTGCTGCGAGACCTTATTTCTTGCCAAATTTCATGATTCTAGTTCCCTATAGTTTTTGATTACTTTGAGTTTATCATTGTTTGTCGCATAAATGGCCGTTTTTTTTATTGCGTTGACGTAGGAGTTTGATTTTTTTTTAACTCCAAGGGACCGTACCTACGTATTTGATATTAATTTCGACTTTATACTTGCACGGACGCACGGACAACGAAGTGATACTACAATGGGTCCGTTTTTTTGAGGTACGGGACTCTAAAAATAGTAACAAAATTTACATTGTTTTTTCTTTTGCCGTTTCTGTCCCACTGCTGGGCAAAGGCCTCCCTACTCTCCTTCCACCTCTCTTTATCCAAAGCTGCCAAGAACCAATCTTTATTAAAGGAGTCCAGCTCATCCCGCTAATATTTACACACCATACCTAATTTATAGTGATACTAGCTTTTGCCCGCGACTTCGTTCGCGTGGAATAGTGACTTCACCAATAGATGACACCGACTCTTGACCAATAGATGGCGCTGTATGTCCGGAATAAATTTTATTTTTTATTTTATTTTTTGTAATAAAAACTATCCTATGTCCATTCTCAAGTTCCAAACTATGTCTGTACCAAATTTCACACAAATCGGTTCAGTAGTTTAGGCGTGAAGCAAAGACAGACAGACAGACAGACAGAGTTACTTTCGCATTTATAATATTAGTTTGGATTATGAGTTTCAAAATAGTTACTATCCATAGTCAAAATCAAAAGTCATAATTATTCAAATTAGGCTGCGAATCAGCACTTTTTGAACATCAAAATTACAAAAGACAGACCCTAAAACACCCGCCCTTTACAATTTCCTAGTTTCGCTGGGAAGAAGAAGTGGTGCAACAAATTCTCAGCTGAACCCGCAAGCATGCAGTATCTACATTGTTATTAGTTTAGAATGTTATCTATCGATAATTGTGCAAGTACAACACTCATTTCATAGCTATATTCGAGAAAGATGCAATAAACTCCTTAAACCCACAGGAAATCAAAATCTTTATGGTTACATGACTTAGAACTTCAGCTGACCCAGAAGAAAATGAAATAAACTTGGTTTAAAACTAAAATTTTCTAGATTTTCTCTAAAGTATATTGTTTGAGAAAGCGCTCGCTGCAAGCGATGCATTGGATTGAGCGCTGAGCATTTCAGCTGTAAATTGAGTTTGAGGGAAACTTTGATTAGCGCACGTGGTTCTAGTCTTCTTTCAACTTGTGTTCAACTGGGAATTAGGAGGAATCTAGGAACTTTGATGTATTAGCTGGAGGGAGGATATAGCCCTATAAAATATCTTGGTATCGGTTTATAACGCTGTGATGACTATTTCAGCTAACCCTACCTTGACGTCAGCCGCATGTCGTGGATTTTGTAAATTACTTACGAGCGAATTTTAAGCGATTATCGCGCGAATACGCGAAGAAAGAAAGAAAAAGTATTTATTGCGATGCGTACAGGAAGATCACCAACTAAACTAACACAGTCAAAAAAAAAACAAGTTATATGTAAAAAAGTACAAAAAATAAAAATTTAACTGAAAGTCCTATACGAGGACAAGGCTCCTGTCTCAGCATGATGCTGCGACATTTAAAACATAAACATGATTACGCGATCGTTTATACGAATTATGACGTAGTCATGTGAAGGAGCGCGACGATTGTGTACACGCGCCCCTAAGGCCCTATATATATAAGGCCTATCCCTAAGGCCGTCCCTTAGGGATAATGTTGAGAAGATGATACGCAACGTTCTTCTACAAAATTATGAAAATCAAAACTCTAGTTACTACATCAATCGGACTGAAAATTGTGATTTGATTTTTAACATAAAACCTATAGGGGTGCATCACGAGCTATCATGTTATGCTTGTTTAAATACTGGACAATCAGCCTCGTTACAAACCTTGCATGATTCGCTAATCTTATGCCAGGACATGAGCTATTTTCCTAATCAACTTAGCCTATCGCAGTCCACTGAGGATATAGGCCTCTTCTAAACTGCGCCACAACACCTTGTCATTCATATCCAGCATACATTCCGTATCCAGCCACATTCTTTAGGTCGTCGGTCCATCTAGCTGGGGGGCGTCCCACACTACGCTTGCCGATACGAGGTCTCCACTCCAGAACTTGTCTGCTCCACCGGTCATCGGTGCTTCGTCAAACATGGCCAGCTCACTGCCACTTCAGTTTGATTACTCTGCAAGCTATGTCGATAACTCCGGTTCTTTTCCGTATAATTTCATTAATTTTTCATTTCAACCTCTCAACTCAGAAGTTACCAAAAAAAGCTCATATAATCACTCTGAAAGCTTAAAACGCAGCGTTGCAAGCTGTGACGTCATTTCCCGTTACTCCCAGAAGGATTTAGTGGTATATTCCTCAATGTTTTAATATAAAAGTTGTGTTATTGTTAGTTTAGTTTTACGCCTTTCCATCCACGCCATGTTGTTGGAAAAATGGAAAATAAACTTGTTATTGTCGCGAAATGAAAACTTTTATATAACAAAGGTATTGTGCAGCAGTTTTTGTTGGGATGTCATTGGAGTTTAAATGAGACAAGCTATGAAAGTTTTTGTGCTCTCAGAGAAGTTGGTAAAAACTTTGAAAAGTAAAACTGAGGTTAAGCAACAGTTAGGAAGATGTTATAGGGGAAAAGCAACTTGAACTAAAAACAAAACATGGGTAAAGGCATGCATGACGCTGCAACCTCTAGTTCGTAAGGTGTTGTAACATCTAGAGAGGCGTTAATACTATACTCTTTTCTACTAATATAGCGTACAATTTACTTCTAAAACTAAGTGCAAAGTTTTCAATTTTATAACTGCAGCATGCTACATGACAAAAGTACAGTGTAAAACCAATATTATTAGGTACCCTGTAAAACGTCATGCCCAATATTATACCCTGTCCATTAGGTAAACTGTTTTTTGACAGATAGAACTAGCGATTGCAGCAACACACAATATATTGATTGATACACGTTACACGTACGGTATTATAATGTCTGTGAGAAGCCATAAATAAGATAATTCAATAAGATAAGGCAGTATATACATTTATTTTATTGCGCATTTTAAAGTTAACTTTTACGTAATCTGGAATACATAGTTTGTTCTATGACAGCTGTCAAAAAACGATTTACCTAATGGGCAGGGTATAGCTGTGTACTGTACCTACAGCTTGTCTAATTCATACTGCAAGGTAGAAAATTCCTATAGTATTTGGGAAGTGATCATTTTGATTTGTGTCGTTCAATATTCTCCCTCTCTGGAACCATACGAGTGACAGTTACTTTTTATCATGGTATATTCACGTTTATTGCTACTCATCAGACTCAAGAAAGCGAAGTCACATTTCTGCGTAAACTGAGTAAGACCCGTATTTATAAATCGTTTTCGCTTGAGAATTTTCTCCTGAGTATAGATTTGATGCCTCCAACTTTGAGATGTCTTGTCTTTGTGATGCGGGAAGTACAGAACGTGGCTGTGCTTGGGGAAGGTCTATGTCCAGCAGTGGCCGTCTTTCGGGTTAAATGATGATGATGATCTACAGTGCATCTTTATATGCTATTGCAGACTACCTACAGTATTTGTCTCTCCTTCTCCTTTTTAACCCATCCAAAGGTTGTCTTTAAAAGATCGTTCTTAGTGATAAGACCGCCCATTGTGTCACCCTTTGTAAATTTTCTATATTTATGTCTGTAATGGTGTACATAATAAACAGTATTCTATTCTATTAGATGGCAAATAATCAGATGGAGCGCGACCAGTTCGAAAAAAATCTTAACCCTAAAAAACCATCGCACAGATTTCCATCTCCACCTCCCGTAAATAAATAACCCGAACACTGGCGTCACGATTAGCGAGTGACGAGGGGGTTGCTAACCCTCATACAAACTTCGAGCCTGCCTACCTACGTGCCTCCGTACCGAACGTTTGCTAAAAACTTCACTCATTAACAAACGTCGCGGAGTATTCGTTACGCTCGGTTGATGCGCGATTTGTGGGGTGGTGTGAGTGATGAGCGGCAGCGATTTAATATTTTTATCATCATTTCGGCCTAGCCTTTCCCCAACTATATTGGGGTCAGCTTACTGTCTAACTGGATGCAGTTGAATACCATACCAGTATTTCTCATCGAGCGGCTGTCTCCCTGACCTCCACAACCAGCACCAAGTAACTGGGTGGTGGTCAGACTTTCGGGCTTTTGACTACCCGTGACGACTGTCAAAGATCCACGAATGACAGCCGAGTCCAACGGCTTAGCGAGATTAACGAGCTTAACGACCTTTCGGAGGCATAGGGGTCTTGGTATGTAAAGATGGTCACCCATCCACGGACCAACCATGGCTAGCGTAGCTTAACCTGATCGATCGACCCGTGCGGCTGTCATTACTTAGCCACAAGCCCTCTTGATTAATTATTGCTCTCGAGTAGTGCGAATTTGTGTAGCTGAGGTGACAAAGGGAAAGCAATCGTCAATAATAATGGTATTCCTTTTTCATTTGATAAAAAGAACAAATTGATGTTAATACCTCAATTTTATATCGTTTCTGTTATTGTATTCTCATTTTCAATGTAAGCCAACGCTAGCAGCTCGTTCTGCTCTGAAATCATAAGATAACCGACGATACAGTATAAAACCAGCATACATGATCAGCCTATACTGTTTCCACTGCTGGAAAACCGGCTTCATATCAGCGAGAGTAGTAGATGTCACATGTCTTCCAATTTTTTAATTCTAGGACATGCCGGTTCCCTATGATTTCCTTCACCGTTTTAAGAGCAGTGGTGTAAAACCAACATAAATTAATAATGTTTATGATACCTAATGACTCATGGAAGACTTGATTCTTACTTACCCAAAATGTTCAATAACTTAAGTTAACTGTGGGCTTACCACCAGCTTTTATAGCATTGCAGAAGTTGAACTGCACTGCTTTTTTGTTCCCCCCTGTAGTGGCATCAGTAGATAGAGCAGCGATCGTTTCCGTGCATCGCAAAACGCTGCATCCCATGCGTTACTCCACACACAAACTTGAAGGCTTATTGAAATAAACTTGAAAATAAACATGCAAAATTACGAGGACGCTAATTGCATTCCAAAAGTATTATATTTAATGTAAACTTTGTCCAAACATTCAGCGTTTAGGGGCTCATTTCATTATTTGAGACCACTTCAGAATTCAAGCGAGAATTTACATTTAATTTATAGATCAATATCGGAATTTCTGTATTTGTTTGCAGTTTGAATTTGTGTTGCATCTGGTAGTCTTTAAAACTTTCCTTCTCACCTAAAAACCCAGTTCCCACGCCATACAAATCTCCATGAACATCACATAAAGTATAAATCTAACTATACTCCGCTACCCTGGTGTAATTTGTCACCAAGTTTAGCAACACCTGCCATGTTATCTCAACTGAAGTCAAACATCCCCCTACAGGGGTGTACACCCCCTTACACCCCCTCATAACGACGCGTCCTGGAGATATCCTTTTGTTATAATATGATTTATAATCTGTATTTCAGGTGTCATTGTCTGAAGAGATCGGTTTTGTAAGGAATGTTTTCAGTATGAGGTTTGTAAGCGTGGTGGATAGAAAGGAAGGAAATGGTATTTGTTTTTTGGATAATTAATTAATGTAGCACATTTATGTAAATTACAGTTTCCACGATGCAAATATTACCTAATATTTAAGGTGGATTTTTTTTACCTCAGTAAAAAAAATGGTATTTAGAAAGAAAAGAAAGAAAATACGTTTATTTGCGGTAAACATGACGCAAAAAAGAACATAAAAACAAATAAAGAAAAAAAAAACAAAATAGAAATGGTTGACATGCGTCACATCGACGCAAAATCGCTATCGCTCAGCATTATGCTGCGACCATAGGGTCGCATATAGGGATGCCGAGCGCTGGGGCTCTGTTTTGCGTAGGCAAGACAGAGCCCCAGCGCTGGGCATCATCATTTCGATCCGGAATCATCCACTTCTGGGTATACTTCCCTTTCTTCTGCCATCCACCCCTATTCCGTGCGTCCCTCATCCAGGTGTTTCCCGCGCCTTTGACGATATCGTCAACCCAGCGCGCTTTCGGACGGCCCTAGTTTCTGTGGTCTAACCTTGGCCACCATTCGGTCACAGCTTTACTCCATCATCGAACCGTCGCGCGAGCCCAGTCTCCTGTTCCTCGCACACTCTCTTGGACGCTAAGCCTGACTGTGATATGTTCGCGGATGGATGGAAGATCTTGTCAGTATGTCTGGTGTATTGTGAGATGAGCGTATGACTGGCGAGTAGTTGTATACTTTTGTTTACTGTACTTTTAAAATGTGTTTGTCTTTAACTAATTTAATTGGCCTTGGCCTATATTTTGACAAGTTTTTGACGAATGTTTGTCGCTGAGATGAGACTGCGGCTAGATTTTGAACATTTTAAATTACGAGAATTGGCCTTCTGATGCTGGCGAAATAACAGTAGGCCAATCCCGTATTTAAAAACGCTCAAAATCAAGTCAAATTCTCATCACAGCGAAAGTCAAACATAGGTAACTTACAGGTATTTCTACAAGCTTTTTTTGTTGACACATTGAGGCTAAGATTGGGCTGTGAACGTACTAAAAATACGGGTATATCCCTCCCTGATTTCCTGCTGGTACTTATAACTGAGAAAATACTAATCTTTCACACTTTAACAAAACAAAGCCAGCCAGCCAGACAGATTTTAGTCAAAAACACGTTAAAACCTGTCATTCTTATCCACATTGTTTGTTGTTTAGTACCTTCAGGTAGACCCGGAGGCTTGAGAGATAACAAACGTTGACGTACCACAAGTATAGTTGACGCTAGGCTCCTAATGAGCCGACCACTTGGGCCATAGTACTGCGACAGATGTAGGGGGTTTGAGGGTAAGCAGAGTTCTAAGCTTTTAGGGCTTTTTCAATAAAACTGACAGGCGACAATCCGACATTTCTTTTTGTTTTTTTCATAGTTTTCTACTTAATTAAATACATGCATATCATCGTCTGCTTAGCCTTTTCCCAACTATGTTGGGGTCGGCTTCCAGTCTAACCGTGTGCAGCTGAATACCAGTATTTTACATGGAGCTACTGCCTATCTGACCTCCACAACCCAGTTACTGGGTAATACCATACCCCTTGGTAGGCCTGGTATATATAATATGTCAAAAAAATATGCCAATAATGTAATTTTGATGTCGCATTGTCAGTTAAATTAAATAGGAACCTGGTAGTTCAATTGTCATTTTATTTTGGTTATGAACAGAACATTGGACTGGCTGGACTCACTGCTAGGCTCCTAATGAGCTGACCACTTGGGCCATTGTTCTGTGACAGATGTAGTGAGGCTTGAGGCTAGGCAGAGTTCTAAGATCTGTTGGAAGGGTTGGTTAAGCGATTCGCAGTTTTTGTCGAATACATGCTTCATTGTACACCAAAATAGTTAGGTTGTAAAGGCACAAATTTAGATTCAGAACAAATGAAAAGCTCCTTTTGACCGTTCGCTAACAGAGGGGTAATTCTCGTAATTTTAAGATCATTCACAGTCTGATCTCAGTCTCAATCTGTCAAAAATACCTCTTATTTCCCTACATTTTGACAAGTTTTTGACATTTGTTTGTCGCCGAGATTAGACCACGACTAGATTTTGAACGTTTTAAATTACGAGAATTGGCTTTCAGAGATTAGACATGTTTCTATCCACTATGTGTAAAGTAAAAATTGAAACTAATGTTTCAAATTGATGTTATTTAAAGTTAAACAAATATATAAAAAGTTATAAAAATGTTTGAAGTTGTAGCGTGAACTTTATTGTGTAGGAATTAAAGTATTTTTTCCATAAACTCGTATATTTGTTTACATTTTTGGCAAATTATATAAATCTCAAATGCAGTTTAGCTGCAGATATTATTAATTAATACGTTACCTAAATATCTACTATCTCTAAGAAGCCATCATTTTCAACCACTTTCAGCGGAACACACTAAAACAAAAAAACACAAAATCAAAATTCACCTAAAACTAAGTTTGCTGGCTAAAGTTCTAAAATTAGTTAAACTAATACCAAAATGCATGCACGACCAACGCCGGGCTCTAAACTAGTTGACACAATTATGCATGTGCCCACTAGGCTACGTACACACGCGTGTAAACTTTACTACAGTTTCATGTTTGACTACGTTATTATTAACAACTAACTGTGCCTTGCGGTTTCACCCATATAAGTCTCGACACCGAGGGAATATCGGGATAAAAAATATCTTATGTCCTAATCCGGGTCTACCTATGTGCAAAATTTATTTCAGATCCGTTCAGCTGTTTTAGCGTAAAAACGTAACAACCAAAAATACAAAAAATCATATCTTATCTCTTTATAATAATAGACTAACAAAATATCACACCATTATTTCTCGAATGGTAAGGCAGATATGTTTAGTAGGTACAATACACTCGCATTTCATCAATTTTGTTATAATTCTTATGTAACAGTCCCTCAACCGATCACGAATTCAAACTCCAGACTACTTAAAGTTGCAATAAAGAAAAACCCAATAAAAACCAGGCAACCTTTGACTCACCAGGGATCGAACTAATGACCTTCGCTGTCGCGACTACTAACTCATACATCTACCCTCATTCTCCTGCAATTAAACTTCTTCAAAAGTTAGTCTACGTTCATTAATATAAAGTTTACCTCTCTGCCAGTTCCCTGTGCTCATGAGTTTGATTATATTATAGGGGAACATCCCATGTGGTTTGTTTTACCCCTTATGGTTGAGGTTACAGGTGGCTAGGTAACGAGTTGAAGGATATTTTTTAAGATTGCTACAACTTAGCTTTGTAACTCGAGGATGCTCCACTCTAGGACTCGTCTGCTCCACTGGCCATCGGTCCTTCAACAAACATGACCAGCCCACTGCCACTTCAGCTTGCTTACTAATTAAGCTATGTCGGTAACTCCGCTTCTTTTCCGGAGAATTTACCATTGTATTTTTTTGTTTTTCATTGCTGATATTATTCTTCAAAGAAACTCCGAATATAGACCTCTCCATAGAGCGCTAAGCGATCTTAAATTTTAGACCAGCCTGACTGTCAGAGTCCACGTTTCGTCTTAACGGGCAGGACGCACTGGTTGAAGACCTTAGTCTTCAAACATTGCGGGATAGGCAACGGAAAGACTTTACGTAATTTTCCAAACGCTGCCCAACCCAACTGGATGTCTTGCCCTAGGTAGATATACTCCTTCACAACATCGAGAAATGACCATTCGATGTAGACTGGACTCGGCAAAGAGTGAGCATTGTACATGACTTTCGTCTTGTCCAAATTCATGCAGAGGTCAACCTACCGAGAGGCTCCGTTTAGGCTGTGCAGTATCCGGTCTAACTGTTCCAGCGTCTCTGCTTTTATGACGATGTCATCGGCAAAGGGGACGTGTGAGATGTACTCGCCTAAACTTTTAAATATTTTATGCTATTATCGCTTTATAGTGACAAAGCCAGGAGTTTCAGTTCCTACCCGGGTATTGAATAAAACAGCTCGTGTAAAAGCTAATTCTGTATCATTGTCTCTCAATAAAAGCGAAGGTTTGCCGAAGAAACCTTTTTAATTTACACGAGATACAGCCAACAAAGAAAATCAATCCTTCAAAAATGAAGCCTTAGAATTTAAACGTTTCAAAAGAAAAGAATGAGTAAAAATTAACAAGGAAGAAGAAAAAAATGTCTCACCTGCCAATATTCTTCGTTAAAAAGTACAAATCAAAATCTATTCGGGTCCGTTTACAAAAGGTTCCTTCGCCTACAATATTCTTAAACGAAAATTAGAAAAAAAACTTTTTTCTTGTCCACCGTTCGGTTTACTTACACTTCGGTACATTTTTTTGAATAAAGAATTGATAATTTTCGATTGGTAACATTGGATTCTTTCAAGATGGCGTCTGTTGGGTTCGTATTGTAAATATTAATGTTGTGTTTATATTTTTTCGTATAACGGTTTGATTTTCATCTTATGGCATAAGTAAATGACGTACAGATTTCAATAATTTTTTCATTCAACACTTTTTTTAGTCGAGAAACAGCTACTAAGTCTTAGTATTGTCTTCAATTAGTCAAAGTTCAATTATTATTTCAACGGGTATCGTTACACCCAGTAACTGGGTGGTTTTCAGACTTTCGGGCTTCTGACTACCCGTAACGACTGTCAAAGATATAGGAATGACAGCCGGGACCAACAGCTTAGCGTGCTTTCCGAGACACGGACGGGTCTCAGTATCTAAAGATGGTCACCCATCCACGGACCAACCGCGGCAAGCGTAGCTTAACCTGGTCGATCGACCCGTGTAGCTGTTATTACTTAGCCACAAGTCCTGAAAGATTAAGTGCGGAAATCAAACCCTCTAACATAGATAGATAGGCACAGAACTACTGGATAAAATGTTACCCCTGTAAGAAACTGACCCTGCTGAAACTTCATATATTTATTTATTATTTATTTATCCTAACACTGGAACGCCATACGGCAATTACACCAATGGAGCAAAAAATCACTTTGTGCTGCTTTCAATCCATCCTGTGTTCATTATATTATTCTGTAGTTGAAGGTTCATAAATCATTCAAAAACACATCTTCTTCATAAAAGTCTTGAAAACCTTAAATTATGGCTACCGGAACCGCTTACGATTCAGGCGTTGAACACCGGAAGTGGCGTCAAAGGCGGCGCGCGGTAATGGCGGCCGGTGGTTTCTGTCACCAGCCGCATTTCCGGTTGTGGCGCCACCGAGACACTTGTAGCTTAGATTGGTACCTTTAAGTGCTATTTATTTTTAATGGATTTCGTTTAATTAAAACAGTTGAGGTTAAGTGGCTGTTTGAGAATGTTATTTGCTTTTTTGGGGCCATTTCGCTCTTTTAGTATTGCGTTATTTATTAATGAGGTATTTTATGTAATCAAAACTACATAATACAGAAGAACACTACTAATCTTACCAATAGAAACCCAAGATTTATCGTTAGAACAAAGGAGGAGAGGTGGGAGGAGTATACATGCCTAATCAACCTATAACATTCCCAATGCTGGGACACGGGCATCTCTGTGAGAGGGAGTGGATCGTAATCCACCACGCGGGCCCAGTGCAGGGTGCTAGATGTCACATGTCTTCGAATTTTTGATTAGTGGTGATAAAATGATTTACACAAAGCAAAGCCTGCCTGGGTTCGATCCCATGACCTACAACTCGTTGGTCAGGGTCGTAACCACTCCCCCCCAGTGGGGTCCCCCCCCCCCGGTGAGTTGGAACCCGAGGAGGGGCCGCGGACGGACGCGGTGGGGCCGCAGGGGAGGAGGAGTGTTGGTATGACGTTGGCCGCTCTCCCTATCCTCTGCAGCCGAAAATTGGCAGGCGACGGGGCCAATGACGTGACCTGTTGCAGGGGGACCAAGGGTGCCCAGACACGGGGTCGTCTGGCGCCCATGTGCTGGTTTGGTCCCTGGGGTGGTCACGGCGTGCTATGTGTTCTGGTGCGCCGGTGATGGGGAGTACTCCCCAGAGGAGGGTCCAGTGACGGACAGCCGCGGCGGGTTCACGGATGAGTGCTAACGCGTGCCTGTGTTCCCTTTCCAGCGGCAGAGGAGGACACCGTGGAGTTTTAGTGGGTTAGAGTCCCACATAACTGCACTATCTCCCCGTGGTAGTGCAGAATATATGAGAATTTCTCCAGGATAAAAAAAGGGTCGTAGCTATAGCTACGACTCTTTTTTTTATCCTGGAGAAATTCTTCTGTCCTTTCCCTTTTTTTTCCTTTTTTTCTTTCCTTTCTCTTCTTTTCTTTTCTTTTTTTGAGCAATGGGCAATCCACCGGATTTAAACCCGGTGCTTTGGTGAACACCCGATGAACACCCATAAACACCCAGAAAATCGGGTGATTACCAAAGCGCCGGGTTTAAACCCGGCGGATTGCCCATCTATAGTCGTAGCCCAGTGGCCACCACTGCTCAAAAACTAAACAACAAATATTAAAATCATAAACAAAATCCAAAGTGGCCTTGAACGAACCCTTTCAATAACCCTTCAGAACCACTATAATGAAAATGTCTTAACTAATATCTAATTATTAAAAGCGACTGCAAAGTTGAAAACTCGAAAATTCAATTTAAAATAATGTCCGCAGTTAAATTCGTAATCAAATTATATTAAATGCACTTTATGAACGGAGATCGGGAACCGAATTAAAATCAGTTATTTGAACCGAGTGCCGTTAAAACGATATTTAAATCGAATGAAAGGGCTGGGAAAACACTCGGGTAGTTTCATTTGTAATCGATATTTTTACGTTCGCTAGGTAGTGTTGCTTGTAATAAGTTGAGAGTAAGTTTTTAATTAATTTTACGTTCATGAAAACTAAGTAGTATTAGTACTTATGTGTGTACTTGTGAGGGAGGGGCCCGTGGCTAAATGATAACAGCCGCACTGGTCGATCGAAGGTTAAGCTGCGCTTGCCACGGTCGGTTCTTGGATGGGTGACCATTCATATACACATACCGAAACATGCTGACAGAAAGCAACAAATGACAGCCGGGACCAACAGCTCAACATGCAAAGCATGTTGAGCTGTTGGTCCCGGCTGTCATTTTTAAATCTTTGACAGTCATTTCGGGTAGTCAGAAGCCCAACAGCCTGACAACCAGTCTTACCAATGTGTGTTACCTAGTTATTGCTTTGTGGAGGTCAAATAGGCAGTCGCTCCATGTAAAAAACTGTTTTTCAAATTTAAAGCCGTCTCCATTATAGTTGAGAAAAGACAGATTGATTCTAACGAAATATGAGAACAAAAGGTTTGCATTAATTAAATGTGTTTAAGGCTAACTAAAGCCTTAATAAATTCTGTAATCAATGAGTCCATTGAAAGCGTAAACTGTTATTTATCGATAATCGATACAGATTGGTCCCAACACTATTCTGTAATTGTACTATGAAATGTTTAATGTCAATGGTAAATGACGCTTTTCTTGAACGGGCTTAGTTTACGTACAAATATTTTGACCTTTTTGATTTGAAGGGTGAGCAGGCATTTAGGTTGTGAATGTAAACTTAATAACAGCAAGATTTTTAGAACGAAGTTCTTTAACGAAGCTTGCGGTAGGAGTAAACTACGAGAAATCGTCACGTAACTAAAAACCTGTGCTAAGCCTCCATGCGAATATTATATAAATATAATATTAAACAAACCCAGAGGTCTCTTTTAAAGTCCAGTTATAATCTTGGTCAGATCATATGAAGACCATGTAGATCGATGTCTGAGATGGTCTTTTGAGGAAAGAACTACACAGATTGAGAGGACCTGTCCAATCAGTGCACGCATTTGTCAGAAATCGTCCAGCTCAACTCAAAACTTAAGGAGCTCAACGATTCGACGAACAATACCAAAGAAAGGACATTTGTGTAGGCCATATTAATTACTCAAACTGCCAGACCATGACCAAAACTAACAGAACAGAGAGAAAATAAAAAATAAAATGACCCACATAGTCTTCACATTCACAATAATTAAAATAATATGTAATGTTAAAATAATACATTTTACTTATTATTTTTGTTTGTGTAATATTGTTATGCATGATGTAGCTACCTGTGTATCCTTGATATCTGAATTAAAATTATTTTATTTTATTTTTATAATGCTAAGACCCTATACGATGCGGAGTCCCAGCGGCAGCCAGCGTTGACGTCAACCAGTACAGCATACGATTAGATATAAATAAAAAACAACAATCAAAATAAGGAAAATATATTAATAAATAAAATAATAAATTTATTCATTAAAAAAATATATATATATACATACGTTACAAAAAAAAAATACATTACCCAGTTCTAAAAGATGGCATAAACATGAAGTATTCTTGGAGTATTATTTAATTGACTATTAGTCGTTATCTCTGTTAGTCACCCCTTTGCTAACATAAGTCACCCTTTGCATAAATCATAATTCACACAGTCCATCCATCGTTTCTTTGGTCATCCGTGTTTACTTGACTCTTAAAGAAGGGTATTAAAACCCTTTCATTCAAAATTCGAAGTTAGCCTTATAATCAAAACAATATTACAAAGGCTAAATACTCGTTTGATCTTTTAATCGATAATCACAAGATTCGATTAAATCGGTCATCGCTTTAGGCCGTTAATTTGCTCCATGGTTTTCATCCCCCGGTGACTGACAGGGGGAAATGAGCTGATCCGGGTACCCCCATCGTCTTGGGGGCTACTGTCATTAATCAGTACCTACCTATGTTTGTACAGTCAGCCTTGACAGCATGACAAGAATTCATTTGATTATGTACAATTTGTGTTTGTGGCGAAGTAATAACAGCCGCACGGGTCAATCGATCAGGTTAAGCTACGTTTGCCGCGGTTGTTCTGTGGATGGTTGACCATCTTTACATACCAAGAACCCTCCGTGTCTCGGAAAGCACGTTAAGTCGTTGGTCCCGGCTGTCATTCGTGGATCTTTGACAGTCGTTACGGGTCGTCCGAAGCCCGAAAGTCTGACAACCGTTACCAAGGGGTATCGTTGTACTCAGTAACAGGGTTGTGGAGGTCAGATAGGCAGTCGCTCCATGCAAAATACGGTGGATTACGGCCTCCTTCCTCTCACCAGGAGGAGGCCTGTGTTCATTAAATAACATTATAATGGGAACATTAAATAACTAATTATGGTTAGCTACAATTAAATATCCAATGCGCAGGTAAAATATTTTGTGGCTACACATTGATACGATATTATGGAACAAAGGCTGTAGACAGTTAAATGAATTCTAGGTCGGTGATACCTACATCTTTTTGAGGCTGACTGTACCTATGTAAGTACTTGTAATATTGATTGGTGGTGGGAGTTGATTTAATTATAAAAAATGGTTTTCGGTAGTTTTGTTGTTGTTAAATGTTTTGTTTTTGTCGGTTCTGCTCAAGAATTTCATCTAGTTAGGTACTCGGCTTTTGTATACGACAGATTTCTCTTTAAATACAAGTTACCACAGTTTCAAAACAATGACGCTATTCATTTTTTGTCCACTTTTGGGGAATAATGATCAGATATTTTTTGAAGTAACCTTTGGGTATCATTTTATGACAAATTAAGATATTTAGTTTTATCGTGATCATTATCGTGGAACACAACGCGCCATCGACCCGGGCCTGGTCCTGGCGGCGAGCTGCCCATTGCTCGCCGCCCGCAGACCTCCACCGTATGTTCCACCGTGTCCTCCGGGCGATCCACACAGCGGTGACACCCTGCCGTTTCCTCCCGCCTTATCCTGAACAGGAACCTCCCGAAACAACCGTGTCCGGTGAGAACCTGCGTCAGGCGGAAGGTGAGGGCGCCGTGGCACCTCTCTAGCCACTCCTCAAAGAGGGGACTTATCGCCGCTATTGTGGCGTACCCAACTATTGACACCCTTGATAACCATGAACACAATCTCTCTCAGTCTGTCTCTTTCTATTATACATATATGATTAAATCGCACGGAGGAGACATAATGCGCTTTCGTGACGTGCGATTTCTACCAGCTCACCCCTACCGCAAGCCACGTTAAAGAACTTCATTCCAAAAAACATTCCACAGCCCACACCACAACAGTACACCAACAAGCTATAATTCCAGTATATATATTTCCCACACACGACTCGGAACTACCCACTTATAATAACGACTTGCTTAGCATCACAATACGGCACTAACTACCCTGTGTTACACGGCACACCGTGGCACTAAACCTAGGCTGTACACTTTATGAGATAATCTCTGTTTAGTAGACTTTAAATGCCTCTAAGGCATTTAAAGTTAAATTACAAAGTTTTAGGATTAAATTTAATTCCATACGTCACGTTCGTGAACGGACGCCATCAGTAGGGACTGGTCATCTCTTAGCTGTCACAGCTTATTTTAAGTTAATTTAATATATAAATGATTTAATTTCTGTACGCAGGTTTGTATTAAACACTTTTACAAGTCAATCAAATTTTAAAACTACCAGACGGACGACTCTGAGAAGAAAGGTGTATAATTATTATAATCAATTTATATCAACGTACAACCTGTTAGTACTGACTTGGAAATTGAAAAAAAAACGTAAGTAAAGGACAATGCCCATTGATGTATGGAACCCCGTAGTATATCAAATTTAAACTGTGGTTTTTATAGATTACACTTATCATATTAACTCCTACAAAAGTTCTTTTTGTAAACAAAACCCGGGCCGTATCGGAGATTTAAAATGAAATCGAAATAACGTAAACACTAGGTACTTTATTTTGTTTGACATGTCATAAGCAAATGGCCATTATTACTGTAAAAAAAAATGATAATCGTTTAAGTAAAAAATGTATTCTGTTATATTCTAGTTATTTTTAATTAATGTAGAATCGGAAACGTTTAATTTTTTTACATGTTTTTTGAAAGACGTGATCATGACACTTTTAAAATTCAAGGTTATATTAATCATATCATTTGAAACGGAATGTCATATAAAGGGAATAATACAACAACAACACTTTTTTACTTTAAATTAAATTCCCTGTTAAAAATGATGAAAGAAAGAAAGAAAAAAGTTTATTTGGACACAGTTCGTGAAACACAAAATACAAAAATAATAAACAGAAATTAAAGAATGAAAACAAAAAGAAAGAAATAAAAAAATGCAGAAAATGCAGAATGATTACTGTAATATTTTGATATTGATGCATGAGACTTATTGATACGACTTTTGGTCATTCTCCTTTGAATTTCGCAGGCTACCCTGACCCTTTCACCTTAATAGCAAACCCAGGGGGAATTGCGTTATACCCTTACAACGTCAACGCCTTTCATTTTGTCAGTTTAACAACATTCATTGCATTATTTACGATGTCAAGCAGACGAAATTTTTATTATTATAAACTTATATAATAAATTTAATGGATAAGCAATTTTCTTGGAAATCTTTAGGATTGTGATTGAGTGTGTTAAGGAATTATTTTTTATCTCCTCTTCAACTTTTAACATCATCAATTTTAACATACTATTACATACCTCACATTTCATCTAAGTACATCTCATTTCGTTAGATAAAATCGGGTAATTTTTTTGGGTCTTATAGGGAATAAAACCATTCCGAAAATAGACCTCAAGTAAAAACAAAGACCTAGGTGTTAGAACGAAAGACTAACAATGAATATAATATAAATAATAATGTAATTCATCGAATATAATATACATTTTGATACGGTGTCGCGGTGGTGAAAACAAGTCTAGGGATGGGATAGTTTTCAAGTATCGATATTTTATTTATTGGAATTACAATGTAATACCATCGTCTGCCTAACTGATATAACGGGGGCTTGGAGTTCTAAAATACAGGTCTAGGCTTAGTTTCAGTCTAGATTTCTCACAAATTACAAAATTTTGGTAAAATACCTGTCAACTTAATACCTTTTGAATGTAACTAGTGAAGATAAAATAAACATTATTTATTATTTATTTGCCTAACCTTTTCCCAATTAAGTTGGGTTGTCTTTCAGCCTATCTGGATGCAGCTGATTACCAGTATTTTACATGAACGACTGCCTGTCTGACCTCCACAACTCAGTTACTGGGAAACACGATACCCCTTGCTAAGACTGGTTGTCAGAATTTCGGAGTTCTGACTGCCTGTAATGGCTGTCAAAGAAGAGTAGAATATTAGCCACGAGCCCCTCTTACAATTACAATGAAATAGTAAGTAGTAAATAATGCAACCAGTAACACTAGTTACTTGTACAGAATACTTATTTAAATACTCTAGTGAGTATTTAAACTAGTAGTAGTATGTGAGGGTGTGTACCCACTATACACACCCTCCCCACTACACAGTGGGGAGGGTGTGTTAGTAGTGTGTGTAGTGTGTGATATTTTGTAGTTTATTGCACATTGTTAACTAAATAACAATGATTATTATTTGCCTAATTTTATCTACAATATTCCTTAACAAGCTTTTCGAATAAAACACATATTAAGCATTTATATTTAAGACTATTATGTCCAAACTTTGACTGTTTATTTACGAGTATTTTGGACAAAGCCTATTTCTTAGTCATTCCTTAACTTAAATAAAACTTGAAAGCCTGACTTCCATTAATTTTAGGCCTCAATTTTCCAAATACAAGTTTATAATATCATACTTCCTATTATAACTCAACCACAAAATCTAAACAACTGATAATTATTATTCGAACTTCTAACCCAGAAAATAAGGAGAAATCTTCGAAATTTTTGACAAAAGCTATTCCCCGGTTCCACGCATATACTTGAGTGAAAGTACCGAAGTAACTTCGAGTACTTTCACAATTGTCATTTACCATACAAAAGCACTTTGAATACTTGTGACGCCATTGAAACTTGGAAATTTGATTTCTGATATGAATCGTGAGTTTAGATAAATTTTAATTTGATACGGTTTTGGAAGATTTGTTGGGAAATTCAGGTTCTGTTATGTTCATTTATTTACAGATAAGATGACATGGAATGTGAATTTTAGCTTAGGAATTTTTTTTAGGAATTTTATTAGGAATTTTTAAATTAATGTTATTTTATTTTGTAGTATTTTTTTTTGGAATCCCGTAATTTTTTTATTGTAATAAAGTTTTTATTTGTCATTTTTCACTTGCTAATGAAATATCTACTTCTCCAATACTCCTCATTTAAAAAAACTTTCATCGATATTAAGAACACCATCTCCCATCCCTATTTAATACAGTAAAACCTCTATCGCCACACTAAGTCGAGCCATGAATACAAAGTGACACGAATGCATTTGAACCACAAAGCTCGCCAGCATAATATTCTCAAACATAATTCTCTTATTATATACAAAAACATATTTATATGCAGATCTCAAGGAAAACTGCTTTCTAGAGGTATTGCGGAACCGAGATTTATAAAATGAAAAGAAAATTTTTATATAGAATTTTAAGTAGGAAAATTAATTTTCTTATGAGGAAGTATGAGAGAAAGTCCTAAGTGCTGCAAAGGTCAAAGGAGTGACTAAGAAATAGAGAGATGTCTAATGTGGGTGTTTGTTACTCTTTCACGCAAAAACTACTGAACGGATTTTGATGAAACTTTACAGTAATATAGCTACATCAGAATAAGATATATATAAGATACTTGTTACCACTTATACAGGTGTAACCGCGGGATCGTATTACCCAATAACTGGGTTGTGGAGGTCAGATAGGCAGTCGCTCCATGTAAAATACTGGTATTCAGCTGCATCCGGTTAGACTGGAAGCTGACCCCAACATAGTTGGGAAAAGGCTAGGTAGTTGATAATGACAGGTGTAACCGCGGGGCGCTGCTAGTAGTTCATAAGTTTAAGTTAAGATCTTTTTAACTCAAACTACCCAACAAAATACTTCCTTACTTAGAAAATCGATACATCTGGCATCGGCCACAATCGCTTAAATAACGTCAATCGGCTTAAAGTTTAGGGTGACAGAACTAACAGAGGAGCGTCTGTTTGTTTGTGTAGAGTTAATCTCCGCACCCTGATTGATTTTACGAAATTGAATGACAATAGGGAGAGGATCGAGGGAGATTTGGTTCTGATGTAATTTTGCAATTTAGAGGTTTGTGATGGTCATAATCGAGTTATGATTTAATAAATTATTTCTCTTGGGTGAATTTGGGTTAGGAATAAGCTGGTAGAATTTGTGAGAGAGGCCTGTGTCCACAGGGGCAATTCTCGTAATTTTAAGATCGTCTGATCTCAGTCTCAATCGGTAAAAAATACGTCTAATTTCCCTACATTTTTGACAAGTTTTTGACATCGATTGTGACTGAGATGAGATTGCGACTAGATTTTGAACGGTTTTAATTACGAAAATTGGCCTTCAGGAGTAGAATGCAATAGGTTGCGTTGATTAATTGACAGATTTGCTTTTGTTTAATTCATACCAAATGGCATTTGACCACTTGGTAAACCAATGGGAACTATTACATTACAATGCAATGTCTTAAAATTATAAACATATAAAACTATATGTAAAAATATTTTAAGAAAATTATTATATTCTCAGAGACTACCCGTAACGACTGTCACCTGTCTGTGTGGTGAAATGACTCATGATGTGGTCCGAGGGCTTATCGTACTTTCCGAGACGCAGAGGGGTCTCGATATGTAATAGATGGTCACCCAACCGCGAATCAACCGTGGCAATTCGATATGTGCGGGTGTTATTATTTAGCCACGCTAGTTAACGCTAGGTAAGTATGCCATTGTGAAAGAGATGTTTTTATTTTTCTTCGTTTTTTTAAAACAGCGAAGATATGTGACATCTATCAACCCGCACTGGGCCCACTCCCTCTCACCGAGAGGAAGCCTGAGTCCCAGTAGTGGGAACGTTATATGCTGAATATGCTAAAGCAACGTGGAACATTCCAAAACTTCAATAAAACTGCTCATTCATAGGGTGTGCTAAAAGTCTCAGTTTATAATACATATCTTCTGTTCTATATATTTAGATGTTGTATTTGGCTCCAGTGTCATTCATTGGGCCACTTCATTAATCTTGGCCGCGTTGGACGGTACATGTGGTATGTAGCCAGCGAGAATAAATTAGCTTTATTTTGTTTGAAATTCTGGAAAGTTTAAAATAAAATGTTGGATTTGCTGAAAATAACTTAGAGATAGTAGGAGAATAGTTTTATGGGAAATATTTAACTAATCCTGTAAAAAATAGTAACGATGAACTTTTTTTATTAAATTAATGAACCTCTAAAAACTATTCGCACTTCTAATGATGCACACTTTTTTAATTGTGCCTCTTTTCAACTTTCTGGCATTTTCTCACAGTTATTCACAGTAATTAAGCTAGGGTGTCGTGACCAAACGGTTTAGATTAGGTTGGAGCTGTGACGAAACACGCACGAGTCGAGCGAGCGAAGCGAGCGGAGCCGCGACTGTGGCCGGCGAGCGCTACATCCAAGTTAGTCGCAGAAACTTGGCTGTTTAGTATTTTAGGACCCAAAATGTTAATTATTTGAGGTTCACAAAAAGAGGCGCAATTACTTATTATGTTAGTGTGTTCAATAATATTTTTAGGAAAGCAAACTGGGAATTGAGGTTCAAATAAATGCCTTATTTAATTACATGTAAGTTCATTTTATTTCATTCACAGAGAATAGCTATTAATAACTTAAAACCGTCCTTGGATGCATAAAATATTCGTAATTCATAGCGACTAGGAAATATACGAACATTTTCCAACGATTATAAAACATGAGAGCATCAAATGTGTGAACATTTGAATTTAGATAATTAGTTAGAAAGTTGAGTCAATAGATACTTGCATTTTGCAATGAGCATACGAATATAACAAATGTTATAAGTGTATACACATTGTTCTTCTTAGTGTGTCAATGGTTAGATTGCCATCTGGACTCTGCCCAGAATTCGGCTACGTGTTTGGCGACTGACGACTGGCTGCACGTTACAGGAACTGATGGCAGTTCCTGTAACGTGCATCTGACAGGACACGCAGGACACGATATGTAGTGTCCCATTGTTTATGGGACTGCACCACATTTACACTCCAAGGCACAGTCATCTATGAATTTCCACCTGAACAGGTTTTCCTTGCTTCGGCCAACCTGGGTCTGAAGTCTGTTTATACACATTAAGAGGGTGCACACAGGTCCACTAGCGCCACTACTCTAAAAAAATATTACCTCGTGAATGAGAAGGAATTATGAAAATCTGTACAATCAGCGACCTCGGTAAATGTGTCTAGAATTTTCTAAATTTTATAAAAGGTATTTTTATAAAATTTCATATTGAGACACGGAGCAACAAAATTCGATCTAAAGAAAAGCGGCCATATTCCTATATGTCGTATTTAGTTGCTTCGTGTCTCAATATGAAACTTAATAAAGAAATAAAAGAAAAAAAAAAAAAGAAAATTCAAAAAAAAAAAAAAAAAAAAAATTAGAAAATTAGAAAATTCTAGACACACTTACCGAGGTCGCTGATTGAGCAGATTTTCATAATTCCTTCTCAGTCACGAGATAATATTTTTTTAAAGGAGTGGCGCTAGTGGACCGTTGTACAGGCTCTTAATTTCGTTTCTAGAACCAAAAATCCACAAGAAATGACATGAGTTAATTTCAACCTCCAGCTTAACCCAACACACACAACTTAAAACAATTATTTGGCCCGCCTCATTCCACAGGTCTTAGCAATATTTAATTAAAATATATCTTTTGTTGTTCTGAACTAATACGACGCCAAAATTAACAACATTTACAATCCTACCGTAATTATGCAGGCGGAATTTAGAAAATAATTCTACATTACAACCACAGATAGTCTAAATGGCGACGGCTTATAAATTAGAAGGTAAGGCCTGTGAGTACACATCAAACCAGGTGTAAAAATATGTGATAAAACAGTATTGCTATTCTGTAAAAATCTGACCGTGAAAACTTAGGTGTAGTGACCTTGAACTGACCAGTCATTTCACCTGTTAGGAATTGGCTGCTGCTCACTTGAAGTTCACTTCACTTAAGTTTTCACGATGAGATTTTTAGAGAAGAGCTATGCTGATGTTAGGGAATGCCTCTATTGACAGCTCACTTCACGCTCAGTTCAAAGTTTTCACGGTGAAATATTTACAGAATAGCTCGGCTGGTGTGTGATTTAGAACTGAAGGCCAATTCTCGTAATTTAAAACGTTCAAAATCTAGTCGCAGTCTCATCTCGGCGACAAACAAATGTCAAAAACTTGTCAAAATGTAGGGAAATTAGAAGTATCTTTTGACAGATTGAGACTGAGATCAGACTGTGAATGTTCTTAAAATTACGAGAATTGCCCCTCTGGTAATGTGTATTTATTTTATTATGCTTTTTGTATCTCATTTTATGCTGACCGGTTGACGTCCTCACGCCAAAGCCGTCGCGCTGGCTGTCACTGAAAACTAGCGCTGTGGCTCTGTGTCACGTGGGGTTACAACATTATGGCCATTTTGCCTAGATGTGACGAATAGTTTCCCTCATTTTGTTCTTTTTATTCAACTGCAAATAAATGTATTTTCTTTCTTTCTTTCTTTGACAGCTAATGATGAGAATTACATTTATTTTAGTTCTGTAGGTATTGTGATTCTAATAACTATAATTCTATGAAGCTGCAGTCGCGAATCAATCAAATTATATTCAACAATCAAATCATATTTTGGTCAACGGACACCCTGATCTGTAAATTGCAAAAAAATATTTAAGAAAACTTTAAATTTGCAGGTTTTAATTTAGCGCATCCCCCTTAATCTTTAATTTTGTAACTGTTCATAAACTTAAAAGACCTTGTACAGTAATTTATAAGTTTTACAGTGATTTATTAAAATTAAATTAACAAAATAAACTGACAGATAAAATATTTTCTACAGTTTGCATGATAATTATTCACCTCTATAGGTATTCATTTTAGGTGTAGACCACATTTGACCACATGCGCTCTACACCTAAAATGACTACTCTAACCTGCAACACATTGTATATTTATTTGGCGTCTGCCTCCCTTCGGTGTAGTGCCATCCTTCATGTGCCGACGTTAATATCAGGGATGAGCGAGGCCCCGTTTTTGCGTAGAGCCTCTACCAGGCTAGTGAGGCCCAAGCGGTGAGAATATAGTGAGTTTGAGTTCATTATGGTGTGCGATTCATTATGTTAGGTTGGTAGTGGTTTTGTATGCTGTTTGGAAAAGCTTAATAAGTAATCAGAGGGGAAATTCTCGTAATTTTAAGACCGTTCAGTCTGATCTCAGTCTCAATCTGTCAAAAAATACTTCTAATTTCCCTACATTTTGACATTTGTTTGTCGCTGAGATGAGACTGCGACTAGATTTTGAACGTTTTAAATTACGAGAATTGGCCTTCTGGTTTCTAACAACAGGATACTATTTTTTTCTCTTTTTTACCTTACTGTATCGCATAACATTGTTGAGATTTCCACCACTTGGTGTCATGTTTAGGATTTTCAAGTAGTCTTATTTTAAAGTGTCAATAGAATTTGACGAAAATCTTGCACAAGCAGACATAATAAGATATATTGATATTGGTGTGACTTAGGTCGTAAATGATCAATCATGAAGTATGTTATTCTGATCTGGCAACATTCTTTAACAAAAATCTTGCGTAAGCTAAAGCTGTCCTATCAAGATTAAAGCTCAGAAAACTAATTCCCATAGTTAAAAACGTTCAAAATCTAGTCGCAATCAATGTCAAAAACTCATTTCGGGGACACTCAATGTCAAAAATACTTCTATCTTCGAAAACGCAATTTTCACGGTCTGATCTCAGTAGATCAGACTGTGAAAACTGCGTTCAGAAAAAAACGAGAATTGTCCCTCAGATCTTTAATGATTACTCACTAAATGTTCGCATCCAACCGTTAGGACATTTGATCATAACATTCCAAATTATTTTCTACCTGACCTCGAATCAACAGCTTAATTTAACTACCAAAACGCTTTCCACTTTAAACTTAAACCACACTAGAAGATACCGCTAAAATTAATTACATTTATGACGGCTAGGTAATTAGTGATTAAGTATTTGCGCTCAGACCTTTACACTAGATTGGTACGCTTGCCTGCTTGGCAGACGGCGCTTGCATATAAATGGATTTAGGTGAAGTAGTAAGCAGAGAAGGTGAAGTGTGGCATACATTTATAATAGCAGCCTATTATTCTCCCTGTGTACTGCAGACTGCGATTTTAGACTTATATCTGAACTGTAAGACATTTTTTTTGTATGTTTGTTTGTTATGCTTTGACGCTAAAACGACTGAACAGATTTCAAATTGGCACATGGGTAGAACCTGACCTGAGGGGTAATTCTCGCCCGCCAGGGCCGCGGGTTGTTCGAAAGAGATACCGTGGCCCCTGGCATAGGCAACTGAAGGAACACGGGTGGGTTTTAGTCAGTAAAAGTTTGACATGCCCTTCCGCTGAGCCCAAAGCGGAAGGGCGTTTTTTTTTGGGTGGGAAATCATAAAATGACCATTACAATTGATGATTTCCCACCCAAAAAAAAAAGGATTATGACATAGGATACTTTTTATCCAGATATTCTGACGAGATTGAGACTTATGCGGGAAGTTTTCGGAAGGTTTCAGCACGAAGTTTTCCCTTCACCTATGTCAGTTATGTGTAAGGCTAGCCGCACACATACAATAATATTATAAATGCAAGATTGTCAAAAATATTGATCAATATTATGGTCCCGCACACTACGCTATATAGTATACCGAAACACGTGCCGCACACACACAATATTATTGACAATATGTATTTTATTGACAATATTATTATGTGTGTGCCGTTAGCCTAAGATAAACTCTGAAAGTACAATGAAAAAGTCACATTGGTACTTCCCCTGATTTACACCCACAACCTCGTATACCTACATTTTGCTAGCAATAAAACAGATAAAGGTATTTAAGAAGTACCTGTAACCTGTTGATCGTGCCTACTATACACAAAGGTTGTCGAACTGTTAATAGGTTTCCTGCTCTATCAGCGCCTGATTTTTGTTAAAGTAATGGATATTTTTTCATACAGTTGAATGATTTTTAGGTAACACAGTAAAGCTGTTTGTAGGCTTTAATCTTAACTCATTGGGACGACTTAAAAATATTATTTCCAAACTGCACTTTAGTTCTCCTGAAACTTTTTGACGTAGACTATCCCCAAAATCAGCCTATAATGTTCCCACTGCTGGGACACAGGCCTCCCCAATGCGGGTTAGTAGATGTGACATCTCTTCGAATTTCTGGTTCTAGGACATGCCGGTCTCCTTACGAAGTTATCCTTCACAGTTTTGAGAGCAGTGTTGATGAAATAGTTTACACAAAGTAAGCGCCTGTCTGGGTTCGAACCTACTACCTATATCTCGTAAGTCGCGGTCGTTACCACTGGGCCACCACTGCTCTGAAGTAGGTAATGCATTTTACAAAACCTTCGTTAATAAGCTTATAGTAGGTACTATAGAGGCTGTAACCTGACATGGTTGTAGAATACATCCGCCGTGATTCCGTTATTAATAGATGGTACAAATAAGAGACAAACAATATGTATTAAGAACATAAAATAAGGGGCCTAAATTATAATATACAAGCTAACACTAAAATTTATATTATGTACAAGTAAATAATAAAAAAAATAAAAGGAAAAGGCTCCTGGTCATCAAAAAAAAAAAACTTGAGAGGTGTCAAGAGACACCCGGATGGAACGAAGTATAACTGGCTTGCTTTCTATAAGAGAGAGAGAGAGAGAGACAGACAGAGAAACATGCGCACGCCGCACAGCCGTGCGGAACGACACTTTTTGCTATAGTTGTAAGCCTACAACTATAGCAAAAAGTGTCGTTCCAACTTTTGGTCTTAATTTATTCCGTCTAGCCCCCTTTCGCAACGCGCGAAAAACGCAATAAGGAACTTCGTTCCAAAAAATCGTCCGCATCGCTGCCAATGGTATAAGTGAAAGAAAGAAAGAAAATACATTTATTTGACACAAACTAAAAGACACACAATACACCAGATACATACAATAGATAAAACAAACAATAAAAAAAAGAAGATTAAATAAAAAGTGTTTGTCCGATGTAAGAAATTAGCAGGAAAGTGTGCCTCACAGCTGCACCAAAAAGGCCCATTTCAGCAAAAATGCCAGACAGCTAGTGCCTGATGCTGGTTTTCAAATGGACCTGATGTGTGAGGTGACGGATGTAAATCAGTTTTATACTGCAACGTGACGTGTGTATGCATACTTAAATATATTATAAATAAAATTTTGTGTTAGATAAAAAACAGTAACGAATATGTGAATATGTCTAAATAGAGTCTAATAGACAGTGATAGTGAGTAACTTTTTTATTTTTGGCAGCATTACCACTTAATCATCCTATAATGTTCCCACTGCTGGAACACAGGCCTCTTCTAAGTGAGAGGGAGTGAGTGGGCCATAATCCACCACGCGGGCCCAGTGCGGGTTGGGTTACCACGTTGGATGGAAATGCTGATTCTTTGACAAACCTTCGTTTAATTTACTTGTACTGAGAACTCGTAAAGAGCTCGCAGTACCTACTTAGTCTGGGTGACTGCGGTCCTTCTAATAATCGTTGACCTTTCCAACTGACTTCATCACGGAACCCCCGAAAAGCGAATAACACAAAAAACACCGTGTCACGTATCACTCAAAGAAAAAATAGACCCATCCGTTTGTCCCGACAGAACAACAAGAAATAAAAAGGAAAGCTGCTGAAAATATACGCAACGCAACGGTTATCCATCACTAAAAGTCCCAAGTGCTTTCAGAAAACTAATTTACGGGAACAACATTATTGTGCGACTGAAAAAAATTACTTCCACGCTGAAAAAATGTAGGCTTCTAATATTGTGAAGTGAGAGTTTTGTGCTTAACTTTTTTGTTCGTTTTCAGGGGTTGTCGAATGGTGGTAGGTAGTTGTCTGTTTTTGGAATTGTCAGGCAGGATGACACCTCAAAATTAAAAAAAAAAAAATTTTTGTTATGTTCGTCGAGTTTCAAAAATTCGCACAGAATGTGCGCCATATGGAAGGAGTGATGGGGCTATCGAGAAATGTCTTGACGATGCGTGAGCGTGCGTGTTCCATCGCCACCCATTCTATGTCCACCGCGCACAGGATGGATAGCTAATGAAGCTAGCTATGGAGGATGGATGGATAGCGTTGGATGGATGGAAAGCAGCACATGAATTTTTTTTTGCTCTGTTGTTGTAATTGTGGCTAAGTAATAACAGCCGCACGGGTCGATTGATCAGGTTAAGTTAAGCTTGCCGCGGTTGGTCCGTGGATGGGTGACCATCTTTAACCCAAAGCACGTTAAGCCGTTGGTACCGGCTGTCATTCGTGGATCTTTGACAGTCATTACGGATAGTCAGAAGCCTGAAAGTCTGACAATCAGTCTTATTAAGGGGTAGGTATCGTAACTACCCAGTGACTGGGTTGTGGAGGACAGATAGGCAGTCGCTCCATGTAAAATGCTGGTATTCGGCTGCATCCGGATAGACTACTCGTAGAACTGGACGCCAACATAGTTGGCTAGGCAGGTGATGAGGTGGTGTAGGAATAGGCATCAGAATTTAGAAAATGCTTTAAAAATACCTACATTTCTAAAGCAATTTTCAACATTCTTATACTTAGTAAAAACCATACTTTTTATAATTGACGTCGTGACAATCACAAAACCTCAATTCCTAAACTAAATAATTCCAGAGAAAGTATTCTGTACCAAACATATAACATACAAACAACACCAAAGAAACCACCAACTCCTTACTTAATAACTTCTCCAATGAAAAAGTTTAAAAATATCTTTCTCCTTGAAAAATGTCCAGTAAAGTGACATCTCTAAGTACCACAGTTACCCTAGAGTGTCCCTCCCGGTCTAAGTGACATCCGCTAAATGTATTTGTACAGTACTCGGAACTGTATATTGAATAACAGCTACAAACGGCTTGAAATGCTCCCTCGCTGTGCTATTACACTCGATTAGGGAAAAAGGCTTTTAATGTTACTTACTAAGAAACTAATGCTCTTTGTGCAATTTTATTTAGCTGTTTTGTTTTATTATATAGGTTGTTATGGTTACGTTATAAGAAGTGGGTTCGAGCTCAAGCAGGCACTTTGCTTTGTTTAATTTATTTCAGGACCACTGCTCTTAAAACGGTGAAGGAAAACATCGTGAAGACACCGGCATGTCCTAGAACCAAAAATGATAAGACATATGACATCAACCACCGTGTAGTTTCTTGCCAGCTCTTCTACATAGGAAACGCCCAATTGGAACCGTGCACGTAGCTTCTGACGTTTCATAAGTGCCCATGTCAACCCGCACTGGGCCCTTGTGTTAGATAACAGCCCACTACTACTCGAAGAGAAGAGGCCTGTATCACAGCAGTGGGGACAGCATAGGCATTATGATGATGACGATTATCAGGGGGCCTACTCCGAAGTGCAAAGTGCGAATGTTCGGATCGGACCGACACATGGCCAAACCGAATATTATTGAAAAATGCGAAAAAAGTTCGCATCTGCTCAGTTGGGTCGGGACTATAGTCAATATTCGAAAGAGTGTAGGAGTGTAGAATCGGAACCGACCGAACCAAATAGTAATTTCGTAGCAGGAAACGGCCGAACATTCGACCGATACTACTTCGGAGTAGACCCCCAGGTCTTCTGAAAACAAGTTTGTGTTCGCTCTTAGCTTACGCAGTTGTGGCGAATAACCTCTCTCAAAACTGGATGTAAAAACATCCTCTACGGAAAACGTAAACGTTGGTAGACTTTCAGGCTTCTAACTGACAACCAGCTGAGGAGTGATTCAGTGGTAACACCTGCGGCTTACGAGTTGTAGCTCGTAGGTTCAGACCCAGACAGACGCTTTACTTTGTGTGAATTATTTCACCACCACTGTATTAAAACGGTAAAGGAAAACATCGTGAGGAATTCAGCATGTCCTGGAACCAAAAATGTGAACTGGGCCCGCATTGTAGATAACAGCCCACTCCTACACGAAGAGAAGAGGCCTATATCACAGCAGTGAGGACATTGTAAGCTGATTATGATGATGATGAATACGTCTTGTGAAAATAGGTTGGATTACCTCTTTTCCTGCGCAGATGCGGCTGAATTACCTTCCTCAAGCATGAATTTAAAAAGATCCTTTACGGAAAAGCTTAAAGTAGGTTGTCAGATTTTCAGGCTTTTGACTGACCACCAAAATCAATATTATATTTGTTTATGCACTCCCCAAGATACACAGGGTGTGAAACCAGTCAACGTCCATCAATGGTTTAGGATAAGCCTTTGGCAAGCCTGTTTTGCATGTATTTATTAAGTTTTAATGCCATAAGTGAAGATTATAATGTGGGGCTCGTGGCTAACTAATAACAGCCGCTCGGGTCGATCGAATGTTAAGCTACGCTTGTCGCGGTCACTTCGTGGATGGGTTCATTATTATGTATCAAGACTCCTCCGTGCCTCGGAAAGCACACCCGGCTGTCATTCCTAGATCATTGACAGTTGTTACGGGAAGTCAGGAGCCTAAAAGTTTGACAACCAGTCTTAGCAAGGAGTATCGTGTTACCCAGTAACTGGGTTGTGGAGGTTAGATAGGCTCCTATAGGTTGCTCCATGTAAAATACTGGTATTCAGCTGAGTCCGGTTAGACTGGAAGCCGATCCTAACATAGTTGGCAAAAAGCTAGGCAGATGATGAAGTGAAGATTATAATTATTGTGGTAGGTACTATATGTTGTCAAAACACACACGACGCCACGGTTGGCGCAGTGGCTGAGCGATCGACTGCTGCGCTGCGTGTCGCGGGTTCGATTCCCGCACGGTTTAATATTTGTATTGCCTACAGGTAGTTGTTCCGGGTCTGGCTGTTTGTGTGTGTGAGTTTAAATGTTTGTAAACGCACCCACGATACATGAGTATTCCTAGTGAGAAGCAAAGTCTTTTAAAAAAAAAGAAATAAAGAAAAAAAAGAAAATGAATATAATTATTGGCTAAACAATGCTTCATAACCAAATGGTATTATTATTTATCTTTGTTTCCTTAAGCTTTTGTAACTTTCAGCATCTTAATACAATAATATTTTCCTCGAATTCCCAATACACCATGGAAATTGGAATGTCCTCTAGACAGTCTATAAATCAATCGACGATTTATTATAGAGACATAAATATTATATGAACGTTTGTATAATATTATTATTTATATAGGTATAATCTAGTTCTAATTTTTCATATTTCTCGCTAGGTAATCTTGCATTCGGGGTAAAGACACATTTACATAAAATCAGGCTTTTTTTGCCGCTAATTAATAACTCATCTGTTACAAATAAGTTCATACGTCACAGGCATTGAAATAATAACGTGGGGCTCGTGGCTAAGCAATAACAGCCACGCGGGTCGATCGATCAGGTTAAGCTATGCTTGCCGCGGTTGGTTCGTGGAGGGGTTCCATCTTTACATACCAATACCCCTCCATGTCGGAAAGTACGTTAAACCATCGGTCCCGGCTCTGATTCGTGGATCTTTGACAGTCAATACGGGTCGTCAGAAGCTCGAAAGTCTGACAACCCTTACCAAGGAGTATCGTATTATCCAGTAACTGGATTGTGGAGGTCAGATAGGCAGTTCTATGTCAAATACTGGCATTTAGCTGCATCCGGTTGGACTGGAAACCAACCCCAACTTACTTGGGAAAAGGCTAGGCAGATGATGATTGAAATAATAACTGTAGAGCCATGAAAACAAATAATTACGATAAACGAAGTATTACTGGCTTGCTTTCTACAAGAGAGAGAGTGAGAGAGACAGACAGAGAAACACACGCACGCCACACGGCTTACAGCTATAGCAAAAAGTGTCGTTCCAACTTTTGGTCTTAATTTTTTCCGTCTAGCCCCCTTTCGCAACGCGCGATAAGGAACTTCGTTCCAAAAAGAGCGCTCAATGATAAACAAATGAATAAAGTTATATCTGCATCCAGACCGCTCCAGTTATAACCAGCTATAACGGCTTCAGTCATAACTCAAGAGTTAACAGTGTTGCATTGTGGGCAAAAGATATATTAAATATTTTACGAGCCTTTTACAATGGTGGCCGCAAATCTATGGGGGTTGCTCCCATACTAGGAATATTGATTCTTAAGTATGGAAATTCTTTAGGGAAAGAGATAGAAGATAGAAATATGTGAGAAAAGCAGCGCTATCTCTTTCATTTTAGTAATAAAAAGGTTTTATTTAATGTTCGTGATTTTATGAGGGTTCGCAGTGATTTGAATGGTAGCAATATGGAGTCGGTTCACACTATATAAGCCACAGGATGGTTTAAAAGATTGACCTTATATTATTTTGATGTTTTTTTTTCACAGTTCAGCTTTAGTCATATTTTACTTTTAGTGTTTAGTAGTTGTATCGTAAAGTTAGGAGACTAAAGAAAATCTTAGTGGTGTGCATGTCCTGCCTACAATTGAGACAATTCTTTATAATTTGGGGTACTATGAGGGTATAGGTAAGTAGGATTTAATACCCTAAAGCATAAACCTTTAGTTAAAAATATCTAATTAAATAGAAATTATTCTAGCTGAGAAAGTGTAATTACTAGATCGTGCAAAAAATTTATCACGATTTCTTATAACCTTTTTTTAATTAAAAACCATTTAAATGGCAAGTAAATTACTAAGCTTCATCGGTAATAATTACACTGTCTATTTTAAAAGAAAGTTAAAAAACAATGTTTAAATTAATTGAAACACGAATTTCTGGGAAAGAGTCCAGAGTATTTTGTTTTTTGTTTTGGGCAGGTGTAATATTATTTTTTAATTAAAATTACTTTATTCACTTGAATTCTTCAGCGGTCTTTTGTATACAAGGTGTAATTGGAATAACTGAAAACCTGAAAAATTCATCATCATTAGGAACAAGTTCTACTTACAATGGAATCTAACTGGGTCCAGTTGAAAACCAGCGTCAGGCACTAGTTGTCTGGTATTTTTGCTGAACTGGGCTTTTTTGGCGCAGCCGTGAGGCACACTTTCCTGCTAGTTTCTTACATCGGACTTCACACTTTTTATTTGATCTTATTTTTTTGGTTTTATCTGATGTATGTAGGTATTTGGTGTATTGTGTCTTTAGGTCTGTGTTAATTAAATGTACTTTCTTTCTTTCTTTAACCAAAAATCGCGAAAGAAAAAGCTGCTCCATTCATTATAATAATAAAAATAAAAAAACAGCCAATGGCTTAATAGCCAAGAGCCTCGACCAACACCTGAGGAGGCTCTCGTTGGGCAGCTGGATCAAGGGCTTGATTCAGAAAGCGGTACTTCTGGACACGGCTCGCATCGTCAAGAGGATCCTCTCTCTGGAGCCCTGACCGTCGGTAGCTTGGAACCTGTTCCCGATACCGGTGGGCTACTAATTTTTATATTTTTAAATGTTTTTATATCCTTTTGTTTATAAATTTTTTTAAAAATGTATTTTGTAAGTATTTAAATGAGATAAAGGGAATAATAAAAAAAATATTCAAGTAAAAGTAAAATAAAATTATGATTTACGTTAATTGCAATCGAGGAAAGTTAAATTCTAACTGAAATAATGAACATAATAATAAACATTATTTCAATCATAATTATTATTATCATAATTATACAATAATAAATATTGAAATAATTATGTTCCCTTAACTTATAATTGTCACTATCACCTATGGTTGCCAAACGTGGTAATATACGCTACGCGTAAGGAACAATATCAGATCCTGCCAACGTAGTATGGAGAGAAGCATTGCAAACGTGAGAAAAATACAACAAATCCCACACAATATCATACGAGAAAAGACTAAAGTTACAGATGCACTTCATTTCTTACAAAAGTTAAAGTGGCGCTGAGCAGGCCATGTAGCCAGGATGAGCGATGACCGATGGACTTCTAGACTGACGTTATGGCGGGGCCCTGCCGGTATTAGAAAGAGAGGAAGACCGGTAACTCGTTGGGATTACGATATAATAAAAATTGCTGGTAAAAACTGGAAGACAATCGCCAAAGATAGAGACAAATGGAAAAGTCTGGAGGAGGCCTTCACCCTCACATAGGAGGGGTTCTTGCATGACTGCATGATAAATTATTTGGTACCCTTTTTAAATCTTATATTATATAATTTATCACTGAATGTACAGGTGGTCACTCAAAATAACTGTAGCACTAATGCTATAACTATTTACAATGATTGTACGAAGGAGGATCCATGTGTCACTATGGCAAGTTCTTGTCCTAATGTGGGGTCCACGAGTAGGGGGATATCATTGCCTGGTGATGGCTACTGAATTAATATTATAAAATAAAAATATTATACTCATTACATTACATTATTTATTCTCATTACTATCATCTATTATTAAATATAAATCGTAAATAACTTAATTATGCGAGAACTAAAACGCTTTTTATTTTATTGTTATTATAACATGATAAAATACATCGTCATCATACGTCGGTACATCAGTGGGGTAATTCTCGTAATTTTAAGAACGTTCACAGTCTGATCTCAATCTCAATCTGTCAAAAAAACGTCTAATTTCCCTACATTTTGACAAGTTTTTGACATTTGTTTGTCGCCGAGATGACACTGCGACTAGATTTTGAACGTTTTAAATTACGGGAATACGGGCCCTGATGGCATCCTTGTTTTTATCAAAAGTGACTGTAAGGTTTTGAAAATGAAACTACTTTTTGATTTGTTTTATCATGATACTATTTTATTTTTATGAAATATTTTGTTAACATTTGACAATACACTTAATTTTTTGGCCTAGCGTGTGATACGTACCAATACGCCTAGCTGTGCGACAAAAAACTGAGTGTTTTACGGTGTCCGCCTTAATATTAAAGTTTAATACCTACTAAAATAAATCTATAATCCGTTTTCACGTGAACGCCTGTTAGACAAACAAAACTTTGTTCGTGTTATATTAGTTTAATATTGTTCGTTAAACAAGTCAATTATAAACGAAGCTGTATTGGGTTAATACATATTTAGATAGATGGACAAATTACCTTCCTGGAGCAAAAGTGTCATTAATTAAGCAATATTGCCTACCAGCAGCGCTCCGCGGTTTCACCTGCATAAGTTTCAATCCCGTGTGAATATTGGAACAAAAAGTATTCTATGTGTTAATCCTGGTTATAAACTATCTGTGCGCCAAATTTGAGCCAAATCCGTTTAACAGTTTTGCCGTGAAAGAGTAACAAACATCCATCTATCCGTCCATCCATCCATCCATATAAACTTTCGCGTTTATAATATAAGAAGGATAGTAGTATTTCGTTAAGTACCTGGTACTTGTTGTACAGGCCTACACTGTCCTCTCATACCTATTAACAATGTTATATCAAAACAATTATTTTTAAAAGGCTATAACCATGGAGTTTCTTGCCGGCGGCGGCGTTCTCCATGGGAAACGACCAATTGGAACCGTGCACCTAGCTTCTGACATTTCATAGGTGCCCATGTAGATTTAGGAGAAGTATAAAATTTATAATTTTTTTTTTTAAATGAAGTATCAACCATATTCAGTTTTATAAATTCAATTAAAATTCAAGGAATGGAAGAAAGGAAAGCAGTACATTAAATGATTTTTTGCTCTATTTTGGTGTAATTGTCGTACGGCGTTCCAGTGTGAGGATAAATAATAATAATAATATATATATTTATTCAAAAAATTATAAGGCATAAAAATTAGTACAGTTTTGCTTAAATTTAAATTATATTTCTAAGACTTACGTAAATAAATAATAACAAGGGATAATTTAACGAAACATGCAATTTCGCAGTAATCAGGCCCCTGATTTGAACTAATAGTCTTATGCATCTGCTAATCCTGTGGTCTCGAGTCAAAGTGTTACAGGGGTTTCCCATTTTTTTTTCGTTGGCAGTCTTTTTTTTTATGTGAAATCATCAAATAACTTCTCCCGCTCTCGGCGGAGCGGGATGTCCAACTTTTACTGACTAATACCCACCCGTGTTCCTTCAGTTGCCTGTGCCAGGGGCCACGGTATCTCTTTCGAACAACCCGTGACCCTGGCATGCATCGGCCCTAACCTGAGGGGCAATTCTCGTAATTTTAAGAACGTTCACAGTCTGATCTCAGTCTCAATATGTCAAAATATACTTCTAATTTCCCTACATTTTGACAAGTTTTTGACATTTGTTTGTCGCCGAGATGAGACTGCGACTAGATTTTGATCGTTTTAAATTACGAGAATTGGCCTGCTGGAGTTCTGCATTTTACCCGGTAAAAAGAATGACAATATATTCCTGACGAAATATACGAACTTGTACATCTCTGTCGACCTCCGGGGAACACATGCGTGATGTTAATTTGGATTTTACAAGTCAATTATTATAACCAACGCTATATCGGGTTTGTTATTTAGATTAATGGCTGACAGGTAAAAAAAAGTTGATTTATAAATCCATTGGGCCCGATCAAGGTCGTAGCGAGCTTTGATTGAATTATCCTTTGTTGTTTATTGGTTGGACAGAGAAATCTGTCCAGCTGACGATGAAAGGTTTTTCATTATATTTTTTATTTCTCATAACTAAACGTGGGTCTTAAACATAACTTTTTTTTTTAAACGTTTCCCCACTAAAGAATTTCTCCTGTATCGTGGATGCGTTTACAAACATTTAAACTCACATACACAAACAGCTAGACCGGAAACAACTACTTGTAGGTCATAAAAATATTTGTTCGGTGTAGAAATCGAACCCGCGACACGCAGCGCAGCAGTTAATCGCCAACCGTGCCGTCAAAACTGTCTGAAATGTGGGTGTACTATAGGTCCACTTCTGCCTAACCTTTCCGGGAGTAAGGCGTGATGTTATGTAACTAGATACGATACAAAAACGAATACCTAATACTCCGAAGAGCAAACATGATGACAGAACTTTTAAAATTCGGTGATTTGCTACGGAGCGTAGCGGCGTAGCATTGACTGCTACGCCGTAGTAGAAAGTCTACGTCAATGCTTACTACGCTAAAAATTTGCCCGAGTAAGCACTTTCTGTACGAAAAACAGACCGTAGAACTATCCGAAAGAAAGAAAGATAAAAGAAAAGTATGGGGAACAGATAAAACAGCTTCATTGTCGTTAAATCCAGTCAATGGAAGGCATATCGGCTTAAAACAAATCACATAGAAGCTGCTGCCTCTAATCCTTTAGGAGGGTTCCTAGGCTAACTACCGGGAATTATCAAGATTGGGAATTGAGTTAAATTGAATCTTTGATTTCTAGGTTTGGGAAAATTCCCTGATGTAGTAATTACTGACAAGGATTTTGTAAATATTTCTGTGGTATATTGGAAAAAATTTTTTTGAAAAATTATATTTTTTTAAACTATTTGAGGGGATTGGGACCTGTATTTTAGAATGATGCTCACTGATTAATTTTGGTTTCATATTTAGATTTGAGTAAAATTTTTATATTGTTTTGTTTTGCGTGTAGATTTTAAAATTATACTTATAATTCTGAACTTTTAAACTACATAAATAAAAATGAAATGCTGTTCGTTGGTAAGCGCATCACTTATTAATGGCTAGACTGATTTGGTTATTTTTGTTTCAAAATGTTCCTGATAGTCCGAAATATGTTTTATATTTTTTGTAAAGAACAACTGGAAAAGTTTCACAGAAAAAGTGCATATTCATTTTTAATAAAATGCTATAAAATAAATTTTAGTTGCAATGGAATTTGAACTTTTTTTAGTTCGACATCGAGTTTATTGTTCCAAAACTTTATAATTATCTGAGATTCAGAATTCAAATATAGTAACAAAGCCTCACATTGGTAATTTCCTTCTCTCTCTCATTACGAAAACAAAACACAAGCGATCGTTTTTGGAAGCTTGTTCTCCATACTAAAATGTTTCTGTAAAATCAATCAAAGACGAGGCTTAGAACAAATGGCTTCGAAAACGTTTGAGAAGCGAACCGATTGAGATAATCATAAACAAATCACATCCAAGCTGCCTCCTCACTAATCCTCTCCCACTTAAGGGTGGCACGCCGCGGATATTTGGGAGGATTTTATCCGCAGTCACTTTTTTAATGCTGGTTTATTTTGTAGGCATTATTTTCATATTATTATGTTACATAATCAGGTTGCCGTTCATTCAATTTACTAATGGAAATAAAAACATAATGTACATTTGCGGAAAAAAACTATGTTGAGTGGTTTTCAAATACACTTCTTTTCCAACTGTTATTATGATTTAGAATGCTGACAGTGCACATTTGGAATCATGAAACAGTGTTAAGTCATTGCAATCAGTTGCATTTAAAAAACGTACCCAGAAGTGTTTAACATTTATTTTGCCACTGAATCAAATGATTTATGATTTACCCACAAAATTTTGACCGAAAAAACTAAGGACAAAGAAGAAAACAAACACTGCTATCAGCTGTTACACGCTACCCATGTCCCGGACACATCACATCTAATATGCCTAACTTATCCGCGGATCCCTTCGGACATATCCGCGCGTGGCAGCCCTGTGCAACATGTTTACATTCTGCGATCGTGATGGATCGCTTGCCCGGCACCCTACGGTCTACCCAACTGACTGGGATGTAGAGAGGATGGTTGGATTGGGCGCAGTTGTGAGGGAAACGTGGGCGTAGTGGTTTTTGAGCTATGAAGAAATAGGTAGTTCGTGTTGTGTTGAGTGCTTTCGATGAAATGTTTTCAATTTGAAGTTCCTTAGTATCAATTATCGGTTTATATATTTTTTGCAAGGCTATATTTTATCGCTTAAAAAATATTTTTCTGAACACTCTAAAATTAGACTCATTTTGCTGTAGTAATTACACGGTTTGCACCAACAAGATATTTTATTGAAATAATTATTTATCGAAAGATTGAATGCTGTCATTTAAACCTGAATGTTTCCACAGTGCAAGTCAATTGTGCCCTCAAGCTAGGTGGAGTGAAGATCTTTGCAGGATGGCTGGTAGCAGCTGGATGAGAGTTGCTGAAAATCGAGTTGAATGGCGTGCAACAGGAGAGGCCTATGTCCAGCAGTGGACTGCTAGGTATAGGCTGATGATGATGGAGTCAATTGTGGACGTCAACTTGCACTGTAAAGTCGTGAGCACCGTACATTTCCATTATCAACGATCAATGGTGGCACTGTGTATTTATATAAAAACTGTCTCTTCCAGTAACAATTAAGCTACATCATCGTTCCCTCAGCCGTCAGTGTTCGCGCGCACATTTGATAAATGCGTGCCTCACTTTTTGTTAGCCTTTATTTTTATCAAATTGGATTTTTATTCGACTTCAATCTTATGTGACAGGCTGGTTCAATTGGAAGTTCGTTTCATTGTGGTAATGGACTGGACTGGTAGCACTTGTGTACACGACTGTGGACCATTCATGTAACTTACTACAGGCCATTTTAGACGGTGCCCTACATTGTGAGACTAACAAAACTCTTTGCTTATAGAGTCTGGACTTCAAATAGGATGGATATCTGAGGTGCAATTCCCGTATTTTAAGAGCATTCTAACCTCAGTCGTAATCTGTCAAAAATACAATCAATTTCTATACATTTTGACAAGTTTTTGACATTGACCGTCGCTGAGACGAGGTTGCGATTTGAATGTTTGTAAGTACGACAATTGATCTTCTAATTTACGCAGAAGGGAATCCAAGATCTCATTTCTTCTTCGTTTATAGTCAGAATGTTTTTATTAGTACATGGTGGACCGCTCAATTCTAGATAAACAGGTGGGGTTTAGCCTTCATTACCTTCTGGATGTTACTTGTCTTACAAGTTTTTTTTTGCTTTGTCTGCTTCCTGGCAATCTGTTCCAGGAACAATAAGTCAGTTTTCTAGCTGATAAAGTTCTGTTAGAATGTTATCGCTGAGAGCTATAAAGTTTTGACAAGTAATGTAAAGAATTCCTCACTTAGACAAGACAATTTTTCACCTCTAATCCTAATTCCTTCACCCTACTCTAGCGATGGCCTCTAGAGACACAGTACCCCTAAATATTTACTGCCACACAAAAAAAACCCTTAAATATACACAAATAAAGAACTACACATTAATCTACCAAACAGGCGCATTCTATCTTCAAGTTTCTTCCAAAATGGCGTTCTTAGAGCCGACGGAATGGCTGTCGTTAGAGGCGCCTGGCTAAAAAGGAATTATTGCACGAATCTAATGTGAATGAGGAAAAAGTGTGGCAATGTAGGTGCTTTGGTTGTAGCTTGATAAAAATGGGCAAGACTATGGTTTGGAATGGGCAATCTGTTAGCAAGTACTTGTGGAGTTTAGTTATGGTAGATGGTGAAAAGTGGGGTTGAGTCTGACAATTCTTAGTTTGAGACTTTGTATTAGTATTTTAAATTCGTACGTAAAATACGCGCCCGTAGCAATAGCCTTTTAAATGTTATTTTTACTTGTACACCAAAACCGATTGGTTACCTGCAAAGTGCAAAATAAAACTTTACCCCGAATGAATAGGTTAATTTTTATTTTGTACTTTCCAAGAAACCTACTATTTTCAACAGCGCGGTAAAGTATGTTTTTCCTATGTAGCAAATGAACAAAATAACAACTCAAAAGGGAGACGTCAAAAGGAATTTAGGAAAGGATTTTTTTGTTTTTTATTTGAAGATTGGTTAAAATAAAAAAAAAGTGATTTTTTTTGAAAAAGCGTTATGCTCATCCTTGCGGCTTTTAATTTATTTAATAGAAAGAGAGAGCGAGATATATATAGTTTACATGGTTTTCGAGGGAGCTGAGGCCGATAGTGGGGTCAAAATGTAAATCCAAGATGGTGGCTGCAAAAATTTCCAATTTTTCGTCGTGGGTGTCGTTTTCATGGTTTTTGAGGGTGTTAAAACCGATATTATGGTCAAAATGAAAATCCAAAATCGTCAAGAATCGTGGCCGATACCACTGAGAAACCACTTCTCTATAGTACCAATAGTACCTACAGAAAATTATAAGGAAAGCAGAAACAGATAGTATAATTGTTTAAACCCTTTGTTACGAGACAAAGAAATCCAGTTAAGAAACAAATGGCTAGATCTCTTCTCTACAAAGTTAACTGAAACTTAATATATTTAACTGTATCAGATAAATGGCGGAGCTTTTAAAGTAATTTACTGACACTGGCGCCATCTATGAGACGATTTGTCTTACTATTGTTTGCTTAGAGTTTATTAGATTGCAAGGTTTAATAAATAGGATTGATTAGCATTTGAAAATACTTACACACGCCTATCCTACCTACATACTGTTGAAGCTGCTGAAGATTTAAAAATCCTATTTTGCGTTTTACATATAAATTCAATCTCCTAGTATTGTATAATTGCATAGAACATATGTGAGTAACTGAGTACTATGTACATACTATAAAGCTACCATTTACTGGGTACGTCTTTCATTGAATTGAATGTGCCTTGGCGGCTGAGAGTATGTCATGCTCACTCTAATGTCTCGCTGATGGTGGCGCATGTGTTAGATCATTTAGCTCCCTTCAAAATGGTTGAGCTGAATGGTGCTAATCTACGCGTCATGTTCGTGAACGGGCGCCGTCAGTAGGCACTGGTCAACTCTTTGCTGCCATGGCTTATTTGGATTTAATTTAATATTTGAATTGTTTTTTTATCTTTTTATTATGTACGCTTTTAACGTTCTGCATCGTTCTCACATGCATAATTTTTAACATGAATGATGTAACCATACTTTGTAACCATATTATTGTGATTTAAAAGAGTGTCCATGGAGTTTCTTGCCCGTTCTTCTCCAAAGATGAAGCTAGTTGCCTATTCCAAAGCGTAGTAGGACGCTTTGGAATGGGCAACTAGCTTCATCTATCAGTTTAGACAGATAAGTCGTTTTATCCAAACTAATATTATAAATGCGAAAGTAACTCTGTCTGGCTGTCTGTCTGTCTTTGCTTCACGCCTAAACTACTGAACCGATTTGTGTGAAATTTGGTACAGACATAGTTTGGAACTTGAGAATGGACATAGGATAGTTTTTATTACAAAAAATAAAATAAAAAATAAAATTTATTCCGGACATACAGCGCCATCTATTGGTCAAGAGTCGGTGTCATCTATTGGTGAAGTCACTATTCCACGCGAACGAAGTCGCGGGCAAAAGCTAGTTTATTATAAATTGGTCCTATCTCCGGTGCAATCATGACGGGTGGAGTGAGGCTGTAACAGAGTGGTGTCCCAGGACTGGAAGATGAGATAAATGTCAGTCGTCCAGCGGCGAGATAGGCAGACGGCATTGTTGCTATTGCGGGCAAAACCTGGATGAGGCACAGGAGTGTGGGGATTGGCACAAGAAAAGAGAGGGCTGTGCCCAGTAGTGGGGGAAGTCAGGCTGTGGATGATGATGGTGATTTCCTTGTTAAGATACATTTTTTATTCAACCTTATGCATGTAAATGATTGAAGAAAATCCGATTTTTCCAGTAAAAACTGAAACCTTTGTCTGCTTTTTAATTTTTTTGATGGAGAATGCGAGTATAAAGTATCGTGTATATTCCTGTATTCAATGTTATGGGATACGTTTTAATTAAGAAATAGTAAATTAGTAAATAAACAGTAAATAAATAAAAGGAAATAAACAGTATGGTACTGTTTATTTCTAGAACGTTATAATTTTAGAAAAAAGTTTATAATTACCAAAATGGTCAACTGGTAGCTTCAAACACATGTCCACAAGCAGCATTATTTTGACTTACCTGTAACAAAAAAATACATTGTTAGAAAAGATACACTAATAGAACTGATTTTAAAAATTCGATCTTGTTACTTAAATGAAATTAAGCCGGATATTCATTAGGCAACATTTGTTAGTAAACTGTTTATGACATGTTTATTAACAAGTTTACCGTAAACACTGTTTCTGAAACTTGGCAGTCCACACGTGTCAGTTGTTGCTAGGATGTCGCCAGAGGAGGTAATGATGCTCTGTGCTGTTTATAAACTCACGCAACACACGTCCACACCTGTTGATTTTTGCTTATAAACTAGATGTTTCGTCTTGCTCTCCGCTCGAAGTGGGGAACACGGCAACATGTTTAAGAAACAATGTTTCATCTCCTTTGTTTATAAACTGTTTTTAGAGATGGTGAAACATAGTGAAACACTGTTTATAAATAGTGTTTATTAACAAATGTTGCCTAATGAATACCCAGCTCAGAGTGAGAAAAGATCAAAATCAAAATCGTTTATTTTCATAAAAAGTGGTAGGTACGAAAGGTGGTAAGTACATTTTAGTGCAAAGACATATTCCGCCATGTAATGATGGCATGCAAATATTTAATACATGAAGTAGGTATGTAGTAACAACATACAGTAATATACCGTAGTTAACTAAATTAGTAGTAAAAGAAAACACAACAAACGAACATAAACTTCGATCAATAAATCATTTTGGAAAAACAAAACTTAAAACACATTTTTTTGTCTTTTTAGGGCTGATTTTTCCATCGTCATATAACTTTTATTCGAGGAATAAAATTGACATTTGACAGTTTTTGTATGAATTAAGTGTCAAAATTTCAAAATTATTCCACGAATAAAGTTATCAGATTATGAAAAATCAGCCCTTAGTGTTCTATGTAGGATTTTGACAGCACGTTATAAATCCCAGCCCGTCCCAGCAACAAAACGAAAACGTCTCAAAAAATACCATAACATCCCTCCAAACAAAAACACGCAACAATAGTGAAGTGACACGTCACCGTACAATATCGATGTTATCAATCATTCGTATTCTCAGAGCGATTGTTTCGTATCGCTGCAAATCGATTCGGATGCGAGCACGCCTAGCCAAATAATGGATAGGTAGGTACAGAAGGTAGGCTCAATACAACTACCGAAAACGTACTCACATATAGGAAAAAAATTACCAGTGCGCAAACTGTAACGATAAATTCAGCTCATGATTCTAGACGTAGAAATTTTTCGTCGGTTATCAAAAAAAACTTGAGAGGTGTCAAGAGACACCCGGATGGAACGAAGTTCAAAGAGAGAGAGAGAGAAACACGCGCACGCCGCACGGCTTACAACTATAGCAAAAAGTGTCGTTCCAACTTCTGGTCTTAATTTTTTCCGTCTAGCCTCCTTTCGCAACGCGCGATAAGGAACTTCGTTCCAAAAATCTGTTTGATAGAAAAGTTCAATACCTTATCTACCGAAGAAAAATTTCTAAATGACGACGAAACATATGCTGAATTCATGGTTACAGTTTGCGCACATGCTTCAGGTACAGCATGTCAGTGCCTCGGAAAGCACGTTGAGCCGTCAGGCCCGGTTGTCATTCATAGATCTTTGGCAGTCGTTACGGGTAGTCAGAAGCCCGAAAGTTTGACAACCCTTCTAACCAAGGCGTATCACGTATAACCAGTCAGCCTTAAAAGCAAGTGCGTACAGGCATCTTCTGGTTCTGCTCGTTCCATCATAGACCTCATCCATCGCTTTCCACCAGGCGAGATCGAGGTCAAGAGCTCCAGTGTGTATAGATGTCTCTCCACAGACAATGGCTCACCTCACCTCCCATCTTGCTCGCATGGCCCTGTCACCTGCACACGTGAGGACCTAATGGTACCCGCGTTGCTGAATTTTGGGCCAAAATATTTTTGAAAATATTTTTTTATAAAAAAAAACGTTGCCCCACACTAGGAATTACTCCTATATCGTGGGTGCGTTTATAAACATTTAAACTCACATACACAAACAGCCAGACCCGGAACAACTACCTGTAGGCAATACAAATGTTTGTTCCGTGCGGGAATCGAACCCGCGACACGCAGCGCAGCAGTCGATCGCTCAGCCACTGCGCTAACCATGTCGTCATAATGACTATAATATTTTGATCTTGATGCATGAGACTTTTTGGTACGACTTTTAGTCATTCTCTTTTAAAAAAATATTATGTTTATTTTCTATTTTTGACATCGACACGCTAAGAAGGAGAACAGACCAATTGCGGCAAGCACGATTGAATTATGCGGCTGTTACTAAGCCACGAGCCCCTCCGTTCGGCCTTCTGCACCAATATATTTTGTGTCCTACCCGTCAGAATTATTCCGACATGCTATTAGATCGGGAATGTTTTGTGGGTAGTCGATAGTATCGCTGACTTACAGTTTTTGACGTGTGGGTGATACACAGGGTGTTTGATGTTTCGTGAAGGGATTTCTGTGGCGGGTTGTGGTCGTATTGAGAAATGGTGCCACGAAGAGAAAGATGAATGGTGAACCATTTTAAATGGAGAAGATAGCAGATATGAGTACAAAAAGGAATGTTGTTTTGTTTTTTATTCGTTACACTAAGGAAATTCTCCACAAACGCATGAAAATAATTATATAACAATAAAGCATATTTTGTAAATCAATTACTATTATTGTGTTAGATTTAAAAAAAAAACATCTATCTACATATTTAAGTTTATTTTATTCTATAAGAGAAAGCAAACAGTACTTACTTTTGGACGTAGTTAAAAAAAGAAAACATAACATGCAACTTAATATACTACCAACTATATTTTCCACAGATTACAACTTTAAATAGATTAATAAAAAGCGTGCATGTAAAATATTTTCAATACCAGCGCTGGGGAAATTTTAATAAAAAAATATAATATTAAATATTATCAGGGGAATTTGGGAGATACACTGGCCAAAATAGTAATAAGTTAATGATTTTAGGATTTAGTTTTAGTTTCAATCTTCTTTTCCTTGAGAAAAGAATAAATTAAGTTATAACCTCAATAAACCAAAAACATCCCAATTTATTAGCCACCAAAAATTATTTACAAACAAATGATGTATTTTATTTATTGCAAAGTTTGGAATATGTTTATGTTTTAAAATAAATTTTCCTATAAAAAAATGGTGTTTTTTTTAAAAATTAAATTGCCTATTATACTTTATTTTTACCCTCTATACCATATTGTCATTGTATTAACAAAACTCAATAAATAAAATTGAACTCTGTCACGGAAACGAAAAGAACAAAAAGAGTCGAAAGTCGAGTGTCGAGAAAAGTCGAGCGCGCACTGAGGTTCGAACCTTCTCCACTTCACGCACACACAATAACAGCCACTCACTCGTGCGAACCTGCCATCGCTGCTTATAATTTTCATTTCGAACTTTAGCATTGCTTTTAAATAGGCGCTGTGGTCGATAACTTATTAAGGAAAAAACAAGTATATAAGTAGGTAGTGGTAGATATCTTTATTTAGTGTTGACCAGACATGCATCTGACCACACAACATCGCGCTTTCGTAGTCATACTGTGTGCACGTTACTGCCTGCATTAAAAAAACCACACAGAGAGAGATAGGTGCAGATCTGGCGTGCAGGCTAAAATGATCATTCCGGTGGCAGTGCACTTAAGGCCGTTGATAGTACAAAGGCCAGCAGGTCAAGCTACCCGAAAGTGTCAAATTTTTCCAATCAACCTTGAACCTTAATGCTTCAGAAATAAAGTTGAAAATCTATTAAAGAAATTTGACAGATAGTAGTAGCTTGATGTGCTGGCGTCTGTACCTACACCGTCCCATTTAACTTAACATAATCAGCGAAAATGCGACCTCATCCAAGCACGTGCCGGTTATCACAAGCACCTGTTTACGTGTAATATAATAGGTTTCCACGAATAAATTTTGTTGAGTAGCTAAAATGTTATAACCCATTTCAAATTATCGTTGCGACAGGCCGTATATCCTGCCTCGTTGTAGCTGGGACGGCGGTTGTGTAATGAAGAGTAGCACCAGAGTTTCTGGAGAAACGGAACCCTAATTGAGTAAAACAAATCAATCAGAATCTGAATCACTTTGAAGGATTCATTGCTTCATTTTTTTTTATTGAGTTGCGTTGGGACCTTTAATATTGGAGGTTAGAGAAGGTATTCGAGATTCAGTCGGGAGTTGCGGAAGGATCGTACGTTCCCGCGGCCCCCAGCGTAAGTGTAAGATGGAACACCGGGGTGGTTTTTAGTCAGTAAGAGTCACAGTGACACACACACACACATAGTGACAGACCCCGTCGCCCACCCCAGTGCGGCGGACATCCATGACGACTTTCCACCCCGGAAAAAAAAAATGTTCGTAAAAACTGTCTGCTCAGCAACGTAAATAACGCAATGAATGTAGTTGAACTGTCAAAATTAAAACCATTGCTACTGTTACTCATCATCTGCCTAGCCTTTTCCCAACTATGTTGGGGTCGGCTTCCAGTCTAACCGGATGCAGCTGAATACCAGTATTTTACATGGAGCGACTGCTTATCTGACCTCCACAACCCACTTACTGGGTAATACGATACCCCTTGGTAAGACTGGTTGTCAGACTTTCGGGCTTCTGACTACCCGTAACGACTGCCAAAGATCCACGAATGACAGCCGGGACCAACGGCTTAACGTGCTTTCCGAGGCACGGAGGGGTCTCGGTGTGTAAAGATGGTCACCCATCCACAGACCAACCGCGGCAAGCGTAGCTTAACCTGACCGATCGACCTGTGCGGCTGTTATTATTTAGCCACGGGCCCCTCCATTGCTACTGTTAGTGTATTATGTAATTATTTAGCTGGTTTTTCCTTGTGTTTCTTAATTATGGTAAAATGATGTGATAAAATAGTATTGCTTGTCAAACAGTTTATGTCAAACAAATCTCGGCGGTTACTATTTAAAATAGCTTGCGCTAAGGAACTACAAAACATTTTAACAGCATTATCTGTTAAACAAAAGTTTAAAATACAAGTTTTAAACAAATACCTACGTTTACCAATAATATACCATATAATGTATACCTTGCAGAGTAAGCTAGCCGAAATGGCAGTGGGCTGGCCCTGTTTATCGAAGGCCCTATGGCCGGTGGAGCAGACGAGTCCTGGAGTGGAGACCGCGTATCAGCAAGCGTAGTGTGGCCCAGCTAGATGAACCGATGTCTTAAAAAAGGTGGCTGACATAGACTGGATGCGGAAGGTGAAGAATAGGGTGTTGTGGCTCAGCATGGGTGAGGGCTATGTCTAGCAGTGGACTGCGATAGGATGATGACTAAAAATATTTGAAGGGCAGGACTAAGTAGTTTTGCATATAATATTTTACTGCCCTCTGTGCCTCAAAAATGCAGTCAAAGTGACGTGAGTGAAGTGGCATTATTTTGGGAAAACAAGATTTAAAATACCTTCGTCGACAAGAAGAAGAACTACCAACTGTACAATAAATATTAGTAAAACATTAATTCAGTACAAAATAAAAAATATTTAATTTAATTTCCCCATGTAAATGGATATCAGTTAAACTCCACCTCCGTCCATTAAAGGCAATAATAAATAAATTCATCGTAATGAAGTAAGCTCGCTTATGGACACATAAAAAGGTCTATTTACGCTATTTACATAATAAGGCCAAATATGATTGCGGTGTTGTATAAAGGATTGTTCAAACTGAGGCAAATCCAGCGTTGATTATTTTAATTTTAAAAAAATTGTTTAATTCAAGTAACAAGACTCACGACCTAAAGAAAGTTGCTGGGACGGACTGGATGGGGAAGGCGAAGGACAGGGTGTTGTGGCGCAGCCTGGGAGAGGCCTATGTCCAGCAGTGGACTACGTTATGCTGAATTGATTGAACAAGACTCATACAAACGGATACATAAAAGATACAGACAGTATAACAAACACAGATAAAAACGAACACTCAAAATCACAGACTACAATCTCACAAGGCCGCAATATGTCTGATGCAGCATTGCCGGATTGAAGGGCAATCCAGTCTGTTAGCGATCATCGCCAGGACGGAGTTGGCGCTGCCACTCTGCACACCAGAGATTAGGAAGTAGATTAGGAAGGAAGATAGTAGGAAGGATTAGTTACAAAACCTCCGTAACCCCTTGGCCTATAAACTCAAGTGACGCGCGTCTTGCGACAATGACTGCAGAGAAAACCAAATTGAAAGATGTGGGTTAGAGCATGAGCAGTCACTGAGACGCGATTTAAGCTCCATTTACTAAGCTAGTTTATTGCCTGTGGCATACCACACGTACCGTACGTTAACAACACGTAAAACTGTTGCACGATACGGACAAATTAGCTGTCGTTGAAAACTGGTATAGGTTAAACAGCACGTACAATAAAATCGCACGTACCGACGCCAGCACATCAAGCTACTACAATCTGGCAAATTCCTTCAATAGATTTTCAACTTTATCTTTCTATATAGTTGATTGGGAAGACAGTTTCGGGTAACTTGATGTGCTGGCGTCTGTACAATAAAATCTCATGTGCATTAAAATCACATTCAATACTGGTATGAAAAGTTGATTCAACCACGTCAATCAATTGTACACACGGCTACACATCAAGCTATGCAAAACCAGTATTGGCTGACCGTTCATTGTGAGAAAATATCATACAAAGTGAGGCCAACTGGTTTTGTATAGCTTGATGTGTAGCCGTGTGTACAAAGACGTGCTACTCGGTGATAGATGTGGCAAAACTTGCACTTAATTACAAGTTTTTATTTAGTTTCACCTGTCCCGATGTTTGTGTGTAATCAAATCTTGCAAGTTAAATTTGATCCACTTCCCAGTTACCGATTGAACTGAAATTTTCCATGCATGTGTGAATCGGTTGACAATGCAAAATGATTATGATATGGAGCTGATCTGATGATGGAACTGGAAGGTGACCATAGAAACTTGGTAGTTAAACGACACAACCTCATCGAGTTTGAACTCGTTTGATCCGTCTTGACATGTACTTTGGTGCTAGATGGTAACCAGAATCTGATGATTGAGCTGGAAGATGGCCATAGGAACTCAATAATTAAACAACACAACCCCATCGAGTTCGAGCTCGCATGATTCGTCTTGACGAAACTTTGGTTCTAGATGGTAACCAGGGTCTCATGATGGAGCTGGAAGGTGGCCATAGGAACTCAGTAGTTAGGCGACACAACCGCGTCGAGTTTGATTCGTCTTGATGGGTGGACAACGGTCCACCGTTGGTCCATGGTTTGATGGGTCGTGAGTGGTGGTGGTATCGCATACTCACGTCCACCAAAGCACCAAAACACAAATAAAAGCGTATTACATTTTGATGGAACAGTAAAGAACATTTAGTATATTACATCTTCATTATTTTTCTTTCGCAATCAAAATTTATCAAGCTTTTATTTAGTAGGTATCTATATAACGCTATTTTTCTTATCAGTTTTAAATTACTTTTAACTTTTTAGTTCTTTTTATTAACAAGTAATAAAAGCTTGTTTTTAAAAAGTTTTTTTTTTCCTTTAAATTTTTTATTGTATGCCATTTTATGGAAATAACACGCTTGTTTTAATTGAACGTATTTTATTGCAGACGATTATTGTACTCTTGAACGATCCAGAAACTTGCACCATGTAAATGGGGCTATATGGAGCGATGGACGGAACGAGTTGACGCGCGCGCGTGTTGCTGGCGCAAGTCGCTTCACAAGTCGCATTGCTCGAGGCCCTGAACGGAGTCTACAAGTTAATTGACACAATCGGCACCTGGGGACTTCGTCCCGCATCCCGCGCGGAACTCGCCTTAGTTTGACCACAGCTTAATACCGCGAACGCACATTGTATATATTTAAATACCGCTAATTTTGTGCTTGCGTCGAAATTATCGAGCCAGAAATATTGACGATTATACTTATTTTTAATGGTTTCATTTTATAAATATTTGCAGTGGTGAGGGTTGAAAATGTGAATGAGGGAAAATAATTTTTATTTTCTGTTGTTTTTTATGATTCTCATGACACATCTAATTAGCCTTTTACGCAGTTCTCACGTAGCTTATTACATTGAATGGGTACTGTTATTTTATATTTTTTTTATAGAAATGAATGTGTAATTAAAAATTGTGTAAAAACATTAACACGCATAATAACATAGCTGGCAGTATAATATATGATCAAACGAACTTCCAAGTGAAGTTCGATCATTATTATGAAGAGTTGCTTCATTTGAAGATATAATTATAACAACGTAGTTTCCCTACTTACTTGGTAACTTCGCACAAATTTTAAAGATTTTTAAAACTATTAGGTGACGTAATTCCGCCGTGAGGCCCCTCGGTTGACACTATGACGTTTAGCTCATTTTTTAGAGTCAAGTAGTATGATATAAAACTTTCTCTATACCTGGGAGTCTTCAAGTGTCAGGGAGGGAGGGTGATCATATCTTCAAATGAAGCAACTCTTCATAATAATGATCGAACTTCACTTGGAAGTTCGTTTGATCATATATTATAATTCGTTGCTTCATTTTTCAGATATAATTATAACAACGTAGATGTTAAGAGTTAGAAAGTTTTTAAATGGAAAATAAACAATAAGGTTTTTAAACATTATGGTTTTATTTATAGACAAATCAGCCTTACTTATAGTATACTTATGTTTACTTTGTTTTGTTTTATAGTTAATAGGAATTAATAATCAGTCTGAGCGTAAGCAAACAGATCTGGCAAATTGGCTTTCGTTTATAACGCACCTATTATAAAAACGAGCAAATGCGTTAGATGAACTAGTCCACCCTGCGGTTTTGCGGAAACTCGCGGCCGAGGTTGACGCGTGCCGTGTACTATGCGCGGCGAATACACTGGTATCAATGCCGCTTTCTGACAAGACTTGTTTGATTCATCTACTGATGGTTTGCGTGATAGCGGGTTTGTGTGGCCGTTTGTACGTCAACAACAGATTGCTTGTACTCTCAGGTCTTATGTTTTTAGTTATAGAAATATAATCTGAGAGCACCGTAGCTGGAAATATCCGCGTATTTTCCCTGAAGTATGGCAGGAACAATATTGGCTGGTCTCTGCCAGGTGCGGATGTCTTTATGATGTCTGTTATGACGATTTTAATGCCGCTATCAGAGAAAAGTATGTTCTCGAGTTTAATCAAAGACAGTGTCTGTACCCTGTGAGCTGTACAAATTGCAAGTAGGACGACCAGTTTTTTTTTTTTTTTTTTTTTTTTCCGGATGAGAGCTCACTATTAGGGAACCACGTTGAAACATGGTTTAAAACCGATTGGGGATTCCAGGTGGTGGAATACTTGGGTTTTATGGGTCTTAATTTATACGCCCCTTTAAGGAGACGTTTTATAGATTCGTCTCAACCAATATTATTGCCTACAAAGGTTGACAAGGCAGAACGATGGGAGTTTAGACTGCCATACGCACACCCGCTATTAAATTGTGACGCTAAGAATGAGATTAAAGCAAATTTGGAAGGGCCAAACACATTGATGTTGTTGATCGTACAATATTGCCACCACAGCTTAAGTGAGGTATTGTACTTTGCTGAATCTTACTGTTAGACAAGGATGATAGCATTAGTGTAGCCGACTCTGCACAGGCACCTCGACGCCTGAAAGCCTGCCGGAGAGCCTCGCGACACCCAGGGTAAGGTTCTTGTGCAACGGGTGGTACTCCCCGAAATGAGATTGCAAGAGGTTTTTATTGGGGTTTAAGTAAACAACGTCGGAAACTATAAGGTTTTGCAATAGTGGGAACCATGGCTGTGATGGCCAGTTGGGATAAACTAATATGCCGTGTGCATTGTCGTCGATAATTTTTCTATGGCATTTGAATACCAGGGAAAATGGTGGAAAAGCGTAGAAGAAATATCTTTGCCAGTCTACCGTAAATGCGTCCACGGATGCTGCGTCAGGGTCTTGTTTCCATGAGATAAATGTGGTACACTTCGCATTATCGCGAGACGCGAATAAGTCTATTTCAGGTTGACCAAAATATTTTATAATGGTTTGGAATGCTTCATCGGAAAGTGACCATTCAGTATCCGGATTGACTACTCTAGACGCAGCGTCTGCACGGTTTTCCTTGGTATTTACGTATTATGCATAAACCCAAAGGTTGCGCTGTTCACACCATTTCCAAAGGGACCTAGCAAAGTCGTTTAAGTGGGGGTATTGAATACCCCCCATACGATTTACACAACTGATCGCAGTGGTGTTGTCCATGCGCAGTAATATTGCGCAGTTGGTTACATCACTGGCGAAGGACTTCAAACCCAAAAAAGCTGCCATCAGCTCTAAGTAATTGATATGACAATCGTTTTCTGAAAACTTCCACTTGCCATGTATTTGAGCATTGTTGCAAACAGAGCCCCAGCCTGACCTCGACGCGTCGGTATAGATCTCGATATCAAAGTTTGGCTGTCGCATGAAGTTGCGTGCTGTAGTAACGGTTGATAGCCACCAGTTCAGATCCTCTAATATAATATTAGGTAGGTTAATTTTAGCTTCGTAATTATTATTATGCTTAAGTAACGCTAGAAACTTCTGACGCTCTAAAACCTTAGTGTATACCCAAGCGTACTTAACGGCTGGGCTAGCGGCGACTAAAATACCGATAAAGCGAGCTAATTCGCGGATTGAACATGACTGTAATTTAGTGAATTTTATATGTAATTTAGTGAATTTTATAAGTAATTCGATAATGATAAGTCGCTTATCGGCTGGCAATTCTATACTGAGATTTCCGGTATCGTAACAAAATCCTAAATACTTGCAGAATTGTCGTGGTTTTAACATACTTTTATCGTAATTGACAACAAACCCAAGAAACTCGAGTAGTTTCAAAGTTTCGTTTACGTTATTAAGACAATTCTCGTAAGTATTTTCAATACATAAAATATCATCTAAATAACAAACTGACTTATAACCGCGATGTCTGAGGTAAGCTATGACTTCCTTCATAACCTTAGTGAATACCCGTGGGGCGACGGATAAGCCAAACGGCATGTAATTAAAGCCATATGTGTGAGTTTTTAGCGAATTATTGGGCTGAAATTGAAATGTTAAATATTTACGATCGGAGTGCCTACTGGCTAGGAGGAAATAGGTACGCATCTTTTAAGTCGATGGTGGCAAGGTATCCATCGCGTGGTATCAATTTGCATGCTGTTCGGTAATCCTCCATTTTAAAATGTTCGCTCTTAATTAGCTTGTTTAAGGTTTTTAGCTTTAATATAAAGCGTTTATCGCCATTAGGTTTTAGTGCGAGGAATATTTTAGAAATAAATTGATCTTTAGTCACATTGAGATAGCCCCTAAAGATTTGAGTTTCATAATAGCTTTCATCATATATTATCTGATTTCTCAGTATTTGATAGGTTGTTTTTAGGTATTATTGATTGTTTTACGTGAGTATGAAAAGGTATTGGATAACCATTTTTTAACCAATCAAGAAATACATTGTTATTTGTTATTTTTAGCCATCGGTCATAAAAGTGGGCAAGTCCACCCGCATGTACCTGCGTTAACGGTGACTCTGAGCGGGAGCCCGAGGCTTGTCCTGCGAGGCAGGGCGTTGTGGCGGCTGCGCTGACGTCGTGTACGGACGGCGATTCCCCGCCGTCGTCGGCCTTCTGTATGCACCCCGCCCCCCCCTATTCGCCGGGTATCGACGAGGCGGGTTCCAGTTTCCCTGGTAGGACTGGCGGGTACTAGGAATTTGAGGCGGTTTCGAAATTTTTGCGGTCTTTTTTATGGAAAGACCTTGCTTTTCGATGGCCTTGGCGGCTTTAATTTTTTCTGATAAAGACGAACCAAACAGTGATTCATCCCGTTCAGACTCGTTGATGATATTTATGAATGCCTTGTCCAGGCTAGGAGTGATGTCCCGGTTGCGAACCATGTTCGGTACCGTCGCTGAGATTTCAGCATTCAACTTGAGCGCTTGAAGGAGCCTACAATTGTCTGGTACAAGGTATTCTTTCAGTACCTTGTCCTTGTTTTCTTTAGGCATTCCTTTCCTTAGCAAAGGAAGCCACAACTGCGATAGATTATCGTGAATGTTATCGCCGTAGTCAGGCGAGTCTGACGTGGATTCACCGAGTGCCGACTGTAGATCAGGGTCTAACTCCGGTTCCATGCTGTCAGTGGGACATCGGGTGGCACGGGTACTGGCTCCATAATGGCTTCATTATCATTGCCTGGGACCACATCAGGATCTTCGCTACCCAAAATTACAATTTGTAATTAAGGTTGTGAAGATAATAATTTTGAGGGTAGTGTAAAAATAAAATTAATTGATTTTGCACGTTAACGTTACATCTGTTTTAGATTGTACGCATTTTCTGTGCTTGTTTGTCATCGTTAAAGACTCGCAGTCAATCCCGATGCAATAATAAACTTAAAGTTTTTTTTTTTTTTTTTTTAATTTGGTTTTGAACAATGTCAAAGTTATTGATTTTGCACGTTAACGTTACATCTGTTTTAGATTGTACGCATTTTCCGTGCTTGTTTATCATCGTTAAAGACTGGCAGTCAATCCCGATGCAATAATAAACTTAAAGTTTTTTAATTTGGTTTTGAACAATGTCAAAGTTATTGATTTTGCACGTTAACGTTACATCTGTTTTAGATTGTACGCATTTTCTGTGCTTGTTTGTCATCGTTAAAGACTCGCAGTCAATCCCGATGCAATAATAAACTTAAAGTTTTTTAATTTGGTTTTGAACAATGTCAAAGTTATTGACTCGCAGTCAATCCCAGAGTATTTACAAAACTGATATTTTCACTTTTCACTTCTAGATCACTAACGAATAAAATATACTTTTGCTTACCTTCATCATCTGATGACTTTCTCTTCAATTTTTCTAATTTTCCTGGCGTAGTGATCAATTTTTGATTGCGCGCTTCTTTTTGGCATGTTGCTTAGAGGGCGCGTGCGATCGTTACCGCGCACGAAAAAGGAATGAGCTAAACGTCATAGTGTCAACCGAGGGGCCTCACGGCGGAATTACGTCACCTAATAGTTTTAAAAATCTTTAAAATTTGTGCGAAGTTACCAAGTAAGTAGGGAAACTACGTTGTTATAATTATATCTGAAAAATGAAGCAACGAATTATAATCACAATGGTAATATTTTCTCATTGTTTGTTTTATGGGGTACATATTTGAATTTCGAAAATTAAAATATCTACGTGTAAAATATCAACGTTCAAAACATCGAAAATTTAAATACCGATTATATCGTAATATCGAAAATTGAAATACCAATGCTTAAAATGTCTAACATTGAAATGCCGAGTGATAAAAATATCTAATGATTTAAAATATCGATAATCATTATACCTAAGTTCAAAATGTCAACATTTAATACACTTTAGTTCATTATATTTACGTGAAAAATACCTACTAGTTAAAATATCGAACTTGATACTTATAGGAAAAAATGTCGGTAGATTTGAAATTGTCTCACTCTGCCAACGCATAAGTCAACTCATTAGCCAGTCCACTGCAAACGTTTAACGTAGGCACCTATTGTTTAGCGAATAATTATTAGAGTACATATTTGAATGTCGAACATTAAAATACCTACGTGTAAAATGTTTATTAAAAAATCGATTATTAAAAAGGCAATGAGAACTTAGGATGCAAGAGCGAGCGAAGCGAGCTCGGGAATTGGGGCACCCCGACTCGGACAGGTTAGGTTCCTTTAAACCCTGCAGACAGAAATAGGGGCCCCGCGAAGCGGGGCTCCGTCGACTACGCCTTATCATGCAGCAAGCATGGTTTCTGTCACGGCTCCGGCGCTGCTGGGCTCCGGCGGTCCCACGCGAGGTTATCGTCGTCGATGGTTTTAACGCCCGCCGCCGCGGCTGAGGCTGGCCGGCGAAGCCGGCCAGCAAGCCGAAGCTGCGGTGGTGAGCCACCTCCGCCTCAGCTCGCGGGCCGCCTCGTCCCTCCGCGCCTACGCGGGCTTAAATTACACTCTAGGGGTAGGGCAGACAAGACCACGTGGAGTCGGTTTTGCAGCGATTTGTTTCTGTCACTAATTTTTGTAGCACAACATATAAATAAATCTCGATATTTAGGACATTCGATACTCTGTACTTCGATATTTAAGTCATTAGATAATATGTACTTCGATATTTAAGCCTTTCGATGTCATGTTTGTCGATAATTAGATTTTAGATATATTGGACGTAGATTATCTAACTATTCGACAATATAAACTTACGTTATTTTAATTTTCGGTATTATGGTCGTTCGATATTTAAATTTTCGATGTTTTGAACGTTGACATTTTACACGTAGGTATTTTAAATTTCGAAATTCAAATATGTACCCGTTTTATGTTTTATTAGTATATTCATGTATGTATGTATATTTATTTGTGCTTATATTTATATTTAACTAGCTGACCCGGCAAACGTTGTTTTGCCATATAAATTATTTCTAGCTGCACGGCGCTACTTCGTTCGCGTGGTGTCCTACCCTACTCCTACCCTACTCCTACACTACTCCTACCCTACTCCTACACTACTCCTACCCTACTCCTACCCTATTCCTACCCTACTCCTACACTACTCCTACCCTACTCCTACCCTACTCCTATCCTACTTCTACCCTACTCCTAACCTACTCCTACACTATTCAAAACCCTTAATTTAATACGTGCTTCAATTCGAGTGGACCCGAGTCTACCGTACCGAAGGGACGATCGTCAAATGTTTGACAGGAAAGAGAACAGCAGGTCGATTCTGTAAAAATCTCACCGTGGAAACTCAAGTGAAGTGAGCTTGATGTGAGTTGTCAGTAGTGTCAATCCCTAGCATTATTTGGAATGACAGAACTCTCCACGCTCACTCCACCTAAGTTTTCACGGTGAGATGGTTACAGAATCGCACTGCTGTTTATATGGAAAAACGAAATTGTTGTTTTTACTATCTTCCTCGTAATTTTTCCATATTTTCTCCCGTTTAAACCTTCCCTGGACTACGACAAACATTTCAAAACCAAAAACAGCCCAATCGGCCGTTCTCGAGTTTTAGCCACTCAAACGAATTTTTTTTTTATACATTTATAGAAGATATAGATTAGGTAGGTACAAGATAAAATAATATGTAATATAAGGACAAGAACAATACGTCAGCCTAGTCAAATAACCCGCTCCTAACTGTTCCCGGCGCAGAGGTGCCCAAAAGGCTTGCTGCATTGCCACGTTGAATCGCAATGGCTAACCTTTGCACCAAGAACGAGCCGGAGCGGGAGTCACCCGTTTTATCACAGAGCTTGTGCCCTATCTCACCAATGAGCTTCCTAGCCTCAGCGCTCCAAGCACCCATGGTCTCCACGGAAATGGGCACAAAATGATAGCGGTCCAGCACCGGTGCGTGCTTCACCCTCTTTCTCTCAGCGGCGTCTTTCGCTGCTGCTGACGGAGAGTGGAAGGTGCGACCAAGGTAGCTGGCAGCAACAGTGCTGACGCAAGTTGCGTCCCGTGGTAGATATATATTATATTTATAGTTTTAGTGGGTTTGTGCATATCTTTATATTTTAATTTTTTTTTTTTTTTCAGTATGGGAAATCATCAAATGACCCCTCCCGCTCTGGGTGAAGCAGAAGGGAGAGTCAGACTCTTACTGACTAAAACCCACCCGTGTTCCTTCCTTAGCCCTTTATGTTCCAGGGCAGCGGTAACCCTTTCGGACGATCCCGCTACCCATATTTTTTACCCATATTTTAAATATTGATTCCTCAATTTTCATGATTTCACTTACCACTGTTGGTCTCTGCATCACCAAAGGTTGACTGGTAGAAAATGTCTATGGCATTAAGTCCGCCTCTGTACATGTATGTGCTTGAAGTATCGAAACTTATGCGGATAAAACCGTGGGGCGCAGCTAGTAAATAAATAAACACTAAGTACATTACAAAATTTTTTCATTACGTTTCTTTGACCTAGGTAATACTTGTTTCAAACAATCCGAAACCTAGAGAAGTCCCTTGGACCATTGCGAGGATATAATCGGCTAAGCGAGTGTAATATGTCACAGCTCCACAAAAATGTGCTCGTTCTTATTCCGTTGGCGTCGGTAGAGTGTAGTGCTGCCCTCTGGGGGGACTGGACTGTTCTAATGTGATGTGTGCCTCGTTTAGATGGGAGGACAGGCGAGTGAGTCAACTGAAAGTTCTTAAAATACTACACGTTTCTGCTCGTAATAAGAATGAAAGAAGTATGTAAGAATCGATTTAGTTCTGGGCAAATATATATTTTTTTCATTGTTTTTATTTTTTTCGAATTATAATTTGTGAAAAAGAACTAAAAAAAAATTATTTATAAGTAGAAAAATATTTTATATGATAATATATCCGTTATAGTATGAAGCGAAATATTTGAAAAATTAACTATTGTGAAATCCTGAAAAATGAACCAGTGTAGATAACCTGATAAAGTATTACAACCCTCATCATTATCTGCCTAGCCTTTTCCCAACTATGTTGGGGTCGGCTTCCAGTCTAACCGGATGCAGCTGAATACCAGTATTTTACATGGAGCGACTGACCTCCACAACCCAGTTACTGGGTAATACGATACCCCTTGGTAAGACTGGTTGTCAGACTTTCGGGCTTCTGACTACCCGTAACGACTGTCAAAGATCCACAGTATTACAAACCTAATAATCTCTATTGTATATGTATGGTGTAGCCACAAACGTGAGCTTTTGAGTTTTATTTCCTGAAGGTAATTGAATTTTCCTTAGAATTCTTGAAAGACTTTCTGATTTTGAAATAAACACTTCCTATTTTTTTAAAGCCTATTTTGTTCCACTGCAAGGCAATGGCCTCCCTATCTCTAATACATGGCAATAAATATCATCAACAATGAAGTTCAGAAATATTTTTCATCCTACATCCTAAGAAATATACAATACTACATACTCAGAAATAAATAAAATAAAACCAAAGGCTGCTCAGATTTTGATTTAGGTTAATTTAATTATAAACAGAAGGCTGGCCTGTTTCTTGCCCAAAGAATTAACATCGCCATACAACGTGGCAATGCTGCCAGCCTTTTGGGCACTGTTCCCGTTGACAGCGATGCGGACGAATTTTTTGATGCCCTATGATTCTTTTGCTTGTTTTTTTTTTCACATGTACTTAAATGTATTATTATTTTTAACTAAACTCAATAATGTCCCTTATAATTAATAAAGATTATAAACTATAAAATTTTGAAATACCTACATAATTTTCCGTTAACAGAGAGACATTTTGATAGGGGCTTATGGCTAAGTAATAACATCTGCACAGGCCAATCGATCAGCTACGCTTGCCGCGGTTGGTCCCTGGGTGAGAGACTATCTTTACGTACCAAAACCCCTTCGGGCCTCCGTACCTCGGAAAGCACGTTAATCCGTTGGTCCCGGCTGTCATTCGTGGATCTTTGACAGTCGTTGCGGGTTGTCAGAAGCCCGAAAGTTTGACAACCAGTCTTACCAAGGGTATGATATTACGCAGTAACTGGGATGTGAAGGTCAGATACGCAGTCACTCCATGTAAAATACTGGTTCTTAGTTGCATCTGGTTAGACTGGAAGTCAACCCTATTATAGTTGGGAAAAAGCTAGGCAGATGATACTGAAGACATGACTAATCGTAATTAAAGTCATGAAATCCCAGTCATCATCATTCATCATTTCAAACGAAAGATGTCCACTGCTGGACATAGGCTTCCCCCAAGCACCTCCACTTCAACTGGTTCTGTGCTTCCTACATCCGGCGGAGTCCTGCGGCCTTCACAAGATCATCGGTCCACCTTGTGGGTCACTACTCCATAACCTTTCAGCCCCATCGGCCATCTGTTCTGCAAGCAATTTGCCTTGCCCGCTGCCACTTAGGTTTAGCAATTCTTCGGGCTATTTCTGTTACATTGGCAGTTGGTTGAGACTGTCATCTCTTAACTGCCAGGGCTTATTTTTAATCTTATATTTTGAATTGTTTCTTCATTTATATTTATTTTTATTTATTTTTTTATATTTTTCTTGACTAGATGGCGCTGTGTGAAATGTCCAGGGATATTATTATTATCTCCTTTATTTCAATGTAATCATATAAATTATATTTTTAAATATTAGAATATAAAAAGTATAAAAACATTTAAAAATATAAAAAATAGTAGCCCACCGGTATCGGGAACAGGGTCCAAGCTACCGGTGGTCAGGGCTCCAGAGAGAGGAACCTCCTGACAAGGCGAGCCGTGTCCAGAAGTACCGCTTTCTGAATCAAGCCCTTGATCCAGCTGCCCAACGAGAGCCTCTTCAGGTGTTGGTCGAGGCTCTTGGCTATTAAGCCATTGGCTGTCACGACTATCGGCACAATGATCGCTGAGTCCACATCCCACATGTCGACAACCTCGCGAGCCAAGTCAAGATACTTGATTTGTTTATCTTTCTCGGCTTTCACGAGGTTCTCATCATGCGGGACGGCTATGTCAACAATCATTGCGCGTCGCTCTGATCGATCCACCACCACTATATCAGGCTTATTGGCAACAATAGTCCTGTCAGTGATGATGGATCGATCCCAGTACAATGTGATATTACCATTTTCGAGAACTGGGTCGGGCACATACCTGTAGTACGGCACCTCCGATTGCACAAGGTTGTATTTCAGAGCAAGTTGCTGATGGATTATCCTAGCTACAAGGTTGTGTCTATGCAAGTACTCTCCGTTAGCTAGACGAGAACACCCGGAGATAATATGCCTGATTGATTCTCCCGGCCGGTGGCATGCCCGACAGATGTCAACCGTGCCGTCTTTCACAATAAATTATTATTATTATTTGTTTTTTATATTGTTCTCAAATATAGAAGCAACAGAATAATGTACCCAGGATTTTGTAATACCTTTATTTAAAATAGTGTCCAAGGAGTTTCTTGTCCGTTCTTCTCTATAGAGATCTATGTTTTGGAATGTGCAACTAGCTTCAACTTTCGGACTAACTGTCCGACTATTTAATTTTGACAATTCAAAAGTGCCTGTAAATGGTTTAATTGAAATAAATGCTTTGAGTTTGAGAATCCCAACAAAATTCGTCCACTCCCAACTAATTTTCATTCAAGAAGCATCTTCCCTAACGACTCCACACAAAATCTACACACACACTACACAAAATGATCTAGAACTCTTACAACGTAGAGCCTTAATCAGCTGTAATATTAAATGTTACATTCTCATTTGTATTCTGGTAGCGAAATCGAGTTTGGCTGAGTTTAGTTCGGCTAAGCTAATTTTGGGAACAATTAGCAGCATAGAACCTACCTAGTAGAATTACTTAGTTTCTATTTTACATAAGCGACTGTGTAATAGATAATCACGTTAGGTAATTTATAGTAGGTGTTATTAATTATTGTATGATCTTAACATTTTTTAAACTTACCCGTTTTCGATACCGGCACGAAAAAATCACAGGCTATAAAAGAACGAATCCACCTGTGTGTGAAGACTATGTGGATCATTTTTTTTTCTCTCTGTTCTGTTAGGTTTGTGATGGGGTTGTAGTGTTGGTATGGCCTATCCAAATGTCCTTTCTTTGGTATTGTTCGTCGAATCGTTGAGCTCCATAAGTTTTGAGTTGAGCTATACGATTTCTGACATATGCGTGTACTGACTGGACAGGTCCTCTCAATCTGTGTGGTTCTATCCTCAAAAGACCATCTCAGACATCGATCTACATGGTCTTCATATGATCTGACCAAGATTATGTCTGGACTCTAAAAGAGACTGTGACCTCTGAGTTTGTTTCGGCCTTTCTTCTCAGACTAGTCAGATAAGAAACGCCGACCTCATCTAGTTTTAAAATATGATTGTCGTGTAAAAGTGTTTGTACAATCCTACTTACAAAATAGAATTATTTATCATTTACCTAGTGGTATTTTACCGAATCATTTCGACAGTCAACAACTGTGTTGCCATAGTGCATTTTAAAATTTACCATTTATTAATGTGGGTTACTAGTTTTTCAATACCGATGTTGAAATGGCTAATAATTACTATGTAGGGGCCAATCACTATACCGTTCCTCCTATTTATGTAAGAAATTGTTTAAATTTTGAATGTGGTCTACGAATTTTATGAAAATCATACTTGTAAAGTGTTTTATGAAAAATAAAAAGATGTTTTTCAAAAACGGAAATATTTTAGAGTAAGCTAAGGTGTTATAAAACACCCACATTTTGCCACACACCCGCAGTTTGTTATAAGTCTCTAGTTACAAAGGACGAGCATATTTTCATTGACCGCGTACCTACCGACATATCCAGCCCCCAGCTTCTGTTGAAAATTTCCGAATGGAAAACTTAATATCACTTTGCTTAACTCATGAAATCCGCGCTCAGCAGTCGCGCTGCAAATCTTATTATAAATAAACTTTAAAAATATAAAATTAATCAGCACATCAAGCTACAACAATTTGTCAATTTTCTATAATAGCTTTTTTTTTTATTGACAGTGGGCTCACTCTTGACTTCAATCCAGCCCATAGGCAGGGATGAGATCTACGGTGGAACGAGCTTGCCCAGAAGAAGCCTATTCACTCTCGCCTTGAAGAGATTCGCTAGCTTTTCAACTTTATCTAAAGCTAAAGCATTAAGGTTCAAATTTGATTGGGAAAATTTGACAGTTCCGGATATTTTCAAAACATTTCTGTAGATTGATTATCATGTACTCATAATTTAACCCTAGTCGTGTCATGTAACTGTTTCACTGAGGGCTGATTTTTCCAACGCCAGATAATTTTATACGAGGAATAATTTTGAATTTTTGACAGTTCTTCCATACAAAATACACGAATAAAAATTATCTGACGATTGAGAAACCAGCCCTAATATAAAAATATATTTTAAGTAAAAAAAAAAGGAAATTCCCCTTCCAAGTCCTGAACTATTCAAGAAGATTCAAAACAAACTTTAATAAAACTCAATATATCTCATTCAAGTACGTGCTTTACATTCTAAAACCCTATTTTCTCTAAAGAAACTCATTTTCAAAACATTTCCTTCGCTCGTGTATTTCACTTTTGTTAAGTCGAAGTGTCCAATTCGTCAAATTCTACAAATAATGATCGTATGTATTCTGAGAGCGCGCCGATCGCGCTGGACTCGACTTTACTTGAATTGTAAGTGATGCTGCGTTTACTGTGGGCTAGTGGAGTAGTCAAGTGAGTATTTTTTTTTTGGCTTACTGGTTTTATTGTTAGTCATCCAGTTAAACGTTCAAATCAAATCATTTATTACTTTGAAAACATGGGTAATTGGTACATAGATATATTTTTTTGAAATGAAGTCCTCTATGCTCAAAAAAATTTGTAACTACAAAATGAAAAACGATATTATAATTGAATAAACAATTACAAAATTATTATTATTTTATTAATTAATAAAAGCTTGTGATGTCCCACTGCAGATGTTTGTTTGTATTGCGTATAAAGTTTAGTAAAAAAAAAAAACATACTCAAAGACAGTTGTGATAGGAGAAGTTCTACGTCATAGTGCGACGAACAGGATTCGAATACCGTTTTTTCTAGTAATAATTTTACAGAAAGGGTAACGGTGGAGTTTCATGCGCATTCTCCGCCATAAGAATACCCTTTGGAAGGGGCGACTAGAATCAATTATATTTTATTGTAAATTTTGACGTTCAAAAATGCTTTTTATGTGCCTATTTGAAATACATTCTTTGTCTTTGTAGTTTTCCAGGCATTTGGAATGCCAAAATGCTTTGACCTATTGAAAACTATATTTTTTATGCTTTATCTTTTCATCATCATTATCATTATCAGTCTATATTCTTCCCACTGCTGGGACACAGGCATCCTATCTTCGAGAGGGAATGGCCTATAATCTACCGCGCAGGCCCCATGCGAGTTGGTAGATGTAACACGTCTTCGAATTTTTGTTTCCTCACTATATTTTCCTTCATCGATTTTGAGAGCAGTGGCTGATGAAGTAATTTACACAAATCGCTTATCTGGGTTCGAACCTACGACCTACAACTCGTAAGTCGCGGCCGTTACCACTGGGCTACCACTGCTCTCAATCTCTGCTCTCTATATCTTTTCATTATCATCATCAGCCTATAGCAGTCCACTACTGGACATAGGCCTCTCCTCTCTCTCTATTATACGTTATTAAACTCGATTTTCGGCAACTCTCATCTACCTGCTACCAGCCATCCTGCGAAGATCGTCGCTCCACCTAGCCTGAGGGCGTCCCACTTTTCGTCTACCGATGCGCGGTCTCCACTCAAGAACACAAAAAGTACCTAAAACAAAATTTAAGTAACGTATAACCTTATTACCTAAGCAAAAAACACATTAAAAACAGAACAGAAATATCAAATCCCCTACCAAACTGCGAGTAAGTACCCCAAACATTAATTTAGCTAAGTAAACTCACATGCTATTAGTCCAAGATTCGGGCGAGTTAGCGGGCTGACTGGCTAACATATAATTAAGACAAGTTGCGACTGAACATAATTAGTTTAATACTGCACTTAGGGGCTATTACTATTTTTGGTTTAAGCTTGTTTGCTCATATAATACAAGGTTATTTTAAAATTAGCTAGCTAAAGTAGCAGCTTGTAGCCAGATATCTCATCAAGCAATATCAACTCAGCCTATTGTAGTCCACTGCTGGATATAGGCCTCTCCCAGACTACGCCACAAGACCCTGTCCTCCGCTTTCCACATCAATCTACCCCATCTTCTTTAGGTCGTCGGCCTATCTAGCTGGGTGGCGTCCCACACTACGCTCACCGATACGCGGTATAGATATCTAAGCACGAAAAAAAGAGTTGATGTTTTTTTTCTCAGGGCTAAGTTATAACAGTCTTACAGATCGATCAAACAGGTTAAGCTACGCTTGCCGAGGATGGTATGTGGATGGGTTCATCCATCTTTACATACCAAGAACCCCACGAGCCTCGGAAGGCACGTTAAGCCGTTGGTTCCGAATGTCGTTAGTAGATCTTTGACAGTCAGAAGTTAGAAAATCTGACAAGGCTTTCCACTTGTTTCTGTATTTTGCGGTACGTAACCATTATCTGGGCCTGCTACTTTCTTAAAATTATCTTATATTATAATTTTGCTTACTCTAGGGTACCATTCAGTTATGAGTGCGCGTATATGACCGTACAAACACAAGTTTATACGCATCAACTAACGAGCCAAAAATACATTCGTACATGCTCAATCTGGAATAACTTTAATTTACTGAGCACATTTTCGTATCATTATTTTTCATTAGGTTTTACCAAAAACTTGTTTTAATGTTTATTAGTCTATGTGTACTAATGTGAAAAAGGTTTTTAAATGCTTTCATTTTGGTAATTATCTTAATGATTTAAATGTGTAGTTAAGTTTGTTTGTAATTGAGCTAATGTGTTATTTTTAGCTTGGAGTGGTTTATCAGATTAAAGCATTAGTGTTTGAAATACTTGGAGTGTTAAGTTTGTTCGTGCTAAAATGAGGTCCTAGTTTATTAATATGAACACATATATGCATAAATACTCGCTATCTTCCAATGGGGGTAGGAAGAAACTAAAGAACGCCACGTGCTACGATTCTTACAAATTCCTTTTGTTTCGTTTACATTCATGCATCAGAAGGCCATAATTCTCGTAATTTAAAACGTTCAAAATCTAGTCGCAGTGTCATCTCGGTGAAAAACAAAAGCGGTGTCAAAAACGTGTAAAAAATGTAGGGAAATGAGAAGTATTTTTAACAGACTAGCTGCACCCGGTTTCACCCGCAAAAGTTTCGATTGCGTGGGAATATCGGGATAAAAAGTCTTATATGTTAATCCTGGTTATAAACCATCTGTGTGCCAAATTTCATCTAAATCCGTTTTGTAGTTTTTGCGTGAAAGAGTAACAAACATCCATCTATCCATACAAACTTTCACATTTATAATATTACAGTAGGATAGTAGTGGCTAAATAATAACAGCCGCACAGTCGATCGGTCAGGTTAAGCTACGCTTGCCGCGGTTGGTCTGTGGATGGGTGACCATCTTTACATACCGAGACCCCTCCGTGCCTCGGAAAGCACGTTAAGTCGTTGGTCCCGGCTTTCATTCGTGGATCTTTGACAGTCGTTACGGGTAGTCAGAAGCCCGAAAGTCTGACAACCAGTCTTACCAAGGGGTATCGTATTACCCAGTAACTGGGTTGTGGAGGTCAGATAGGCAGTCGCTCCATGTAAAATACTGGTATTCAGCTGCATCCGGTTAGACTGGAAGCCGACCCCAACATAGTTGGGAAAAGGCTAGGCAAATGATGAGTAGGATTGAGACTGAGATCATACTGTGAATTCTTAAAATTACAAGGATTGCCCCTATGGTCACACGCTGGTTGCGAGTACTACGCGCCTGGCCTTTCTAAAGATCATCACCAACAAGTTCGCTCTATATGTCTTTCTAAGGCGTCCCCTTCACTCGCATCTGCAGTGTCCGTCAACGTCTAAGCTAGTGGGTATTACTCAAACATACATCATCATAATCAGCCAGTATTGTTCCCACTGCTGGAACACAGGCCTCCTATCTGTGAGAGAGAGTGGGCTATAATCTACCACGCGGGCCCAGTGCGGGTTGGTAGATGGCACATGTCTCCGAATTTTTTTTTCTAGAACATGCCGGTTTCCTCACGATATTTTCCTTCACCACTTTGAGAGCCGTGGTGATGAAATAATTTACACAAAGTAAAGCGCCTGTCTGGGTTCGAATCTACGACCTACAACTCGTAAGTCGCGACAGTTACCAAGGGCCACCACTGCTCTCAGCTCTCTAAACATGCATAACAGATTCAATTACTCTGACGACAAGGTTGGCGTAGTGGCTGAGCGATTGACTGCTGCGCTGCGTGTCGCGGGTTCTATTCCCATTTGTATTGCCTACAGATAGTTGTTCCGGGTCTGGCTGTTTATGTATGTGAGTTTAAATGTTTGTAAGCGCACCCACGATTCAGGAGTAATTCCTAGTGTGGGGCAACGTATGGTTGTTAAGAAATATTGTTACTAACATATTTGAATCCATTGATACTTGTAAATATAAATAACTAGCTACGCCCCGCGGTTTTACCCGTATAAATGTTAATGCCGTGGGAGTTTTGGGATAAAAAGTTTATTATAATAGGGATAAATATTTTATGTTAATCCTGGTTATAAACCATCTGTGCGCCAAATTTCACCCATATCTGTTAAGAGACAATAACCACTCCAGCAACTAGCGCCACGAAACTATCCTCTTTAAACACTCATTCGATAGGTATCCGATTTGTAAAGAGTACGAACGTGCTATCCATTCACAGGCCTCGCCTTACGTGCTGTATGGCTGATAATAGGCTTTGTATACCCATGTACCTCGTTACGTCCGACGCTCCTGAAAAGAAAGTCTCCGTTTTTTTGTGAAGCTGGAAATCCACTTAGGTCCAGGTTCTAAAGGTGATAAGAGGGCGTTTTATACCTGTTTGTTACCTCTGGGGATTTGAGGGTTGTTAGTTATGACAGTTCGATTTCGTAGGGTTTTTTAAGAAGTAGGTTGGTGTTATCAGTCTTGAACTTTTTTATAATTTCACATACATTACACCTGTATTTTTAGCAAGAATAGCAGAGCTGTAACCAAGGTTCTTTAACATTACTGCGAATTAAAAGTATCTACACTGGTTAGACAAACAATACACTTAAAAACTTTCGGTCGCGCTGTTTGAGCTCAATTTTTATAGTAAAAAAAAAAAATACAAAAACTAATCGAAAAATTCTATTTCACATAAACTTACATATGTACTTATGAAACATCAGAAGCTAGTCATACAAGTCATTTATACAAATTCTGCTGAGAATCAGCACTTTTTGAACGTGAAAATGACACTAGGCAGTCACCCAAAACACCAGCTCTTCACCACTTCCTAGTGCTTTAGCCAGGAAGAAGAAGTAGTGCAACAAACTCCCCAGCAGCACAGCTGTCTGTTTAGTTAGAAAAACTTGATCCTATACAATGGTTGGTATGCAAAGCAATTAACATTACGAGCCACGGAACATTAAATTAAATTAATTGATATGTTTCAGCTAGCTCACGCCAATATGCCAACAATACTGTTGCCAAGAAGTATTTATTATGTTCTCAGACTAATTTGAATAAATGACTTGATTTTGAGTACGTCCCCAAAAGAGCTCTTTTATAAATTTCTAAAAGGCTCCTACTAATAATATAACACAGTACCCACATCTCTACCTACCCTCCAGGGAATAAAGGGTCGTGACCTGTATGATGACACGTTTCTTCCTCCACTTTACTTTCTTTTAACTTAATAAGCCACTGACGCTTTCTATAATTCTTTCATTCCGTTTTCAGAATTCCTTGTGTACACAAGTGTCGTAATGCTTGTACAAACTAGGGTAAAGGTGCGTCTACGCTGTGAGCATTCGTTTCTTCTTACATTTATTTATTTAATATTAGTAATTTCATGCTCACATGAGAGCTTAGTAATGTTTGATTTAATGTATGCGGCGGCATCTATATCGCCACTTACGAACTACGAATCACACTAACGTCAGGCAAAAATCCTGCATCGCGCAAGTGAAGTTTACTATGCAACTAGCATATAGTAATTGCCCACTAGACACGACACCAGTCTGGGTTGGAGGATCCTCCCTTTTCTACGTCAAAAGTGGCGCATTAACGACGCAATACACAAGTATGTCGGGGTCGGCTTCCAGTCTAACCGGATGCAGCTGAAACCAGTATTTTATATGGAGGGACTGCCTATCTGACCTCCACGGCTTAGCATGCTGTCTGAGGCACGGAGGGGTCTTGGTATGTAAATATGGTCCCATCCACGGATCAACCGTGGCAAGCGTCGCTTAACCTGATCGATCAACCCGTGCGGCTTTTATAACTTAGCCTCAAGCTAGAGTACCAAGGCGTAAATATGACACAATAAAGTTTAAGAAATAGCCGATATTTTCTGAAAAATCTCACTTCACCCAAGTTTTCACCACATGTAGGTACACGAAGTTCTTATATAAAACATTTTGCCAATATATAGCATGCAATAGTACTGGCAGGTTTTTACAGTTAATATAAGTAACTACATTTTGTCAATTTATGTCTACTTGACAGTGAAATATGTCTGTGATTTAAAGTATAAAATTTACAGGGACACTTTTGAAAGAACTCATCTATCGAATAAAAACACTCTTGTAACAACCACTTCCGCAACGCAACACAAAACTTATTGAAGGTTAGTTATGTAGGCAAAGCATTGTAAAGCGGGGAGCCATATAAACGCAGCTCTGCCTGCTCTGTCTGCCTTCCTGCTCTGCGAGCGATGGCATATTGCTCCCTTATCTGGGTGATTTCTCTCTGCATTCTCACTATATCCTTCAATAGTCTTGTTACGTCAACATAGTCGAATAGAACTGACGGTATTTTCTCCAGGTCGCGAGCCACAAATATGGGAATTTCCTCAGGGTCAGTTTCTTTTAACAAATAGAGTATATCATCAATGTTACGGAGCGTTTTGCCGTCCCTCTTCCTTGTTTTCTTAATAGAAAAGCAGATCTTTAGCATTTTCGATCTCTGCCTCCGAAAAAGCAGTTTTACATACGCGACTAAGGCCTTCCTCATCCATAACACATAAATAGTGTGAGGCAACCTTTAAAAAAAAAAAAAAAAGTTACACTTTACCACCTAGAAGCCATTTTCAAGGACACGACACTACCGCCCGGCAAGAGCGCGCGTCGACGAACAGCAAATTTTTTTCAATATGTATGGAACAGCAAATTTTTTTTAAATAACCGACGAAAAATGGGTCAGGACCAAATTTTTGACTACGCTTTTTAAAATATACATGTCCTGCTAAACTACATAAGAATATTATGGATGCTGTGTTTTTTTAACGTAACCTATCATTTATAATTTAATATTAATAAAGCCTCATAAACACTAGTAATCGTTTTAATAGATAATAGCACAATGAACATCGTTATGTACATCCCAAAATTCTTTCCGTTGTAATACTCCTGTTGTGCGACACCATTATTTTGAAACCTACAAACCTATGATAGAAGTTTCTTGACTATTTAGTATGGCAAGATTGGCTTCAAGTATTGGCCATGAATTCCGGATAAGCCACCATGTTGTTTTCTGTCATTTTAGCATTTTGTATCGTCAGCGTCATTCCGTTGTGATTTCCGTTGTGCAATTACGTCAAAAATTTGGTCCTGACCCAAATGTCAACGCATGGTTGAAATTTTTCGCCGGTTGACAACTGAATCCATGGTAACAGGTTGCGCGTCGACGCGCAACCTGCCCAACCTGCTGTTGCATTATGCCTCACAATCTGGCACTGTGGACGCACCTTAAAACAAACTGCTGGCATTCCTCCAGTACTGCTATTTCTCGCATTTCCTCTATGTATTTGGTTTTATTTTTTTTATTTTGTTAAAAGTAAATAGTCTTTATGCGCAATAATGTATGTTATTAGTGTATTTGCTAGTGGTGTGGCTTCTAGTGAATGAAATAAACAAATCTGTGGTTATATTGCTTTTGTTGTAGGTGTTTTATAGGTAAGTGAATAGCACGTGTCGTGACAAAAAGTTCAGTCAGTTAGCAAGGTTTGTAGTGGGGCTGGCAGGGTTGACATTTCCCAAGTTGTGGCTAAGTCTAACAGTAAACTACATAAGCTTAGTTTATGGACTAATTGAAGGATTCTGACAATGTAATGTAAACTTTAAAGGTCTTAAAAGGCTCAATGTTCAAGAAAAAAACGAATTTACAACGTAAACGAATAAAAACTTTTAACTAGCAGAAATAACAGAAAAAATTGTACAATCGTCTTTGTTGACGATGACAACATTACACAATTATGTAACGAGATCCTCTTCCTATTAGAGCTAAAATACCTCATAGATGACGGTTACCAAAGCTATAAGCCTGCAGGTCAGCATGATTGAGCTGTGCCTGACAGGAAAAAGAAACTGACGTACATATCGTCACCCTCCCCGCTAACTGTCGTATCTCACAAACTGTCGTATCTGCACTGACATTACCTACGAGTTCAAAACTTTATTCTGAATAAGTTCTCTCTAATCGTCGCATCTGTGTCGTTTACCGTTTAGAAGATAATCACGTATTTTGTTTTGCGTATGTGCAAAAGGAGGGAAAAAATATTCTCACTACCTGTCGTATGAACATACTGCAGTTAGTGAAATTATTTTTCTTTTCGTCACGATTCAAAATGACTGAAGTATGTACATAGGGCACTTAGCTAGAATTTTTGTTCACAATGTTTACATATTTTTTGTCATTTACGTCGTTTATATGAAAATATTCTATGCATACTTTAGAAGATTTCGAAATCTGTGACTTGCTATCAGAAACGCAAACGCAAAACCAACTCTGCGAAGCTGCTGGGTGCAATAAAGAGGTTAATAGTTCCATTTTTAGGTGCAAAATTTTAGTGTGTTGGGATCACTTCAATGATGTTATTTGTGATGACCATCGTCAGTCACTATCGCCAAGTATATTACAAACAATAGCTGGCACTGAGTGTGTTATTTCCAGCAATACTCAGGTCTTTCCCGAAGATTTTGAAGTGGAGGGGTCGACACGAAAGGTTGAAAGAACCAAAACAAAAAAACCAGACCTAAGAAAAATGAATCAGCTTATGAAAAACACGGGCAAACAGCATATGCTACATAAAACTATTGTACCGGAAAGGAAAATGGGCCCTATTTGTCAGATCCTCAACTGTAAACGCATTTGTTATCGTTTCACAGCTGATGAGATTCGTGAATATATATTCCAATGTTATTGGGACCAAGGAAATCTTCAGTCACAGCGTGAGTTTATTGTGAGGCATGTGGAAAAAGTACCAGTTAAACGTCAAACTGTTGGACCGGAATCTAGGAGGCAAACCACTCTTCAAAATTTTTTTCCTCTTCAGAATCAGCCTCTCCAAGTTTGCCAAACGTTTTTCTTAAACACTTTGGGAATAAGTTTTCGCACCGTTAGAACATCACTTAAAAATCAAAAACATCACGGTACCGTCGAAAAAGAAAGACGAGGAGGGCGTAGGGAATGCTTCGTGGATAATGATGCCACAGTTCGAAAAATGATCGATGCTGTTCGATCATTTTTCGAACTGTATTGAGAGATTTCCGAAGGTGGAATCTCAATACTGCAGGGAAAATTCTTCTAGAGAATACCTTCATTGTGAGCTGACGTTACCCAAGATGTACCACATGTTTAAAGAAGAGCATAAAAATAGTTCCGTGAAGCCCAGCTTTTCGTCATACAGAAGTTATAAAAAAATATCGTTCCACCGCCCAAAAAAAGATTAGTGTAGTTTGTGCATGACATATTTAAAAGGTTCTGAGGAAGAGAAACTAAAGATTTGCGAGAAGTTTAAGAAGCACCAGCAGGAGAAGACTCTGTTTAGATCTGAGAGAAATAAATGTAAACTAGCATCACAGCAGAACCCAACCACAATACAATGTGCTACATTTAACCTCCAACAAGTTATAAGCTTGCCTATTAGCAATGAAAATGCTGTTTTTTATAAACGTCGTCTTTCAGCGTACAATTTTACCATTTATGATATGACTTCTGGAGCCTGTTCGTGTTATACATGGCATGAGGGAGCAAGCAAAAGAGGATCGTCAGAAATTTCCACTTCACTGTATGACTTTCTCACGAAGAGTGACGCAAAAGGCATCAATATTGTTTACCTGTTTGCTGATGGATGCAGTGGACAAAATAAAAATTCCATCGTGGCATCAACCTTACTTTATGTCATAAACAATGCCACAAATATTCAGAAAATCACTTTACGTTTCTCCGTGCCATGTCATGGACAAAGCGAAGGAGACTCAGTACACAGCACCATCGGCTATGCTCTGAAAAAAAGTGGGGACATTTTTGTACCGAGCCAGCTTCCTCCAATTTTTAGATTGGCACGGAAAAATAAACCGTACGAAGTGAATGTTTTTACATACACAGATTTCCTTGATTTTAAAGGACTTTCAGCTGACCTTAGGATGCTTTCTATTCGAAAAGACGATGAGGGCCGATGCTTGAACTGGACAGAAATGATGGAGTTTTCTGTCAAGAAGGCTGAACCTGAAAAGATTTTCTTTAAAACTAGCCACGGAGAAGGGATTCCACGCTCTCTTTCTCTTAGAAGACAGGTCTCTGTTTTCTTGAGAGAGGAAACAGGACTTCTCAATCCGACACCACCCAAAATTTCGATGGAAAAATACAATGACTTGTTGTCACTAACAACAGGGGACACCCCAGTCATTAAGTTGCCGGAGCATGTGGCATTTTATACGTCACTTTCCCACTAATACTTTTTAATTACTTACTGTTGATTTTACTTACTGGTTCTTTTTAGAATTTAGCTCTTACGTTAATACGTTGTCTACCTATTACGTCTTGCCTGATTTCTAGTTCCTATGTTTAATAAATAAGACTGATTGATTGACCGCTTTAACCCTAGGTAAAGCAAGTCCAATTAAAGACTAATAATTTTGCAAAGACTGATTGTGATATTAAAGAAACTAAGACCTAGTTGTTAAGAACAAACTCAAAATGTATACTAAGCACTTAGTCCGCCTCTGTATAATATTTGTGTGCTTAAAGTAAATAAATAACGTTTATTTTATCATTCTCATTACTTACCTATGGATAAAGTATAGTAGGTATACATTAAGTAAACACACAGCAAACTTGCCAAAAATGTTAAAAAAAATTTTTTAACTTTTTCACGTAGCTTTTTAAGCTAACAAACGAACATTTTTATTACTTTTAATAAATTTATATAATATTAATAAAGTTTTATTCATATTTTTATACAAAATAATCAAGTCGTAACAGACACAAGTTGTAAAACAAAGTTCTCACAGAGTGACGTATCTGCTTCAAATTAATATAACTAAATAAATAGATACAACAGGGCTTTAAAGAAACTACTAAGTTAAAGAGTGAGCCAAGAGCAATATAAAAACGATATTAATTACTTAATAAAGCCACAACTAACACCACTACAGTAACATGATTGTAGCACCCGACCGAAAAACCGTTGCCCTGGAAAAATATCAAAAGCTAGTTACGACAGTTAGCGAGGAGGGTGACGATATGTGCCTGCGAAGTAGGTACAATTTTTTTTATTTATTAAATAAACTTGAAGTTTTTACATGGGTTCGAACCCAGGCTTTCAATCAATCAATCAGCTCAGCCTATCGCGGTCAACTGATAGACATAGGACTCTCCCAAGACTGCCCACAACACCCTGTCCTCCGCCTTCCACATCCTGTCTGTCCCAGCCACCTTCAAGCAGGCGCTTTGCTTTGTGTTATTCTCTCATCACCACTGCTCTCAAAACGGTGAAGGAAAACATTGTGAAGAAACCGGCATGTCCTACAATAAAAAAATCGAGGACGTGACATCTACCAACCCACACTGGGCTCGCGTGGTAGATTACAGCCCACTCCCTCTCGAAAAGAGGAGGCCTGTGTCCCAGCAGTGGGAACATTATAGGCTAATTATGCTATGCTTATGCTAACTTATTTTTACTTGTAAAAGACTACGAGTCATCGCAATTCTTAGGCTACTTTTCCACTAGAGATGTGCTATGTTACGTTGCTATGAATGCGTCTGTTTTCTATCCACCAATCATAAAAAAAACAAGGTTTACTACCTGTAATTGTACAAGAAAACACTTATCTCAACACATTAAGCTTTACAACTAGGGAAACAGATTGTCTTCGATGAGCTCTGGCACCCAAAGTAAGATTTAACTTGTGTTTAGGGTGCCAGCGTCCTCGCCTAAGATTTGAACATGTAGCCGCAGTTGTAAGACGAGCACAGTACGTCATCATTAAATTACTAGCTAATGTTGTGTGCTATTTATGTAGCCATGTATATGTGTGTGTATTTGAGTGTGTGAGGGGGACATATTCTTTGGTCTACATACTCGTAGCATAGCACTGGTGGTAATGGATTCAACTAAGCTATGTTTTATAAGGAAGGATGCGTGCTATGGGTGGGAGCTATGGATGCGCGAGTGGTGTAGCTATGTGCAGAGCAGAGTACTCCCCGTGCTTTCCCTACTATCAATGCATCGCATTGTTCGAGTTGAGCATCTTCTTCGCACAGCTACCTCGCGGCGGCGCATCTTCATAGCACTTCTTACTCGCTCCGCTACACAGCTTAGTATTAGTGGAAACGGTCGCACAGTTTCGTAGCTTAGCTTTTACATCCTCGCAGCATAGCTGCATAGCACATCACTGGTGTAAAAGCAGCCTAATACAGTAAAGAGTTTTAAAGTTATTTTAATTCCGTCCTCTTTCCTGGTAGCTCCTGGACCCGGTCCAAGGTAGTAATTAAACTGGAATAGCTTTGGGTAGACTAGCCAGGTTTTAAAAAAGGAAACTATTATTGTTTCCTCGAAAATATCACTTAATCCCGGTCTGTTTGATTGTATTGGGGAAGTGGATTAGAGTTTGTAAAAAGTCGAATGTTGGAAAACTTTGCTGGATAGGTTTCAGGGTTCCGTGGTTTCAAAAGAAAAGAAAACCATTATAAGATCAAGCTTAAGATCGTCTGTTGGTCTCTCACAGACGTATTTCTCAAGAACAACATTCCATTATATCGTGTGTATGATTACACTAGCTGCGCCCCACAGTTTTACCTAAATAAGTCTCCATCCGGTAGGAATATCGGGATAAAAAGTATCCTGTATCCTAATCCAGGTCATTATTGGGGGACCAGTTTTGTACTTCTTGCATCCAAGTTATTTTTGCCGCCTTCACCAGGTCATCGGTCCATCTTATGGTTGACATCTCTTTGAGGCGCTCGTGGAACACAACGCGCTGGCGACCCGGGCCTGGTCCTTACCGGGCAGCGAGCTGCCCATTGCTCGCCGCCCGCAAGCCCGCGCCTACGGTGGCCGGGAGTCGGCTGTTGACTCCCGTCCAGGGCGTCTCCTGCTTCGCGAGCATTACTGCTTCGCAGAAGAAGGTGCCGGCCTCCCATGCACTCTCGCTCCGTACCATGGCCTGGACCAGGGCCGGCAGGCGCCGATCGCCGCCACGAGGACGCAGCGGTGCTCCGCCCAAGCCGGGCAGACCTCCACCGTATGCTCCACTGTGTCCTCCGGACGATCCACACAGTGGTGACACCCTGGCGTTTCCTCCCGCTTTATCCTGAACAGGAACCTCCCGAAACAACCGTGTCCGGTGAGAACCTGCGTCAGGCGGAAGGTGAGGGCGCCGTGGCACCTCTCTAGCCATTCCTCAAAGAGGGGACTTATCGCCGCTATTGTGGCGTGCCCATCTTATGGGAGGCCTTTGAGCGCAATCTTGTAGATACGTTTGCAAATGTATCGTGTATGTTTACCTTATTTAGGTAACTAACACAAAACTGGCAAACTGTGGGTGTACTAAACGTACCCCTCTGCCGAATCCTTCAGGGAAATACAGGTGTGATGTTATGTTATTTATATTTTATTAAAGTTAGTTATTAGATACCAGAAATTACCGAGTAAGATCTAAATCAGGACAAAAGAAACATTAAAAACAATTTTATAAGAAAACTAGTGTAAATATAACGCATAAGTATTCAAGTAAAAATCTTTCCATTCCTTTTCCCCGGTTCAAAAATTACAATTTTTAAGACCGACACCGGGCGCCATCTTGAAATCCAGCTAAGTCTCTTATATCTACCAATTTTAGCAAAGCACCTCTTAAACCAAGGAGTTTAGACGAGTCCTCGTATAATGTACGGGACACTGAATTAAAACAGTTTTAACGTACCTAAATAATGACACAACAACAGTGCATTAACATCATGTTTACTTACGGAATTAAAAGGGTCAGGAATTTTAGGGAAAATTTTTCCTTGGAAAAACAGATAAATGAAAATTTTAGTTCGAAAAGGTTATAAGTGCCATGAGGAAAGAATCTTAATATCGATCAATATGATTATATGAACTTAGAGCGTTACATTAATAATTTTAATGATATACACCTATTTACCTATTTTTTGATATTTACCTATTTACAGCCTATTTACATTTTGTTCAACATACTACTTGAGACTGACCTGCAAATTGCAAAAAACGTAAGAAAATTTGAATTTCGCAGGTTACCCTTTAACCTTTTCGAACCGTAAGTGTACAATATCGTCATTAAACTTCAGCGGGGTAATTGCGTAAAACACTTAAAATTAATTAATTTTTTTGACAATTCAACAACATTCATGGCGTCATTTACGTTGTCGACCAGACGAACTTTTCAAACATATGAAGCAATGGATTACGACTTTCCATCAAAATTCTTCGGACCGTGATAGAAAGTGTGTTACGCAATTGGGGTGCCGAATCATAATCATAGTGATCATTGAAAATGATTATCATAAATAATAATATGATAATCATTGTTAGATCTCTCTAATCTGCATTCGCGACATATTCGCTAATAATGTAAACAAATATAAGTTTATAGAAAAATAACTTCAAACATTTTTATAACTTTTTCAATAGCGCTAGTCACTCTGAAATCAACTTAATTGCCATTAAATTAAAGTTGATATTTGTTTAACTTGAAATAACGTAAATTTGAAACAAATAAAATTTGAATTTAGGTCCTTAACGTTTCCTCTAAATTTTGCCTTATTTTTTTTGCTATCTTTTACACGACTTCAGGTATCACTTATCTACACGCTAAAATAAAGCCTAAACTGCAAATTCTTTCTCAACCTAATACAAGTTATCACAATTACTCATTGCCCTTTCGCTATTAGAGAAAAAACACGCGAACCTATAAACAAAAGTCTTACTACTCTACTCACCCCATAAATCTCACGTCGTTATGATATAACGTTATTTACCAAACTTTATTTTTTCATACCTCCCGGCCCTTTTCCCCTCAAGGTCGTTAAGCAATTATATGCCTTAAGTTCTTAGCGTAATGGTATAAAATGGCTTAAGTAATGAAGATTTAGTACATTCGCCCCGTAATGGGTAGACTTTCTCGAAAATAGCCCACCTATGTGTTTGGAAATCTTTCGGGAGTTTCAATTTTATGTAATATGTTATGTAACAATATTATTTTGTATTAATAAAACTCTTTTTAAATAAACTTGTTCGAGGAAGTACATATCTTACTACCAGTAAATCTGAACATATTTGGGAAAAGGCTAGGTTTTCCCAACTATGTTGGGGTCGGCTTCTAGTCTAACCAGATGCAGCTGAAAACCAGTAGTTTACATAGAGCGATTGCCTATCAGACCTCCACAACCCAGTAACTGGGTAATACAATACCCCTTGGTAAGACTAGTTGTCAGACTTTCGGGCTTCTGACGACCCGTAATGACTGTCAAAGATCCACGAATCACAGCCGGGGCCAATGGCTTAACGTGCTTTCCGAGGCACGGAGGGGTCTTGGTATGTAAAGTTGTTCACCCATCCACGGACCAACCGTGGTGAGCGTAGCTGAACCTCCAGCTGTTATTACTTAGCCACAAGCCCGTACCCCCACCTACCTTACTACCACCCATACCAATCTTACTAATATTATAAAGACGAAAGTTTGTCAGGATGGATGGATGGATGGATGTTTGTTACTCGTTCACGCAAAAACTACTGAACTAATTTTGATGATTCTTTACAGTAGGTAATATAGCTTATACATCAGAATAACATTTATGATACTTTTTATCTTGATATTCCCACGGGTTCGGCACTTATGCGAGTGAAACCGCGGGGCACTGCTAGTTATTACCTATTTCTGTCGCCAAGCATTACTGTGTTTCACAATTTAATGTGCCTGTAAAATTACAGGCACAAGTAACACATTTTAATTTTACTGAGGCATTTAAAGCATTCACAAAACTCTCTAAGCTACAGCCGGTCTATTCTGTAAAATCTCACCGTGAAAACTAACGTGAAGTGAGTTTGAAGTGAGCTGTCATTACACTTGAAGCTAGCGGTGGATACTATTGACAGCTCACTTATAACTGACTTCACCTAAGTTTTCACGGTGACATTTTTACAGAATAGAACGGCTGGTGTCAATCATTAATCAGTTTATTTTCCAACTGCTGGGACTATGGCAGCCCCCTTTATAATAAAAGAGAGTGGATCGTGATCGTCCAGCATGATTCCAGCCATCACGTCATGTTTTTGCAAAAATTTTCAGTCTCGTTAGATGTAATTACAGTAACAGCAACTGCAGTAACTGCAGCTGTACTATGCTGTGCTGTGTATTGCAGTAACTGGGTTGTGGAGGTCAGATAGGCTGTCGCTCCATGTAAAATACTGGTATTCAGCTGCATCCGGTTAGACTGGAAGCCGACCCCAACATAGTTGGGGAAAGGCTAGGCAGATGATGATAGATGTAATTATCTCTAGATCAAACTAATATTGCTCCAAGAGATAGTCAAATAATGTCTCTCTTTCTCCTTTTAATACATCCAAAGGTTACCTTTAACATTTTGGTTTTATCAATAAAACCGCCCATTGTGTCACGTTATTTAAGTCCTATGTTATAGGGGCGAGTCTCTTGCCTTCAACCGACAGAAATCCAGACTCCGTGTTGCTAATAAGAAATTCCTGAAGAAAAATCTCAAAATACACTGCCCGTCTGACCTGGGAATTGAAGCCAGGACCTTAAAAATTCTAATAATTATAATTAACAATGCCACAGAGTGCTTCTGACACTCAGGGCATAGACAAGTAATGAGGTTACGTCTAGCGCGGATTAAAAATAAATAATATTTATTTTATCGCTAATATTTTACTTATTATATCTATTTTATTATTTATTTATTACTGTGATTGCCCGTTACAGCGGGCCCTATCAGAATACCAGCGCTACGACATTTATTTTTTATATTTCGAAGCATCATGCTGAGATAGGAGCCTTTTGGCCTCGTATAGGACTTTCTGTTTATTTTTAAGTGTGTTTAGTTTAGTTTATGATCCTGTATGAGTCGCAATAAATACTTTTTCTTTCTTTCTTTCTTTAAAAATATGAAAATACATATATATTATTATTCATAATAATGATGTATATTAAAAATGTAATTTATATGTATTTAAATGAAATAAAGGAGATAAAAATGTATATTATAAAGAGTATTCAGTCCAATGCTTGAAAGCCTAATAAATTAACCACTGCGCCAACGAAACCAGCTACCGACTCTAAATTGCTCAGAAATGAAACCCGAATAAATCTTAAAACCTTGGAACAAAACTTTAAAAGAAAATGATGTCAGCTTATCGACTTACAAACTCCAGAAAAAGATAAGAAAGCTTCCACTAAAAATAAAACATCGTAACTTCCATTTACTTTAATAGTTTCTAACCTACTTTCAGCCAATTCATCACAAAATCACATTTTCCACGTACCAAAGCCGATATTTTTCCGTTCTGTAAAAAGTTTCGTTCGGAAACTTCGCAAGTTTTTACAACAATCGTTCTGTAGTAAAATATTTGACTGGATTTCATTCGTTTTGCTTCCGAACTGGTTTAAACCGCTTTCGGGCTGATCGAGTCGGTTTTATCTAGAATTCCGGATTTATACTTTAAATTAAATATGTTTTTGTGTGGTGTTGGGTAGCGGTTTCTCTGGAATTGATGTTTTTAGAATCGGGAAATGGCTAGTTTATCTTTGCGACTGTAAGGGGCTGTTCATTTATTACGTAGGAAGATTTGAGGGGGGAGGGGATCCGAACATGTCTTATTTTTACTTTTACGTGGGTAAGATCACAAAGTACTTAATGTTTTTTTTTTTGATACTATATCTTTGCAATTTTGGCAGATACTGATCCTACGTAAGATTGAAGGGGGGGGGGGGGGGAGGGGGTTCATCCGTCTTATTTTTTCTTACTTAGGGGGATGGGGAGGGGTCTGAAAGTGGTCAAAATGGTCTTACGTAATAAATGAACGGCCCATATGAATATTTAACATGATATAACATCACGCCTGTAAACCTCCGCCTGTTAGGCAGAAGTGTACTTACCTTACATTTCGCCAGTTATGTTTAAGTCCCATACACATTGATAAATGATAAATTTGTAAAAAAAATTATGGAAATAAGAAGTAGTTTTGACAGATTGGGACCGAGATCAGAGGGGCAATTCTCGTAATTTTAAAAACGTTCACAGTCTGATCTCAGTCTCAATCTGTCAAAAAATACGTCTAATTTCCCTACATTTTGACAAGTTTTTGACATTTTTTTGTCGCCGAGATGAGACTGCGACTAGATTTTGAACGGTTTTAAATTACGAGGATTGCCCTTCAGACTGTGAACGTTCTTAAAATTACTAAAATTGCTCCTCGGGTCATACACGCACTTCGGTTGCGAGTACTATTCACCTGACCTTTCTCAAGAACATCACCATCATCATGTCCTCCTACTGCGTCCCCTCTCGGCGTTTTCACTCACATCTGTCCTGTAAATATCTATTGTTAGTAGCCTTTCATTCATCTTGTCAACATTTCCAAACCATCTAAGCATACTCTTTTAAATTTTTGTCACTACATCTTCTATAAACCGCATCGTTGCCTTATGACATCACTCCGCAGCCGTCGTTCATAGTCCACACAATCATGCTTAGCAAGGAACGTCTTTCCACAGGATTTATTCTACTTTCATGCTTTTTCTGCACCCAACATTCACTTCCATACATAAGCGTACAGGAGCTTATGGCCAAGTAATAACAGCCACACGGATCGATTGATCAGGTTAAGCTACGCTTGCCGCGGTTGGTCCGTGGATGGGTGACCATCTGAACCAAGACCGTGCCTCAGAAAGCACGTTAAGCCGTCGTCGGTCCCGGCTGTCATTCGTTCATCTTTGACAGTCGTTACGGGTTGCCAGAAGTCCGAAAGTATGGCAACCAGACTTACCAAGGGGTATCGTATTACCCAGTATGTGGGTTGTGGTGGTCAGATAGGCAGTCACTCTATGTACAATACTGATATTCAGCTGCATCCGTTTTGACTGGAAGGCAACCCCAACATACTTGGGAAAAGGCTAGGCAGATGATGATGGTTAGACTGGAAGCTGACTCCAACTTGGGAAAAGAGTAGGCAGGTGATGATGACCCATAAGCAGATGAGCACACCATTGTGAACAGCCTGAGCCATGTAATTTTGGACATCGTTTTTAGGGTTCTGTAGTTCACGTCTCGGAACCTTTATAGTTTCATCATGTTTGTTCGTCCGTCCGTCCTCGGCTTACCTTCCAAACGGTTAGTGCTAGAAAGATGAAACTTTGCATGGATATGTGTATTTACCACATCGACCAAGTGCTTTTTTTTTTGAGGTACCTTTCCTACACGTAAGGTGTACCGACTATTTAATTTTGACAATTCAAACGTGCCTGTAAATGGTTTAAATGAAATAAATTATTTGAGTTTGAGTCGGGATGATTTCTTTTTTCGCCTCTACTCTATAGCGTGGGGTATCATTAGATAGGTCTTTTAAAAAACATTGAGAGGTTGTTAAGTTTTATTTAGGTAATCGTTTGCGAGATATTCAACTTTAAAGCGCATCTTTTTGTAAAAGCTATTGTAAAATGCGCTTATTTGGAAAAATTCGTACAAAAATAACGAAATAATAAGTGCACATGTAAAATATTAAATATATTATCATAACAATTATCCACGAGCCATTATGGGTGACTTCGGAGCATGTAAGAAGTTTTTTCTAACAATAAATAGAATTCTCAGTCGTTGTTCAGTTACAGTGTTTTATTTGATGTCTGATTGATGATTTATTTAGCAGTTGTTTTCATAGTTATTTCCTTGTAATCCCATTATTTAAATGGAATTGGGCTGGACACATCTGCCGTATGTCAGACGATCAATGGGCCAAACTTACGACCCAGTGGGTCCCGCTGAATGGCAAACGACATCGCGGCAGGCCCAGACGGAGATGGCGGGTTGAGCTGGGTTCCTTTGATAAAGATTGGTCATTGGCAGCTCTGGACAGAAGAGGTGGAAAGAGAGTAGGGAGGGCTTTGCCCAGCAGTGGGACATTAACGGCTAAACATAATCTCATAGTCCCACCAGCCAATTTATGACGAATTCTTAACTATACCCTAATTGTATCGCATTATTGCACCGAAATCGTAGCTAATTTAGAGATTTATATATTCCACATGCCCAAAATAATGTCGGCTTCCAGTCTAACCGGATGCAGCTGCATACCAGTATTTTACATGGAGCGACTGCCTATCTGACCTCCACAAGCCAGTGACTGGGTAATACGATACCCCTTGGTAAGACTGGTTGTCACACTTTCGGGCTACTGACGACCCGTAACGACTGTCAAAGACCCACGAACGACAGCCGGGACCAACGGCTTAACGTGCTATCCGAGCATGGAAGGGTCTTGGTTTGTGAAAATGGTCACCCATCCACGGACCAACCGCGGCAAGCGTAGCTTAACCTGATTGCAAGCCCTCAGTGTTTTCCTATTATTATAAATGTTAATATTTTTATGTTTGTTACTTAATCGCGCAAAAACAGATGAACGGATTTCGATGAAATTAGGCACACAGATAGTTCATAACCTTTTTTTTTTTGGTTTCTCGGTGGATATCCTCATGGACTTCCTCCATTGTGGGGGTGACAGAGGCGTGTGCCGGACTCTTACCGGCTAAAACCACCGCGTTGTTATGGCCGAGGGTGCGGGATTCGCATAAGCATTCACCGCTCACCCGACAGGCCCACCCACCTACCGGTGAGATAGTTTATAACCTGGGGGTAGACCCCCAGGTTATCCGGCTCCGAAGTAGTATCGACCGAATGTTCGGCCGTTTCCTACTACGAAGTTACTATTTGGTACGGTCGGTTCCGATCCTACACTCCTACACTCTTTCGAATATTGACTATGGTCCCGACCCAACTGAGCCGAACCGAACTTTTTTCGCATTTTTCAATAATATTCGGTTCGGCCATGTGTCGGTCCAATCCGAACATTCGCACTTTGCACTTTGGAGTAGGCCCCCTGGATTACCAGATATGGCACTTTTGATCCCGGTAGTGCGTTCCGTGGGATATTTTCTGACTTCCAGGCGAAGTCGCGGTCAAATGTTTCATAAAATAAAACAGACCGTTACTATGGCAACGTAGGTATATTACCATAAACACTCATCAAAACAAACAGCCCACTAACCCTTATTCAAATACTATGACCTAAAACAGAAGCTCCACATACTTCAAACGGGTACAATTTGAACTTAAACAAATATAACCCTCCCATTTCGCAGATAAGATGGAACAAAAGCGTTGGCATCGTAAAACTGGGATATAATTGCATAGATGAGGATTTTAACGGTGGTATTAATAATTGAATTGATGCTGGCATGCCATGAAGGGGGAGCGACATCTATCGGTAGTTTTCGGTGTTAAGTAAATGTGTACATAGTTAAGAGTGACATCTATCGGTAGTTTTCGGTGTTAAGTAAATTTGTAGATGGGAAGTGGATTATGACGGGAATATTTTGGAGAAAGTTTGTTATATGTTGAAGGCTTTGTTATATGAGCTGCATGGAGATGTTGTGATTTTAAGCGTGTTATGTGGTAATACTATTAATGCCTTGTTACATTGTTTACGTCATATAATTTCTTATTTTTATCTTGTCTGATAAGCAAATTGACTTAGGGCTGATTTTTCAATCATTATTTTATTCGAGGAATAATTTTGCAATTTTGACAGTTATTTCATACAAAAACTGTCAAACATCAATTTTATTCCACGAGTAAAAGTTATCTGGCGATGAAAAAATCAGCCCTTACAAACATAATGTATCCGTAAATTCAGATCATAACAGACATTTGTTGTAAGTGGTCATTTTCTATTTTGTTATGTACCTGGTACCTGTTGACAGGCCTACACTGTCCTCCGATACCTGTTAACCACTGTAATTTGAAAACATTGTTAAAGCCAATTATTTTGAAAAGAGTAACCGTGGAGTTACCTGGTCTTCTTCATAGGAAACGACCAATTGGAACCGTGTACCTAGCTTCTGACGTAAAACGTCAACGTCATCTTCTACGGGGGCAGGGTCAAGGCTCCACATAGTGGTTATTTTGGCCCACAGCTCATTGGGAATACGGAGACGTGGCCAACCCGTACTGGGTTGACACTTCTTTTTTGAGCAACGTCAGTAATCTGTGTTTTGGTGTGCAGTGTGGTGTTGCGAATATGGTCAGTCAATTTGACGTCTAGAATACAGCGCTCCATTGCGCGTTGGCAAACCTTAAGTTGCCAGGTGGACTGGACTGGACAGGGTATCAACGTGAACGGCGAATACATTTCACATCTTCGATTTTCCGATGACATCGTCAAATCACGGCCTTAAAAGAGCCTCTCAGCGGATTGACCTCGGCATGAATTTGGACAAGACGAAAGTCAAGTACAATTCGCACGTCTTGCCGAGTCCAATCCACATTGAAGTGTGTGTGTGTGTGTGTTTGAAGACCTACCCCACAGGTCTTCAACCAGTGCATCCTCCCCGTCATGACATATGGCTCCGAAACGTGGACGCCTGGTTGTCCACAAATTCAAGGTCGCTCAGCGCGCTATGGACTGAGCTATGCTCGGAGTCACTTACAGACTTGCTGGCAAACTGAAGTGGCAGTGGGCTGGCCATGTTTTTCGAAGGACCGATGGCCAGTGGAGCAGACGAGTCCTGGAGTGGAGACCGCATATCGGCAAGCGTAGTGTGGGACGCCCCAGCTAGATGGATGGACGAACTTAAGAAGGTTGCTGGGTCGGACTGGATGCGGAAAGTGGAGGACAGGGTGTTGTGGCGCAGCCTGGGTGAGGCCTATGTTCAGCAGTGGACTGTGATAGGCTGAGTTGATTGATTGAAACCTTAAGTTTGGACTTTTGAATGTTTGTCAAAGACCCAAGTTTGGGATCCACAGGTCAAAATGAAATGAATTTGAAATATTGACCAACAAAAAACATTTCATTTCATTTTTATTACTTTAAGACAAAATCACAAAAAAATCATTCCCAATCCAACGATCGACACCAATAAAGAAAAAAAAACCCAGGTGTTACATCCCTTCCCCAAGCCCCCAGCATATGACCACGATCCATATTCCATTATCATTCAGGCTTCTTGTCACGTCACGACCTACCTTATCAATTTCACCCACAGACTTCCAAAAAATAATCTTTCTTTCTCCAATATTGAAGGCTGGTCCTCTTTTTATTCATGTCAGACCTCGGCAACCTCTTAACGAATACGCATTATGTTTTGAACGGTAACGGAAGGATATTGAAGTTTTTTTTTTTTGAGGAAATCGAAAGTTGAGGTTTTTAGTGATCCGGAAGTGGCTTGGTTTTGTGGACAGGCGATTTTGTTGATATTTTTTTTTTAATATTTTTTGTTGATTAATATTTAATAGGTACTCTTATATTTTTATGATAGTTTTTTTAATCCACCAAAAATAATGTTTACTAGGTAACTCATTATTAGTTATGAAAAATAATCGAATATCCAACTTTAGATTTATACTGCAATGAAACTATAAAATAAGCATTTGGGATGGCCCAAATGCTTATGCATCTCCTGAATATACTAAAGTTAAATATAGCTTTGAAATAGCTTCGATAGATGAGTTAGCAATCTAATTTTTTTTTTAAATCAAGTCAGTTCCGAGGTGGCGTGGGAAAAGAGTTCCTGGAAGAACTTGGCCTTTGCCCAGCAGTAGAACAGTATGGTGCTAAACAAAAAAACAAGCATTCTTCAACTAATTGCAGTTTAAAAGCCACAAAGGCCAACATAACCCATTAACCACATAACACAGATTCATTCTTAAACCGAAAATATATTGCGAATCATTCAAAAAATTAACACTCTCCTAGCGTAATACGAAAGTCTCAATTTCCTGGCAGCCTCGCTCACCGTCGATATTTGCATAACCAATATCCATAGGGTGGTAGCCACCCCTTTTTGGAATCCTATCAGAGTTCAGGGGGCTTATTACACCCTAATCCTAGGTGGCAAAGTATCATCACGCTTTCTGGTTCGTAGAGTAATTGTGTTATCGATTCCAGTTGTTAGGATATTTTTGTATCTGTGAAAACAAGCTGAGATACAAAAAGGTTGTTTTTGTATCTCACCATGTTCTCATTCATAATTATATGATTTTTTCTTCAAATAACATACAACTTAAGGTTTTTGAGTATACATATACGAGAAATGTCCTCATATCTTCACTTGGTGAAAAACGGGCCTCAAGCCAGATAAACAATTGAATTATTTTAAACAAACCAATATAATATGTTATGCTACAGCTTTAAAATAAGCATTTATGTCATATCATAAAATGAGCAGATTACCCAACAACACAATCAGCTTAAAATGTTCCCACAGCTGGGACACAGGCCTCTTCTCGGTGAGAGGGAGTGGGCCATAATCTACTACGCAGCCCCAGTGTTGTTGGTTGATAGATGTCAAATAGTGCAAGTCGCAGTAGCAGTAGTGTGTGTAGTGTAGTAGTGTAGTGTAAGTGTGTAGTGTAAGTTTTTTATTAGTCTGTAAGCTTTCTTTAAAATAAAAAATAAAATAAAATTCTTCGAATTTTTGGTCCTAGTATATGCCGGTTTCCTCATGATGTTTTCCTTCACCATTTTGAGAGCAGTGGTGATGAAATTATTTACACGAAGTAAAGCGCCTGTCTGGGTTCGAACTGCAGTTACCAATAGGTCACCACTGCTCCAAATGCTGTTTTAACTTGATTTAATTCTATGATTAATAAAAATTTAATCCTATCCTACGAGTACTAATTTTATAAACGCGAACGTTTGGATGGATGGATGGATGTTTGTTACTCTTTCACGCAAAAACTACTGAACGGATTTGGATGAAATTTGGCACACAGATGGTTTATAACCAGGATTAACACATAGGGTACTTCTTATCCCAATATTCCCAAGGAACGAAACCTATGTAGGTGGAACCGCAGGGCGCAGCAGACAAAAATGTTAAAAAAAAAATGTTATAAGTACCGTACTACCATACTTTATATGCATTTAGCAAAACTCTGTTATTTGACATTATTAACATATTATATTATGATCAGTTTAGTTGCATATTATTTTCCTTTCAGATACTTATGTGTACTCTTGGTATTTTCCTATTTAAGTAGGCTGAAATCCACGTGTTTCGTACATAGTCATTGTATTTCTTTTATTTTCTGTGTTCATTTTTTAAGTAGCTATTTCTGTCATCTCAATCCATCATCCAAAAATTCCTTGAGCCTCCGACAAACAACAAAATAATTGACGAATGGCTTTATTTACAGAAATATAATATTACACGAACACCTTATATTTTTTTCTCTTGCCTTCGTCGCTGCTAAATACCTCATGCATTAATATTGAGCTGTCGAGCAGAGAGAGAGAGAGTTCTTCTTTTTTTGGTATTAACGTTTTCTCGATACGTTTTTTCCGGGTGCTGCTGTGCTTAATTGAACTGGTCGTTCTCTCATTAATAAATGTCGTGTCTATAGGTATTATAATACCCTGTCTACCATGTTGGGTGTTTTTTTACATCGTTAGTATATTTGAGCACGTTTAAACCGTTGGTCCCGGCTGACATTCGTGGATCTTTGACAGTCGTTACGGGTAGTCAGAAGGCCGAAAGTCTGACAACCAGTCTTACCAAGGGGTGTCGTATTACCCAGTAACTGCGTTGTGGAGGTCAGATAGGCAGTCGCTCCATGTAAAATACTGGTATTCAGCTGAATCCGGTTAGACTGGAAGCCGACCCCAACATAGTTGGGAAAAGCCTAGGCAGATGATGAGTATATTAATTATTTTTTGAGACCAATATTACACCTATGTAATGCTATGATCTTAGGTGTCTCCTGATCATAGAACTTACATTAACTATTGTCTTCATAATAACTCCTTCTGAAAAAGGAACTTATTTCATTTTTGAAATGTGTATGTTAATAAACTGTCAAATGAAAGCGCAAAAAATCTGCAGAAAACTAACATCTAGTCTGATGCAAGTCACAGTCAGCTCGGCTACTAGATTTGCTGACCAGCGAATCCTTTTACGACGGTCAGATCACAGGCAGGTGGCGCTCTATGTAGAATATTGGTATTGCTGCATCTAGTTAGACTGGCAGCTGACCACGACAAAAAAAATTGGGAAAAGGCTAGGCAGATGATAATGATGATGATGGTCGATTTTATAGTATAAAGTTCGTTCGTGCCAAAGAAGATGGATTGAGAACCAGGGTTTACCTGCGTGACACGATATACATAGACATAAATGCTTCAATCATGACAGTAACAAATGAAGAACCTACGGAAACCCCACAGATGGTACAGCTTATTACAAATACACTCAAAATCGTTCCAAAACCCCTTAAGTACAAAATAATATTTCCATACATAATTCTCCCCAGACATAAACGTTCTAATTTCGACGAAGACAATGATGAATCGACTTCCAATAGTAGCTAGGAGAAGCATTCAAATGGGATATTATTTGGTTAGAATCGTCGAATCCACACTTGTGGCATTGTGCTCAAATTCTCACCTACTCGATTGAAATCTGAGAAACTGTGTATATTGAATTACATTGGGGCGACGATTTGAGATTGTGTCGTAGTGACAGCGGGTTCTCGGAAAATGTAATATGGGATTGTACGTTTATCCTTGTTGGACGTTGGTATAGATTCTCATGGTTAGGTTAGCGCACTGGTCACCAAAATTGCTTAGTTTAGCCATGTTGGCGATTTTAGGCTACTCAACCCAGGTTTGAATAATGTATCAAGGATTTTGTAACTTCTTGATTTAAAAGAGTGTCTTTGGAGTTTCTACTCAATTCATTTATTAATATATTTTTTACAATTATGTCGCTTACTCAGTTTTATTCGCATTGATATTGTCGAATGGTTGAGAGCAGTTAAGTGGTACAAGCCGCGACTTGCGCGTCGTGTTTTCGAACCCAAGTAGGGACTATATTTTACTTTAATTTGATCCATCGTAGTGACTACCTCGACGTTCGAACCCAGACAGGCGCTTTACTTTGTGTAAATTATTACGTCACCACTGCTCTCAAAACGGTGAAGGAAAATATCGTAAGGAAACTGGTATGACTTAGAACTAAAAATTCGAAGACATGTGACATCCACCAACCCGGACTGGGCCCGCGTGGTGGAGGCTTCGGCCCGCGTGGTGGAGTACGGCTTACTCCCTCTCACCCAGCAGTGGATGATGCGTCAGGTTTTTTTAAAACAGGCCCTGATTAAAATTAAAATGGAGATTTCCCGCAATCGCTTCTTCTCCGCTTACCCTCGCACCCAGTACAAACTTGCGTGGGACAACACAGCTGGCACTCTCTATGTTTTTTGTGGCATTCAAATCTGATTACACCATGCTGTGTTGAAAATGAAAACAAATCAATTGTTATTTTGTTCTGCCACGTTTTTCTACGCTCCTTTTTTTCAGACCGCGGAATATCATAGCCATTTTTGCATTGACAATAATTCTTTTTCCTGTAACTCCAAAATATTCCCCTCTTGGTGATTTTGATTTTGGGTAAATCGTATAATATTACACTACTCAAAACTAAAAGATATCTGAATTCGTTCATATCGTTTCATTTTGAGGTTGACTAATCTATATACTATCTATATACTCGTATCTATACTAATAATAAAGCTGAAGTTTTTTTGAACGCGCTAATCTCTGGAGTTGGATTTGAATTGTTTTTTTAAATTTGATAGCCCAATTTTTGAAGAAGGCTTTACATCGCGCTTAGACAGAGAGGAGCCAATCAAGAACAAATAAAAGACGGAAAGAACGTTGAGCGGAAACGATGTAATAGGACGGGCAGGCGATGCGATGCAATGCGATGGTGTAGGCCGAAATTTTACGCGAACGAAGTCGCGAGCAAAAGTTAGTGATAAATAATAATTTAATTCAGAACATAATTCCATATAAAATGATTAATACGGCTTAAAACTATGTTAGTACCTTAAAACTATACTTATATTAATTGAATTGAATTCAATTTATTTATACTTTAATTTATCTAACATTAAATATAACAGCACCAGAACTATGCACCTTATTCCAGTGCCTCACAATCGGACACTCCACCTTCTCAGTTATAGTGTTTAGAATATATGTAGGTATTTTATTTTGATATCACGTCAAGAACAAAGAAAAGTTTTCCAAGCTTAGTGAGGCAAAAATCAAAGGTGTATTCGTAGATCCGGACATAAAGAAGCTGATTGAAGATTCATCTTTTACGTGTACCCTTAACCATATTGAAAAACAAGCATGGAACGCTTTTATTGACGAAACTTGCCTCTTTTATCTCGAACATGAGATGTGATGGAAAAACTTCATTTACGGATTTATCTACAATTGTAATGACCTGTTTACATAACTGACATTATTTTAAATTGTTTTTTTATGTAATATATTTACATGCCATCTTAATTATGATTGCTTGTTTATGTTAATTTTGTACGCGTTATATTGGCAAAACACAGTGCACATATTTTTTGACAATATATTATTTGTAACCATACGTTTAACAAAATAAATGATTGATTGATCACCTCACCAGAACACTTCAGAAAATACGTCTAATTCCCTACATTTTGGCAAGTTTTTGACACTTGTTTGTCGCCGAGATGAGACTGCGACTATATTTTAATCGTTTTAAGTTACGAGAATTAGCCTTCAGATAAAATAAAAAGTTTGAAATAATTTAACTAAGTGCGCAATAGATTCTAGAACCCTAGAGTAGATTTTTTTTATTAGTTATCAAAAAAGAATCAGCTGTTTCATAGAAAAGTGCAATACCTACGCTATCAAAATGTAGATAGTGAACAAAATTATTTTTTTTAATAATCGGCGAAAAATTTCTACGCTAGGGGTCAAAACATGTGCTGAATTCATGGTTACAGTTTGCGCGTCGATGTCCCTGCCACCCTGTATATCTGTTTGTTAGTGCGCTCATAACTCTATCTAGATTTTAATAAATAGGTCCATGTGCTAGTCAGAGAAGCCATATTTAGAATAAAAAATAACTGAAACTTCATAGTTTGGTTTATATTTTTTTCTAAAGCGATATATCGCGATCGGTTCGTCCTTTGTGATGTTCTAGTGTGCTGAAATAGAGTTTCACATTTTATCGGTTTTAAAATATTTATTTGTCCGCGAATTTGAGCTGGTGTGAAGTGTTGGCAGTTTTTCAACAGCAGCGGTCGACCTAAAAATTCTAGTCATACCTAACTAGAATGGCTATTTTTATTCTATGGCATTCATAAATAATACCATGAACCATTCAACTTCATTCATGAAATAATCAGCATATAATGTTCTTTCTGCTGGGACACAGGCCTCCTCTCTGTGAGAGAGTGGGCTGTAATCCACCACGCGGGCCCAGTGCGGGTTGGTAGTTGTCACATGTCATCGAAATTTTGGTTCTAAGATATGCCGGTTTCATCACGATGTTTTCCTTCGCCGTTTTGAGAGCTGTGGTGACGAAATTATTTACACAAAGTAAACGTCTGTCTAGGTTCGAGCCTTGAGTTGGTCATTGCAATGAATCAAATTACCATCACGGATAATAATCCAACCTTTGATTGGCAATCGCAGATTTACGATGCGGCTACCCATTTTCGCGGTGATCCAGCAAAGTTTTCCATTATCGCTCGAACTTACCGTCAAAATAATCTTTCATCTGCAGGCGTTAACAGGTTCCGGCGCGGTAAACGAGACGCAATGGAAGTTTTATAGTATAGGGCCCTTGAAAATGTTAAGGACTTTTGCTATTTTTACAACAATTCACATACCACGCTCAATGTTAAAATCGGATCTATGTATTATACAGGTATGAGAAAACAGCGTGTTAAGTTCACTCATCCGCCATAGAAAAGGGAGGATCCTACAACCAGATGGGCGTTGTGTCTGGTGAGCAACATGAGCCCGGCGATTTTTAAGGGACCCTCTGTGGGGTACGGACCTCGGCTTAGGGCGTCGTTGCAAGAGGACAGCAAGGGACTGGCTGGAACGGATTATGACCGACGATGGATATCGGGAGGTTGTATAAATGCTAGTTGCGCGGTAAACTCTGCTTGCGCGATGCAGGATTTTGCGTGACGTCAGTGTGATGCGTAGTTCGCAGGTAGCCATTTAGATGCCGCCGCAAATCACATTCACGTAACTGCTCTTTTCATCTCAGAACCCTATAGAGTATACTATCACCCCGCGGCACTATCTGTCTGTCTGTTTAATATCATTTAGATGGTGACACTGACGGGAAATGTCGCCTACCTAGAGGAAGTCGCTGTCGGGTAACGTCTCTCAAATTGACACCAATAAGGATAATAACGCCTTTTTCCCCATAGAATATGGTATTTCCTTGTATAGTTTTGTTTCTGGTTCAGAATATGGTAATACAATTTATTTATTTATTAAGGTACACCAATCGTTTCTGTATATACTCGTATTATATCTTAAGGGGAAGCGCGAAATTTCTTACGCTTTTGCAATTTTCAGGTCAGTGTCAGGTTGTATGTTGAACAAAATAAGCGAGCGCAACTAATATGAATTTACAGAATTATAACCATTAAAATCATCAAAGTCGGTTCATATAATAATATTTGTCGGAGTCATTCGTTTGACTATTCGGAACGTCAGCGCCATCTCTTGGCGCTGGACAGAGTCTAGCCTGAGTTCGTGGTGGGAGCGACCACTATAAAGAACGGTGTAAGCAGAGCTCTGGAGATCATCGAAACATTAGACATCGTACGAACAACATGTGCATAGAAACTGTCAGCGTTCCGTATCGTTGAGTTGTGTGAGTGTGTGATTCGCTAGTGTGTCGTAAATTATAATCTGATTTGAACTGTAAACCGTGTTTCTATTGTGTAATAACCAACACTACCCATAGTACGCCCACAGTAATGAAAATATGCCTGATGCTAACGAGAGACAGATATACCATCTCCGACATATTGAATAACTATTTCATGAAATATCAATCAGTACAACCAAGATACAACCAGCCGATCGATACTGTAAAAATCTCACCGTGAAAACTTAGGTGAAGTGAGCTTAGAGTGAGCTGTCAATAGTGTCAATCCGTAGCATTAGTTGGAATGACAGCTCACTTCACGCTCACTTCATCTTAGTTTTCACGGAGAGATGGTAACAGAATCGCACTGCTGATACTGTTGGCGACACAGTTGGACGACACGGTTGGCGCAGTGGTTAAGCGATTGACTGCTGCGCTGCGTGTCGCGGGTTCTATTCCCGCACGGAACAAATATTTGTATGACCTACAAGTAGTAGTTTCGGGTCTGGCTGTTTGTGTATGTGATTTTAAATGTTTGTAAACGCACCCACGATACAGGAGAAATTCCTAGTCCACACTAGGAATTTCTCATGTATCGTGGGTGCGTTGGCAAAGGTTTTATTAAAAAAAAAAAACTGACCTGCTCTTTCCACTCATATCTGCCTACCGTTGTCGGGCGTCCCCTAGGAGGACGTATAGTGACCTTATTGGTGATATTCTTCAGAAACGTCAGGTGCGTTAGTACTCGCAACCGGTGTTATAGTAGTGCTATTCTATAAAAATCTCACAGTGAAAACTTCCAACTCCAATTCCCCTAATTCTCTTAATTTAAAATGTTCAAAATCTAGTCGCCGTCTCACCTCAGCGACAAACAAATGACAAAAACTTGTCAAAATGTAGGGAAATTACAGGGATTTTTAACAGATTGAGACTGAGATCAGACTGAACGTTCTTAAAATTACGAGAATTACCACTCTGATGCTAGGGATTGACAGCTCAATTTAAGCTCACTTCACCTAAGTTATCACGGTGAGATTGTTCAGAATAGCGCTGCTGATGTATGAACGTAAAAGAGGCAAAAGGACTAGGTATGTAAGGATCATAGCACGTGGCGTTCTGTTTCTGCCGACTCCCATGGGAAGAAGGCCTATGTTCATGTATTTATTCGTATTCTCTTATGTACCATATTTCCACACCAAATTCCAAGTTGATAGAACAACCCAAAACTTTAGTTTCAATTAGAAATAAATAAGAATTATAGTAAATTTACGTGTTTCTAAATTCGCTAGAACTGACAAACATAAGTTTGTAAGGAGTCTCGGAGTAGCAGACATCTAAAATGTTGTAGACAATCGCTGATCATTGTACCGCTAAGTTTCACTAACGTTATTTTCGCGTTGCGGTCGAAGTTATAAGAGGTAGCGTTTTTTGAACTTGTGCAAAAATACTAATGGGTGTTTTTAGCTTTGCAGTCAATGAATTACTTACTTTGCAAGCAAACATAATGATGACTTGGCAGACTTACATAAGTAAATAACTGTTCCCACTACCGGGACACAGGCCTAATCTCTTCAAGAAGGAGTGGGCCGTAATCCACCACGCGGGCCCAGTGCGGGTTGGTAGATGTCACATGTCTTCGAATTGTGCGTTCTAGGTTCTCATGCCGGTTTCCTCACGATGTTTTCCTTTACCATTTTGAGAGCAGTGGTGATGAAATAATTTACACAAAGTAAAGCGCCTGCCTGGGTACGAACTCACGACCTACAACTCGTAAGTTGCGGCCGTGACCACTGGGCCACCACTGCTCCTGGTCACTCGATAAAATAAGCTTTTTTTGTAGCAAATCAGTGGCGTAACAATAGGGTGGCAGGAGTGGCAAAATGCCACAGGCCCCCAGCCGGAGGGGCGTCCGGCCCGAGAGGGCAATGAACACAGGAGGATCTTAACATACCTAAGTATAGAAATACAAACTTTTTTCGACCACTAAACCAATGAAGCTGTCAGGTATTCAATTTTGTTGGTAAAATGACGAAATCTATGCGGATGAAGTCGCGGGTGAAGTGCCAGTAAAAAAAAGTTATAACGTTGGTTGAGCTTCTTTGCATTGAGGGAGGGCCCTATCCCATGAATTTGCCACGGGCCCCAAAGGTAGTTTCGCCACTGACTGGGATCTAACGGTTTCACTTTATTTATCCTTTATTTATTGTGTGTATTCAGAAACAAATTTAATAAAGAAAAGAAAAAGACTTTACCAATAACTGGGTCAAGAAAAACAAGATTTAATTAATTTTTTAACGCAATGCAAGAAATACCAACTCCTCTACAATTAATTTTGAACCCCGCTATCTTCTCTCAACCTGTACCACCTAAACATCTCCGGGCGCCCAAGGCGACGTCACAGTGCCCTAAACACTAAAATGCACTTAGACCCGCTTCCTGGGTACGGCTGTGTTTTGTAGCAGTAATGAAGTAACTAGCATATCTGGATCAAGGATTCTGGCGAATGTTTGAAATTAATATTGTAAATGCAATGCTGAATTTCGTGCTGATGTAACAAATGGATTTCTGTGTCTGACTGTTTCCGAGCGGAAGTACTAAAATTTACATCTGAAAAAAGAAAAAAGTTTTCTTAAATATTATACAAGAATAGTTTATGCTGTGGTAAAAATATTAGTCGATAGCAAGGTGATTGTAAGTATGTAGTACCTAATTAGAATTTGACTCATTGGTCTAGTTTAGTGGTGGAAAAAAAGCTTTGTTTCAAATTACAATTACAAAACTATGACCTTACCCTACGTCAAATAATAACGAGTACGTAATTGTTATTATTTGACGTTCGTATGTTTTAAAGTAAAAAGTAAGTTTATTTTATTTTATTTATTTTATTTTATTACTTTTAGGAAAACTTACAGCTAATACATTTTAATATCTAGTACAATGTGTAAACGATGGCCAATTACAAGCTTCCACTGACGATCAATGTGAGTAACATTAACAAATACGCGAAAACAGCGATGTAAGAGAAACGCACATGAATTATCCAAACTCAAAAGGAAAAGTAAAGTTAAAGTAATAATAGAATAGAATAGAATACTCTAATCATATCATAATTTTGTGAAACAACGCTTTTTTCGTTTGACGACAGTTAGCGCTGTCGGGGTACGTAGCGAGGTGTCGGTGTTTTTGAGGAGAAACAAATGTTTATGTTGAACACTATTTATTGACTCACTCTCAAACTGTTCTTAGTGATAAAATGTTGATGGAATGTTTGAATACGCCCGGCCAACGCGGTAGACAAAAGTGCACTGAATATAATATAATAAGTAATAAAATTAGGTCAACGCTTTGCGCCGATATATATTGCTAACTAAGGTGTTCGGTGAAAACACTGAACAAGCGCCATTTTTGATGTATACGCGTGCGTCAAGTGGACGTGAAACAACCCGCCCTAAACATAATTATATACAAGTGACTTATAAAATTTCCTTGAATATAAAAGCACCACACCTTTCCCTTAAAAGCCAACCTTACCAAATGTCGGGTTGGTAAGGTAAGCTTTTAATTTTTTTTAAAGCCTGTTAAGTTGTTAACAGGCAATAAAAAAATATTTTCACAGTTAAACCCATAACCTCTTCTTTCCGATTCGGTTAAAAAGGTCCAAAGCAAACAGGCTGAGCTAACGAGAACTAAAATGATTAACCAACATTAACTAAGCAAGATAACTATGTTACGAGTAATTACTAAGGGCCCTTATTTTAGTTTATTTATTTTTTGCGGCTTACGTACTTTCAGGTCTTCAGCAAATGTTTATTTGTTAAAAGGTCAAAGGTTCACGTTAATTAGTAGTACTTGTATTGGTGCTCATTTTATTCTTTTTTGGCTGAGAAAATGCTGATCTGTACTGAGTTTTCCTGTCTGACTATCTTGGAGTGGATGAGATATTTTTTTTGCAAGTTCAATTAGCCATACACTAAGGCTTAAGACATCATTATCTGCCTAGCCTTTTCCCAACTATGTTGGAGTTGGCTTCCAGTCTAACTGGATGCAGCTGAATACCAGTATTTTACTTGGAGCGATTGCCTATCGGACCTCCACAACCCAGCTACTGGATAATACGATCCAGCTACTTACCCAGCAGTACGATATTACTTATACCACGGGTTAAATATCTATAGTTAACAATAACAAAAAAAAAAAAGATTACAAGATCAGCATGTATTATTATTACACTACTAGCAGTACCCCGCAGTTTCACCCGCATAAGTCTCGATACCATAAGAATATCGGGATAAAAAGTAGCCTATGTCCTAATCCAGCTCATGGTCTACCTTTGAGCCAAATTTCACCAAAATCTGTACAGCCATTTTAGCGTTAAAGCGTAACAAACAAACATACAAAAAAAAACAAATATTTTCTCTTTGGCATATTTTTTTTTTTATATATTCACCCGTCATCACATGGCGTTGCGTGTTTCCTCTGACATATATTATTAGAGACCTTTTTTTACCAATTTATTTATAATAACAAAAGTACAGGTTTTCTAAAACTAATCTCTTTAGCATATTAGTTTTGACTAGAAAATAGCCTATCTACATAATACAAGCCAATTCACTCACTGACAGACAAAGCACGACCTAAACAGCTGAATCTAAAAGCACGAAATGCACAAGAGTTCTTTGGGCTTATGGCTAAGTAATAACAGCCGCACGGGTCGATCGATCAGGTTAAGCTACGCTTGCCGCGGTTGGTCTGTGGATGGGTGATCTTTACATAACAAGGCGAGGGGTCTTGTCTTGCCTCGGAAAGCACGTAAAGCCGTTGGTCCCGGCTGTCATTCGTGGATCTTTGATAGTCGTTACGGGTCGTCAGAAGCCCGAAAGTCTGACAACCAGTCTTACCAAGGGGTTTCGTATTACCCTAACGAAACCCCCCCTTTTTTTTTTGAGGATGGGAAATCATCTCATGACTCCTTCCGCTCTGGGTGGAGCAGGAGGGAGTGTCAGACTCTTACTGACTAAAACCCACCCGTGTTCCTTCCTTAGCCCTTTATGTTCCAGGGCAGCGGTAAACCCTTCGGATAATCCCGCTACCCTGGCAGGCTTCGGCCCTATGGGGCCCCGTCGCTTTTGCTGACATCTCTTTGAGGTGCGCGTGGAACACGTACACGCCGTCCGGCACGGGCCTAGTCCTGATCGGACGGAGAGCTTAACGAAACCCCTTGGTTAGAAATACGAAAGCCCTGGGTTGTGGAGGTCAGATAGGTAGTCCCTCCACGTAAATTACTGGTATTCAGCTGCATCCGGTTAGACTGGAAGCCGACCCCAACATAGTTGGGAAAAGGGTAATCAGATTATGATGAATTCTTTGTATAACATAAGTGAGCTAAGGAAGGATTAAAACTCTCCTCTTTACAATATTTTCTTTTACCAAAGTCAGTGAACCACATGATTAACTTAAATACATTCAAATTATTATGAAATTGAAAAAGCCGAAAACCGTTTTTTCTAACGGTTCAGAAATAATTAAGGAACGGGATCATTCATCTTTACTAATATTACTAAGTATAATGCGAAAATAACTTTGTCTGTCAGTCTGCTTGTTAGCTTTTCACGCCTGCATTTCGATAAAATTTGGCACACAGGTAGGGCATAACCTGGGTTAGAATTTCTACCCCCGGCGTAGGTGTGAGATGGAACACCAGGGTGGTTTTTAGTCTGTAAGAGTCTGACAGATCCCTCCACCCTGGAGGGGTGGAGGACATCCATGAGGATTTACAAACCCGGAAAAAAAAGAAAGGGCTAGGACTTTCTAGGTATAATTTTTATCCCGGTAGTTCATTCTTAAGGGTTAATTTCCAACACCCACGCAGACCAAGCCGCAGGCAAAACCTAGTAAACGATAAATCTTTTGCCAACCTAGAAGATACGACTCAAAGACAACCAATAGACTCATCTCAGCCACCACACAAAGCTAATAAAACAGTTTTAACACAGAACCTCCCTTTAACGTAGAAGTTAACCGACCCAGTTAGCGATAACCGTGATTTTACGACGGTAAATGGTCAGCGGTACATTTTATTACCCGTTTACTACTGCAGCTAAATTACTGTGCTGTGTAAGAGTTAATTTCTGAAAGCAATTTGTTCTCTTTTAGGCACGGAGCCAGATTTACTACGTTTACGTACATTTCAAGAAACTTATTTATGACTTTGGGATACAAAGGTTTATGGGCCATATACGGGGTTATTATAAATTGACTAGCTAGAGGAGTGGTGGCCCAGTGGGAACAGCCGCGACTTACGAGTTGTATGTAGGTCGTAGGTTCGAACCCAGACAGGCGCTTTACATTGTGTAAATTATTTCATTACCACTGCTCTTAAAACGGTGAAGAAAACATCGCGAGGAAATCAACATGTCCTAGAACCAAAAATTCGAAGACATGTGACATCTACCAACCCGCACTGGGCCCGCGTGGTGGTTTACGGCCCACTCCTTCTCACAGAGAGGAGGCCTGTGTCCCAGCAGTGGGATCGTTATAGGCTGATTATGTAATGTAGGTATGACTAGCTAAACTCCACAGACGCGATGGGTATCGATATTCTAAGCATGATAAAATAAAGATATGATGTTATTTTTTTGGTCTGCTTGTGTATAACTACAAACTTGAAGTATTAGTTGAGAAAATCGTTTTCTTTTATTTTATCGTGTTAAGATATCGAAAAAAAGGAAAGAAAAAACATGAGAGGTGTCAAGGGGGTCCCTTGACACCTCTCAAGTTTTTTCTTTCCTTTGATGAAACGAAGGATGGAACGAAGTTCAAAGAGAGAGAGAGAGAGACAGACAGAGAAACACGCGCACGCCGCACGGCTTACAACTACCTATAGCAAAAAGTGTCGTTCCAACTTTTGGTCTTAATTTTTTCCGTCTAGCCCCCTTTCGCAACGCGCGATAAGGAACTTCGTTCCAAAAAGTGGCGCGGGAAAAGAGTTCCAGGAAGTATTTGGGGAGGCCTTTCCCCAGCAGTGGGACAGTATAGGCTAACAATAAAAAAGGATATCGATAGGTACTCATTTCGTCTAGTCGTCAAGTGTACACAAAAAAAAAACGGATACCCATAAAACAATCGTTTTCGGGGGCCCATTATTGAGTGTGCAAGTCACCCCCTGCCATTTTTTTTGATAAAAGGTTGAAGAAGAAATAATAACCGTCAACCCACTGACATTCTGAACAGTATTTTTCAACTCTGGTATTATCTTTTTTCTTTTATGTTGAGGATGTATTTAATATTATAACATCACTACTAATGAATTTGAATTATATTATTATTTATAAAATGACTTACTGATAATTATAAACACAAATATTTGCATGTCACATTATTATGACTAAGTGTTATGGATCTGTATTATATATGTTAAGACCTAAATTGTACCAACGCTTACAGCAAATAAATTGATTTGATTTGATTTGAGAACGTTCTTAAAATTACGAGAATTGTCCCTCAGGCAAAAAGACTTATAATTTTCTCTCTACGTCAAATACTTAGCCAGGTTATGTTCAATAGCGCGTAAAAAAAACGCTATCTTTATTTTTCACTGTTAACACATTTTCACACAACAACGGTTGCCATGATTACTCTTAAATCTTGAACAAAGGCGAAATACTCAATAAAACCCTTCAATGAGTACATCTTGTACTCGAAGCTCGTGAGATTCGGACGTTGTCAGCCGGAAAATAACACGAAGGCTTAGTTGACAACATAGTGCTCATAATCTGTGGGGAGGAGTTTGTCTGTCTGTGTTTTTATTTATTACTTGCTGTTACTGGCCACTATGTCTGCGATTCAGGATGAAAAGTAGCTTATTTTCTTCTCCAGGCCATGGTCTATCCATGTGCCAAATTTTATCCAAATCCGTTCAGCTTTTTTACCGTGAAAGCGTAACAAAGAAATATACGAAAAATCAAATCTAATTAACTGAAAAGCTGATGATTCATTACAAAAAAAAATGAGTTCCTTTTAAGGGTCCTAGCATTGGCACAAGGGAAATAGGGAATTTAAGTACATTTAACTAATGAATTCCCATTAATGAATTCATAAAATATAAGACAATAAATTAATAAATTGAAAAGTCCAAATCCTATTAATGTATTGAAAAATCTTTGTAGAGAGGTTAGCATACTCGTATCAAGGTACTACTACCTGTCAAATTTCTATAATAGATTTTCAACTTTATCGCTAAAGCATTAGGTTCAAGGTTGATTAGGATAATTTGACAGTTTCTGGTAGCTTGACCTGCTGGCGTCTGTACAGTTAAAATTGACAGAACAAGAACAAAAAGAAACATCAAAATTTCAACCAATTTGCTGCAGTCGATCGGAAGTTATGTGCGTACATACATTTCGGTGATTCATTTTTATTTATATAGATGACAACACAACAATACAACTTGTAGCTCCAAATGCTATAAACATGATGTATGAGTACATATGTGTCTGCATTCGTATGCAGAAGATATAATAACAGACTTTATTACCTACTTGTTGCTTTCGACAACTTTACACTCCAAAGTATCTACTTTATATCACAAGAAGCATTTCTCAGATCAGCAGTGCGATTCTGTAACCATCTCACCGTGAAAACTTAAGTGAAGTGAGCGTAGAGTGAGCTGTCATTTCAACTAATGCTAGGGATTGACACTATTGACAGCTCACTCTAAGCTTCAAGTAAAGCTAAAGTTTTTCACTGTGATATTTTTACAGAATCGATCGGCAGGTTTAAGAGCAAAAAATTCGCTGAAATAGTAAAAGCAATCATGAGACTAATACAATTCAATTTCTCGTTTTCAAAGTTATGGTTAATTCATTGGTATACTCGTAGGTCAATAAGCGGCTTATACCATTAATTATTATAAAATGTGTGTGGTCGGGGACCCTCGTCAGGAATGAAGTTTTTTGGATTTTCATTTTGACCTCACTATCGGATTTAACACCCTCGAAAACCATGAAACCTACCTGTCCCTCTCTCTCTCTGTCTCTTTATAATAGAAATAGATTCTATACAATAAAATAGACAGACAGAGAGAAAGTCGGTTGGTCACATAAGGTATGCTCCCTCATAACGCTTTTTCGTTTCGTGACGATTTCTACCTATTTACTCCTTCCGCAAGCCGCGTTCAATACGTATAATATAAGACATTTAAATAAACCTGTTTTACAGTCCGTTCAACCGATTTTGACTTCTATTGCGTTGGTGGCATGAAAAATGGCAGCTGCAGTAAACGGTTGGTATTGTAAACATTGTTTCAAAAAACATCATTTTTTACTGCCCGGTTTAGTTGTCGCAAGTGCAGTTGTTGACTGTGAGAGCGTAGGCTTGATTCTTAGGTCGGGTTATATGCCCGAAGTCCGGTTTTGTGCTCGGTTATGGAATAGCATTCCCCACATTACACTAAACTTATAATATGTGGTTGTAATACAAATATAATAATATATTTAATAAATACTTTTTCTTTATTTCTTTCTTACAACATCCCATTGGGGAGTACATGGGTGATATATGGCTATATCATAATCAACCTATAATGTTCCCTCTGGACACAAACCTCCTTTCGGTGACAGTGAGTGGGCCGTCATCCACCACGCGGGCCCAATTTTTGGTTCCAGGACATGCGGGTTGCCTCACAATATTTATCTTCATTGTTCTGAGAACAGTCACGATGATATTCACATAAAGATAATTTTCATGAAGTAAAGCGCCCGGCTGGGTTCGAACCTACGACCTACAACTCGTGAGTCGCGGCCGTGACCACTGGGCCACTACTGCCCCAAAAACTCGAAACCATACCTTTCAATGATAAATATTCAAAAACCAACAAGCAAATCCACAAACTAAAAACTAGTAGCACATAAAATCCGGCTGTCCGTCTGTGTTTTGTGGATAAATCAACAAACGCAGCGACCCGGACTGGATTGTGTTCCAAATATCCACTTTCTGATACATTACCTTCTACTATTTCGTGTTTTGCCAAGCATAGGGTAAACCCTTCGGATACGAGGAGAATATCAAAGTTTTTAATCTGTTAAAGGCTAAACAGGGCGTGTGTAAAAGGGTACAACACTTCAGTGAAAACAGTCTTCTGTATTTTAATATAACCGTTCTCTGCTCTCAAAACGGTGAAGGAAAACATCGTGAGGAAACCGGCATGTCCTAGAACCAAACATTCGAAGACATGTGATATCTACTAACCCGCGATGGGCCCGCGTGGTGGATTACGGCCCACTCCCTTTCACAGAGAGTAGGCCATGTCCCAGTAGTGGGAACATTATAGGCTGTTTATGTTCTTCTTAGCCACAATATCATCTGGTGGCTAAATAATAACAGCCGCAAGGGTCGATCGAAAGTTAAGCTACACTTCCCGCGGTCATTTCGTGGATGCGTGACCATCCATTACGTATCGAGACCCCTCCGTAAACACGTCTCGGAAAGCACGTTAAACCGTTGATCCTGGGTATCCTTCGTCGATCTTTGACAGTTGTTGTGGATAGTCAGAAGCCTATAAGTCTGACAACCAGTCTTATCAAGGTATCGGTATCGGATCGGGTATCCTTTTACCAAGTTACTGGCTTTTGGGGGTAGTCGCTTCATATATAATACTGGTATTCAGCTGCAGCCGGTTAGACTGGAAGCCGACCTCAACATAGTTGGGAAAAGGCTAGCAGATTGATTTGTGAGCGATGATTCTTGCACACATAATCTCACGCCTTTTTCTCATGGGGATAGGCAGAAACTACAGAACGCCACCTGTTACGATCCTTACATACTGCTTTTGCCTCGATTACGTTCATACATCTGAAGGCCTATTCTCGTAATTGAAAACGTTCAAAATCTAGTCGCAGTCTCATCTCGGCGACAAACAAATGTCAAAAACTTGTCAAAAAGTAGGTAAATTAGAAGTATTTTTGAAGTGAAAACTTCTTTAGCGGCGTTGTGTACTTTTGTTGTGACGGGTAAAAAATGTTAAACTCGCGTTAGGACACGTGACCTAAACGAAAATTCGTAAGACGGAGCTCGCGTCAGGACACGTGATCTGATCGAAAATTCGTAAGACGGAGCTCGCATCAGGACACGTGACCTGATCGAAAATTCGTAAGACGGAGGGAGAGAAGACCGCATTCCAAAATATCAAAAATGCACAGCGTTAATAATCAAGTTTTCACTTCTGCTGGCACTCCCGGAGTGCAACCCGTTGATTTTTGACAGATTGAGACTGAGATCGGACTGTGAACCTTCTTAAAATTACGAGAATTGCCCCTCTGGTCATACACGCACGACGGTTGCAAATACTACGCACCTGACCTTTCTCAAGAACATTACAAATAAGGTCATTCGTTGTTCTTATAGGACATCCCGTCTCAGCGTTTCTACTTACATTTGCCTTGTAAATCCTACTAATATTTAATATTATAAACGTGAAAACTTGTGAGGACGGTTCATTTTGTTATGATGGTTGTTATGCAGTGCGACCAACATAGTAATTATGCTGTAGTATACAGAGTGGTAGGGACATCGGCGCGCAAACTGTAACCATGGATTCAACACATGATGCTAGACCCCAAGCGTCGCAATTTTTCGTCGGTTATAAAAAAAAATTCTTCTGTTACATAGAAAAGTGCAATACCTACGCGCTCAAAATATTTGGAACAGCAATATATTTTTTTAAATAACCGACGAAAAATTTCGACGATAATGGTGTCTAAACTCATGCGCTGAATCCATGGTTACAGTTTGCGTGTCGATGTCCCTCTGCCACCCTGTAAGTAACTTGGTGTGAATGTCCTTAGAATTAACTTTTTTTCTCTCTGTACCTATTCTATTAGTGGAGACCTGTAATTGGCTTTCAGACTAATGTACTATCCTTAATCTGTTTGTTGTAGCTGTAAGTCTCCTGTGTTATTTAAATGAATCCTACTAATATTATAAAAGCCAAAGTTTGTGAGGATGGATGTTTGTTACTCTTTCACGCAAAAACAACTGAACGGATTTTGATGAAACTTTACAGTAATATAGCTTCTACATCAGAATAACACATAAGATACTTTTTTCGCGATATTTCCACGGCATCGACATTTATGCGGGTGAAACCGAGGGGCGCTGCTAGTACCCAATAATCATCATCTTCCTGCCCTTATCCCATGTTACTTGGGGTCGGCGCAACACGTTTTCTTCTTCCATTCTCCTCTGTCAGCCGTCACGCTATCATTCACTCCCTTCTCTTTCATATCATTTCTCACACAATCCATCCATCTTTTCTTCGGCCTTCCTCTCCCTCTCCATCCATCAACATGTATATTCATCACTCTTTTAGTCACATGCGTTTCGTCCCTTCTCATCACATGCCCATACCAAGCCAAGCGATTTCCTTTCAACTTTTCTGTCACTGGCGCCACTTTCAAACTTCCTCTTATATACTCATTTCTTACTTTAGTACCCAATAATGAAGAAGTAAAAACATAAAATAGTACTTGTATTGGTAGACGCTACGGTTTCGTAAGTAAAATCTAGTTCTCAAGAATCGGGACTAAAATAGTTTATCAAGCCTCGTTTATTATTTACTCTAGATTATTTCAATATTTTCTACATCAAAACGATCAAATTGAAAGGCTCCATATAATCTTATCGCCGTTTCGTTTTATGATGAATAAAATGGTAATACTTTGAGCAGGTAAAACTTATGAAGTGTTTATAGGTAAAAGAGTGTTTATCGCTAAACTCAAGTTTTATTATTAATAACATAAAATGTTATTACGATCTCCAATAGTTTCGATCTCTTTACTGAAAGATATGTTATAAATATCTCTTGATATGGACAATATGGACATCTAATGGGTTTTATTTCAAGTAATATGTACGAAATAATAATTTCGCAATTTGTTCTATATATAGAAACATAATTATAGTAAGAAAATAGAAGAGTATTTTAAGCCAAATGCATTTATAAAGAACTAGCTGTTAGCCGTGACTTTGTCTGCGATTCAGGATAAAAAGTAGCCTATGTCGAACCGCAGGTCATACATGGTCTACTCACATGCCAGAAGGCCGATTCTCGTAATTCAAAACGTTCAAAATCTAGACGCAGTCACATCTTGACGACAAACAAATGTCAAAAACTTGTCAAATTGTAGGGAAATTAGAGGTATTTTTGACAGATTGAGACTGAGATCAGACTGTGAACGTTCTTAAAATTACGAGAATTGCCCTCAGATTTCATCCAAATCCGTTCAGTCGTTTTAGCGTGAAAGCAGCTTACTTTCGCATTTAATATTAGTTAGGATAGGATGTGAAGGAATGGGGGAATGATTGAAGCAGACAAAATGAGACAATTGTACATAACACAGGTGAAGGAGAAAGATTGCAAATAGGACCCAGTGCGGGTTGGTAGGTGTCACATGTCTTCGAATTTTTGGTTCTAGGACATGTCGGTTGTCTCACGACGTTTTCCTTCACCGTTTTTGAGAGTAGTGGTGATGATTTTATTATTATTATTATTTCTTTTATTTATCTTTATTAGTACTTAAATAGATAAATCTCATTACATTTTCAAATATTTCTTAAAATATAATAAAATAGTATAAAAAACATTTAAATATATAAAAAAATAGTGATCCACCGATGTCGGGAGCAGGGTCCAAGCTACCGGTGGTTTATAGGGCTCCAGAGAAAGGAATCTCCTCACAATGCAAGCCGTATCGAGGAGTAGGTACTGACTTTTGAATCAGGCCCCTTGATCCAACCGTCTAACGAGAGCCTCGATAGATGTTGATCGAGGCTTATTATTATTTATTATTACAATTATGGTTACCACCAAAACGCTCCAACGCCTCAGGTGCAACACTACAACATTGGTGGGTCCTAAATACAAAATACCGCGTATTTAATAGCTAACCGTTAATTATGTGGGGTTAGTGATGTGCATCGGCACATGTGACTGCTACCTGCTCCAGTGACGCGGAACAGTGTGCCGAACAGTGATGTGCGTCGCTGATGTGTTTAGTTCAGCGGTTTTGTGGAACTATACGATTACGGTACGGTTTTTGGTTGAGGGCGGGGAGTAACCGATAAACCGATAATGGTTGGGAGTTTTGACCGGCAGTGATTTCTGTTTCCAATTTGACGTAGTATTTTGGTTGTACTCGTATTACACGTTGGTTGTTGGTTGTATTGGCAAAATTGCCTCTAACATAGACATCATCATCTTCCTAGCCTTTTCCCAACTATGTTGAGGTCGGCTTCCAGTCTAACCGCATGCGGTTAGACTGGAAGCCGACCCTAACATAGTGGTAAAATACTGTACCATGCCATGTAAGTAAGTATTTTACATGAAGCGACTGCCTATCTGACCTCCACAACCCAGTTACTTACTGGGTAATATGATACCTCTAACATAGACATGGGTAATATCTGATTTTTTAGGGATGAAGTGTCTCCCATTTTAAACTGACCGATTTCATTCTAATGTCTACTAAAATTTGGTTTTAAATCGAGTTTCATATCATCATCGGTATACGTGATGATGGCCAGATGTATGAATACGTTAGGAGGCAAAAGGAATATAAGGGTCGTAGCAGGTGGCGTTCTTTAGTCCCTGCCTACCCTATAGGAAGAAGGCATGAGTCTATTTATGTAGTTACATCATCATCATCATCTCTGCTTAACCTTTTCCCAACTTCATAATGTTGGGGTCAACTTCCATTTTAACCGGATGAAGCTGAATACCAGTATTTTATGTACAAGGAACGATTGCCTGTCCATATTTAAATCAATACTCATTTACTATTCTGAAACACGAGCAAGCATTTAAAGAATACATCTACATTATACACAAAAACTCAATATAAACACAAGAGACATATCTATAATTGTGCGCGTGATGTATTTCCATATTGCGTGTGAAACAAAAAATATGAGCATTGCTCTGGAATAGCCATTTGTGCCATAGAGAAGAAATTACAGAAGGTGTGTTCAAAATGTTTTTCGGTTTAAATGTAATGCGTTGTTTAGACAGAAGCGGTGGCGGACATTTTGTTTTCTGTAATATGTACCGCGTGTATTTGAATAGCTTCATTATATCAGAGGGGCAATTCTCGTAATTTTAAGAACGTTTACAATCTGATCTCAGTCTCAATCTGTCAAAAATACTGGGGAATAGCGGGTGCCGGCTGCTGTCGACGCGTGTCGACGGCGGCAGTTGCCTCTATCGTCCACGCATGTCGCTCGTGTATAAGAGCACTTAAGAGATATCTTTGTATCATACCCATCAAAACGCCAAACAGCAACACTAATTATTTTAATTACCTGAAACAAACAATAGCAGGAGTTAAAAAAAAACATTTAACACTGTAAGATACACAACAATCGCGTTGTGCTTATATTTTCTTTGTGTTTCATACACAAAAAAAAAATTACCCGGCGCCAATGACGCTGGGTCATACTGACCCGACTTGAATCTGTCATTATTCTTTTTTACGCCGATCGTGCAATTTTAGCGTTTGTGTAGCTGGAGATACCACCTCCTTCTAACCGAACCGCAAGTATTCTAAGTGCAACGCCGCATACACAGCGAGATATATACGTGCATCAATTCAAAACGGGTAAATATGACCCAGCGTCATCGCTGACGAAGTATTTTTGTGACATACTTTTAGGTAATTTAGTATTTGTTGTCAATTCACCTTTTTCTTTTTGAAGTTTTTGTTAAATATGGCACTGATAGACCACTCTGAGAGAATATTTGCGGTGTTAGAAGAGTCGGGGTCTGACGAAGAAGGGTCAAATGCTGCTTCGACAGTTGCGCGAAAGAATCGCAGGTTTTGCGAGTGACCCCTCCTAGGAACCGCGAACTCACAGAAGATGTCAAATAAGACCGTCTCAAATGGATACGAAGACATCTAATACTTGTAATGCATGCCAGATTTACATGTGCCCAGATCATTTGATTCCGTACTGCAATAATAACAGTAGTTCTATATCTGAATGAGGAAGGAGAAGACCGATTTGTTACTATTATTATGATAAGAAGTTAGTTTGTTCTCTATTTTATTATGTACGATTATTAATTTATATTATTATCTAGAATAATTTAACAAAAATTTAAAAAATATTAATGTTATGTTTTCAGAGTTGATTTTGCATGCGCTATTAAGAAAGCTAGTAAAAGTTGGAATTATAAAATATTTGGATTTATTTCTTTTTTACTACATATGCAAAAAAACGCTTGTATAATAAATAATAGACAACTTCTTAAATTTCATGACAATTACTCGATAAAATCTGGGTCATGATGACCCAGTATCATCGCTGGCGTAATTATGTTCACGTCATTTGCCCCGGGTTAAACACGTCGCGACATGAGCTTATATCAAAATTATCATGCCCTTTCCATAGAAGTTGACCTTCTGAATCTACCTGTTTAGTGTCCAATATGATGAGTTCTAAATGAATTAAGAATGATGGATGATATTATGCCTTTTAATTTATAAGAATGTCTTTTGTCGTATTTATTTACTAACAGGATAAATTGTGTCTAAGTGGCAATTAGTAATGTGTAGTTCTGTAGATCTTATCGGTGTGATGGTCGTTAGAGGAGATTTTGATGTTATACAGGCCTCCTGTATCATCTGCCTAGCCTTTTCCCAACTATGTTGGGGTCGGCTTCCAGTCTAACCGGATGCAGCTGAATACCAGTATTTTACATGGAGCGACTGCCTATCTGACCTCCACAACCCAGTTACTGGGTAATACGATACCCCTTGTTAAGACTGGTTGTCAGACTTTCGGGCTTCTGACTACCCGTAACGACTGTCAAAGATCCACGAATGACAGCCGGGACCAACGGCTTAACGTGCTTTCCGAGGCACGGAGGGGTCTCGGTATGTAAAGATGGTCACCCATCTACAGACCAACCGCGACAAGCGTAGCTTAACCTGACCGATCGACCTGTGCGGCTGTTATTATTTAGCCACGGGCCCCCCCTCCACAGGCCTCCTGTGTGTGCGGGGGAATTGGCCGTAATCTACCACGCGTGCCCAGTGCGGTTTGGATGTCACAAGTTTTTTTTAATTTTTTGGTTACAGGACCTAACGATAAGTACTCCTATATAAATAAAATAAAATAAAAACCACTAAGTAACCGTTTCAAAACTTTAGAAATATAACAAACATAAACAAAACAATATGAAACAAGAAAAATAATGCGTTTATATGAGAACAAAACCTCTAAAAAAGTGTGATATTTTCACTATACCAAAGATCTGCGTTCTTATATCCTCAGTATAGAATACTGCCTAGATACACACTTTCCATTCCTCTCCATAGGTGAGGTTGTCAAAACTACCCACACATTTTCCCCAAGTCACAAGGTTAGCCGCCCTAATTTCTAATACTGGCAACATGAAGTTGTAAAATCACACACACGCCTAAGTTCGGATATAATTTAACCCATTAGTAACTAATCGAGCTACGATCTGTCGGTAATCGGTTTCCAATACCCGATGCTATTAATTTGTGACATTTCATATGTAATAATACTACCGTTTATATTTTGGTAGTTGATCGGTTTATTAATTTGTTGTGGATTTTTTGATGATGTTGTTTTGTTGTCTGATGGACATGAGAAGTCTAATGACGCGAAATTACCAGGCATGCCTTCACCAAAGTTAATAATTAAAATAATATCTGCGAAAGATGTTTAAAGCACCTGCACGGGCAACCTGTTACCGTTGATTCAGTACATGATTCTGAACCGAAAAAAATTATCATTACATACATTTCGACCGCTAAGATATTGTATCCTGTTTTTTTTTTTTTTGAGAACCGACGAAATATACTATTAATATACTATTCTACCCTAGGGGGTTTAGAATCATGTGCTGGATTCATGGTTACAGTTTGCGCGTCGATGTCCCTGCAAACATGTATTTGAAAACTCCCATGAGACAAGAGTTTTTTATCTTCCTGCCAACATTATGGCATGGCACACGAAATCTCCACCCAGACGCTAATACAACACACAGCTTTTCCCCAAATCCTTCCCTTGTACAACTAAATCATAATATCTATTACCAACCTTTACAGAGAATCACAATTCCCTTCTGACATAACAAAGAATTAGTATTCTAACCGCGTATTACGTAGAGTTTTTTTTTTTCGGGAAAATAAACATGAAAAATCTACATGGCCCCAGACGGTTTTGGTAGCGTAATTACGTGCTGCCTTATGTTAACTGTGCTGAAAACGTGTATGATACTCCTGGGTATTAACTGATACACCTTTCGACGGCCAGCTTGAGACTCATAAATATAATTCTCTAGCTGTATTGTTGTTACATTTTCTTTTGTTTTTCGGTTGTTGCTGAGTTGGAATTTTCACCCTACTGCCCCAGAAGGAGAATGGTTATGAGGGCGTTTGGTCTTTAGGTTACTGACAACTTATGACTGAGTTTGGCTAGACTTGACAAATTAATCATTTTCTAAATGGTGGGCTGTGCTGGCGCTTCTGTTGCGGCTGCTGAGACCCTCAAGTGGCGCAAACTCTGTAACCTTATGGGTAACTACAGCTTTGAGCTGTATGGGGTCGAAACGCTCGGGTCATGGGGGCCGAGAGCGCGTCTATTTCTCACCGGCTGATCGACACTTCACGTGACCAGAGGGCTGGGTCGTTGTTTGGCCAAAGAATTAGCATTGTCATTCAACGTGGCAATGCTGCCAGTCTTCTGGGCACGTTTCCGGATGACAGCGATGCGGAAGAGTACTTCGACGCTAAAATATCCTTTTGCTTGTGTATTTATAAAGTTATTTAGTTGAGCATTCTCTTGCACTTATCTCAATTTATTTGGGGTTGGTAACATGTCTTGTTCTTTAATACTAATCGTCATCTCAGTAGTCACTACTAGACTCTTTCTAGCCATATCATCTGTCACATAGTTCATCCATCATTTCTTTGGTCTTACCCTACTCTTATAGCCAAGACTTGACTTACTTGACTCGACTCAGCTTCATGCTGAGTGGAAGCTTTCTTGCCACAGTCATGACGTGCAGCCGTCAACTATTTCTGCTTTGTGCTCGTGATTATAAACGTATGTATTTATTTTTATATTGTAATTATTTTTATGTGTCTCGTTCTTGTGTTTCGTAACTTGTGATTTGTTTTTAATATGGGAGAACCTGAAATAAATTGATTTTATTTTATTTATTTTTTTATTTATAAACATATTATATATTTTGTTTTTCCCTTATTTAATTTAAGTACTTATAAATTACATTTTTAAATATTTTTATAAACAAAAAAATAAAAAACATTAAAAAATATAAAAAATAGTAGCCCACCGATATCGGGAACAGGGTCCAAGCTACCGGCGGTCAGGGTTCCAGAGAGAGGAACCTCCTGACAATGCCAGCCGTGCCCAGAAGTACCGCTTTCTGAATCAAGCCCTTGATACAGCTGCCCAACGAGAGCCTCCTCGGGTGTTGGTCGAGGCTCTTGGCTATTAAGCCATTGGCCATGTTTACCTTAGTATTAGAATCAATGATCTTTTTGTATGCACGTGCACGTTTCTGTGACAAATAAACCAATTTTTCTTTCTTCATAACTGAAGTAAAGGACAACTCTGTATTTTTTACGGATAAACCACCATCTGGCATCCGCAACCCAATTACTGAGGATTATCTACCGATATTCAAAAGGCGTTCGAACGTCTCCAGATTGTTAAAGCTATTCTTAAGGAAAGGCACAGGAGGGTCAATAGTTGAGGAAATGACAACTTATCAAGAACGTGCAATTGTGCCCTATGTTAGCCATTTAGCCACGAGACCACAGAATCGATTGGTTAGATTTCTATCAGTCAGATCAGGGGATCCGACCGGAATAACTCATGAGTAATGGCTGATTTTTCAATCGACAGATAATTTTGGAACGAAGTTCCTTATCGCGCGTTGCGAAAAGAGGCTAGACGGAAAAAATTAAGACCAAAAGTTGGAACGACACTTTTTGCTATAGTTGTACACCATGCGGCGCGGCGGCGTGCGCGTGTTTCTCTCTCTCTCTCTCTTATAGAAAGCAAGCCAGTTATACTTCGTTCCATCCGGGTGTCCCTTGACACCTCTCAAGTTTTTGGAACGAAGTTCCTTATCGCGCGTTGCGAAAAGGGGCCAGACGGAAAAAATTAAGACCAAAAGTTGGAACGACACTTTTTGCTATAGTGGTAAGCCGTGCGGCGTGCGCGTGTTTCTCTGTCTGTCTCTCTCTCTCTCTTTGAACTTCGTTCCATCCGGGTGTCCCTTGACACCTCTCAAGTTTTTTTTATTCGTAGAATAAAATTCACGTCTGACAGATTTTGAATGGAAGAACTGTCAGAAATTCAAAACTATTCCTCGGATAAAATTATCTGGCGTTGGAAAAATCAGCCCTTAATATGACTTTTATTAGAGCTGATTTCACCAAAGTCAGATCTTTTATCCGTGGATTAAAATTGACGTCTGACAGTTATAGTATGGGAAAACTGTCGAAATTCAACATTTATTATCAGGATAAGACTTATTCTAAGTATAAAAGTTTGGTGAAATTCGCCCTTACAAAAGTAAATGCGGCAAATAAATTGAATGTATACACATCCGATTGTGACCAACCAAAAGGCCAATTCTCGTTATTTAAAACATTTAGGGTCTTACTACAAAAACTTAAACACTTGTTGAACAAGTGTTTAATGTCAGTGTTATGTCAAAGTCCATATAATTATGTCGTGTTTAAAAGGTGTTTAGCCTAAACAACTGATAAACACTTGTTTGTAGTAGTCAGGTTAAAATCTGGTCGCAGTCTCATCTCGGCGACAAACAAATGTCAAAAACTTGTCTAAAATGTAGGGGAATTAGAGGTATTTTTGACAGATTGAGACTGAGATCAGACTGTGAACGTTCTTAAAAGTACGAGATTGCCCCTCTGATATCTGCAGCTAAAGTTGCAGCATACGATAAGTACCCTTATATACCAATTTCTTACTTTATCCATACTCGTCACTCCACACATCCATCTCAACATTCTCATGTCCACAGCTTGCAATCTTTTCTCATCCATCTTCTTTACTGCTTAGTATTCCTACGACATGGCTCGTAGATTTTCCTTTAACTTGAGGGGCATACAGCAGTGGTGGCCCCGTGGTAATGGCCGTGACTTACGAGTTGTATGTCTTGGGTTCGAACCCAGACAGGCGCTTTACTTTGTGTAAATTATTTCATCACCACTGCTCTCAAAACGGTGAAGGAAAATATCGTGAGAATTCCGACATGCCCTAGAACCAAAAATTTGAAAATATGTGATATCTTCCAACCCGCACTAGGCCCACGTGGTGGATTACAGCCCACTCCCTCCCCATTATAGGCTGATTATACTTGAGGGGCATCCGTGGGTCGCAAGTTATTCCTGTGACCTATCGTCCTTTCATCCATCCTGAGTTGATCTGGCGCGGTACGCGGTACAGTATACTTCGCCATCCCCTTGGATAAGCGACTCGAAGTACCGCAAGTCGGACTAGATAGTAAGCTCGATCCGGGGACAGATATGGGCACAAGACTGGAATAATCGTAAACACGTGTAACATAAATGTATAATTGCTTACACGCGCCAAAACGGATAATAAAAATATGTAAAATGACAACTCCCACATAACCGGATTACCCGGTTAGACCCAGATAACCTTGTCTCCGTACATACATTCATCCTAAAATTATATAAAAATCGGATTTAACCGGTGTTGCTTGGGTTCGGAACAGTAGTTATGGGGTTAAAACAAGAAATCTTTATCCAACTCTTTATTAGTGGTTGTAATGGCAATCAAATCAGGGGGCCTACTCCGAAGTGCAAAGTGCGAATGTTCGGATCGGACCGACACATGGCCGAACCGAATATTATTGAAAAATGCGAAAAAAGTTCGGATCGACTCAGTTGGGTCGGGACCATAGTCAATATACGAAAGAGTGTAGGAGTGAAGGATCGGAACCGACCGAACCAAATAGTAACTTTGTAGCAGGAAACAGCCGAACATTCGGCCGATACTACTTCGCAGTAGACCTCCTGGTTTGGTCTTAAATAGGTTTTATATTTTATTTATCTTTTTGATAGATTATTTTATATTTTGTGAATGTGAGAACATTGTAGACTGTAGATTTATAGACCATTTTTTATTTTATCAAGTACCTGCTAGGTACTTGTTGACAGACCTACACTGTCCTCCCATATCTACCTATTAATACCATAATTTAAAAACATTGTAACAGCGAATTATTGTTGAGTAACCGTAGAGTTTCTTGCCGGCTCTTCTCCATAGGACGACCAATTGGAACCGTGCACCTGGCTTCTGATGTTTCATAAGTGCCCATGTAGGTTTATATAATCTAAGCTAACTAGCACGTTTTGTCCCACTACAGGGCAAAGGTATCCCTTTCCCTTTTCCAATCAATTCCAGGTTTATGTGAAATAAAATATGCGCAGTGACTGAGCGAACGAAAGTTGCGCTGCATGTCGCGGGTTCGATTGCCGCACGGAACAAATATTTGTATTGCCTACAGGTAGTTGTTCCGGGTCTGGCTGGTTGTGTATGTGAGTTTTAAATGCTTGTAAACGCACCCACGATACAGGAGTAATTCATAGCGTGGGGCAACGTTTTAAAAAAAAATAGTTTAAACAAAAACAAAAAATGTACATCACGGGATGTGTCCACCAGCCGTTTGGAGATTTCATGGATAGAAGCCATGAGCACTCGCACCCCACGGCCCGAGGGTTTCAACCCCAAACGGCTCAAAAATATAATTACCGATAAGGTTATTATACTTTCGCTGACTGAGATTTTCCGCAGCCGCAGCAGCAGCAACGCCGAGCCAGGAAGATGGGATGGCGCAAGACTATCGACACACGTTGTATCTCACACTAAAGGCCTATCCACCTTCCATGGAAATAAAGACATGCTGTCCAGTCTCTTGCCATCGTCCCGTGCCAAGCCATTGGGTTCTAATACAGCTGGAACGCCGATAATGACAAGAGCTCATAACTATGCAATGTAAGTTTACAACACAAAACCACAACATTTGTGAATCCGTGGTTACAAGCGAATGAATTTGGCAATCAATGCATTGGGTTCTGGCAGCTAAACAACCATCTGGCAACGGATGTCGATCATTGCCATAACATGTGAACAATGTATGGGAGAATGCACGCAGCGTTAGAGCCTACAGCTTCCATGCATACGAACACTATACACGGTGAAGTAGTACATTCATTTGAATGACGTAAAACCATTAGTAAATTATTGCAATGTAATTCATATATTTTAGTAATGTGTCTATATCATCATCTGCCTTTTCCCCCTATATTGGGGTACAGTCACGAGCACCAATATGTAAACACTTGGCAACTTTCGATTGCGATTTTTTCGTGAAATAACGAATGCAACGTTGAAATACAACACATTACATAAACCTATGGGTTCGAAAATGCTATGTTCGTAACAACATAAAATTTCATTAAAAAATAAAGGAGTATATCGCTTTTGAATAAAGCCGAGTGTATACATACTTTTGCTCGTGGCTGTACATACTTGCTTACATATTTTGACATTACAAACAGACACTTCAATTTTATTTATTTGTAGTCTATACAGGTGACAGGGAAACTCGACGTATTCCTTGAAAGGCGTTGTATACATCCCTCTCCTTGAATTTTGTAAGATCATGGCGATTACATAATCATTGTAAAAACAACAAAATGTTTCAAACACCTTGGTTTTCACCAAACCTCACCGCTGTTACTACATTGTGTTATCAACATCAGCCTGTCTATTTTCTGCGTCACCTTTTCCTAAGTAACATAGTCAGGGAAACGCGGGGCTGGCTTCCAGTCTAACCGGATGCAGCTGAATACCAGTATTTTACATGGAGTGACTGCCTATCTGACCTCTATAATCCAGTCAAAGTCAAATCATTTATTTCAAATAGGCACATAAAAAGCATTTTTCAATGTCAAAGTTACTAGGATACCCCTTGGTAAGACTGGTTGTTAGACTTTCGGCACTCTGACGACCCATAACGACTGTCAAACATCCAAGAATGACAGCCGGAACCAACTGTTGCCACAAATAAGTGCAAAAAAAAACAAGAACACATAAATTATCACATCCAATCATAGACCGTTACAAAATCATTATCCCCAAAGAAAAATAAAAGCGTAAAAGACAATCACAATGACAGACAACCTTCACTTTTTACTACACTTGAGTAATTTTTAATATCTAGGGAACTTAATTCGAAAGACTCCTTTCTGTGTCTTAATCAGGAAAGTAACAACGAAGCGATCTGCCAGTCTCTTTGTGAGTCTTTGGGATGTGGTCATGGAGATAGCGGGGAGCGATGTGAGAGTGTGCAGAGAGCGAAAGCACTAGGAAGTGGGGAAGGGTGAGCGTTTTAATAATAATAAGGCAGTACTCCTCGATACGGCTCGCATTGTAAGGAGGTTCCTGTCTCTGGAGCCCTATTCACCGATAGCTTGGATCCTGCTCCCGACATCAGTGGATCACTACTTTTTTTATATTTTAATTTTTTTTTTACTAAATATTTATATTTTAAAAAATGTTTAAAAATCTAATAAAATAAGATAATTAAGTAAATAAATGACATAATAATAATAATAAATTCATTTCAGACCAGGTCCATAAACAACACACATTACAATACATACATGAAAACACATACCTACACAAAAAATACACCAAAACAACTTATTTTAAATATTGGAATGATGCACGATGAGTGGTCATCGATTGCCACATTATTGGACTATCTATCCTGTCGGCTACTATAGCCACCAAGCTGTTGGAGCTGTCGCGCACTCGCCGCATCAGGGATACTATCCGCGTCCGCATCTGTGCGTAAAAATCTGGCACGCCATTCTCCGCGAACATCCCCGATGCACTGCAAAGGCGCGGCAGCCCCAACATAACTCTGAAGGCGTTATTGTATTGGACTCGCAGAGCATTGTACGAGCTTTTTGTCTAGCTGACTCATAGGGCACACGTGTACCTAGATTGGCAATACGCTCTAAAGAGTGTAACCGACCAACTATTCTTATCGTGTATGTAGTCGTTGATGGAATAGTAAGCCTTTGAACAAAGGTTGGATTTTACTTGAGCCTTAAACGCATTTAAAAGGCAAGTCTAGCAAAGAAGAGGGTATCTTGTTATAAAAGGTTATACCAAGCCCAACAAATGAGTTATGGACCTTAAGTGAATCCGGTGAAAGGGGGCACGTAGTTTGTCCTTATTTCTAGTGTTAACACTGTGAATATCACTGTTTCTAGTGTACAAGTTACTTACAGCGATGCCAAGATTGTAGTTCTTAATAGTCAAGAATTGTGCAATTTCGGTTGCCCGTGAGCGCGCGCACCTTTACATCGTTTTCCACCTGCCATCGTCACCGAGAAACGAGATTCTTCGAACCGAGCGTGAGGTCCCGATGACGACGGTCAGTATCTGTCGCTGAAAACCACCGCTGGGGCTCTGTTTCGCATAGGGTCTTAACATTATGCTGAGCGATGGCCGTTTAACGTGAATGTGACGCATATCGTCCCCAACTTGATATTTTTTATGTTTGTGTCTTTTTCTGTCATTTTTTGTCTTTCCCTGTGTCAAATTTGCCGCAAATATTTCCTTTTTTCGTTACCAATACGCAACCCTCAAATTGAAAGAATTTTCACAATAATCACAATCTTTCAATAATTTCACCAAAACTTCAACTACCCGCTTTCTACATTACAAAATCCTTACTGTCAGCACAAATATATTCTGGAACAACCAGAGCCGAGCGTTTGATGTATAGCTTCCTCATTTTTTAATTAAACCACATTTATATGGGTTGGATTTCTGTTTTAGAAAGGGTATTATTTTTATTAAATTATGGCTGGATTTATTTTCGGGGCACTTTGTAGAGTTGAGCGAAGTTTTCCATCGCCCACGCAGATGTATTGATGGTCGTCATCGTAGTGATTCAGTTTTGATTTCGGTAATTGAGAGGGGATTATTAAGATTATTAATTATTAATTGTCAATGTCTTTGTTTACAGGGGTTAGAGACCTGTGATAACTTACGTGTTGTAAGGTCGAATGTTCAGCAAATAGAGGCGATAAACCAGCCGTAGAAATCTCACTGAAGTGGGCTGACCTGGCATCAGAAGGTCCCGTAATTAAAATTTTTCAAAATCTAGTCACAATCTCATCTTGGCGACAATCAATGTCAATAACCTTTCAAAAATATAGGGAAATTAGAGGTATTTTTGACAGATTGAGACCGAGAGCAGGCTGTTAATGTTCTTAAAATTACGAGAATTGTCCCTTTGACTGTGAACGTTCTTAAAATGACAGCTCACTTTAAGCCTCTCTCACCTATGTTTGGCAAGTTTGAATACCGGCAGGCTACTAAGAATCAACTGGATTAACCAGAAACTTGTGTGTTAAAAAATATTTTATTTATCCAGAAATATATAAGACATAAACCAGGGCGCTTAGTAGTCGCCAATGCCTAGCTGAACTAAAGGCTTATTAGAGTAGAAAACATTAAACGGTTAGGCTCCAACAAAAGCCACGATATTTTTGATAAACGACCCGTCTTCAAAACGGCGGTTGAAGAGTATTTAATCATCGTTACACTAACGCACAACAATGTTAATAAATTCAAATTCCGTTACAATAAACAATTTATTAGCATATTAATAGAAAGTACAATAAAACTGTAACACGCTGTAAATATTTTTACCTTCAACGCCTTTTTAAATCATGAACAATACAGCACGGTGTTTCAATACACAGCACAAATTCAATAGGTACATTGACTTTGCTACAACGCTGTTCGACATAGCAGGGTATTTATTCTATTATTGTGTAAATGATTATCATAATGCTTTAAATAATCTCCTTTCTTATAGCTAATAGAAGGCGTGATTCTTTGTTAAATTTCACAATAAACTCATGATTTATTGACGGACTTTGTTAATCGAAGTGTATTGAATTTTTTTTGGGATAATAGATTAATAAACTGGTGTTGTTGCTTTTATTTTCTATGGAAATTTGATAGACTGAATTATCATAGCTTCTGAGAGTAGCTACACTTAGATGCAACATAATCAGGCTATAATAATCCTTCTCCTGGGACACAGGCCTAGACTGTAATCCACCACGCGGGCCCTGTGCAGGTCTTAAAATAATACGGAAAAATGTTTCACAATCAATTCACTGGGGACCAACCCTCTAAGTCCGTCAACGAAGATATGGGCCCGTAACTTCGGAGTAAACCCTACACCCGAATTATTACGTTTTTTGGAGAGACAAAAACAAATCGAGAGTAGAGACAACTGTCAAATCGTGGTGTCATTCTTTCTTAGGTCCGGCTTCGTCTGTAGAACGTGAAATGGAGATGAAAACGTCCGTAACTTTGGCCGAAACTGCGTTTTTAGTGCTTAGGGAGAAGATCTCCTGGCTCAATTTAATTCCCTCCCAAATACTAACATACAAGCTAAGTTTTACACTTTTGATCATCATCAAAGTACGAAAGCTATACAGGACGAATTATTACGGATATTGCTCTGTGATATAAACTAGGAAAACATTGCGCGAACGTGTCGTAAAAGATGAGGTAATACATATTGTGGATTAAGTATATTAGATTGCGCTTCCGAAGGTAAGCACGGCAGAGGACTCTGGAGAAACTTGGTTGTAAAACAAAACAGCCAAGTCTGACTCGCACACGAACGGTTCCATACCACTGTACAATATTTAACACTCCATTTTTTTTAAGCTTTCGCAGAGCATTTTTGGCCCAGTGGTAAAGGCCGCGACTTACGAGTTGTAGGTCGTAGGTTCGAACCCAGACAGGCGCTTTACTTTGTGTAAATTATTTCATCATCATGCACTGCTCTCAAAAATTCTAAAACTAACCCACACTAGGCCCGCGTGGTAGATTACAGCCCACTCCCTCTTGAATAGAGGAGCCCTGTACGTAATACACAGTCACAGTCTAAAATGCTGGGAAGCAGTGGGAACATTTTAGACTGACTATCTGTATTACGTATTATTTTTATGTTAAAAAAAATAACATGAAACCAGTGAAGTATTTTTTATGCTTGTGGAATTCCAAAAAAGGAAAATTAAAACAAAACAGTAATAATTTTATCAAGTTTACACGCCTCAAAAAATCGACCACCAAACTCGACCATTGTTTACAAAATAATCTATTTACACTGAAAATAAACGGCTCATGAAAATAATATAATGACTGAAAAGAACGAAAATACGTCAGAAAAACGTCTGAAATAGGAAATGAGAGTGAAATTGAGACTCGGTCGGATCAGACGAACAGTTCCGTTTCAAACGGATATGTAGACAGCTGAGGCGACCTTAGTGTTTTTTTGAATAGGCCGAGATTTTATTCAAACGATTCCAACACTTATCACGTTAACACTGAACTCAAATTTCAATGGAGAATGTATAAAATATTAAGGGAAAATCTTTTGGGAATGGGTGAATATTCTACCATAAAATTCAGGCTTAAATATTTCTGGCATGTTCAAATGCGGCGATTTGTAATCCAGCGTTTTGCTGGCATGAGCAGGTATGGCTACGTGCATCCGATTTAAATCAGCGGGGTCATTACGTAACACACTATCCAATGATAGTGTGGGTGTGTCAAAATTAAACCCATTGCTACTGCAATCAGTACCAATGGGTTTAATTTTGAAAGTTCTACAACATTTATTGCGCTATTTACGTTGTTGAGCAGACAAATTTTTCGAACATATGAAGTAATGGATTAGCAATATCCTTCAAAATTATTCAGATTTTGATTAGTAATGGGTAACGCAATTAGGGTGCAGTTTCAGCCTAAAATATCATGTTGCTAGCTACGCTTACCGCGGTCGGTCCATAGATGGGTGACCATTTTTACATACCGAGACCCCTTCGTGCCTCGAAAAGTACGTTAAGCCGTTGGTCCCGGCTGTCAATATTCTTTGATCTTTGACAGTCGTAACGGGTTGCTAGATGCCCCAAAGTCTAACAACCAGTCTTACCAAGGGGTATTGTATTACCCAGTAACTGGGTTGCGGAGGTCAGTTAGGCAGTCGCTCAATGTAAAATACTAGTATTCAGCTGCATCTGCTTAGATTGGAAGCCGACCCCAACATAGTTGGGAAAAGGCCAGGCAGATGATGATAAATAAATAATCATTTTCTATGTATATTGATACCTGAAAACTATTCAGAGTGTCTTTGAGTACGGATTTCAGTTTTGTTTTACTGGAGTACAGATTAGTGCAGTCGTGAGGCACACTTTCCTGCTAATTTCTTATATCGGACTTTATACTTTCTATTTTGATTTTTATTAGTTGCTATCTGATGTATGTATCTGGTGTATTGTGTGTCTTTTTGTCTGTGCTAAATAAATGTATTTTCTTTCTCTCTTTCTTTCATTAAAATCGGGTTTTCCCAAATCATTTCAGAAACAACCAAAGCCTACAATTTACGAGCACGTAGCGAGGATGTAAACTGGTAGTTAGAGACATGCTGTCACCCTGAGTTTGTTTCGCCATTTCTTCTCAGAGCTAATCAGATAGGAAATGTCGACTCCATCTAGCTTTTTTTATATCACGTGTAAAAGTGATTCCGGCATCCTTTTTACAGGATAAACAATTTCTTTTTGTTACACTATCTTATACATTATATTTATTCTGTAAATTCGTTATAACAAACACAGTAAAAACATATTTTCAAAAGCAGATGACGTCTTCAGGCGTGGATTTAAATTTTCGCTGAAGGGGATATAAATTATTTTATAATCATGATTTTTTAAGCCGAGAAAGCCTTTTCAAAAAAAAACCTTCGACACCTATTTTCCGTAAACTCAAGAATGGTCGGATTTTTGAGGATGACTCGTTCTCCCCCATAGAGATCTACGTTTTAGAATAGGCACCTAGCTTCAACTTACCGACTATTTGACAATTCAAAAGAGCCTGTAAATGGTTTAAGTGAAATAAATGCTTTGACTCATTAACTAGTTTTTTTGGTGAATCTCAAATTCAACGCTACAATAAAATTCGCGCGTCATGCATCTTTTTTGTTTTTCGTTTATATTTTATCTTGTTTTTTTTTGTATACTTCTCTTTTAAGTTTGTTACACATAAGATAATGATAACATAAAATTATACACAAATGCTTTCCATATGTTAAATTTCTTTTTTTGATCTTACGGAAGGGACTGGACCCCACGACACAGGGAATCCTAGTGTAGGGGCCAGAGATAAATTGTTTTTTTTTTCTCTTGTTATGCTGAATTACATGTAATATGTGTAATACTTCTAAACCTGTAAGACCACCAAAACCAGATGTCTCGAATGCCCCGACCCATTCAAAATATACAGGACTATGCTAGAGACGGTCCCATTAAACATTCCACAATCTCAAGTACTATTTTGTATTCATAATTAGGTTCCCTCACAAGTGGATCCGACCTGGCAACGCACCTAAATTATCTAAGCCTACCCAAGGACCTTTTTAAAAGGATTTTGAACATGTTTTCTTGTTTTCGGGACTATTTTAACCTCGGAAAGTTTTGGTAGGATGGTGAAAATATAGGGTTGAATAGGTTTTTGAAGATGGTGGAGTGTTAATAAGAAGGTGCAGTATACATGCCAGGCATCAAAGCAACCCGCGATGTATCGCATCGAGGTATCCTTCGGCATGTGCGTGCGTGTCTGATGGTTGGATGATATTCAGAAGAAAACAATGATAAAAGTAATTTTCTTGTCTTAATTTTTGGTTGAATGCCCCGATTGACCCCCCAATTGAAACGACTGCGCGATAGCAAAGACAGGGTTATGTTTTTACTAAATCTTTGTCACATCGTGGGAACCAAGGGCTGTCTGTAACCCACAGAACACTCTAATTTCCCCCCGAACATACTTTAAATCCAGACCCAGAACATCCGCATAAATCACAATATTTGTAGGCTTTGTTAAGATTAAATAATTACCTGAATTATGTACAATGTGGAATTATACAGGATTACACATAATTCTATTAAGGTTGAAACGTTTTTCGGTCAACCCTTAGACCCGCAGTAATCCCGTTCAAAAACAAATGTATTTGGCTTGTTTTCGAAGTTTCTGGGACATAAGCTTGTATGGATTTCGTTTTGATTGTTACAGAGAAAATGTGGGTAAATTGTGTCGCTCTGATTTATTTTGGTGGACAAGAATACGGTTATGAACGAACTGATGGAAGTGGCAACACGGGAAGGAAAGGAGAAAACAATTGAGGATGATCGGAAGGCTAAAGAAAAGACGTTGCTCGCAAAGAATATAAAATTAAATTTATTGTGCTGGATAATCAATGTAACCTATACTGTATTCAAACTATTGATTTATCTAAGAATCTGAAATCTATGTCATAATCAGCCTATAATGTTCCCACTGCTGGGACACAAGCGTCCTCTCGGTGAGAGGGAGTGGGACGTAATCCACTACGTGGGCCCAGTGCGGGTTGGTAGATGTCACATGTCTTCGAATTTTTGGTTCTAGGACACGCCGGTTTCCTCAAGATGTTTTCCTTCACCGTTTTGAGAGCAGTGGTGATGAAATAATTTACACAAAGTAAAGTGCCTGCCAGGGTTTGACGTATGTATAGTGGATGGATGGATAATGTGTTACGCAACTAGGGTGCAGGAGTTACAGGGTGTACAGTCACGAGCATAAGTATGTGTACACTTGGCTTTATTCAAAAGCGATTTACTCCTTTATTTTTAATTAACGTTATTTCACGTAAAAATCGCTATTGAAAGTTTCCAAGTGTTGACATATTAGTGCTCGTGACTGTACATAGTTCTCAAGTCATCAAGAATATTCCTTTAATCATTTGTTCCCGTAACCCGTTACATTATTTTCAAAAGTTTTCACTCATAGTATAATATTGGTGAAAGCATTTATTTTATTAAACTCTTGAGCTTAGCCTTTGCTGTGCCACGAGTGGTTCAACAAGGTATTGAACGAGCACTCGATCGCACCAGTCACGACCGCTTTAACCATTGTACTCTTGTCGCTTTAAACATTATTTTGTTCAGTTCAAAATATCAGCTTCAAACGTGGAAGGACGATATTGATTCGTAGGATGAATATTCGAGTTTTTCACCATGCTTGAGCAGCACAGAATTGATTTAACGGTCTTTTGTTGTGGATACTGGTGCTATGACTCTTGTAGGTCTTCTCTTCTCTTTGATTTGTAATGGTCCTAAACTCTTGCTTCTTGCTAATTTAGGTTACCTAGTATATTTTTTCTGAGGGGAAACGGCGCTGTTAGCTGAGATACAGGCTCACGCCTAGTTCAGCTGCGGATGCTCATTCTCTTATTTATAATTAAACTGTAAGCCTAATATTTGTAAGAATGTACTGTACCTAGCTACTGTTTTCGAGTAAATAAATATTATTATTATTATTAACTGTTCCAGTCTAACCGGATGCAGCCGAATACCAGTATTTTACAAGGAGCGACTGCATATCTGACCTTCACAACCCAGTTACTGGGTAATACAATACTCCTTAGTAAGAGTGGCTGTCAGAATTTCAGGTTTCTGACAATACGTAACATCTTTCAAAGGTCTGCGAGAGACAGCCGGGACCAACGGCTTATCGTGCTTTCCCAGACACGGAGAGGTCTTGATACGTAATGGATGGTCACCCTTCCACGAATGGACTAAGGCAAACGTAGTTTAAGTATCAATAGACCCAAATGATGATAACGTTAGAAATGTAGAATGTCAGAATTTCGGACTTCTGACGAGTCGTTACGACTGTCAAAGATCCACGAATGACAGCTGGGACCAACGCACAGAACACTAATACCCTATGGACCAACGGCTTAACGTACTTTCCGAGTCATGGACATTTCCATGGATAACAAAATGAATCTCTTAGTATGTAAAGTTGGTGAACCATCCACGGCAAGCGTTACTTTACCTGATCGATCGTCCCGTGTGCCTGTTATTATATAGCCACAAAGCCACCAAAAAAAATCACAACGACGGGAAGAATAAGTCTTCTTTCGGCTTTGTCAAGCGGTTTTCACCCGTTATTTATCAGCAAAAGCCTATGTCAAATACGAATATGCCTATCATTAATCCGTTTGCATAGCGAAGTGATTATGACAACATAATATCTTCACTACCTATATCACAGGACAAAGATGGCGACTACGGATTCGACAAAACTATCAACACAATCCATTGGTGTGATTCTTGTAGCTTAACAAACGGTTTGATCGTACAAACGAGGAAATGAATTCGAAAAATCAAAATATTTCATTTCAAAATATAAACCTACATGGGCACTTGTGAAACCTCAGAAGTTGCCCGGTTCCAATATGTAGAAGAGCCGGCAAGAAACTCCACGGGTACTCTTTTAAAAATAATTGGCTTTTATAATATTTTCAAATTACAGCGTTAACAGGTACCTATGGGAGGACAGTGTAGGCCTGTCAACAAGTACCAGAGCGGCAATTCTCGTAATTTTAAGAACATTTACAGTCTGATCTGTCTCAATCTGTCAAAAATAGCTGTAATTTCCCTACATTTTTGACAAGTTTTAGACATTGATTGTCGCCGAGACGAAGATTTTGAACGTTTTTGATTACGGGGATGGGCCTTCAGGTAGGTACTTAACAAAATAGAAAATGATCAACAAATCTAAATAAAGTTTAGTATGTATTTATTTTACAGTTTTTGGAAAACTTACAGCTAAAAAGTTTTGCACGATTGAGAGTAACAAAAATATAAGGCCAATTACCAAGTTTTCACAGATAGAAGAGAGAATATAAACAAAAAATATTTGAGAAGGTGACAGCGTTTTGAGTAAATAAATTTTTACAAGTAAATCAATTAGGTTATGTGATCAAAACAGAAATCACAAACAGTATTTTTAGGGTTCCGTAGCCAAATGGCAAAAAACGGAACCCTTATGGATTCGTTATATCTGTCTGTCTGTCCGTCCGTATGTCACAGCCACTTTTTTCCGAAACTATAGTGTTGAAACTTGGTAAGTAGATGTATTCTGTGAACCGCATTAAGATTTTCACACAAAAATAGAAAAAAAAAACAATAAATTTTGGGGGTTCCCCATACTTAGAACTGAAACTCAATTTTTTTTTCATCCAACCCATACCTATGGATAGGTCTTCAAAAATGATATTGAGGTTTCTAATATTTTTTTTTTCTAAACTGAATAGTTTACGCGAGAGACACTTCCAAAGTGGTAAAATGTCCCCCCCCCCCTGTAACTTCTAAAATAAGAGAATGATAAAACAAAAAATATGATGTACATTATGACGAGTTATTTTTTCGTTAAATGAACACTTATATACTATCGCATCCAGTAAAAACATCATAATCACCGGAGACATTAATATCAATCTCATATCTCATGAAGAAGAATACTCTTATGAGCGCACAAATAGACTAAATTATTTGAACATGTTGGCTATGCACGGTCTACTCCCAGGGCATTCGCTGCCTACTAGGGGAAATAATTGCCTTGACCATTTCATTATTAAACTTAGCCCTACAAATAAAACTGCTACCATTGCTATTCTTAACTCAACTATCACGGATCACTTCATGATATTCCTAAAAATTTCTAATCTATCAAATAATTATGAAAGGATAAAAACTAGAACAACAATTAACCTAGACAAAGCGCTCGAATGTCTACAGGAAAGTAGGCTGGGAGACCTGCTCAATATAAATGACCCTAACTTGCTTACTGACCGCTTAGTGGCTATTCTACAAACATGTCTTGCTGCCAACACTCTAATCAAATCAAATCAAATCAAAAGTCATTTATTCAAATTAGGCTGAGAGTCAGCACTTTTCGAACGTCAAAATTACAAAAGACAGTCCCCCAAAAACGCCCGCCCTTCACCACTTCCTAGTGCTATCGCTGGGAAGAAGAAGTGGCGGAACAAACTTCCCAGCAGCACAGCTGTCTGTTCAGTTAGAATATAGTGCATGTATACAATACTAGGAACCTATGTTCAGTCATTAACATTACAAGAAACTTAAATTATTTGCCATAAAATATGTCAGCTAGCCACGCCAATATACCAACAAATATAATAAAAACTATACGTACTCAAGCTGAAAAATAATTAATTCAAATGGAAATAAAAACTTACTACCTAAATAAAAGCCTCCAGGCATAAAGGGCGTGACAGCTTACACATTTATGCATAGCTGGGTACTGGTCACATAGCTGTCACTTGAGTCACAGATGAAAAACTAGGACCATTGAAGTAAAATAAATAAATAAGTTAATACTAATAACAATAACCTGTCAGTAAGCTGATTCTGGAGAAAGAACATGAACATTGTCTTGAGTTAATTAGGGCGACCAACTATTCTTATCGTGTAAGTAGTCGTTGATAGAATAGTAAGCCTTTGAGCAAAGGTTAGATTTTACTTGAGCTTTAAACGCATTGAAAGGCAAGTCTAGCAAAGAAGAGGGTATCTTGTTATAAAAGGTTATACCAAGCCCAACAAATGAGTTATGAACCTTATGAAGCCGGTGAAAGGGGGCACGTAGTTTGTCCTTATTTCTAGTGTTAACACTGTGAATATCACTGTTTTTAGTGTACAAGTGCAAATTTTGCCTAATATATAAAATGTTGGCGAAGATGAATTGTGATGCAACCGTGAGAATACCAATATCTTTAAAAAAATCTCTTAGAGAAACTCTGGCACCTAGCTGGTAAATTGCTCGAACAGCTCGTTTTTGAAGGACAAATATATTTTGTATATCAGCGGCTTTGCCCCACAGCAGAATACCGTAGGACATAACACTGTGAAAATAACTAAAATAGACTAAACGAGCTGTATCAACGTCAGTGTATTGTCTTACTTTCCTGACGGCGTAGGCAGCCGAACTGAGCCTTCCTGCTAGACTTGATATATGAGGTCCCCACTGAAGTTTGGCATCTACTGTTAGTCCTAGAAAAATTGCCGAGCCTACTGTTTCAAGCACCTCTTTATTTAAGACGATGTTGGGTCCTAGATTTCTGACATTCGGTAAGGCAAACTTTACACATTTCGTTTTCTTGGCATTGAGAACTAGGTTATTTGACGTAAACCAATCTGTAACTATTGAGAGTGCACTGTTTACGTCGTCAAAATCTTGTCTATTCCTGTCTACTTTAAAAATAAGAGAGGTATCATCTGCAAACAGTACAACGTCACAGATGCCCTTCAAATGGAATGGTAAATCATTGATATATACTAAGAACAAAAATGGACCCAGTATTGAGCCTTGCGGAACACCTAACTGAACTGGTAGCCCGGAAGATTTCGCGCCATTAACATCTACACATTGGACCCTATTATGTAAATAAGAAATTATTACGTTGAGAGCCACGTTTCGGACACCGTAATGACGTAACTTACGCAAAAGCGTGTCATGGTGCACGCAATCAAAGGCTTTGGAGAGATCACAGAAAACTCCAATAGCATTTTGTGATTTCTCCCATGCGTCAAATATGTGTCTCAGCAGAGCAACACCCGCGTCTGTAGTTGAACGACCCTTTGTAAAGCCATATTGCTCATTATGGAGGAGGCTGTTTAAATTAAAATGTCTAACATCAATAATTCCTCAGAAATGCAGATTAATCAAACCATGGATGACCATTGGTTTACTCCGTTGCATCCGCAACCGAAACAACATGCAGAAAAAACCTAAACTAGACCCGTTCAACGATATATTAAAAATTACCTATAGAAGGTACCGAAATTACTGTAACAGTATTATCAACAAACAGAAGCGCAAATATGATCGAGAGCAAATAACTAAGGTACAGGGAAATCCAAAAAAACTTTGGGACAAAATAAACAGCATTACTCAACGTAAACCAATCAAAACGCCTAACGTTGACCTTTTAAATCATAAGGCCACCCCTCAGGACGCTGCTGATACAGTGAATAGGTACTTCTCCAATATAGGCAAGATTCTTGCTAATGAAATTCTTCTAAACCCCTCGGGAGCTGTAAATGCTAGCTCTGATACACAGCAAAATCTGCCAACCTCCTCGTTTGTACTATTAGACACAGACCACAGCGAGGTCCATGGCGTACTAATGAGTTTGAAGTCTGACAGCGCCCCTGGCTGGGACGGAATACCAGTCAGTTTCTTGAAGGCTGCACACAAACTCATCGTCCCATTTATAACCCACCTAGCAAATATTTGCTTTGAGCAATCGACTTTCCCGATGGCTCTAAAACTTGCGCTAATAACTCCCGTGCACAAGAGTGGCGACAGGAGAGATCCGTCGAACTACAGGCCTATATCAGTATTACCATCCTTGTCGAAAATTTTAGAAAGGCTAATCAATTCACGATTGCTAAGTTACTTCAATAAGACCAATCAATTATCACCTTCACAATTTGGCTTTCGGCAAGGAAGGTCTACTGAAGACGCGGTGCTGGCACTTACCTCCACTGTTACCAATAAGGTGGACAGTGGAGACAAGTGTCTTGTTGTCTTCCTGGACCTGAAAAAGGCATTCGACACAGTCTCTGTCCCCCTTCTTCTGGACCGGCTAGAAGCAAGCGGTATAAGAGGTCCACCTCTGGCCCTCCTCGCGGATTATTTAAGCGGTCGCAAACAAAAAGTTAAAATCGGTAAGGTCGTTAGTTCGGAGGAAATAGTTACCTACGGAGTTGGCCAAGGAACGGTTGTCAGCCCGACATTATTCCTTCTTTACATAAACAGCCTTTGTAATTTAAAAATACAAGAAGGTCAAACTTTCTCATATGCGGATGACACCGCCATAGTGTTTAGCGGCACAACTTGGAACAATGTCTGTAAATCCACTGAAGACGGTCTGAAAAAGGTTGCTACTTGGCTCGACCTTAATCTTCTAACCCTAAACACTTCCAAAACTAACTTCATCTGCTTCTCCAAGTACGATACCTCCCAACCACCAGCAGATTTCAATATTAAAATTCACAAATGCCACTACCCTGCTCACTCAAAATGCTCATGCGAAAAAATTGAAAAGTTAAATTTACAAAATATCTGGGCGTAATGATTGATCAGCGCCTGACCTGGCATTTTCACACAGAATTGTTAATGAAGAGAGTTAGAAAACTCATCTGGACCTTTGAAACACTAAGATACGTCACTTCCAAACGCCTTCTGCTTCAAATTACACATCGCTAGCACAGTCGGTTCTTTCTTATTGTCTCCCGGTCTGGGGAGGAGCAACAAAAACCAAATTCCTAGAGCTTGAGAGAGCTCAGAGGTCGCTACTTAAAGTCATGCTCTTCAAACCCTTTAGATACCCGACGGAAAGCCTTTATAAAATATCTGATCTCCTGACAGTCAGAAAGATGTACGTACTCCAAATCATTCTAAAACACCACAAATCCCTCGTTTTTGACCCCTCGAAGCTGAAATGCAGAAGAAGGAATAATGTTGCCCCAGCAATCGCGATTAAATCAACATTTGCCAAAAGACAGTACGCAAGTCAATCATCTCGCTTATATAATCTGCTTAACAAAGAGCTGGATATTTATCCCCGTACACATCGCGAGTGTAAAATTATTATGACGAAATGGTTAAAATCGAAATCGTACGATGAAGTTGAATGTTTAATACAAACATTAAACACCGGTTAGTGGAAGAATTCGTCATGCAACATCTTCCGATCCCAAGACATGTCGTAGGGCTAACTGAAAAAAAAAAAAAAAAAACTCCAAAAAACTGCAAAATCCAAACTAAAACGTCAATCTCTTATCCCAATCGCACCCCATAGTACAATCACTTTTAAAATACATCAACACCTACCGCACCAACCCTCTCTCCTCACTCATACACGCATACCCACACTTACTTCATAGCCTCTTACTCACACAAATAACACACACACACCCCTGTTTGTACAGACACCCTTACGAGGACCTTGTTATTCCTAGAACGAACCGAGGACCCTCCAAAAAACTGGTTTAAATACCTCGTTGGCCTTTTAGAGTAAGATAGAAAGAGACAGGTGAGTAAATCTATAGTGATGAGCTTATTGGGATAATGCTATCTCAACATTTTTCTGTATGAATTTCGGCTATCATACCGAGGACCTGAAATACACTGCTAAATGTGACCAGCGATGCACATACGAGGACTTTAGTGTAAGCCAACCGAGGACCTCTGACGTATGCCCTGCGACGCCCTTCCGAGGACGTATTTTTACACAATATTTCTTATAGCTTGTACAAAGTGCGGACGTTGTGTTAGACTTTATATCACTAAACCGAGGACAGTTTTCCGCGTAGAACTTGTACAAACCGAGGACCTGGAAAATCTACCTACCTAAAACATTTTACGTGTAAGATAATAATTATATCAATGTTAGTAGAATGTTCCGATTTATTTCTTACACACTTTTTCTAAAACGAAGTACCAAGCGAGGACGAGTCGATGTCTTTACGTTTGTCGTTGATCCGGACCGCGAATAAGATGGGTATAATCACTGTGAAGGAAAGGTAAGTTTTTAATTTTATATGTATAAACAACTTTAAAATGAGTATATTATTATAGTATCAGATGCTGCAGTCAGTGTCGTCTCTACATGACGGTACTCCTCAGCACTTGATAGCATCGTCTTCAAAATTGGCATACGCGTTAGGTTTATGTAGTAAAACTAAAATAATTACCAGTTTGTGCTGATGCTGCAGCCAAGGTTGTTTCTTCATAAAGGAACTCCTCAAGTTTATCTAGTAACACCAAAATAATTACCAGTTTGTGCTGATGCTGCAGTCAGGGTCATTTCTTCATGAGAGAACTCCTCAACAGTTGATAGCAGCGTCTTCAAATTTAGCATACGCGTTAGATTTAAGTTGTAAAACTAAAATAATTACCAGTTTGTGCTGATGCTGCAGCCAGGGTCGTTTCTTTATGGGGGAACTCCTCAATAGTTGGTAGCATCTTCTTCAATATAGCTTACAAAAATAAAGTAAAACTAGAATTCAGGTTTTAAATGAGTAGATAAATCAGAATTCGGAAACTTCAGTTTCATGATAGGTATTCAATACAATATCAAGTTAGTATGCATTTCGTTTCTTTCACATAAGCCGGGTTAAAGAAAAGACAACTGAAGTCTAAATTCTAGATCTCAAAGATGCTGGTATTGATTATTCCAAAGAATGTTTGCTATTTTGTTTTATTAAACGTGATGTAACTAATAGTGTTGACTATACCAAAGATCGCTATTTCTTTAAGGTACATGTCACATATCAGCTCACCTGCCTTTTTTTCTTTTCTTGCGTTTTTCGCTATTTACTACGATGATCGACGATAAATACGATGATTAAAACTGATGATACAACAATAAATTAATCCATTTTATTATCAGTTTCCATGATCCCGCATTGTGTTATTTAGCGAAAAAAGCAATAACTTTTGAATTTAACAGGCCGTTGACATGAATGATTTATCTTTAATCATTTTATAGCTAGTAAGTTTTCAGGCTTCCCAAATTATTTTGATCTCACTTGATAATATTTCTTTGTTGTTTTCTAACTAAGCATTGTGTTAAGTAATGTTATGTTAAGTTTTTAGCCCAAATTATGTTGATCTCTTATAATTATGGTTTATATAAGTCGTTTTGTTTGACTCGTTTTCTAATAACTGTTATGTAAGTTTTGTAATCATGCTTCTCAAAGGTATTGTTGCAACTTGATGATTATTTCTATAAGTAGATCGTTGGTAAAAGTTTGTTAAATAATTTTACAAGTTTCAAGTTTTTATAAGTTTCATATAAAGTTCAAACTAGTACCATTACTAATCCGACAGACGTTGCAAACGCTTTTAATAACTATTTTATTAAACAGACATAAAATAACATGACGAAACCACCGGACACTACGAATTTGACAAGTAACCCTAACTAAATGTTAATGCATCCAGTATTACCGCAAGATATTATGAGAGCGATACAATCATTAAAAAATAAAAGTAGCACTGAATATGATGGTACATGAACAAAGGCTGTAAAATTCGTACCAGGCGACATCGCCTTGCATCTGTGTCTTAACTTATGTATCAGTACTGGAGTATTTCTGGATAGTTTAAAAACAATTATAATGAAGCCACTTTAGAATTTTTTTAAAGAAGATCTAGCAAATTATAGACCAATTGCTTTAATACCCATTTTTTCTAAGGTTATAGATAAAATGATTTATAACTCTGTTAATAATTTCCTATCCACATATAATGTTTTAAGTGCGGAACAAAAGGGTTTCAGAAAAAAATAAGGGTATAAATACAGCGGTTTACGATTTAATAAATGTCATATTGCAAAATGTGGATAAAAAAAGTACCAGTTTGCGCAATTTTCACGGTCATGACGAGGGCATTTGATTGTGTTAATCATGAAATTATTACAAAAAAGCTAGACATCATAGGCATCAGAGGAAATGTACTTAATCTCTTAAAATCATACCTTAACAATCGTAAGCAGCACACAGAAATATCTAGAATATGTCCAAAAAGTAAGCACGAAGAAAAATATTTATCTAAGGCAAGAATTATTAGGTATAGCCACAGACTTATATTGGCATGGCGCACCACAGGGCAGTGTCCTGGGCCCTTTACTATTTTTGCTATATATTAATGATTTACCTCGCCACATTGAACATCATATGGTCTTATTCGCTGACGATAGTAGTGCCTTAATTGAATGTATTTACAAAAAAATATACGAACATGACATAAATGAAACGTTAATAATCATTATACGCTGACTTGAACAAAAAATTTAGTGTAGATGCGTATGTACTTTTTAACCTAACGCTGTATGTGTGCAATTTAATAGTAACAGATAGCTGCGTACGTATTTAAGTCCATAAAATTATTAACATTCCCATCACTTTATACTATTGAGGTGGCTGTTTTTGTTTAATAAAGTGTCCGCAAATAGAAACCGGACAATCAGGAGACAATATAAAAATTTGCTAATTGTTAGTGGTTCCGATACCGCCCTATAAAGAAAAGTATTTAATGTATGTGTCCGATCATTTTTAGCTAAAACTGTTTGCGTGCCCTAGTTAAGGTAGTTAGTATAAGGATCATTTTAAACTTAACATCTGTAACTTGTACCTACTTTCTGTGCAAATAAAGATCTATTCTATTCATTTTAAAATAAACTTACTTCTATTTCTGTAAAGTTTATGTTGTTTTCTTTAGTACGTTCATATTCTTTATTTCTTTGTACTTTTTGTTTGCTTCAAATCTTGCTGCTGAGATTTCGCCTTGGAAGACATTTACTTTAGGTTCTTTATGAAGAGCACACGTATTCAGCTCCTGCCAATATAATATTTTATGGTGCAAATCATAATGTTGTATAATCTAAGCAGGCCTAGGTACTTAGCACATACTGCAGAAGAAGCCTGATTATTCCTCGTGCACCTAGTAGCTAACGATTTGTTTAAGGATTCAGTCTACCTTCGCTTTTCTCCTTCATAATTTTATTTAAATGATAGCACATAACTCGTCTTCTACACACAAGGAAAATTGTCGAAACGAGGACTAGAATACACACTGTTCGGAAAATCTAGCAAACCGAGGTCTTAAATACACATTGTGTGGAAAAGCTACCTAACCGAGGACTTTTGTGTTAAAGTTAACACATAGGTCCTCGGATAATACAACAAACGTGAAATGAGTGTAAAGAGCCTGTGTATGAGTCGAGAGTGGCACCATCTGGTGGATACACAATGTCTGTGTATGCATATGAATATTTTTGATCAAACCGAGGTTCAGACAACTTTTTCGTGATAAGTATATAGAAAGACTCAAAATCGCTTGCAGAATACGAATCTTTGGTCAAGTCAAACCGAGGACCCTCGAAAAGGTCCTCGCTTTGAAAAGGTCCTCGGTCGTGCCTTGTGTATTCATACGCACGTCCTCGGATGGTACTTAAAACAAACACACTCACACACACCCCTGCATACACACACACGAACATACACACAATCACTAGCGCACACATTTAAATTACCTAATTTTAATTTGTTTTGTTTAATTTAGACTCCTATAAAATGAAGGATTTGTCTTCTTATTTTTTACTAAGTACTTTCATTTTCATTTTCAATAACTTGAATACAACACTGTACTGTAGTTGAAGGGCGGAATGTCCTAACACAAGCATTTTATTTTGCTTAAAGGGTCATTCCTAAAAGTAAAAATGTAACTATTGTAAGTTATTGAAATAAACATTTTTATTTATTTTTTATTTTATTTTACATTAAATGTAAACTTGTAAACCACCATGTAAACTTCCACCGAAAATTGGTTTGAACGAGATCTAGTAAGTAGTTTTTTTTAATACGTCATAAATCGTAAACCGCCATTTACCTTTCATTCAATCAACTCAACGGAACCCTTCATGGGCGAGTCCGACTCGCACTTGGTCGCTTTTTTTAATTTTTAAATACTGGTATTGAAAACATCGATGACGTAAATTGTCAACATGATACTGAAATAGGGCAATGTTGAGCCTAATTTCATATCTGCAATCTTTGTCCATCCCTTTCTTTCTTTATGACCTAGTAAAAGACGGCAATACTTTCCGATTTGATCCTTCATACGGCCAATCGTCGCAAACACAAGCCCTATATCCTCAGACACTTTTTACGAATGTTTTTCGTCCTACATTCCTGGTTACGCAATGCTGCCATAAATTGTGCCAACTATGCTGGCAAGTTCAGGGCCATGCTTGGCAGGTTGCCAGACGTTTGGCATTAAAGGTTGTTATTATGTAACTGCTTGCGAGGCTGTGATTGGGTAATTCACGCCTGTTTAATGTAAGGTGCCAATTTCTAATTGTTTGTTGTGTTAAGTGATTTTGCAGGTGGTTTCATTGATTTTAATGTATGTTTTAATATAATCCTGTAATATCTATTTTTTATACAGGGTTATTGGTAAAACAATAACAACCTTGCAGGAATGGATTACTAACATCATAAACAACAACTTTTGTTCTATGACTTTTTACAAAACATAATAAATTTACCAATAACAAACCTTTAAGATTTCGTTGTTCTATCTCACCCCCACTCCCCTCCGCTGAATGTTGTACTAGATACTAGGGAATGGTCCCGGGAAATCCCGGTCCCGAAAATCCCGGGAAATCCCGGGATTTTTGTATAGACTAAAGAACCGGGACGATCACACCTCGTCCCGGGACTTTCAGGACCTTCGGGACTTAGTTGAAAAGTATAAAAATAAATTAAGAATTTGAGTTGTCCATTCAGATATCAAGATAAAAGGTTTCTTACTAAGATTTTATTTAAAACTAGAGATCCGCCTAGCGTTTTCACCCGCTGCTACACGTTTTTCCGAGCGAATGAGGTCAAAATTAGCTTTTGTTACTTAGGGATCTTGTAGCTTTTTAGTGGTGAAAGAATTTTTAAAATATAATCAGTAGTTTTTGAGTTTATTGGTTACATACCTAAAATACCTACAAAAAAAATAAACAAATCTTTCCTCTTTGTAATACCTAACCTAATAGTGTAAAATCTACACTGTACTTAGACAGTGGTTCGCTCATCGGTTTACCCGGAGCTTGCTACTGCTGCCCGTTTTCCTGTCAGAATAAGGCGTTTTCCCGAGGTAAAACAGTGTATGTCACTCATACTCAGGGTTAAAAAACACGCACAAATAGCGTTTCTTCGATAGCTGTTCATCTACCTGAAGAGCCTTCATCACAAAATCAAGAAAATAATGATCTGCACAGAGATGCTATATTAACAAAAAAATATGAGCTTAATACTGAAATACTGAATGCTACCAAAAATGTACGAGTTCGAAGCGATCAAGAAGATTTTAACACTACAATTAGAATAGAAAAGGCTCTTTTTGAAAATGATTGTGGCCGTTTTCTGTCGTTAGTTTACGATCACCTTCTGACAATCCCTCCGACCAGCGTGCAGCCCGAGAGGATATTCTCTGCAGCAGGATTACTGTGCAACAAAATAAGATCACGCTTAAGTGATAAAAGCTTAGACGCACTTATTTTTTTTAAGAACCCATTATAATGAGCAAGACAGTACTAAATAATTGAACGTTTTCATATTTTGTTAATTTCATTCCTTTATAACTTTTTCATATTTTATTATTTTATATTCCTTAAAGATAAGCGTCTCAGTGATATGATAACTGCTGAATGCTGATGATGACTTTGTTTATATTAGAATGAAGAAAAAGATTTACGTTTTATTTTGTTTTATGGAAAGTAACAATGTTTTTGTTGATTGATATTGGTATATTATTTATAATAATAGCGAGCGTTAAATGCTGATTTGACTTGTTGTTTTCTTCTGTTGATTATTTTTTCAAGGAATAGTAAATGGTTCTGTTTTCGTTGATTTTTAAAAACATATATCTTTAATTAATGCAGTTTTCATTACCTACGTACGTACATAAATATTAAAGACCTATTAAAATAAAAATACCAGCAGTAGGTAAAAAAAATACCCAAATGTCCCGAAAGTCCCGGTTCTCCCGGTTCCTTCAACAAGTAATCCCGAAAATCCCGGGACGCAAGAAGAGCTCCGGTTCTTCATTCCCTACTAGATACGGCAGTTTGTTTACCTAACTAACGCTTTCTTTTGCTTCGTATAGAGTTCGTAACAGAAAATCGAATTATTTTTGTATGATAGTCTGGTGAATTAACATCTGATGAATTCATCAAAGTCATGGAACAAAAGTTGATGTTTATGATGTTAGTAATATAGTCCTAAAAGGTTGTTAGTGTTTTACCAATAACCCTGTATACATACATACATAAACTTACCAGGCAACCAGTCGTACCACGGGGTAGTTTTACCCAGTAGCTGGGCAAATGTTGGCATACATAAACTCACCCTTTTTTCCCATATAGTCAGAAACTACCGAACGCCACCTGTCTACGATCCTTACGCACTCATTTTGCTTGGTATACGTGCATACATCAAATAAAAAAATATTAGCATTGCTCTGGAATCCATTGTCATAGAGAAGAAATTTTATAAGGTGTGTTCAAAATGTTTTTCGGTTTAAATGTAATGCGGTGTTTAGACAGAGGCGGTGGCCGACATTTGTTTTTTGTAATATGTACCGCGTGTATTTGAATAGCTTCATTATATCAGAGGGGCGATTCTCGTAATTTTAAGAACGTTTACAATCTGTAGGCCAATTCTTGTAATTTAAAACGTTAAAAATCTAGTCGCAGTCTCATCTCGGCGACAACCAAAAATCAAAAACTTGTCAAAATGTAGGGAAATTAGAGGTATTTTTGACAGATTGAGACTGAGATCAGACTGTGAACGTTCTTATAATTACGAGAATTGGCCCTCTGGTCATACACACATAACCCTTCATAACCCAGTCAGATAGGAAACGCCGACCTCATCTAGTTTTAAAATATGATTGACGTGTAAAAGTGTTTGCACAAACCTACTTACAAAATAAAATCATTTATCATTTATCATTCGGGGATTACAGGTGTGATGTATTTGAAATAAATGATTTTACTTTGACTTTGATGTTATGTAGCATAAGCATAGCATAATCAGCCTATAACGTTCCCACAGCTGGGGCACAGGCCTCCTCTCTGTGGGACGAAAAAGATCGTAATCCACCTCGCGGACCCAGTTTGGGTAGGTAAAAAAATCCTAAGACACATGACGGTTTCCTCACGGTATTTTCCTTCACCGTTTCTGAGAGTAGTGTTGGTGAAATTATTTACGCAAAGTAAAGCGCCTGGTTGGGGTCGAACCCATCACCTATAACTAGTAAGTCGGGGCCGCTTCCACTGGGCTACCACAGCTCTCAGATGTTAAGTGTTATTTCCTAATCAGGTCCATTCACTCTTTCTGATGAATGATGACTAAACGCTTTGTAACATGCGAAAAAATCCAAACTAAATCATTCGAAACAAATTGAAACGCCAAGTTTTTAACGCTTTCAATTCGCAATGAAAATTTAATAGTATTTCTCGTTAAATAGTAAATACTACAGTTTACACAAACATTCAGTCGGAGTGGGTTGCACAGGAATGCGGCGGGGAAAAAAAACAAATCACTGTCTATGATCCACAAGTTCCGTATGTTGCGGTGTATTTATTTGTTTGCAGTATATACGAGCAAACCATTTATTTGTCTGGTGGTAGATATTGCAGAATTGATTTTTTATTTAAACCAAATGAAATGTCAATTCTGAAATCATTAATCAAACTTTCTTTAGTTTGAAGATCATTCTTTTTCTGTGTTATATTTTGAAAGACTAATTTTATTCTTTCAAGACCAGGGGGTCTACTCCGAAGTAGTATCGGCCGAATGTTCGGCCGTTTCCTGCTACGTAGTTACTATTTGGTTCGGTCGGTTCCGATCCTACACTCCTAGACTCTTTCGAATATTGACTAAGGTCCCGACTCAACTGAGCCGATCCGAACTTTTTTCGCATTTTTCAATAATATCCGGTTCGGCCATGTGTCGGTCCGATCCGAACATTCGCACTTTGCACTTCGGAGTAGGCCCCCAGGGGGTCTACTCCGAAGTAGTATCGGCCGAATGTTCGGCCGTTTCCTGCTACTATTTGGTTCGGTCGGTTAAATTCCGATCCTACACTCCTACACTCTTTCGAATATAGACTATAGTCCCGTCCCAACTGAGCCTATCCGAACTTTTTTCGCATTTTTCAATAATATTCGGTTCGGCCATGGTGTCGGTCCGATCCGAACATTCGCACTTTGCACTTCGGAGTAGGCCCTAGGTTCTCTGGAAGGAATAAAATGGTCTTTTTATAGGCAGATTATGCATTTTAACCCTAAAAAGCATAATCAGCATATAATGTTCCCACTGCTGGGCCACAGGTCTCCTCTCTGTGAGAGGGAGTGGGCTGTAACCGGTGAATTACAGACCACCTGCAGATTGGTAGAAGTCACATCTCTTCGAATTTTTGGTTCTAGGACATGTCTGTTTCCTCACGATGTTTTCCTTCACCATTTTGAGAGCAGTGGTGATGAAATTATTTAAACAAAGCCTGTCTGGGTTCGAATCCACGACTTACAACTTAAAAGTCGGGGCCGTCAACTATGGACTACTTACCAATGCTCTGGACTACCCTAAAATGACTTAACTGTAATTTATCATTTCGATGTAACCCATATTCTTTTTTTTTTTTTCATAGGAGATGGCTGGACAAGCTAGAGAAAACAAACGACGAAGTGGTTCACTTTATAGATCGAAAGAGCAGGAAGTCATGCCCAGCTGTGGGATGATGCAGGGTAACAATAACTCATATTTCTAATTACATCAGCACCTACATCATTACCATAACACAAGCATTAGGTTGCTTAGCTTGGGACTAGATGGCGCTGTGTGAAATGTCCAGGGATATTATTATTATTATTACTGGTCTTGTGCTATCAATACCTACAACGTGTACACTTAGTAACAAGAGCTTGAACAGCTTCTTTAATCAGAGTGGACCTTGGCAGGGCGCCAAGAAAAGCGCTAACATGAGGGGCTGATTCGCAGCTAGATGTTAAGTAGTTTTGTCGTGAGAATGTGATGGGTGCACGAGGTCGTTGAAGGTCTAAGGAACCAACTAAGTTGCAAGTTCATAGCCTTCCCAAATAATGGGGCATTTTCAATTTCAAAGAAAGAAAGTAAAATTCGACTCAGATTAAAGCACACAATTATTTCATGTATGCTGTTAAAGTTATCATTGTGATATTATACAAAGAAAAACATAAATGGCAATACATACAATAAGCATGAGCAAGCGTGGAGATCAAATTTTAAACATGTTGTCTTTAAAAAGAATCGTTAAACATGGACACAAAGGAGTGTTGATTGAAAGTGATCATCACCATCATCATCATTACAGCTGATAGACGTCCACTGCTGGACATAGGCCACCCCCAAGCACCACCACTTCGAGCGGTCCTGTGCTTCCCGCATCCAGCGAATTCCTGCGGCCTTCACAAGGGCATCGGTCCACCTTGTGGGAGGCCTTCCAATGCTACGTCTTCCGGTACGCGGTCGCCACTCCAGAACCTTTCGGCCCCATCGGCCATCTGTTCTTTCATATGATAATAAATCCTTACTCTATACAGTCAAGCTACTGCTAACTTTGCTAATTAGTCAATGACAACACGTGTTAAGTGTTAACAAATGTCAAATTGTCATATTTTCAATTTTTACTTCCGTCAGCCTCGACAGATGGTGTTGTATATTTTTGATTTTCCGCCGAATCACGGTGTTAAGTTTTTCCGCGATTTAATTACCTTCCTTGTATATAGTCAATATATGTATCTCGTTCTGAGCTCGGTGTTTTCTTTGGCCAAGCCATAAATACCCTGCAGGCTCTTCAGAACTTTTGCAGTACAACACGTAAACAGAACTTTGGGAATTGTAGAACAGGTGAACACAGAATGTGTATATTTTGAACACTGTATATTAAAAATAGCTAAGCAAATATCTGTTGTCTATCAATCGTATAAGCTGAAGCATTGATGCATTGAATTAATCAAAATGCACCCATTTTTGTCACGACGGTTAATTTCATAAATTCTTTTAGAAGCCTTCTACATTTTCTCCCATAGGGGTTTTCAATCAGCACACGGACCCTTAACAAAGCGACAGACCGCTGGAGCATACGGTTTTCAATCAACGAAAACTTTATTACCTACGACTGGCATGCAGGTCTGCAGGTCGATGACTCTTGTGACCTATTCCGTGCATCTTTTTTTGTGGTGCTGTACTGGGAACAATGTGGGATGCAGATTGATTATGGGGGTAGCTAAATTCACCCCATTCAACGAAAATGCGATCTTCGCAGTATGGCTGGTAGCAGCTGGATGAGAGTTGCCGAAAATCGAGTCGAATGGCGTGCACTAGGAGAGGTCTATGTCCAGCAGTGGACTGCTATAGGCTGATGATGATGGACGAAAATGCTCCTCTCACAATGATTTCTCCAAAAAAAGTAGCTGATTCAAGTCTAATAGTGCTACACGTAGAGATTGAGTTCACAACCTTCCGGCCTCCGGTCAGTCGAGTGAGTGCTTCTTCGCCGTTTAGGAAAATATCGTATGAAAAACACGTTTGCGTTCGGGGGACCTCCGTCAAGAACTAAGTTCCTTACGCGATACTCGCGCGCACGCACTCGTATATAATAGAAAGAGACAGAGAGAGAGAGAGAAAATTGCATGGAGGGACATAACGCTTTTTCGTTACGTGACGATTTAAAGAAAATAAATAAATAAATACGTTTATTTGCGACAAACGTGACGCATGAAAAGAACACAAGAACCATCACCATCACCATCACCACCGCCACCACTATTCACCAACAATTGGTGTTTTGCTACCATTTCTACCAGTTTACGCCTACCGCAAGCCGCGTGAAAGAACTTCGTTCCAAAACTTTGTTCCAATAAATGATTGTCAATTATTTCAGTGAAGCAGGCTTTGTTGTTGAGTGCACATATACATTATACATGTTATAACAAGCTTGCCGTCTAAATGTTAAACTGTTACCGTATTACTTACTGTTAATAACGTTTATTACAACTTAATACCCAGCCACACAGGTAAGCTAACACAAAACATGCAAATTACACGACACAACAAACTTTTGCTCACTGTGCACTCCAGCTAAACATTTAATAATTGCACACAGTTCAAAAGGAGCAAATTAATGTAATCATAAATGTTTAGCACAACACCGCACAGTGTGCATTCAACTTTATTTAGTGAGCAAAACAAAAGTATCCAGTAAAAAAGTTAATGTTGATTCCGAGTCGATGGGCACAGTGTTTAATTTGGTAAAAATAGACAAAAGAGAAATGATATCTGTGCTCATGAACGCTGGGAACATTTTGTACATGGCTGAAGGATTTTTAATACTGTGTGATCTGTTTTATGAAAAGCAATCTATCCCTTTTATGCCATTCGGATGGACAGAAAGAATTCACATGTAAACGAAGGTAGAAACTTTTTGTATATTATTTCGAGTTCGACTGAGTAGATTCTGAAAGTTAATGAGGCATTGGGTAGCGATAAATTAAGGGCAGAACGTATCTTGGTCGAGTGAGCACTATCACATACGGTCTATTTCTACATAATATTATGTAAGTACATGACAAAAACATTTCATGACATTTTTGAAATTATCCGAAAAAGAACCGGAGTTACCGACACAGCTTGCAGAGTAAGCAAATTAACTGAAGTGGCAGTGGACTGGCCATGTCTGTCAAACGACAGATGGCCGCTGGAGCAGACAAGTCCTGCAGTGGAGACCACGTATCGGCAAGCGTAGTGTGGGACGCTCCCCAGCTAGATGGACGGACGACCTAAAGAAGGTGGCTGGGGTAGACTGGATGCGGAAGGTGGAGGGGTGTTGTGGCGCAGTATATATTTTAAATTATTATATTTCTATATTATTTTGATTTAAAAGAGTGTCCATGGAGTTTCTTGCCCGTTCTTCTCCATAGGTACCTACTACGCTTTGGAATGGGCAACTAGCTTTATCCATCTAACTACCTTATCCCGATATTCCCACGGGATCGAAACTTATGCGGGTGAAACCGCAGGGCGCAGCTAGTAATAAATTAGTATCATGATAAAACAAGTGTAAAACAGAGCTCAATAAAATATATTTCTGTATACACAGGGTGCCTCTTGGATAGGTATTTGACAGTCGTTACGGCTTTTCAGAAGCCCGAGTGTCTGACAACTGGTCTTACCAAAGGGTATCGTATTACCCAGTTACAGGGCTGTGGAGGTCAGATAGGCATTTGCTCCATGTAAAATACTGGTATTCAGCTACATCCAGTTAGACTTGGCGACCACCCCCCCCCCCCCCCCCCCCCCCCAACGTAGTTGGGGCGGACCTAGGCAGATGATGATGATATACATATGGTCGACATAAAGCAGAGAGAAGCAGAAAGGTAACGGAAAGTATTATATCACGCTACTGCGTGATATAATACTATATATACTTTCCGTTACCTTTGTAAGTCGCTTGAACCTAAGTTCAACCACACTAGTAAAACTAATAGCTAACTAACCTCAAAGAAAACTAACTCTGTATAAATAAGCCGCACACCTTTTTTTATAGGTCCATGGCCGCAAATTGCATTATTGTACCTACCGTTTAAATAAAGAACGCTTTATTTATGCCAAAGCAAGTTCAAATAGAGAACTCGAGAACACAAAAAAAAAACCATAACGAACTCGAGAACTACAAAAAAAAAGCAAAACCATAAAGAATAATACCCCACGACGTTGCAACTACATTTTATACCAAAGTACATTGTTACAATAGTAGTCAAAATTCTCTATTTTCTTCTTGAGGATCGCAAACGGATTCTAGCAGTGATTAATACCTAGTTTAAAACCTCCCTTTCCTTCATTCGCAACAAAAAGATTGCATTTTCTCAGAACATAAATCGTTGGTAAGAAATTTTTACTCGACATGGAAAAAGATAAAATGAGGTATTATGGTTTTGACAGCTTATTTATGGTTTCCTGAGAATACTGTGTTTACCTGGTTTTAATTTAAACTCTTCTTTATTTCTTAAGAAGCGATTAAAAGGTGTTTGTTTAGTAGAAATTAATTGTTATTTTAGAACGGTTCGTAGGCAGTGAATAGGGGTTTCAAGAGCATTTTGATAAAATTCTTTGACTAGTGAAGTGAAAAGGGCCATTCTCGTGACCAAATCCTTTAGTCATTTTCTCGTTTATTTTACAAGATATTAATAATGAAAGAAGAAATTGAAAATATCTATAAAAGGCATCATGAGAGCAGTTTGTATTTGTGGGTACAATGTCTATTTAATTTTATCACCAGTACTCTCAAAACGGTTAAGGAAAATATCGTGAGGAAACCGGCATGTCCTAGACCCAAAAATTGTAAGACATGTGACCTCCAACCCGCACTGTGCCCGCGTGGTGGAGCCCATTCTCTCTCACAGAGAGGAGGCCTGTGTCCCAGCGGTAGAAAAATTATGGGCTAATTGTGTGATTGTGATTATTGAACGATACGGAATAAAAAACTCGAGAGGTGTCAAGGGACACCCGGATGGAACGAAGTTTAAAGAGATAGAGAGAGACAGACAGAGAAACGCACGCACGCCGCACGGCTTACAACTATAGCAAAAAGTGTCGTTCCAACTTTTGGTCTTAATTTTTTCCGTCTAGCCCCCTTTCGCAACGCGCGATAAGGAACTTCGTTCCAAAACCTCGCTATGCGAATTACTTTTAACTCAAATCAATAAATGCCAAGCGTGGTGATTATTATCAATCAATCCCTTGAAATAAAACCTACTCCGCCGACAGAAACGCGAACATCTTTAGAATTAATAAAAATCACAGAATCATCAATATAAAAACGTAACGACCCATCCCAAAAGCAATCAGTTTTAGTGCACCTTACACCCCCAATTTACACCGACAATACATCCTTACGCCGACTTTCGCCGACACTTCGCCGACATCTCATCACTCTTTATCACTCCATTCATTTTCGTCGCAATAAAACTGAGAAACAAACGGCTGCGTGTCCAATCTTTGTTATCACTCATTAGATAAGACAGCGAGAGTAAAGCCGAAAATCACAATCTCACAATGCCGAAAAAAGGCACTTTTTCACAAGTCCGACAACTTTTCATCTCGCTATATGCTGTAAAAACGTAATTTGTTACTAAAAGACCCTTTTACTTTTTGTGACAGCCAATTTAGAACCCTAACTTAAGCGTCTAAAGTACAGTTTTGTTTGTAGAGAGAAATGCTTGGGACCGTTTGTAAATGAGGGGTGAAAAGTTAGTGAAACTATGTCGCTAACGTTGGCAAAACTATGGTAAATGGGAAAAGTTTGTGACGCTACATAATAATGTATGTGCTGCTACTAATTCATGGTTAAATGTGGATCCGGACACGAAAAAAACCGGTCAAGTGCGAGTCGGACTCGCGCACCGAGGGTTCCGTACAAAGTAGGTATGTAAATAGTTTATGACGGTAAAACAAAAAATGTTTTGTAATGTAACTACAAATTTACGGTTTTCGGATTTTTTCCTTTCCTTGTGCTACATGACATTGCTTCTTGCCAAATTTCATGATTCTAGGTCAACGGGAAGTACCCTATAGGTTTTGATTCCGGAACATAAACGCCTGTATCTTTTGATTGCGTCGACTTAGATGTTTGATTTTTTCACTGCTTCAAAGGATTGCAGCCCGGAGTATTTGATATTAATTTCAACTTGATACCTCCACGCGTTCTTGAGAAGAAGGGTCTTGACCGACTGACAGACGGGCAACTAAGTGACCTTATAAGGGTTCCGTTTTTCTTTTTGAGGTACGGAACTCTAAAAAGTAGGTGAAAACTGTGTTTTTAGTTACTTCCGAGTTAGCTGGGAAAGACTAGTTGTGAAGATAGAGTCAAAATATTTTCAAGACAGAATAACTTTGGTAATAGATGGAGTTTGAATGATGATTATTATTAAAAGCCTGTGATGTCCAGCTGCAGGGCAAAGGCCTAACTCTCCTTCCATTTCTGTCTGTTTAAAGCTTCTGAGGACCAGTAAGTCGATGATGGAGTCCAGCTCATTCCGCCATCTCCATCTAGGCCTGCCGCGATGTCGCTTGCCATTAAGAGGGACCTGAAGAGGAAGCTGGGTCATAAGTTTGGCCCATTGGTCGTCTGACATGCGGCAGATGTGTCCAGCCCAATTCCATTTTAGCGTGGCAACTTTCCAAGTGACATCAGTATCTTTGTTTTGTGTGTGTTGTTTTAAAATGATGATATCTATCAAAAATCAAAAGTCATTTATTCAAACTAGGCTAACAATCAGCCCTTTTTGAACGTCAAAATTACAAAAGACAGTGACCCAAAACCTTCGCCCTTCACTACTCTCCACTATTATCCGCTTTAAAACTAGTTAACCGATTGAACGTTGCAATTATTCAGACCATCTTTGAGTTAAACGTAAACATCTGCGTAGTATCAACAACAAAATGGTGGAACATTAGGTACTTGAAACCTTATGGCACCGCTCCAAATCAAAACGAAGGTCAACACGGTATAGGTACTTATGGACACATGGCAATACTGGAGAGTACTTAACGATTTCCAGCCATGGAGAAGGGAGCTGCTTTATGATGAGTATGAGGAGCTACCAACAGGCATGAGTGGACTTGGATAAATCTGTCACCTGATCTAAAAAGGGACTAAACTTGTGGCACACCAAAAGAGCAATTCTCGTAGTTTTATGAACGTTCACAGTCTGATCTCAGTTTCAATCTGTCAAAAATACCTCTAAATTCCCTAAATTTTTGACATGTTTTTGACATTGATTGTCGCTGAGATGAGATTGCGATTAGATTTTGAACGTTTTTAATTACGGGAATTTGCCTTCAGATTAAGTTTATATATTACAGGTCATGACGATAAAAATCTCGATTCCCCTTGGTAAGACTAGTTGTTAGATTAAGGGCTTCTGACTTCCAGTAAACGCGATTTAGCCTTCTGGTTCATGCTAAAGAGCAGTGCTTTTCTTCTCTCGTATTCGGAAGGGCTATTTGAGAGAAACAAATATTTTGGTAACAATATAAACTATTCAGTAAGCTGTATGCTAAGTTGCATGGCCCAGGGCACGTTTGACTTACTTTAAATAGTGGTGAAAGCTATTTTAATGCTTTTTAAGGACATTTTTGTCGTATAAAGACGGCTTTAAGCCTAGGTCACATAACACCTAGGCTATCAAAATAATGTCACCCTAAAAATAAAAACATCTAAAGTCTATTCAAACTAATTTTTCAAATTGATGTTATTTCAAGTTAAACAAATATCAACTTTATTTTAATGGTAGTTAAGTTGATTTCAGAGTGACTAACACTACTGAAAAAGTTATAAAAATGATTGAAATGATAGCGTAAACTGGACTTTATTGTGTAGGAATTAAAGTTATTTTTCCATAAACTCATATTTGTTTACATTTTTGGCAAATAAAACGCGAATGCAGATTAGATAAGCTATCCATCTAGTGAACGCATCAGTCCCTCGCGGCTAAATAAATGACATGACCAATTAAATGGATGTATACCCATTTGTTTTGAACATTTTAAGGCTTTAATGAGGTTTGAGGATTTTAGGGTTCTGCGAGGTAAGAAAGGCACGGTAGAAGAAAAGTTTTCCGTTATTAAAACATATTACTTATTAAGCCTTTTTGTGAAGCGTAACTTGTTCTAGGATGCATTGTTAGAATGAAATAATATAGTTTTCTCACGTTTGCTATTTAAATACGATAATAATATACTAAATTACGAGGCGATAATTCAATATCATTGGTTTGTAATAACATATTGTTGATTCCGGACTGCACATACAAGTATACATAATCCATTGTAATGTTAGTAACAATGACTTAAAAACTATATTAGTAAACTTTTACAAACTAAAACAGACGTGGCCCAACACACTGTTTTAACTTGCTGTGAACCTGTGAACCTGCTTACTGTATTACCTGGACAATATATAAAAATAAAATTAAAAAAAAATAAAAAACACTATGGCATGTGCTTCCGTACCCAGTGCCATAGATTCATATTAGTACCTTATTTATGCATCATATTATAAGCAAACGCACAAAAAAAAAAAATGTTTATTCACCTTTTCTGTTCCGTGATTCACATGATATATATATCTATATCTATACTTATAATAAATCTGTACAAGTGAAAATTCTGTACATTGAAAATATCCAAAAAATAAATGGCAGGGGGTGTTACTTGACCGACACCGAACCCAAAAATGTGATTAAAAAAATTTTTGTCTGTCTGTCTGTCTGTCTGTTTGTTCAAGCATCACGCAAAAACTACCGGTTCGATTACGATGAAACTTGGTATAATTATTCTTTAATATCCTGGGCACCACACTGGGTACTTTTTATCCCGGAAAAGTATATACAATAAAAAACAAACTTAATTTTGCGGTTCGATCCCTATACCCGATTACCACTGTCTGTACTGTACCAACCGCAAATACTAAGTTTGTCGTAGGTTGGGTCACCCGCAGTGGAGTTCATTTTTATTCCTTTTAGTTTTTAGAGTTATTTAGGTTTATTTTTATATGAGTCGTAGGTATAGATTTTAATTTTAAAGTATAGGTAGCATATTTGATAGTGTACGTAGTGACCGTAGGTTATTTTATAATACTGTTAGGTAGGTTTAGTCATTCGTATAGATATTAGTTTTTAGGGATTTTGCTTATTTATTGAGTTTAGATTAGTTATCATCAGAAATAGGTTTATTTAGGTAGGTAGGTATTTAATTTTCTGTTATTGAGTTTTTTTAAAAATTAGTTAGGTACTTAGGTAAAGATATCATATATAGGTACCCTCTTAATCACCACTAATGAGACACAATTGGTTTTCAATTGTAATTAGCCACAAAGGGCCCGCGACATAGGTGGCATTCTGGGTAAGCACATACATTTTATTCTGTTAGCACGTTCCCGTGGGTAAATTTCCGACATCCACGCGGGCGAAGCCGCGGGCAGAAGCTAGTATTATATATATTTTTACAGAACCTTTAGTATATACACAACACAACCTTTACTATTTTTCTTAACAGAGTTTGGGTCGAAGCGTTAGGTTTTTGCAGATTCATTATGTTAATGTAATGGAACGCTTGAGGGATGCGCTTAAAACCTTTTAAAGAGCTATGCGCACTATTTGTTCAAAGTGATGCGGGTAATTTTCTTTTTCTTTAAACTTTTCTTTTACAACGGTTTCAAAAGACAGCCATCAGCTATTATGAAATATGACAGGTCCTGCTAAAAAATGTTTAGATAAGAAACTGTATAAGGTTTTTTTACCCAAGGGGTGCCAAAGGGACCCTGTTACTAAGCCTGCGCTGTCTGTCCGTCCGTCCGTCCATCTGTCTGTCATCGGGCTGTATCTCATGTATCGTAATAGGCAGACAGTTAAATTTTCACCGAGTGTGTCTATAGCCGTTATGACCAAAATTAAATAATGTTAAAAATTAATGGGGGTCTCTAAGAAACGTGTTTTTTCGGCGTTTTTTGCTTTGATTTCGACTCGAATTTGGTCGTTTTTTTTATTCAGTCTTCACCGCGCTATTTAAAAATAGCTTATAACATATTCAGACAATAATAATCTCACTGCTGGAACTCACGTCTCCTCTGTTTAAAAGGGCCGTAATCCACCACACGGGCCCCGTGTGTGCCAGTAGAATCAGCAGTCTACCAACTTGAGACCTCAGCTGCAGCCTCATTTGATTGACGCTATATTGAAACTTGCTTAAGAGATACACAAAACCTGGCAGAAAATAAGGGACGCCAAAAGCAGTGGTTGACTTCAGAGGGGCAATTTACTCTCGTAATTTTAAGAACGTTCACAGTCTGATCTCGTTCTCAATCTGTCAAAAATACCTATAATTTCCCAACATTTATGACAAGTTTTTGACATTGATTGTCGCTGAGATGAGATTGTGACTAGATTTTGAACGTTTTGCCTTCAGATTAAGATTATGTATTACAGGTCATGACGATCAAAATCTCGATTTCCCTTTGTAAGACTAGTTGTTAGATTCAGGGCTTCTGACTTCCAGTAAAGACTGTCAGGTCATGTCGATAGAACAGAAGAAGAAAAAAATCTCATAGCTTAAAAAACGAAGCACACAGTTCAAACGAAAGCCTTTCTCCGTCAAATTAGTTTCTATTGAACGAGGCGCTTTCAGATGAGTAACAGGTAGCTAATCAATTGGTTGAGGGTGCTACTGGAGGCCATTTCCTCCGACTCACAGCTTTCGTGAGATAACAATCGGATAAGGTTTTTATAGCTGCTGAAACGTATTACCTACAGTGTTTAAAGGGATATTGGTTTTTATGGCTGTGGTTGTTATTCAGCTTATAGGTACATACTTATTTAATGGATTCTATACACTGACCTATATTATACAAGTACGCTGAACTAAATACTATACAAAATGACAGTTGTTTTTTGTGCCGATTCAAAGCGCCCCCGCTCGAGCGTCTCAGGAACTAAAATTGACACATCGTCGCAAATGGCCGTCGTTTTGTCTTGGTACTTACGTCTGTGATGATTTAGGCCTTTTTTTTTTTTTTTGAGGATGGGAAATCATCAAATGACTCCTCCCGCTCTGGGTGGAGCAGAAGGGAGTGTCAGACTTTTACTGACTAAAACCCACCCGTGTTCCTTCCTTAGCCCTTTATGTTCCAGGGCAGCGGTAAACCCTTTCGGATGGTCCCGCTACCATGATTTAGGCCTAAATCGTGGAATAAGCCTTTTTTTGAAATATTTTGTGTTTACTACGAGATATTTAGAACATTTTTATCCTGAGAGTATGCGCATCTTGTAAAACTTTACTACGAGATATTTAGAACATTTTTATCCTGAGAGTATGCGCATCTTGTAAAACTCGCTGTCAAAATTAGTTCCACCGACGCTCATGTTGCTGTCAGTGCCAAAATGGTGAAAATCAAATGTCTTCATTTTGTCACCGGTCTCTCTTGTTTCATAAAAAAAAAAAATGGCAAATTATCTCTTCCAAAACAATTTTCCGCATAATTTAATTTACCAAATTATTACTTAGCAAATAAAATCTTAGGAAATAATTGTAAAACAAACCTAATGCTTGGCATGTTTAAGCAATAACTTGCTTACCAACTAGTACTTTTACCAATTTTAATGTAGTCAAATATTTCAGTTGGTATAACATATTTTACGCAAAATAAAATAAGCCAAATATTGAGTATCGTCGGTTTTCAATTTACCATTTCTATTCAGTGAATTGCTTAGTCAATGATAAAATATTTGCATCTTTATGTCAGTTGCATGAAATATACAAATTAAATTACAGTGTGTTTTGTTGGTTTGGTTTTACATTCAAAAATATGTTTCTGGAACACACGTTGTGTGGTCACAGTTCTAACCTAACCTAACCTAGTTGTTTCGATTTAAAAAATATATAAGCGTGTTACGTTGCAAATTTCACTAAACTCTAAGGAAATTTTAAACTATACATTTTGTTGAATGCTGTAATTACATAAACAATAAAAAAACCATTGTGTCTCGCGTGGATCCACGTTTCCGGAAAACAAGGAGTTAATTCAAAAGAAACCACTAGCGTATACGACGGTTACGACCCCAATTCACTTGAGTAAGAAACGTACAACATCTGCTATTAAATACGTACGTGCACGCTTAAACTCACCTTTCTTCCCACGGGGTAAACAAAAAGTACAGAACGCCACCTGCCACGACCCTTACATACTCCTTCTGGTTCATTTACGTTCATACATCTGTACCCTAATTGCGTAACACACCATCAACCATAGTCAGAAAGAGAATACATTTATTTAGCACAGACTAAAAGACACACAATACACCAGATAGGTACATACATCAGGGCCCGTATTCCCGTAATTTAAAACGTTCAAAATCTAGTCGCAGTCTCATCTCGGCGACAAACAAATGTCAAAAACTTGTCAAAATGTAGGGAAATTAGACGTATTTTTGACAGATTGAGACTGAGATCAGACTGTGAACGTTCTTAAAATTACGAGAATTACCCTGCTGATAGCTACTAATAAAAATCAAATAGAAAGTGTAAAGTGCGATGTAAGAAATTAGCAAGAAAGTGTGCCTCGCGGCTGCACTAATCTGTACTCCAGTAAAACAAAACTGACACCCGTCAAAGACACTCTGAATTGTTTTCAAGTTTCAATATACATAGACACTGATTATTTATTTATTACTACCTACATCATCATCTGCCTAGCCTTTTCCCAACTATGTTGGGGTCGGCTTCCAATCAAACCAGATGCAGCTGAATACCAGTATTTTACATTGAGCGACTGCCTAACTGATCTCGGCAACCCAGTTACTGGGTAATACAATACCCCTTGGTAAGACTGGTTGTTAGACTTTGGGGCATCTAGCGACCCATAACGACTGTCAAAGATCAAAGAATGACCGCCGGGACCAACGGCTTAGCGTACTTTTCGAGGCACGAAAGGGCCTCGGTATGTAAAGATGGTCACCCATCTATGGACCAACCGCGGCAAGCGTAGCTAGCAACATGATATTTTGGGCCGAAACTGCACCCTAATTGCGTTACCCATTACTAATCAAAATCTGAATCATTTTGAAGGATATTGCTAATCCATTTTTCGAACATAATATGAAGCAATCGCTTCATATTATGTTCGAAAAATTTGTCTGCTCCATAACATAACATGAATATTGTTAAACTTGCAAGATGAAACTCACTGCTACTAATAGTGTGTTAACTAACCCGCAGGTCATACGCGCACGCCTGTTGCGAGTACTACGCACCTGAGCTTTCTGAAGAACATCACCAATAAGATCACTATTATATTATTATGTCCTTCTAGGCCGTCCCTTCCCGGCATTCCCACTTACATCTGCCTTGCGAATAACTCTATAAAAAAAAACTGTACCACAAAAAAGCATTAACAACGAAACATGAATCTACATAAAAACTGAAATTCGCAATTCACTATCCATCGAAGCATCAATCCTTTGAAACAATATCTGCCGCTTAATGGAAACAGCAATGCATTTTATTTTACTGCCGAATGCGCTGGAAAATATTTTTGTGTAAGAATAAAAATTTATGAACCAAAACGCATTGGCCGGTAAAGACACAATGTTTATTGGAACACAGTCATTGAACGAATTAAAACAGGGGGTCTACTCCGAAGTAGTATCGGCCGAATGTTCGGTCGTTTCCTGCTACGAAGTTACTTCGTTCGGTCGGTTCCGATCCTACACTCCTACATTCTTTCGAAAATTGACTATGATCCCGACCCAACTGAGCCGATCCGAACTTTTTTCGCATTTTTCAATAATATTCAGTTCGGCCATGTGTCGGTCTGATCCGAACATTCGCACTTTGCACTTCGGAGTAGGCCCCCAGGCATAGTTTTTTAAGGCAATTTATTGCGAAGAGCCTGTATTTGTGGTTTTTATTGGTTGGAAAGCTTATTTGCACGGTTTGTGCAATGTGTTGCCGTACGGTCACAGAGAGATTACAAATGATTTAAAAAATGGCAGTGACTGCATCTTAAGTCTAGTGGACGCAAGTACTACTGTTGAGCATGAGATCCTGGGTTCGATTCCCAGGTCTGGTAAGGTCTTATTGGGTGTTTTCATCTGGAATTCATCAGTAGCAGCCTGGAGTCTGGTTTGTGCCCGTTTGATGGCAATAGGCTCGCTTCCTATGACATGGAACTTAAACATGACACGAGAATGTGGTTGTACAGTCACGAGCAAAATTATATATACACTCAGCTTTTTTCAAAAGCGATTTACTCCTTTATTTTTTAATGAAGTTTTAGGTTGTTACGAACATAGCAGTTTCGAACCCATAGGTTTATATAATGTGTTGTATTTCAACGTTGCATTTGTTATTTCACGAAAAAATCGCAATTGAAAGTAACTGTTGCCAAGTGTTGACATATTGGTGCTCGTGACTGTACTATAAGTACGCCCCTGTCTTTGCGGGAACAATGTGTGAAGTCCTGTTATGTTTATGTTAAAATATAGCAATACGGAAACTATAATCTGTATAATTATTGTTTTTTTTTTAATCGAATCTTTTCTACATGTAGTTGTACGATAAGAAAGATAAAATGCTCGATGAAGTTTTCATAACTACTTTTAAAGATAAACATTAATTGTTGTTGTGATCTGGTTTTCGTAGCTGGAATAATCTGTGTCGTCATTTATTTCCATTGTTTGTATTTATATTCTGTATATATTTATTTATGTATTATTTTGTACTGCTGATAACGCCATTTTCTATGTCCACGCAGTCATTCCAGTGTTAAGAGCTCGCAGAAAGCGACAAGGCTGTACATTGTATGTTCTGTTTAAAAAAAATATATTTGTTTTTGTTATTATATTTTCTAGTGTACAATAAAGTATATTTATATAAATACCATAAATGAATTTAAAAGTAAAGATAATAACGATTATCTTATCAAATTACTCCAACTTTAGCACATTTAATCTTCTGTAAGAAGAATGACACAAAATGTTATTCTTCTTAACGCAAATCGAAGTCTCAAGAGCCTTCGAAGCAGAGTTTAACCGATTAGAAATAATATACAACATTCAAGTACATATCACGGTACTTAAGTATTATTTTCGTACAATACTCCAATAATATGATTATGTTCTACCAAATCGTTTCATAACATTATCTAATATCTGATGAAAAAATATATTCTCTGTCTATATTGAGAGAGCAACGATTGAAATTGAAATACGCAAGGTTATTGTAACTCCAAGCGACAATTTTTCGAAGCGAACGGGTCACAGATGTCGACGATATATAATAATACAATACTGTAAGGCGGAATAATAGACAGAAATCATTTTGTGGTGCAAATGTTAAGTGAGGCAGAGTGTTATTTTAATTATAATGAAAATAATAGATTGGGTTTCGCTTCTTTGATGTTAATGAAGAGACTTCAATTGCTTTACAAACGCTTCAGAAAGCTCTACAAAGGAAACTTTCCAAGAACAGTTAACTAGAGGAATTATAACAAAAACTAATCAATGGGTTTCAAATAAGGCAGCTAAAATTTAAGGCTCACTAACTCGCACGCAAAACAATATAATATATACAGGATGAAATTGATGTGCGACAAATCTTCTAATTCAGCGTGCTATAAAGTAAATTTAGAGCATGTTAATGCACACACGTGCACGTAGGCGAGCGATTTGCAACGTCGTCGGTCGCCGCGTCGTCGCGCGCTCTTTTTTTCGTAGGAACGGTCAAAATTAGGTACATACCGCTAGCTCAACACGTTGCTAACTTGAATAGGCGATGAATATATTGCTTATCGGGCGTACGCTAAAATTGATACTTTATTTTCTTAATTATTTTGATAAGACAAATATTCGTCGTTTTGGTAATTACCAAAACGACGATTATTCGTGTCTACTTGAAGATAATAACTTAGTTTGCATTGTTCAAGACGATAATTACACGATTTTTTTCAAGAATTTAGATTTGGGGATTGAGAATTTATTATGATTACTAGCTTCTGCCCGCGGCTTCGCCCGCGTGGATGTCGGAAATTATCCCACGGGAACGTGCTAACAGGATAAAATGTATGTGCTTCCCCAGAATGCCAGCTATGTATCTCGCGGGCCCTTTGTGGCTAATTACAGTAGAAAACCAATTGTGGCTCATTAGTGGTGATTAAGAGGGTACCTATATGATATCTTTACCTAAGTACCTACCTAATTAAAAAAAAAACTCAATAAATAAGCAAAATCCCTAAAAACTAATATCTATACGAATGACTAATCCTACCTAACAGTATTATAAAATAACCTACGGTCACTACGTACACTATCAAATATACTACCTATACTTTAGAATTAAAATCTATACCTACGACTCATATAAAAATAAACCTAAATACCTCTAAAAACTAAAAGGAATAAAAATGAACTCCACTGCGGGTGACCCAACCCCTTTGACAAAAAATTTTTTAATCACATTTTTGGGTTCGGTGTCGGTCTAGTAACACCCCCTGTAAATTATTTTTTTGATATTTTCAATGTACAGAATTTTCACTTCTACAGATTTATTATAAGTATAGATGTAACAGTTACTGCGTCGCAAGTTTTCATACTTGCGACCTAAAGATTGCAAAATAAATATCTTATCCATTTTTTGTATCCAATCCCTTTAATTATATTTTTAGTCGAATATCTGGCGAAAATCAATATCTATATTTAGACTTCGCTCATGACTTACACCAGATACTGATGAAACCTTTTGAGGCGAAAGAGGTAGAAAACATTCGGAGGGACAGATCGATTTTGTTCTATTCCATTCGGTCTGCAGCAATGGTTGAAACAGCGCGCGCGACACACCGACTGTATTCTAGAAATGTTCATCTACCTCGATGATTTTATTATTGTTAGCAGATTACTTGTTGGTAAAATGATATCGTGAACAACCATATAATTGTTTGCTTATGGCAATTTTGATTTTTCTACAAAAGGGGGTTGAATATTTATACATGGAGCCATATCCACTGTCGCACCATTTTAATTTTTTTCAAAAAGAAACATGCGTGGTCGCCTTTTTGAAAAAAAAAAACAAAATGGCGCGACGGTAGGTATGCCACGAATTCTCAAAGCCCTTTGTTATTTAGGTTGTATAAAATATTTAATTCCGTTATTGCCGTAGGTGGTCGGAAAAGCAAGCATTAGTTTTAATTGACTTGCACGTTCCTCGTTGATGTACCTAGTATTTTAATATCGGTACGGGAAGGAATGGATTCATTCCATTTTGGGTTTAAGGCAAAAATGCTTTAATAACATTCAATGTTAGTCGATGAAAATCTCGTACAAAAATTAAAAAGGGTAACCTTTGATGGTACGAGGATTCAAAGTGAACAAACCTGAAGCCTATTTATGTTGATACACTCTAATGTATACTAGGAACGGTTATGTATAGCCTAGATCTTAAAAGCAAACAAAACATCAGTTCCACTCTTTTTTTCTTTGAAAGAAAAAACAAGACACGCGTTTTCAATTCCGACGACTAAAAACACAAAAGCTAGACTCATCGAAGTTTTAGACAGTATGAAAACTCCAATGGCAATGCCAAACTTCAAAACAGATGATATATAATATAAAGCAATTAATAAAATAAGACCTTCTAAGCCATTTTATTACAAAGGAATAGCCTTAACTTAAATACATATATAATTAGTGATGATAGATAAAGAGATATGAAATAAATAATGGTGAATATGTCTGTGAATATTGTTGAATCTAGAGAAAAACAACTTTATTGTTTGAAAGCATTCGATGATATTATGATGAATAGCATCATATTGGGAGCTTTTGTGCCTATTGGTTAATGCAACGAATATATTGGAACGATTTGTTTCGAAGATTATATTAGTTTTTAGGCTCAAAATGAACTTATATTGTTTTTTTTTCGCTTACGCTATATTGTCCCACTGCTGGGCAAAGGTCTCCCTAATTTGTCCCTTTTATTTGTGTTGTGCTTTCTCCGTCCAATAAGTTAAAAACGTGTCTAAATCGTCACGCCAGCGTTTTTAAGGCCTGCCTCGGTGTCAGCGCCCTTCATCAGGCACAAACAGTATGACGACTTTCGCCCATCTGTTTGGATGCACCCTATAGATGTCACACGCCCAGTCCCACTTCAGCCTCGCAGACTTATCACCAATATCGGCGATACCTGTTTTGAAGAGTACCTATTGCGGTGTTGCGAATTTAGTCGGTGAGTTTAATTATTAAGATGCTACGCTCCATCGCTCTTTGTTGAGTCTTAAGTAATGACTATCAAATTAAATAATACGTCCTCTAAACTATCATTATTGTTATCATCAAAATCCTCTTTTATCACCGCCTTTTTACTTTACAATTTACCTATTTCCGACTCTCTACTACAAGGTGTTTGACCGGCAAATTTAATAGCGGAACGGCACCCGATATTTATTGCATTAATTATTGAATCTGCTTAATAACCCTCCCCATTCCCTCCTTCCTTTCTTTCATCCTCTCCTACATTTTTGCTGCAGAATTTCCGAAGCTCTTGAGTTTTCTCTTTGTTTTAACATTGTTAAAGTGTCCATACTTTAACAATGTTTCGTTTACTGATGTAATTTTGTGCGGTATGTTTCGGGAATGTGTTCTGGTTCTTGGTGTGAAAGTTTTGTTGGTACAAATATCCTTTCTTAACTGTTAATTTTAAATGTTAATATGCATTATTATTTTGTTTTCTGTTCTGAAGGTTCATATGGCGTAAATTTAATTTGTTTGAATTGTACAGTGAACTTAGTATAATTAAGTTGTTTGAAAGATCCTAAAACTCGAGTAATCCAGGCCGCCCATTGTATTTATCTTTAGTGTTCGATATTTTTTTTTAATTATGTATTTTTATGGTGTACAATAAAGTATAAGTAATTAATAATAAATTATTTCGTGATCTAGGATTGTTTATTCTTTGGATTATTTCAGAATTTTATGTTTACATTCCACAAAGCTTCTTTTGGTATCAAAAAGTTGGTAATGGTGCCAATTTCTAAAAATCCTTACATAGCCCAAACATGTTACGGTTTTATTGCTCCTAATACCTACTGTACCAACATTTTCATACAAATCACCAACCACCCTGCAAGTGAGTAAAAGCAAACCCCAAAAAAAACTATTCCCCAATCCTTAATTGTACATTAATAGTAACGACAGGAAAAAAGAAGTCGTTGAACAATCTGTCCATTAATGATTTGCGGCGGGAACCGGAAGCCGCCATTATCGCGGACACGCAAGCTTCCTGTCGCCGCCGGAAACGGCCGCGGCAACAGTTTCGGCTTGCGTTTTTCACCGGAAACGATGTAAATAGTTCCGCGTGTTATAAGTGTTTCACAGTCTTTATTTGGCTTTTGGCTTATTAAAATGGGACTTTCTTTGTTGGAAAATTTACCGTTGTTACGATACTTTGTAAGGGGGAATACCTATATAATGTTTCAGACTATATTTATGAGTCGAATAATAAATTGCTTTTAATATTAATTGTCCCAATGCAGGACAAAAGCCTCGACGCATAGAGAGAAGGCACGAGCTTGTAAAAAGCTTTGTAAAAAGTCATAGAACAAAAATTGTTGTATATGAATGATGTGAGTCATACAGTCCTACGTGGTTGTTAGTGTTTTACCAATAACCCTGAAGGATAGGGTGTTAAGGTGCAGCATGGGAGAGGCATAGGCCTCTCCCTCCCAGTGGACTGCGAAAAGCCGAGTTGATTGAGAACCTACACCTACTACTTCTTTATTTCCCATCTCCGCAATAGCCATAATAACTTCAAAATGAAACGCAATATTCACTATAAAAAAATTTTCAACCACCATATTGTCGAAATTGCACAATTTTATATATTTGCAACATGTCTAACTTTGTCACTCACTGTCTCTTTGTTCAGTTGTTTTCGTACCAAAGTTAGAGCAAGTTAAATACCAAATAAAAGTTCGTGTTTATGTTTTGATGTCCGTGGTCAAATACAAAGTGGTTTGACCTCTAGTTATACAGCTTTATATGACCTCGCGTTAAAAAGGGGTGCATTTATCAAAAAAAGCCTGGACAGAGGAGCCTGTGGCTAAGTAATAACAGCCGCACGGGTCGATCGATCAGGTTAAGCTACGCTTGCCGCGGTTGGTCCGTGGATGGGTGACCATCTGTACATAACAAGACCCCTCCTTGCTCCGAAAAGCTCGTAAAGCCGTTGCTCTCAGCTGATATTCGTGAATCTTTGACAATCGTTACGGGTCGTCAGAAACCCGAAAGTCTTACAACCAGTCTTACCAAGGGCTATTGTATTACCCACTATCTGGGTTGTGGAGGTCAGATAGGAAGTCGCTCCATGTAAAATACTGGTATTCAGCTGCATCCGGTTAAACTGGAAGACAAACCCAACATAGTTGGGAAAAGGCTAGGCAGTGTGCAGCCTGGACATCACCTTACTGAGTACTTATACTCACGAGCGGAACGCGTTCATAGCAGAGGCAAGTGCTGTCGTCAACACTCGTCAAAGACAACGACCGCTCATGTATTCGAGTACGGTGCTCAAATACACGAGCAGCACGTTGTCTACCGCAGCTGTACACGTGTCAGTGGCGTCCAGCAACGCGTGTTGCGACTGCAGTTCTTTGCCTCTGACGCGTGCCGCTCGTGTATATTTGACAACCGTTTGACAACACGGTTAGCGCAGTGGCTGAGCGATCGGACTGCTGCGCTGCGTGTCGCGGGTTCAATTCCCGCACATAACAAATATTTGTAAGTCCTACATGTATTTGTTCTGAGTCTGGGTGTTTTTCTATCTATAATATGTATGTATTTACAAAAAAAAAAATGTATATTAGTAGTTTATCAGCCATCTTGTTACCATAACACAAGCATTAGGTTGCTTAGCTTGGGACTAGATGGCGCTGTGTGAAAAGTCCAGGGATATTATATTATTATATATTATATATGAGTACTAACTGACTAATATTTTTACCATGGGATCTCTTCTGTACTTCGTCACAATAATTTCATCTGCTACAAGGATCTTTTAGAGCTCGAGTGTCGTTGACAAGGGGGTAGTGTCGATAAATATTTGTGCAATTGTTTTGTGAAATGTATTGAAAAAAACAAGATGGCCGCGTTAGATCCGATTATGGCGACGCGCCAAAATATACTTGTCAATGGATGGGGCCATGGGGCCTATCACTTGTCAACTCGTGTGTTACGTTAGTATCTGATGCTTCCTTTTTATTAACGACGCTACCTCCATCTTATAATAATAAGTTAAGGTTCTAAGTATGGTCAATGCTTTCATAGGACGAATGCACTCAGACATCGGTATCGTTACTGGTGGACCCTGTTTTTTTTACTAGCCTTCAAGACTCCATCCCTTCCATATTTCGCGAGCCCGCGCGTCCTCTTTCCAGTTTTACGGAACCTATCCTACTTATGAAGCCAACATACAAATCATCTTTAATCAACATTAATAATCACATTTCTTTTCACGCTTTCAGATAACGGCCATTCCTTAAAAACATGACCAAAAGTAAAATCTTTCAGAACCAAAAATCTTAACTACAGTTTGCTGATCTAAGGTATACTTTATAACCAAAATGAGACACCGATTTCCATTGTCTTAGCGAAAAACGTCAGCGGCAGAGGTTAAACCATTGTTTTCAAGTACTCGCTTACTTCGCTACAGTGGCTGTTAGACTGCAGATTAACTTGACTATTGTTAGTTCAGTGGTGTTATAGGGCCTTTGGGAGATAGTTACTGGCTTTGGCAGTTAGATAGGTACTAGTACAAGTCTAGTGGTGCCAGTAGTACTGTTATATTAGGCAAAACACAGACGGTAACAGTTACGAAAAAAATCTAGCATTATGATTTTTTTTTGTGCTTTTCAAGCAGAATTTAAAACTAAGTCAAATCATTAGATGCCAGCAAAATTCAATGCGGAGGAAACCGGTATCTTTTAGAACCAAAAATTATTAATTACTGCCCACTTCTTCTCGAAGAGAGGAGGCCTGAGTCCCAGCAGTGGGAACATTATAGACTGATTGTGATTATGTTATAAATCGCCTATCTGGGTTCGAACCTATTACTACACGTAAGTCGTCATTACCACTGCCCCACTACGGCTGTTTTTGATGAATCGATTTAAATTATTAACTAACCCTGAAACTAAAATTTTAAACACGAATTATGACATTAGCTAAGCAATGTATGTATTTATATTTTAACAACCATAGAGCACGATGATCTTCAGTAAACCGTATCTTAAAGCATACATCCGCGTGTCTAATTTTATGTCCTTTCTGTCGCTCGTTATACAACGTTTTATGACTTTGCCACACAAGGTGAGGCAATATCTTCCAATTTATATTGATCATTATAGCTACATGATCGTTTGCATACCTCTACAGCTAAGGTGCTGTTCCACAGTTCGAATGGGCACCATCTATACTTACCAATTACCAGTATCATAATCTTCATCTTCCTGGTAATTGCGTAACACTAACAATAGAAATGGCTTGCATTTTGACAGTTCAACGACATTCATTGCGTTATTTACGTTGTTGAGCAGACACATTTTTCGAATATATGAAGCGAAGAATTAGATCTCCCGGAGGACACGGTGGATTATACGGTGGAGGTCTGCCCGGCTTGGGCGGAGCACCGCCGCGTCCTCGTGGCGGCAATCGGCGGCGGCGATCTCTCGCGTCCGGCCCTGGTCCAGGCCATGGTACGGAGCGAGAGTGCATGGGAGGTTGTCACCTCCTTCTGTGAAGCAGTAATGCTCGCGAAGGAGGAGGCGGAGCGCGTGAGGGAGAGGCAATCTCTGCGCCCTCACGCCCCTAGTCGCCTCAGGAGACGCCCTGGATGGGAGTCAACAGCCGACTCCCGGCCACCGTAGGCGCGGGCTTGCGGGCAGCGAGCAATGGGCAGCTCGCCGCCCGGCAAGGACCAGGCCCGGGTCGACGGCGCGCTGTGTTCCACGCGCGCCTCAAACTGATGTCAGCACGACCTGACGGGGTCCGCTAGGGCCGATGCCTGCCAGGGCCGCGGGTTGTTCGAAAGAGATACCGTGGCCCCTTGCACAGGCAACTGAAGGAACACGGGTGGGTTTTAGTCAGTAAAAGTCTGACACGCCCTTCCGCTCAGCTCAGAGCGGGAGAAGTCATTTGATGATTTCCCATCCAAAAAAAGGGAGCTGCTCTTAAAGGTGTCATATCATAATCAGTCTAACAGACCTATCGGTGAGAGTGTGCATAGAATCTACCTCCCGGGCTCAGTGCCGGTTGGTAGATGTCACATGTCTTCGAATTTTTGGTTAGAGACCATGCCGGTCTCCTCATGATGTTTTCCTGCACCGATTCAAACCTACGACCTACAACTCGCACGTCGTGGCCGTTACCACTTGGCCACCACTGCTCCCGAAAGCTGCTCTTTAAAGGTGTACCTACCACTGATTATTTATTTACTAGTTGCGCCCCGCGGTTTCATCCGCATAAGTTTGATCCCGTGGGAATATCGGGATAAAAAGTATCTTATGTGTCAATCCTGGTTATAAACTATCTGTGTGCCAAATTTTATCTAAATGCGTTCAGGAGTTTTGACGTGAAAGAGTAACAAACACCCATCCATCCATCTATCCATACAAACTTTCGCGTTTATAATATTAGTAGGATTTCAGTAATACAAGGGTCGGCGAAGTAAGTCTTTTTCTTCCGTTCATCGATATTAGTTTCAAGTGGTTCCTAACTTTCTGCTATGTTAGAGTCAGGATTTTGAGATAAAGTTATGGAAAAACAAACTGAATGTCATCCTAACAAAGTTCGAATTCCATTGCAACCAAAAACTTATTAGTAGGTATATTTTTGATACAAATGTCCACTGAAAAATCAACTTAGAATACATTTCACTAAAGTAGATAACTGATTAAGTGGCGATGGAATGTAAGTATCTGAGATTATGAACACTGCTTTTGATAACTTATTAATACTTATACGAAGATACCTAGTGAAAAAGACCATACGATTTACATACCCAACGCTAACATTGGAAAACTGAAAAAATGACCAACAAAAAATATTTGAAACCGCCCCATTTTTACAAGTTTCCCAGCCAATAGCAAAAGATTTTATAGGAGGAAGTGCTGACCTATTTGAAGATACGAAAAATACATAACTATCAGACAAGATTGCATAACACGGACTTTTGTTATGTCCCACGACATTCCGCTGGGACGACCGGGGAAGTTTTAATGTGACTATGTATGTTATGCTTGTTTTAATTGTGTCGATAGGAGCGTTTGTTGGGTGACATATAACTTGTTTGTGGTATTATCAACTCCTGGGGGCTTACTACTAGCTCTTATAGCAGGGCAGAAGTTTAACTGCACTGATTTTTTGTTCTATGACTCAGTACAAAAATGCACTTCAGTTCAACTTCTGCCCTGCGATAGGAGCTGATGGTAAGCCCCCTGAGATAGTGTAAAGATATTGACAGCAAAAATTGTGTTGTTGTGATCGTGTTTTGTTTTACAAATCCTTGTTGAACGAACGTATAAACCAAACAGTTTAAAAGTGTCATGTTAGTTCAGTAATACGCCACTAGTGGTGCTCTAGTAGATAATAATATCCCTGGACATTTCACACAGCGCCATCTAGTCCCAAGCTAAGCAACCTAATGCTTGTGTTATGGTAACAAGATGGCTGATAAACTACTTATATACATTTTTTTTTTGTTTTTGTAAATACATACATATTATAGATAGAAAAACACCCAGACTCAGAACAAATACATGTAGGATGAGTACGAGTAGATGTCAACTATATGTCATGGTCGGGTTATACGCACTTACACTGTAATATTTTAATAGTTATACTGGTTCTAGCTAATATATCAGCAATTTCAAGATTATGCAGACATAATCTGGGTGAGATCTTGGAGTTTTAAAGAGACTGTGACCTCTGAGTTTGTTTCGGCCTTTCTTCTCAGAGTTAGCTAGGAAACGTCGACCTCATCGAGTTTAAAAAAAATGATTGACTAGTAAAAGTGTTTGAATAAACCAATTAACTAATAGAAATAAAATAATGTATCCATAAAAAATATAATACAGTCGCTCCATGTAAAATACTGGTATTCAGCTGCATCCGGTTAGGCTGGAAGCCGACCCCAACATAGTTGGGAAAAGGCTAGGCAGATGATGATGATCTATAAAAAATCCATATTCGTAGAGGCTCCATAAACTAATTAGCCACCATCCTATTTAAAGTTATCACTTCCCCAGGCCCTCACCAACTAATGACAGTTCAGAATTGCATGCATAATTGAAAGACATTACGCCGGGGTTCGAACTAACGACCTTTGCGGAGCTATGGCCGCGCGATAATAAAATGAAAGTGGGTGAAGGACTAAAGGTTGGCGACCAATAATCTGCATTTTGGTAACAGACTCCTGTGGAGAGGAGTTTAATGTGTTAGATAGGACATCTGAAATTGAGTCCGCGTATCACTGGTCATCAGTTTCTCTCAGTCATCAGTTTATTTAATTCGCCAGTTTTGTTGATTAGTCAGTTTAATTTGCTACATTGATTATTGTATGAGCGTTTTTATATTATCACCTTTAGTAGTTTTTGCGTGAAAGAGTAACAAACATCCATCCATTCATCCATCCTTACAAACTTTCGCGTTTATAATATTAGTAGGTAGTAGGATGAAATCAAAGATTACTTTTATCCCAGTTCAATTTATTTCAAAACACAATTTAATGTGTTCCATGCATATACTGAGCCAAATAAACATTTTTCTGATTCCCTAAAAACTTACTAAATATCACAGGAAACTGTCGCATCTACATCTTAAAACTGGTCTATCTCCAGTCCACCCATTTGGGGGTAAATATTGCAAATCGATAGCCCTTATCAGGGGTACTAGGGTACGTTATTAAATTACCCGTCTTGCCCAAATAGAGGTACGGGTACCTCTTTTCACCACAGCTTCCTTTTTGAGTTGTTTACTTTTTATTACAAAGCTCTGGTTTGCGGGTTTTTTTTGTCGCTGTCGGAAAATTAATATGCGTGAGGATATTATGAATAGAATTAAAAAGCGACTCTTCTTCTTGGCGTTTCGATGGCAATCTAAATGGACTCGGCTCAGATTTCGACTACGTGTTTGGCGCTATCACTGGAGTTTATCAGTTCCCGTAACGCAACAGGACACGCAGGCAATGATTTAGGAGTCCCATAGTTTGTGGGACAGCACCACATTTGCAATCCAAAGCGGAGTAGTCTATGTATCTCCATCTGAACAAGTTTTCTTTCATCATTCCTGTTGTACCCGATTTACTATTGAGTCAAATTCAAACCATTTATTTCAAATAGGCACATAAAAAACACTTTTCAAAATTCACAAGAAAATAGAATTGATTCTAGTTGGGGCAACTATAATCAAAAGGTAGTTTCGACAAAGATTGCCCACTCCTCGCAGTCCACTGCTGGACATAGGCCTCTCCCAGGCTGCGCCACAACACCCTGTTCTCCGCCTTCCGCATCCAGTTCGTCCCAGCAACCTTCTTTAGGTCGTCCGTCCATCTACATAGCTGAGAGGTAATTCTGGTAAAAAGAACATGTTCACAGTCTGATCTCAGTCTCAATTAGTCAAAAATACGTCAAATTTCCCTACATTTTGACTAGTTTTTGACATTTGTTTGTCGCCGAGATGAGAATGCGACTAGATTTTTGATTGTTTTAAATTACGAGAATTAGCCTGCTGACATAAATATTTTTTTATTGAAACATGTTACTATTATACCTACTATTGACGAATTCCTTCTTGACAAAGTGTTATAAACTAAATGATAATTATGTATTTATGCTTGAAAATTAAAAAACTTGACTTATTAAATGTGTTCTGAATATGTATTATAATAATTAATTGTATTCTAAATGTTTATCATAAAAATTGATTGTATTCTATATATTGAATTTTTTGTTAATTTGTACATAATTAAATATGTAATATCTTAAATGATTTTAAATTCTTAGGTATATTGTTAAATAGTATTTGCCCTAATGGGTAGTTTCTCGAGATACCATAACCTAACTATAAGACCTACTCTATCACCAAAAATCACTTTACTAAATAGGTACTTTGACTTTGAGAAGAATGGGCAAGAAACTCTACTAAGTACGGTATATAAAATTTAACGATGGTAAACTCTACACCAAAACTGCTATAATCAAAGCAAAGTGTCAAAATATGATTAAAATGAAACTGTAATCCAATCTTTTAATAGGTCGGTCACAAATATACTATCGATACAGTATCATGTCCGAACGATCAACATTATATCACAAATCGAGGCTAAGTATCTCGTTATAGTATCGGTATCAAATGTTCGAGAACAAGTAATTATGGAGTTTCAACCTACTATCATAAATTACCCCTAACTGTTGGACATTGGATATACTTTAATGTAAACTGAGTTGTATTTTAGGAGATCACTATGTTTGTTTTGATATACAGGATGGCAGGGACATCGGTGCGCAACCTAGTCGCCGTCTCATCTCAGAGACAAACAAATGTCAACAACTTGTCAAAATGTAGGGAAATTAGAAGTATTTTTTGACAGATATCAGATTGAACGGTCTTAAAATTACGAGAATTGGCCCTAAGTTATGATTCCTAAACCCCTTACTAAAATTATTTTGTTTATTTATTTAGGTACTTACTTTGCCGTGGATGTGACGGCTGTTTCCCCCAACCCTTTCTTATTTCTTTTGTTTTGTGTTCCTTTTTGCGTCATTGTTTACCGCAAATAAACGTATTTTTTTTTCTTTATTTCTTTACGTATTAAATACATTTTTAAATATATAACAAAACAAAACAAAAAATATAAAAAATAGTAGACCGCCGGTATCGCGAGCAGGGTCCAAGCTACCGGTGGTTAGGGCTCCAGAGACAGGAACCTCTTCACAATGCGAGCCGTATCGAGGAGTACTGCCTTCTGAATCAGGCCCTTTATGCAACCGCCTAACAATTAGCCGCCTAAAAATGAGCAGTTCCATACAGTTTGGCCGCGTAAGTATTGCACATTTCTATGAAGCAGCTGATTTCTGTAATAGAATAGAATAGAATACTCTTTCTAATAATTTAGATCAATTCAAAGCGACGCTGCTTGACAAGATAAATGTAATGATTAACTGTGAACGATAACTTTCACAAAAATCTGTTCCCACTGGTGCATATCTATAGATCATATTTCAATATTCTGGCGACTGAGTAGGTAGTTGTTGTTGTAGGTACTACCCTATAGTTGGAGTGATACCCGAGATAAGCGAGAGGGGCTTGTGGCTAAGTAATACGCTTACCGTGGATAAGTGACCATCTTCACATACCAAGACCCCTCCGTGCCTCGGAAAGCTCGTTAAGCCGTTCGTCCCGGCTGTCATTCGTGGATCTTTGACAGTCGTTACGAGTCTTACCAGTATTACCCAGCAACTGGGTTGTGGAGGTCAGACAGGCAGTCGCTCCATATAAAATACTGGTATTCGGCTGATCCGGTTAGACTGGAAGCTGACCCCAATATAGTTGGGAAAAGGCTAAGCAGATGATGAGTTGGAGCGATACCCAACTTCCTACTGGGCATTGTGAATACAATCAGTCCATTCAAACAATCTCTTCTAAAAATACCACACATTACTGACTCAGCTGAAATTTCAATACATAAAAAAGCCTTATCGTGAAAAATCGATCCTAAAATCACCCTTTCTGTTTTACGGGAACAATTTAAAACTCGACTGAAGCATCGTCGCACATAAGTGTATCGGCAGAGCGAGAGAGAAATAGGTTAGAGAGAGAGAACGATATTTTTTCTCACGTCATTTAATACCAACCGTTCAACGCGAGCTTTCACGAAAATACATTAAATTGGGGCGCCGGTCACACCGTAGTGTAATTTAGTCGAGATTTTTACCAATGAGCACCCTTTTTGTTACAGAAGGTTTTTAATAATTAAATATAGTTTTATGCTTATCTTTATACAGGGTTATTTGTAAAACACTATAACTACCTCGCAGGACTATAGTACTCACATCATAAATAACAACTTTAGTTTTATGACTTTTAATTATTCATCTTTTTTTTATAATATAATTAAAAATATTTAAACTGATCGCTCTAAATGTGACAACTCTATGTGATACCAACATAAAGTTCTAGATTAGTAAACAAACAATGCATTGTAAATGTCAAACCTTCAAAATTTGATACTTTCAAAATTTGATAAATAACATACTGCTTTTCTTTGAAAATGTCCACCAATTCACTGAGCAAAGTGTCTTTACGGAACGGTGTGACACCTTTCTACATTAAAATGTAAAGTCTCGAGGAAGCGTCGACGAGATTTAATTTCCTAAAGGCCGATTCCATCGCCTGGTACATATCGAGGTACATATCGACGAACGGTTATATTGTTCGATTAGGGCGCCAAGAAATGTAGTAACGTTTGTATTCTTAAAGGATAAAGATAAGAACAGAAAATTTTAGCTTAGGTTTATTTGTTACTAGCTGACCCGACAGACGATTTTCTGTCAAAATTTTAATATGGTCTGGAATTCATTCAAAAATCCCATAAGAAAAATACTTTTCAATTTTCCGGGCAATTTTTTCTTACATTTAAACGTAATTCGGGCTATTACGAACATTTAAAAAAGATAAATAGCCTAATCGAATCAGCCGTTTTCAAGTGATGCGCTTATCTACGAAGAGCATTAAACTTTCATTTTTATTTATATTAAGAAAGAAAATTAGTTTATTTCACCAAAGTTAAGTATCTGTGTATCTATTTTAGTATATCATTGCTCCAACAACAACCCTATTTTATGTCCAGGCAAATCATTGTCCATTCTATAGTTGCCTGGAAGAGATCGCAGAAAGCGATAAGGTCGCCCATTGTATATTTTTAGTGTTCGTTAATTTTTTTTTTTTGTTATATATTTTTGTGGTTTACAATAAAGTATAATTATTCATAATAAATAAATAAATAAGTAAGGCACACAATATTCACACAAAAACAAAAAACATTTTATTATCTTTTCGCACAAGCATTTTACTAACCAACTTAAAACAATAGGAAGCTATGCAATCCATGAGTCTTTTTACCCATTGAAGTTCATTATCTTTACAATTGTCAACCGAATATTTTGATATTGCCGGCGTATTGTTACTACTAACCCCCCGGCTGTAAACCCCATTCAATTTTGATTTGCTGTCGAACTCCATGTCAAATGAGTGATTCACTGCTGTTTGGTCAATTGTGGTCAGCCAATCACAAATCGTGGTCAGATATTCAATCAAAAAATGAGATCTAAATCTGCTGTGAATTCTCATGTTAGCTGCATACCTTTTTTTTTTTTTTTTGGGTGGGAAATCATCATATGACCCCTCCCGCTCTGGGCGGAGCGGAAGGGAGTGTCAGACTTTTACTGACTAAAACCCACCCGTGTTCCTTCAGTTGCCTGTGCCAAGGGCCACGGTACCTCTTTCGAATATCCCGCAGCCCTGGCGGCATCGGCCCTAGAGGGCCCCGTCAGTTCGTGCTGACATCTCTTTGAGGCGCGCGTGGAACACAACGCGCCGTCGACCCGGGCCTGGTCCTTACCGGGCGGCGAGCTGCCCGTTGCTCGCCGCCCGCAAGCCCGCGCCTACGGTGGCCGGGAGTCGGCTATTGACTCCCGTCCAGGGCGTCTCCTACGGCGGCTAGGGGCGTGAGGGCGCAGCGATTGCCTCTCCCTCACGCGCTCCGCCTCCTCCTTTGCGAGCATTACTGCTTCGCAGAAGGAGGTGACGGCCTCCCATTCACTCTCGCTCCGTACCATGGCCTGGACCAGGGCCGGACGCGAGAGATCGCTGCCGCCGATCGCCGCCACGAGGACACGGCGGTGCCCTGCCCAAGCCGGGCAGACCTCCACCGTGTGCTCCACCGTGTCCTCCGGGCGATCCACACAGTGGTGACACCCTGGCGTTTCCTCCCGCTTTATCCTGAACAGGAACCTCCCGAAACAACCGTGTCCGGTGAGGACCTGCGTCAGGCGGAAGGTGAGGGCGCCGTGGCGCCTCTCTAGCCACTCCTCAAAGAGGGGACTTATCGCCGCTATTGTGGCGTGCCCATGTTAGCTGCATACCTCCCGGTTTCACTGTAGATTGACTAATCAATGACGATTAAAAAACTAGAATAGAATACTTTTTATTATGTATACCAGACAAATTTCAGATATAAATTAAAAAAAAAACGGGTTGCACTAGTGCAGCAGAAGTGAAAACTTGAATATTAACGTTGTGCATTTTTGATATTTTGGAATGCGGTCTACTCTCCCTCCGTCTTACGAATTATCGATCAGGTCACGTGACCTGACGCGAGCTTCGTCTTACAAATTTTCGATCAGGTCATGTATCCTGACGCGAGTTTAACATTTTTTACCCATCACAAAAAACACTCCCTCCGTCTTACTAATTTTCGATCAGGTCACATGACCTGACGCGAGCTCCGTCTTACGAATTTTTAATCAGGTCACGTGTCCTGACGCGAGTTTAACATTTTTTACCCATCAAAAAAAGTGCACAACGCCGCTAAAGAAGTTTTCACTTCAAAATATATTTTGAATAAGTAGAAATATAGAGCAGTGGTAGTCCAGTGGTATCGGCCCCGACTTACGAGTTGTGGACCGTGGGTTCGAACCCAGACAGACGCTTTACTTTGCGTAAATAATTTCATCACCACTGCTCTCAAAACGGTGAAGGAAAACATCGTGAGGAAACATTCGAAGACATGTGACATTGACCAACCCGCACTGGGCCCGCGTGGTAGACTACAGCCCACTCCCTCTCGAAGAGAGGAGGCCTGTGTCCCAGCAGTGGGAACGTTATAGGCTGATTATGCATGTTATTATCCAAATGTAGAAATTACATAGACACGTACATTCTATTTATTTTCTTAATGGACGGTCTTATCGCTAAACGCAATATTTTAAAGATAACTAGTACTATTTAGTTTAGATTTAATCTAATGTGTAACGAAATTGACTATCTATCTATATTTTCAATGACAATGTAACTTAATAAGAAAACTGAATAAGAATAATTGTGTCATAATGTTCCTAATATATTTACACACCTGACGACTTGGTTATAATACAGTGTGTCTTATGAACATTTTGTAATATACTCTGAACCTGTGATAAGCAAATAAATGATTTGATTTGAACCTTTGATAGACAAATAGAAGAAGAAGAGGGCCTAGACAATCAATCTACATGGTCTTCACATGAGCTGACCAAGATTGGACTTTAAAAGAGACTGTGACCACTGAGTTTGTTTCGGCCTTTCTTCTCAGAGTAGTCAGATAGAAAACGCCAACCTCATCTAGCTTATTTTAATTTTATTTATAATATATTTTTTTATTCCTTTATTAAAAACAACCAAACGTTCTTAATAATTAATTACAATATAACCTATAAGACTAATAAGCAATTTTAATCTAACTTAATTTATTACGTGATAATTATTTTAAAATTTAGAATAGTGTTTATTGTACTTTACACAAGTCCGTTCCACTTTCTTAGAGTCTGATGTGATGATATAAGCACTTTGTTCGTGTGTTATTATATTATGAGGTGTAAAATTGATTTCAATATTCTATTTATAGAATAAACAATTTCATTTCATTACATAGTGGCGTTCTATTAGCGATAACGATGATGGAAAAGTCAAAGATGTATGAGACTGACGAAAAACTTATGTCAATCCTGTTGAAAGTGGTTGTAGAAATGCGAAACGCTTTGAAAGCGGTTGCCATTAAGCAAGGCCCTCAGAATAGAATTTAATTAAAATAAAAAAAAATCCTTACACATTATAGCGACACAAAGCGCCTCATTAGTGAATATAAACGTCTTCATTAAGCCGTTTTACGCTCCCAAAGGACCAAAAATAAATTGGTCCTAATGTACCGAAGCCTACAGTACTTATAACTATAGGTACTAACAACGATATCAAACACGTCTGCCTTACTCCGATGATCACAGACGTGTCGGCACTCTTCAGCTTGTGTGATACGCAATACATAAAAGGTATCAGCGTTTCACTTCAATTTATTACTGATAGTGGAAATGTTGGCACTAAATATTATATGTATAAACAGAAGACTCATTAGCACACAATATACAGAAAAGAAAAGAAGAAAGTAAATATGTTTATTTGCGGCGAACATGACGCAGAGAAAAAACACAAAAAAGAAAAAATATGCGTCACATCCACGCAAAACGGTCATCATTCTAGTTAAGTTAAAGAAGTATTTTGCCATAATTATTAAGTTCTAGACTTTAGTTTTTTTTTTTTTTTATTATTTTTTTATTTAAAGGAACAGCAAACAGTTACATTATAAAAACTTACAACTAATTTCACAAAAAAAAACATTTTAGTGATAACATAACCCACAACGCTGTCCACAGGTAGACATGATAGTGTAGGAGAGAAAAAAAAAGTGTAATCGCTAGGGGCTTTAGTAGCGGTACTTGCATTAATTGTATATAATGAGCATTAATAAAGTTTAAAGTTTAAATTTAGAGAAAGATGACATAGTGTAAAATAAGACCTTAGTAAAGATTTTCAGAGAGGGTACACGCATGTATATTATTTAATAAAGAAGAGCGGGTGAGGCTTTTGAATGTACTCATTGAACAATTGAATATATCAATATTTTCAAAAGTGTTATTATATGAGTCAACCATACGGCGGACTGGTGAGCGCTCGCCTGAATTAGTTCGGCAAGAGTTCACTGCAAAAAGAGTACCTGCACGTACCTGTCGCCTGTGAAAGGTTCTAGGTACAGCGTAACAAATCATGTTATCATTATGTGTGATCACTTATTTCTGAGATTGCTGGTAAACCTATAATTAGTGACTGTGTAGGACCGAGGCTATTGTGATCTATAGTACGTAAGTTATATTATACATAGAAGCTGTTGGTGTACCATAATAAATAAATAAATCACTCAGCTAAACAAAAAAACAGGTTTGTTTTAATTCATCTAAAGCCGTGTCTCCTGCGCGTGTTTTTTCGATACCATAGACAAAAACGTCAAAACAAAGACGCGTGGCCATACGCATTTGTGTATGAAAACACGATTTTTTTGTTTTCTGAGCTGTATGGAGAACATTCCCTGCGCGGGTGAAGAGGGGAAGGGTTTGTTTAATTTTCAACTGCCACGCGCACCGCGCACATCTAGCATATAGCATTTTGAAAGCTTAATTCCAACTGACACAGTTTTTGAGGTTATATTGTCTTGTGAATAATAATAATAATTTCCCTGGACATTTCACACAGCGCCATCTAGTCCCAAGCTAAGCAACCTAATGCTTGTGTTATGGCAACAAGATGGCTGATAAACTACTTATATACATTTTTTTTTGTAAATACATACATATTATAGATAGAAAAACACCCAGACTCAGAACAAATACATGTAGGACTTACAAATATTTGTTCTGGGCGGGAATCGAACCTGCGACACGCAGCGCAGCAGTCCGATCGCTCAGCCACTGCGCTAACCGTATTGTCAACAATGAATAATGACACTTATCTAAAAATATTTTAATACACAGGAGACAGTAAGTTTTTTTTGTGTAATGTTTCGAAAAAACAAGCGCAGAAGACACGGCTTTCAACAAACAAAATTTATATGAATTGAAAAACTCCATCATCTATAAAATCTAAAAAGCCCGTTATTTGCGTTAAAACTTCTATATGTTATCTGTACTGGGGCGACTTTCTAATACGTCGAAAACAATAAGGCTCGCCTTAATTATATTTACTTTAGCCGTGGAGATGTGTACACATGTCTTTTATCGTTAATTACGAAGGGATAAGAAGCGCTAATGACGGTTAAAGTAAGGAAGAATGGTTCATTATGAGTAATGAGTAATATGCTTGTACATAAGCCTCTCTTAGAGGAATTGGATGACTAGACGTTGTTCAAAGCTAACGAAATAACAACACAAGTAAGTAAATCATTAATAGAATTTTACCCGGTACTTAAGGGGAGAGCGTCACGGTAGTCCGCAAAATTCACATTTGTTACGTTTTGTTTTTTGCAATTTGCAGATCAGTACCAGGTTGTATGTATGTAAGGGCTTGCAGCTAAGTAATAACAGCCGCGCGGGTCGATCTGGTTAAGCTATGCATGCCGCGGTTGATGACCATCTTTACATATTATCAAGACCCTCCGTGCCGGAAAGCACGTTAAGTCGTTGGTCCCGGCTGTCAATCGTGGATCTTTGGCAGTCGCTACGGGTCGTCAGAAGCCCGAAAGTCTGACCCAGTCTTGCCAAAGGGTATCGTGTTACAGGTCTGATAGGCAGATGTTTCATGTAAAAACATAGTATTCAGCTGCATCCGGCTGGAGACTATGGAAGCCGCTCTCCGTCCGATCAGGACTAGGCCCGTGCCGGACGGCGTGTTCGTGTTCCACGCGCGCCTCAAAGAGATGTCAGCAAAGTGACGGGGCCCCACAGGGCCGAAGCCTGCCAGGGTAGCGGGAACATCCGAAAGGGTTTACCGCTGCCCTGGAACATAAAGGGCTAAGGAAGGAACACGGGTGGGTTTTAGTCACTGTATTCAGACTGTACCTATGCATAAATAAAAAAAATCATTTTTTTTAAACGTTGCCCCACACTAGGAATTACTCCTGTATCGTGGATGCGTTTACAAACATTTAAACTCACATACACAAACAGCCAGACCCGGAACAACCACCTGTAGGCAATACAAATATTTGTTCCGTGCGGGAATCGAAACCACGACACGCAGCGCAGCAGTCGATCGCTCAGCCACTGCGCCAACCGTGTCATCACTATAGGCTGATTATGCTTTAAGTGACTTCGTTCACTTTCATCTTAGCCCATAGTAGGTAGATACCGAAACAAACCCTTTCTACTCTATGACTGACATACTCTTCACCGCTCCACTGCGTATAATACAAGCTGTTGTTTTGCATCCTCGTCAAATTTCAGGAGGCTGCTAGGAAAGACATAAATAATCAAATAAAATTACGATCCCTGGTAAATAATGAATACATACTATTTTTTTAGTTATTTAAGTTTGACAGTATTTCAAAATACACCACTTTCAAAGAACAGAATCGCGTTATTGTATCGTAAAAGCGGCCGCGTTTTTATGTGTGTGTAAAAGGGCAGTTACAGTACGGTCTCAGACAGGCCGCATTTTAATATGCGTGTCCCACAAATGTTTCCGAAAATTTGAAAAAAAAAATCCTACTTATTTTATTATTGATTCATGTCGAGAATCAGTAGCATAGTTACCTCCTTGAATTTGACGAGGTTGCAAAACAACACCTTGTATAGGAACGTGAAACATATCCTTTTCTAAATCGCAATGTACGAGTATTTATTCACGTAGTACAAGATACACTTTTACTGATGACTAGCATTCGATTAACTTCTCTGCTTACCGGTATCCTTTCGCGATCAATTTGGCCCGAGGCCTCCAATACGGGTCGGAGGCCTCCAAGCATAGAGGTCGGCCTCCAAGTGGGGCACGGTAGGAAAAATGTTACCTGAAATAAACATACCCTTATTAACTTGGAGGCAATTTATTCAATAAGTAGCTATTGTGTTTATCTGTACTCCTACTGTATTCGATTGGTTTCGTAGAGAATTGGCAAGATAATTTAGTTTTCTCGATATATTGTTCAAACTCATTCTCTTTGCTCAATATTTTTGTTTATTTATTCGATTATGTATCTACTAGCTTCTGCTGGCAGCTTCGCTCGTGTGGATCTTGAAAATTATTCCACGGGAATGTGCTACTGAACAAAAAGTAGCCTATGTCCTTCCCCAGGATGTCAACTATCTCCTTGTCAAATTTTTTTGAAAACCGTTCAGTGGTTTAGGCATATAAAGGTAACATACAGACTTACATAAAGACAAAGGCCAGTTCCCGCATTTAAAAATGTTCAAAATGTAGTCGCAATCTCATCTCAGCGACAATCAATATCAAAAATATAGGGAAATTAGAGATATTTTTGACAGGTTGAGACTGTGAACGTTCTTAAAATTACGAGAATTGCCCCTTCCAAATTATTCGTATCTATGTACAGACGCCAGCACATCAAGCAACCCGAAACTGTCAAATTTTTCCAATCAACTTTGAACCTAATACTTTAGCGATAAAGTTGAAAATCTACTAAAGAAATTTGACAGATTGTAGTAGCTTGATGTGCTGGCGTCTGTACAATACATATTATTATATGTATTGTAATCTATTTTGTTAGTCTGTTTGCAAGTTGCTGACGATCTTAAGCTCTCTGTGATATAGCAAGACCGCATTAGATTAGCAATCTCTAAGGAGGTTCCATACCGGCAAAACCGCGTTAAATAATCAGTCTATAATGTTCCCACTGCTGGGAGGAAGGCCTCCTCTCTGTTAGAGGGTTGCGAATCATATTTTGATCAACATTGAGCCTGACATTGACCTGCAAATTGCAAAAAACGTAAGAAAATTTGAATTACGCGGGTTTCCGTGACGCTTCCTCCTTAAAGAGTATGGGATTCTGGTTACTCATTGTTGATTTGAGATCGTAACGTGACATTTCAATACTCAATACATTTATTTGCATTCCACAATGTGAACTTAGGTGGTACGAGTAGGTACATTATAAAATATATGTCGGAGATGGTATATCTGTCTCTCGTTAGCATCAGGCATATTTTAATTACTGTGGGCGTACTATGGGTAGTGTTGGTTATAGCACAATAGAAAGACGGTTTACAGTTCAAATCAGATTATAATTTACGAACAAGTTAGTCACACTAGCGAATCACACACTCACACAACTCAACGATACGGAACGCAATTGACAGTTTCTATGCACATGTTGTTCGTATGATGTCCAATCTTTCGATTCTCTCGAGAGCTCTGCTCACACCACTTTTGTAGCTGTTACTCTCGTCCCACCACGAGCTCAGGTTAGACTCTGTCTAGCGCCACGAGATGGCGCTAAAGTTCCGAATAGTCAAACGAATGACTCCGACATATACATAATTTTAGATCATTGTGGACCCTGTCGGGTACAACAAAATAAGATAGAGGAAGTGGGCTATATTATATTATTATTGAAAAAGTATAATATAAATGTTTTTACTACTACTCACTTCGACTTTGATTTTATTTATTATTTTTGGTATTCATTTTATTCATCATTAAAATATTAATTAATATTATTATTACATTACTTATGTCATGGACGGTAGGCCTAAGCCACCTAGTCAATTTACATTATAAGTCCATGGAACTTTTGATATATTGTGCTAAGTGATTAAATTACTGAGTTTTTCGAACGTAATTTTCACGATCTGAGTGAACCAAAAGAGTTTATTAAAATAACTTGGTAATTATATACATACAAATAAATAAAATGTAAGTGTCTGTTTGGAATGCCAAAATAACAGCTTTTTACTAAATGCCTCTAAATGCATATGAAAGTTAATATATACGGTACGTATAACAAAAAACTACTTTTAAAATGTTTGTTTGTTTGTTCTGGCTGATCTCCGAAACGGCTGAACCGATTTTGTCGGGACTTGCACTTTTCCACTTTCACACGCAGGTAGCCAGGTGATGTTAAAGGAGTAACTTAGGCTACTTTTTGAAAAACGTTTAATGTTCCGCGCAAAATAATTAAAACCTATGAAATCCAATATGTTTTCCGACATGCACGCGATTATATACACAACTATAACGATTATTAATAGCTGTAGCAATCTGGGCCCGTATTCCCGTAATTTAAAACGTTCAAAATCTAGTCGCAGTCTCATCTCGGCGACAAACAAATGTCAAAAACTTGTCAAAATTTAGGGAAATTAGACTGAGATCAGACTGTGAACGTTCTTAAAATTACGAGAATTGCCCCTCTTATCTTACTAATATTATAAACGCGAAAGTTTGTATGGATGGATGGATGTTTGTTACTCTTTCACGCAAAAACTACTACACGGATTTGGATGAAATATGGCACACAGATAGTTTATAACCAGGATTAACACAAAGGATACTTTTTATCTCAATTTTCCCACGGGATCGAAACTTATACGGGTGAAACCGCGGGGTGCCGCTAGTGGCAACATAATAATCCTTCCGTAAACAACGCATCCAATCACAACTAATAAAAAGTTCAATTCCCTGTTTATAGGTAACAAAAAGGGTAACAAAACTAGGGTGATTACGTCCGTACAGGGTAATTGCGTTACTGACACCCGGCGTGAGATAAAGCTTTAATCAGTTTGTGTTGGACCTTCTAATTTGGAATAAATTGTTCAATTGCTGATAAGGGGGTTACTCACCCACCCCGGGGATGTGGAGGAGTTAAAGGATTATTTTTCGATTTGTGACAACACTTACTTACGTAGGTATTCTGAACTAAAGCCTCCGCGAGAGTACTTATGCTAAATAGAATGCGTTACTGACACCTGTCAGTTATACCTACATGGTGGCAGGGACATCAACGCGCAAACTGTAACCACGAATTCAGCACATAATTCTAAACCCCATCATCATCTGCCTAGCCTTTTCCCAACTATGTTGCGGTCGGATTCCAGTCTAACCGGATGCAGCTGAATACCAGCATTTTACATGGAGCGACTGCCTATCTGACCTCCACAACCCAGTTACTGAGTAATACGATAACCCTTGGTAAGACTGATTGTCACTTTGTCATACTTTCAGGCTTCTGACGACCCCTAATGACTGTCGAAGATCAAATAATGACAGCCGGGACCAACGGCTTAACGTTTTTCATAAAATAAAAATAAATAAATAACGCTACAAGGTTCTAATCGGAACTACCGCCGCCATCTTGTTTTTTCAATACATTTCACAAATGTTTACCAACAGCGCTCTCCTGTTAAAGTCATTCGAGCGCCAAAAGGTCCTTCTAACAGTGAAAGTAATTGCTTCTTAGACACAAGCATAAGCAGTACCTTTGTACTCAAATTATAGTTATGTCGTATCCTTATGTATCGTATCCTGTGTGCACATAAATAATAAAAAAAACTTAAGAGGTGTCAAGGGACACCCGGATGGAACGAAGTTCAAAGAGAGAGAGAGAGAGACAGACAGAGAAACACGCGCACGCCGCTCGGCTACAACTATAGCAAAAAGTGTCGTTTCAACTTTTGGTCTTAATTTTTTCCGTCTAGCCCCCTTTCGCAACGCTCGATAAGGAACTTCGTTCCAATAAATAATACAGAAGACATGTGACATCTACCAAGTAAGTAGACACCTCTGCTTAACCCTTGGGAGCAGTGGTGGTCCAGTGGAAACGGCCGCGACTTTCGAGTTATAGTCGTGGGTTCGAACCCGGGCAGGCACTTTATGTAAATTATTTCATAACCACTGCTCTCAAAACGGTGAAGAAAAATATCGTGAAAAACGCGGTATGTCCTAGAACCAAAAATTCGTAGACATGTGACAACTACCAATCCGCAGTGGGCCCCTGTGGCGGATTATGGCCCACTCCCTCTCACTGAGAGGAGGCCTATGTCCCAGCGGTGGGAACATATGCTAACCTACAAAAGTCAAAGGACATTGCCCTCCTTACATACATCGACTATTCATCTAGCGCATCTCAAGACATCTCATATTTAATATGACGAATGAATTCCGAAGTGCGTCGCCCGGGAACTGAACTAGTTAACGGGTGCAACAACCCATTTCACGTAGGAGGGAGCAGCAGAATTAGAGGTCGATGCCGGCTACGTGAGGAACGCGCTTCTCTTTTATTTAGGATGGATGGTGTTGCAAGATGTAAGCGGAAAGCGGATGAGTGTTCATTAAAAAAAATTGTAAGATTATGATTTTTTGTTTTCTTGCTGTGCTACGTAGTTTTACGGTTAGAAGAGGTTGAAATAGAGCATATATCCTGCGCCTTAATTGCTTAACACACTTTCAATACTGAATGATTTTGAAGGATATTGCTAATCCATTGCGTCATAATGTTTGAAAAAAAAATCTGCTCAACAACGTAAATAACGCAATGAATGTTATTGAACTGTCAAAATGAAAACAGATGTTTGTTAGTGTGTTACGCTATTACCCTAAGATTGTAAATATAAAAATAGTAGAACTAAATGTGCGTGAATGATGCTAAAACTATTTGCAACAAACAAGCTGCTTAGTAAATTGCTAAAAGGAAAACCTGTCGCTGAAGGTATTAGTAACAATGGGAGTCCCACAGGGCTCAATTCTTGGTCCTTTCTTGTTTCTTATTTACATTAATGACTTGCCGTACCTCATAAAGGATAATCATGATATAGTGTTGTTTGCAGATGACACTTCACTTTTGTTTAAACTTAAACGTCAGCAGCAGGTTACTGACGATGTAAATAGCGCGATCTCTAAAGTAGTCCACTGGTTCAATGTTAATAATTTACTTCTAAACGAGAAAAAAACCAAATGCATTAAGTTTACGTTGCCTCACGTTAGACAAGTGAAAACTAATGTGTTGGTAAAGGGCGAAGAATTGAATCCTGAAGACAGCACAGTATTCTTAGGCATAACTTTGGATGCTAAGCTTCAGTGGGGTCCACATATAGACAAATTGTCAAAAAAGCTAAGTTCCGCAGCATACGCTGTTAGAAAGATTCGTAATTTAACTGATATAGAGACAGCCCGTTTAGTGTACTTTAGCTATTTTCATAGTGTAATGTCGTACGGTATTCTATTGTGGGGAAATGCCGCTGATATTCAGACTATCTTTGTTTTGCAAAAGCGAGCTGTTCGATCAATTTATAAATTAAGTCCGAGACACTCGCTCAGAGAAAAATTTAAAGAAATTAATGTTATGACTGTGCCTTCTCAGTATATTTATGAAAATCTTTTATATGCCCATAAAAATATAAAATTGTTTAAAAAATACAGTGATATCCATGATATAAATACTAGGAACAAACACAAATTTGTTCTACCTACAACAAGGCTCAAGAAAATAGGTGGCTCGTTCAGATGCCAATGTATACGCTTTTACAATAAAGTTCCAAGCCCCGTTCAAGATCTAAGCCTTAATAAATTCAAATCATTCATTAAACGTAAGTTGTGCGAGAAAGCATTTTATACCGTTAAGGCTTATATCGAGGACAAAAAGGCTTGGGATTAAGCTGCTTCCAATTTTTACATATTGAATGTGTTTATTTTTTATTTTTGTTTTGTTGATGTTTTTTTTTTTTTTTATATACACTTTGACATTGATGAATTTGATATATACTATGACATTTGCTTACTTTGTAAAGTATTCTATTATTTTAATTATTGTGAATGTGAAGACTATGTGGGTCATTGTATTTATATTATTTTTCTCTCTGTTCTCTTAGTTTTTGGCGTGGTCTGGCAGTTTGAGTAATTAATGTGGCCTACCCAAATGTCCTTTCTTTGGTATTGTTCGTCGGATCGTTGAGCTCTCTAAGTTTTGAGTTGAGCTGCACGATTTCTGACAAATGCGTGCACTGACTGGACAGGTCCTCTCAAACTGTTTGGTTCTTTCTTCAAAAAAACCATCTCAGACATAAATCTACATGGTCTTCACATGGTCTGACCAAGATTATGTCTGGACTTTAAAAGAGACTGTGACGTCTGAGTTTGTTTCGGCCTTTCTTCTCAGACTAGTCAGATAGGAAACGCCGACCTCATCTAGTTTTAAAATATGATTGACGTGTAAAAGTGTTTGTACAAACCTACTTACAAAAAAAAAAAAAAAAAAAAAAAGAATTAAAAGTATTTTTTGACAGATTGAGACTGAGATCAGACTGTGAACGGTCTTAAAATTACGAGAATGGCCCGTCTGTAATCTGTGCAGAGGCAGAAATGATATTTGTAACTATAATCATCACCATTCTCCTACCCTCATTCCAATTTATTCGTGGTCGGCGCAACATGTCTTTTTCTTCCATGCTTCTCTATTAGTAGTCATCTCGGTAGTCAACCCCTTAACCATACCATCATTCATATTTGTATTCATAATATAAGTTTCGCCAAAAGTAGGAAGGTACTATCTAAATATAAGATATTCATTTAAAACTTTTGTTTACATAAATATGTTAACCTTGTGTGTCATTATTTGACAAAATCTAAATCCGCGTAAAAATGTATCTTCTAATTTTTTTTGTCTCTTTTCGCTACAATCTGTCACTATTCATTAGAACATTATGTAATTTCTATGGCGTGTTAGATGGCTTGCCTGGTATGCGTCCTATGACACAACCTCTTACTTAAAAAGCATAATGCTAAGATTGTCCGATAAAATCTTGTGGAATTTTGTGTTTTAGCCTGCGGATTCCTTGTTTATCCATGAGATGGTTTGCCAAGATGTTTGGGTGAGAACTTTCTTTCTTTGTATAACTTGATATATATAGCTTTTTATTTCCTCTTTGACTGGAAGTATCTTCGTCTTTTAATAACGCAAACTTATTATTTATGTATACAAAAACAGGTTTCCAAAACCCGCTATCGCTAATCGCTACATCTCTTGCCTCACACAGATGTGTAATAAAATGAGGCATGCGGGCTATGCGGCCATAGTCTTGCCTCCTAAGTTCACGCCAACAAAGAATTAATCCTTATTTCTAATCTAAGTTAAGGCTAGACTGAACTTTACTTACTTACTTTAACTTTAATAGGCCTGCTAGAGGGCAAGTAGAGTAATTTTTTCCCCTTTTTTGGGGAAGTTTTGTGGCTGAAAGGTCGTAATTTTCGGGTTTAGGGTTCTGTAGAGAAACGATGAGAATGGTGTCTGTCAACGTCATTTTTAATACTGTATTAGATTTCAAGACAAAAAAAAATGTTTTGATAAAATCTATACATCATAATCAGCCTATAATGTTCTCACTGCTAGGACGCAGGCCTCTTCTCGATGAGAGGAAGTGGGCCGTAATCCACCACGTGAGCCCAGTGCAGGTTGGTAGATGTCACATGTCTTCAAACTTTTTATATAAAAATCTAGGTATACGTGCATATTATAAAGTCAGTTTTCGTGTCTGTCTTAATGATCACTTAGTTCTTCAAATGTCCACAATGGATTTTGATGCGGTTTTCACCTTGTTTTTTGTCTCTAGCCTAGGTTTTCACCATCATTGTATGGCGATGCTAATTCTTGTTTACATTATTGCCTAAGTTGGGATACATACGAGTATATTACGACACTGGGGCACACAATGTTGGGTTACATTGCATGTATTAAATCGAACCTCCAAAAAAATCCTATGTTGATGTCCTATAATACAATAAATTTAGCTCTTTTTAAGACCTATGTATCCAAGTTGTCTACGCATAGCTACGGACCCCAAAATGTCTTGCACTCGGCACCACTTTAACCGATCTTCTGATGAAAAGGAGATAAAATGTACAAATTTTTTAATTTTTCGGACGTCTTCGAGGTAAAGTTTTACTGAAGGGGTAAGAGTATTTAAAAAAATTTAAGTAACGCCTTGACGCGCCATAGGTTTTGACCAAGACGTGGATATTTTACGAGTAGGTTTATTTTTTTTTTTGTATTTTTCTTTTTTCTCAGACGGAATTTTTAAGTCTTTATTGTATGTCTATTACATTAGTGTCTTTTTTTGGGTGGGAAATCATCAAATGACCTCTCCCGCTCTGGGCTGAGCGGAAGGGCGTGTCAGACTTTTAATGACTAAAACCCACCCGTGTTCCTTCAGTTGCCTGTGCCAGGGACCACGGTATCTCTTTCGAACAACCCGCGGCTCTGACAGGAGTACAGTTTAATGGCTGATTCCAAGAATTTAAAGACCGTTATTGGTTAAAATTAAGACTCTTGCATCTTTACCAATAATTACGCAAAAGTAATTCCCATTTTGTTGTTGAAACCAACTATGAGAAAAGGTCAAAAAGATAAAAAGAGGCACATTTATTTTTAAAAAAACGCGTGCATCATTAGAAGCACAAAAGTTTTTAGGGGCTCATTTATAAAAAAAAAAGACATAGATACAGTCCCAAAGATGTAAACACGGACAAGGTACCATTTAAATGTAAGCATCCTTTGCTCCATAACATTGTATCCACGGTATTGGTACGAAACATAATATACAATGTATTTCATCAATAAAAAGTATCCTATAATTGTATCGAAACCTTCTACACAGGTCGGATGCATTAAATTATCGAAACACCCTATGTCCTGTAATGTAGGGTATTTCTAAGTTATGTTCCGATAAAAACACTGACGACCACCCGCAGTTTTTTAGTCAATAAATATCTACCGAACGAACTGGTTGTTTGCCTTCCCAATACTACATTGGCGACGAGGATGGCGAAATTTAGTGAATTTGACATGAAGACGGGAAGCTGGCAAACATACTGTGATAGGCTGGATATGTATTTTTTGGTAAATGCAGTGAAAGAAGAACTAAAACTACCGACGCTAATAGCATTCATGGGTGAAGCGGCATACGAATTATTAGTGAACTTGTGTAGTCCGAAGAAGCCGGCGAACATGACCTTTACCGAGGTCGTGAAGGTTATGCAAGAACATTTGCAACCAAATCCATCAATTTTGGCAGAACGTTATAAATTTCGACAAAGAAGGCAACAAGCCGGTGAAAGTATTTCGGATTATGTGGCGGAATTGAAAAGAATTACGCGGTACTGTGAATTCGGCACAAGTTTGGACGATAATTTGAGAGACCAATTCGTGTGCGGTATCTTGAGTGACCTTATTAGACAACGATTGTTTGCGGAAGGAAATATAAGGTTCGCTAAAGCGGTATCTGTGGCGAGCGCGTTGGAGGCGGCGGAGCGCGATGCAGCCGCTGTAGACGGGCGTGGCAACGTCAGCGGGTCGGCCCCGGCCGGCGCGAACGCTTACACGGCGGCGGGGCTCGAAGGTTCGAGAACTAACACGGTGTCGCGGCGTAGTTCAGCAGCATTTGACCAAGATGGTGACGTACATCGCATGCAAGTGGGAGGATGCGCTGCATGCGGTGATTACAGACACACGAAAATGGAATGCAAATTTTCAAAGTATCAGTGTAGAAAATGTAAGGAAGTTGGGCATTTGCGTCGGATGTGCCAGGAAAATGGTGCACGTAGTAACGTGGATCGTCGAGACTGCGGTCAATCACGGAGCGGTGGCGGCGGAGCAGGCAGGTCGGGGCGCGGCGCCGGCGCGGGCGCAGCGGGGGCCCGCACGGCCAGCCGTGGCAACGGGCAGACCGGGAAGGCGCGGCCGGGTGCTCACGGGCCGCCAGCTATGCACACGTTCGAGGCGCATTCGGAGGAAGATGGGGATGTTTTTGTGGAAGAAGAGGAAGCAATTTATCAGATGTCGTTAAGCCAATATAGGCCGGTGAGCATGAACATTTTAGTAAATAATGTATTATTAACAATGGAAATAGACACCGGTTCTCCCTTATCTTGTATCTCGAGTAATACATATGAAGAATATTTCTCTGATATACCGTTGTTACCGTGTAAATTATCAGTTAGATTTTATAATGGAAGCAAAGTTCAGCCTACGGGGTATCTAGAGGTAATGGTTACCTATAAAAACCAGAAAAAGATGTTAGATTTATATGTGTTTAAAACTGGAAGTACTACACTTTTAGGAAGGCAATGGTTATCAGAATTAAATATTAGTATACCCCCAATAACAATAAATAATGCGAGTATAGCAGAGGAAGAGTTAATGATTCAACAAAAAAATAATATTGTGTGTAACTTCTATTCTAGGTACCATGAGTTGTTTGATGGCCGATTGGGGTGTTTCACGGGCGGTCGGGCCACATTACATTTACGTGAGGGAGCCGTGCCGATATTCTGCCGCGCGCGGCCGCTGCCGTACGCACTGCGCTCGCGTGTCGATGCCGAGCTCGAGGCCATGCTGCGCGCGGGCATCATCGAGCCTGTTCACACCTCCGACTGGGCCACACCATTGGTAATTGTACACAAGCCGGATGGCGCTTTACGTTTATGTGCTGACTATAAGGTTACACTGAATCGCATGTTAAAGGTGGATAAGTATCCTGTGCCTAAGATAGACGACTTATTTTCAAAGTTAAGTGGTAGTAGGTACTTCACAAAACTCGATTTATCACAAGCGTACAATCAAATATTATTAGATGAATCCAAGGAATTAACAGTAATTAATACACATAAGGGTCTTTTTAAATACAATAGATTAGTTTATGGACTCACGTCGAGTCCAGGAATTTTCCAGAGAATAATGACACAGTTGTTTGATAAAATACCAAATGTGACAATATTTTTAGACGACATATTGATCACGGGAAATACAATTGAGGTACATGTAGATACAATAAACAAGGTTCTTAAAATATTACAAGAAAAAGGTTTAAAAATAAAAAAGGAAAAGTGTGATTTTTTGAGTAAAGAAGCAAAATATTTAGGTTTTATAATTAATAGAGAGGGCGTCACAGTGGATCCAGATAAAATTAAACCCATACTTAAACTGTCTTCCCCGACGAATGTATCAGAACTGAAATCATTTTTAGGAATGGTAAATTTTTACGGCAAATTTATAAAAAAATTAAGTTTCTATTTATCACCATTTTACGAATTATTGAAAAAGGGCAAACATTGGGTATGGGGTAATAGACAAGCTCAGGCATTTAAACAAATAAAAAAGTTATTAATTAGTTCAGAAATATTATCACACTATGATGAATCACGGCCCGTGATAGTGACGTGTGATGCGAGCTCACGGGGTGTCGGCGCTGTGCTTGCGCAGCGAGCGCCCGACGGACGCGAGTATCCTATAGCGTACGCATCAAGGACGCTCACCTCCGCTGAATATCATTATAGTCAAATACATAAAGAGGCTTTAGCTATAGTATTCGCCGTGAAGAAATTTCATCAATATTTATATGGCAGACCATTCGTTTTAAAAACGGATCATAAACCTTTAGTTAGTATATTTGGATCAGAATTAGGAATTCCAAACATGACAGCTAGTAGGTTACAGAGATGGGCGTTAATATTATCAGCTTATGATTTTAAAATTGAATATGTGAACACAAATTCAAACACAGCTGACGTTTTGTCAAGATTGGTAGAAAGCTATAAAGCTATTAGCGAAACAGGCATAGTGGAAATTCCGGAGCAAACGTACCTTCACTTTGCCTCGGATGCTTTATTGCTTAAACATGAAGATATTAGGAAAGAGACAAAAAGCGATCCAATGTTAACGCGTATATTGAGCTATGTTAGGGATGGTTGGCCTAAGGAAGTAGAAATAAAGGAACTTAGACCATATTTTAATAGACGTAATGAAATATATACCGAGTTAGGTTGTCTTATGTGGGGTCATAGGTTAATCGTGCCAAGATCTTGTCAAGATAGGGTATTGATGGAGCTACATGACACTCATATGGGGATTATTAAGACAAAATGTATAGCTAGAAGTTATGTGTGGTGGCCGGGGATTGATGAAATGTTGGAAAACCAATGTCGAAACTGCACAATCTGCGCAGAAATGGCCGAGGCGCCAGTACACCACGCACCACAGCCGTGGAACTGGCCGTCACGTCCATGGACTAGGATACATGTAGATTTTTTAGGGCCTATACACGGACACAAGTATTTAATCATGGTCGATGCCACCTCGAAATGGATCGAAGCATGTCCGGTCGCTTCAACTACGGCCAAAGCAATAATAGGGAAAATTAGAGAAATTTGGTCACGGTTTGGTATACCAAAACAATTAGTCTCCGATAACGGGCCACCCTTTAGTAGTGAAGAATTTAATAATTTTTTAGAAAATAACGGAGTAGAACATGTATTTTCTGCACCGTATCACCCAGCTTCCAATGGCTTGGCGGAGAATGCGGTCAGGCAGTGCAAAAGAGTTATAAAAAAAGCAATCATTCAAAATATAGATGTAGAACTTGCCCTGCAGCGGTTTTTACTAGTTTATAGGACCACTGAACATAGTACCACAAAAGAAAGTCCGTCACAAATATTACAAGGTAGGACATTAAGAACTCGGTTAGATCGGCTGAAACCGTCGCGCGAGAAGCAAGTGGCCGACGCGCAGCTCCGGCAGAAAAATGGGGCAGGCGGAACGCACCGTGCGCTGGGCACGGGGGACGAGGTTTGGTGCCGGGTGTATCAAGGATTAAAAAGATGGGTAAGTGGTTTAGTCGTTGAGCGCTTGAGCACAACAGATTATCAAATACGATTAGTAGATGGCACAGAGATACATAGGCATATAGATCAGTTAAAGATAAAATGTAAGGCAAATCAATCACAACCGACTGAGGGTGTAATAGTCAGCACAACAGTAGCGCCCCAAAACTGTAACCGGCCTTTAGGTAATGCACTGGTTTTTCCTACAGTACCGGTTACGAAAATACCCACCGAGGTGTGCTTAGGTGGAGGTGTGGAAGGTTCGGGATGCGGTAGGGATGAGGCGCATTTGGAACCGGGGGTGATAAGACCGGATTCATCTATAGGGCTGGTTGATGGAACCAACGCTGTAGCGTCGACCGCCGGTGAAACGCGTCCCGTTAGAAATAGGAAACCTCCGCAAAGATATCAGCCCTAATTATATGTAGTTTAGTATAGATTAAGCACTAGTTTTAAGTTTTATAAATGTAGCTAAATAAATAGTTATTAGTGATTATAAGAAACTATGTATGTTATTATTAAGTTAGTTAATAAGGGTGGAGGTGTAATGTAGGGTATTTCTAAGTTATGTTCCGATAAAAACACTGACGACCACCCGCAGTTTTTTAGTCAATAAATATCTACCGAACGAACTGGTTGTTTGCCTTCCCAATACTACATGTCCAAAACAAGGTATATAGTGATCGTTCCAGAATGAGGTAAACTGACGACGTCATACGTCATTACATCATTAGAAGGTCAAAAAGTTAGAGAATTAATTAAATAATCCCCGTTATTACATGGAGTAAATACTCCTATAAACATACAGAAGCAACCAGCAACCAGAAGCAACCAGCAACCAGTCTTACCAAGGGGTTTCGTATTAACCAGTAACTGGGTTGTGAAGGTCAGATAGGCAGTCGCTTCATGTAAAATACTGGTACTCAGCTGCATCCGGTTAGACTGGAAGCCGACCTCAACATAGTTCAGAAAATGCTATGTTGATAGGTAGGTAGGATGAAGAGGTAAATATACAGAAGAGGTTCAAAAACTGTGGTATTTCTTTTGTGTCACAATTTGCTTTTAAAATGGTTTACCGATGTATACAAGGCTTACAAAAATCAATACTAATGACATACGAGTATTATAATGTTGATAGAAAAAGTAATTTAAAATTCATTAAAAAAGTTTAATAATTAATGTTTAATACTCCATTGAACGGAGACGTTATTACAAAGTTTGACCGATGTCTCCTTTTTTTAATAAAAATATTTACGTGGATGGATCGTTCAAGTTTTTCCAATTATGGGGTAGGCAGAGTTATCTACTGTTTATAGATTGGCTTTATTAATTTACTGAGTTAAAATTAAGTTCAGTAGAGAAGTTTTCCGGGAAAAAGGCGTCCTCTTGAGGCTCCTGCAGACAGACGCGACGTGACGTCGCAACACGATTCTGGTAGAACAATTTACATGAAGTTTTCACAGAAATTGTTCTATTAGAGTCACGTCGCCGTCGCGTCCGTTTGCGGGGGCCTTTATAAAGAGTAAGAATGAGTCGTGATTATCACGCTCAGTGCATATTGGTAATCGCAAGTGTGTGCGCAGACACAAGTACACTAACTCTCATAGTCCGATGGGACGGCAATCATGATCGGAGAGAGATCAGGCGCAGGAACAACGACTTAACCTGCTGGCGAGGTACGGGGATATCACACCGCCAAAATCGCATCCGAACTCCGGGTCGTTACTGAGAAATGCCAGGTAGGAACCTATTACGATTAGGAAGGGACATCTACCTTCATATTTCTGACTGACCGACTCCTTGCCGATCTCAAAGTGCCTGTAACTGGTTTAAATTTAAATGAATACTTTGAGTTGAATTGATGATGAACCTTCAAATCAAACCCTGTTTGTTGTACCTACGAGTACAACAAGGCTCAAGAAAATAGGTGACTCGTTCAGATGCCAATGTATACGCTTCTACAATAAAGTTCCAAGCCCCGTTCAAGATCTACGCCTTAATAAATTCTAATCATTCATTAAACGTAAGTTGTGCCAGGAAGCCTTTTATACCGTTAAGGATTATATCGAGGACAAAAAGGCTTGGGATTGAGCTGCTTCCAATTATTTTTACATATTGAATGTTTTTATTTTGTTTCTTTTTCTGTTGTGTTTTTTTTCTGTTGTTTTTTTTTCTAATGTTTTTTTTTATACACTGACATTAATAGAAAAAATAGAAAAATATTTATTGTCCAGGTAATACAGTAAGCGGGTTCACGGGTTTACAGTAAGTTAAAACGACATGAGTGGCTTAAAATATTACCTATAGCTAGGTTACAATATGGTATTTGCTGGTGAGCCCCAAACTAGACAGTTAGTCTGTATCTTGGGGCTCATAAATGTTATATATATTACTATGACATGCAGTTTGAGTAATTAATGTGGCCTACCCAAATGTCCTTTCTTTGGTATTGTTCGAATCGTTGAGCTCCTTAAGTTTTGAGTTGAGCTGCACGATTTCTGACAAATGCGTGCACTGACTGGACAGGTCCTCTCAATCTGTGTGGTTCTTTCCTCAAAAGACCATCTCAGACATCGACCTACACATCATGGTCTTCATATGATCTGACCAAGATTATGTCTGAACTTTAAAAGAGACTGTGACCTCTGAGTTTGTTTCGGCCTTTCTTCTCAGACTAGTCAGATAGGAAACGCCGACGTCATCTAGTTTTAAAACATGATTGACGTGTATAAGTGTTTGTACAAACCTACTTACAAAAATAAAATCATTTATCATTTAAACCAAGTCCCAAAATCCAGTTTGACGACATAGTGAGTTATGGTACTGATAATATTACCTACTTCCCTTCCTCACACCACAGTGTTAAGCTAAGAAAATTGCAAGCAGCAAGAAATTCGAAGCATATTCTTTAAGTACTTTCTCAGCTGCGTCGTAACTTGCCAGATCCTCCAGGTATAAGCAAGTTCTGTTATTCTTTCATTACAGAATCTCCAGGACTTGGCACAGGTAGGATTGTTAAATTTCTACACTACTCCTCTTTATTATAAAGTTTGGTGTTTAAGCCGCGCTTTCGAGTTGTCTTTGAAGTTCCAAGATGGCGTTATTGTTTTGTTTTTGAAGGCTTCTGCAGGTTTTGGGAGTGAAATAAGCTGGGATTGTTGGTATTCTGAATGGTTGTGAAAATAAATGTCGTATTTCTCAAGTTTGGTGATGCCTTTTGTGATTCCTTTTGTCCCCATTCTCAGGGATACTGTAGATACAACAAGAAAAATAGGGAAGTAGAAAATACAATTATCGCAAAGCATGTTGGTTTAAATTTTTGCGAATCAAAAAAATTAAAAGAGTCTTAAAACTAAGTAAATCTTATGTGCGAAACGAGTATTTTCAGTTTACATTATGTTAACTCCGCGCGTTCGTGCCAGTCCCACTGTCCATATGAAATATGAAAGCAAATATGTACCTAGTTGATCCGTAGAACTCAACCAATTGTTAAAAATAGTAACTAATGGTAAATTTTTTGCAAAATGTGTTTTTTGATAAATTTTTAGTTTATCTAATGATATAATATCATTGCTAATGGTCAAATAATTAACTATTAGTTAAAAAAAATAACCATTAAATAAACAAACAATCGACCAAAAAACACATTTTGCAAAAAAATTACCATTATTTACTATTTTTAATAATTGGTTGAGTTTAACTATTAAGACCACTGAAGGGCAAAGGCGTCCCTACTCTCTTTCCACTTTTCTCTGTTTAAAGCTGTTAAGAACCAGTTCTTGTTGAAGGAGTCCAGATCATCATCCCGCCATCTCCGTCTGGCACAAACTTACGACCCAATGGGGGACCCATGGGGTCGTAAGGTCTTAATGGCAAGCGACATCGCGGCAGGAGCTTAACTACAGATAAAAAAATCGGCCCTAAGTCATCAAAATTATAGGTAGGTAGGTATATAACAGGTGTAAAAATACGCTTAACGAAGCCGAGAGTCACTTGTACTCATCTTCATTGTGATCATTTTTTCGTACTGGACCATACCTGGGAACCTTCTGGTTACGGAGATATTGAAGGTCAAATTTCTAACTTTTACTGACGTTTTTTTTTACGAAAACAAGTATTCAATTTTATAATACAACTTTAAATACCCCCACGACCCCTTTACTGTTGCATGCATCTATAAGCACAATGTTTTACGTGCGTTACATTGCGCACTACGGCAAACAGCAAATTTTCGCACCAATAATAAAAGTCGTTTCCCATCAATTATTTTTTGTGCAATGTTACTTAGTTTGATGTACAGACGCCAGCACATCAAGCTACTACAATCAGTCAAATTTATTTAATAGATTTTCAACTTTATCACTAAAGAATTAAGGTTCAAGGTTGATTGGGAAAATTTGACAGTTTCGGGTAGCTTGACCTGCTGGCGTCTGTACAGAATGCGTATTTGACAGCTATGTGATGTTCTTTTTATACCCTCTAGGTACCTACTTGGGTACAAGCCCAAATATTTCTATCATGATCTGAAAGTAACAAAGAAACAATTACCAAATAAATTATAGGAACAATTACATTATAACGCCCGCTAAAACGATGTTTTATTAAATAAATTTATAGCTTTGTGAATTGAAATAATAATTTCACGGTGCCGAGTGGAAAATAGCCCATTTATTATAATTACGGTTTTCACCGATACGGCTAACGATTAGGCTATGGACCCACTGGCGAACGGCTAAATAAATTGGATTATGGCTAAAAGGGTCAAAGGTGTGTATCGCTTAGACTTGGCGGCTTATTGGGTACCTAATAGTTTTAAGAGAACACTATAATAAGACAGGGTTAGATTAATTTAGCTGGAGAAACTTCGCAGACGTGACGGGTATCGATATCTAAACACGATAAAACTAAAAATAAATTTATTTGATGATTTTTTTATATTTATGAAATACTAGCTGCGTCCCGCGGTTTTACCCGCATAAGTTTCGATCCCGTGGGAATATCGGAATAAAATTTTCGTGAAAGATTACCAAACATCCATCCATGCAAACTTTCACGATTCTAATATTATAGTAGGACCAGTTTTTTTTGTGTAAATTTGACAAGAAAAGTCAGTTTTTTTTGTGTAAATTTGACAGAGGCGATTGGTAACAATACTCGTATCTCACAAGACACAACTAAAGAAAACTTATTTTTCTCAACTCATACTTCAAGTAACAACACTACAAGCGGTCGATGACCCCACAGCAAAAAATCATCAAATTAATTTCTTTTTGTTTTATCATGTCTAGATATCAATCGATACCCATTACGTATGCGGAGTTTCGCTGGCTAATTTAATTTGACCCTGTATATCTAGAACTAAAGAGACATGCAATTTATTATGAGGGTAATTATAGTCGTGTTAATAATTCAAGACTACCCTTTTAGACCCACAATTAGTATTACGTGTCTCATGGGCAATATAAACCAGTTTAAACCGTATATAAACCCCATGCACGGACATCCAAAGTTATACCATTAATATATAACTGTTTAAACCACATCTTGAACATCTTAACTCAAGGCTAATTTACTGCTTTAAACTTAGTAACATATTGTGGCCGAGGATTTCGCATACTTCCCTCCAATGTGCTACTTTAATCACAGTTTACTTCAAAAGGAATATTATAGCATTTCGTTTCGATGACAATACCCATATCAGTAGATATGAGATCGGCAAGCGTAGTGTGGGACGCCGCCCAGGCTAGATGGACCGACAACCTTAAGAGGAGGGATGGGCCTTATGAGGAGGGGCCTGGGACGGACTGGCTGCGGAAGGCAGAGGGTAGGGTGTTGTGGCGCAACCTGGGAGAGGCCTATGTCCAGCAGTGGACTGCGATACGCCGAGTTGATATTAGAATAAGCATAATCTGTCTATAATGTTCCCACTTCTGGGACAGAGGCTTCCTCTGTGAGAGGGAGTGGGCCGTAATCCGCTACGCGGGCCCGGTGCGGGTTGGTACATGTCACATGTCATGGAATTTTTGGTTCTAGGAAATGCTGGTTTCCTTACGAAGTTTTCCTTCACCGTTTTGAAAACGGATATTAGAATAGAAAACTTTTTTTTCAGACTGGAGTCCGTAGTGTTAAAATTCAGCGTGGAGACGTATCCACCTCCGCAAAATCGGGGAATCCCATGATGTGCGAACATACTAAAAATACTATAAGTGCTGCCGCGAACACGTGTCATCAGGGATATTGCGAAGGTGTTTTTAATAATCGAAAAAAAATAGTCATCAGTTGTCATAAGTTGGAATGTAAAAGGAGAATAAGTGCCTCGTTGATCTAGTGGTGGCAAGCACAACTGCTAATGTACACACGGCTACACATCAAGCTATGCAAAACCAGTATTAGCTGACCGTTCATTGTGAGAAAATATCATACAAAGTGAGGCCAAGACAAACTGGTCTGTATAGCTTGACGTGTAGCCGTGTGTAAGTACATTAAAAAAAAATTGCAGCCTCCATCTTGGACTTTTATTTTCACTATCGGCTTCAGTACCCTCGAAAACCATGTAAACTATCTCTCTCTCTCTCTCTATTACATAAATGAAAAGTCGCATGAGTCGCTTTTTCTCGCATTTTACTCCTAACACAAGCTCCATAAAACAACTCGTATCAAAAACTTGCTGTGTTGTGTGAATCCTTGTTAATTGTATCCCCGCTCCGATAGTCTAAGCCCACCTTTTCAGCGTCCAAATTGCGTTAGATTCATTAGTACGCTTTGACAAGATAATTTCATTGTTATTTTAGCTGTTATTTATCTGTTAGTGAATATAATTTATTGTTACAGTTTGTGGTTAGATCATAGAAAATGGTTCAGTATTTGTTTTGGCGTAACTAGGGTAGAATTATGATTTATTCTATTTTAAAGATTTTAATACAATGCTGCAATGCATAAGCATAGCATAATCAGCCTATAATGTTACCAATACACAGGCCTCCTCTCGATGAGAAGGAGTGGGCCGTAATCCACCACGCGGGCCCAGTGCGGGTTGGTAGATGTCACATGTCTTCGAATTTTTAGTTCTAGGACATGCCGGTTTTCTCAAGATGTTTTCTTTCGCCGTTTTGTGGGCAATTTACAATGCGGAGAACAATACAACAATAATTATAAACGCGAAAGTTTGGGAGATTGGTCTGTTACTCTTTCACGCAAAAACTACTAAACGGATTTTGATGAAACTTTACAGTAATATAGATTAAACATCGATTAACGTTGTCATGTTTAAGTACAATAACATATGAAATAAATAAAATACAGTTTCTAAGTATGATTAAAAATAAAACCTATTTTCCAATTAACATTTTTTTATTTTTCGTAATTACCTATACTATCGCTGCAATGTTTGTCAATGTTAGGGCTTTAGTTTGTCGAGCGAAAATTGTGTTGCGCTTTCGTTCGTCGATCAAAAGTTTCGTCGTCCCATCGTTTGTCGCGAAAACAATCAGTCGCACTAACAGCGAGCTGATGTGCTGTCGCACCACTGATGGTCGACATATCGTACTGTCGCCTTAACATTTGTCGCGTATTTGTTTGTCGTAACTTTGATGCGGAGTCGTATTTTAAACCATAAAGTCATACACTACCACTGTAATAAATATTACATCACATACATCAAAACTAGGAGCGGAGGTTATTTTTCAAGTCGACAGCTCCACGCTGCTACTGGGCACATTAAAGTGGCCAGGGTTGGTCGTTGCGCACATTTTTATACACATTAGTGCCTGTTAGGGTGAGTTTAGACTGACGGGGTACCTAAGTGTTTTAACCGACTTCAAAAAGGAAGAGATTTTCAATTCGGATGTTTTTTTTTTTCATGTATTTTCGGGCATAGCTCCGTCATATATGTCTATATATGACGAAGTTATGGATTTGCAAATTTATTTTTAATGGATAAGGTATCAAATCAAATCAAAAGTTATTTATTCAAATTAGGCTGAGAATCAGTACTTTTCAAACGTCAAAAATACAAAAGACAGTCCCCCAAAACGCCCGCCCTTCACCACTTCCTAGTGCTTTCGCTGGGAAGAAGTATGCCTCAGAGGTGGTCCCATATTTTGATAAACTTTGCTTGAGTAGTTTTTGAGTTTTTCCACTTAGTTTGGATTGATGATGTTTTAATAACTTCCTGTCACAAATATTTACATAGAAAGTAATGTTAAATGAATTTGAAACTAAAACTAAAAAATGAAAAATCAAGGATAAATCGTTAGTTTTTTGTTTTTTAATTGTTCAAATCTTGGCAAGTACCAATGTGATTTTTTCAAGTAATATGTGCTTTTCGAGTTCATCTTGGGCATTATTGACATCGGTGAGGGAAAAACATCGTGAGGAAACCTGTCTATTCTTTAATAATCTCACCATGAAAACTTAGGTGAAGTAATTTTGAAGTGAGCTGTCATTCCACCTTACGCTAGGGATTGACGCTATTGGCAGCTCACTTCAAGTTCACTTCACCTGGGTAGCGGGACCATCCGAAAGGGTTTACCGCTGCCCTGGAACATAAAGGGCTAAGGAAGGAACACGGGTGGGTTTTAGTCAGTAAAAGTCTGACACTCCCTTCTGCTCCACCCAGAGCGGGAGGAGTCATTTGATGATTTCCCATCCTCAAAAAAAAAAAAAAAAAGTTCACTTCACCTAAGTATTCACAGTGATATTTTTACAGAATAGATCGGTAGGACTTATAGTTAACATGAATTCTATTTTCTTATACATTTTGACGTTTTGAAGTGCCTCTTGGGTGCCTATTTGTAATAAATGATTTGGGTTTGAATATAAGTTTAAAATCGTTTACCCGTCTGCCCGCCTTCTATGTATGAGACCTTTGTCCTGCAGTGGGCCAATATTAGGTTAGTTGTGTTTATTTAAGGGCGCATTCTACCAAATGTTTATACCAACCCACAACTTGTTATTTTATGTTCTTTTTAACCGACTTCTAAAAGGAGGAGGTTCTCAATTCGGATGTTTGTATTTTTTTTTATTTTTTATGTTTGTTCGCGCATAACTCTTTCGCTTGCCAACCGATTTGAAAAATTCTGAATTTTTCAAAATTTTTGAAATTTTCTGAAATTTTGATTTTTTTGTTGGAAAGGGTATACTTTCCAAATGGTCCCATAGAAATTTCATCAAAAACGGTTCAGTAGTTTGGTTTTTAAACCAAAATTACTGGTAAAAATTACAACTTAAAAGTGAAAAATAAAAACTTTTTTGCAAAAAACATCAACCGACTTCCAAAAACGACACTACAAAGTGAAAAATAACTTTAATTTCGGAAGTCGGTGGTAAACAACGAAAGTGTGAACCCAACGACACCGACTTCCGAAATTAAAGTTATTTTTCACTTTGTAGTGTCGTTTTTGGAAGTCGGTTGATTTTTTTTGCAAAAAAGTTTTTATCCGTCATGTTTCCCGCCAATTTATGTATTTTTTTTCTTTCTTTATACAACGTGGCGCTACAATAGCGACATTAATTTAACACACGGGTAGGGCTAGTGGCCAGTAATCATATAAATTATAACAACATTAACAAAAATCGTAACTTGAAAACTTCCACCTGCGCCGCACGCCGACATAGAGAAGGCGAATTGAAGGAAAGAGAGAGAGCCCCTCTCTCTTTCCTTCAATTCACCTTCTCTTTGCTCGTTAATTGTTTTAATTACATTGATACGATGTTATGATCCGTGACGCTGGCAAATGACCCCTGCGCTACAGTTCTTTAAGTCAGGTTGCTCTAAGATGCTATTTTATAAAATTGTTAATAAATAAATAAATATTAATGTTTAATTAAATTAAAATATATTCATAAAACTACAACGCAAAACCGTATACGTGTGTTAAATTAATGTCGCCATTAAAGCGCCACGCTGTATATTATACATAGAAGTAATACGTCTTATACTGAGAATAAATTTTGATTTTTTTGACAGATTTTCCATACTAGAACTGTCAGGTGTCAATTTTATTCCACGTAAAGACTTTAGCCTGATTTCTCAACCGACAGACATTTTGTTATTCGTGTAATAAAATTGACGTCTGACTGATTTCGTATAAGAACTGTCAAAAATTCAGTCCGTTGGTAAAAATCAGCCCTAAATAGTTGTAGAATAAAATTAGTAGATTTCTCCTGCAGTGGGGCAATACAGGGGGCCTACTCCGAAGTGGAAAGTGCGAATGTTCGGATCGGACCGACACATGGCCAAACCGATTATTATTGAAAAATGCGAAAAAAGTTCGGATCAGCTCAGTTGGGTCGGGACCATAGTCAATATTCGAAAGAGTGTAGGAGTGTAGGATCGGAACCGACCGAACCAAATAGTAACTTCGTAGCAGGAAACGGCCGAACATTCGGCCGATATTACTTCGGAGTAGGCCCCCTGGCTTATCGTAACAATAACTTGTTTATGTGGAAAGCAAGGAAAATATAAGTTTTTGTGCGGACTTCTTTTCGCAGCTGTTGTTCTTGTGCTCATTCTAATGCTCATAATTTAATAATAGAGAATGATTGTATTTTTTTTTCTCGTTTACTCATTTTCCAATTTTTTTTTTCCAAAAAATGTCGTGCTCTTGACGTCGAACTCGAGTTTTGTCAAGCCAAGTCCATAGGTGGAAAATGGGAATGACCAAACCAAATTGAAAAAGTAATCTCGAAGGTTGGACAGGTAACATACAACCATACAAAAATATATACGACCTCATCCAGTTTTTAAAATATGATTGACGTAAACCTACGTCCAGATATAAAATCATTTATCATAAAGATGAGATGAGTAGATGGTGTATATCCGTCTAAATCTATCTAATTTCCTTAGCGATTAACGAAATTTTTTTGTAAATTTTTTAGTTGATATACCTAAATAAGCTTAAACTCTAAAAAATGTCTGTTTGCAATAATGAATACACCTTGTCTTTAAGGCTGTATTTCAAGAGTTCACAGACATGGGTAGCTGCAGTACCTACCTATTGATAAAAACGCAATTTCACGAAGTAACCATTTATCACTCGTTACAAACTGTTGGGAGCCATTGTGTGAAGAACACCTACATTTTCTTAATTAAATCGAATGCTTTCTACTAGTTCGCGAGGGAAGATCAATTTGACGGATTGCTGTAGTAAATATATAGGAGGGAAGAGCATTGATCACTATTACTCTTTGCGTGTTTACGATTCCACAATAAGCCTATTTATACCCTGTCCATTAAGTAAACCGTTTTTTCACAGATGGAACTAGTGATTGCAGCAACACACAATACATTGATTGATACACGCACGGTATTATAATGTCTGTAAGAAGCCATAAATAAGATAATTCAATAAGATAAGGCAGTTTATATATTTATTTTATTACGCATTTTAAAGTTAACTTTTACGTAATCTGGAATATGTACGTTCTAAGACAGCTGTCAAAAAACAGTTAAACTAATGGACAGGGTATACAGTGCCGACGGGAGAATCTGTGTTCTGTACGCCTGATGGAGCAGTAGTGGCCCCGTGGTAACGACCGCGACTTACAAGATATTATAGGTCGTAGATTCGAACCCTGACAGGCGCTTTACTTTGTGTACTCGTATTTCATCACCACTGCTCTCCAAACGGTGAAGAAAAACATCGTGAGGAAACCGGCATATCCTAGAACCAAAAATTTGAAGACATGTGACATCTACCAACCTGCACTGGTTCATTCATTGGATCGATGGACCCGTGCGGCTGTTATTAATTAGCCACAAGCCCCTCGAGATGATTGTTATGTCCCTGTGCTAAACATAATGAAATTAAGAACCACTTAAGCAACTCATGTGTACTGCCCCTAACGTTAACATTAGCAACAATACCAGACGAGCAATACATCACAGAGCGACGGGCAATGGATCATTTGGGGCTACGACTCGCCTAATTTATGTATTGCCCGCGTTTGCTGCTGGGCAATATGGTAGTTTTAGGGTAGGATTGTTGTGGTAAATCTGCTTATGTGGCGGAAGTTAGATGTTAAAATGTTTAAGGCATAATGTGTGCTGTATTATGATATACTGACCACCATCATCATCACCTACTGCTGTCTATATATACTGACCACCATCATCATCACCTACTGCTGTCTATATATACTGACCACCATCATCATCACCTACTGCTGTCTCTATATACTGACCACCATCATCATCACCTACTGCTGTCTATATATACTGGCCACCATCATCATCACCTACTGCTGTCTATATATACTGACCACCATCATCATCACCTACTGCTGTCTATAGGCCTGCCCTTTCTTCTGCCATACTTCCCTGTTCTGTGCGTCTCTCATCCAGCCATCCATCCGCGACTTTGATGATATCATCAACCCAACGCGCTTTCGGACGGCCCTGGTTTCTGTGGCCTAACCTTGGCCACCATTCGGTCACAGCTTTACTTCATCGGCCATCACTTCGTGTAGCTAGATGTCCTGCCCAAGTCCACTTGAGGCACATCGCTCATAGTGACCATATTGATGATATTCTTCAGGAAGGTCAGTTGTGTAGAACTCGCAAGCGGCGTGTATGACCAGAGGAGTAATTCTCCTAATTTTAAGACCGTTCACAGTCTGATTTCAGTCTCAATCTGTCAAAAATACCTCTAATTTCCCTACATTTGACCAGTTTTTGACATTTGTTTGTCGCCGAGATGAGACTGTGACTAGATTTTGAACGTTTTAAATTACAAGAATTGGCCTTCTGATGTATGAACGTAAACTAAGGAAAAGAATGATTTACATACTCCTTTTCCTTTGTTTTTTTACACACGTTTTTTACATTATGGTAGGTGGCGTTCTGTAGTTTATAATTGTACCCGCACTGGGCTCGGTTGTTTGCGGATTGCATGAAATATCTTGCCCGTTCTCTATTGAAACCTAGCTTCATATTTCTGACTGACCGACTCCTTGTCAATTCAAAAGTGCCTGTAATTGGTTTATTTCAAATAAATACTTTGAGTTTGAGTTTGACTATAATTACATACTATACGAAACATAATACTAGCTCTACATACAAATCTAATTCTTGGAAATCTCGTTTCGTTTAGTTATTTCGTCGCAAAATACTAACTACACATTATATCCCCCAAATTCAAAACATATTCCTATTTAAATCGCAGCGGTCCATTCATTGAAACCTGAAACCTGAGGGCCAACGGGGAAGTTCAAACTATTTTAATTAAACAGAATTTTCAATTAAGCATTGCTGTAACTAGGATGTAACCACAAAAGTTTTGAGGACCAAAAATCTCAGTACCATTGCGGTGGTGGCGCTCCCTAATATCAGCCGGTTCGGACACGTACGGTATGTGGTAAAAAGGTGTTATTGGACTAGTTTTTGGTGAAAGGAATTACGTAAGTAATTTATAAGCGACCCATCTATTGATTTGCGGGAGTGCTTCTGTCCTTCCTGGATGACACACTGAGCAAATTACTATAAGCATCAGACTTTCATGTTTCTGACTTTCTATTCACCACCACCAGCCACCAGCGCTGGGGCTCTGTCTTGCATTAAGGTCGCAGCATAACGCTGAGCGTTAGCCGTTTTGCGTGGATGTGACGCATATTTCCCCCAACCCTCTCGTATTTTTTTTTGTGTTTTATTTTCTTTTTTGCGGCATATTTACCGCAAATGAACGTATTTTCTTTCTTTCTTTTTATTCCAAGGCTTCTCAATTCTCCAAAACTAGGGTCTTCCAATGGCCGTTATAATGACAAATAAGAAAGGGACAAGGTTTTATAATCATGAAACCTTGAAGAATATTGGGGAATTGCACCCTAATTGCGTAACACAATTTTAGTCACAATCCGAGAGTTTTGAAGGATATTTAATGCTAATCCATTGCTTCATAGGTTTGAAAAATTCGTCTGCTCAACTATGTAGGTAAATAAAGCAATGAACGTGGGTGAACTGTCAAAATTAAACTCATTGCGATCAATTGTCATTTTTATGTGTGTTTACGCGATTACCCCGCTGGACATAACATAACATACATAACTACTTTTGTGGAGACGCATTGAAGAGAAAAGTGACGTATTCTTTTGTAAACATACACGAAAGTCATGAAACCGTATCTCATAGTACCAATAACCTAATAACACCTTTAGCAGCGTTACCCCTTGCCTATAAGCTAACATTACCATCAAAATGTACAACAGGGAAAAAATAATAACATAAAAAAAACTCTTCTACCCAAGAACAAAGATACAGGATTGATAAATAATGCTCCCTGACACAAATCGCCTCCATATCTTTAATTCAAAAGGGAATGAATCGGAATATTGTGCGGATTCGTACATTTGGCAAAAGAATTGCATACACAAGATCGCTCCACACTTTATAACAAACCAATAAAAATATTTAATTTCACATAAACCTACATTATGAAACCAAAATCCAAATAAAATATTTTACTTCACATAAACCAACATGGGCACTTATGGAACGTCAGAAGCTAGGTGCACGGTTGCAATCGGTCGTTTCATATGGAGAAGAGCCGGCACGAAACTCCACGGTTACTCTTTAAAAAATAGGTAATTGGCTTTTACAATGTTTTCAAATTACAGAAAAAATAATTGGTTTTTACAATGTTTTCAAATTACAGTAGGTATGGGAAGACAGCGTAGGCCTGTCAACAAGTACCATGGTACTAGAAAATAAAAAATGCTCTACGAATCTAGTTTACAAGGCCTACAACGTTCGTTTGTTTGTTATGTCATCATTTTAAAGTGATCACATTATGTCTTGTTTCTTTCTCTTTTTTTTACTATATCCTAACATTCATGTAATTAGTTATTATTTACTCTTGCTTTTGTATGTTGTGCTGTCTTTTGTGTGCACCAAATAAACGATTTTAATCCTAAGTAGCTATAGGTACTAGAAATCCTTTTTATTGCTGACTACACGATAACGGTGACTTTACAATTTGGCCCAAATGGTACCTACATAGCTAGGGATACCGTGACTTGTTCTGCCGACTGTACTTTATTCCTTGCGATGATTGATATTATTCGGCGTATCTTGTAAAGGAGTAACTTTTGTTATGTTATGCGATATTTTCCTATTTGGGAAGTCTTCATGCAAGAGTGGTGTAGGTACAAGTTCGTTGAAGAGGAACATTGAACCTTATGCAAATTTAAATTAAAATATCTGAAAGCCTTTTAAGGACTCATTGCACCATCATTATAAGAAATGTATAAAACCGAAATCGCAAAAAAAACAGCTGTTCCTCACATTTGGTCGAGTTATGCGAAAAGCTTCCAGTCTAACCGGATGCAGCTGAATACTTCACAAAACCAAGTCTCATAAAAAAATGCAGATGTACTCAATGACAGCATTGTTCGTTGAACGTTAAGGCATATTAACTTCATACATACTAAACTAATGGCACTTAGGTATCCTTAGTTCAGCATTAACATCGGGTTATTAGCTGCCTTAAATTAGATCACAGCTGAGCTGCATTATACAACGGAGTAATTGAGTGCAGTTAGCACTGAATTAGCTTGTGTTAATTATTTTGATCTACATATACTTAGAGGTTGACGAACCCATTGAAGGACTCTGAACGATACAGAATAGAAGTTTTATTGTTGATACTTTGACATAGCTTGCAGAGTAAGCAAGCTGAAATGGCAGTGCGCTAGCCATGTTTGTCGAAGGTCCGATGGCTGGCGGAGCAGACGAGTCCTGGAGTAGAGACCGCGTATTGGCAAGCGTATCTACGCCCCCCAGTTAGATGGACAGACGACCTCAAAAACGTGGCTGGGACAGACTGGATGCGGAAGGTGAAGGACAGGGTGAAACTAAAATTCGTAGACATGTGACATCTTTGACGACACGGTTGGCGCAGTGGCTGAGCGATCGACTGCTGCGCTGCGTGTCGCGGGTTAGATTCCCGCACGGAACAAATATTTGTATTGCCTACAGGTAGTTGTTCCGGCTCTGGCTGTTTGTGTATGTGATTTTAAATGATTGTAAACACACCCACGATACAGGAGTAATTCCTAGCGTGGGGCAACGTTTAAAAAATAAAAATAAAATCTTCCTACCCGCTCTGGGCCACGTGGTGGATCACGACCCACTCCCGTTTACCAAGAGGAGGCCTGTGTCCCAGCAGTGGGAACATTATAGGTTGATAATGTTTTAAAGCCAAACTCACTTTAAGTACACATACATATCTAACAGTACACCTACACATGCATACTTATCTAACAGCCAAAAGCCACACAGACACTCATCGCTCTCTCAATCGCGGCCTTATCAATCCTCTTTATAGCCTTAACGAGCCACAAAGGAAGATTAGTATTCTTTGCCGACCCTTCATAGATTAAATTAGGCCTGATAACAGAGGCTTGTAGCAAGCTGAGACAAATATTTTGGCTCAGAGTGGCCTTTAGGGTGTTGTTTAAGGCCGCCTTCTGATCGGAAATTAATGGGATGTGAACTGGGTGAAATAATAAATAAGCGTGCTGATATTTTTAAGAAGGGGCCTGTGGCTAAGTAATAACAACCGCACGGGTTGATCGATCAGGTTAAGCTACGCTTGCCGCGGATGGTCCGTGGATAGGGTTACCATCTTCACATACCAAGACCCCTCCGTACCTCGGAAAGCGCGTAAGGCCGTTGATACTGCACCTGATCTCTCCCCGGTCGTGTCGGATTGCCGTGCCATCGGACTATGAGAGTAAAGGAACAGGGAGTGCACCCGGGGGTATTACACTACCTACTTCCAAACTCCGGGCTGGTACTGACAAACTCCTTGAAAAACTTAATTAACACTTTGCCCGACCTGCGAATCGAACCCCGGACCCCGTTCATAGCAGTTGCGCTTGCGACCACGACACCAACGGGGTAGTAACTACGACACTAACGACGTAGGTATAGAAACCGACAGTTTTGAAGGCGGTCCGTGACAGAAGTAGTGCGCCTAACACACTGTCACCGCCACGAATTTTATTTGAATCTAGCTACTGTCGTCTCTAGACGCTAACAGCGTGGCGATTCTGTGCTCTATGGTTTCACTCCTCTGTGTCACGATCACATCAATATTACAATATTGATACTAGTTTAGGAAGCATCAGTTCGCCCTATAATGTGACTCTATTGTACAATATATTTTTAATCCTGTGTACTTATGTATGTTCTCAAAGTGTAAAAATAAAAATTATTATTATAATGTTAAAACCAAATTGCCATAGAGAAAACCGGTCAAGTTCGAGACAGACCGAGGGTTCCGTACAAATTTACGGTTTTCGGATTTTTTCCTTTACTAATTGCTTTTTGCCAAATTTCATGACTCTAGGTAAACGGGAAGTAGCCTATTGGTTTTTATTCCCTTGCGAGTGTCAAAATATGCGGCATAAACGGAACATAAACACCCGTATCTTTTAATTGCGTTGACTTAGAACTATGAGAAAAAGGGTCTTGACAGACGGACATCGAAGTGATCTTATAAGGGTTCCGTTTTTGCTTTTGAGGAACGGAACCCGTTTCAGAATATCAAAAGAATTAATCCACGATAACATTACCAGAACGTTCTAGGAATAAAAAAGAAAAAATAAACGCGATATAAATTACCAACGTATTATGTCGACAAACTATAAATTGACTCAAGAAAGGGATTCCTTAATGTCTATAGCAAATGCTTCACTATTTATCAGTGATCACAATGCACTATTGGCAGGTTTCTTCGCCATTAGTCACGAAGAACGTAAAAACATTAATAAAACCTATTCGAATGAAGTTACTCACGAATTGATTTAGTATTATGGAGGTCAATAAGGAAATGGTATATTTTAAGGAGCCCGTGTATCACTGCCATTTCCCTCTCGAAGAGAGAAGGACTGTGTGCCACAATTGGGAATATTACAGACTGATTTTAAAGAAGCATTTGAGGGCGTCAAACGGAGTGGTAAATGGTATGAATGGTAAATGGTGAAAAGAAAGAAAAGAAAGAAAAATGCATTTATTTGCGGCAAACATGACGCATAAAAAAAAGGACATAAACACACAAAAAAAAAACAAGTTGGGGGTAAACATGCGTCACATTCACGCAAAACGGCCATCGCTCAGCATAATGCTAAGACCCTATACGAGACAGAGCCCCAGCGCTGGTTTTCAGCGGCAGCCGGCGCTGACGTGATGATGTTTACCAGTGCAGCATGCAATTACAACAATCAAAACAAGAAATAAATAAACCATGCAATGCATGGAATGCATGCATGGTGTGCGCATGAAATGGTCATTTTGTTCAATACATAAAACACATCCGAGTGTTATTGAACCAGTGTTAGGTAAAGTCCTTACATAAAGAACTACCTATACAGGTTGGCATGGACACCGACGCGCAAATTGTAACCATACATTCAGCACACGATTCTAGTCCACCTAGGGTAAATTTTTTTCGTTTGAAAACATCGTGAGGAAACCGGCATGTCCTAGAAGTAAAAATTCGAAGCCATGTGACATCTACCAACCCGCACTGGGCCCGCGTGGGGGATTACAGCCCACTCCCTCTCACCGAGAGGAGGCCTGTGTCAGCAGTGGGAACATATAGGCTGATTATGCTCACATTTTGACCGCGTAGGTATTGTACAGGCGCCAGCATGTCAAGCTACCCGAAACTGTCAAATTTTCCTAATCAACCTTGAATCTTAATGCTTTAGGGATAACGTTCAAAATCTATTAAAGAAATTTGACAGATTGTAGTAGATTGATGTGCTGGCGTCTGTACTTTTCTAACGCACTTTTTTAAACGTACTCTGAAAAGATTGTAAATTCTAATTGTACAACAGTCACGAAATACCAATCAATTTAAAGTGAGAACATAACTTAAAGTTAAGCAAAGTTAATTATCTCACAAACATCAGTTCTATTATATTAACATAACGACTTTAAATGCCGAGTCACGTCGGGACGGTACATTCTTAAAGATGTAATTAAAAGTCCACTAATTCAGCGGGTGTAAGAGGATGTCTACTTGTCTACATATACATCATCGTCTGCCTAGCCTTTTCCCAACTATGTTGGGGTCGGCTTCAAGTCTCACCGAATGCAGCTGAATACCAGTATTTTACATGGAGCGACTACCTATCTGACCTCCACAACCCAGTTACTGTGTAATACGATACCCCTTGGTAAGACTGGTTGACAGAATGACAGCCGGGACCAACGGCTTAGCGTGCTTTCCGAGACACGCCCCTCCGTGTCTCCTCGTGTCTTGGTATGTTAAGATGGTCACCAATCTACAGACCAACCGCGGCGAGCTCAGCTTAACCTGATCGATCAACCCGTGCGGCTACAACTACATAGACGCATGCTTTAATAAATTATTGTAACGTGGTTAATGACCTGAGGAGATCATTGTCATATTAAGTTATTAAGTGGACCCACGATAAATGGGACTCCCAAAAATACGGGAAAGACAGATTTGTCAAAAAAAGCTTGTATCTATCTTACCTACATTGTTGACATGTTTTTGACATGAATTCTCACTGTAGTTGGATTTGGACGTTTTTGAGTATGAGCCTTCTGTTTTTTCTTGTTTTTCTTTCTTTATGTGAGTCTAATAATGCAGGGCCATGTTTGGAAAGGCCTTTTGAAGAAAGAGCCATTGCTTGCAACTTTGAGTTGACCTGTCCTAACAGATGGCATACATAGTATTTTTTTTTAAATTATTTTGACAAGCAGACCTTTATGTAACCTTCTTTGAATATGTTTTCTTTGAGTTTAAGGCCGAGCACTTGCCAGACATTAAAATATATATTACCTTAATACTAGTATTTATAATATTTACCCACCATCATCATCATTTGACTGGACGGCTTCCAGTCTAACCTGATGCAGCTGAATACCAGTATTTTACATGGATTGACTACTCTGACCTCCACAACCCAGTGACTGGGTAATACGATACCCTTTGGTAAGACTGGTTATATTTACCCAGTATACTCGTACCGAATAATATTACAAGACGTTAACAACTTATTTAAATACGTAGGGAAAATATAGTACCTTTCAAACAGAGTTGAACGAATCACCCATTTAGCTACTAAAACCCCCACCAATATCCCTAACTCTCTTACTTTAAGGCCCAACGCTCTCACGAGCCAACTCTCCGAAATGCTATAAAAGTCGTTAATATTCACGTAAAGAATGATTTTACGATAAAAAAGGTAGGGAAGCAGTCGTAAAGAAATTCAAGTTAAAACTTAGATTACACGATCGAATATCGGGATCCTATTAAAGGTACTATTTTTAATAGGGTATTTTCAGGGCTGGATTGTGATATCGGGGGTGAAAACAGATGGTGTGTGATAAGGTTTTCAAGGTTAAATAGATTTTATGTCAGTCTAACAATGCAGGGCTATATCTGGAAGGTAATTTTGAAGAAAGAGCCATTGCAACTTTGAGTTGACCTGCCCCAACAGACGGCATGCATGCCTCGGTCATCGTGTAGCTCAACCCAATTTTAGGGAGCTCAACGACTCGTCACACTATGGCACCAGATCTGCAGGACCTTTGCTTCAAAAAACTTTTTAACAAAACATTGAACCGCCAAAAAAACTGAAAAGCAACAAATAATAAACCTTTTTTATTTAACCTTAATAAGGTAAGTTCTTAAACTAATGTAAGTATACCTAAGTAATTTTGAGTCGGTGCCAAACAATCAATAAACAAAGATCACTAAATTGCTTTAAATTTAAACGGCAGTTCAGTTTTTTCGGCGGTTCAATTTTTTGTTAAAAAGTTTTTATTTTATAGTTTTTTGTGGCTATACCTAATCTACTAATTATTTGCCAAAGGGCAGGAGGCATATGTGGCACTGAATAGAGTACCTAATAATACACCACTCAGCATTAAAATCTGTGAGTGAACAATAAATTACCCCTATTTTCCCACCCTTAGGGTTGGATTTTCTTTTTCAAATTTATATGGGACCAACTTTGGGGTATATCCTTTCCAATAAAAAAAGAATTATCAAAATCAGACTAATCTGTAAAAAGTTATGCTTGGCCATACATAAAAAAAAATAAAAAAAATATACGTGTCGAATTGAGAACCTCCTCCGTTTTTTTTCGTCGGTTGAAAATACTCAAAACCGCCAGATAGTTATAAAGTCATGTATTCAATCTAGCCTGCATGGTACTCAAAATAATAAACAGTTTTATGCTGCCTAACATCAGCCTGTCCATGAATCTGTGTGTACAGTAAAGTTATGGGTCATCATCATCATCATCCACAGACTAACTTGGCCCAATGCTGGGCATAAGCCTCTCTTTTCCTGTGCCTATTCCCACGCTCCTGTGCCAGCCTCATCCAGGTTTTGCCCGCGAAGGCAACAATGTCGTCTGCCCATCTCGCTGCCAGACGACCGGCAAGTAATTAAGCAGAAGAAGGAAGGGAAGGGAAAAAGGGGGGGAAGGGTTAGTTATGGGTGGATAGTTATAATTCTGCAGGTAAACTCGTCATTCATAATAACAGTCTCAAATCAATAATCAGTTTTCTCCTAGATTTTGTTTTTTTTTTGTTTTGATTTTGTTTAGGTTTTGTTAATTAATTATAAGTCAAAGGAGTATACTGAATACTTAGTTGAAAATGAGTAAAGAAATAAGTTCAAAACTTAAAAAAAAATCAGTTACAATAATTTGATTGTATGTTATTTGGATGTTAAATTTGTTTCATAGTACCAAACATGTTTATAATTTCCAACTCCATCTCTTTATATCCACATAGTAAACCAGGATAATTTATCGAGGACTAACCATGAGTATAATTACTAGATTAAACGGACTTACCTAAGTTAAGTTCTATTGTAATTATACAAAGTGCTTAGTTGTCGATACAATGTGTCCTATGCCCTAAACAATACCTTAGTTTGTTGTTCGAACCTGCGATTGAAGGTGGAAAATTACTGTTTGTTAATTTTAATTCTAAATAGAACTCTGAATAAAGATACTAAGCTGGACATAGTTGCCATCGTAAAAGTTTCTTGCAGGATTTTGTTCTCTGAATATTTGCGTGTACACAATGGACTACAGTGGATCTAACGTTTAAGAAGTTCCTGATTGTATATTGTACATTTAGATTGTAAATTCGCAATTGTGCAGACATATCCACGCTATAGTACCAGCCTGTTACTTTCCCAGTGCAAGATAAAAGCAGGTTTCTGCAGTGCGATTCTGTAACCATCTCACCGTGAAAACTTAGGTGAAGTGAGCGTGGAGTGAGCTGTCATTCCAAATTATTGTAGGGATTGACACTACTGACAACTCACATCAAGCTCACTTCACTTGAGTTTTCACGGTGAGATTTTTACAGAATCGACCGGCTGATACAGAGAACACATTGATATGTTTCCTTAACGCGTTATATGTGTCTGACATCTATATAATACATCTATACTAATATTTTAAAGAGGTAAAATTTATTTAATTGTATGTAGGAGGTAATCTCCGGAGTTAATGATCCAATTATAAAAATGTTTTCATTGGTAGAAAGCTACATTATGTGTGAGTGTTATAGGCTAAATTATGTTTACATCATGTATTTTAGCTGAGCTATCACAACTTTTGTCTAGCAAGTCGGAAAGAAATACTTCTTAAAACAGAATTATTTGTATGCGGGTAACGTGTCTGGGGGGCAACTGTCCGACGATTGATGTCGGGAGGTTGTTTATATGCTAGTAGCACGGTAAACTTTGCTTGCGCGATGCAGGATTTTGCGTGACGCCATTGTAATGCGTAGATCGCATGTGGCGGTGTAGGTGCCGCCACATAGTCGCATTCTTTTATGACGCCATACTTTAAAACATCTCCTCACCCAACAAATACTTAACTTGGCTATCTTTTAACACAGAATTGCTAGACTAAGCCTTACCTTGCATTGTGGAAACTGCTCCGGCGGTCTGCTCACCCTCCACCCCAATAAAGGCGGTATGCACACGAGCGCGGACATTAGCCACACGGCTGCTATCATGAGCGCAGCCCGCGCCGGTGTGCGCTTCTTTAGGTAGTCTACTGCCTGTAACAAGAAGAGAAGATTGTTAGATTTATGTAGATATGATAGTTAAAGGGGCTCGTGGCTACTATTAAGTAACAGCCGCACAGTTCGCACAGGAGACCCCTCGGAATGCATGTTAAACCGTTGGTCACGCTAGGCAGAAAACCGAAAGTCTCACAACCAAATCAAGGGGTAACATAATCCTGCCAGGGTAGCGGGAACATCCGAAAGGGTTTACCGCTGCCCTGGAACATAAAGGGCTAACACGGGTGGGTTTTAGTCAGTAAGAGTCTGACACTCCCTTCTGCTCCACCCAGAGCGGGAGGAGACATTTGATGATTTACCATCCTCAAAAAAAAAAAGGGGTAACATAATACCCAGTTCCGCCCATGTGAAGGTCAGATGGGCAGGCGCTCCATTAAAATAGTGGTATTCAGCTGCTTCGTTAAAATCTAGTCGCAATCTCACCTCAGCGACAATCAATGTCTAGCTTCATTTTTCTGACTGACCGACCCCTTGACAATTCAAAAGTGTCTGTAATTGGTTTAATTGAAATAAATACTTTGAGTTTGAGTTGAGTTTGTCAAAAACTTGTCAAAAATGTAGAGATTTTAGAAGTATTTTGACATATTGAGACTGAGATCAGACTGTGAACATTCTTAAAATTACGAGAATTGCCATAAGACGCCTTGTCTAAATCTTTATCTTGTATAAATCCTTTTGCTCAGCCTTTAGACAAACGAAAATAAAAAGGTAAATTAATTAAAAAGCAAAGGCCATTCTTATTTAGAAAGCTACGATTACTTGAAACGGTTATTTTCCCTCCGAAAACTGCTAATACAACAGTTTTTAATTCAGAACCGTCTTATCCCTCAGATCACAAAGAGTACTTCGAAAAACATAACGAAAACCCGCCCATCCATACAATTAACACGGCTAAATATTTACAAATCGGCAAAAAGAACAGTTTCTCATTTCCCTTTTTAAATATTTCATGAAAAAAAGTCCGGTGCCATTTTAAAAATTCTCTTCAAGAATCCCTTTTAAAAATGTTTGAACAAATTCTAGGGTGATTCGGACGAATTGTGCTGGAAGTAAAAGGTATCTATAGCTGTCAGGGTATTTTTAGATTGGGATGGAGTGACGGTAATATTTTGTTGGCTGTAACAACATGGTGCGGACGTCCAAACTTAAATATTTTAGAGGCATGAAGAACTGGGTGTAAAGTTCACTCATCCTCCATAGAAAAGGGAGGATCCTCCGACCAGACGGGTGTTGTGTCTGGCGGGCATTTGCCCAACGATTGATGTTGGGAAATTGTATCTATGCTAATTGCGCGGTAAACTCTGCTTGCGAGATGCAGGATTTGCGTGACTTCAGTATGACGCGTTGTTCGCATGTGGCGTTGTAGATACCGCTACAATATAATAGATTTTTTTTAGATCTTCCTTCCAGAAAAGAGTGGGCTAAGCATGTAACACTACACAGGATTACTGCATACAGCCATTTATTCGCAGCACAGTAATAAATTGGTTGGTTGGTAGTGCTATCATCAAACATCGTGAGAAAACCGGCATGTCCTAGAATCGAAAATTCGAGATCATGTGACATCTACCAACCCGTAGATTCGTAAGCTAATTTTACCTGTGATAGCCACTTCCATATGGGAGGGTCTACTGTGCAAAGCTATGAGGTCTTTGCTTCATTATTGGTAAAGATAAAGATACTTTATTTTTTAAACAGTCATGCGTTTACATACAAAGCATGCAAGATCTTAAATATAGGTTAAAAGTCCGTACATGTTTTGCCCGACGAGGCGTACAAAATGATTTTATATAATAAAAATATAAAGAAAAGAAAGAAAGAAAAATGCGTTTATTGGCATTACACATTATGAATACCACCACCACCACCACCTTAAAACTATAAAAACAGAAAACCAAGCCAAAAGGGCCTCAGATCAGCATAATGTCAGATGATAAATTAATAATATAAATAAAATAAAAATATAAATTATAATATTAATTATATATATATTAATATAATTAATCAAATGCTAAAGATACAATTTTAACGAATAACGGTTCGTAAATTATAGGAATCGGCCATTAGTATAGATGATGTAGAGTTATTTTCCGTATCACTTACGGACATAATATTAGTTCGAGCTCCGAACTCAGAATGAATGACAACACGATTTGACAGTAATTGTCTCTACTCCCGATATGTATTTACCCGTCCGATAAATTGAATTTGACTCTTGTCGTGACGAACCAGCTACTTTCGGATGGGCCCGTATCTTCGTTGACGGACTTATAGAGAAAACCTCCTGGTGTTGTTACAATCAGCCACATAAGTATATGGGGTGCATCGGTTCAAATATTTCCCTCACATCATCTGCCTAGCCATTTCCCAACTATGTTGGGGTTGGATTCCAGTCTAACCGGTTGTAGCTGTCTACCAGTATTTTACAGGAAGCAACTGCTTATCTGTCCTCCACATCCCAGTTACTAGGTAACCCCTTGGTACCACTGCTTGTCACAGTTTCGGGCCGTTCCGGCCCGTAACGACTGTCAAAGATCCACGAATGACAGCCGGGAGGACCAACGCCTTATTTTATTTTTTATATGTGACTCACGTTCAAAGTCAAATTATTTATTTACAAAAAATTGGCACATTAAAGGCGTTATTGAATGCTACAAAAATTGAATTGATTCTAGTCGCCCCTTCCAAAAGGTAGTTTCGTATGGAGAAGAATGGGCAAGAAACCACAACTCCAAAAAGCAGTAAAGGGTGTGATCCTTTAAACCAAAATGCAACCAAAGTCGGGTGTAAAGCTTTCAATGCATTCTATGCAACCCGCACTTGAGATTCAATGCATAATGCTTCCATCGCGTGCTAAATATTTACGAGGCAGCTAAATTGGGCCGCGTCTCTTGCCAAGATATTTGATTATCATCGAAATCTTGGATCTGAGTGCGATATCTTATAATAATATTTTGTCGACGAGTCTTGTCGTTGATCGTAAGTTTCGTGGAAAATAAAATAAATGCACAAACATAAACCATAATCAGTCTAACAATAAAACAGCCGCACATGTCGATCGGTCAAGTTAAGCTACTCTTGCCGCGGTTGGTCAGTGGATGGGTGAACATCTTTACATACCAAGACCCCTCCGTGCTTCGGAAAGCACGTCATTCGTGGATCTTTGACAGTCGTTACGGGTAGTCAGAAGCCCGAAAGTCTGACAACCAGTCTTACCAAGGGGTATCGTATTGCCCAGTAACTGGGTTGTGGACGTCAGATAGGCAGTCGCTCCATGTAAAATACTGGAATTCAGCTACATCCGGTTAGACTGGAAGCCGACCCCAACATAGTTGGGAAAAGGCTAGGCAGATGATGATGATGAGTCTATAACGTTGCCGCTGCTAGGACATAGGTCTTCTTTCGGTGAAAGGGAGTGGGTCTTAATCCACAACGCGCGCCCAGGGGCTGCAGTCTCAACATTCACAGCGATCGCTTTACGACCGAATTCGGTCGTCTATATGTCCTTCACAAATCAGTGACTGGGTAAATACAATACTGGGTAAGTACAATAACCCTTGGTAAGACTGGTTATTAGAGTTTTGGGCTACCTTCGCACCTATATGATTTAGTTGACCTCTGCCTAACCCTTCCGACACAATAAGCGTGATGCTATGTAAAAATATCCCAATAATAATTTACCTATGTACAGCTATTTAACTCTAATATCGGTCACATATCACAGTAAATACGACCTCTCTTGAGTAAAGAGTACTCACAAACTATTATCCGTTACCCGACTCCGCAAGTAGTTGGCGGTGTAATGTGTTTGGCCCGGCCTACAGCGAGAATAAGTCAAGCGATGTTATGGTAAAATAGAAAATAATATTGGACAAGGATGTTTGAGCGTAGTTGAGATTTGACTGGAAGGGGCTTATGATTTTTTTTTTTTGTATTGCAACGTATTATTGGAAAGCTGTAATGCATTTTTGTATTTTTTGTGAACAGAAACTTTTGTTTTAAGGTAGAAAATTTATAACTAATGACCTGTTATTTAACCCGAAAATCCTTTTTTTATTTCTTTATTCATTAATTAATGTATTTCTTTGCTAAGTTTCTGATTATAACACAACTGTCTATAGTAAAGCTACATCTAACGAGTAGTCACGTCCTATATTTTTTGCTATTAGTAGTTTCCATAACCTTATTTCAGACTACAAAAAGTAGTCACACTGAGAACATCATCGGCTAGTGAAACTAAACAGCCAACCCATCTTTATGAACGCCTTTTTCGTCTCATTGTTTTATTTATTTGGGAAAATCTTTCACCCCTATATAAAGATTTTGCTTTATGTGTGAGCACCAGCTCAAAACAAACCATTTCCACCAATCTAAATCCACACTACTCCGAACACAACCGCCTGTAACCACTCCGAACCAGTTTAAACCACTTCTAACCACTTCGAACCGGTTCTAGCCGCTCCTAACTCCGTATGCCGCGTGTGTATGACAGCACACAGACTGGTACGCAACCACAATAAATCATATGAAACAATTCGACATTCCGCGAATGAGGTCGAAGAGAATATATCGTGATATTAATAATATTACCTAGCTAGCTGACGGGGTAGGCAGAGTTCTTGTGTAGGCTGGAAAAATAATTGGAAGATACCTAATGTTTTGGATGAAGTAAATGGTAATGTTTTGAACCTGCTTTTTGTCATTTCTGTCAGCATTACTGCTCGCAAAACGGTGAAGGAAAACATTGTGAGGAAACCAGCATGTCTTAGAACCAAAAATTCGAAGACATGTGACATCCACCTGCACTGCCTGCATGGCGGATTATGTCCCACTCCCTCTCACAGAGAGGAGACCTGAGTCCCAGCTATGGGAACATTATGGGCTAATAATGCTAAATGGCAATGTTTATATCTAGATGTTGGTACAAAGGAAGGATATGTTGTAATTGGAGCAGTTGTAACAAAACATGTGCAAGAGAAGTGAAGTTTTCTCTAAAATAATGGTTTACGAATGGAACTTTTGAACATGTTATTACAGAGTAGAAACTAGGAAAAACTTTCAAAGAATAGCTTTAACATAAATTAGGAATGATAATTTAGTTCCTGCCGTAATTAATTCATTTTAAAATATTAATACTCTGCTAGACAGGAAACAGCATATTTTGACCTATTTCGGCCACATTATGCGAAGGGGAGATAGCAGCCTTGAAAAGCTGGTCATTGTTGGCGATACCAAAGGAAAGAGAGCACGAGGCCGATCGCCAACACGATGGTCAGACCAAGTAAAAGAAGTCACGTCCTCAAGCAAATTTCAGCAGGTGGTGCTATGGCAACTTTGGACCGGAGTCGATGGAGGCAGATTGTCTGCTTAAAGGGGTCCAGTGACTACGATCCTCAGTAATGAGGGACCGATTAAAGTAGAAGAAGATAGGAAAACATGATGTGATTTATATAAAAATACAGCCAAGTTCCGAAAGACAGGTGTCGATGGAAACAAAACAGTGGTTTCATAATTCCTTTAAAATAATCAAAAACTATTTGAGGCTGATCATGGCCATTCTTGGTTATAAATATTTTCTAACATTTCTGTTCTTTTTAAAACACCTTTTGTGTTGTTGTGTGCCTTTCAACCTGCGCTAAATAAATATAATTTCCTATACAAACAACTAAAATTCTTTCAAACTCACCACTCTTTACAAAACCAACACTTTTCGTAAAATAAACTATGTAGCAAGCAATTATAAAGCACTGGACTGGTATTCTGTAAGAGAAACACAGAATTTCAAAAGTGTATGAAAGTGCAGAGGATCAGGATGCAAATCATATTACACAGAAAGTTTTGAAAAGGTAATGTGTCCGTCGACTACCTCGCTAACTAAATACAGCAACCACAGGGCGCATGTTTAGCGTGTGGTGGAGATAAAAGAGGTTTTGTTACGTCAGGGAAGAATGAGCTCACAGCATTTTAGAAGACTAGGTTTAATTTAAAACTTGAGCAGTATTTAATTTTTGTTGTATAGTTATAGACATCAAAATACATTGCTCTATTTATTATGTTGCGAGGTTTTTACAAAGAGATCGCGATTTCTTTATTATGTGTAAATTTAATAATAATGACAATTGATTATTATTAAATTTACACATAATAAAGAAATCGCGATCTCTTTGTAAATACTAATTCAAGAAACTAACACTCATATATACTATACAGTGTGTAACGGAAGGGGGGTATCAACCCTGAAGGAGGTGAATGTGCTCATGAAACTCAACAACTTTCCCCAAAGAACATAGGTCGAAATATGAAAAAAAATTTGGCCCTCCCATAGTAAATCAATCAGCTGGTGGCAGTTTTGTAAGGGAGGGCCAAATTTTTTTTTCATATTTCGACCTATGTTCTTTGGGGAAAGTTGTTGGTTTCATGAGCACATTCACCTCCTTCAGGGTTGATACCCCCCTTCCGTTACACGCTGTATACAAGTATATAATACGAAAAAATATAGAAAAAGGCAGGGGCTCATTGGGCATCAAAAAATTCGTCCGCATCACTGTCAATGGGATAAGTGCTCAAAAAGCTGGCAGCATTACCACGTTGGATGGCAATGCTGATTCTTTGGGCTAAAAATAGGCCAGCCCTCTGGTCACGTGAAGAGTCAACCAACCTCTTGGCGATGTCCCGAAAAATTCGATGAGCACTCGGACCCCAAGGCCCTAATTGAATTTAGAGAATTTATTCCGGTTACGTGTATAAACACGTAACCGGAATAAATTCTCTAAATTACGGTGAAGGACAAGGCGTACACACAGTGAGACACGAAAAACGACTTTACTCTATAATATTGAGAGATGTCGAATATTAGACCAGTCGTGGCCTAGTGGTAACGCCCGACTTACGTGTTGTGGGTCGTGGATTCGATCCCAGCCAGGCGCTTTAATTTGTGTAGGTAAATAATTTCATCACCGCTGCTCTCAAAACGGTGAGGGAAAGCATCGTGATTGTTGGGAATCGAACCCAACACAACATCTTGCGCGCGGCCTGCACGCGTAGGCATCGTAATCAACGCGTCATCGGCAAGCTGAGGCGCGGCGCGGCGACGACACGGCTCGGCCCGATGACCACTCGCTTCAACGGACTCCACCGCGACGGACGATACTCTCAAGTTATTAATTGTTTGTCCGGGACAGTTGTATTTTTGGAATTTAAGACGGCATTAAACCATTGCCTAGTTATACAGTCCACTATTTCATTGCTGCCCGCGCTAACAGTGATGAAACCAGCAAGTCCTAGAACCAAAAATTTGAAGACACGTGACATCTACCAACCCGCACTGGCCCCACTCCCTCTCGAAGACAGGAGGCCTGTGTCCCAGTAGTGGAATGTTATAGGCTGATTAGGTATGTGTATCATGCGAATATTTCGGACCTATCTTATTTGACGGCACGGTTGGCGCAGTGGTTAGGCGATTGGCTGCTGCGCTTCGTGTCGCGGGTTCGATTCCCGCACGGAACAAATATTTGTATGGCCTACAAGTAGTTGTTCCGGGTCTGGCTGTTTGTGTATGTGAGTTTAAATTTTTGTAAACGCACCCACGACACAGGAGAAATTCCTAGTTAGGCAACGTTTAAAAAAAAAAAAAAAATGTATTTGGTTACAAGTCTTTCTTCATTTCCACAAATTGACTACATCCCACGCACTATCTAGTTTACTTGTAACACAGTCATAAATCTAACCGTTACAAACATCAAAGTTTGACTTCTAAGATCTTTTAGCATGGTTCCGTTTTGACTACCGTTCGAAAATCGTGACAAATTTCAAATTGTACGCTGTTAGTGCTAACAAAGTGTTCGACGAATTCTTGTAATATTTGGTCCTTTGGTCCACTTTGGCAAGTCTGTAAAAAGTACTGCTGACCAAAGCAACCAATACCTGGAAACGATAAATTTTGAGAAAATTCAGGTGCAGAAGTTTTCTGAACTCGGCAAAATGCTATTGAATTTTCTGCTGTCTGGGTAATTTTTCGAAATCGAAATTACTTTTTGAAATATTAAGACTTCCTGCTTGCATTGCTTGTTATATATTATTATTTTTGTATTTTTTTTTCTGTGTCACAATTGACCGCATTTGTAGTCTGAATAAATAAATGATTATTATTTATTTATTACCGCAAATAAATGTATTTTCTTTTTTTTTCATTGTTTGATTTTCTAGTTAGTAGAGGATCTTGGTATTACCTACGAAACCGCTGAAACAAAGCCCATTAAAGAACCAAAATAATTGCCTAAGCCCTGATAGGTCTTCAGGGAGCTGGTCAAACAGGACTCAATCTACTCTCAGACACAAAGTCATAAAATTTACGATTCGCGAATTCTCAGCGATCATCCGTCATGCGCTATCAAAGTTTTATAGCCCGTTTGTTTCTATGTTAAGTTGTAAACTCAGAAACGTTTGCATGTTAATGAAAAGACTGTGGTTATGTTACTTTGTTGTGTTTTACGTCAATGAGTGCTGTTTTAGATTTGCGGTTGGAGTGGAATTTGATTGCATATGAATAATCAAAGTTTTGAACAAAACATCCAATACTAGACTGCATTACTTTGTCATTGGCCTTGTTGATGGCGTTGGAGTAGATGAGTCCTGGAGTGGAGACCTTGCATCGGCAAGCGTAGTATGGGACCCAGCCAGATGGACTGACGACCTTAAAAAGAGACAGAGTGGATGCGGAAGGACAGGGTGTTCTGGCGCAGCCTGTGAGAGGAATATGTCCAGTAGTGGACTACCATAAGCTGGGTTGTTGAACCTTTTCATTGGTTCCAGGATCTATATGTGCCAGCCTCGTCATGATGCAGTAAAATCCTGCTGAAAATCATACTAACATTGTCAATTTATTTGATTCAATCTTGGGTCTTCCGATCAAGTTACTTTTTACTTAGATAGTTTTATCGAACCAACAAGTTTTCACGCCTACTTTATATCCAAAACTATACAACAACAATAGTTTTAATTGAAACGGCAATTAATATTGTTAAACCAAAATTAAACACGACAAAAACAATATTTGTCAAACATTGTGGTCCAAATAGGTTTTGTGTTATCCAATATAACCGCTTTAAACTAGTTTTATCTAAATTAATTCGGTTTCGACCGGTATGATGCGGTTTTCAATACGCGTTGGAATTTTGTAATCGATGCGTTTGTTAAACTAATGGAGTTAAGTTATAGTTGATGAGGAGTTGGCTTTAATTGACAATTTGATTGAATTGTCTGTAACGTTTGTAGAATTAGGGATCCTTATCTATGAAAGGGCTTTGTAGGTGTGTCTCATCGTACAGACGCAGAGTCCTATACTGGATACGGATGTCTTAGAGATTTCAATGAGGTTCACGATGGAGCCATTCAAATTGAAAGAAAGAAAATACGTTTATTTAGCACAGATTATAAGACACACAATACGCCAGACACATACATCAGATAAAAACATATAAAATATCAAATAAAAAGTGTAAAGTCCGATGTAAGAAATTAGCAGGAAAGTGTGCCTCACGGCGGCGCCAAAAAGGCCCAGTTCAGCAAATTGCTAAACATTGGTCGGAGAAGTTTGAGTCGGTCTATTGACGAAAAAAATAAAAAGTGCTTGTGGTATGGTTTTGGTAAACTACTAATAGACATAAACTGAGGAGGCTTTATCTTATTCATAGTTATAGTCTGGTATTAGAACTTCAACTTCTCGAAATTCTTACAACCAGTCTTACCAAGGCGTATTATATTAACCAGTACCTGGGGGTCTACTCCGAAGTAGTATCGGCCGAATGGTCGGCCGTTTCCTGATACGAAGTTACTATTTAGTTCGGTTGGTTCCAATCCTACACTTTTTCGAATATTGACTATGGTCCCGACCCAACTGAGCCGATCTGAACTTTTTTCGCATTTTTCAATAATATTCGGTTCGGCCATGTGTCGGTCCGATCCGAACATTCGCACTTTGCACTTCGTAGTAGGCCCCCTGGATTGTGAAGGTTAGATAGGTAGTTACTTCATGTAAAATACCGGTATTCAGTTGCACGCAATGGAGCCAAATCGGCAGACATATTTCGCATGAAATACTAGCGTATTTGAAAAATATGTGGGTGAAACAAAAATCTAGTATAACCCATTATTTATGTAAATCCAAACTAATATTATAAATGCGAAAGTAACTCTGTCTGTCTGTCTGTCTGTCTTTGCTTCACGCCTAAACTACTGAACCGATTTGTGTGAAATTTGGTACAGACATAGTTTGGAACTTGAGAATGGACATAGGATAGTTTTTATTACAAAAAATAGAAAATAAAATAAAAAATAAAATTTATTCCGGACATACAGCGCCATCTATTGGTCAAGAGTCGGTGTCATCTATTGGTGAAGTCACTATTCCACGCGAACGAAGTCGCGGGCAAAAGCTAGTAATAATATAGAATAGATACCACAAAACGTAATTTTTATGTATAACTGACAATGAATATGTTTAGTCGACAAATTGGATCCTACACTGTGAATATTTATCGTCTCTTTTACAATGTTGGATACCTAATTTGCTAGTTTTGAGGATTTTCGCAGCGGATAAGTATATTGGATACGTAAATATTAAGTTGTACCTATGCCCGTTTTCACTTACGCTAGGTGACATTTAAATGTAATAGCTTGTCATAAAAGCTTTGTTGGATTTTCAACGCTAAGCCCAGGACCCGAGACTTGAAAATCTAACGTGCAATAATATTAAGGTACTGAAATGAAATTGTTTATTCTGTAAATATGATATCGGAATCTTTACACGTTATAGAGATACGAGGAACAGGGTGTAAAGTTCACCCATCCTTCATAGAAAAGGGAGGATCCACCGACCAGATGGGTGTTGTGTCTAGTGGGCTACTGCCTGAAGATCGATTTCGGGACATTGTGGTAAACTTTGCTTGCGCGATGCAGGATTTATTTATGATGTCAGTGTGATGCGTAGTTCGCATTTGGCGATGTAGATGCTACTACGTAATATTAAAAAAAATAAGCAAGATGGAGTCGATATTTTCTATTTGATTACCCCTGAGGAATGGCGAAACAAACTCATTATATTTAGGTGTCGCCCAGTGTTACAGGAAACAAGACACACAACCAATAAAAAATTTCCTTTATTTATTTCTTTCCTTCTTTCTATCCTTAAAAAACTAGGACTGTTTCTAACAATATTGTGATGGAGTTGATTGATTGGCCATCAGGTGTTCTAAATTGCTTTCAATGAAATCGATGCGACACGATAATATCAACATCTAGAGATCTTTTGTTGAACCGAGGTTCACAATGATCTCTTCAATAACGTCACATTCACAGAAGATATTTACTTGATTACCAAAATCATTAAATAAACAAAACCGTGTGCGATACGAGACTCGTACTCGCACACACATACACTTGTATATAATAGAAAGAGACACACACAGAGAGAGAGAAAGTGTGAAATTTATCATAATCAGCCTATACTGTTCCCACTGCTGGGACACAGGCCTCCTCTCTGTGAGAGTGTGGGCCTGCGTGGTAGATTACAGCTCCAGGCCCAGTGCTGGTCGGTAGATGTCACATGTGTTCGAATTTTTGGTTCTATGACTTGCCGGTTTCCTCACGATGTTTTCATTCTCCGTTTTTGAGAGCAGTGAAATTTATACGTGTTTTTAACGCAGAGCCTGCTTCTGCTAGGGAACTGAAGGCCAATTCTCGTAATTTAAAACGTTCAAAATCTAGTCGCAGTGTCATCTCGGCGACAAACAAATGTCAAAAACTTGTCAAAATGTAGGGAAATTAGAAGTATTTTTTGACAGATTGAGACTGAGATCAGACTGTGAACGTTCTTAAAATTACGAGAATTGCCCCTCTGATGTGTGAGTTGTGTCACAAACTATGCTTTACCTACTATCCTACCCTTTGTGCTCCAAAATATCCAGCCAATGTAACCTCTGCGCTGCCACCAATAAAGCCGTGGAAGTCACGAAGTTCTAGACCAACAAAAAAATTTCGTGCCAGCGACACGAAAAAGGTACGGTAAAAAGTTCGTATAACATTACGTTTAGCCCAAAATTCAGCTACGTGAACTGCATTTACTGGCGTAATAAGGTCATCAGGTACCTACACAGGTAACAGGGCATGCGGAGTAAGACGGAAGGATATGGTTTCTCCATAGAGATCTACGTTTTGGAATGGTCAACTTGACTATTCAAAAGTGCCTGTAAATGGTTTAATTGAAATAAATGCTTAGAATCTAAGAAATGAAATTGTTTATTTTGTAAATAGAACATCGGAATTGCTTTGACACATCATATTACCAATGTTACAAAAATAAGCTAGATAAGGTCGGCATTTCCTATCTGACAACTCTGAAAAGAAAGTCCGAAACTAACTCAGAGATGGCAGTCTCTTTTAAAGTCCAGACATAATCTTAGTCAGATCATGTAGATTGATATCGAAAAATAATCTTTTGAGGAAAGCACTACACAGATTTGAATAGGGCAGTCCAGTTAGTGCAAGCATTTGTCAGTAAACGTGTAGCTCAAATCAGAACTTGAGGAGCTCAACGACTCGACGAACAATATCAAAGGCAGGACATTTGGGTTGGCCGCATGAGAAGGTGTGCCATTGTGTGTAGACGCCGTATACGCACTTGAAATCTGAGTCGTCCAGGAACCCCCATCTGTGGAGATGGTCTTTGCCCCGGCCGATTTCGGCGTAGGCGGGTATCGAAGTCTATTTAAAGTCCAGCTATTTTCATATGATTCACATAATATTACAAAATATATTTCCAACCGACGCATTCTGAAAGTACCGCATAGTTCTCACAATCCCCTCTTAATATTAAATCAACATGTCCGAATTTACACCGTCGTATATTTTACAATACCGTTTGGGCGTTATTGAAATTGCGTTACGTTAGCATTATGCTGATCCCACACGATCGATGAGTTGGTTTATGATATTGCGAAGTACGCGTCGAATTTAGAATCCGTGTGATACGGTGCGGTGTGAATGAGGAAAGGCAGCGGGGCGGTTGTGATTTATTTTTGTTGTATTTTATTTAGTTTGAACTAGTGTTTGTTATCAAGTTAATTTGTTTAGATTTTAGACACACAAACATTTATTATAAACTTATAACTTATATATAGTAATGTAATGTTTAGAATTTTATGCTTTAACTGACTTCGTGGCATTTTGAAATAATTTCTGAGCAGTGATTTTGATGCTAGCAGCCTCACTGTTAAAATATGCTTTTGCTGTGTCATAAGTATATGACAATTTAATCTATTTATTGAGGATCTCCAACAAAGGATACAGATATACAATAGAAATTTTCAATAATTAAAAAGGTTCTTTTACATTTGCTCCTTCAATTACAGAAGACCACAGCATGCACATGTAACTAGGTGTAAACACGATAAAAATAGAAAATATAAATTATGAATGATGAATATCTACAAATTATAAAATTAGAAAGAAAAAAAATAAACATATTATTAGCAATCATATTACAAATGGTGTAGGCAGGATAAAAATAAAAATTGAGAAAAAACATTGAATTAATTTAAAGAAAATAATAATTGTCAAGATTGAGCATTAATATTACAATTGTTAAGTGTAATCCTATCCTTCCTACTAATATTATAAATGCGAAAGTTTGTATGGATGGGTGGATGGATGTTTGTTACTCTTTCACGCCAAAACTACTGAACGGATTTAGATGAATTTGGCACACAGATAGTTTATAACCAGGATTAACACATAGAATACTTTTTATCCCGATATTCCCACGAGATCGAAACTTATGCGGGTGAAACTGCGGGGCACAGCTATTAATAATTATAATTAATTCACATTTCAGAGAGAAGTAACATAGTTATATACTTAGTTATTTTGCGTTGGCTAAATTATTTTTGTATTTTGAAATGGACAGGGTTATGTCCAGGTCATAGCGCTTTGATAATTCCGTGTATTGCCTGCCTGCAGGGTCTCGGGAGAGAGAGATCCTGAGAAGCAAAATAAGTTGTAGCTGCTTTTCCGCGGCAGACGAAATGGCGCGTTCATATGCAGTTTGCGTAATAGTTCGCTGCAGTCTATGACTCCATTGAATATCTTGTGCAATATTATCATGTCTGCCGTTTTCCGTCTGTCTGTAAGTGAGACTATTTTGTAGTGCCCTAATCTGTCTTTGTATTTTCTTTGTGACGTGCTCTACCAAACGTAGGCAGTGAACTCTTGGGTCAGAAAAATATAGGCAGGCAAAATGCCACCATGAGACATTTACAGACCACGTTTTGGCCGGCCAAATCAATGGTGTGGGCGATACCGACCACATCGGAGCCACCTCGTCGCAGCCACAACGCAACCACTAGTGAAACCAATGACTAGCAGCCGGCCATATCGCAAACACAATGATGTATCTGTCTGCAAACACTAGCCACATGGCAACTACTAGCGACTAGGAAACTACTAGCGACAGTGCAACTGCAAGAAGCTGTAGCGATACTATTCAGACGTAACTACTGCTTGAACTAATTTTGTCACTGCGATGTGGTATCGTTGCCAACGGGCCCTTAGCGAACCAAACAAAAGTAGTCAATAAAACCACAAATGTCTCATCACTTGCACCACACACCCCACTAATAGTTTTGATCTGTTGATAGCAGTCAGTTACGAGCTACCATCAGCCAGTTTTAAGTGTCGATGCGGGATTCGATGCGTCGACCAGACGCAGAACATTATAGTTTATTACAAGGCCTGGGAGGTCAGCAGGAGTGGAGGTGTCGCCAATAAAAAGTACCCTTTATTTAATAGTGGACGGACTAAATAGAAACGGTATCGGACACTTTGTCAGTGGGTAGTTTTATGACAGTTGGGGGTCATTAAAGTGGTTCCACTTTTCCGCACAAAGGCAGAAGTCGCGATACATGTTTTGTTACACTTCAAGGTTCCATTCACCACCATTCACCTTCTTAGCTTACCATCAACCAAGACAACCAACGTATTAATACTGCTAGACATGAATCTAGATCTGAAGAGTTTTATTGTTTGTTTGTTTGAACGCGATAATCTCTGGAACTACTGGTCAGATCTGAAAGGTTTTTTTTTTGATAGTTCAATTATTTTGAAAGGCGATTAATAGCTCACGCTCACGCAAGAAAAAACAAAAAAAAAGGTCAGAAAAAACGCTAAACAAATAATAAAAAATAAATTGCATAGGCAGGCGATGCGATACGACGGGGTAAGTGGCAAACAGAAGCTAGTTCCTAATAATCGTTGTCGCTGGACATTTAATACGCCCTTCTCATTTCAAAAACTTCCTCTCAAGGTGCCCTTTAGACGTTCTAAAATATTTCAAAGGATGACGCCATTTTTGACCCGACAAAGTCCCCAAAAATACCCTATTTCCTCTAAAATCTAACAACATTTCCCATCTTCCATTATGTTAATCTAAAATAAAGGGCAGCACTCACTGGAGACGTGCCCCTTCACAAGAATGAAAATATCGTGCTCAAGTAAACACAAGTCTGTTCAAGTATCACTTGAAGTTACGTGCGGGATCTTATTTATTTGGGCAGAGCCTTTATTTGATTCGGAGCGTAAGTTGATTTACAAGTAGTTGGGGATGTAGTTGTTGGGTAGTGGTTGGTTGGTAGGAAATAGAGTGTGATCGACAGATGGGTGTATTGGGACATTAGGGTAGGTATACGTCATGATAAATTCTTAAGTCCTTGAAGTAGTTTAAGTGATTAAATTGTGTTAAACACAATTGTGTTAGGTAACAAAATAAAATGATTTTGGACGAGGATGGTTAAATTAATATCCTTGATAAACTAGCATAAACAGCATATAATGTTCCCACTGCTGGGACACAGGCCTTCCCTATGTGTGGGAGTGGGCCGTAATCCACCACGCGATTACGCGATAAATTTATTAATCTAGCACCACTATTATATCATATTTTTTCATGTTAATTGCTAATTATAAATATTCTTAGAGACCATTTTAGTTGTTTTAATAGGCTGCTACTATTGAAACTACATTTAATTATAATGTAAATAAAACATGTATTAAACTCCGAATACGAACGCGTTCAACTTGTTTTACCCTGGTATACCTTTCAATTATTCTAGATTGTACTTATCGGGTAGATGTAATCCCAATTCATCAAAAGTATCGAACGACCCAAAAACTTTTAAAATAGCCCTCGTAGACGAGCGGTCGGTCGGTAGATGGGTGACCATCTTTACATACCGAGACCCCTCCGTGCCTCGGAAAGCACGTTAAGCCGTTGGTCCCGGCTGTCATTCGTCAATCTTTGACAGTCGTTACGGGTAGTCAGAAGCCCGAAAGTCTGACAACCAGTCCTACCAAGGGATATCGTATTACCCAGTTACTGGGTTGTGGAGGTCAGACAGGCAGTCGCTCCATGTAAAATACTGGTATTCAGCTGCATCCGGTTAAACTGGAAGCCGACCCCAACATAGTTGTGAAAAGGCTAGGCAGATGATGATGATGATGAGACGAGCGTATCATCATTATCATTTCAGCCGAAAGACGTCTACTGCTGGACATAGGCCTCCCCCAAGCACCTCCAGTTTGACCAGGTCTGTGCTTCTCGCCTTCAGCACTTCCTGCGGCCTTCACAAGGTCGTCGGTTGGTGGGAGCATAGCGTATGATACGCCTAAATCCATTTCTATACCTACTAAATATTCTTTCTTTTATCATGCTGAAACTGAATTCCGCCATTAACCAGGATTATAGCCGTTCCAACTTTCTTTCAGTCATACCGTCATGCTTCCGGAAATTTATATCCACACTCCAGACCCAAAGTAGTTTGAAAATATAACTTATATCCTTCCATATTCATCGTAGCAGCTCAAGTGTTCATCTAACAAACAAAGATCAATGCAAGACTAAACAAGCCATTCCTAATCCTAAGATTATATCCACTCGAAGAGGTTTCATCTAAAGCAGACTATGAAACCCGCCCAGAAACCTGGGTAAACTGTTTTTGTATTGGCTTATCATCATAGTTTTATCTGGCGTCCATTTTGAATAAATTGTGCGAATTATTTTATAAGGGCGTTGGTAGATAGGATCAATTTTGACCTTACGAAACGGTTATGGAATGCCTTGCCCGTGTCGGTAAGGCGTGCTCAATCTTTGTTCACTTTTAAAATTATGGTCAAAAACCACTCTCTCTTGTTAAAAGTTATCATTATATATTATTATATAGTTCTTTGCTCTTGTTTCATAATTTTTATACAATATGTAAGTATTTATGCTTTAAGTATGTTTATAGTTATTGTATACTAACTGAGCCCCGCGGTTTCACCCGCATAAGTTTCGATCCCGTGGGAATATCGGGATAAAAAGTATCCTATATGTTTATCTTGGTTATAAACCATCTGTGTGTTAAATTTCATCCATATCCGTTCAGTAGTTTTTGCGTGAAAAAGTAACAAACATCCATCCAACCATCCATCCATACAAACTTTCACATTTATAATATTATTACTACGATAGGACGTAAATTGTACACCACAGACTACTTGCAGTATTGTCTCTACTTCTTTATCTTATTATTCTTATTATTTTCTCTATTTCTTTAAACCCATCCAAAGGTGGTCCTTAAGGAGGAGCGCCAGGGTAAGCGCAAGGGTTTGTTGCACTATACAACACTCTAAGTTCATATAACCCCATTGATTGATTTTTCATGAAATAGTCATTCAATATTATGGTTAAATGAAATTAGAGGGTATGTAAATATGTACATACTTGTTATGGTCGCGAATTATATTTTGACCTGCAAATTGCAAAAAACGTAAGAAAATTTGAATTTCCCCTAGTACCACCCATTGTGTCACTATACACAATTTCGACCAACATATATATCTGTAATTCATGTGGTATTAAAGTACCTACATATATTCTATCTATCTGAAGAAAAATATTTTGTATTTAAATTTTTGCTAGTCCGGAGATTGGTTAGGTAGCAGTCGCACCTATGCTTGAATAATATCGTTTTAACTTAAATCGGGTTTCCGTTTAGATTGCAGAAATTGGAAGGAGAAAAATCTACTGGAAAATATGGGGACTGGACGAAATACGACCGACTAGCTTCTACTCGCGATTTCGTCCATCTGAAATTCATGTTTTAACATAATAATTATGAACTATTCACTCGGCAATACTGTAGTTTCCCTTAGTGAAAGAATTTTCGGAATCGGTTCAGTAGTTCCGAAGATTAGCGCCTACATACAAACTCACAAATGTTACCTCTTTGTAATATTAGTATAGATATGGTTGAAAACCATAACCAGCAGAGAAGTTGTCGACATTGCTCATATATTAGAATGAGCAAGCTGAAGTGGCAATGGGCCGGCCATATTAGCCGTAGAACCGATGACCGTTGAGGTAGACGTGTTCTTGAGACCGCGAATTGACAAACGTAAGGTAGGACACGCTCAGGCTAGGTGGAGCAACGATCTTCGCAGGTTGGCTTGTAGCAGCTGGATACAAGTTGCCGAAAATCGAGGTGAATGGCGTGCAATAGGAGTGGCCTATGTCCAACAGTGGACTGCTATAGGCTGAATGATGATGGTTGAAAAAACAAAAGAACGGACGGCACAGTTCTATAATTAACTGTGATCACCAATCGGTTTCCCAAGCATGGTGATTAAGTATCATGGTGATTATCTTGATCACTGTTTACTGTATAATATATGGAAGCCATTGTTTACCGGTGGACGAATGTGAACGCATAAACAAACATTTTATTACTGTAAAGATATCTGTCCTATTTCAACACAGTTCACCAAAAATAGCAGTGATTCTACGTAATAACTAATGATTCGATTGTCACTCAAACTTGAGGGACGAGATTCGGATAGTTTTTCAATAGAAAGCTCGTGACTTCGCGACTTATATTGGAAGTGTTATACGCCCCTAAGTATTTAGTATAAGTAGGTATGTGAACTATTCGATGAATTTGACATTGAGGTTTTTATACTTATTCGATCGGTATTTTCATGACTGAGAAGAACTACAATTTCTATCTATAGTCACAAAGCTCTTTATGTGATAACTACTAATTATAATCTTTTTTAGTAAATATAAGACGTGCTATAAGTCGCACGTTATACTCTGCACACTCGGCTTATAAGATCTAAGCCAAAAAGTGTAACGTTTTGACCGTCACGACACTTTTGCTAGTATATTTGTTAGTGTTTACAAGCGTATTATATCTATGTATAGGGGTATTAGTGTAGTACAGACGCGCGGGCGTATCAGTTGTGTTCGTATACAGCGTGGCGCTTTAATGGCGACATTAATTTAACACACGTATACGGTTTGCGTTGTAGTTTTATGAATATATTTTAATTTAATTAAACATTAATATTTATTTATGTATTAACAATTTTATAAAATAGCATGTTAGAGCAACCTGACTTAAAGAACTGTAGCGCAGGGGTCATTTGCCGGGGTCACGGATCATAACATCGCATCAATGTAATTAAAACAATTAACGAGCAAAGAGAAGGCGAATTGAAGGAAAGAGAGAGAGCCCTATGTCGGCGCGCGGCGCAGGCGGAAGTTTTCAAGTTACGATTTTTTTAATGTTGTTATAATTTTTATGATTACTGGCCACTAGCCCTACCCGTGTGTTAAATTAATGTCGCCATTGTAGCGCCACGTTATATGTGCGCATACCTATCTGTCATAGATATAAGAAAAACTACGTGCCAACCGAATGTTTTTTTATACTTATTCGCTATTTTCATGACTGCGAACTTTCACAATTTCTAGCTGTTGTATCTCGTCAACATCAAACAATAAATAAGCTATGTGATAAGAGCTACTCAAATATTTTTTTTATTTTTTATAAATGAAATTGTCACAAAAATTTCATCATTTAATGCAAGCTTAAATTATTAAATGCCTCATGCTGTAATAAGTTTGTAACCATCACTATTATATACTTATAAAGGTGATCCTAGCCTGTAAAAGTGATGTTTGTAATATAAGTGTAACTGTTACTTTATTCTAAGTATTAGATGTATGTAGATGTTTTATGTTATTAGAATTTTTCAAAACAAAACAAAACAAACTCAAATAATAAATAATCTATGTGATAAGAGCTACTATCTACTAATCATAATCGTTTAACTTAAACCGGTTGATCAGAGTTGTCTTTAAAACATAGAACTTCTTCTACGCATGAAAGTCTGACAACCAGTTTTACCAAGGGGTATCGTATTACCCAGTAACTAGGTTGTAGATGTCAGATAGACAGTCACCCCATGTAAAATACAGCTGCATCTGGTTAGACTGGAAGCCGATTCTAACATAGTTGGGAAAAGGCTAGGCAGATGATGATTTATTTGTATAGTAAGTTAGTCATTTAATTTAGTCCCTAGTGTAAATATTATAGTTTTCTACATATACATACAATAAATGAGTTTGACCTAAAAAAAAGTACTCTTTTCTATTCCGTTAAATGTAATAAAAATATAGATATAAAATTACCTTCCTTTAGGAGTTGTCGGGTAAAAAGAGTTTCAGAGAAGAAATAGGTATTTATTAAAATAGTAGTTTTGCAGAGTGCACATTGTAAGAATTGAACAGACTACGAAGGGAACACTTTGCAAAGTGAAAGTTCAGCAAATAAGATATTTTGCGAAATAGAAAATTCTGCGTCAGAGTTGTATGTACTTACATAAAATCGAATACTAAAAATCTTCAGCTTATAAAATATTTTATCATTTCCTACTAATCCACCTATCCAATCCGTGACATGAGTTACCTTGGAAAACCAGACTAGGGAACCAGGTTGGCCGAAGCAAGGAAGACCTGATCAGGTGGACATTCATACACGACTCATTCAGCTGAATCCGGATAGACTGGAAGCCGACCAATTATAGAACTATTCATTTAGACATTAAAACATTGTCTACAAAATTGAGCAATGAATTTGAAAGTCCCTTGAACTTTCAGGAGTCTATACGCAGACACCTCCCTTCACAGTTTACTAACCTACAACAACATAAATATCATCCCATAACAAGTTAACCTTTTAACCAACTTTAGAAAAAGGGTTCTCAATTGGACCAAAGATGCTGGCTTCCGAAACTAAAGTTATTTTTTAGTTCGCAGTGTTACTTTTAGACGTAGGTTTTATATTTTGTAAAAAGGGTTTTTTTTATCTTAAAAATAATGCTTATTAACGCTCAGCTCATGACAAAAACTTTCAATACGTTAGGACGCAGCCAGATTACTATTCAACGAAATAACGGCTGTCAGTTTTCACTTTTAATAAAGGCCTGTGGCCTAAAAATCTTTTGCCACACAATGGTGTGGCAAATGATTTTTAGGCAAAATTATAAATAATTTTTATTAAATTCGCTCACTGGACGCCTGAGGACATCGGACGGACATCACCGTCGTCGTCGCAGGTAGACCACGGTGAAGGTAGTGTGACGATCTGGTTACGTTTGCTAGGCCAACATGGCCAGAGATCGCACAAGACTGGTTGATCATCTTATAGTAATCTATTTCAAATCCACTGATAACCAAAAAAGTCATCTCACCTGCCAACTATGTTGGGATCGGCTTCCAGTCTAACCTAACAAATAAACGTTTTTTCTTTCTTTCTTTCTTACCGGATGCAGCTGAATACCGGTATTTTACATGGAGCGACTGCCTATCTGACCTATAAGACTGGTTGTCAAACTTTCGGGCTTCTGATTCTATTCTGAATGCCAGCCGGGACCAACGGCAAAACGTGCTTTCCGAGGCACGGAGGGGTCTCGGTATGTAAAGATCGTTACCCATCCACGGACCGACCGTGGCAAGCGTCCACCCTGCGAAGCGTCTACACCTGATCGATCCACCCGTGCGGATATTATTACTTAAAAACATAAAAACCAAATACAAATTACAAAAAAATAATACAAGAAAACTCAAGTAAAAAAAGTAAAACATTAAACGCCATAATTACGTCAGCACTAGAGCGGGGCGCGTCGATAAGTCGTTGTCGATAAAACTTGGCGTTAATGTCGACTGTCGAGATAGAGATGCGTCAAATAAATTTCAATCGACAGGAATAAAAAGCATTGGAACGTGGCCTCGGTTGAGGACACAATGAGATGGGTTTTATATTAGTTTGTGGGTATTCTGGTGCTGTAATTAAACGTTAGGGAGAAAAATAGTGGAATTTCATTGCGGTCAAGGTCTTAACTTTTCGTAGGTATGATCCTTAGACTATTCACGTAATAATTTATATTTAATAGACTCGGTGGATAAGTTCCGTCAAAATTGGAAGGAGGATGATAAATGATAAATGATTTTATTTTGTAAGTAGGTTTGTACAAACACTTTTACACGTCAATCATATTTTAAACTAGATGAGGTCGGCGTTTCCTATCTGACTAGTCTGAGAAGAAAGGCCGAAACAAACTCAGACGTCACAGTCTCTTTTAAAGTCCAGACATAATCTTGGTCAGATCATATGAAGACCATGTAGGTCGATGTCTGAGATGGTCTTTTGAGGAAAGAACCACACAGATTGAGAGGACCTGTCCAGTCAGTGCACGCATTTGTCAGAAATCGTGCAGCTCAACTCAATGATAGTGTAGCTCAACAACAGGTAGCTCAACTCAGTGATAGTGCTGATGTGCGAACGATGGAAAAAAAATAGACTCGCGATTACATGTGACTTAAAGATGGCTAGCGAAATGTGGGTACTATACAATGTATAACTGAATTAATACACATTATGACAGTAGTTTGTTCAGAATCGTTTACTACGTTAGACCCTTATACGTGTGCGACTGTGTACGTGCGTAGATTTGCAATGGAAGCAAAATTTTCTCAATGTTTTATACATAATAGTAAACAATCAGTGTATGTATTATGGTTAAAACATAATATTCTAGTTGGGGCGTTTGATGGTGTGCGTTAATTCCGGACATGTTGTAGTTTCACCTCTGCTTAACCTTTCGGTAAATACAGGCCTGATGTTATGTTAACGTAATAATAATGCAAGTTCTTACCTCAATGTATGCAGTAAAATATATTTATAATAACACAGAGAGTAATTGAAAACACTTATAGCATCAAAATGCAATTTATATACGGAAGATCAAACACTCGCGCGTATTTTGTTGTCAACTTTGACGTACAGTTTTGACGTTTATGAAGATGTTACCACACATAAAAAAAAACATAATTATCTTTTGCACTGAAACTTTTTCGTTCGTTTTTTTTTTGTTTTTATTTACCCTACAATCTCCCACTGACCAAAGGCCTTAAATCCTTTCAGACATCCTTCGCTTGAGGCTCAATCGTTCCATATTATGAAACTTAAAACTTTCAATGATAAAGATTTCATTAAAAGACATGGAATTTTCATTGAAAGTTATATAATACTAAGATTTTTCCTGCGAGTTTTATTCGTGTAAGCTTTAAACCAATAACGACGCGTAAGATATAGAAATTCAACAAAAATAACAACACTTTTTAACAGTTACACACTAATTGTGAACTGAAAAAATAAAAACACAATCCGTTGTTAGCTCCCAGTGTGTACAATTCGTTAGTTCCCTCTTAAACTATAAATAAAATAAAAACGTAGAAAGGGTTTTGTCTGGGCTAGAGGAAAAAATAAAAAAATGTCTTTGTTTAAAGTTAGATGTGTATTGGATGTTGGATGCTGGAGCATAAAATAAATATTGGTGGTTTAAAATGTCGGTTATATTTTGTTCAATGGCTTCTACTCTCATACAGTGATGTAAGGAGAATTCAGTTACTCATTGTGTAGTCGTGATTTTTATTCAGCGGCGTAATTGTATAACATATTATTATAAAAAATGGCAATCTATGGCAATGTGATGACGGCATGGTTGGCGCAGTGGTTAAGCGATTGACTGCTACGCTGCATGTCGCAGGTTCGATTCCCGCACGGAACAAATATTTGTATGGCCTACAAGTAGTTGTTCCGGGTCTGGCTGTTTGTGTATGTGAGTTTAAATGTTTGTAAACGCACCCACGGTACAGGAGAAATTCCTAGATGGGGCAACGTTTAAAAAAAAATATATCTTTGATTTGGACGGAAGGTCAGTTCTCGTAACTTAAAACGTTCAAAATCTAGTAGCAGTCACATCTTGGCGACTAACAAATGTCAAAAACTTGTCAAAAATGTAAGGAAATTAGAGGTATTTTTGACAGATTGAGACTGGGATCAGACTATGAACGTTCTTAAAATTACGAGAATTGCCCCTCTGGTCGGCTTTGATTTTTGGCATAAGTGACATGGGGCTTTTTGGTAAACATTTTGTCAAAATGTATTGAAATAAACGAGCCCGTTACTAAGTGGAGTTCATGATCATTGTTAAAGAAAAGAAAGAAAGAAAAAAGTTTATTTGGACACAGTTCGTGAAACACCAAATACAAAAATACTACAAACAAATATACAATCTTAACTATAGGGTAATACTGGAATACGTAGCGTTGTAAGGTATAATAACATTATAGTACCTATAATAATATCACTTGAAATAACGTTTACATGATATAATTATGTATTTACAAAAAAAAAATGTATATAAGTAGTTTATCAGCCATTTTGTTACCATAACACAAGCATTAGGTTGCTTAGCTTGGGACTAGATGGCGCTGTGTGAAATGTCCAGGGATATTATTATATTATTAATTTTGATATGCTATAAAAACAAACAATAAATTTCATGTGATCGAATATTATATTTCATATAACCTTCTTTTGCTCTAATAACATTTCGTATAACGTTAATTTCATATAATTTTTAATTTTTATAATGCTCTTTTTATATAACGTTCAGTTGACCTAATTTTTATATATACAAATTTTTAGCCAAAATTCTGTAATAAGTAAATATCAGGAAACATCATACTGTTATACTTAACCTCATCTAATCCAAACCACAACACACAACACCAACAATAGAGGTTAACGTTAATGGTCACTGTTCTAACCTTTTTTTTTTTTTTTTTTTTTTTTTTTTTTTTTCTCGCTGAGAAATGCTTTATGCATCCCCGTCTCGCGGGGGACCGAGACGGGGTATGTGGGACTCCCTGTCGGAAGGACAGTATACCCACTAAAACTCAGCGGTGTTCCTGCAAACGCCGTAATGGGAGGGCTATGGGAATTCAATACTTCCACGGCCCTCCCGGCGCACGCCCGCCAAGATGGTATGGCGGGCCCCGCATGCCCCCCAGGTTGGGGGGCTACGGGAATGGCCGGGAACACCTGGCCATTCCCGTCCCACAAGGTGGAGACCTGTGCAAAACAGGCAACGGAGCCCCCGCACCCGTTGCCTGCTGGCCTCCACGCCCGCCTAAAAGGCGGGCCCCGCAAGCCCCCCGCGTTGGGGGAGCTACGGCCGCAGAGGATAGGGAGAGCGGCAACGAAACACCGAACACTCCTCTTCCCCTGCGGCCCCGCCGCGTCCGCCATCATACGGTGGCGGCCCCGTCAAGGCCGCGGAAGGAGGGAGAACCCCTCCCGCCGCGGCCTCTGTCCTCAGCCGCAATGTCTCCCTCACGGGGGACATCGCGGCCCGCCTCAGGTAGGTCGCGATGTTGTGGCACCGCAACCTACCCGTGGGCCGCTACGTCGGGCTAAACCGCACAGCCCGGACGAGCGGCCCCCGCCTGGGTCCCTCTTAGCTTCACCGTGGCCCGCCTAGCCACGGCTACTGAGCCCCCCCGCCTCGACAATGCGGGAACCCACTGGGGGGGTCACTGTTCTAACCTAACCTAACCCATATGATTCAATAACAGTAGCAAATATCAAGAAACATCTTACTGTTATAACCTCATCTAACCCAAATGATTCACCAACAATAGAGGGGATCACTGGCGCTCGGCGGCCGCTACCGCGACACGCTCGCTTCGCTCGCTCGTCTTCACGCGTTTTAATGGTCACTATTCTAACCTAACCTAATGATGAACCATATGATTCAATGACAGTCAAAGTCAAATCATTTATTTCAAATAGGCACATAAAAGGCACTTTTGAACGTCAAAATTAAAATAAAAATAAAATTGATTCTAGTCGCCGATCTGACGTAGGTATATATAAAGTAAATTATATTAAACGTTACTTATAGATTTTGAATATTATAGTAACTGAATATTATACTAATCGAATATTAATTCAAATGTGCATTATAGAAAATGTTCATTAAACCATATAAAATAAGGTAAAATGAACTTATATCAATAATTCACTATATCATTAAATTAAATTAGGTCATAATATATGATTAGTAGAACTTTTGTCATTATTTCAAACGTTACACGCCCTCCCACAAGGTGGAGCCGGAAACGACGACCTGGTGATGGCCGTAGGAACCCGTTGGATGCGAGGAGCACAGAACTAGACGAAGTGGAGGTGCTTGGGGGAGGCCTATGTCCAGCAGTGGACGTCTTTCGGCTGAAATGATGATGAACTATAGGGTTGTTCTATTAAACTTAATTTACTTGAGCGTAAAATTACGGTTACAAACCGTTGGACCGACCACAAAAAAGGACCGAAAATTATTAAAAAAAATAACATTGTTATAATTTTTATGTATCCTTTGTTGAAGAGATTATCATGCTGTAATTACTAATATAAATTCTAACAATACGTTTGATGTTAACTTTTACATAAAAAATCCCATTTTCCTTTATTCTGTTAATCAGTTCTGGTAAATCTTGGTCCCCGATTAATTACAGCCCCGTATTGGCTGTGAAATTAACATTTTGAAAATACCCTTGAACACAATTCATGGTTGAGTGATGTTCAATGAAAAACACCATTATAACGATTGTCAATATTCATCACATCATGATTGGGTACTTTATATTCATGTTCTTTTATTGACGTTCAAAAATTGCTGTTCTAGTTGATCAACATTTTTTTATTATTATTACACTTCAAAAGCAGTTCGGTAGGTATATCAATATATTATAATCAGCCTGCTGGGATACATGCCTCTTCTCTTCGAGTGTCAGTAGGCTTGGTAGATGTCACATGTCTTAGAATTTTTGGTACAGTCAACAGCAAAAGTAGATGATCAAAATCAGAAATTCAATACTAATGAACAGAGTTCGCAGCTATATGGCAGCTGTAAATGGCAAATGTAGTAAATGTTTGGTATAATTTACAATCACATACTTTTGAATCACTTCGACCTCACACAGTTCTGACGCGAACTCCGGTTTTACCTAGTATTAAATTTCTGATTTTGATCATCTACTTTGGCTGTTGACTGTACTAGGACATGCCGTGGTACTAGGACATGCCGGTTTCCTCACGATGTTTTCCTTCACCGTTTTGAGAGTAGCCATACCAACCTACTCGCTTTGATTCTGAAGGTTGGTGTCAAAGTTCAATTTAATTACAACTCGGGTGTAGTATTTAGTAGCAACCTTAATAATGAGATGTTGGTCTTAAAATGCCTAAGCAATATCGACCAACATAGCTACGAACTATCTCTATCGCAATGAAATTAGTTTTTCCGTTTCTGGAGCTAAATTTAAAAGTAAATCTTTTATTTCAGACAATTTTACAGTCCATATTATTATAAATTCTCAATTCTGACCCAATGGTAACCCGACTAACGAGTTGTAGGTCGTGAGTTCGAACCCAGGCAGGCACTTTATTTTGTGTAATTAATTTCATCACCATTACTCTTAAAACGATGAAAGAAAACATCGTGAGGAAACCGGCATGTCCTAGAACCAAAAACTCAAAGACATGTGACTTCTATTAACCCGCACTGGGGTCCCGTGGTAGATTATGGCCGACTCCCTCTCACAGATGGACACTAGAGGCCTGTGTCCCAGCAGTGGGAACATTATAGGTATGCTTATGCTATAGCTTTATCTGCGGTGCCAGTACTGTCCCTGGAGAAGGAGTTTCACCACAAAGAAAATGTTTAAAACATGGATAATTTTAAAGCACAAATAAAACATTCATGGCGAGTACTAAGAGACCCTGTACATTGTATTTAAGTGTTTTAGTACAATGTAAACAGTGCTTTAAGTTGAAACGTGACAAGTAATAAGTTTCTGCGTGAGAAAGTTCACGTTTCTTTGTAAAAGAGGGTGGGCAGAATTGGTAGGCTTGAGGGCTTTGAGGATATTTTATGATACTACTATGATCATCTATATATAGGGTTATTTACAATTGGCTAGCTAAACTCCGCAGACGCGAAGGTGATCGATATCTAAACATCATCATCTGCCTAGTCTTTTCCAACTATGTTGGGGTCGGCTTCCAGTCTAACCGGATGCAGCTGAATACCAGTATTTTACATGGAGCGACTGTCTATCTGACCTCCACAACCCCGTTACTGGGTAATACGATACCCCTTGGTAAGACTGGTTGTCAGACTTTCGGGCTTCTGACTACCCGTAACGACTGTCAAAGATCCACGAATGACAGATATCTAAACATGATAAATAAAAAATAAAATAAATTTTGTAAGGTCATTAGGAAGTTTGAAATTATGTACTGAAGCCAAGGTAACAAGGCTGTGCGTCAATGTCCCGGACACCCTATAGGTACAGTTTATAAAAATAGGTACTGCCATTTGCTAAGCGTGGTAATAATGGCAACATAATTACAACAGGTCGTCGATGTCCCTGCCGCCATGTACAGAAGCCAGCACATCAACCTACTACAATCTGTCAAATTTATTTAATAGATTTTCAACTTTATCGCTGAAACATTAAGGTTCAAGGTTGATTGGAAAATTTTGACAGTTTCGGGTAGCTTGACCTGCTGGCGTCCGTACAATGATGTACTATAAAAAAATACATAATTTATATTTGACCCAGGTTAAGGCACACAAAAAAAAACAGAGTAAACTTAGCCAAATCAGTTTTAACGACAATATTCATCCATTACAAAATATATTTCGTCTTAGATTCAAATATACGACTGCCGAAAAAACTCACAACCTACCTTTTCTTCATCTTTCCTTACTTTAAATTAACCTACAGGCTCATAAATCACAGTAAAAGCACAAAAAACAGTAAACATATTCTTCTAAAAGCAAACATTGATATGGAGCTTTCTCATTTCACTAAGGACCACTAAAACTGCTGAATGATATATTATGTATGCGCTACTCCGTAGCTACCTAGCTACGACGGAGCTACGACGGTGCTACGGTGCTACGAGAAGGGCTCTATCGGAGATGAGAGGGAACGGAGTAAATATATTTGCAGAAGGTTAATTAGAAAAAAGTATTTGTTTATGCGAAGTAACAGTTATGTCAATGTTGGTGTTAGTTATTGCTGAGTTAGGTAAACTTAGCTAAGGTAGGGGGTATATTTAGTTGGTAAGATTATGAGTTTCTATTTCAATTTTAAGGTATGTTTTTTCCTTTAAAATTATACTTGTTCATAATTTATTTATTTAAGTGTTAGATTGTATACTTATTGTATTTAAGATTTTTTAAATAAAAAAAATACACAAAATATATATTTTTTTTGTTTTGTTGCACATACAAAATAATTTCTTTATTCTTTTAGTTTTTTTAAAATGTGCGGAGCGAAATAAATAGGTGTTATTAATTATTATCTATGTCAATATAATCTAGTATTAGCCGGTCTTTTCTGCAAAAATCTCACCGTGAAAACTTATATGAAGCACGCTTGATGTGAGCTGTCATTCCACCCGATGCTAGAAATTGACAGCTCACTTCAAGCGCACTCCACCTACATTTTAAGGTGAGATTTTTACAGAACAGAGCAACTGGTATTTTTTGTCCTTCTACTTCAAAGTTTCAACTTAAAATAAATCTATAATTTTAGTATCAATCTTCCATAAACTACTGAAGTTTTAACCAGTCTGATTCATCTTGACCTACTGCCACCCCCTACCTATCGGCAATAAGTTTGCGTAGCACTTTCTATTCTATTTACATAATGGACCCTTTATAGCTAAATATACTGTTCGACACCGCACCAATTGACGGCCGAACTTAGGGCAATATCGCCAACCGGGCAATACAGCCAACTGGGCAATACCGCCAACTGTGCAATATTCCCCGTGACCGCATTCTGGCAAGTTTCAGCGTATTATAGTGTGTATAAATTAAATTATGCGCATAGACTTTATGGCTATTGTTTGGATTTAACTGCCCGATATTGGGGGTGACCCTATTTTGATTATGGAGGTGAAGGATATCCCTGATACTTTGAATATATTTAAAATTTATTTAACATTAATTAAAATATGCTGCGACATTTGTTTTTTAAATGTCACAGCATCATGCTGAGATAGAAGGCTTTTGGCTTCGTATAGGATTTTCAGTAACATTTTTCTTTTTGTTACTTTTTTGTAAATATAATTTGTTTTTTTTTTATTTTTGTCTGTCTTTAGTTTAGTTTGTGTATCTTCCTGTACGAGTCAGCTATATTGAATTATGAGATGATGAAGTCAGTTATATTGAATTGAGCCCAGATTGAACTTCATAAAATAGGAGGTGATCAATTTAAAACAAATGAACAAGAAACTAACAGCACTAAACCACAACGAACACCCGAATCTCTTCAAGGCGAGAGTGAATAGGCTTCTTCTGGGCAAGCTCGTTCCACCGTAGATCTCATCCCTGCCTCTGGGCTGGATTGAGGTCAAGAGTGAGCCCATTGTCAATAATAAAAAAAAAACTAAACTTTAATTGAATTGTCAGACAAATTGTAGGAAAGGTATTGCCAACGCAACAATTTAGAGCAAGTCCTTCGAATAAAACAAGGTTTTATTCAACCATTTCTAAAACGGAATAGAAACACGTTCATTACACTAAATTGATTAGAAAACAATGAAAAATGAACTGTATAGCAATTAGTTTTCAGTTAAAAGTTGAACATCTTTTTTATCTTTTGTTGGTAAACAGAGTAGAGTAACCAACCTTTTTGGATGGCTAATCTGCTTACGATATTATGAGCTATTTTCTGCTAATAGGAAAGAAAAAAGATGTTCAAAACTATTTTGGACGGACGGAGATTACCCAGAAAGCCGCTAAACTTAAGTGGGACTAAGCCGGGCATATCTGCCGCGTGTCACATGACAATAATTGGGCTAAGAGAACCATCGATTGGGTCCCACTATACGCACGACGCCATCGCGGCGACCGAGTCGAAGATTGCGGGACGAGCTTAACTCCTGCCAAAAGGACTGGCCGGATCGCAAAAGACAGAATTGTGTGGAAAAGGGGGCCTTTGCCCAGCAGTGGGACAACACAGACTAGTTAGTTACGGTTACAGTTGGGTACCGAATAAAGTTGAATCGTAAAGTGGTTGTAATTACGACTGTGTAACGTAATTAAAATTAAATTGTATTATTTTGCTTTAAGTACGCTGTACCAGTACAGCGTCCGAATAACTGTTTGCTTTAAAAATAAAAATAATTGTTGTAATACTTGTTGATGAATGCACCGGGCGACGTCATTACGTCGGCGCCGTCTGTCGCTGAAAACCAGCGCTGGGGCTCTGTCTTGCATAGGGTCGCAGCATAATGCTGAGCGATAGCCGTTATGCGTGGATGTGACGCATGTCAACCATTTCTTATTGTTTTTTTTTTCTTTATTTGTATTTATGTTCATTTTTGCGTCATGTTTACCGCAAATAAACGTATTTTCTTTCTTTCTAATTGGTCTGGTCTTTAAAATTAAAAATATTTTATCTCTCACTTCATGGGCGCTCATGAAACTAGGTGCATGGTTCCAATTGGTTGTTTCCTATGAATAAGAGCCGCGGGAAGCTATGGTCCTATAGCAGCTGCCTCCAGCCTCGAAATTCATATCCTATACATCCCTACTTGAATTGCTTCCTAAACAAACACTACAAATTCCCCAAAAGATGTACACCTAATGTATAGCAGAAGAATCAATACGGAAGAGCGTATACTATCTAATAGCCACTAATGAAGTGACAGGAGACAGAGTCACTAATCGTTAGCGTTGCAAATGGAAAGGGCGAGGAAATGTATGGAAATGTGTAGGTAGAAGATTATCACGCCTGTTTTTGGGGAGTGAGAAGGCAGAAATGGTAGTTGGACAAGATTGTGTGAAGAATTTGTTTAAAGGTTGATCGATATACAATTTAAAAAAAAAATGGGCACTGGAAATGTCCCTTGTATTTTACGTTTACAGATATACAAAACACACACACCGACTACCGATATTAATGTTATTTTTCACTTTGTGTTATAGTTATGGTACCTTGTACCTTTCGTACACCAATTCGTATACCTAAAATGCTATAGTTGGGCCTATAATATATGTTAATAATAATAATAATAATAATAAAATCTTTATTCTCAGACCATAGATCCATAACTTAACATAGGTATGACCAAGAAACAAAAATAACTAACCTAATTAAACCTACAAAATAAAACACACAAATAAAAAACATATAAAATAAACCTACCTCACATAAGATATCTAAATGACGGTCTGTGTGCCGCCATCCAGTGACCTATTATTTGGCCATCCACCCTGCCAGCTACAGTAGCCACGAGACTGTTGGGGCTGCCGCGCACCCGACGCATCAGTGATGCAATTCGCAGACGCAGCAGCGAACCGAAATCCGGAACGCGTGCGTCCGCGAACATCCCCGACGCGCTACAGAAGCGCGGCAACCCCAGCATTACCCGGAACGCATTGTTATATTGGACTCGTAAAGCATTGTACGAGCCCTGTGCATAACTGACCCACAGGGCGCACGTATACAGCGACTGGCAATAGGCCCTGAACAATGTTATTTTAACCTCTCGCGTACACCGTGCGAACCTGCGGGCCAGCATGTTACACCTGACAGCCAACGCTCTACGTTCCCTCTCTAAATCATCGTCATCCGACAGCCTATCGGTGACCCAGTGCCCCAGGTATTTAAAACGAGACACTTTTCTTCTTTTCTTTTCTTTTTCACTTTTCTTTTCTTTTTTTTTTTAAGACTTATCTCAATTTTTCCAGGATCCCATCATCAGATCCTGACCTAATGACAATGAGACCACCTGGGAATTACCCCGGTACAACCACCTTCGAGTAGTTTGAGAACCGACATAAAATAAAATAAAAAAGATTGTGACAGACAGAACCTCTTCCTTTTTTTAAATAGGTTAAAAAGAGCTCTTGGCAAAGTTTTATTATTATACCTTTTACGTCCAGTTTATTTTTCCAAAAATCTAATTCAAACTCTCCTAATACGGCCCTGGAGGCACAAAAAAAAAACAAAAAACAATTCCCGCTCCTTTACACTTAACACCACAAATTCTAACTACCCACAAAATTGCCCAATTTTTACTTCTTTTAACTCAAAAACTTGGGTGATATTGTCAGAAAGTTAACGTCAGCCGAAACTGATACAAAAGCGTTGTATTAAATGTTACGAATTCTAACAAAAGTGATAAATTTTATCCTCGTACCTCTCCGGTGCCAATTGTGAGGATTTATTTGAAAAGTCGGCTATCTTCAAGGTATTTTAATTGAGAGGGCTAGCAGTATTGATGGTGAGTTTACGATGTATTTGTTTAGGAGTATTTATGGGTTTGTAAAGATGTATTTGTGTCTTACTAGGATGTTTATTTTGAAGTAGAGGTGATCTCTAATAGTTGTTTGCCAAGTTTGTTTATCGCGGTCATAGTAGAGGTCATTTGGCGGTATATAATCCAACAATAAGCCTCGAATTGATTAATGATCTAAGCATATAGTCAAGGATTAGGAAAAAACACTAAAAGGAACTTTCTTTGGTGAGTTTTTCAATTATATTCAACTTTTCATAAGAAGAAAAACCACATAGGGGTTTGTGGCTACGTAATGACAGCCGGATAGGTCGATCGATCAGGTTAAGCTACGCTTACCGCGGTCGGTCCGTGGATGACCATTTTGACATATGACCCGTCCGTGCTTCGGAAAGCACGTTAAGCTGTTGGTCCCAGCTGTCATTCCTGGATCTTGGCAGTCGTTACGGGTCATCAGAAGCCCGAAAATCTGACAACCAGTCTTACCAGATATTGATTACCCAGTAACTGGGTTGTGGAGGTCAGATAGGCAGTTGTTTCATGTAAAATACTCATATTCAGCTGCATCCGGTTAGACTGGAAGCTAACTCCAACATAGTTGGAAAAGGCTAGGCAGATGATGATAAGAAGAAAAACCACAACCATAGAGAACAAACAGTTCTTTAACCACGCTCCCTCACTACCTGTTGACGACAGTTAAGTGAATTTTAGACCATTATTCCCGGTTTCCTCTCTATGGTTTTCTTTGCAGTAAATCACTCTTTACACGCTCAATAGAGGTATACCAATGGCGATCGAGATTGACCAAGCAATGGGTACCTAGGTCAATGGTGTCTTATTTATTTATATACAACTAGCTGACCCCGGCAAACGTTGTTTTGCCATATAAATTATTTCTAGCTGCCCGGCGCTACTTCGTTCGCGTGGTGTCCTACCCCCTACCCTACTCCTACACTACTACTTCCCTACTCCTACCCTACTCCTACACTACTCCTACGCTACTCCTACTCTACTCCTACCCTAATTCTAACCTACTCCTAACCTACTCCTACCCTACTCCTACCCTACTCCTAACCTACTCCTACCCTACTCCTACACTACTCCTACCCTACTCCTACCCTACTCCTACCCTACTTCTACCCTACTTCTACCCTACTCCAACCCTACTCCTACCCTACTCCTACACTACTCCTTCCCTACTCCTACCCTACTCCTACACTACTCCTACCCTACTCCTACCCTAATTCTAACCTACTCCTAACCTACTCCTACCCTACTCCAACCCTACTCCTAACCTACTCCTAACCTACTCCTACCCTACTCCTACCCTACTCCTAACCTACTCCTACACTACTCCTACCCTACTCCTACCTGCTATAAACCTCACGGAGCCCGAGACCTTTCCCACGAATGCAAAACCGTGGAAATCGGTTCGTGCGTTCTGGAGTTATAGCGTCAGGAAGGAAAACCCGACTTATTTTTATATAGTAGATTTATCGTACACTAGTAAATACATAGGTAACATAAAACATTTCTTTTTTTTAAACGTTGCCCCACAGTAAGAATTTCTCTGTGTCATGTCACAAATAGCCAGACCCGGAACAACTACTTGTAGGCCATACAAATATTTGTTCCATGCGGGAATCGAACCCGCGACACGCCGCGCAGCAGTTAATCGCTTAACCACTGCGCCAACCGTGCCGTCAATATTTAACACTACAAAACATACAATGGGCGGCCTTATCGCTTTCTGTGATCTATTCCAGGCAACGTAAAGAAAACGATTAAAAACAAAAATTATTAATGACCACATTCCTGCCACATTTCCATGTACAGACAGAAAATGACAAATTTTCCCAATCAACATTGAACCTTAATGCTTTAGCGATAAAGTTGAAAATCTATTAAAGAACTTTAACAGATTCTAGTAGCTTGATGTGCTGCCGTCTGTACTTAAGGCGCTACTCCTATATTAACCTACCACGACATCTTCAACAATACTCCATCAGACATGCCTAATTGTATACGTAATTCCTAACTAATAGGAACATGAACGGGCTCCCCTTCTACTAACGGTGACAGTTAGTTCTAAGTTTACTGTGGTTCGCGTCATATAACACTACTTTAGTACCGATAGCAGATTAGTCGTCCGACCAGACAGGACCCAGTTGGCGCCGCAGTGTTCCACGCGCGCCACTCGAGAGTGGGTGCGACCATTGCGGGAATGTCCGCACGGGGAGGTGGGACCCGCTGAGGAACAGCGGGTCGAGGCGTGTCGGGGGAGCGCTGAGTGCTTATGCGAATACCGCACCCCCGGCCATAGGTATGTAGAGGTGAGACATCGCAGTGGTTTTAGCCGCTAAGAGTCCGGCATACCCCTCTGTCACCCCCATGATGGAGGGAATCAAAAAGAAAAAAAAACTTGAGAGGTGTCAAGGGACACCCGGATGGAACGAAGTTCAAAGAGAGAGAGAGAGACAGACAGAGAAACACGCGCACGCCACACGGCTTACAACTATAGCAAAAAGTGTCGTTCCGACTTTTGGTCTTAATTTTTTCCGTCTAGCCTCCTTTCGCAATGCGAGATAAGGAACTTCGTTCCAAAAAGGTTACCGTTTTTATTATAACACATTAACTGTTGCAAAGGGTTGATTTTAACTGCAATACCTTAACTGTTTTAGCTTAATTATATTGGATTTAACGCGAACTACATACATACTCGCAACTAGCGTGCGTGTATGACCAGAAGTCTATTTCCCGTAATTAAAACCGTTCAAAATCTAGTCGCAATTTCATCTTAGCGACAATCAATGACAAAAATGTATGCATTTTATGTCCAGGAAAATCACTGTCCATTCCAATGTTACCTGGAAGAGATCGCAGAAAGCGATAAGGCCGCCCATTGTATATTTTGTAGTGTTTGATGTGTTTTTTATGTTATGTATTTTTGTGGTGTACAGTCACGAGCAAAAGTATGTATACACTCGGCTTTATTCAAAAGCGATTTACTCCTTTATTTTTTAATTAAATTTTATGTTGTTACGAACATAGCATTTTCGAACCCATAGGTTTATGTAATGTGTCGTATTTCAACAAAAATCGAAAAGAAAAGCGAAAAAATCGCAATTGAAAGTTGCCAAGTGTTGACATATTGGTATTCGTGACTGTACAGTAAAGTGTATATAAATAAATAAATGTAGGGAAATTGACAGATTGAGATCAGACTGTGAACGTTCTTAAAATTACGAGAATTCCCCCTCAGATGTATTAACAGAAACGAGGCCTAAGGTGGCCATGCTGTAGCAGGTGGCGTTCTGCAGTTTCTGCCTAGCCCCATGGAAACACGGCGTGAGTTTATGTATGTAGATATGTCTTCTGCTAAAGCTCATAAGTTTTATGTTCCTAAAACAGTCCTTAACATACCTATTCAGTACATATTCAGTAATGTAATGTATATCGAATTGTCAACGTATTAAGTAGACAGACATGGGAAGAAGGTATGATTTTATGAATGTGTGTATATAAGAATTGGTAATTGATCGCCTCGTGGGTTTAGTGGTTGCAAGAGCGACTTCTTAGCATGGTATCCTGGGTTTGACCACCAGGTCGGGAAAAGTATTTTTGTGTTTTTCCGATAGGAATTTCTTAGTAGTAGCCGAATTTTGAATTAGTGCTTAGTTAAATGCAATATAGGCTCACCCCCTAGGTATTACAATATGAGCAGCTCGGAGTTTGGTAGTTAGCGATGTGTTACCCCCGTGCCTCAGAAAGCACGTTAAGCCATTGGCTCTGATCTCTCTCCGGTCGTGTCGGATTGTCATCCTATAGGACTATGAGAGTAAGGGAAGAGAGGGTGCAACTGTATCTATGCACACACTTGTGCTCTGTAATTTCTCCCGCGCCAAAGGCCACTGAGATTTGTCGCCATGGCCAACAATCGGTCTAGAGAACTTTTATTACAATAAGGAAATTAAACTTAACTCGCAAAATGTGTGTGTACAGTCACGAGCACCAATATGTCAACACTTGGCAACTTTCAATTGTGATTTTTTCGTGAACTAACGAATGCAACGTTGAAATACGACACATTACATAAACCTATAGGTTCGAAAATGCTATGTTCGTAACAACATAAAATTTCATAAAAAAATAAAGGAGCAAATCACTTTTGAATAAAGCCGAGTGTATACATACTTTTGTTCGTGATTGTACCACACTCCTCTGCAGTAAACTTTGGGAAATAGAGGCGTGATGTTATATCAGCTAATTGTAACTGCTGACTAATAGGAACATGAACGGGCGCCTCTTCTAGTAACGATGACAGTTAGTACTAAGTTTACTGTAGTTCGCGTCAAGAGCGCTCCGTGTAACCCTACTTTAGTACCGATAGCAGAAGGCCAGTTCTCATAGTTCAAAATTTCAAAATTTAGTCACAATCTCATTTCAGCGACAATCAATGTGTCAAAAACTTCTCAAAAATGTAGGAAAACTAGAGGTATTTTTGACAGATTGAGACTGAGATCAGACTGTGAACGTTCTTAAAATTACGAGAGTTGCCCCTCTCTAGTTAGTTAACTGTTATTTTTGATTATTTTATTCAAATTCCATGGAAGACTGGAACACGAGATGTCGGTCGTCCGGCGGCAAGATGGACGGAAGGCATTTTTGCCATCGCGGGCCAAAGTAATAATAATATCCCTGGACATTTCACACAGCGCCATCTAGTCCCAAGCTAAGCAACCTAATGTTTGTGTTATGGTAACAAGATGGCTGATAAACTACTTATATACATTTTTTTTTGTAAATACATACTTATTATAGATAGAAAAACACCCAGACTCAGAACAAATACATGTAGGACTTACAAATATTATTTTGTTCTGTGCGGGAATCGAACCCGCGACACGCAGCGCAGCAGTCCGATCGCTCAGCCACTGCGCTAACCGTGTTGTCAAACTCTGCGAGCTATGTCGGTTACTCCGATTCTTTGCCGGATAACTTTGTTCCTGATAGCCAAATAAAGCAAAATAAATATGCTTGACTACCCCAGGCTATAAATAAAGATACCCAATAATATACGCCTAATATTATGAGATAGACAGTTACATTTATCTCACAAAAAACTAGAGCAAATAACAAACTCTACATTTATCTAATATGAAATCAATTTTGCTGACGCTCCGCGAACAAGATCGAACGTATTTCAATAGTCTCTATCTAGAGCGCGTACAATTGAGCTCTACACTACATCCTAAACTCTACCAACGATAGTCGTTTAGATAGGACAGTTTATTCTAGTTACGGCCGCACTCATAGATGTCCTTCTAAGTTTATGAGTGATCAACTAAAGATAACAGGTGATTTATTACTCTCAGCGATAACGATGATGGAAAATGTAAAAAACGTATTGAATTGATGTCAATTCAATACGTTTTATACGGCTTATGATAATGTTATAATAAGCCTATAATGTTCCCACTGCTGGAACACAGGCATCCTCTCGGTGAGAGGTAGTGGGCTGTTATCCACCACGCGGGCCTAGTACGGGTTGGTAGAGGTCACGTGCTTCGATTTTTTGGTTTCAGGACTCGCCGGTTTCTTCACAATGTTTTCGTTCACCGTTTTGAAAGCACGGGTGATAAAAACTTTTTTGCAAAAAAAAAAAAACAACCGACTTCCAAAAACGACACTACAAAGTGAAAAATAACTTTAATTTCGGAAGTCGGTGTCGTTGGGTTAGCATTTTCGTTGTTTACCACCGACTTCCAAAGTTAAAGTTATTTTTGACTTTGTAGTGTCGTTTTTGGAAGTCGGTTGTTTTTTTTTGCAAGAAAGTTTTTATTTTTCACTTTTAAGTTGTAATTTTTACCAGTAATTTTGGTTTAAAAACCAAACTACTGAACCGTTTTTTATGAAATTTCTATGGGACCATTTGGAAACCCTTTCCAACAAAAAAATATTTTTTCAAATCGGGTGGCAAGCGACTGAGTTATGCGCGAAATAACATTAAAAAAAAAACATTCAAAACATCCGAATTGAGAACCTCCTTCTTTTTTTAGAAGTTGGTTAAATAAAATCATGTACACAAATTAAAGCACCTGTCTGGGTTCGAACTTACGACCTATAACTCGTAAACCGCGGCTGTTATCACTGAGCCACTACTGCTTTCAGCTTGAAATAAGCTACCGAAAAGCTCATGTCAATCTTGTTGTTGTAGACATACGAGACGCTTTGCACGCGATAGCCACTTGTCTAAGCCAGATATGATGCTAATGTCATATTTCATGTCATATTTTTACGTAGGTACATCTATCTACATGAAGCTTGAACTTTTCTGCGTTGCCGTCACCACATGACGCTGGCAGAATAGTCGACACGGCTCAGTTGCCAAAGAAAAATAAAATCTATCTACATGTGTTAATGTGTATACACCGTTAAATTTTGATCGTTTTAATCCTTAAAAGGGGTCATTTTACTCATCAATAGGAACAACTTTTACTACGGGACCAACCCTAAAATCGTGAAAAATAAATCAGTTGATCCATACATTATGTCGAGTTATGCGTACATAATTATGTAAATCTATGAATCAACTGATTTTTTTTTTCACGATTTCAGGGTTGGTCCCGAGTAAATTTTGTTCATAATGATGAGTACAATTACCCCTTTTAAGGATTAAAACAATCAAAATTTAACGGTGTATTTGTGTTAATTGTTGTTTCAGTATTGCAACAAAGCATTCAGGTTATGTTAAAAAACTTTTCCGTTTTTTTATTTATTGCAGTCCAATTCTTATTATAATTTCAATAGACATCCCCCCAAAACAATCCCCATCTTAACATTATCTTAACATTATTGAATGTTTGTGAGTACGGTGTTTAGTATAGGTGCTACTCAGCCGTGACGAGAGCAGTTCTGATAATAAACCTATCTGTATGTAGAGTCGTCGACTCCTGAGTATCGGGGAGAGGATCTTCACTTGATACAGTTTTAAATTTTCAGCTCTTGACTTTACTTATCTCGATTGAAGTTTTAAATTTAAAGCATGAAAAGTTTTACAAGACCACTTTTCGATTCAAACTTTAACATAGAAAACTGCGTTGCAGTTATATATAAATGTTGACCGTATCATCTACCGAGAATTTTCCCAACTATGCTGGGGTTGACTTCCAGTCTAACCGGAAGTGATCATGGCATGGCAATGGCAATTGCAAAAAATGTAAGTAAATTTTAATTTTGAGGCCTACCTTAGCGGATCCCCTTTTTTTTGGGTGGAAAATCATCAAATGACCTCTCCCACTCTGGGCTGAGCGGAAGGAGACTTGTCAGACTTTTATTGACTAAACCCACCCGTGTTCCTTCAGTTGCCTATGCCAGGGAGCACGGTATCTCTTTCGAATAACCTGCGGCCCTGGCGGCATCAGCCCTAGCGGACCCCGTCAGTTCGTGCTGACATCTCTTTGAGGCGCGCGTGGAACACAACGCCCCGTCGACCTACCGGGCCTGTCTTGAACATTACAGACATCGGTAAAGGAAAAAGTCGTGAGAAAACCTGGACATATAGTTAATATAAGTTTGAGAACACCAACACGTCTTGAGCAAGCGTGGTGATCAATGCTCGTATTATGAGCATGCGAGGCCTTTGCCCTTCAGTGGGACAGTCCAAATTTAAAAGTCCTCATCATCATCTGCCTAGCCTTTCCCAACTATGTTGGGGTCGGCTTCCAGTCTAACCTGATGCAGCTGAATACCAGTATTTTACATGGAGCGACTGCCTATCTGACCTCCACAGCCCAGTTACTGGGTAATACGATACCCCTTGGTAAGACTGGTTGTCATACTTTCGGGCTTCTGACTACCCGTAACGACTGTCAAAGATCCACGAATGACAGCCGGGACCAACGTGCTTTCCGAGGCACGGAGGGGTCTCGGTATGTCGAGATGGTCACCCATCCACAGACCAACCGCGCAAAGCGTAGCTTAAAATTTAAAAGTCATTTATTCAAATTAGGCTGAGGATCAGCACTTTTTGAACGTCCAAATAATATAATTCAATATTTGTATGCTCTGCCCATGCTAAAAATCTTCGTTCCACCAAAAATCGTCTTCTACGATGTCCTTCTCACCGTTCTGGCTTCTTTCTTCTTCATTTTTATTTCTTTGTCCAGGCAGTCTTTCTTTGGAATACGCTCCCTCTGAACATCAGGATAGCAACCAGTTGGTCAGCTTTTAAAGAGAAGGCACGTGAATGTATTCGTCAGAAGTTTGCCGTAACATCCCAGCGCTGATTTGCTGGATTCTCCTCTACCGATATTTTTTTCTCCTGACAGTTCATTTTGTTTATATGTCTGTAGCTTTGTACGTATTAGTATTTATTATGGTATCCTAGCTATTTATCCCGTTTGTTGCACCTGCCATGGTTTGTCTCTGCATCACATCTAAGGTTGACTGGTGGAAAATGCCTCATGCATTAAGTCCGCCTTTGTACAGTATTTTTTTTTACTTGAGCATATAATAAATAAATAAGACAGTCCCCCAAAACGCCCTTCACCACTTCCTAGTGCTTTCGTTTGGAAGAAGAAGTGGCGCAACAAACTCCCAAGCTTCATGAAGTAGTAACAGGATAGTATTATATTCCAACCTAAGTTACCCTTTGAAACTAAAACTAAGGTCACAAGAGAATACTAAAAACAGACAAACCAGGCAAACTTGCCAAGCCAAGCCATTTATTATGAAAATCCATTACAGCCTATGTCCTGTAGTGACGTATTTCCGGCTAGAATGATGACGTATGTACGAATTCATTTATACTCGTTCCGGCCGAAATGGATTGGATTTAGGTACCGTTGGATAAATCCGGAGTTAATTTAAAATAACGTGGATTTATGGAGTGCATTGTATAGTTTTTATTGGGAGTATTTGTTGAAAATTTTAGTATATTTTTTATGTTGTTAAAAGCGAAAGCGACTGAAATATCAGCCCTAGTAATTTAAAAAATTATTCCGTCTTTATGTACCATAATCAGCTTATAATGTTATCACTGCTGGGACACAGGCCTCTTCTCGGTGAGAGGGAGTGGGCCGTAATCCAACACGCGGGCCCAGTGTGGGTTAGTAGATGTCACACGTCTTCGAATTCTTGGTTCTAGGATATGCCGGTTTCCTCACGATGTTTTCCTTCACCGTTTTGAGAGCAGTGGTGATGAAATAAATTGAGCAAAGTAAGCGCTGGGTTCGAACCCATGACCTACAACTTTTAAGTCGGTCTTTTAAAGTCTCACAAAAAGGAAGCCTGTGTCTCAGTAGTGGGAACATTATAGTCTGATTAGGTATAGTGAAAAGGTTTTCTTTTAAAAAAAAAAAAACGGTAGCACCCACACTAGCGATTTTTCTTATATTGTGGGTGCGTTTTGCAAACATTTAAACTCACATACACAAACAGCCAGACCCGGAACAACTAATATTCCATACAAATATTTGTTCCGTGCGGGAATCAAACCCGCGACACGGAGCGCAGCAGTCAATCGCTTAACCACTGCGCCAACCGTGCCGTCAAGTTGACACAAAGATGGAAAGGCAATTATTGAGAATTGTTATAATTGGTCATCATTTACTCCAAGATTCCTTTATATGCATTTCTTTACTGTAAATCGACTTAGAATTTCAACATTAGGATTAGTCTCATCAACATTTGCCAGGAATTAAACACTTTTACTTTGAAAACAAGTCCTTAATACTCCCGAATGAAAGGCACAAGAAGTGTCCTAGACCTCTTAGTTAATAAATAAGCAGAGCTAGTATCTTCAAACAAAGAGAACTACATTAGGTAAAGAAAAAGCTTGAACAAAAGGACAGCTTCAGAACTTGCACATTTTGAGCTCATCAACAAACTAACACCCAATAATGTAGTAAAAAGAGACAGAAGAACCAGCCAAGTGCGAGTAAAAGTTGGAACGGTTCCGTATTGAGCAAAAGCTTAAAATCTTTTGACGGCATGTTATACAATGTGGAGGCAACAATACGACAGTAAATGAAAACACTGACAATACTAATGCATAAGACTATTTTGAAACGATAAAAAAAATACCATTGAATTAAAAAAATATAAATCATGAATGAAATTATCCGGAAAAGAACCGGAGTTACCGACATAGCTTGCAGAGTAAGCAAACTGAAGTGGCAGTGGGCTGATCATGTTTGTTGAAGGACTGATGGCCAGTGGAGCAGACGAGTCCTGGAGTGGACACCCGTCCATCTAGCGACGGGCGACCTAAAGAAGATGGCTGGGATAGACTGGATGTGGAAGGCGCAAGGTGTGAAGGTGTTGTGCCGCAGCCTGGGATTTTTTATTGTCACCACGATTGTTACATTCAAATTCAAATATTTTATTTGTAGAACAAAGGTAGGTAAAATAAATAAAATGTATTTAATTTCGGTTGTCAGCCTCGATTAGTTCTTAATTGTGTGGGCGGTATGTAAAGCACAACTTATAGTATTAACTTAAAGCTTGAGAGAGTTGTCTAGGTGAAATTCCATAATTGATGAGGGTTTCGATATAGAACTATAGTCTGGGCTTTGTCTTATTATAACCAAATTGACTTAGAACTTTGAATGTTACAAGAATAATATGGGAAATCTACTAAGATGTCCTCCTCACTCCTGCTCACTCCCCACTCACTCTAGTGGTAATAGCCCCGACTTACAGGTCAAAAGTCGTGGATTCGAACCCAGGCAGGCGCTTTACTTTGTGTAAATAATTTCACCACCACTACTCTCAAAACGGTGAAGGAAAACATCGTAAGGAAACCGGCATGTCCTAGAACCAAAAATTCGAACACATGTGATATCTACCACCCACTGGGCCCTTTTGGTAGATCATAGCCCACTGTCGAAGAGAGGAGGCCTGTGTACTAGAAGTGGGAATGTTATAATACAGGCTGATGTTAATGCTTGCTACATTAACTGAAATACTCCAGCGCTGGGGCTTTGTCTCGCAAAGAGTATTAGAGTCTAGTCGTGGATGTGACGCATATTTTCCCCCAACTTGTTGTTTTTTGTTTTTTCTCTGCGTCATGTTTATCGCAAATAAACTAAAAAAAAAATGTATATAAGTAGTTTATCAGCCATCTTGTTACCATGACACAAGTATTAGGTTGCTTAGCTTGGGACTAGATGGCGCTGTGTGAAATGTCCAGGGATATTATCATTATTATTAAACATATTTTCTTTCTTTTTTTTCCAGCAGATGTTGATAATAAAGTTATTTTTTCCATACAAAACACACAGTAAGCCGTACATTAAATGAATCCCATAAAAAATCCGCCATCTCATTACAACTTACAGAACCCTAAAAAACAAAAAAAGAACCTGCTCCAATTTCCTATCTTCAGCAACACAACTAGGGTCTCGGTACGTGAAGAGATTGCACAAAGCATTTAACTAAAGGGAAGACGATTCTATGTTGCCAGTCTTTTAGTTTTCTTATTTTTTTAAATAACAAGCATCTAACCCGAGTCTCAAAAGAGGTTAGTTGCAACTTTTTAACACTTCCCTTCTTTTGTATAGTAAAAAGTTTTGAGCTCACGTTTGGTAAGCAGGGAAGTTCTCTATGATATAATTATGGTTATTCTCTTCCACGCTGTTAGCTTTGGAAAGAAAAACAAGGAGTTTTGAAGTTTGTTAAATCTGGGATGTTCTTACACGTGGCTGAATATTCAAATGTCCTGGCAACAACTGAGTTCGTAGGAGACGCTTTTTTTTTGGTCATTGGATATTCTTGTTTTGTGATGCACTTTGAACGGTGCGTTTATCGTGTTGCTACAATATACAAAAATTATCAACTGTACTATATCAAACTTCAATACTCGACGCAGTGTACCCATACACTGCGTCACAGTTGATATTTTTTTTGCGATTACGATGTTGGTCCCATGAAGAAAGTTGTTCGGTCTGATGGTCTATCCCTTCAATATGGCCACGCATTTCTGATACACGCTGTAGAGGTAGTAGGAGTTTTAATGATAATAAGCTTAAAAATAATTTAAATAGATAATAATAATAATAATAATAATTTAATAATTTAAAAATAATATTTTTAAAGTTTCCATTCTATACAAAAAAGATTTTGCCAGCTTTACACAACTAATATAACATAATATTAAACTTAAAAAATTGCATATCATTGCGCCTGTAATCCTCTTTGGAATAGGCAGTGATGTTTAAGACACCCAGACTTTTCACAGAATTTAATGATTCCCCGCATAGATGTGGGAAACATAACATAATACCTGTATTCCCCGTTACTTACCAATAATTAAAAAAACGCAAACTCAAATATTTTCCGCTATTCAATGCGTCCCGCTACCCGCTAGCACTGTAACCGCAGCCTTATCCGCTATAATAATACTGCACTTAGCTACGACAGCATCCTGTCCTATCCGATTTCACGTCCACAAGGAAGACAGCCCAATTTCTTTGGAACACCCTAATAATACTAAGAGAGATAAAAACACTATAAGAGAAAGAGATAGTGCATTGATGGTGAGAAATTTTTGTGCTCGACATGAGATGGGTTCCTTTAGAGATTTTAATGTAATATATGACAACACGGTTAGCGCAGTGGCTGAGCGATCGGACTGCTGCGCTGCGTGTCACGGGTTCGATTCCCGCACAGTACAAATATTTGTAAGTCCTACATGTATTTGTTCCGAGTCTGGGTGTTTTTCTATCTATAATATGTATGTATTTACAAAAAAAAAAATGTATATAAGTAGTTTATCAGCCATCTTGTTACCATAACACAAGCATTAGGTTGCTTAGCTTGGGACTAGATGGCGCTGTGTGAAATGTCTAATGTAAAATTATTATATATTATATTATAATATTACGAATTTTGTAAATGTTTTTGCGATTCAATTATATCCTACTAATACTGTGTAACGCGAAAGTTTGTATGGATGGATGGATGTTTGTTACTCTTTCACGCCAAAACTACTGAACGGATTTGGATAAAATGTGGCTAGCAGATAGTTTATAACCAGGATTAACACATACAATACTTTTTTATCCCGATATTCCCACGAGATCGAAACTTATGCGGGTGAAACCGCGAGCGCTGCTAGTTCAATTATATATATTTAATTTTATTACTTTTTTTTAATTTTATATTTTTTATGTCCTATTTTTTATTCTTTAATTTTTTTTTGTAAGGGTTTTTAATTAAGACAATGTCGGTCTGTTTGATACTTCAAAGAGACAGATTTTTTTAAATTAAAAACCCTTACGACAAGTATTAATAAAGTAATTGTTTACTTCCTCCTAATTAAAACGTTCCATTATGGTTTCAATTAAATTGTTTATCCCATTCAACAACTGTATCTTACGTTTGAAAAATTCTCACAAAATGACCGAAAACTTCTTAAAAGAAAGAGTCCCTGCAGCGGTTTAATAAAAACTAAAAAGATAATATTACAAAAGATTGTGTCCCTCCTTATTGAATTCACAAATCGCATTTATCAATTTTTCAAAGTTAATATTACCACGGACACCTTCCCGAGTTAAATTTCAAAACAAAATATAAATGAAATTAAGCCAAAAAGTTTTGTTAAAAGTCGACAAACACCCGGAGTTGCGTCCCTGGTTAGCAATAAATTAATTCCTTATAAACTTTTAATTGTTCCTTTAAAGTTTTTTACGCGGATTATAAATTCGTTACTTGAAATTACAACGTGGTTTAGATGTGACAATGGCGTAAATTACAGTTTTATTGGCGAAAACGTGGTCTGATAGTTAAAAACAAGTTTAAAAAGCACTTTAGAGTTTAAGTTTCTTGTTTTTATATGCTCGTAATAAATAAAATATGCCATATTGTCCTAAAATTAAAATCCTACTACTATTTTAAACGTGAAAGTTTATATAGATGGATGGATGTTTGTTACTCTTTCACGCAAAAAATACTGAACGGATTTGGGTGAAATTTGGCACACAGGTGGTTTATAACCCGGATTACCATTAGGATATCTTTTTATCCCGATATTCCCACGGGATCGAAAGTTATATGGGTGAAACCGAGGCGCGCAGCTAGTGTTTTAATAGTTCTAAGATTTATTATTGTGATCGTTAATTGTCTTACATAATCAGCCTATAATGTTCCAACAGCTCCATCACGCGGGCCCAGTGCGGGTTGGTAGATGTCACATGTTTTCGAATTTAAGGTTTTATGACATGCCGGTTTCCCCACATTATTTTCCCTAACCGTTTTGAGAGCAGTAGTGATGAAATTAAATATATTGCTAATAATAATATATCGTTTTGCGTGAATGTGACGCATGTTTACCCCCAACTTGTTATCTTTTTTTTGTGTGTTTATTTATTTTATTTTATTATTTATGTACACACAGTAAAATACATATTGATATGACATAATCATAATATGAGTATACTCTTTTAATCGACGTTTATGTTCTTTTTTATGCGTCATGTTTGCCGCAAATAAATGCATTTTCTTTCTTTATTTCTATATAAATACACAAAGGAAAGTGCCTGCCTGGCTTTGTACTTACGACCTACAACTCGTACCACAGGGCCACCACTTCTCCCATGGGAAGGGCATGGGTGCTTGTATAGTCAGAGGCATATAAGACCATTTAATTTTACCTCTGGGGTGGCAACGCAAATGCATGGGCCTCCGGGGTGGTAACGCACATGCGTTGATCAAACATTTATATACTTACACACGATAATACCGTGATGTTAGAAATTATAAACACCCATTCTCGGATGTCACTTCTATCTTCTGTCCAATTAAACCTTCTGATAAATAAAACTCCGGATTCCCTTCCCGATCTCAAATAATTTAATTGGCAATCCATCTTTTTGATCCACTTTCCACTAATTTCGTCAGTTTTTGCAAAGTTAATTTTAATGGTGAGTGAAAAAATTGTTTTCGAATTTTCGTTGAAAATTATATAATAGTTAATCATCAGTGTTGAAAAGTAATTAGGAAAAATCTTGCTGAGATTTTAGAAGATTTTGAAAACATTGAAAGGACTAATTAAATAACAATAAGTCCATAGAAATACATAAAACGCTGCTGAGACACAGGCCCCCTCTCTGCGAGAAGTACTTAGTGGGCGATAATTTACCACGCGCTCCCGTGCGGGTAGATGTCACATGTCTTTTTGGTTCTAGGACATGCCGGCTTCCTCACATGTGTTACTTCATCGTTTTGAGAGCAGTGGTGATTAAATTAAATACACAAAATAAAGCGCCTGGCTAGGTTCGAACTTACAACATCGTAAGTCGGGGCCACTTCTGCTCCCATGGGAAGGATGCTGGTGTATTTAGTTGCGGATATGAGTCAACTTAATTTTGTTTCTCGGATGGCAACGCACATGCGTTTGTCTCTGGAATGCTAATGCACATGCGATACCTCTGATATATGGCAGATGTCCATGCAGTGGCATTTACATCGCCACATGCAAACTACGCATCACACTGACGTCACGCAACATCCTGCATCGCGCAAGCAGAATTTACTGCGAGACTAGCATATAATCATGACCCCGACTTAAATCATCGGGCAGTTTCCCAGCAGACACGACACCCGTCTGGTCGGAGGATCCTCTCTTTTCTATTGAGGATAAGTGAACTTTACACCCTGTTTCTCATACCTCTATACCGGTAACTGAACAGACAGCTGCGCTGCTGGGGAGTTTGTTGCGCTACTTCTTCTTCCCAGCGACAGCACTAGGAAGTGGTGAAGGGCGGGCGTTTTGGGGGACTGTCTTTTGTAATTTTGACGTTCGAAAAGTGAAAGTGAGTGAGTGAATAAATGACTTTTGATTTTGGTGACCCCGGGTATGAACGTCAGCGCAGCCTTCTTGCAACTACTCCTATACAAGGTCAGCTTCATGACGTGCATACCTACAACCTGCGGCCTCTTCGCTCAGCTCCGCCTCGCCGCCCGCCGCCGGTACCCAACCCCACTGTAAGCGCTGTGACGACACCGGCCGCGGCAGTTGCGTCGAGTTCGAGCGACGAGTATTTCTCTCCGCCCACGACGCCACCACCTGCTCGTCGACGGGGAGGACGCCGGCCGCCGGACGGCCCCGAGGCCCACCGGCCTCTGATGAGGTCCCAGCTCCCGGCGAAAGTGTGCAGCGCATGAGATGGTCACGATCCATCAATGAGAATGTCATGCTCTCATAGTTACTATGGGGCTACAGAAGGGGGAAACAATCTGAACGCGTAGCGTGTGTTCGAATGCTCACAAAAAGTTCACATCTAAACAAAATTAAAAATCAAGGTCAAAGAAATATTTTTTAATGAACTGGGTACCTTACTGTTCCCATATTAAACAGATAGTGCCTAACCAGTTATAACAAACCCAGACTCTAGGGCACACTGAAACTTCAAAAACAATCCCAACTTTATAATTTAGGGTTAAGCATTTTGTTAGCAGCAGTTGGGAGGGTACACGCGTTCGAGTCCCGGCGGGGGCATTAAATTTGTTTAGTGCCGAAGCTCGGCAATTTGTGGCGAGTAGATCTATATAGATACTCTGTTGTATTGTAAATGTTTTTTTAGGAATGGATATGAGCGAAAAAACGATAGGTAAACGTGATTTTTTGGTGGAAATTAGGCGTCTCTAGTTGGAAAGAGTTCATAAATGGACCAACCATTTATGAACTCCTTTGGTTCTTAAATGGATGTAATATTTTAAATGTTTTTTATATGTATCAGAAAGGTGTGCTCAAAATTAAGGGTTTTGAAAATTTTTGGTTTTGTTTTGTTTATTGAACATCAAACTGAAAAAATTAAAGTCAAGTACGTATTAAAGTTTTGTATGCGACGAATGATATTTTTTCGCGATGACGATGTTGGTCCCTGGAGAAAAATGTTCAGTTTCATGGTCTGTACCACACTCCTAATTTTGACCACATCTATCTAATAGGGTGTATCAGCTGCATTTGATTAGACCAGAAGCCGACCCCAACGTAGTTGGAAAAAGGCTAGGCAGATGCTTAACAATACGGGGTTATTGGTAAAACACTAACAACCTTGCAGGACTGGATAAATAATCATAAACAACAACTTTTGTTCCATGACTTTTTACAAAACATAATACATTTACCAAAAACAAACCTTTAAGATATCGTTGTCCTATTTCACCCCCACTCCCATCCGCTGAATTTTGTACTAGACACAGCAATTTGTTTACCTAACTAACGCTTTCTTTTGCTTCGTATAGAGTTCGTAACAGAAAAACGATTTTTTTAAATTTTTGTATGAAAGTCTTCTTTCTTTCTTTTTCTTTTTAAAAAAACGTTGCCCCACACTAGGAATTTCTCCTGTATCGTGGGTGCGTTTACAAATATATAAACTCACATACACAAACAGCCAGACCTTGAACAACTACTTGTAGGTCATACAAATATTTGTTCCGTGCGGGAATCAAACCCGCGACACGCAGCGCAGCAGTCAATCGCTTAACCACTGCGCCAACCGTGCCGTCATAAGTCTGATGAATTAATAAAAGTCATAAAATAAAATTTGTTGTTTATGATGTTAGTAATATGAGAGGAGTGTTAATGTTTTACCAATAACCCTGTATATACACAAATGAAAAAAAATTGTAACACCTTCCTTTTTGTGCTATAAGAATTCTAACCAGGCTGTCATGTTTGGTCATGCTAAATTAGGTATAATATAACCAAATTATTATATTATGTTTCGGCCATGTGGTCTCAGCAAGAAACAAACTAGCTAACTAGTTTGTTCCTCATTCGATAAAAGTGATATTGTACATTGCGTGCATTAGACAAAGTGACAGCACGTGTAGTATGGTTTATTATTACATTACTCTTTTGAGTGGCTTGTGGCTAAGGAATAACAGCCACACGGGTCGATCAATCAGGTTAAGCTACGCTTGCCGCGGTTGGTCCGTGGATGGGTGACCATCTTTACATACCAAGACCCCTCCTTGCCTCGAAAAGCACGTTAAACAGTTACTGTTGGTCCCGGCAGTAACTGGGTCGTGAAGGTCAGATAGGCAGTCGCTCCATGTAAAATACTGGTACTCAGCTGCATCCGGTTAGACTGGAAGCCGACCCCACATAGTTGGGAAAAGGCTACTCAGATGACGATTAACATATGAATAAAAAAAATAAGTAATAGAAGGGTATAGTAAATTTGCCACTACGAGTATTGTAGATGAATTTAACCAAAGCTTTAACGTAAAAAGAAAAACGGAAGCTTTCTATAAAAAAACACTCAAGATTAAGAAGCATTCTACTGCACATGAACTAGAAAAATACTTGTTTATTCTTCAGCTTCTCTACTTTCTAAGTTATTTTAAAACAGTTTATTCGTTCCCTTTTATAATAAAACTGTACCATCGCAACCACAGTATTTGCTGAGAATTTCGAGTAAGAATTGTGATATTAAAATATTTGAAGCTCAGTGTAGTCTCGAGACGTACTCGAGTTTTGAATGTGATAGAAATATCGAGATTATTGTCTTTTCCGATACATCTGATACACTTTATATTTGTTTCGAATACAAAATGACATTGAAATGAATAGTTGTGACGGGATATTTCTGCCTTTTTCCATTTATTTGTAGTTGGCTCATTTAACGTCTTTTCCCATACATATAAAGAAAAGAAAGAAAGAAAATGTATTAATTACGACTTGCACAGGAAGATCATAAAGCTAAACTAAACTAAACATAGTCAAAAAATAAAAATTAAGGTATCTATTAGCTCACCTGTAAAATGATAGTTATTATTTTAGATAATGACAGTAATTCTTTCAAATAGTCTTTAATGCTTTCCAAGCCATGACAATATCATCTTTTATACAATCCATCCATCTTTTATTTGGTAAACACACACTTCCCTACGTGTTTATTGTTCTAGCGTATGGCACTCCTGGGTTGCAGCCTACGAATAATAGACTTTTATTATTCGTAGGTTGTAGGTGAAAATCAGCTTCAGGAGTGTTGTGTTGTCATCTGACATTATACTGAGCTGAGGTCTTTCTGGCATTATAATCATTGCTTTCCGTTTTTTATAGGTTTAACGTGTATTTTTCTTTCTTTCTAAAGACTTTTGCCTCACAATATGTTTATGATTTCAGATAATTAAAACACGTAGTTTTTCTTGTACGTGGCTAAACAAATCCTCATTTGCTGTTATTCATTCTTGTGACTACATTATTAATACAGTTGGTATAGAAAAAACAAACGACGCACTTGTCCACTGTCTTCAAAATGTCATTACCAAAGTACAATATTTTATTAACTTTATATCGATCGTTTGGCGGTCTGCGCATGTTGTTCAGTACTTAGTACTTACAAGTTAATTTATTAGACGATGGGCTCTAGGTCTAGCCCATAGGTTCTCAACCTTATTTTGTCCTTTCCCAATCGCCTACTTTGTTTTTTTTTTTTCTAGAGCCCTCCAATTTTTTTTACTTACTGAATCGCGAATCTGATAAGCTTATGATACGATTCTATCTAAACTTGTGATTGTATTAGGTATATAGTAGAATAGAATAGACATTTATTTTGCAATACATAATAAGTTTAAAAAAAACATAATTGGTGTTAAAATACATTAAAGTTCAGCCATAATGCACCATTCAGCATGCACCGTTTAGCCAAAAGCCAGTAGGCCAGATCCATCAAACCAGAGCAATTCAGGCAATTCTTTTCTCCGATAAAAACTCAGTCACACTGTAGTATGTTTTATCTATCAAAAGCTCACGCTCTTAAACAGCACTGTTGTCAAGTCTTCAATATTTCTAATCAGAAACAGGATTACCTAAAATTGAGTTGCAAGATAGGATATAAATTTTGTCTGGATCGTCTACTGCCCCTCTGAAAGTCTCAAACGCCCACGAGGGGGCGTTATCCCTCACATTGAGAATCTATGGTTTGATCGTTCGTTTATTAAATAAGCCATAAAGTCTACTATACGGATGGTCAAGGGACAAAGTTTGCACTTATTTTAATGAAAAACAAATGAATTACTTGAAGTAATGATATTGCATTATTAAAAATGTTTTCTGACCCAACAATATTCATACATAATAACAAACAATGTATGTAGGTTTGTGTGTGTGATTGATTTTTAAGACAAGGTAGTTTAGCAATAATTCCTTTTGCACTTGTCGCTCTCAAATTACGATGTTTATTTTTTATTTCTTTTTTACCTAACTCTTTGACATAGGTAATCTTTTATTATTTGACGTTATATACAGAGAATTATAATTTCAACTATTTATTAGTGGTTGTAATGGCAACCATATCGCTTGGTTTTTATAAGTTTTTATATTTAATTTTTTATTTATCCTTCTGATAGATTCTTTTATATTTTGTAAATTTGAGGACTTGGTAGGCCTTGCAGACTTTAGATCTGTAGCCCATTTTTAATTTTATCCAGTCCTACCTGGTACTTGTTGACAGGCCTACGCTGTCCTCCCATACCTACTATAATTTGAAAACATTGTGAAAGCCAATTATTTTTTTAAAAGAGTAACCGTGGAGTTTCTTGCCGGCTCTTCTACATAGGACGACCAATTGGAACCGTGCACCTAGCTTCTGAAATTTCATAAGTGCTCATGTAAGTTTATGTGAAATAAAATATTATGATTTTTATTTAGTGCATAGTTAATACCTTTTATTTTAATAATTTTCCTTCTTTTTAATTCTTCTTCTTCTTAGCGTGTCGATAGCAATCTTAATTAATTACTTAATTATTAGTCTGGAACAAATGTAACATATATTTGACCTGGGCGTTGATAGCTGCGCCACATTTTTTACTTTTATAGCTATCTTTGTTTTCTTTTGTAAAGTGTCCTGAAACTTGTTCCCAATAAACCACCACCCACAACCAAAACCACCAACCAACCAACCAACAAACGAACCATATTATTATTATATCATAGCTTCATAACAAAGTTCAAATATCACACCTAAATCAGTGCCCTAACAATCTGAGACTGAACTATGTAGTTGTACATATAATATCCAATGCTAATACTCGCTGCATATATTCGGGCAAAGTTTGCAGAAATCCGGGTAACTTTAATACGCCGCCTGACATCGTGTGACGTCAGCCTTATATTATAGTTGAGATGGGGAGATTGGCTGTTTGTGAAACTGGGTTTGTACGGCTAATGATATGCTGTGCTGATTGCACTTAGGAAAATAACTAGGAAAACATAACATAACATCACGCCTGTATTTCCCGAAGAGTTGAGCAGAGGTAAAAGATAAATGATCTTATTTCTGGAAGTACATAGGTTTGTACAAACACTTTTAGACGTCAATTTTTTTTTTTTTTTATTAGATGAATTCGATTATTTCTTTCTGACTACTCTGAGAAGAAAGGCCGAAACAAATTCAGAGGTCACAGTCTCTTTTAAAGTCCAGACATAATCTTGGTCAGATCATGTGAAGACCATGTAGATTGGTGTCTGAAATGGTCTTTTAATATAAGGACCACAAAGTTTCGAGTAGACCTGTCCAGTCAGTGCACGCATTTGTCAGTAATCGTGGAGCTCAACTCAGAACTTGAGGAGCTCAACGACTCGACTAACAATACCAATGAAAGGATATTTAGATTTGTAACCAAACGATGTAAAGTGAGAGAAATGTAAATAACTTAAATTGTCGGTAAATTCAAATCACAAATTGTAATGCTTTGGCAGTTGTGCTAAATAGAAATCATCTGCCTAGCCCTTTTCCCAGCTACGTTAGGGTCAGCTTCCAGTCTAACCGGGTGCAGCTGAATACCAGTATTTTACATGGAGCGACTGCCTATCTGACCTCCACAATCCAGTTACTGGGTAATACGATACCCATTGGTAAGACTGGTTGTAAGACTTTCGGCCTTCTGACGACACGTATCGACTGTCAAAGATCCACGAATGACAGCCGGGATCAACAGCTTAACGTGCTTTCCGAAGCACGGAGGGGTCTTGGTATATAAATTATGGTTAACCATCCACGGACCAACCGCGGCAAGCGTAGCTTAACCTGATCCAACGACCCGTGCGGCAGCAATAACTAAAATAAAAAAAAATAGCAATAACGCGGTAAATTGATATAGTGTGTCAATTTGATATGTAACAATTATTTTTTTACAAAAAACTGGTAATCTGTTGTCAAAACTTATGTCAGCTTAAATGATTTGAACAGCTTACGTGAGATTTATCACTGCTTTTCAGAACATACTTCATATTTTTTTCGGAAACTGGAATTCAATAGATGAAAATTTTCTACGCTGGGGATTTTTTGTTGGTTTGCTCGTCGAGTATGAATGTGGATGGCTATATGAGCAGGGGAAGATCAAAGAAAGAATGAATGAACTGTGTGAAAGTTGATATGGCTAGAATGGGAGTGACTACGACAAATTTGGTGATATCAAACGCATCCATAGCAACGTAGCATACCACATCTCTGGTGGTAAACCAGGCTAAGCGTGGCAGCTTTCCGAGTGACATCAGAGGGGTTATTTTAGTGATGGAACGGAATGTTGTATTCTTAACCCGGTCCACAAGCAGAACATGTTACCCAATCCTTTTTCAGCTCATTTATCACGCAACAGTTCTGTACATAGAACAAACTAAAATATACTAAGTGCAGTTTAGTCTGAGTTCAACTGAGACTAGTCTTAGTCATGATTAGGTTCCATTTGTCTGACTACTAATGAGGTAAGTCTGAACATAGTTATTTGACTTGAGACAGCGGTGTGCAGTTTAGGTCGTCATGAGGAAAGGTGAGCAAGTTAGTTTGTATGTTTGCTTGCTTAGGAGGGAAACTACATTAGGATAAGCGACTGTTTGTAGCAGGGGTTCCCAACCTTTTCTTGGTCAGGGACCACTTTTATATTATTCTTGTTAGCAGGGACCACTATGTAGGTATAATAAAAATAAACTGTAATAATCAAACTGACACTTTAATTAAAAACACAAACTTAATAGGAAATTACATACGGCTGCCCGACGTACCGCCCCCTCCACCCGCGCTCTTCTCACTCACTGCACGGCGACCAACGGCTCACCACCCGCTAAATTTAAAATCGTTCGCGGACCACATTTTGGCTTCTGCGGACCACTGGTTGGGAACCACTGGTTTGTAGTAATTATCTTATAATTAGTTTAATTATAGAGGAACACACTTAAACATAACATCACCCCTGTAATCCTCGAGGGGTGAGAGGTGTACCTATTTAGTCTACCCATGTTTGGTTTAAGTCTCGCGTAATAGGAGACGAGCCAACTGTCATCAACTGGGCTTAAATCTAGACTCCGACTACTGAGAAACCAATGAATGATGTAACCAATACTTTGTAACAATATTATTATGATTTAAAAGAGTGTCCATGGAGTTTCGTGCCCGTTCTTCTCCATAGGTACCTACGCTTTGGAATGGGCAACTAGCTTCATCTTTTTGACTGACCGACCTTGACAATTCAAAAGTGCCTGTAATTGGTTTATTTGAAATAAATAGTTTGAGTTTGAGAAATTCTGGATGGAAAACCCAACACCACTTTTGGTACTCGAACCCAGGACCTCTTGTTCCGCAGTAGCGCTTACGACCACTACACCAACGAAATATTGTAGGGAAACTACAAAAGTATTGAGTATTGTTAGAGTCTGACTACTATAGTATACCCTAGTAGGTACTCAGAAAACTAAGGCCAGTATTTTCTTCACGTATTCTGCAAAAAATTATAAGCGAACATTAAAAACGTGAAAATCTTACGAAATAAAAGAGATTAGTAGTAAAAACCAAGAGTTTTATAGTACCAACCCGCATTGGGCCCGCGGGGTGGATTACGCCTACTATCTCACCGAGAGGCCTTTGTCTCAGGAGTAGGAACTCTCGAGAATATCACGCCGCGCCGGGCGACCGCGGGGAGCAACGGTCGCGGAGAGGGATCGACGTGCGGGCGCGCACCGGCCGACACTGCACAGTGCACAGGGCACTGCGTCATCGTCCACGCTACTGAGCGGTTGCATACTTCTTTCTTAACAATTCGAGTCGTATTGTTTACTGTTATTTTCTTCTCATTAAGTTTATATTTAATACAGTCCACTATAATCGAGTCACCGTGCTTTAGTCCTCGTACCACCAGGAGGATATTAACCCACTCTTCTTTAGGAACATTATATGCTGAATGCTAGTAAAATATCAAGAGAATCTGTAACAGAACAGTACTGTATATCTAAGTGAATTAGCGGAAACATGTGTTTTGTTATGTATCAGAACAACATTTTTTTTTTTTGTTTCGTAACAATATTAGTATTATGAATATGTAAATTCTTACTTATTCGTCTCCATTGGAACCTGTAAAATAGGCAACTAGCTTCATCATCTTGCTGACTGTCCGACACCTTGACAATAATTTAAAAGTGCCTGTCATTGCTTTCATTGAAATAAAAGTTTTAAGTTTTGAACATTAATATTCTCTCCACAGGAAGTGAATTCGGCGATCTCTAAGGGTAATCGCGCCTCAAAGAGATGTCAGCACGAATGACGGGGCCCGATAGGGCCGAAGCCTGCCAGGGTAGCGGGATCATCCGAAAGGGTTACCGCTGCCCTGGAACCTATAGGGCTAAGGAAGGAACACGGGTGGGTTTTAGTCAGTAAGAGTCAGACACTCCCTTCTGCTCCACCCAGAGCGGGAGGGGTCATAAAGGGCAATCACGTGCCGAAGAGGCCTCACTGCGATACCTCGCGTTCGCGATTTAGCTCGCTATCTCGATGTCACCTCCATGTAAAACAAATGCACGCTAATAGACACGCGCGCGCGCACATGTAGCAGAATACCTCACTCAAATACATCGCGTGCTGCTTGGGGGTTTACCTCGATGTCTGGCATGTGCATACGTGTCTCATCATCATCATCTGCCTTTTCCGAACTATGTTGGGGTCGGCTTCCAGTCTAACCCTGAATACCAGTATTTTACATGGAGCGACTGCCTATCTGACCTATGTGCATACGTGTCTATTAGCATGCATTTGCATCGAGGTAGCAAGCTAAACAGCGAACGCGATGTATCGCAGTGAGGCGTCTTCAGCATGTGATTACCCTAGGGACCAACGTTCAACATATATCTAAAACGCAAAAACGAACAACTTGACAAGCGTATTTATTCAAACGCCTTGTAACTGGTAACACACGACATTTTCATAAACCTTCTCTCACAAGAGCTGTTACATAACAGGAATGATATCTGTCTGTCTACGTAATACGTTGACAACTTGATATCATTACAAAATGGCTGAACATGTACTGAATAGGTATGTTGAAGGACTGTTTTAGGAACATAAAAATTATGAGCTTTAGCAGAAGACATATCTACATACACCTTCATTCCATGGGAGCAATCAGACACTACAGAACGCAACGTGATTATTAAAATTGAACAAGAACTGGTGACTTTTCAGCCAATACTCTGTTATACAAAGAATATCAATACTATTAAAATTCATAAATAATTCTACGTCTAAATCTTTGTTCATAAATCCTTGAATATTTTGATGCATCAGGTAATAATAATATAATAATAATAATAATATCCCTGGACATTTCACACAGCGCCATCTAGTCCCAAGCTAAGCAACCTAATGCTTGTGTTATGGTAACAAGATGGCTGATAAACTACTTATATACATTTTTTTTTTTTTTGTAAATACATACATATTATAGATAGAAAAACACCCAGACTCGGAACAAATACATGTAAGTAGGTCATACAAATATTTGTTCCGTGCGGGAATCGAACCCGCGACACGCAGCGCAGCAGTCAATCGCTTAACCACTGCGCCAACCGTGCCGTCAAAAGGTTGGTACTATTTACTGATTTTAAACTTTTTATTGAGTTGTTTTTGCAATTCTGTAAATAGAGAGAGGAGTTAAGAGGTTGCCTCTATTGTCTTAATTTCTAATTTAAATTATTAGCAATGTCATGAATTGTGACCAAATTATTTGCAGAATTATTTATAATGTCATTGCATTGCTCAAAAGAAGCAAGTTGTTTAGCCAAATTTTTGGCTGTGATAGAAAAAAAATATGATAGCGATACAGCTATCTGTTTTTTTATAATAGTTAGAAAGATAGTACATAACAATGTTATATCTATCTTTTGTGAAATATAAATTATTACTAACATAATTGTTAATATCAATCAAATGGAACATGTTATTATTAAATGTCAAGTCATGCATTGTCATAATCAATTCAAATCTTAAGCTATTTTCTTCCTGTGGCAAACTGTTATACCTATATAAGAGAATGTAAACAACACAACTTTTCTTAAACTAAGATTGCATAATGTTATAAGATACTCAAGCAGTTCTCCTTAGTTTAAATTTCCCCTATTACCCATAAAAAATATTAATGTTGTCTCCTGGGTAAAGTTACATTTAGTAATTTCTTTCATAATATGAAACAAAGAACAACCAGGCATACAGTAATTTAATATTGAGTGTCCCGGATACTCATCTGTCAACAAGTGACCTAAGTCCTTACCTTTGCTTCGTTTAAGTTCATACTTTTGGTCATATACATGCCCTGATATTTCTTAAGTCCATTACCAACAAGGTCACTTTTTTTTTTTTTTATATATATTTCCCCACACTAGGGCTTTTACTTTAAACTCACATACACACACAGCAAGACCCGGAACCACTACCTGAAAGCAATACAAATATTTGTTCCGTGCGAGAATCGAAACCGCGACACGCAGCGCAGCAGTCGATCGCTCAGCCACTGCGCCAACCATGTCGTTGATTATGTCCTTCTAGGGTGTCGCCTGGCGTTTTCACTCACATCTGTCTTGTAAATACTTTTTGTAAGTCGCCTTTCATTCATCCTTTCAACATGACAGCCCAAAGTGGAAGAGTCTTACTACGCGAATTCGTCTACGTAATTTTTTTTGTTCCCTGACCTTCACCGTAGCATGGCATCACGGATATCTATGCCGTTTTGCGTGGATGTGACGCATATCAAATAATAATAATAACTACTTAATACTAATAATAATTACTTATTGTTTTTTTCTTTATTTTGTTTTTTATGTTCTTTTTTGCGTCATGTTTACCGCAAATAAACGTATTTTCTTTCTTTCTTTCTTTCTATGCATGGCATCCCCGCCCGTGCTATTACTTCATTCTTGCTTAGCGTTTTTTTGTGATTTGTTTTGTTTCTGCCCCTAAGGGTCCTTGCGTGATGTTAACCTATAGCCTTCCTCAAAAATTGGGCTATTAAATGCAAAAATATTTTTTTGAAATCCGATTGGTAGTTGCAGGGATTAGCGTGTTCAAACAAACAAACTCTTCAGCTATGTTATTATTGAATTGAATTAATGCTGTATTCACATAAAAAAAATCCTTAACGCTAGGTACAGACTCCAGCACATCAAGCTACTACAATCTGTCAAATTTATATAATAGATTTTAAACTTTATCGCTTAAAGCATTAAAGTTCAAAGTTGATTGGGAAAATTTGACAGTTTCGGGTAGCTTGACCTGCTGGCGTCTGTACATTGCCCCACAAAGTTTAACTGTGAGATCGTTGAGTTGATTAGTATATTATTATAGACCTGCAATGATTCACAGATGACTCCAATGAGGCACTTAATATCGTGTCCAGTGAGTCCTGTTGTCTGCACGTTACAGAAGCTGATGGACGCTACTAAAGGCACCAAACTCGTAGACAAATTTTGGTTTGACCATAATCAGATTGCCATCGATAAGCTAAAAAGATGACACTGCAAGACACGTGCCGAATATTTATTTTAGAGCCGGCATAACATATTATTATTATGTAACCATAGCAAAAAATAGAGGGAAGGCACAAATAATATCAGAACTGGGTGTGTGGAAATGTCATGATATGAATTGTTTTTGACAGCCTGATAGGGTCGCGAGGTCTGTTCCCGCATGAAACAAAAATATCTAAATGACAACGCTTACCTTAAGAAAATTGTCTGGTTTTTGCGCACGTGATGTTTTATTTATAACTTATGCTATTATCTGCGTAGCCTTTTCCTAACTATGTTGCGGTCGGCTTCCAGTCTAACTAGATGTAGCTAAATACCAGTATTTTACATGGAGCGACTGCCTCTCTGACCGCCACAACCCAGTAATACGATACCCTTGGTCAGACTTTCGGGCATCTGAAGACCCGTAACGACTTTCAAATATCCCAGAATGAAAGCAGGGACCGGCTTAACGCGATTTCCGAGGCACGGATGAGTCTTGATATGTGATGATGGTCAGCCATGTACAGACCAACCGCGGCAATCGTAGCTTAACCTGGTAGATCGACCCGTGCGGATGTCTAATAAATAAATATTGTCAATTACCAAAGAATTTGCTTACCACGACTTAAGTATAAAGCTCACAAAACTAAAGTAGGGGATAAAATACAATTCTAGACTATCAAACGCCCAAAATCCATTCCCCGATACATTCAGCAATTTCTTTCACCATCTATCCTCGTTCAAATGGGTCAAAGAGGTATCGCAGAGCGCCTTAATCGAATGTTACTCCATTCGGCTCTATACTCAGTCTGGCTAAGGGTCGACACATAAGAACCACTTTCCAACGGCCATCCATCATATTATGATGTTCATTGCTGTGCTGCTGGGGAGTTTGTTGCGCCATTTCTTCTTCAGAGCTAAAGCGCTAGGAACAAAGTTGGGCGGGCGTTTTGGGGGACTGTCGTAATTTGGACGTTCGAAAAGTGCTGATTTGAAAAAATAACTTTTGATTTGATTGGATGTAGCAAAATAGTATGGAATTGGTAAAAGCACTGATACATTTCCATCGATTTCAGCTACCAACTATACGTAGGAAAATTATCGTAGTCGCGAATTCAACGCACCTCATACATTCGACGAACTGACGACAAGCCGACGACAGTCTACCTTCCTCGTCATTATTGAACTTGACGTAAAACGTAGATCACTGAGACTTTGTTACTTTTAACTACTACTTGTCATCTGTCTTGATCACTCTAGTATTTAGTAGTGAAAGTTGTGTTTACGCCTACAATTCTTTTAAAATTACCCATCAAGCCGAAATTTTTAGTTTTTAATATGGTCCCACAAGACCAAGGCTAACAACTTCTTTTCTCCTTTCCACTCCTCTGTCTTGAGATAGAGTGGACCGATCCTGTCTGTATGCGTCAAGCTTATCCCGCCATCTTCTCCTGGGTCTCCCTCGATGTCACCGGACGTTATCTGGGACCCACGCGGTGGTAGATTTGGCCCATGACTCGTTTGGCATGCGGCCGAGTCCCTCTTCTCCCTGTCGAAGCATCATGCTGAGATACAGGAGCCTTTTGGCCTCGTATAGGACTTTGTTTTTTTTTTCTTTTGTTACTTTTTTATATAATTTGTTTTATTTTTATTTTTAACTGTGTTTAGTTTAGTTTATGATCCTGTACGAGTCGCAATAAATACTTTTTCTTTCTTTCTTTCTTTCTCTTAACTTGGCTGTTTGTTGGTGACGTGGCTGATCCGTCTTTGGAGCGAAATTACCCTAATTTTCGTGGAAAATGGAATTTCCGTGCATTATTTTAGGCAGTTGTGTTGTGTGTGTACACTTACGTCGATGACGCCTCATTTTTAGTATGACAAGGTTCGTAGTATGGTCAAATTTTTATCATCTGACTGCACGTGTGAGTCGCGCCTAACTCTCAGTCTATCTAGCCAGTTTGATAGGGTCGTGTTTCAGTCTAGATTGAACCGTTTCACCTTTGACGCGTAACCTTGGGAAGTGGAAGTGATTAAGTTGATAACTTTAGTTGATACACTAAGTTATAGTTGTTTGATGCTCCGTTCAAGTTTGATGGCTGATTTTGAGTTGAAGGTTTTATTAGTTGCTGATTAGATTAGTGAAGTTCAAGATAAAAATATTTGAGATATGGGGTAGTAAATGGATTGTATTTGGCCAATTTTATGTAATCTGCATTCGCGATTTATTTGCCAAATATGAGTTTATGGAAAAATAACTTTAATTCCTACACAATAAAGTTCGGTTTACGCTATAACTTCAAACATTTTTATAACTTTTTCAACATTGCTAGTCACTCTGAAATCATTTAATTAGCCATTAAAATAAAGTTGATATTTGTTCAACTTGAAATAACATCAATTTGAAACAAAGGAGATAGTTTTTTTTTTGTCTCACTGTTGGTAGGTATTTACAAACAAAAGATTGTTTTTTTTTTAACTTATGACACATAAGCAAAGTCAAAGTCAAAGTCAAATCATTTATTTCAAATAGGCACCGATAGGCTCCGATTCAAGTTAATAAAATAATAATTGTTACTATTGATCAAAATATAATTTGGTTAATAGGATAAAATTGAATTCCTTGGATTTTTTTATTAAAAGTAAATAAGCGATGTATTAATGTTGCCATGTTTTAATTATAAGAGGCAACGTTAATTACTGAAACTTTTTTTTAACTTATTTAAGACACTTTTCTTCACAATATGTGTTTGTCAAGATGTCTAAATATCATTACTCAAGCAACTGGAAAATAATTAAAACCAGATCATGTTTTTAATATAATATTTTTTGTGAATAACAACTTTAACATAAAATAAACTAGCATGGTAATTAATGTTTATATTTCGTCTCAGCAGTAAAACATTATATTACAGACTAGCTGCGCCGCGCGGTTTCATCCCTATAAGTTTCGTTCCCGTGAGAATATCGGGATAAAAATTATCCTATATGTTAATCCTGGCTATAAACCATTTGTGTGCCAAATTTCATACAACTCCGTTCAATAGTTTTTGCGTGAAAGAGTAACAAACATCCATCCATCCATCCATCGATAAAAACTTTCACGTTTATAATATTAGTAGGTTTAGTATTTCTAAACAGGATTTTGAGATAAGGCAGTAAGGACAGGTACCTTAACCGATGTAGCTACAGGAAAACGGTCTTAGAAGACTGCCCTTATCTTTTGAAATTTTGATCTCCATTCTCAGATTTTCTGGTTTAGGTTTACAGTAGCAGCAAAGGTTAAGGCACCTGTCCTTACTGCTCCATCTCAAAAATCCACCCTAGTCCCTATATAATAATACTAATCTGTAATAGAATTATAGTTATTTTATACAGGATGGATTTTTGAGACGGGGGGTAAAAGCAGGTTGTTATCGCCTTGACTCAAAAATCCACTTTTTATAATACGCGTTTATAATAATAATTATCATTATCATCTGCCTAGCCTTTTCCCAAGTATGTTGGGGTCAGCTTCCAGTCTAACCGGATGCAGATGAATACCAGTATTTTACATGGAGCGACTGCATACCTGACCTCCACAACCCCGTTACTGGTTAATACGATACCCCTTGGTAAGACTGGTTGTCAGACTTTCGGGCTTCTGACTACTCGTAACGACTGTCAAAGATCCACGAATGACAGCCGGGACCAACGGCTTAACGTGCTTTCCGAGGCACAGAGGGGTCTCGGTAAAGATAGTCACCCATCCACAGACCAACCGCGGCAAGCGTAGCTTAACCTGATTGACGCGTGCGTCTGTTATTATTTAGCCACAGGCCCCTCGGGTGCTTACTATATATGCTTACTTATATTTTATAAAATATTTACTTAAAACTGAAACCTTCCATACAATTGAATGTCATATAAACTGTGAATCAAGCCCAGTTCCTCCGCCTCACAGCGCCGCCGCCAGTTCGAGTCACATTGCACCGAAAATATCACAGCTGCCATTTCAAGAGATGTCGAATCGGCGAAATTTCATATTTCAGCTGGAGACGCAGGGTTTCTTTGTATGTGGTATAGAGTGGAACTGGATGGGGTAAGAGCGTGGTTTTGGTGGAATTTGAGCGCAGTGTGGTCGAAAGTTGCTGATAATTCCGTTAGAATCCTGATTAGGGCAGCGTTATTGGGTTTTGTGTACGTCAGCCGTTTTTTTTATATTCGGTACACATTTTTTAAATATTCCCGAGAAATAATGTTGGCTAATTTTATATTCAGGCAAACTGTGCATGAACTCTTAAATACACTTCAAAATAAAATCAAAAGCTTAAAATACGAATTCTGCCTACTTATGTCAAAATGCGTGTCGCGAGCTCGTTCTACGGAACTGCTTGGTAAAACTATAATGACTACATATACTTTTTAACCAAAACATCACCACTTAAGGACTTTTGACCTCTTATTCTTTTCCTTAGCATAGACAACAAATCCGATGCAAACGAGTGCTGAACACACAAAATCATTGCTTCAGATACTTTCCGAAGTTGGAATAAACTTCTAAAAGTTACTTCCATACTTCCTACATCATTGTAACATGCAGCAGTGACGTCACAGGTCGCAGCTCCACGACTACGTGGAGCTGCACTGTGACTACACAGTGTGGCGAACAAAACGCGCCATATTGTATTCTAAAGTTTGTCACTTTCTTATTTTGTGTGGATTTACCTACTTTCATATCAAGAAGTGCAGGTACACAACAGTCTATAGTAGATTCTCATTTTTAATATCTTTTTGATATGTCACTTTATGAAACTGGAGAGAAGATGACATTTATGACAAAGATGATGATGTTTACTCTTTAAAAATAATGCTTATTTTTTACAAGAATTGTCTGTTTATTTATTTCATCATGATCATCAGCCTACAGCAGTCCACTGCTGGACATAAGCCTCTCCTATTGCACGCCATTCAACTCGATTTTCCGCAACTCTCATCCAGCTGCTACCAGCCATCCTGCGAAGATCGTCGCTCCGCCTAGCCTGGGGGCGTCCTTACGTTTGCCGATTCGCGGTCTCTAGTCAAGAACACGTCTACCCCAGCGGTCATCGGTTCTACGGCTAATATGGCCGGCCCATTGCCACTGTTGCTACTTGTTTATTTATTTATATATACTTTATTGTACACCAAGTGTAGTAGTCTTACCAAGGAAAATCATGTTACCCAGGTAACTGGGTTGTGAAGGTCAGATAGGCAGTCACTCCATGTAAAATATATTAGGTATTCAGCTGCATCCACTTAGACTGGAAGCTGACCCCAACATAGTTGGGAAAAGGCTAGGCAGATGATGATGACTTTATTGTACACCAGAAAAAAGTATACTAATAATAAAGCTGAAGAGTTTGTTTGTTTGAACGCGCTAATCTCTGGAACTACCGCTTGGATTTGCATTTGATAGCCTCATTCTTGAGAAAGGCTACAGGCTATTTACTGTCACGCTATGATCCTTAGGAGTACTTAGAGAAAAAAGTCGGAAATGATGCTAAACAAAAACAAGGTGATAGCGTGAGGAGGTGATGCGATGCGATGGGGTAGGTCCAGGGAACAAGAAATTTCACGCGGACGAAGCCGCAGGCAGAAGTTAGTCCTACTTCCTACTAATATTATAAAAACGTGAAAGTTTGTATGGATGGATGGATGGATGGATGTTTGTTACTCTTTCACGCAAAATCTACTATACGGATTTGGATGAAATTTGACACACAGATGGTTTATAACTAGTACTAACATATAGGATACTTTTTATTCCGATATTCCCACGGGATCAAAACTTATGCGGATGAAACCGCGGGGCGCAGCTAGTACATAATAAAAATAAATACATTTAACAGTATAAAAGATAGCCTTATCTCTTCCTGCGACCTTGGAATGGACAGGGATTGCGTGGGCATAAAAATGGGGTTGGTTTCGGTGGACCCAGACATTTTACAGGAAAATCCATTTTCTACCTCATCACCTGCCAAGCCATTTCCCAACTACGTTGGGGTCGGCTTCCAGTCTAACCGGATGCAGCTGAATGTCAGTATTTTACATGGAGCGATTGCCCATCTGGCCTCCACAACCCAGCTACTGGGTAATACGATACTCCTTGGTAAGACTGGTTGTCAGAATTCGGGCTTCTGACTACCCGTAACGACTGTCAAAGATCCACGAATGACAGCCGGGACCAACGGCTTAACGTGCTTTTCGATTCACGGAGGGGTCTCGGTATGTAAAGATGGTCACCCATCCACAGACCAACCGCGGCAAGCGTAGCTTAACCTGACCGATCGACCTGTGCGGCTGTTATTATTTAGCCACGGGCCCCACTTCATTTTCTACCTATCGTACATTATAATTAAACATTGCCCCGTGGTGATAGTTTTTGTCTCTTAAGTGGCTCAGGCTAGATGAAGCGAAGATCTCCTCAGGGTGGCTGGTATGTAGCTAGATGAAAGAGGCAAAATTAGGTTAGATAGCGTGTGTTTGTAAAACCCGTATATTTTATGTTTTCAAATTCAAATTCTAACTTAATTTATTACGTGATAGTTATTTTACAACTTAGAATAGTGTTTATAGGCTCGCCTATTTAGCATCACGCGAGGATCCTTAGCAGCCGAGTAACGCTAAGCGAAAATGAAATAAGGGCGTGGGTGGACGCTGTGGTGGATCGAGGCCGAAAATTCACGCGGACGCAGTCGCGGGCAGATGCTAGTTTTTAATAATAGAAAAGTAATATATTTTTAATTTTAATTGTGATAATTATTAGGTACTTGTAGTAAAGTTTAATGAGTTTGCTTAAAGAAATGAATGTTATATTATAAACTGGAAATAAAAGGCAATTTTATTTATTAATTTATATGTTAAAATCCCTACAAAAATATTTATTCCGTTCTGGAATCCGAACCGAAACACAAAATTAAAAAAGTCAATTGTTAGGGTCAGTGAGCTGTTTGCATGCGTCTACTAATCCTATGGGAGGTTCTCAAAGAGCTTAAAATTCACAAAATTTAAGTAATTTCAAAATTGCGTGATAATTTCCCATTAAGGTGACAGCACACAAATGAATATAAAACAAAATAATTGAACCTGTGGTGTCCAATTAAAAGTTAGAATTAATTGAATTGTTAGTATAATTGATTAATTTAATTAAATTGAAGCGGCGCGGGGCGTTCCTGGGTCTAGGGATTTGTACTGCGTCCAGTACATACCTATAATTATCTAGACAGGATAGAAACTAAAGCTAATAGTAGGCACTGAATTTAACAAAAAAGGGTTTTATATGCAATCTCTTCATGATAAAGGAATTAGCAAATAAAAATTTATGTGAACCGCACTCTGTAAAGGATAATTTCTACCAAACGGCTCGCATCGCATCGGATCGGAAAGGATACGAACGGATGCGGTGACCGCCGATCCCTTCCAGCAGGATGTCGACGCATACGATCGGCTTCGTACCGTCGCTTGCGAACGTATCCGATTCAAATAGTTTCATTCTTTCCGTGTTAACGTGAACCGAAATCCGTCGTATCCGATACCGAAAGTATTCGATCGGATACGACGACAGGCGACCGGACCCGATCGCGCGTCGCAGCATACTTTCGGCTACGATCGCGTGTCGCGGAAGACGCCCGCGGTCAAGCTGCTGTACGTGGCTTAGTACTATGCACTTTAAATACTGTGTACAAGATTTAATATCGTTTAAAGATTGTAAAATCCGTTCCGATCCGCTGCGATGGGAGCCGTTTAAAAAACAACCAGGATGAAGTGTGAGCGGGCCGGACACGTCTCGCGAATGCACGCGGAGATCGGGCCATGATCATCACTTACTGGACGCCTGAGGGAGGGCATCGCCGTCGAGGTAGACCACAGCAAGGTGGTGTTGACAGGGAGGTTTAAAAGATATAGCCACATTTAAGCGATGCAAGTTTCTTGCCTGGCATACAGTGGTGATGAAATAATTTACACAAAGTAAAGTGTCTGCTTGGGTTCGAACCTCCGACCTACAACTTGTTAGTCGTGGCCGTTAATATATATAATATATAAATAATAATAATAATAATATCCCTGGACATTTCACACAGCGCCATCTAGTCCCAAGCTAAGCAACCAAATGCTTGTGTTATGGTAACAAGATGGCTGATAAACTACTTATATACATTTTTTTTTTGTAAATACATACATATTATAGATAGAAAAACACCCAGACTCGGAACAAATACATGTAGGTCATACAAATATTTGTTCCGTGCGGGAATCGAACCCGCGACACGCAGCGCAGCAGTCAATCGCTTAACCACTGCGCCAACCGTGCCGTTACCACTGGGTCACCACTGGTCTTCACCCTGTGCTATACCATCCATTAATAAACACATCAATTTTCCAGTTTTCTACTACTACTAACATACACATTGACACAGACATCAGAACTTGTTCGGCTTAACTAGGATAATCCGCAAATAAAATGACATAACCCGGGTTTTGTACAGGATAGTAGGGACAAATTATGACCATGAATTCAGCATAATGATTCTAGCGTAGAAATTTTTCGACGGTTATCAGAAAAAGAAATCTGCCGTTTAATAGAACAGTGCAAACCTACGCGGTAAAAATGTATATACTATACAGCAATATTTTTTTTATAACCGCATAAAAATTTCAACGAAGGGGCGTTTAGGAACATGTGCTGAATTCATGGTTTCAGTTTGCGCGTCGATGTCCTAGCCAGCCTGTATAAATCATTCAAAGAATGGAAAAGAAAAAAAGGGTGACCTCTATCTAAATAAATGTATTTTCTTTCTTTCTTTCTTTATCTAGGTTGTACAGAGCTAAAGCCACCAACTATCTATCAATAAACATCAAAATCTTTCAATTTTCCACCTTATACACGAACATACACATTGACACCGGCATCAAAACTTGTACATCCCTCACTTGTTCGGCTCAACTAGGATAATCCGTGCTTTTTGCACTATCCCTGGGATCAGTCAAATGTCATACGAGTGACAATGTGTCTTTATATTTTATTTATTTAACATTCGACGGTGTTAGGGAAGTGTATCGGTTTTTGGGAGGTTTATGTACGACTTAACGATGAAAGACCTAACAACAGTTGTTCGGAGGGTATAGCATACCTATTTATTATTACATTCAAATATTTGCCTAGCCTTTTCCCAACTATGTTGGGGTCGTCTTCCAGTCTAACCGGATGCAGCTGAATACCAGTATTTTACATGGAGCGACTGCCTATCTGACCTCCACAACCCAGTTACTGTGTAACACGATACCCCTGACCGACTAATACGGATTGTTTGTCTTTATATGTTGTTTTAATTTGATATGGATAGATGACACGGTTGGCGTAGTGGCTGAGCGATCGACTGCTGTGTCGTGGGTTCGATTGCGCTTAAAAAGCACATAATAATAAAAATGGGTACCTAAGTAATTAGGATAATAATGTAGTTTGTGAAATTCTTTACTTTCTGCCTACTTAAGCGTATAACGTTTGTATAACATAACGTACTGCTTTTCCTCAATCCCCCGAAGGGTTAAGTTAAATCCCCGTCTTATAATCCCCAAAGGGTTAAGAAGAGAAATGTGGGTGTACCTAAAGTACACCCACATTTTCGTCAGTTATGTTAAACATACCGCCATCAATCAGGCACAAATCTAGACTCTAGGCTACTACTGAGAAATTCCTGATCGGAATACCCAATAACACTTTGCCCGACCCGGGAATTGAACCCAGGGGGTCTACTCCGAAGTAGTATCGGCCGAATGTTCGGCCGTTTCCTGCTACGAAGTTACTATTTGGTTCGGTTGGTTCCGATCCTACACACCTACACTCTTTCGAATATTGACTATGGTCCCGACCCAACTGAACCGATCCGAACTTTTTTCGCATTTTTCAATTATATTCGGTTCGGCCATGTGTCGGTCCGATCCGAACATTCGCACTTTGCACTTCGGAGTAGGCCCCCAGGACCTAATACACTTGCAAACAACGTTAGTGTATGTAAATATTGAAATGTAAAAGACACGTTTGCTTCGTTCTAAAACCTGAAAACTGACCTTTAACCGTTAAACTTTTACTGCAAAAAATAATAAATGTTCAAAAAAAAATTGAAAAACAGCAATTAAATTGTAGAGCAATACAAAATAAAAGCTTGTAAACAAAAAGAAAAATGTAGAGCCGAATACGTTACGAAGTTACAGCATAGAGCCATAGAGTCAGTATTCCACGGACAACGAGGTTAGCTCTATGTAGCCTGATTGCGGTGTAGAGCACTGACCTGCGGACTACGGTTATATTTTTATGAAAACATTGATTTTGGATGTTATACTAAATAAGTAATCACTTAGGTTTCAGGCAAGTAATTCTCATAATTTTTGTTGAGTTTTATTAAGTTTTTGATTTTATGTATTATTTTTTTGTCTCCTTTGCTCTCACACGCTGTCTACATCTCTGTATCTATTGTCCTATCTCAGGTATGCTGGAAGAGATTTCTTATGAAATAAGCATCACCTATGTTTTTCTTGACTATTTATATATGTGTGTACAGAAATGGTAAAAAATAATAAAAATAAAATAAGAACTACATACTTTTTTTACAGCTTTTTTAAATAAATTACTTAATTTAGTACCTATTACGAATCTAACCAAATAAACTGCTTTAAACGAATCCTGAGGGTATTTGTATTAGGTACCATTAGTATAAAATATCAATATTTATCTTGTCGATTAGAACAGTTATCGGCTAACTGTAGCAGATAACTGGCCGTAACAAATGGAGGTTTATCTCCAGCAGATGTCGATATTATATTCAATGGAGCTACATTTAGTTTCCCGATTTTCACTACGATTTTCTGTATTGAAGCATTGTTCATGTACACTTGTTCTTAACAATGTTACAAAAAGGATAGTGGCTGTTGTCCGTTTGTGATATTTTATGGCTAAACTTGTAAAGTAATTTTGATGAGGCTTTAATATAATAATGGGTTCAGGATGTTGCTGGGGCTGCCCCGTTTCTGTAGTGCATCTAGCATGTTTGCGGAAGCTCGCGTTGATGGCATTCATGCCATCATACGCAAGAGAACCGCCTCCTTACTGCGCAGAGTGCGGGGCAGCACTAATAGCATCCTGAACGTAGTCGCTGACAAAGTCGACTCAACAGTAATGCAGGCTTTCATGCGGGTTCTAGTTAGACAGTGTCAAATGTATAACTGACCCTGCATATATATTATGCAACAAATGTAATGATGGCAATTGACTAACGTTATTAATTCATTGGTTAATTGTTAATTATTGTATTAATTTAATTATTGTAACACTTTTTTTTTCCTTTACTAACATACCTTCATACCGAAATAAATGATATTATTATTATTATTTAAGATATTCTCAATATACATAACATCAATTCTGTATTCTCCTACGGGGTAGGCGGAAGTGTGTATTACACACATGTAACATAAGTACCAACGAAAGGAGAGCACTGGTGGCCCAGTGGTAACAGCTACGATTTACGAGTTATAGGTCGTAGGTTCGAACCCAGACAGGCGGTTACTTTGTGTAAATTATTTCATCACCACTGCTCTCAAAACGGTGAAGAAAAACATCGTGAGGAAACGAGCATGTCCTACAAACAAACATTCGAGGACATGTGACGTCTACCAACCCGCACTGGGCCCGCGTGGTGGATTACAGCCCACTCCCTCTCACCGAGAGGAGGCCTGTTCTGGTGTCTGTGATACAATGATTTTCATTCATTAGTACAGGCACCAACGATACACTTATTTCTGTAATGTTCATTTATTGTTGGAAAATTGTTCTGTGAACCTTAAAAAATGTGTTTTCTGAAAATAAAAAAATAAAAAATTATTATGTGTGTGGGGGAACATTTTAGGCTTTTTTTTTTTTTTTTTTTGTGGATGGGAAATCATCAAATGACTCCTCCCGCTCTGGGTGGAGCAGGAGGGAGTGTCAAACTCTTACTGACTAAAACCCACCCGTGTTCCTTCCTTAGCCCTTTATGTTCCAGGGCAGCGGTAAACCCTTTCGGATGTTCCCGCTACCCTGGCAGGCTTCGGCCCTATGGGGCCCCGTCGCTTTTGCTGACATCTCTTTGAGGCGCGCGTGGAATACGTACACGCCGTCCGGCACGGGGATAATGCTAAGAAGTTAGGGTGGTTTGCGTAATTCAGGTGTTACTAATTAAGTGTTATTTACTGTACCCAGACTAGGAAAACTTTGTCTTGTCATTCAAAATAAAGTTTATATAGCCGTACACATTACATACACAGTTTATAACAAAAGCCTTTTATTAAAACAACAAAATGTACACACAACATAATAATTTTCCTAAAACAGAATATACGATGCGAACATCGAAACTTTCGTTCGGCGGTGTACACACGAAGTTCTAAGTGCTAAGTACAGTGTGTACAGTTAGAGAGAAAAACATCTACACATTTTGTCAAAAAAAAAACCCGTGAAAAGCTTAATTGGGACTGGGTCGGACATGTCTGCCTCATATCAGATGACAAATGGGCTAAGAGAACCTCCGGTCGGATCCCATAAACGCATGACGACAACACGGCAGGTCGAGACGAAGATGGCGGAACAAGCTTGAAAGGACTAGCAAAAGACAGAATTGTGTGGAAAAGGGAAGGGGGAATCCTTTGCCCTGCATTGGGACAATAAGGGTTAGTTAGATAGATTTAGGGTCATTCAACCATTATTTTCTTCTAAAAAATTGTTGGAAAATTACAAGGTCCAACAGACGATCTGTTTGCGGGCGAGTGGACGAAGATTTTGTCAGCATGTCAGAAGTACTGTGAGAGGAACTTATGAAAGTGTTGTTAACTTTTTTACCTGAACTCGATGTTCTCTTTTATGTGTATGTATACAAACTGTCTTTAATTTTTTAATTGGTTCTATACCGTTTTAATTGAAGAAATAAAAAAGAAAGGTGTATATTTTTAGCATCTTCCCACTAATACTTTTGTGAATTACATCACAGTTCAATAATTAAACAGATATCCTCGATAACTCGTTAAAGTTAATTGATATTTTTCCCTCTGACTGTACACTTGTACAGTCTACCTAACAGGTTTTGGCTTAATTCGTTCAGTCGTATCGTTTTTGTTTAATGGAATATCCCAGTTTTTAGTTAACATTAAAATGTTTTACATTGTTTTTGCAATTGCGAAGTTTTGTTAATGATGCATAGTAATTTTTGGGATTATTTGAAAGCTTTGTTTTAAGGCTTAGGGAGGGTACCCATGAGCAACTTTTGTATCCGTTACTAATTTGTCTCTCACATCAAGTCTACGGGTATGTATGAAGGTGCATGTAGCGACGCGACAGCTAGGAAACTTTTTTGTCCGCGGGTTTAGACTCAACTGTCACCCGTCTATTGGTAGCAATGAAAGTGCGCGCACGGCGACAAAAAAGTTGCCGGCTAGCCAGTTGCCACTCAACCGAAAATTTTAAAACGAGTAGCGTTGCTGTTGCTCCCGTGTGCGCATCGACAAATCTCGGCGAGGAGACAGTGACAAAGACAAAAAGATATTGGGCCACTAAGTTGCTCGTCGGCGCCATCTCTTATAAAGATAAAAGGTAAATCATTTTAATCAGCCTGCATGAGGCCCTGAGAACGATTCCCAGGTCGGGTAAAGTGTTATTGGGTTATGAACAGACAGCTGTGCTGCTGGGGAGTTTGTTGCGCCACTTCTTCTTCCCAGCGATAGCACTAGGAACTGGTGAAGGGCGGGCGGTTTTGGGGGACTGTCTTTTGTAATTTTGACGTTCGAAAAGTGCTGATTCTCAGCCTAGTTTAAATAAATGACTTTTGATTTTGATTTATGGCCTGGTTGATAGCAGTTTAAGAGACAAAGTTGAAATGTCTCATGTTAAAGTTCGGTTCTTTTCGCCTCTAAAGACACAAAAGAAAAACGAAAGAGTATCATATACATATTTAACGTCAGTTTTACTAACAATTTCAGAGGATAAGATCTATTAAAAATAAGTTTTAAAACTTGCAACAAACTTAGCTCCCCATGGTGTTATGTTAAGATATTTTTAAATAAAATACGACTTGGCTTCTTGCGCGAGAACTTGAAGTGCTGCATAGTTTAAGAACTCACAAACTTTGAACTTACAACAAAATGTGGAACGTTCGAGCTGGTCAAAGTTCAAACTGGCCAGCGAGTTTCTGAGTTTTTAATTAGTGTTTTAAAATCGAATCTTTTAGTTTGTGATATTTTGCGTTATTTTTTGTAAATATGGAACATGGCTTTCTTGAACACATTTTAGGGATCCGTAACGAAAGGGTTCCAACCAATAGGTTGGTAATAACTAAGCCTCCGCTGTCCGTCCGTCTGACTGTTGCGGGCTGTATCTCATGAACCGTAATGGGTAGAGTTGAAATTTTCACAGCGTGTTTATTACTATTGTCGCTATAACAACAATCAATAAAAGTAAAATAAAGCTTTAGTTTAGTTTTTTTTTAACTTTAACGAGGTCTTAGGTTCGATTTCCAGGTCGGGCAATGTGTAATTGCGTTTTTCTTGTAAGTTTTTCAGTTTTTAATCCGTGCCTATGTATATTTGGTTTGGTTAAATTGTGCTGTCTTACATGTGGGTATCATTTTCTTGCAACCCTATTTTTTAAAGCTTACTTTTATAAAATTTATTAAGCATAGCTACTAAAATATACTTTTATAAACTTTATTAAGAAAAGCTTGTGTCTAGATTTTTTTCTTATTTACTAAGGTTCTTGAATCTTGGACGAGTGTGCATAGAAATTGTCTATACACACTCGTGGAAGATTCAAAACCTTCACAAAATACACCACACACCGAACTCCTTTCTCCAAAGACACGAATCTCAAAAGACGACTAGCACCGTGTAAACTAGAACTCACATTATTATAGACGAAGATAAAACCGGTCTACACTAATGAGCTAGCAATTTGAAGGAAAACCGGTTAACAATAGGGTGCAGAGAATGAAGGGAGAGAAGAAAATGTGTGAATGGGAGCTTCCCTTTTGCAAGCAGATAAGCAGTATTATTATGCACTGTGAAAGCTTGTACGGGTGACTGACTTTACGTTTAGTTTGCTGGAAAAACGTAGTGAACAACTGCGTTATTTTTCAGTTTCGAAATCGCAAAAATATTTTTCTAACGAATTGTGTGTCATCACTGGTCAGTTTCCCTCAGTCGTCAGTCGTCACTTTCGTTGGTTAGTCAGTTTCACTAATTCGTCAGTTTTACCGATTAGACAGTTGCGTTAACTCGACAGTTTCTAGTATTTGCCAGTTTTCGTCGATTCGTCATTTTTGTACACTCAAGGGAAAAAGTCTTTACGTGTTAAAAAAAACATATTGTGGATAATTTATGCTGCTGTAAGGAATATCTAACCTTCACACACACACACCACACACATCACACTTTATAAAAAAAAAAATAACTTCTAAGATTACGTAACTAAAATCTACATACATATATGATACCAAAAGAGGGGCGATTCCCTTATTTTTAAGAACGTTCGCATTCTAATCGCAGTTTCAATCTGTCAAAAATACAATAAATTTTCAGAAGTTTTTGACATGATTGTCGCTGAGATAAGATTGCGACTTGAATTTGAACGTTTTGCCTTCTGTAGTCTGTTCCAAATATCTGAAGAAAATATAAACAAATGGGTCAGAAAATGTGCCTGTGGATGCCAATTTGTAATGCCACAATACAAATTCAGTACTTTGATTATTCTAATTTGATTATTTGAATAATTAAACCTGAAATTATGATTTTAAATCACCTTGAAGAGGTTTTTCATAGGATGATTGAGCCTCATTTTACACCTTGAATTTAGGTCGATTATTTTTCAGGTTCAATTTCATAACGGTATTCAAACATTGTTATTTCTAATGTATTTTTGGAAAAAGTGGTGAGATATAAGGTTGACACCTTCTAAATACAGATGAATATGTTAGAAACATGGAAGAAAAACAACAACTAGACATATTTCCCAATGTAAAGTCAGGGGGATTCATTGTTTAGCAAAGTGACTACCAAATTAAATCGTCAATGCATTTAAATCGCACAGTTGTACGAAATGGGATATTGACGTAGTATGTCATCTTGGTAAACAATTAATTTCCCCGACCGTATACATTTTCCTCCCTTCCTATTGACAAAAAACACTACATAAATAAGATACACAGTACATGTTTAAGTTACATTTTGTTCAGGAAATAAATCACAATAATGAGACAGTATCGTCCATGATACAGTGTTATGGAGGAACTTCATATTAAAGATGCGAAATTGAGTGTGTTTGTTTCACAAAATTGAGTGAGATATAGGAACTCCTTAGAAAAAAAAAAAAAAAAACAAAAAAAAGCTTTTTGTAACAGTGGCTAGAATCAATCAGCTTTTACTACTATGCAATAAATATATTATGATACACTATACAATGTGTAACTGAATTAATGCACACTATGAAAGTAGTTTGTTCAGAATAGTTTACTGAATCAATTTCTATTTTCGAGGGTGCTGAAGCCAATACTGAAGTCAAAATAAAAATCTAAGAAGGTATTGTGAAAAATTTCAAAGTTTTCATCATGGGTGTCATTTTCATGGTTTTCGAGGGTGCTACAGCCGAAATTGAGGTCAAAATAAAAATCTAAGATGTCGCCGGCTCTGTATTCAAAACGTATTAATCTCACTCTATGTCTCTTTCTATTATACTCGAGCGTGTGTGCGTGCGATTATGCGCGTAAGGAACTTCGTTCTTGACGGGTCCTCCGATCGCACACGTTTTTCTTTCTCCCATACTTCTCTATTAGTCGCCATCAGTCACCACCTTTCTAACCATATCATCTTTCACACAGTCCATCCATCGTTTCTTTGGTCTCCCATCAGTGCGCTATTGTTACCATAATATATTACCCCTCTCGCACGGGGAGAATTGACACTAATTACTCTGACGTCATAGCTAGCTCAGATAGTAAGTCTATTGTCTCAGAGCACAACAGTCACCCCTTTGCGACGTGCCTAAGTATTTACAAGGGTCATTCACTGAAATTGTGGGGAGTTCAATTCTCGTGTTGGGTATAGAAGTGTTATAGATTGTGTTATACCCTGTCCATTAGCTAAACCGGTTTTTGACAGATGGAATAGAGATTACAGCAACACACAATACATTGATTGATACACGTACGGTATTATAATGTCTGTAAGAAGCTATAAATAATAATATCCCTGGACATTTCACACAGCGCCATCTAGTCCCAAGCTAAGCAACCTAATGCTTGTGTTATGGTAACAAGATGGCTGATAAACTACTTATATACATTGTTTTTTTTTTTGTAAATACATACATATTATAGATAAGATAATAAATAAGATAATTCAATAAGGCGGTTTATATATTTATTTTATTACGCAGTTTAAACTTAACTTTTACGTAATCTGGAATAGTTACGTTCTAAGACAACTGTTAAAAAATAAATAATTAAAAGAATTAAAAACACGACTGCCCTGCCAAAAAACGAACTAAAAAGTAAAAAACAAGTGGTATTCCCTGACTAAACTGATAAATAAAACTGTCATTGCAGTCGGGGGACCTCTTAGATTAAAAAATGTTCCACAGAATGGTCCCCGACTGCATTGTTATATCACTCGGGATGATGTAAGGATTCTAACGATACCCCATACATCCAAATCTGTTCAGGCATCAAAAAGTTATGGTGGATTAAGAAACTCACATACATACAAACATACATAAACCCTGAATACATTACACTCCTTTTTGGGCAGTCGTGTAAAAAACGGTTAACTTAATGGACAGGGTACAGTGGCTAAGATTTCTCAATATTACGATGGGTATAGACGATATACCAAAAAGGGTTATAAGTAGCAATTTCATGGGGATATCAGTACCTAGTTCCATGGATTCTTTTGGGAGTCATGGGTCATCATCATCATCTCCCTAGCCTTATCCCAACTATGTTGGGGTCAGCTTCCAGTCTAACCGGATGCAGCTGAGTACCAGTATTTTACATGGAGCAACTGCCATTTGACATGCAAAATCCAGTTACAGCACCCTTATTGCGTAAGACACTAGCAATAATCTAAATCAATTAGAAGGATATTCCTAATACATTGCTTCATAATTATGTTCGAAAAATTCATCTGCTCAACAACGTAAATAACGCAATGAATGTTGTTGAACTGTCAAAATGACATTGCTACTGATCGTGTGTTACGTATTACCTCGCTGGTTAAGACTGGTGGATAGACTTTCGGGCTTCTGACTATCCGTGACACAAACTCATTATGCTATGCATCATGGATTCTAAATTCATTACTTTCGTTGTAGTAAACAAGCTGCACAGTCAAATAACACTAGTACTAGTAATTCGGTTTTCCAACAAACTGTTTGCTAACTCTTAACTCGGTTTAACATTCAAAATTACTCACAATTTCATTTGGTTGTTCAATCATTCGTGTGTCTACACAGTCCGGTTGGATGCGTGTCACACCGTAGTGTAACATTATTAGGCAGTTTTTTTATAATTATGTTAGTTTTAAATATTGTTAGGCATAAGCATAATCGGCCTGTAATGTTCCCACTACTAAAAGAAAAGAGGACTGGATACACACCTAGATATTATCTTTTTGAATAAGTAAAAAAAAAAAAAACTTTCTTTTTTCTAAATTATTACTGTGTATGTTGAATAAGATACGTACATTCATACTTGGGATCATTGCACTGTCATAATAAGATATGTACTTAATATTTTGTAACTCAAGGGGATCGGCGTTGAAGGCTGAAATACAGGCTATGCCTAGTTCGGCCTCAAATGCTAATACTTTTGTGTACTGTAAGTTTAGACTAAGCACTCTACTTGATAAAAAATGTACATTTTTATGAGAATAAACATTATTATTATTATTACTGAAACACAGGCCTCCTCTCTATGAGAGGGAGTGAGCCGTAATCTACCACGCGGGCCCAGTGCGGGTTGGTAGATGTCACATGTCTTTGAATTTTTATTTGTAGGACATGCCGATTTCCTCACAATGTTTTCATGTTTTCCTTCGCCGGTTTAAGAGCAGCTGTGGTGATGAAAATATTTACACAAAGAATATTTTCTTTGTGTCTGTGGATGGGTGACCATCTTTACATACTGAGACCCCTCCGTGCCTCGGAAAGCACGTTAAGCCGTTGGTCCCTTAAGCCGTTGGTTGGTGATCTTTTACAGTCGTTACGGGTAGTCAGAAGCCCGAAAGTCTGACAACCAGTCTTACCAAGGGGTATCGTATTACCCAGTAACTGGGTTGTGGAGGTCAGAGAGGCAGTCGCTCCATGTAAAATACTGGTATTCAGCTGCATCCGGTTAGACTGGAAGCCGACCCCAACATAGTTGGGAAAAGGCTAGGCAGATGATGATGATGATGATGGTGGCCCACTCGTATCGGCCCGGAATTACGAGTTGCAGATCGAGGTTTCGAACCCAGGTAGGCGCTTTACTTTCTATAAATAATTTCGATTAAATACACGCCTAAAATTAATAAGAAATCTTTATTTAATATAGCAGCATTTGTACCAGGCTCTGTCAAGCACGATCATGACGCAGTATTGCAGTAAACTAGTTGGACAGTGTGAATAGATCTTCAGAGTCAGAAGTGCAATAAATCGAGCAATTCGATTTGGTAATTCAATCATTTCATGTGTCCATACATCGGATGGCTGTGTATCACACCGTATTGTTGCGTCATGACTTTTTGAAACAGATGTTGTGTTGTTCTCAAGTAACACAACTGTTAAAGTTACGATTGAGTTAAGAATCAGGCTTCAAGTGTTAATAATTTATAATAATAAAAATAGATTAATTATTTAAATGAACCAACTTTTAATACTAAATAAACTGACACACTATTAAAATTAAAATATAATGCCCTAACCTAACTAAAACTATTATTATTATTTCGTTTATTTATCTATTTACATGTTTAATAATTTTTTTAAATATTTCTTAAAATATATGAAATAAGTATAAAAAACATAGAAAAAATAGTGATCCCCCGATTTCGGGAGCAGGTTCCAAGCTACTGGTGGTTAGGGCTCCATAGACAGGAACCTCCTCACGATGCGAGCCGTATCGAGGAGTACTGCCTTATTATTATTATTATGAGCCTGTATTGTCCCACAGCAGGGCAAAGTCCTCCCTTCCTTAAAACTATTAACAAACTAAAATATTGCGTCGAAACATTCCTTCGCATCGCTGTCGACTGGTATGTACCCAAGAGACTGGCGGCACTGCCGCGGTGTATGGCAATACTTATCCTCTGGCCAAGGTAAAAGTTGCATGGTTTGTCTGGAACTTACCTGAAATAAATAAAAATAAATAGCTCAGAATATTGGATGAGTAATTAATAATAATAATAATATCCCTGGACATTTCACACAGCGCCATCTAGTCCCAAGCTAAGCAACCTAATGCTTGTGTTATGGTAACAAGATGGCTGATAAACTACTTATATACATTTTTTTTGTTGTAAATACATACATATTATAGACTAGCTGTGCCCGCGACTTCGTCCGCGTGGAATAGTGACTTTTCGGGCAGCATATTTTGAATTACATATACCGTCGTTTGGGTAGCTAAAAATTTACTTTACAGTAATGCTTCTCTGTATACGATATTTGACGTATGGCCATCGGGGATGAAAGCATACAGGCTCCTAGGATTGCAAACCCGTGACAGAGCCACATACAACTGACCATGCGAGAAACAGCTGATACTTAGATCTACACCCACAACTTTCAGCGTCTGACCTTGGGCTTTATTAATTGTCATCGTAAAACATAGGCTGACTGGAAACTGGACTCGTTTAAAACTAAATGGAAAATTGTTTGGAATGAGAGGAATCCGAGGAATGAAAACACTTTCACCTTTTCCACACCCTGTTAAAATCTCTGCTTCTATCAGATTTCGTTGTAAATTGGTCACTTTTAACCTGGTGCCATTGCAAAGTTTTGGGGGGCTTAAATTTCTAAGAAGCATTATGGGTTCGCAGAAGTCTCAGACTCACGCGATAGCGTGTGAGCTTCACGATCGACAGATAAAGGTGCCTTTCGTTGTTCCCCGTTTTCCCTATTTCGAGTTGTCATCATTCGAGAACGATTTGAATCCAGTCGAGATTCTCGCTGAGTCGAAGTTTCTGCAGCATGAAACCTAGTCCGATGTTCCCGAGTTGTAGAGAGCCTTGCCTCACGACCTTCCTCAGATTCCTGTGATCGAACTAATTTCATCCTTTTAGCATTTCTGCTAAATTGGGAGAGGTTGGATCTTCTTCGAGGCATTCTTACAATAAAATAGTACTTACTACTTAACACACAGTTATATTATAATTAAATTATAAATACTTACAGATTATTATACAATCTAAAATTATCACAGTTTAAGTAATAAGTGTTATTAAGACGTGTATACCAAACCAGTTTGTCTTGGCCTCACTTTGTATGATATTTTCTCACAATGAACGGTCAGCCAATACTGGTTTTGCATAGCTTGATGTGTAGCCGTGTGTACTAACTTTATAAAACAAAAGAATTGCTAGACAAAATTTATTACTAACCTGAGCTAATGAACTTATACTTAATAAAGAAAATCAAGAAAAGAAATGCCTAACCTATACCAAATACTTATAATATTTATATACAAACCCTAAATACAAATTAAGATAAGTATACCGAAAATCAAGGAAAGAAATGCCTAACCTTATAACAAATGCTTACAATATTTATTTACAAAATTTTAAAGAAAATCAAGAAAAATAACCTTACCTACAAACCCTAAAATATAAATAAATGAAATATGCAAACAGTCAGTATTCAAGTGAATCGCAATAATCGAATGCAACTATTCGTCTATACTCTCCAGGATACGTGCGATCGCTACGAATAACTGAGTCCTTATGGCAGCGGAGCGTTTTTTTTTTTTTTATGAATGGCATCACGTTGTTGACCTTGAGAGGTCGTGACTACAACCGGACTATCCTGTGGTTGCCTTAAGAATTCTTAAAGCCTCCAGCCAGGGCTACATCTAGATTAAAACTAAGCGACTGCACGCTAAGGGCACCCCCTGTGGGGTACGAACCTCGGCTTAGGGCGTCGCTGGGAGAGGGCAGCAAGGGGACAGGCTGGACCGAATTAGTATTATTAATGCTTTGATGAGCGCGGCGTTTCCTAGGACTATCTCTGAGAAGAAAGGCCGAAACAAACTCAGAGGTCTCAGTCGGGGAATTTAAAGCTACAGGCTCAGCTACGGCGCGGGCTGGCACTTCAGCGGGCAAGGGTCGGTGGGTCAGCGGCGCGGCTCTCAGCGCGCTTTATATAGCCACGGACACGCAGGCGCGAGGCGTGTACGTACTCTGATAGAATACCTTAACAAAAATGTTCGCCGTGATTCTTTAAATTGACATTAACTTTTTTATTTATGAACCGATTGACATGAAATAAACACTAAATGTTAAGTGAAGCTTACTACAATATATTGGTGAAAACCGCATCTAAATCGAATAAGCCGTTTCTGATATTAGCGTGCACAAACACACAGACAAACAGACAAAAAAAAAATTAATTGCAATTTCGGGTTCGGCATCGATATAATAACAACCTCTGCTACTTTTTTTTTTATATATTTCCATTGTACAGACACCACTTTTCTACAAATTTATTATATGTATAGATAGAAAAACATACATACATATTATACAAGGTGGGCCAAAAGAAATCACCCTATTGGAAGATGCTCTCATTTTTGCAAATGGCCGCCAATGTCCAATCTGTTTTGACATTTGTGGACTAGACAGATGCAGAATACAAGTGAACAAGCCATGGAGCGATACACTCCCCAAGAACGCGGAATAATCGTGTCTATTTTTTTGCGTAACAATTCGTCTGTGGTTGGTGGCCAAACTCTGCGCCGTTTGGCCACCAACCTTGAAGAGTATGGGACCACACGAGACGTTGCCAAGAGTGGCCGGCCCCGGAGCGCCCGTTCTGCCGAGAATATCGCCGCTGTTGCCGAGGATGTCGAGCTGTCGCCGGAAACATCGACCAGACGCCGTGCCACGCAATTAGCCATCAGCCGGACGTCTTTAAGACGAATTTTGGTCAAAGACCTGCGAATTAGGACTGAGCGACATGTGGTTCCAACAGGACGGAGCAACGGCACACACTGCGCGAGCCACAACCGATATTCTGAAGGCAGCGTTCCCGAGTCGCCTCATCTGTCGTTTTGGCGATTTGCACTGGCCCGCAAGATCGCCCGATTTAAGCGTTCCAGACGTTTTTTTGTGGGGTTTTTTGAAGTCCCGTGTTTACGTGAACAAGCCCGAGACTCTGCAAGCCCTCAAAGACAACATTCGACACGAGTGCGAGAATCTGTCGCCCGAAGTTCTCGCCGAAGTGATGAAAAATGCAATAAAACGAGCCCGTATGGCAATCAATTGTGACGGCGCCCATTTGGCCGATATAATCTTCTCGACTTGACCAATAAAATTCTAAAGGTTCAAATAAACATAATCAAAACACAGAATCGAAGCTTTTCATTTAGAAAAAAAAAGAGAGCCAAACAACATCGGATGACTTCTTTTGGCCCACCTTGTAGATAGAAAAACACCCAGACTCAGAACAAATACATGTAGGACTTACAAATATTTGTTCTGTGCGGGAATCGAACCCGCGACTCGCAGCGCAGCAGTCCGATCGCTCAGCCACTGCGCTAACCGTGTTGTCAAAAATAACATTCTTAATGTTTTTTATGGGATTTAAACATAACTTGCGAAATTTGAGTGCTACTGTTATAGATACACCTTTACCCCCCTTCGGGGATGACATACATAATAATAATAATAGTAATTTATTTCTCTCAAAAAGAAAGTTTTGATTGATAGGATCGAGTTTCATTTTAAAGATTATCCTTTGTGAGAGCTGGAGTCTATACTGGGTTCGGGACCTGTATGACAGATCTCCAGGCTCACACCCTTAAAATTACAATATTTAATGGCACTTACGTACTTTAACATTATAAAAGCTCCAAGTACTGAGAGGACGAGAATTAGTAGAATTTTTTTTTCTATTAATTCTCGTCCTAAAAAAGGAGATGGGCAATGTCTATATGTGTCGTTGGAGAGTGGTGTCTGTGAGTGTAATATAAGTCCTCACGCCCAGCGCCCGCGAATGCCACTGGGCGTGAGCACCCACTTGCCCAAAAGTGTGTGTGTGTGTGTGTCTGTATGTCGTTAACAAGGTGAACCGCAATCTAAGATTAATTTGAGTAGGTGAATATTTCCGATCTAGACGAAATTATTTTAGAATATTTAATATTCTTTCAGTCTCCGCATAATCTAATTCAAGCAGCCATTTCGTAACAGTTCTTTTACATTATGATCTGCACATAGGGTATAATTTACAAAATTATTAACCTTGTTATAGACGTAGCTACTGAGAAAAGGTAAACTACGTTGAAAACTACGAACGACAGGTTGTGCGGAAGGAGGGACAAACAGCATGTTTACGTCGTTGGGAGTCAAATTTGCTTGGAGCGTAGGGGGTTTGAGAGTGTGTGATTAAAACAAGGTTAAGGATAAATAGTTTGCGAACAGAGAGATGATAATGTTACCTTATCTTAATTTATTACAACGAATAATCAGAAATTTAACAGTTAGATACTACCAAGTCATAATTTTATAGAATGATACCCCGTTGTAATAAAAAATACAGAAAATCCAGCACCTTGTGATAAAATACTGCTAAACTTAGGAAATTACTATGAAGGCTGGACGTGTCGACCTTAGCACAAGCTGCTTCCGCGTCACTTTGGCTGCTGAGATCAAAACAACAAACTTAGTTTACAGGAAAGCTTTTATAAAAATGTTACTGCTATTTTAGTAAATTATGGAGTCTTACGACTTTCACGCGAAGGAAGTCGCGGACAGAAGCTAGTTTTGCAATAAGATACTTTTGTCTTTTTCTTAACTTTCAATTACATTTGGTTTTCAACAAAAAATACCTGTTACATAATTCCAAACGAAAAATAGAAATCCTAACAACATAAAACCCAAACGGTGTGACAGTAACCCTTATCCACACACAGGACCATACTCCCCCACTTGAATCAACACCTTCTTGCACACCTCATAGTGTCCATTTTCGCTCAACAGGACACATCCTCAATTTACTCGGTATCGTAGATTAGAAATGTCATTCTGGGTACGATATTGATGCTTTAGAAGATTTGACACGTTATATATCGTTGTCTCGCTCACTCCTATTAGCATCAGATTAGATTGGAGCAGGTCTTGTAATGGAAAAAATGGAGGTATTGATACGTGGTTTTATGTAACTGAGAAAGAAATGGCAAGATCAGAGAAGGGATGAGCACGATTATTGATTTCAATACTGTTGACCATTTTCTAAACGTTTGTCGTAAGAAACAAACAGATGATCTATAACTATCATAAAACAATATCAATGTTCTTCTGTCTTTTAGGAGAATAGGTCATGACGAGATATACTCGTAACTAAAAAGAAAAAAAAACGTGTGCGTTCAGCGATACGTCAGGAATATAAAGAGAAATAGAGAGAAAGTGTTTATTGAATACGCGTTTTTAATAAAGAGTCATCTAGTTTGAGTTTTAGAAGGTCTTATGAAGTTGTCGCCATCTTTGATTTTTATTTTGAGCTCACTATTGGCTTCAACTCCCTCAAAACTATGAAAACGACACCCACGCCGAAAATTTTTAAAATTTCTAAGCAGTCATCTGGGATTTTTATTTTGACCCTATCGGTTTAAGCACCCTTATAATAAATAATAATAATAAATAGTAAAATTTATTTCCCAAAAAACTTAGTTCTATGTTACAAAACCAGTTTAGCAGTAGTTATATACAAATGGATTTAACTTCTGTAACCGAACTAGGTAAATGCCTGTATTTCGGTTAACAGTGCCATTCCCCCGAATATTTTTAAAATAATGCTAACAGACACAAAGGACTGGTCGTACTATTTTTATATGATTATAATACGTGTAGAACTATTTTTATGCTAAATTATCATACAATGCTAAATAGAAATCTGTAAATGAGCAAGTGTCTATGAGAGGGTGTGTGTAAGGGGGGGTGTGTATGTGTGTGTGCGGGTGTCAGTACCTGAGTGAAGTGTACTGAGAGCTAGGTATTTGTGAGTTTATCTGTATATATGTTAGTGTGAAACATTTGGAATAAATTGAAATTAAAATCATAACACGACATCAAAACATTCAAGTCACCGTGATATGTGGATCAGCCGATCGATTCTGTAAAAATCTCACCGTGAAAAGTTAAGTGAAGTGAGCTTAGAGTGCGCTGTCAATAGTATCAATCCCTTAGCATTAGTTGGAATGACAGCTCACTCCACGCTCACTTCACCTAAGTTTTCACGGTGAGATGGTTACAGAATCGCACTGCAGGAGTTCAGTCTCATCATAGGTGAGTTGTTGTAGGTAGTGAGTTGTAGTAGTAGCTTATGTATAACGGTTTTTCGTTACGTGACGATTTCTACAAGTTTATTCAAATCTCAAATCGTTTATTGTAATCCATAATGTACACTTACAGGTGGTAAAATAAAAAATAATAGAAACAATTATGGACCCTACAGCAAGCTACGTTAAAGAACTACGTTCCAATAATCAAGATTGCTGACCAACAGGCCTGACTGCCAAAGATGACGTCATCAGACGTACGAAGGTGAGAAGGAAGGAAGGTGACGACACGGTTGGCGCAGTGGTTAAGCGATTGACTGCTGCGCTGCGTGTCGCGGGTTCGATTCCCGCACGGAACAAATATTTGTATGACCTACATGTATTTGTTCCGAGTCTGGGTGTTTTTCTATCTATAATATGTATGTACTTACAAAAAAAAAAAAAAAAAAATGTATATAAGTAGTTTATCAGCCATCTTGTTACCATAACACAAGCATTAGGTTGCTTAGCTTGGGACTAGATGGCGCTGTGTGAAATGTCCAGGGATATTTATCCAGGGATATTTAAGGCCCAAAAACACGCAAAAGTTTATTCCACATGATGCGTTTTAGAGATGCAAAATCCGATTTACCTATGTAAATATAGTTTTAGTCGGTAGGTAGCCGACATACTTCTCCACCTTTGCACATTGCCCATTCACTTCTACAAACGAGCCAACAAAGTTGCTTTTCACCAGTTGTTTCAAATTCGTTTCAGACTAACTACATATGTTAGCCTAGGCCAAACTATTTTAAACGCCTGAATTTTGGATGAAATACATCCAAAATTCAGGCGTTTCAGAAACAGATACAAAAAATCCTAAGAGTGAAAAATTATTCCTAAAACCTAATATATCATAACATACCATCTCGCCTATATCCCCGAAGGGTTAACCAGAAGTGTACCTATGGTAAACCCACATATTGCCAGTTATTAGGAGGCGAGCGGGCACAAATCCAGGCAGAAACACAGATTCAGATGGAAAAACTCAATAAAACTTTGCACAACCCGGGAATCGAACCCAAGACCTCATGCTCAGCAGCAGCGTTTGCAACCACTAACTAGACCAACGAGGCAGTACAGTCACGAGCTTATGTATATACAGGGTGGCAGGCACATCGACGCGCAAACTGTAACCATGGATTCAGCACATGATACTAGACCCCATAGCGTCGAAGTTTTTCGTCGGTTATCAAAAAAAAATCTTCTGTTCCATAGAAAAGTGCAATATCTACGCGGTCAAAATGTATGGTACAGCAATATATTTTTTTAATAACCGACGAAAAATTTCGACGCTATCTATGGGGTCTAAACTCATGTGCTGAATCCATGGTTACAGTTTGCGCGTCAATGTCCCTGCTACGCTGTATACACTCGGCTTTATTCAAAAGCGATTTACTCCTTTATTTTTGAATGAAATTTTATGTTGCTGCGAACATAGTATTATCGAACCCATGGGTTTTTGCAATGTGTCGTATTTCATTGTAGTTTTCATTATTTCACGCAAAAATCGCTATTGAAATTATCCAAGTTATTAGTGCTCGCGACTGTACGTAATATATCATTTCAATATTTCCAAAAATAACACACATCCGAGCATAACAAATCATTTATCTGCTTCCAAAATTGCTATATAAAACCTTTGACAAGGGAAAATATCCTCCTATGGGCAAATTCTGTGATTTGAAACGAGATAGCACAACCCAAACATATGTCGGCGACGATGATTGATTATCAGCAAATGTTCGTCATATATTATGCCTAGTGTATGATAATGTGGCGGCGCTGTGTGTCTGTTCTTCGGCGATCTTTTGGGATTTGAGATGAAATATGGCGGATTTCGTTTCAGGGTTTTGTGTTGTTAGTCTAAGGATAGGGAGGCAATTGACTAGATACATCTCACATTCTCTGAACTGTCTCCGGACACAAGTGGAAAGATGTAAGTGTAACCTGGTAAAGTGGGGCTACCTTGACGATACGGCAGTAGGGTGTAATATTATGGAGCTATGTCACAAACCATGCTCCACCTCCTATCCGGTCCTCTGTGTCCCAAAACATGCAGTAAACGTGACCTCTGCGCCGCCACTGATGACCCCGTAGAAGTGGCAAAGTTTTGGGAAAACTAGATTAAAACTAAAGTCGTGCAACGACACGAAGAAGAAAATCTTACATTGTTTTTGAAGTAAAAACTTCTTTTTGCATTTTGCAGTCTTTTTGAATAGTGAACGAAACTGAACACAACAACTGACATGACGTTTTCCTCACGATGTCTTCCTTCACCTTTTTGAGAGCAGTGGTGATGAAATCATTTACACAAAGTAAAGTTCCTGCTTGGTTTCGAACCCACGACTTACAACTCGTAAGTCGCGCCACTGGGCCACCACTGCTCTCTCTAATTCCCTGCACAAGATCCTAAACAAAATACTCTACTACTTCGCTCCTGGATAGGTATAATAATATATAATAATATTATAAGTTTCTAAATTATTTTGCTTTTGAAAACGTAAACCATTGACGATCGCGGATATCGACATTTCCGGATAAAAAAAGAAAGAAAAAATGTATGTTTATTTGCGGTAAACATGACGCATAAAAAGAACACAAACACAAAAATAAGTTGGGAGAAAACTGCGTTACATCCACGAAAAACGACCATGGCTCAGCATAATGCTATACGTACGACAAGCGGATACTCTCGACGTGCTAAACAAATAAAACCTACAACTCCCAGATTATGTAGCTCCGTTATTGAATTCATCCTATTTATATCCGTAGTATTCTTGACATTCGTTTTGAGCGCCTGAATATTTAATGTGGAGACGATATTTTTAACACCAAAGGTCAGTTCAAGGCCAGTCTGTCTGGACGTGGTAGTCTGGCTAAGTTTTTATTTTTGTAACTTTATGTCGTAACTTTGAATCCTGTATACATTGACCATCATTTTGCCTATAATCTAATTTATTTGGGGTCGTCATGTCATTCTGTCATCTGCCTAGCCTTTTCCCAACTATGTTGAAGTCGGCTTCCAGTCTAACCGGATGCAGTTGAATACCAGTATTTTACATGGAGCGACTGCCTATCTAACCTCCACAACCCAGTTACTGCGTGTGACTACACGTAACCACTGTCAAAGATCCAAGAATGACAGCCGCGACCAACGAATTAACGTGCTTTCCGAGGCACGGAGGGGTCTCGGTATGAAAAGATGGTCAACCATCCACAGATCAACCGCAACAAGCGTAGCTTAACCTGATCGATCGACCTGTGCGGCTGTTATTACTTAGCCTGGTCCTACCAATTTTGGGCAGAGTCCATTTAGATTGCTATTGACACGCTAGGAAGAACAACCACGTGTAAAATAAACAAAGTATAGAGGTATGAGGAACAGGGTGTAAAGTTCACTCATCCTCCATAGAAAAGGGAGGATCCTCCGACCAGACGGGTGTTGTGTCTGGCGGGCAATTGCCCCACGATTGATGTTGGGAAATTGTATCTATGCTAATTGCGCGGTAAACTCTGCTTGCGAGATGCAGGATTTGCGTGACGTCAGTATGACGCGTTGTTCGCATGTGGCATTGTAGATACCACTACAAAAAAAAATGTGTCTGTGTGCGTCTTCTGTTTCCATACCGCTCTATTAGCCGTCATCTCGGTATTAGTAGTCACCCCCTTTCTAGCCGTATCATCTTACACACGACCATGACTCATCTAATTACGGATCGAAAGAGCCACTCTAACTTGGCAGATAGATTTGTGTTCACAAAATGTTTTTATTAAGAGGCGATGCTGTTAGCATTGTGGTGTATTGTTGTTCTTCTTCCTAGCAAAAGCACTTCTTCTTCTTCTTAGCGTGTCAATAGCAATCTAAATGGACTCGGCCCAGAATTGGGCCACCTGTTTGGCGCCATCACCAGCGTCTATCAGTTCCTGTAATGTGCAGCTGACAGGTCACGCAGGACACGATATTAAATGCCCCATCGTTTGTGGAACAGTACCACATTTACATTGCAAGGTGGAGTCGTCTATGAATTTCCACCTGAACAGGTTTTCCTTGCTTCGGCCAATCTGGGTCCGGAGTCTATTTAAAGACTTCCAGGTTACCCAAGGCAACTCGTGACCAGGTGGGAGGTCCTCAGTGGGTGGGACGAAAGGTTTGGGTAAGGAAGCACAGACTCGCCAAAAGCACTAGGAAGTGGTGAAGGGCGGGCGTTTTGGGGGACTGTCTTATGTAGTTTTGACGTTCAAAAAGTGCTGATTCTCAGTTTGAATAAATGACTTTTGATTTTGATTTTTGATTTTCTGCGGGGTAATTGCGTAACACACTTGATTTTGATTTTTCATTTTCTGCGGGGTAATTGCGTAACACACTAACAGTAGCAATGGCTTTCATTTTGACAGTTAATCAACATTCATTGCGTTATTTATGTAGTTGAGCCGTCAAATTTTTCGAAAATATGAAACTATGGATTAGCAATATCTTTCAAAATGATTCAGGTTGTGATTGAAACTGTGTTACGCAATTAGGGTGCTGGCCTCCTCTGTGTGAGAGGGAGTGAGCACCACATTATCATCATCAGCATCCACCACGCAGGCCCAGTGCGGGTTAGCGGATGTTCGAAGTAGGTAATGGTTCCAGGACATGCCGTTTTCCTCACGATGTTTTCCTTCACCGCTTTTACTTCTATAGGGAATAGTCAATTCAGATAAACTCTTTGCCAATGGGTAGGGCGTTACACTGGTGAACAGGGTGCATGAGATCCAATCTAGCTCGTTGCACTATTTATGTAAACCTACTACTACCCTAAACTGTATGTTTACATTGTTTTTTACATTCTTATTTTATTATTTTTTACGTTGGAATTGTTTTATTTAGTTATTCTCTTTCCTTGTTGTGGCAATATGTACGGTGCACGTACATGGATTTTAAAATATTATTGCAATTAGTTAGCCGGTAGGCTCGCGTACTTGCACTTTGAACGCGACCTACATTTGGCAGTGCATTGACACTGACACATTGCATTATTCTATACATTTTATGTATATTACATTTAGTGTTCAATTAGACGTGGTTTGAGTCGGACAACTTGCATTTTTATTTAGATTCATCCCGTTGAGCATTCACTGACATCTTATGCATTTAAGTTTAATTTGACATTCTGCATTACATTGACATTTTACATTTGCATACAGTACTTATGTTAGGGATGCACCCTACACACTCCAATCGCAAACAAATCCAATTTATTTGAACGGATTCTTAGGAATTCTAGAATATACCCTCATTGATCTAGTGGTTTCAAGAGCAACGTTTGAGCATGGGTTATTGAGTTTAATCCCCGGAATGCAGGAAGTGTTCTTGGCTATTTTATTTGGTAATTCAGAGCAACAGCGATAAGGCCGCCCATTGTGTGTTTTGTAGTGATAATCGTATTTTTTGTTATGTATTTTCTGGTGTACAATAAAGTCATCATCTCATCATCTGCCTAGCCTTTTCCCAGCTGAATACCAGTAATTCACAAAGAGCGACTGCCAATCTGACCTCCACAACCCAGTTACTGGGTAATACGAAACCCCTTGGTAAGACTGTTTGTCAGACTTTCAGGCTTCTGATGACCCGTAACGACTGTCAAAGATCCACAAATGACAGCCGGGATCAACGGTTTAACGTGCTTTCCGAGGCACGGAAGGGTCTTGGTATGTAAAGATGGTCACCCATTCACGGACCAACTGCGGCAATCTTAGCTTAACCTGATCGATCGACTCGTGTGGCTGTTATTACTTAGAAACAAGAAAATCATATAGGTATCTAAACTAATATAATTTTATAATATATAACTAATATAATTTTATATATATATAATACAGTATCATCGTCACCTCGACTTGCTATTTACGGAGCGATGAGAAGTTTAATATCATTACTGTTGTCTGAAAACAACAAACAAATACTATTTCTATTATCAATTGATAAAATAACAAATACACTAGTTTGCATACATATTGCACCGTTGCACTTTCTATATTCATTGAAACCTTGGAACGGAGGGTAGATACTATTTCTATAAATATTCCCCAGTCGCTTGGCTGCATATAATGTTATGTAAATGTATCTGTTAGCCATTTGGAAAATAAACATATTGGATGACTAGCTGTGCCCGCGACTTCGTCCGCGTGGAATAGTGACTTTTCGGGCAGCTTATTTTGAATTACATATACCGTCGTTTGGGTAGCTAAAAATTTACTTTACAGTAATGCTTCTCTGTATACGATATTTGACGTATGGCCATCGGGGATGAAAGCATACAGGCTCCTAGTATTGGATGATTACCTATTCGCCAACACCTTTGGTCTTTATAACATAGTTTGCATTGCATTTCTAATACGGGTTATAAGAAGAAAGAAAGAAAAAACATTTATTTAGCACAGACCAAAAGACACAATACACCATGTTATGTTACTTACATCCAAATATTGGATAATAAAATAAATAATATCCCTGGACATTTCACACAGCGCCATCTAGTCCCAAGCTAAGCAACCTAATACTTGTGTTATGGTAACAAGATGGCTGATAAACTACTTATATACATTTTTTTTTTGTTGTAAATACATACATATTATAGATATTCAGCCTTATTCATAAAAATCTCGCTAATCACTCATTAGCTACTGTTTAGCTAACCATTTATTTAGCTCTTAATCAGTGCTTAACTTTTCTTTATTCATAAACACTAGTTAGCAGGTGATTAGTAGCGAAACGAAATAGAGGAGAAATTATGCGTTCGGCACAGATTATAATCAAAATAGTCGACTAAAAAACGGAATTTTTAGAATAAACTTATCAAAACTACGATTTTTTATCTGTCGTGACTGGCAGCTGGCAGATAAATGTCAGAAATTTCATCGGATAATTTGAATATAAATAAAATATTTTTTTATAATTAAATCATTGTAAATACGGTGGTAGCAATGAAAATAATAAGCTCCAATAATTGGAGTAAACAGGAAAAGGTATTTATCATTGAATTTATATCTACTTACTAATAAAAACTGACCAAATGAATGTGAGAGCAGTAGCCGATAATAACTTATGTTTTCATGTCCTTTAGGATTGTTAACATCAATTTGCTCTTTTAGAAATGTAAGTGGGTACTTGTGTCTAATTATGATATTACTTCCTACTGTTTTTGTAACGGGGTTTCAGTGTCTTCTTATAAAAATTATTATACTTGTTTACAGATACAAGTTTGACTGCTGCTATGAAAACCACTACTACTACCTAGCACTAATACCATTCAACCTCGCAAAGACGGCGATGGATGAGACCATGCTACGTGAAAAAGATGAGGAATGAGAGTGGCATGAGTAAAGAATGGCACCCATGTCTTTAGAGGAAGAGTATTGGAAAACAAAAACAATGAATACCTCTAGAGAACAAAAATGTAGTTTTATTACGAATCAAAATAAATTATTTCTACAAAATGTCTCTTATTATTTGTGTGTGACTGCCACAACGTGGTTTTTCTTTAGTTGTGTACCATAGAACTGGCGTCATAGGATAACACATGGGCACATGGGATAACATATTGAATAATCACTATCTGTGATAAGCTTGTTCACGAATTCATTCTCTTCAAACCTCCTGAGCACCTACTGAGCCACCTCATTGAGCTTTCCCTATAAATCCTTTCATCATATGTACTCGAAATGTAGAATATGCAATAGGTAATCATTCTCGTAGCGGTTTTGTACGAGCTTTGTAGGTCTTCCTTCTGTTACTTCCCTCCGTCGTTTCAAAATTATTTAACATGCTACATCGTTTTGGAAATCCAGTAAAAGATTGTCGAAATCCATATTTACGCACTACTCGATACTATGACCAAAATAACCTCGAAGTGCAATGATCCGATCAGCTGATTCAAATAAAATCCGCCATGTTGCCTCTTAGCATCCTCTTAGCAGTGGTCCGGTGGTGTTTAATTTTGACAGCTACTAATCAATTGCTTAGCATCCTCTTAGCGCTAAATAGCTATTATGAATAAGGATTTTGCTAATCACTTGCTTAGCAATTGATTAAAGTTTTATGAATAAGACTGATTATGTATAATAATGTAATGAGGGCTACTGTTTCTGTTCTGTCGCGGGTCGTTCGAAAGAGATACCGTAGCCCCTGGCACAGGCAACTGAAGGAACACAGGTGGGTTTTAGTCAGTAAAAGTCTGACATACCTTCCCGCTCCGCCTAGAGCGGGAGGAGTAGTTATTTAAAGACTATCCAACCAAAAAAAAAGGTCTACTGTTGTTGTGCCTACCAGTTGGCACCACTGTCGAGTAAGGTCCTGTAGATCTCAAAGCTTGTTATATGGTCACGCCCGTAGGCGTGAAAACAAAGTTTATATTTAAATCACACAAAAAATGGGTTTTCCGCTTTCAAAGCACTGACATACCCATAACACATATTTGCCATAATTAATCTCAGTTATTGCAAAATATTCACAACTTTAACCGACTTCAAAAAAGGAGGAGATTTATTTATTTACCATTTATGTACACACATATATAAACAGAACAGAAAAATGGAGGTTCTCGGAATCGGATGTTTTTTTTTTTAATTAGAATTAAACCCGCGTATTCCATAACACAACTTAACCTTTACTCGCCAAAGGGGCTGGCACAAAAGTATTAACTACACAAACATTTTGCCAGTTAAATTTTGAGTCTCATGCAATAAGGGGCAAGCCATTATCCAGGCACACATCCAGATATTGGTCTGCTGAGGATTTCCATTGAAAAACCCGCACCACTGTTCCAGAGACGGGTATTGAACCAACGCATCCGAGCTCAGCAGCCGCACTTGCAACCACTTAACCAAAGTCAAAGATTTACTTGCAGATAAATATGGTTACCAAAGTTCTTACAGTGGTAGTATATTAGCTAGTAGCTTAACATATTCAATCGCAACAAATTGACATGCAAATTTTTAGTATAGGTACAATTAAATCATTTAGTTTTAAACTGAACGAATTATTTTATAGTATAGAAGGGATTCTCAATTAACCATCTCCATCAATGAACGAAAATCGCATGAAAATCCGTTTCGTAGTTAAGAAGAACAATGCAGTCACACGATTTTGTCTTACAGGTGGGTGGGTACTTTTTTATTTCTAGATTTATTTATTTAATTGTTCTTTTTTGTGTAGGTAGTACGCACATATTGGGTATTTATTTTGTTATAAATGCATTTTTCTTTCTTTCTATCTGTGCAAAGCCCTTCTGTAGCCCGATTCTCCGGAAACTCGCGTTCGTGTCGCATGACGTCATTGCGCTTCGTCTCCGTATGTCGCTTATAAAACGGTGAGATATCCCGAAATAGCTATTCTCACTACAAGTCGATCTTAAATCACGAATCTAGGGACAATAATGTTGCCATTATGCGTCCCACGAAGTAATCCCTTCCACATAACGATGCTATTTTTTTACGTAATCGTTAATGTACTTTTGACCATCTTTAAAAATGATTTTTAAGGCAAAAACATATTTTGAGCAGCATTATACTTAAAGGTATTTCATTAACATTTATCAATTTAATAATCATTATTGTTTTCGTAACTCCATTTTTATTTTATTATTAACATTAATATAAGACCTCCGTACTACGGAATGCATAGCTCATGTTGATTTGTCAAGTCATGTCATCGATATTTGTCACGTCAAAGTAAAGTCAAAATACAATTTATGTTGTTTGTTTACATTGGTCTACATACTAATAGGTAATTAAATAAAACAGAACGAGCTAATGATATTGTAAGTAAGCTGATGACCAGCACAATAACATAAAAGTTTATCAAGATGGAGAAGAAGAGGAGAAGTGTTGTTGTTTTAAAGAGTGCGGTACTGCACCGGACCGTCCTGCTACATGATTTTCCAACGAACGCTAGGCTGCTGTACCTACGTGTCCTGGCTTCATTACTTTACAAAGGCCCAAAAGATTGTTGGGAAATCCTTGCGAAAACAGATTTCACCCTGAGGCTCGCGTTAGGAGTCTCGTCACAACACGAATTCAATTTTTTTTGTGGTCAAGAAGACTGGGTCCGCCGATTCCTAAGCTCACGGACAACGCTTGACTCATCACGCCGACCTTTCGTGTAACCAGTGATTATTATACTGTCCATGTGCTGCAAGGATCAATAAGACTGTTTTTACAAGGATTTTTCTAAGTGTAGTTTTGTTCAAGCATATTAGATAGATAGATAGATAGATAGATAACAAGTTTATTTGGTGCAACAAAAGACACAATACAAGCAATAAAAAAGAAATACATCAAAAAAGGTGAAACGTAAAAAAAAAAACAAATATTAATAAACTAAATTGACCCATAGACACATAGTACAAATAAATAAAATATATTTACGTAACTTGGAAACTCACTTTTTTGTTTATGGATAGATTTTAATAATTTTTATTGTAAAGGATAGGTCTAGATATAAAACGAATATTTCCGTTTAAATTGTAAAAATCGGACCATAAGTTTAGAAATTATATGGGATTTTGTATAATCAAAATGTGCCAACTCACTTTTGTAACAGTTTTTGTTCTAGAAACTTTTTATTGTGCATAGTTAAGTTATACTAAGGTTTAATTAGCTTAAGGATTATGTAAGGAAGATTATATAACAAAATTGTAAAGATATAACATGGAAAAAATTAATAAAAAGGGGCTTGACAGAAAATTAACAAGCAAAAGGGCTCAAAATACACGAATCGGGTATAAATAAAAGCGCAGTTTTTGACTGACACTGCGCTGCACACCTATCCACGCGCTACCGGCGTCCCACGACCAGTCTACTATTACGTATCTATTGTAACCCTACCTATTGTAAATTTGTGAGTGTGGATTATACGTATGAACTTTGCTTGTGTGTTTCTATTTCCTAACCCACTTGTTAACGGCCTGCGCAACCTAACTACAAAGCCCTTCAATTATTTGCATACCCATATTATTTTTGTTACTTAGCTAAGTTTTACATTGAAAAAAATAAAATAAAGACATTTGAAATATTTATTGTTTGAAATCAAAGAGATTTAAGATAGGTACAATAATTTAATGTCTTTGTTTGAAATGCTTTTGAACCACTTTATTTCTAGTTACAAAAGAACCTTTTTAAGAATACCTTACAGACTAATAAATAAATTCAGTATACATCCAAGTATAAACCACAAAAACATAATTATTATCACACCACACATGGGAGTTTACTTTTGGTCATGCTTCTCTGTAACATCTATACACATCTCCAGCCGGTCAAAATTCAAAGTCTAGTTCGACTGCAACGTCCTTCTTTCGGCACTTAAGACCTTGGCTCTTTCTCTCTCGATATCTGTCGATCCAACCGAGAAATGTACGGGAGCAAAGTGGGCACTACAGCTCAAAAATCGTCGCTTGCAGGAGTAGTACCGTGTTTATTGTGGTTGCGGCGCGATCGACCTTTCTTGCCCTCAACCAGAGTAAAGCCTGGCAAAGCCGTCCTTGTCCATTTGACTGGTTTTAAATCCGGCGCCTTCCGCTTCTGTATCTCATGTGTCTCATTCATCGACGCTACACAAGCAACAACTACTTATCCACAGTTGAGAACTTTGGCGGAAGCCTGAATTTTTTTTCGTGTGTTTTTCCTTGTGGTGATGGTCATAGAGTCTTCTAAGATGTTTATGAACACATTTTGTTAAGATATAGGTATTTATTATTTTCTTTCGCAATTGACACAAACATGATTGACATAACCACTGTTTGACGTTCGTACGGTGGTCGACACAGATCATACGTCACGTGTCGACTGGTCATGACTACTCTTTGCATGTCGCATGTAAACTAAGGCATGACGCGTGTCTTTCCTGCGTGAAATGCTCGAATCGTCATGGTGAGAATAGCTCGGCTTGATTTTGTCATGGGAAAAGTACGAATCGAACGTCAATAACGAATGCGAGATATGTGAGAATCGCTCTACTGAATCGGACCATTGGAAGTTCTTTAATTTCGTTAGGAATCTTGTTATAAATCTGAATTATACACATAGGGTAGCAAGTAGCAACTTCGTCTATATAATTCCGTTTTCGTTCTAGGGATAATATTAATCTATTAGTACTCGTATATCTATAGTTTTCAACTTACATTTATCTCCCAGTTTTTCAAACATCTCAGGGTGACGACAGACTCACCTATTTCGAGGGTTTAATTTTACTAACCCGACCAAGAACTTGACCATTTTTATCGCAGTTTAGAGCCGATATATTTCAAGCCCAGACAACCTTGAGAGGTATACAGACATAACAGATATACTAGTGCCGCTTTTATGAGTGATTTAATTGTTATTTGTTATCATAAATTTTTTACTGGGATTTTTTTGCTATTGATTGATCATTTCAGAACTTTGTTATGGTCTAAAATTTTCTAGAAGCTGACGCAAAAAATTAGTTAGTAGTAGAGACCTTTGTTCATCTGTTTATTTGTCTTTTTGCTGAGGTTTCTTAACTCTCCGAAAGAGCATATCTACAATTTTTATGTGTTTGATATTTCATTTCTAGAAACTATCCTTATTACATAATCAGCCTATAATGTTCCCACTGCTGGGACACAGGCCTCCTCTCGGTGAGAAGGAGTGGGCCGGAATCCACCACGCGGGCCTAGTGCGCGTTGGCAGATGCATATGTCTTCGAATTTTTGGTTCGAGGAAATGCCGGTTTCTTCACGATGTTTTCCTTCACCGTTTTGAGAGCATTGGTGATGAAATAATTTACATAAAGTAAAGCACGTGGAACACCACGCTGCGTTAAAAAACGGGCATAATGGATGTAAGAAAGAAGGCTGCCAGGCTCAAATGGGATTGGGCGGGTCACATTAGCCGCATGCAGGATGACCGCTGGGCAAAACGCTCCACACAATGGGTGCCTGAAGATGGACGGCGCCGCCGAGGACGGCCCAGAAAGAGATGGCGAGACGATCTGGACGCGTACCGCAACTCGCAAGGGCTGGTTCGACGTGGTGCGGGAAAAGAGTTCCTGGAAGGAGTACCCGGGAGGCCTTTGTCCAGCACTGGGACAGCATAGGCATATTAAAAAAAAAAACAGACGGCAAAACAGAAGTGAAAACTTTAAAAAAAATTAATAATATTAACAACTTCAGTTTATCATAAACCTTAATGCTTAAACATAAAGTTTAATTACCATTGCAAAATATATTTAAAATGTAGCTTGAAAATAAAATCATTCTATTTTTAAATTTTCAGTCATTAATTCTAAAATGAAACTTAAATTCTAAATAATAAGGTTAAAAACATACTAATTTGAAATAAGACCACAAAAGTACTTGTGGTCTTATTTTTCGGGCCGTTTTTGAAGCGCTTATCGGGAATATAGAACTATTATTGATCGAAGCCTAAGAAAGAAAGAAAAGAATGAAAAAAAAAATTACTTGACCCAGGTTAAGTACGGCACACAAAAACAAAAAAAAAAAAACTTAAAATACATAGTATTGCGTGCCTCACGGCCGCGCCAAATAGGCCCAGTTCAGCATAAATTTCAGACAACTAATGCCTGGCGCTGGTTTTCAACTGTACCCAATGTTACGAGGACGTTTGATGGATGTAAATCAGTTAAAGTAAATGAACCCCTAACTAGCCCTCAGGAAAATACAGACGTGCTAAGTTATATGTAAACTAATATTTCCAAGAAACAACAACCTAAAATACGTATTTTTCGACCACCAAGTTAGGGTGTTTGAAATTTGCATGCATGCGAAGAATTCGGAGCTACGACGAAGCAACAGCTACTAGATTTACTATTCATAAATACAGAAGTTTTAATATGTAACCAAGTTTTTCTTCCACACATTACATAACATCACGACTGTATGTCCCCGAAGGGTTGAGCAGAGGTGTACCTATAGCACACCGACATTTCGACTGTTCGAGCCTATTGCTATCGACTCAGCGCCAATCGTCGGCACGGTTGGCGCAGTGGTTAAGCGATTGACTGCTGCGCTGCGTGTCACGGGTTTGATTCCCGCATGGAACTAATATTTGTATGGCCTACAAGTAGTTGTTCGGGGTCTGGCTGTTTGTGTATGTGAGTTTAAATGTTTGTAAACGCACCCACGATACAGGAGAAATTCCTAGTGTGGGGCAACGGTTAAAAAAAAATCCAGTGTCTGAAAACGGTGAAGGAAAACATTGTGAGGAAACCAACATGTCCTAGAATCAAAAATTCGAAAACAAGTGACATCCAAGCCGGACTGGGTCCGCGTTCTGGATTACGGTCCAATCGCTCTCAAACTCAAATCATTAAAAGAGAGGAGGCCTGTGTTTCAACAGTGGGAATATTATAGGCTAAGTATGCTGTGCCTAAATCTAGACTTCAATCTGCTACTTAAAAATTTCAGATACCAGAAGGCCAATTCTCGTAATTTAATCAGGGGTTTTTCTAATGTACTTAATTGTATAATTTATTCTTTTTTTTTTCTTTGACATTGATTTACATTCTGTAATTACTTAAAGTGACACCCGGACTTATTACTCATTATTTATTTATGAAAATCGTTTACTTTTGGAATGTTTGTAAATATGTGAACACCATGTATCTATCTCATAGTTAATTTATATGTCATGGTTTCATTAATCCATTTAAATCAATTCTTTTACCTATTGTGGTATAGTAGTTTTATTTTTAGGTGCATCGTCTTTACATATAATTATATAATTTATGTATGCAAAATATTGTAAAACATTTTAAAAGAGTAACGGTGGAGTTTCTTGCCCATTCTTCTCCATACGAAATCTACCTTTTGGAAGGGGCGACTAGAATCAATTTTATTTTAATTTTATTTTTGACGTTCAAAAGTGCCTTTATGTGCCTATTTGAAATAAATGATTTGACTTTGACTTTAAAATGTTCAAAATATAGTCACAGTCTCATCTCAGCGACAAACAAATGTCAAAAACTTGTCAAAATGTAGGGAAATTAGAGTTTTTTTTGACAAATTGAGACTGAGATCAGACTGTGAACGTTCTTAAAATTACGAGAATTGCCCCTCTGGTTTCCTTTCGTGAATATTTATTTACAACAACAACAAAAAGCAGATTTTTAATGCCACAGTAAATTAAAACAGTTGTAAATAAACACACATAAATATTACATGATTGATTAGTTTTAGTTTCATTGACTGATAGTTGAGAGACAAATGTTTATTTCGCTTAGCAAACAAACAATGTACTCGTAGCTAAAACAGAACGGTTTGGACAGTAAATGACTAGTGTTTATAACTTTCATAATATATCAGAATGGATCCAAATTCATACAGATTTATTGTGAATTATTTGGACTACCAGAATTTTCTTGGAAGAGGATTTTTTTCTCGCATTAAGGAAAATAATACATACATAATTATATCAACTAACGCCTTCTTCCCACGTTGGAAGGTAGAAACTACAGAACGCCATCGGCTACGATCCTTACGATTTCGTTCATATATCTGAGAGACAATTCTCGTAATTTTAAGAACGTTCACACGAACGTTTCACGTTCTGTGAAGACAATAGATAAACAGACAGTTGTGGCATGTGGCAATATGTTTTAACTGTCCGTTTATCTATTGTCTACACACATCAGTTGGCCAATTTCCGTAATTAAAAACGTTCAAAATCGAGTCGCAATCTCATCTCAGAAACAGCGACGTCAAAAACTTGCCAAAAACATAGGAAAATAATAGGTATTTTTGACATATTAAGACTGAGATTAGGATGCGAAGATACTTACGTGAAAAATACGTGAAATGCCCCTCTGAAGTAGCCTATCCTATCTATCTATATTCTATTTATATTGGAACAACAAATCAGAAAATAACCAAAACAACACCGAATCAGCCAAACAATCTCCCCATCTTCCCACCAGCCGTTTCTATCCCCTTTGTAATACCAAATGCAGCAAGATCCAAGTCATCCGAGTCGGGATTGCATCTAAATCTGTTCCACAGGTTGGGATCCATACATCTACCAGCGAAGATTAAGTCCACATGCATTATGTATCGTTCTGGAGAGACACACCGGCTTGCGGGATGGCCAACTGATTTGATTTATAATCTGCTGTCTTGTTAAGGGTGTTTTATGGTTGTAAGTTAGGTGGTTGTTTATTTATTGTAGGGGTTGTTTGTTTTGTATTTACTGTGATACAATAGTTACTGGACTTTAGATTGTACATTGTACTGGGTTTTTAGATTGGACTTCGGGGCAAATGCTAAAACTATGACCCATAAATCAAGTAATTTGCTTGATTTTTCAGAAAACTAAGGGATTAAAGCGATTGGCAGCGGCGGCGACGTCTCGCGTCCGGCCCTGGTTCAAGCCATGATCCGGGGTGAGAGGGAGTGGGAGGCAGTCACCTCCTTCTGCGAAGCAGTCATGCTAGCGAAGGAGGTGGCGGGGTGGGCGAGGGAACGCACTTTGCGCACCTCACGCCTCAGCCGCCGTGGGAGACGCTCCGGGCGTCGGGAGCCGCGTGATGACTCCCGGCCACCGTAGGGAGAGTAATGGGTAGCTCTCCGTCCGATCAGGACTAGGCCCGTGTCGGACGGCGTGTACGTGTTCCACGCGCGCCTCAAAGAGATGTCAGCAAAAGCGACGGGGCCCCATAGGGCCGAAGCCTGCCAGTGTAGCGGGAACATCCGAAAGGGTTTACCGCTGCCCTGGAACATAAAGGGCTAAGGAAGGTACACGGGTGGGTTTTAGTCAGTAAGAGTCTGACACTCCCTCCTGCTCCACCCAGAGCGGGAGGAGTCATTTGATGATTTCCCATCCTCAAAAAAAAAAAAAAAAGGGATTAAAGCGCGTTACACACTTTCAATCAAATCCGAAAAAAATTGGTTCACACAATGACTCTGCTGGTGGGCTAGTTGGTTTTGTGTTATACTAGCTGTTATGCCAGCGACTCTATCTGGGATCCAGGATGAAAAGTAGCATAGGCCTTTACCCAGGTCTATCTATGAGCCAAACATAGCGTAACAACAAGCAAACACAAAGACTTTCGCATTTTTAATAATATATAGGTATGTGATACTATTATTTCCTATAATATTATTTATAAATGCGAAAGTTCTTTGTTGTATTTGTTGAATGCAAACATAAATATTAATAAATAGCTGTTTTGACTAAAACGCCAATGATTGCTTCCTTTCGAAGTTCTGTTTTTGTCATCCCTCTATGTGATGTTATTCAAAGCAATTTAAAGAAGCTTTTAGTCATATTTTACTAGATAGTTTTCATATCTGTGTGTTAAGCATTGCATTGCCGACGCGTCGACAGCAGTCGGGACTTATTGCCCAGTGCATTATGTGAGCCGGCAGCGACTACCTGACCTCGCTCGCGTCAAACTTATTACACCTTGTTTTGGTGTAATTTCGAGATGTTTGTTGTTTCTATTTGTGGTTATTTTAGAGTAAAGATAATCTGCGACGGGTTAGTATTTCATTTTTATTTATCATCTGCCTAGCCTTTTCCCAACAACATTGGAGTCGGCTTCCAGTCTAACCGGATGCAGCTGAACACCAGTATTTTACATGGACTGACAGCCTATCTGACCTCCACAACCCAGTTACTGGGTAATACGATATCCCTTGGTAAGATTGGTTGTCAGACTTTCGTTAGTATTATTCTTGATCTAAAATTATTTTTGTTCAATTCGAGTTGCCTTTCACAATACCATCTGATTACGGAAAAAAAACATCTTGACAGTCTCGATAGTCTAGTGGTTGCAAGCGCTACTGCTGGGCATGAGGTTCTGGGTTCGATTCCCTGTCGGGCAAAGTGTTTTTTTTTAGGGTTCCGTACCTCGAAAGGAAAAAACGGAACCCTTACAGGATCACTTTGTTGTCCGTCCGTCCGTCCGTCTGTCTGTCTGTCAATACCCTTTTCTCAGGAAGGCGTGGAGGTATCAAGCTGGAATTTATATCAAATACTCAGGTCTACTGACACTTGGAGCTGTGAAAAAATCAAACTTCTAAGCCAATGCAATCAAAAGATACAGCCGTTTATGCCGCAAATTTCCGCAAATTTTCGACACTCGCAAGGGAATCAAAACCTACAGGGTACTTCCCGTGAACTCAGAATCTTGAAATTTATGTCCGAAGCAACGTCTTCTAGCACAGATAAAGGAAAAATTGCGAAAACCGTAAATTTTTTGTTACATACCTACATATCTGTACGGAACCCTAGGTGCGCGAGTTCTACTCTGAATTTCTCAGCAGCACCCCGGAGTCTGGATTTGTGCCGGATTGATGACGTGGGACTTCAACATGATCAGCCTATAATGTTCCCACTGCTGGGAAACAAGCCTCCTCTTCTCTGTGAGAGGGAGCGGGCTGTAATCCACCATGCGGGCCCAGTGCGGGTTGGTAGATGTCACATGTCTTCGAATTTTTGGTTGTAGGACATGCCGGTTTCCTCACGATGTTTTCCTTCACCGTCTTGAGAGCAGCGGTAATGAAATAATTTACATTTGGGACTTAAACGTAACTGATGAAATCTGGGTGTACTATACGTGCATCTCTGCCTGACCCTTCGGGGGATACAGGAGTGATGTTATGTTATTTCTTGAACCACAACCTCACACACAATGCGTACCGACGATTAATGGCGCCTTGAAAACTGGTTGAGTTAACCGTTTTTTGACAGCTGTCTTAGAACGTAACTATTCCAGATTACGTAAAAGTTAACTTTAAAATGCGTAATAAAATAAATATGTAATCTGCCTTATCTTATTGAATTACCTTATTTGTGGCTTCTTACAGACATTATAAAACCGTACGTGTATCAATGTGTTGCTGCAATCACTAGTTCCACCTGTCAGAAAACGGTTTACCTGTCACGGTATCTACAACGCGTCATAAGTAATGACGTCACGCAAATCCTGCATCGCGCAAGCAGAGTTTACCGCGCAATTAGCATAAATACAACAGTCCGACATGATTCATTGGGTAGTTGCCCGCCATACACAACACCCGTCTGGTCGAAGGATCCTCCCTTTTCTGTAGAGTATGAGTGAACTTTACACCCTGTTCCTCATACCTCTAATGTCTAATGGACGGGGTATAAGATCTGAAACCAAGAACTTCCCAGGTTACTTTTCCTATGTCACGTTACATTTCGAATGTCAGCAAACCAAATAAAACGAAATACATAACACAGATCTCACAAACCAGATCTCGGCGAGACAATAAAAATTGATCAATTTTGTTACCAGGCGCTGCCAACATTGCGAAATAAAGCTGTTGAATTTTCTATGCATTGTAGCAAACACACCGACACCGCGCTCTGGAAGGTTGGCAACCTTGTTACTTTTGCATAAAATGGTGACTGTGCTTTTGAACCTGCATAGACTGCTAAATATGAATCCACAAGGCGCGTTTACAAGAATGGGTATCGAATAAAGTATTGCGTTATTCAACATGCTAATATGAGAAATTGGTAATCAAAGAGTAGGTATTCCATTGTATAGTTAACTATAACCCTTTCCTACTAATATTCTAGACGCGAAAGTTTGTATGGATGGATGGATGTTTGTTACTCTTTCACGCAAAACAAAAATTCAACGGATTTGGATGAAATTTGGTACACAGATATTTTATAACCAGGATTAACACATAGGATACTTTTTATCCCGATATTCCTACGTGATCTAAACTTATGTGGGTGAAACCGCGGGGCGCAGTTAGTCTGTTCTGATGAAAATGTAAAAAAAAGAATCTGAAAACGTACCTGTGGATGCAAATTTGTAGTCACTTACAAATTGAGTGGAGAGAGAAGTGAGAGAGAGTGGTTTGATTTGATTATTTATTTTATAAGCTCACTTTGTTTTCGTCGACGATTATGCAATTGAAAAAGTGGTGAGGTATAAAGTTGAATGCTTCTAAATACAGGTAAATGTGTGACAAATTCCCTTTAGTTAGTGATTGCGTAAGAATTTTACCTTAACCTTGTATATTTTGATATGGTGTATAAAGAGTAGTATATTCTTAAAAGGGTTTCTTTACCTTTTAATCATCTAGTTTCCATACTTTTGGAACAGGGCATACTACTGTCTATTGACTCATTCTCCTAACATAATCTCAGTTGCATTTCACAACACTCATTTTACTCAAAAGTAAATCGATTTATTAAAATCTTTAACGATAATGCCCTTCTCGCAAAAACACGCAAAAGCGTAAGTACATGTTTCCCAAGGGTTTATCAACCCTGGCTTGTGAAACAATGTTTCTTCTTTAAACATACAGGTAGGACTGCAATGTTCCAATGTTAGTGGCTGTCAAAAACAAGCAATTTTGCCGTTCTCAATTCTCCCTTTGACTGTAACAAATGTATTTCAAAAAGACTCTTCAAGAATATTGTATGTAAACATACAAGAACTGAATCTGAATATTCTCTATCTGAATCATAAGAGGTGAATTTTAATAGCATTAGAATAATACGAGGACATTTCAGGTTTGTCTCTGGAATAACGACACTCCTGCGATGCATCGATGTTAGATATCTTTAGGCAACGATGACCACTCATCTGCCTTGTCTTTTCCCAACTATGTTAGGGTCAGCTTCCAGTCTAACCGGATGTAGCGGTATACCATTATTTTACATGGAGCGACTGCCTATCTGACCTCCACAACCCAGTTATTGGGTAATACGATACCCCTAGGTAAGACTGGTTGTCAGACTTTCAGGCTTCTGACAACCTGTAACGACTGTCAAAGATCCTCGAATGACAGCCGGGACAAACGGCTTAACGTGCTTTCCGAGGCACGGAGAGGTCTTGGTATGTGAAAATGGTCACCCATCTACAGAACAACAGCGACAAGCGTAGCTTAACCTGATCGATTAACCTGTGCGGCTGTTATTATTTAAAACGCGACAACTATATCGCTAAAATGTCACAAAGCATGGTACTTAGCTGTAATAATGGCCCCCAAGTGAGATTGCCAAGTACGATATCGACCCCTTATCCCCATATCAAGTTACATACCTCCATAATACTGCTCAGGACTAACACCCGGTAACTCATCGTCACACAAGAGTTATTAGCGTTACTACCGTGAATGGAAAGCGATGCAGCGCTCGCGATAAATCGTCTTACATCTGATTAGGGTTGATTTAAAGCGATTTAGCGCTGCCGTGCGGTATACAAATTAGTTTTATGGGTGATTTATTTATTAATGCACATACTAAGTGTTGGGTTACGGTAGTGAAATTTCGATCTTTGGAGGAGGTATGAAGACTGATAAAATTCCGGAATCAGAATCAAGGCTTTGAAGGACCGTGGCATACTTACCTAGCTGTCTGCCATTTTTATTATGTTCCTGCTTTTTATCATATTTCCCTATAAACCAGCCTAATTTTGCATTGTATCTTTATGTTTGTTTTTTACTATTTTACCTTGTATATCATTGTATCCTATCTAGGTATAAATTATAAGATTTAATGTTTTAACTGTCCGTTTATCTATTGTCTACACACATCAGTTGGCCAATTTCCGTAATTAAAAACGTTCAAAATCGAGTCGCAATCTCATCTCAGAAACAGCGACGTCAAAAACTTGCCAAAAACATAGGAAAATAATAGGTATTTTTGACATATTAAGACTGAGATTAGGATGCGAAGATACTTACGTGAAAAATACGTGAAATGCCCCTCTGAAGTAGCCTATCCTATCTATCTATATTCTATTTATATTGGAACAACAAATCAGAAAATAACCAAAACAACACCGAATCAGCCAAACAATCTCCCCATCTTCCCACCAGCCGTTTCTATCCCCTTTGTAATACCAAATGCAGCAAGATCCAAGTCATCCGAGTCGGGATTGCATCTAAATCTGTTCCACAGGTTGGGATCCATACATCTACCAGCGAAGATTAAGTCCACATGCATTATGTATCGTTCTGGAGAGACACACCGGCTTGCGGGATGGCCAACTGATTTGATTTATAATCTGCTGTCTTGTTAAGGGTGTTTTATGGTTGTAAGGTAGGTGGTTGTTTATTTATTGTAGGGGTTGTTTGTTTTGTATTTACTATGATACAATAGTTACTGGACTTTAGATTGTACATTGTACTGGGTTTTAAGATTGGACTTCGGGGCAAATGCTAAAACTATGACCCATAAATCAATTCATTTGCTTGATTTTTCAGAAAACTAAGAAATTAAACCGCCTTTTTGGAGAAAAAAATACCTGCAGCTTAGTTGCGTTACACACTTTCAATCAAAATTCGATAAAAATTGTTTCACAATGACTCTGTGTTTTACTAGATGTTGCCCGCTACTCTATCTAGGATCCAGGATGAAAAGTAGCCTATGAATTACCTGGACCTGGTACCTGGGTCACGGTCTATCTGTGAGCCAAACATAGCGTAACAACAAGCAAACAAAAAGACAAAAAGAAATGCGAAAGTTCTTTAATGCATTTGTTGAATGCAAACATAAATATTAATAAAATCGCTGTTTTGACTAAAACGCCAATTATTGCTTCCTTTCGAAGTTCTGTTTTTGTCATCCCTCTATGTGACGTTATTTAAAGCAATTTAAAGAAGCCTTTAGTCATATTTTACTAGGTAGTTTTCGTACCCGTGTGTTAGCATTGCATTGCCGACGCGTCGACAGCAGTTGGGACTTATTGCCCAGTGCATTATGTGAGCCGGCAGCGACTACCTGACCTCGCTCGCGTCAAACTTATTACACCTTGTTTTGGTGTAATTTCGAGATGTTTGTTGTTTCTATTTGTGGTTATTTTAAAGTAAAGATAATCTGCGACAGGTTAGTATTTCATTTGTATTCATCATCTGCCTAGCCTTTTCCCAACTATGTTGGAGTCGGCTTCCAGTCTAACCGGATGCAGCGGAACACCAGTATTTTACATGGACTGACAGCCTATCTGACCTCCACAACCCAGTTACTGGGTAATACGATATCCCTTGGTAAGACTGGTTGTCAGACTTTCGTTAGTATTATTCTTGATCTAAAATTATTTTTGTTCAATTCGAATTGCCTTTCACAATACCATCTGATTACGGAAAAAAACATCTTGACAGTCTCGATAATCTAGTGGTTGCAAGCGCTACTGCTGGGCATGAGGTTCTGGGTTCGATTCCCTGTCGGGCAAAGTGTTTTTTTTTTAGGGTTCCGTACCTCGAAAGGAAAAAACGGAACCCTCATAGGATCACTTTGTTGTCCGTCCGTCCGTCCGTCTGTCTGTCTGTCAATACCCTTTTCTCAGGAATTTCTATCAATACTCAGTAGGTCTAATGACCCTTGGAGCTGTGAAAAAATAAAACTTCTAAGCCAACGCAATCAACAGATACAGCCGTTTATGCCGCAAATTTCCGCAAATTTTCGACACTCGCAGGGGAATCAAAACCTACAGGGTTCCGTGAACTCAGAATCTTGAAATTTGGTCGGAAGCAACGTCTTCTAGCACAAATAAAGGAAAAATTGCGAAAACCGTAAATTTTTAGTTACATACCTACATATCTGTACGGAACCCTAGGTGCGCGAGTTCTACTCGCACTTGACCGGCTTTTACGTCTGAATTTCTCAGTAGCACCCTGGAGTCTGGATTTGTGCCGGTTTGATGACGTGGGACTTCAACATGATCAGCCTATAATGTTCCCACTGCTGGGACACAAGCCTCCTCTTCTCTGTGAGAGGGAGTGGGCCGTAATCCACCATGTGAGCCCAGTGCGGGTTGGTAGATGTCACAATGTCTTCGAATTTTTGGTTGTAGGACATCCCGGTTTCCTCACGATGTTTTCCTTCACCGTCTTGAGAGCAGCGGTGATGAAATCATTTACATTTGGGACTTAAACGTAACTGATGAAATCTGGGTGTACTATACGTGCATCTCTTCTCAGACTGTACTTCGGGGAGTATCCCTGCCTCTGGGCTGGATTGAGGTCAAGAGTGAGCCCATTGTCGATAAAAAAATAAAAAAAAACCTCTGCCTAACCCTTCGGGGGATACAGGAGTGATGTTATGTTATTTCTTGAACCAAAACCTCACACACAACGCGTACCGACGATTAATGGCGCCTTGAAAACTGGTTGAGTAGCTCCTACGGCAAAATCTTTAAAACCCTGTCCATTAGGTTAACCGTTTTTTGACAGCTGTCTTAGAACGTAAACTATTCCAGATTACGTAAAAGTTAACTTTAAAATGCGTAATAAAATAAATATATAAACTGCCTTATCTTATTGAATTACCTTATTTATGGCTTCTTGCAGACATTATAATACCGTACGTGTATCAATGTGTTGCTGTAATCACTAGTTCCATCTGTCAGAAAACGGTTTACCTGTCACGGTATCTACAACGCGTCATAAGTACTGACGTCACGCAAATACTGCATCGCGCAAGCAGAGTTTACCGCGCAATTAGCATAAATACAACAGCCCGACATGATTCATTGGGCAGTTGCCCGCCAGACACAACACCCGTCTGGTCGGAGGATCCTCCCTTTTCTATAGAGTATGAGTGAATTTTACACCCGGTTCCTCATACCTCTAATGTCTAATGGACGGGGTATAAGATCTGAAACCAAGAACTTCCCAGGTTACTTTTCCTATGTCACGTTACGTTTCGAATGTCACCAAACCAAATAAAAGGAAATACATAACACAGATCTCACAAACCAGATCTCGGCGAGACAATAAAAATTGATCAATTTTGTTACCAGGCGCTGCCAACATTGCGAAATAAAGCTGTTGAATTTTCTATGCATTGTAGCAAACACACCGACACCGCGCTCTGGAAGGTTGGCAACCTTGTTACTTTTGCATAAAATGGTGACTGTGCTTTTGAACCTGCATAGACTGCTAAATATGAATCTACAAGGCGCGTTTACAAGAATGGGTATCGAATAAAGTATTGCGTTATTCAACATGCTATTATGAGAAATTGGTAATCAAAGAGTAGGTATTCCATTGTATAGTTAACTATAATCCTTTCCCACTAATATTATAAACGCGAAAGATTGTATGGATGGATGGATGTTTGTTACTCTTTCACGCAAAAAAAACTAAACGGATTTGGATGAAATTTGGTACACAGATATTTTATAACCAGGATTAACACAGAGGATACTTTTTATCCCGATATTCCTACGGGATCGAGACTTATGCGGGTGAAACTGCGGGGCGCAGTTAGTCTGTTCTGATGAAAATGTAAACAAATGAATCTGAAAACGTACCTGTGGATGCAAATTTGTAGTCACTTACAAATTGAGTGGAGAGAAGTGAGAGAGAGAGTGGTTTGATTTGATTATTTATTTTATAAGCTCACTTTGTTTTCGTCGACGATTATGCAATTGAAAAAGTAGTGAGGTATAAAGTTGAATGCTTCTAAATACAGGTAAATGTGTGACAAATTCCCTTTAGTTAGTGATTGCGTAAGAATTGTACCTTATTTTTGTATATTTTTATATGGTGTATATAATAAAGAGTAGTATATTCTTAAAAGGGTTTCTTTACCTTTTAATCATCTAGTTGGAACGAAGTTCCTTATCGCGCCTTATCGCGCGAAAAAATTAAGACCAAAAGTTGGAACGACACTTTTTGCTATAGTTGTAAGCCGTGTGGCGTGCGCGTGTTTCTCTGTCTGTCTCTCTCTCTCTCTCTTTGAACTTCGTTCCATCCGGGTGTCCCTTGACACCTCTCAAGCTTCTTCCATACTTTTGGAACAGGTCATACTACTGTCCATTGACTCATACTCCTAACATAATCTCAGTTGCATTTCACGACACTCATTTTACTCAAAAGTAAATCGACTTATTAAAATCTTTAACGATAATGCCCTTCTCGCAAAAACATGCAAAAGCGTAAGTACATGTTTCCCAAGGGTTTATCAACCCTGACTTGTGAAACAATGTTTCTTCTTTAAACATACAGGTAGGACTGCGGACTGAGGTTCCAATGTTCGTGGCTATCAAAAACAAGAAATTTTGCCGTTTCCTCCCTTTGACTGTAACAAATGTATTTCAAAAAGACGCTCCAAGAATATTGTATGTTAACATTCAAGAACTATTCTCCATCTGAATCATAAGAGGTAAATTATAATAGTATTAGAATAATATGAGGATATTTCAGGTTTGTCTCTAGCTAGAATAACGACACTCCTGCGATGCATCGATGTTGAATATCTTTAGGCAACGATGACCACTCATCTGCCTTGCCTTTTCCCAACTATGTTAGGGTCAGCTTCCAGTCTAACCGGATGCAGCTGAATACCAGTATTTTACATGGAGCGACTGCCTATCTGACCTCCACAACCCAGTTATTGGGTAATACGATACCCCTTGGTAAGACTGGTTGTCAGACTTTCAGGCTTCTGACAACCTGTAACGACTGTTAAAGATCCTCGAATGACAGCCGGGACAAACGGCTTAACGTGCTTTCCGAGGCACGGAGAGGTCTTGGTATGTGAAGATGGTCACCCATCTACAGAAAACAACAGCGGCAAGCGTAGCTTAACTTGATCGATTAACCTGTGCGGCTGTTATTATTTAAAACGCGACAACTATATCGCTAAAATGTCACAAAGCGTGGTACTTAGCTGTAATAATGGCCCCCAAGTGAGATTGCCAAGTACGATATCGACCCCTTATCCCCATATCAAGTTACATACCTCCATAATACTGCTCAGGACTAACACCCGGTAACTCATCGTCACACAAGAGTTATTAGCGTTACTACCGTGAATGGAAAGCGATGCAGCGCTCGCGATAAATCGTCTTACATCTGATTAGGGTTGATTTAAAGCGATTTAGCGCTGCCGTGCGGTATACAAATTGGTTTTATGGGTGATTTATTTATTAATGCACATACTAAGTGTTGGGTTACGGTAGTGAAATTTCGATCTTTGGAGGAGGTATGAAGACTGATAAAATTCCGGAATCAGAATCAAGGCTTTGAAGGACCGTGGCATACTTACCTAGCTGTCTGCCATTTTTATTATGTTCCTGTATTTTATCATATTTCCCTATAAACCAGCCTAATTTTGCATTGTATCTTTATGTTTGTTTTTTTACTATTTTACCTTGTATATCATTGTATCCTATCTAGGTATAAATTATAAGGCTTATTATATCCATGCATAATTTTGAAGGTTCACTGACTTCTAAGATACAGGTTTTTACCTAGTTTAGAGGTCAGGGTCTTTTTTACTGTGAATCACTTAGCTTAAGCCAATTTTTGTTTCATGTTCAATGTAATGTTCGTGCATTTCTGGGAGTAATAAAAGAGTTATTATTTATTTATTATTTATTTTGTTGTAGTTCAATCAATCAACTCAGCATATCGCAGTCCACTGCTGGACATAGGCCTCTCCCAGGCTGCGCCACAACACCCTGTCCTCCGCCTTCCGCATCCAGTCTGTCCCAGCCACCTTCTTTAGATCGTCCGTCCATCTAACTGGGGGGCGTCTCACACTACGCTTGCCGATACGCGGTCTCCACTCCAGGACTCGTGTGCTCCTCCAGTCCTTCCACCAGGCCATCGGTCCTTCGAAAAACATGGCCAGCCCACTGCCACTTCAGTTTGCTTACTCTGCAAGCTATGTAGGTAACTCCGGTTCTTTTCTTTGTTGTTGTTATTGTGAAATAATCACTCTGAATGCTTCAAATCAAACATCTATGCAACCAGAGGGGAAATTCTCGTAACGTTAATAACATTCTCAATCAAGGCCCGTATTCCCGTAATTTAAAACGTTCAAAATCTAGTCGCAGTGTCATCTTGGCGACAAACAAATGTCAAAAACTTGTCAAAATGTAGGGAAATTAGAAGTATTTTTTGACAGATTGAGACTGAGATCAGAGGGGATCAATTCTCGTAATTTTAAGAACGTTCACAGTCTGATCTCAGTCTCAATCTGTCAAAATACCTATAATTTCCCTACATTTTGACAAGTTTTTGACATTTGTTTGTCGCCGAGATGAGACTGCGACTAGATTTTGAACGTTTTTATTTACGAGAATTGGCCTTCAGATGTAAGCAAGTTAAAAAATATGGAAATGTAACGTGATCAACTTAGAGCGTTAATATTTCGGAAACGTGACGCCTTACGGGGTGTAGTCCTTTTATTTTTTCTGTTTGCAATGATTTCAGCTATCAATTTATATAGATTTCATGTGTGGCTGCCATTTTGAAAACAAAATCAAAATGGTGGAGAGGTAGGTATGCCAGGCTCATATATAAATATTCAATCCCCTTTAAAACCTGCCCAGTAGTGTTCAATAGACCACTTCAGACTCTAATCGTAATCAGTTTTTAACTGTGTAAACTTCACATCGGTACAGACAAAAAAAAATTACACAAATTTTACCAATCAACCTTGAACCTAATGCTTCAGTGATAAAGTTGAAAATCTATTAAAGACATTTGACAGATTATAGTAGCTTGGAGTGCTCTGTACATGATTGGTATTGGTTGACACTCTGCGAAACTCCTATGGGTATCGCGTATAGGAGTTTGACGGAGTTTCGCTAGCTAATTTAATTTGACCCTGTTTTGATGATCATCATTCAATATTACTATGACAGACTGACTAACTAACAAAAAAAAACCAGCTCCAGCTTGTGGATAAATCTCAACAAAAAAGTGGCTCCAAGAATTGTTAGCGACGCAGCGCTTTCCAATAAATCGCTTTATACCTGATTAGACTTTGATTTAAAGCGATTCAGTGCTGCAATGTTGGCTGAAATTGCTGGAGTAGCTATTTGCCTGATAGTTTGAATTCCTTTGCTGATTTGAGGAGGAAAAATTACTAGTTTAACTTGCAAGAAATGTTTTAGAAAGAAAGAAGAATGGTAGAACTTTTAAAATGGCAAACGATATTTTTTTATCCTTTAATGAGCTGAAGAAATAGATATTCAGGAAGTTAATCACCAGGTTCTGGGCCCCCCCGGCAAAGTCTTTTAACCTATAAATTGTGGTTGATATTATCTATCGACATGGTATTCACCTTCTTCATGGTCTGACCGAGATTATGTCTGGACTTTAAAAGAGACTGACTCTGAGTTTGTTTCGGCCTTTCTTCTCGCAGTAGCCAGATAGAAAACGCAGACCTAAACAAGGAAAACATTGTGAGGAAACCGTTATTTCCTAGAACCAAAAATTCGAGGTTATTGTTATTCTTATTAACTTATTTATTTATTTTACTTCGATGGTCCTAGTTTTTCATCTATGACTTCAAGTGACAGCTATGTGACCAGAACCCAGCTATGCATAAATATGTAAGCTGTCACGCCCTTTATGCCTGGAGGCTTTTATTTAGGTAGTAAGTTTTTATTTACATTTTAATTAATTATTTTTCAGCTTGAGTACGTATAGGTCGTATAGTTTTTATTATATTTGTTGGTACCTATATTGGTGTGGCTAGCTGACATTTATGGCAAATAATTTAAGTTTCTTGTAATGTTAATTACTGAACATAGTTTCCTGGTACCTATTGTATACATGCAACTATATTCTAACTGAACAGACAGCTGTGCTGCTGGGAAGTTTGTTGCGCCACTTCTTCTTCCCAGCGATAGCACTAGGAAGTAGTGAAGGGCGGGCGTTTTTGGGGGACTGTCTTTTGTAATTTTGACGTTCGAAAAGTGCTGATTCTCAGCCTAATTTGAATAAATGACTTTTGATTTTCATTTTTTTGATTTCGATGACATGTGACACGCGCCAACCTGCACTGGGCCCGTGCGGTGGATTATGGCCCACTACCTGTCATAGAGAGGAGGCCTGTATCCTAGCAGTGGAAATATTCTAGGCCGATTATGCAAGGCTGGACACGAGTTGCTTAAAACAAGTCCCGCCCAGTAGGAAGACAAATAGTTTAAGGAACTACCATCCAGCAGAGTGATATAGAGGGCAGGTAGGTGATAATGTCTTTCACACTGTTATTCGATCTTAATGACTCTATATTATGACGACACGGTTGGCGCAGTGGCTAAGCGATCGACTGCTGCGCTGCGAGTCGGGGGCCGATTCCCGCACGGAAAAAATATTTGTATTGCCTACAGGTAGTTGTTCCGGGTCTGACTGTTTGTGTATGTGAGTTTAAATGTATTTAAACGCACCCATGATAGAGGAGTAATTCCAAGTGTGGGGCAAAGCTTTTTTTTTTAAATGTAGTTGCGTAACACACTTTCAATGGCAATGTCTTTCATTTTGACAATTCAACAACATCTATTGCTTTATAGACCAGTGGTGGCCCAGTGGTATCCAGCCCGCCTTACGAGTTGTAGGTCGTGGTTCGAACCGATATGCGCTTTTCTTTATGTTATGATAAAATAGTTACGATTTTAACAAATAAATCAAGTAATAATATGCGTTATATGAATTTATTTAACATACATAGATTAATTATTATTTTTACAAGCTAACACTAATATAATATACTATATACAATTATATCCAAGTACACTCGAGAGCAATGAATCCGGGTCACTTGAAGAATCCTAAAAATCTCGGAAACTAAAAATGCTAGGTTAATGCAATAAATTGTATTTAATAGACAATGTAATACTCCTTAAATGAAGGTATCAAAACTTCTTAGTTATTGTAAAGTTATATCATAAAAAAATCAAATTTGAAAAAGGGCCACTTTCGAAGATGGAACTACGAAATTACAGCATTTGGTTTTGCTTTTGTTTGTAATCTGTCATTTATGTGGGTACATAAACCATGTTGATAGTGCTCTATATTCATTATTCAAGCTGAAATTATGTCGCTTACGCCTGAAGAATGCACCAGAATACTTACAATGCTGGAAACCGGCCGGAGTCAGCGCGATACAGCCAGGACTGTCGGTGTGTCGCTGTCAACAGTACAAAGAGTTCTCCGACGTTACGAAGAAACTGGTTCTAACCTACGCAGACCAGGAACGGGCAGAACCAGGTGTACCACAGCACGAGAAGACCGATACTTGGTGAACACCATGCTTCGAAATCGCTTTCTCACAGGAACTGAACTCACAAATCAGTTTCGACGCCTCGGAGGAAGTAACCCAAGTGCATGGACAGTAAGACGTCGGCTTGCTGAATCTTACTTAAAACCCCTTAGACCTGCAAACGGCCCTAAACTGGAGCGTGGGCATCGTATTTCAAGACTAAGATATGCCCAGAGCCACGTAAATTGGAGTATTGAAGATTGGTCAAAAGTTATGTTCTCCGACGAATCAAAATTTATGCTCTACAAGCACGATGGAAGACACAGAGTGTATCGAAGACCAGGGGAAAGATTCAAGCAAGCATGCATCGAAGAAAAAGTAGCCTACGGTGGTGGGTCTGTACTTGTGTGGGCCGGAATTTCTTCTGAAAGTCGCACAGAGCTGGTGATCATAGAAAACGGCTCTTTAACTAGCGTAAGATATGTGGAAGAAATCCTCAATGATCACGTTGGTCCATTTATAGTCAATTTAGGTGAGGATGCTATATTTATGCATGACAATGCCCGACCTCATACAGGTAGGATTGTGAATGACTACCTTCAAGAGATGAACATTACTCGTATGGAGTGGCCAGCGCGCAGACCGGATATCAACCCGATCGAGCATGCTTGGGACGAGCTAGGCAGATGCGTAAAACAACGAAACCCTCCCCCAATCACGCTTCGTGAGCTCAAAATTGCTCTCACAGAGGAATGGGAAAATATTCCCCAAAATCGTATAAGGAACTTGGTGTACAGCATGCCAAACCGCGTAAACGCAGTAATGGAAGCACGAGGAGGCAATACGAAGTATTAAAATTCAAGAAAATCGTAATAAAGTACAAAAATTTCATGTTTCCTATTTTTGTTTTAAGGAGAGATCAGCAGTTTTTTTCTTTATGTAATTTTGTGTTAATAAAATGTATGGTGACTCATATTTTTTTTACTTTCATTTAAGGAGTATTACATTGTCTATTAAATACAATTTATTGCATTAACCTATCATTTTTAGTTTCCGAGATTTTTAACATTCTTTAAGTGACCCGGATTCATTGCTCTTGAGTGTATATAATACGAAAAAATATAGAAAAAGGCAAGAGCTCATTGGGCATCAAAAAATTCAAAGACAATAATTAAATAATAATAATAATTAAATCATCAATCAAAATAACTTATATGTATATCTTCTCGTCTTCGAAGTGACAACATATGCATCAGTGTAATGATTTCATCTAATCAAATATTAATATTTAAATCCATCAAAATAATTATCTAATGCAACAATGTGATTATATCTAACTAGTAATGGTTAGATGGCATTAATTATTCAAATATTTTGCTAATTTGATATGTACTGCAATGCAGTGCTTAATTGTAACAGCATCCAATCAGTGTATTAGTGTGATAGTAATTTTATCAATCTCAATCATTTAAATAATATATTATTTATATAATTTGTGATAATACTTCCATAACATCACTGTTGGGCATTTGGTTAGGCAGAGATGTACAGTACAGTCACGAGCATAAGGAAAGAAAGAAAGAAAATGTATTTATTTGCGGCAAACATGACGCATAAAAAAAGGACATAAACACACAAAAAAAAACAAGTTGGAGGTAAACATGCACAAGTAGTATATATACACTAGGCTTTATTCAAAAGCGATTTACTCCGTTATTTTTTAATGAAATTGTATGTTGCTACGAACATAGTATTTTCGAACCCATAGGTTTTTGCAATGTATCGTATTTCATTGCAATTGTTCATTCCAAGTGTTGACATATTAGTGCTCGTGACTGTACCTATAGTACACTCAAATTTCACCAGTCATGTTTAATTCAAAGTTAAATCAAGAAGAATTTTTCAAAAAATCAAACAAACTCTTCAGGTTTATTATTAATATAGATTTTTTAAATCAGCAATTCTCATATTCAAAATATATATTCTGTTCCGAGAAATACACATCTTTAACCGAAAAACCTTGTCTCTATTTCATAGAAAATACCAAATGCCAATCTTCCTTGTCCAACATAACTATAGAACAGAGTTAATCATTCGGAACTGGCCGCTTCAGTTGGTAGAGTCGGACTCTATAATAATGTAGCGACCGATGTCGACTCTACTGTGTAAATCTAGTTAATAGAGCGGTGTGTAGTCTGGACTGATAATAAGCTAGGTAGATATATTCATTATTAGACCAAACTTAGCCTTTAGTTAGAGTAGTTCTGATTTGAATCTACATTCCAGTATTTGAAGGCATGATCAAGAAACTTTATCTATTATAAATTGAAGTCGCTTTTCATGTCTGTTTGTATGATCGCCTTGTTCTTCTAAACTACTTCTTGTCCTTCTTGAAACTTTGTCAAGTTTGAAGAAGGACAAAGATATGTAAGGATCATGACTATGTACCTCTCGAATCTCTTCGAGGCGAGAGTGAATGGGCTTCTTCTGGGCAAGCTCGTTCCACAGATCTCATCCCTGATCTAGATCTCATCCCTGCCTCTGGGCTGGATTGAGGTCAAGAGTGAGCACATTGTCAATAAAAAATAAAACCTATGTAATTTTCAGAATCCTTCTAATGTTCCCTAACATCAAAATGAACTCATAGTCTCTCTTCCACTATCTTCGTCCAAGCCAAGAAAGAAACAATTTACAATATTACATAATCAGCCTATAATGTTCCCACTGCTGGGACACAGGCCTCATCTCGGTGAGAGGGAGTGGGCCGTACTCCACCACGCGAGCCCAGTGCGGGTTGGTAGATGTCACATGTGTTCGAATTTTTTGCTTCTAGGACATGCCGGTTTCCTCACGATGTTTTCCTTCACCGTTTTGAGAGCAGTGGTGATGAAATTATTTTTACAAAGTAAAGCGTCTGTCTGGGTTCGAACCTACGACGTACAACTAGTAAGTTGCGCCACCACTGCTCTTGACATCGACAATATTAAAATAAGGATAATATAAATCACCAGTATACTCTATAATGAGACGGTCGACGGTCCCCCGATACCATGACGTCACCCAGCTGGAAACATTTTAATTGGTCTGCAGCAGGATCTATTTAAGCCTTCAAATGTGTTAGCTGTTTTGAGAGAGGCCTCCAGATATAGAAGTGTGGTCTGTTTGTGGTACAAGCCACAAGCACAAGCTTACATTGGTTTTACAAATACTAGACCCTAGTACGGGTATCTAGTACGCTCGAATTATGTTGGGAAAATACAAAGTTTCTCTTCCTACGAGTAATAGTACTGATTTTTTAATCATCTGATAACTTTATTCGAGGAATAATTCGGAAATTTTGACAGTTATTTCATACAAAAACTGTCAAACGTCAATGTTATTCCTCGAATAAAAGTTACCTAGCGATGGAAAAATCAGCCCTCGAATAAAAGTTATCTAGCGATGGAAAACTTGGTGTAGTGTGGTATAGTCATAAAATAGCAGGATCTTTGCCTTATACTAGTGCGAAAGTTTCAGGGTGCTGTGGCGCAGCTTGAGAGAGACCTATGTCCAGCTGTGGACTGCGATAGGCTGAGTTGAGTTGAGTGCGAAAAACTACTCAGCATATGGATATAACATAACATCACACCTGGGGACCTACTCCGAAGTGCAAAGTGCGAATGTTCGGATCAGACCGACACATGGCCGAACCGAATATTATTGAAAAATGCGAAAAAAGTTCGGAACGGCTCAGTTGGGTCGGGACCATAGTCAATATTCGAAAGAGTGTAGGAGTGTATGATCGGAACCGACCGAACCAAATAGTAACTTCGTAGCAGGAAACAGCCGAACATTCGGCCGATACTACTTCGGAGTAGACCCCTGTATTTCCCGAAACGATAGGTTAAGTAGCCGCCTGAGACGCCTGAAATACTAGAAGATCTCGAATACATTGCTAACCCAAGACATATCTGAAATGCCTCACGTGCCTGTTACTACACCAGCACCACACTCTTCCAACCTTTCTATTCTCGTTTTCTTCATTTTCGGATTATCTACACGCTACGGTTTCTACCTGTACCGCGGCCTAAAGGTAGCGATTCCGAGCAAGGCGGTCTCGATGCAAAGAGAATGTTGTATCAAGCGCCTGAGTACCGGCTCTTATTGATACCTCTCTTATTGCCCGGGCATTAGCAAGCCGGAGCTGCAAATCGTCTTAGGTGTTTGTAGGCAAAGGAATATACGGAATGACCTTCTGCTTGTAATAAATAGTCCTCCAATGTCAAATTGACAATTAATGTGAGTTGTCATTGATCCCTGGCTTTGACATCAACCAATAGACAAAAGTGTCAACATTATTTTTTTTATGCTTGACTACGAGTCTTTTAACTAAGTGTATCTTATGTTTTATTTTATTTTTTTATTATATTTTTATTTGTAACTGTGCGTTCTGTTTGTGCAGAATTAAATATTTTTCTTTCTTTCTTTCTCCAGACCCTATTTCAGCCAATCTTAACGAAGACTAGCCTTCGGTACAGGAGATGTTATAGTGCACAAATGTGTACGCAGACACAGATGCACTCTCTCATAGTCCAATGGGACGGCAATCCGACACGACCGGAGAGAGATCAGGCGCATGACCAACGGCTTTTTACGTGCTTTCCGAGGCACGGGGATATCACACCGCCATCTTCCAAACTCTAATAGAAAAACACAATAACACTTTAGCCGACCCGGGAATCGAACTCAGGTGCTTGCGATGCGAGGCAAAGTAAGGAGCAAATCATTTATGAAGAAAAACGCGTAGCCATTTTTTATTTTCTGCTGCATTTTTGCTGTTACCACCCACGCAAGCGGAACTGCAATAAAATCTAGTCAAAAAAACCTAGTAGTAAACGAGAAAGGCGAAACAGAAATACACAAACCAAGGTTACATTTTACATATTTGGTAGGAACGACACTAAAAATAGCCATTTTTGACCCGAATGTCCGATATCTCCCGACGAGAGCACCCAATAAGAGGCCTCGAGGACCTTTGATAGAAAAAGGCAAAAGGACTGAAATAAAATATCTTTAGTTCTATGGTACTTCATGGCGCTTGGGAGCGAAGGGGCGGAGAGGGGGCGGTATCGGTGATACGAAGGTCTTTAACCTTTTTAGGCCCATACGTGTGCTTGAGGGAATTATAAAGGTGCAGGTGCTCATCAAGACAAAAGCCTCTTAAGTCTGTCAGACTGTCCGTCACAGACATTCTACCATGTGAGGACGACAGTACCACAACAAAAGAGAGCACAGGCAATACTTGTCCATAGGAGTATTTATTTATTCGTACCTAAAGGTCTTCGATCAACAATAGTACTAGATTCCCGATAAGCGCTTCAAAAACGGCCCGAAAAATAAGACCACAAATACTTTTGTGGTCTTATTTCAAATTAGTATGTTTTTAACCTTATTACTTAGACTTTAAGTTTAATTTTAGAATAAATGACTGAAAATTTAAAAATAGAATGATTTTATTTTCAAGCGACATTTTAAATATATTTTGCAATGGTAATTAAACTTTATGTTTAAGCATTAAGGTTTATATTAAACTGAAGTTGTTAATATTAATAAACTTTTTTCTAAGAAATGTAGATGTTTACGTGTGTGCAAACGTGGCCACTTGAGCGACTGATTTTTGTTCCTGATCCTTAATCTAGTACTATTATTGATCGAAGGTAAAGGTGGAAGGAGTGGGGGGAGGTCTTTGCCCAGGAGTGGAATAGCGTAGACTAGTAAGAAAAAGAAGGAGTATTTTGAAGGAGTATCGTATTACCCAGTAAATGGGCTGTGGAGGTCAGATAGGCAGTCGTTCCATGTAAAATACTGGTATTCAGCTGCATCCAGTTAGATGCCTGGAGACTAGGCAGATGATGATGAGAAGTATTTTGAAACCACCAAATACTTAAAACTGTACCGAACATAGAAAAAAACGAAACAGGGTCGAATTAAATGAGCTGGCGAAACTCTCCAGACATGTAAACAAAATGTTTTGTTTTGATGAACGACCGCGGGTATTTTATTTACTTGAAATATGAGTGTAGAAAATTAATTGACTCTATATAGTAATGTGGTGGGACCATTAGAAGTTTTGCTAATCAGCTGACTAGCTATAGTGACCAAATAGATAGTATGTAAGTATTTGATTGATTTTTTGTTTGACTGGGAATGACATTAGATAATACGAAGTCTAATTTATTGTCAGATTGACTTCTAAAGTTCTGACATGGTCTTAAGAAAGGGACCGTACTATAAAATGCTGCAAATAAATAAAGAAAAAAAACAATTACAAAGTGAACTACACGTCCAATTTATAGAAGCTAAAATTGTGTGTCGCACTGTCGGTTGTGCCAAATAGTTATCTAGTTTAGCGTGTGCCAAACAGGTGCGAGGTCGAGACGAGAGCGTTTCTACATACCTGGTTTCTATACCAAGCACAAACGTGTATCGTCTGGAAAATAATAAAATTGTAACATTTAAAAAAAATCTTGACCCACGTCAAGAAAGAAATTCCTTACACACACACACACACCCTCATATATAATATAATAGAAAGTGACAGAGAGAGATAAAGTCGCATGGACGGGGCATAATGCTTTTTCCTTACGCGACGATTTCCTACCTCGAAGAATGTCTTTTGAATGAATGATATTTCTTTCTGTAAATTAGTTTTAACAAACACTTTAACACTTCTAAAAAGGTGTCATTTGAAAACTAGATGAGATCGGTGTTATCTATCAGACTACTCTGAGAAGAAACACTCTAACTCAGAGGTCAATCTCTTTAAAAGTACATTATGTTTCCTACCAGACTACCCTGAGACGGTACACCGAAACCAACTCAAAGATCAACCTCTTTTAAAGTCCAGACATTATGTTTCCTACCAGACTACCCTGAGACGATACACCGATACAAACTCAAAGATCAACCTCTTTTAAAGTCCAGACAATATGTTTATTATCAGACTACCCCGAGACGATACACCGATACAAACTCAAAGATCAACATCTTTTAAAGTCCAGACATTATGTTTCCTACCAGACTACCCTGAGACGGTACACCGATACAAACTCAAAGATCAACATCTTTTAAAGTCCAGACATTATGTTTCCTACCAGACTACCCTGAGACGATACACCGATACAAACTCAAAGATCAACCTCTTTTAAAGTCCAGACATTATGTTTCCTACCAGACTACCCTGAGACGGTACACCGATAGAAACTCAAAGATCAACATCTTTTATAGTCCAGACATTATGTTTCCTATCAGACTACTATGAGAAGAAACACCAAAACAAACTCCGATCAACCTCTCTTAAGTTCAGACGTTATCTTGAAAAGATATTGGAGGCAATCTTACACGTAGTGACGATACAAAAGCGTTCGTATAAGAAAAATATCCGCGCAAAATATTAGATTATTTTATGTATGATTGTATTAATAATATTTTTGTAAAAGTTTAATGACCGGCTAGCTAGCACATTGATGAACACTGAGAGATTTTCTATGTGGCTAAAATCAAAATGTAATTAATAGGCTAAGGGCCGGATGTTTCAAACGGTTAGTTCACGTAACATACGTACGTAAAAAAATAACGATTACGTACTCCTTACTATTTGACGTTCGGCAAGGACATTTTGTAATTGTAATTTGAAACAACGCTTTTTTTGGTTTGACAATAGTTAGCCCCATTAAAAATGGCGCTAACTATCGTATACGTGTACGTCAAGTGGACATAAAACAACTCGCCCTTAGTATTTTTTTTTTGTGCAGTATGTTTATTTTAGTGAGGGTTTTAGGAATAAATAAATAATAAAAATATCGGCTATTATTGAAATAATGTTAGGAAATCGTCTGAGAATACTTAATCATCAATTTGTTGAATAGGCAATTCAAATTGAGGTGAAAAAATGAAGATTAGTTGGGAAACAAATTATTAGAGGAATGATTTAATATAGTTAACTATATTATATATATATTATCAATAAATTGTTCTATTCGTCTGAGCGTTTCCGTCCCAATAACTCCTTTCAAACTAAGCTTGGGCTATCGTGTGGTACAAGTCATAAGCGATCAGGGACACTTGAACAACTCTTACGTAGCCATCTTGAATTAGTACAGATTCCAGCACATCAAGCTACTACAATCTGTCAAAATTTCTTTTATAGATTTTCAACTTTATCGCTAAAACAGTAAGGTTTAAGGTTGATTGGGAAAATTTGACAGTTTCAGGTAGCTTGATGTGCTGGTGTCTGTACATTACGATACGATTAATGCACGGCGTTTTGCACCCTCGCTATATCGTATACTATTTCATAATTATGTAGTCTGACATAAAGAAGCACTTAAAACACGCTTTTATGTGTAAAAATGGACTATTTAGGTTATGTTCACACATTGCTATAAAAAATTTGAAAGGATCTCTTTTCTGAAACTTTGTTTTTTTTTATAATTTGACGTATCTAGTGCTTTAAAGAAGAGTTCTTTGTAAACCTCAGCAAGCCGCACTTAGGTGTTAAAAGACGAGCATACCGTTTTCAGATTGACAAGGACGACGGCTCTGCAAGTGTTTTGTATTTTTTGAAGTGAAAACTTCTTTAGCGGCGTTGTGCACTTTTGTTGTGATGGGTAAAAAATGTTAAACTCGCGTCAAGACACGTGACCTGGTCAAAAATTCTAAGACGGAGCATACATATTCTGACATATTCTGCTTCCCACACGCCTCATAGAATATCGTGTTTACCGTTTGGCACAGTTTTAGTCGGACATTGAATAAAAATAAATATTTCGTTCTGGATGAGCTGGACTCCTTCAACAAGAACTGGTCCTTAGCAGCTTTCAACAGAGAGAAGTGGAAAAAAAGTAGGGAGGCCTTTGCCCTGCAGTGGAACATCACAGGCTTTTAATAATAAGAATTACATTCACTGATAAACTTATTTTATCGATGATTTCTCCGCGCTTTCAAATCACACGTCTACACGATATCGCTACCAGCTCCGCTCAACCACCCGCTGCCACTCATCACTCAAACCACAACCTTAATCCAGGTTGTACAACTTCTGATATTGAGAAATGTTCGGGCGTCCGTAGCTGCCATTTGTCTAAGATTATTATTTTCATTATTACGCCCTGACAGATGGGTCGAATGGGCTCCGGGGAGCTTACGATAAAACTCCCAAATAATTCCAGTAAAGGAAAAACATTGTGTTAAAGGTTATAGATGTCGTGTGTTGCTGAAACGGGATAAGCGATTACAAGAGGTGTGAAATAGTTTTTCTTAAATGTGGATAGTAATAAAACTAAGTACGAGTATGAAGGTCACAGTATAAGCACAGACTTTGTAAAAAGGCAAAATCCGCACAAACAATAGCACATCACTAATTTTCACTAATTTCGAGATTCAAAATTTGTTGAAACATGAGTATATAATCAGCCTATAATGTCCCCACTGCTGGGACACAGACCTCCTCTCTGTGAGAGAAAGTGGGCCGTAATCCACCACCCGGGCCCAGTTTGTGTTGGTAGATGTCACGAGCGAGCGAGCGCGTGTTGGTGTTGTGTCTTCGAATTTGTGGTTCAAGACTTTGTGGTGAAGGAAAACATCGTGAGGAAGCCACGCCGGCTTCCTCACGATGTTTTCCTTCACCGTTTTGAGAGCAATGGTGATGACAATCACTCTGTACACAAAGTAAAGCGCCTGTCTGGGTTTGAACCTACGACCTATACTCGTAAGTCACGGTCGTTACCACTGGACCACTACAACATGAGCAGATAGGTTCTTAAAATATATACATTATTTTTATTTGATAACCTGGATAGAGCATTAATCACCATGCTTGCCAACGATTGTTGGTGATTTCAGTTCAGTAAATTCAATTGGAAAAATGATAGGTATTTAAAAGTTCATAGCTATTAACCCACTTAATTTTTATTCGCGGCTTATTTGCCAAAAATGTAAACAAATATAAGTTCATGGAAAAATAACTTTAATTGCTACACAATAAAATTCAGTTTGCGCTACAACTTCAAACATTTTTATAACTTTTTCAAGAGTGCTAGTTAGTCACTCTGTAATCAACATACTTAATTTCTATTAAAATAAAGTTGATATTTGTTTAACTTGAAATAATATCAATTGGAAACATGAATTTGAAAACACCTTCCATGCTTATCAATAACTAAGTTAGTCCAATAAACATTAAATATGACCACCTTAAAAATGATACCACCAAGTTGACTCACAAAACACCTCTAACTTTCTCTCAAAACTGAAACAGCAGTGTTTGCCCCAAACTCAACAAAGGTGCGCAAGTAGTGGGTACACTACACAGAGTAGAACACGAAACTACCCACTGGCATCTAAACTAACTTCCCTGAAAATTATGCATACCAAAACATAGAACATCGCATATATCCCAACTTCTGAGTTCAGGAGCCACGGCATAACGGTACAGTCTGAACCTGGATAACCTAAAGGAGAACCTAAGTTTTAAACATAAACGGTTAAGTTTTTGTTTTGAGTTAGTCAGGTGGTGAACTTGGATACTTATTTCTTTTTAGGGTTCTGTACGCAATGGGTGCCAACGTAACCCTATTACTAACCCTCCGCTGTCCGTCCGTCTCACTGTCAGCGGGATGTATCTCATAAACCGTAATACTGTTGAATCACATAGTGTGTATTTCTATTAAGTAATAAAAATCAAAACGAGTCTCCATACAAGAAACGTGTTTTTTTGTCGGCGAATTTTGACTGAAACTCCTTTAACATTAAAAACGTGAAAGTTTGTATGGATGGATGGATGTTTGTTACTCTTTCACGCCAAAACTACCAAACGGATTTGGATGAAATTTGGCACACAGGTGGTTTATAACCAGGATTAACATACAAGATACTTTTTATCCCGACATTCTTACGGGATCGAAACATGCGGGTAAAACCGCGGGGCGCAGCTAGTAACTTTATAATTACATAAACTAATTAGATTACGCCTGTATTTACTGAAAGGGGGGTAGGCAGTGGTGTATTAGGACACACACATTTCGGCAATTATATTTAAATACCTTGTACATCCCGTAGTATTTTGATCGCCTAGGCGTCGAGTTACTCGTCAGCATTGCCACCATCCGGTAACGTTCCCAAAAGACTAGCAGCATTGCTACGTTGAATGGCAATGCTAATTCTTTAGCCAAAGAACGAGCCAGTCGGACAGCCTCAAAAATATACAGGCTACAGATAATATATCTTGTGCTAATACTTCCCCATTTCCGAGTACGTCACAAATTTTAAGAAGCAACTTCTAGCTGATTATTATTCGAAGTTCTTCATCAATATGAAAACCTTGTCACATCAAATAATTACGTATTCCGACAGTTTGTTTGTTTTAACTTCGTCTTAAACAAGACAAGACAAAATCTTGCTAAAGTTTCGGGCACAATGAACATTTAATTATAATATTTGTTAATTTGCATGAGTAATTATTTAACAAGATATTTTTTGTTGTTTCTGACGGATGAACCTCAATCTATACATAATTATTATAAATTAAAGCTGCGTACCGGATGACGAACGTTGGAAGGCCTCCCACAAGGTGGACCATAGAAATGTAAAAACTATATCTATGAGGTGGACCTTGTTAAAGGGAACCCGTTGGATGCGAGAAGCACAGAACCGGTCGAGGTGGAGGTGCTTGGGGGAGGCCTATGTCCAGCAGTGGACGCCTTTTGGCTGAAATGATGTTGATGAAATTCGCTTTTCACGTCTGTCTGTGTGTGACCGTCTTGTTGTTATGTGTTACTTAAATTGAGCCTGTTTTTAGGGTTCCGTAGCCAAATGGCACGGAACCCTTATGGATTCGTCATGTCTGTCTGTCTGTCTGTCCGTCCGTATGTCACAGCCACTTTTTCCGCAACTACAAGAACTATACTGTTGAAACTTGGTAAGTAGATGTATTCTGCGAACTGCATTAAGATTTTCACACAAAAATAGAAAAAATAAATTTTGGGGTTCCCCATACTTAGAACTGAAACTCAATTTTTTTTTTCATCAAACCCATACGTGTGGGGTATCTATGGATAGGTCTTCAAAAGTGATATTGAGGTTTCTAATATCATTTTTTTCTAAACTGAATAGTTTGCGCGGGAGACACTTCCAAAGTGGTAAAATGTGTCCCCCCCCCCCCCTGTAACTTCTAAAATAAGAGAATGATAAAACTAAAAAAAATATATGATGTACATTAAACTTCCACCGAAAATTGGTTGGAACGAGATCTAGTAAGTAGTTTTTTTTTAATACGTCATAAATCGTAAAATGGAACCCTTCATGGGCGAGTCCGACTCGCACTTGGCCGCTTTAACTACTTTCTCTCTAACGAGTTAGGTTATGTTGGAACTATGACAAACCCCGCGCGAGCCGAGCGAGCGACAGGTGAGCGCTAAATCCAAGTAGGTAGCAATTACTTGGATATTTAGTATTTTAGGAACCCAAAATAGGAATTATTTGAAGTTCACAAAAAAAAAGCGCAGTCGTTATTAATTGTCAGTGTTCAAAATAATATCATCATCTAAAATAATATCATCAGTCAATGAGCAAAATGGGAATTCTTCCAAACAGAGTTTAAACGAAATCATAAGCATTATGCGCACAAAAAATCGTTTCAATTCCTCCACATATTTGTAAACAAAATGCAATCACATCCACATCATCAATCAATTTTATTTACCAACGGGCGAAAATTTTATCATTTTTCAAATACAATTTGAATCGTCAAACAAAAATGTATCCACTGCTAAAAATATATTTATTTATTTCATCAAATTGCCCTGTCAACCTTTTTAACCGACTTCAAAAAAGGAGGAGGTTCTCAATTCGATGGTGTTTTTTTTTGTGTGTTTGTTACGCGATTACTCCGCCAATATTGTAGACCGATTTTCAAAAATTTTTTTTTGTTCGAAAGGAGATAGTTCTGAAGTGGTCCCATAGAAATTTCATTAAAAACGGTTCAGTAGTTTAGTTTTTAAACCAAAATTACTGGTAAAAATTACAACTTAAAAGTGATAAATAAAAACTTTTTTGCAAAAAAAAAAACAACCGACTTCCAAAAACGACACTACAAAGTGAAAAATAACTTTAATTTCGGAAGTCGGTGGCAAACAACGAAAATTCGAACCCAACGACACCGACTTCCGAAATTAAAGTTATTTTTCACTTTGTAGTGTCGTTTTTGGAAGTCGGTTGTTTTTTTTTGCAAAAAAGTTTTTTTTCATAATATTTAATATTGCTTCTCTTGCAGATGTTTGATTAGGTATAATGTTATATTCGACAAACACCATAATCAGCCTCTATGTTCCCACTGCTGGTACACAGGCCTCCTCTCGGTGAGAGGGAGTGGGCCGCAATCCCCCACGCGGGCCCAGCGCGGGTTGGTAGATGTCAAACGTCTTCGACTTTTTTGGTTCCAGGACATGCCGGTTGTACTATGGTGTGTGTATGTGTTTGTCAGTGGGGGTGTTTGTATGTGTGTGTTGTGTGTGTAGGTGCTATATCAAAACTACGGTGGCGTCATATGATAATTTTAAAAGAGCTGTAGTTAGGATTTTTTACAGGTGGTGGTTGAGCAGCGTCTTTTAGGTCGCAGATTTTGTTAACTTTATTGTACATGTTGCGATGGGAAAAATAGGTACAGCGTCTAGCTAGTTCGGATTTAGCATCTGGTATGGGTACTCTGAATACACGCTTGTTTATTATGTCCCTGTAATCAGGCCGATTTTTTATTGTTGCATGTTATTTAAGCGTTGCTTGGAGTACAAAAATTTGTCTTACCCTGAGGACTTGAAACTCGTGGTATACAAGGTCTGTAAGGAATCTAAACGGTATTTTTATTGCGACTTTGATCACCCGCTGCGCCCTTTCTAGCGTTATAAATGTGCGCTTCCCCAAATGCAAATACAGTACATTATGATCGACTGGCAGAGTGCGAATTAGACCATTCGCAAAATATCGATAAGGTACAGTCCCAGAGTTTTTTCAAGACGTGTATTAGTTTTCGTACTCTGGAGGAAAGGGCAAAGATGTGGGCTTTATAAGTTAAATTGTTATCTAAGGTTATACCGAGGTATTTGATCGTGTCAGTTCGTTCAAGGACTTTACATGCGCAGGGGTGGTGTGGCAGTAGTGAGGGAATAATGTGTATCTGTGGACAGGTATGTATTTTTAAGAACATAGTTTGAGAGGCACCGGAGGAGCTAGTTTTGGAGAAAGCAATGTATTTACTTTTACTAACGTTAAGGGTCAGTAGGTTAGAGTCTAAGGATTTGCGCTATCTGAGAGAGGCCTTTTTCCGCCTCCTTGTTCAATAAACTCGGTCCGATGACGTGTCGTGGAACACGATGGCTGTGTCGTCAGCGTAGGAGATCATTTCAGCGTTTCTAAGAGGGAGATTTACTACGTCATTAATGTATAGCGTAAACAACGTTGGGCCAAGGGTACTGCCCTGCGGAACTCCAAACGTAATAGGGTGCTCCCTATCACGTTTGGAGTTCCGCATTATAAAAATTGCTATTGCCGCTATTGTAAAATAGGCAGTCACCGATGCAGGTTGCTACCTGCTTTGGTGACTCCATATTTTACAATATTGATACCAAGATGTTAAGTAGGTGTGAAGCAATGGATTAGCAATATCCTTCAAAATGATTCAGATTGAGATTGATAGTGTGCTACACAATTAAGATGGTGGTATTCGCCTATTTTTAGCCAATATCTGTAAGTTTTATTTAGAATTGAAACATAAAATACCTTACTTGTTAAGTGTTACAGTAGAAAATGTGTTACCTGAAACAAAATAAAAAAATTATTAAAATACAAGAGGAAAAAAAAACAACCTTTTAAAAGTTTGACAAGACAGGGAACTTCCCTATATGTCTTTTTTTACATAATCGATAAAAATAAATCAAAATCAAAATATTTTATTTCACATAAATCTACACGGGCACTTATGAAACGTCAGAAGCTAGGTGCACAGTTCCAAATGGTCGTTTCCTACGGAGAAGAGCCGGCAAGAAACTCCACGGTAACTCTTTTAAATTAATTGGCTTTTACAATGTTTTCAAATTGCAGAATTAATAGGTACGGGAGGACAGTGTAGGCCTGTCAATAAGTACCAGGTACTTAATCAAATAAAAAAAAGGTCTACAAATCTACAGTCTACAAGGCATAATACAATTTGTATGCCAACATCTGAGGAGATTACGTAGGTTTATTTATTTTATTTTTATTATAAAGTTTACTCTTAAGTTCTTTTATAAAAATCCGACTCTAAATTGAAAAAACCTGGACAAGATTTCGTGTCTAATCGCTGTCATCTTTTCTTTAAAAATCTTATTTTAAAACGAGATTCATTTATGATTTATAGAGGGAACGTTATTTTCTTACAGATCTTAGTTTTATAAATAGATAATAATAATCCAGCTTTTAATTAATTTCGAAGTAAGTAGCTGTTTGCAGTTTAGTTAAAAGATAAGTGACAATTTAGTATGATTAATGATTTGTTTAAATACGTTTGATGAAAATAAGTAAAACTTTTAAAGTCCTAAATGAGTAAACAAAAAAAGAGATCCACATTGTCTTTACAAAACTTACACCCTACAAAACGCAAATTAGTTGCAGCATATTTATTTTTTATTCAAAATTGAGAGCAACGGTGGCCCAGTGATAATGACCGCTATTTACGAGTTTTAGATCGTAGGTTCGAACCCAGACACGTCATCGCCGCTGCTCTCAAAACGGTGAAGGAAAACATGGTGAGGAAACCGACATGTCCTAGAACCAAAAATTCGAAGATATGTGATATTTACCAACCCGCACTGGGCCCGCGAGGTAGATTACGACTCAGTCCCTCTCACTCAGAGGAGGCCAGTGTCCCAACACTGGTAACATTAGAGGCTGATTATGATATTCATAAGCGTATCACCGTAGTGTGTCACAATCCTTAACTTGAAAAACAATAATATTGTATACTAAACACTTTTGCTTTAACATTTTTGATCAAACAATGTTTGGTAGTTTAAAATGATCAAATATTTGAAGTGTAAAAACACGTTTTATGGTTTACCGGGAATTTCACAACGTTGCACTGGGAAATTATAACACAAACACACACATGAACAAACTATGTTTTATAACGGAAAACGTGAATCATGTTCAACAAGATTTTTAAAATATTGTTGGGTACTGTTTATCTTTCGGTAACTAGCAAATAAACATAACATCACGACTGTAATCCCTGAAGTGTTAGGCACAGGTGTAGTTATAGTTCCCCCACATGTCGCCACTTATGTTTAAGTCCAGGGGCGAGCCTAGAGCAAATAGATCAGGAAAATATGTTTTCGAGATTGTCAGCACATTTATTATTTTTTACTAACTTCGACTACTGTGGAATAACATCGAGAAGTAAACAACCCAAACCATTGACTAACTACTAACTAAGTGTATTTTAATTTCCGTGACTGTCCTTGGAGCTTCTTGCCCGTAATTCTCTATTGAAACCTAATTAAGAGCCTGTACAAAGGTCCACTAGCGCCACTCCTTAAAAAAAATATTATCTCGTGACTGAGAAGGAATTATGAAAATCTGCTCAATCAGCGACCTCGGTAAGTGTGTCTAGAATTTTCTAATACGTTTTATTAAGTTTCATATTGAGACACGAAGCAACTAAATACGACATATAGGAATGTGGCCGCTTTTCTTTAGATCGAATTTTGTTGCTTCGTGTCTCAATATGATATTTTATAAAAGGTATTAGAAAATTCTAGACACATTTACCGAGGTCGCTGATTGAACAGATTTTCATAATTCCTTTTCAGTCACGAGATAATAATTTTTTAAAGGAGTGGCGCTAGTGGACCTGTGTGCACCCTCTTAATACGCTTTGGAACGGGTAACTTCATGTTTCTGATTAACCAATTCCTTGACAATTCAAGTGTCTGTAAATGGTTTAAATAAAATAAAAAAAAAGCTCACCATAGCCTGTAAGACGCAGCGTGGCACTATAGACGCACCTGATCTACATGCTGAGCTAGCTTGCTTCTTTTTGCCACGGCAGAAAGCACAGGCTGTTTTCTCTTGGACTTTAATCCAACAAACAATCTGTTTGCGGACGAATGGACGAAGATTTTGTCGGCATGTCAGAAGTACTGTGAGAGGGATATATAAAAGTGTTGTTTTACTTGATGATTTTATATTTTGTCTTTTGTGTACTTTTTATCTTTTATTTTATCTTGTGTTCGTGTATATACAAATTGTATATTTAATTACTGTAATTGTTTTTAAACCGTTTTAATAAAACTAATCTATTACATATAATAAATTTGTAGAAAAGTGGTGTCTGTACAATGGAAATAAATAAAAAAAAAGTAGCAGGGGTTGTTATTATATCGATGCCGAACCCGAAATTGCAATTAATTTTTTTTTTGTCTGTTTGTCTGTTTGTCTGTTTGTCTGTGTGTTTGTGCACGCTAATATCAGAAACGGCTTATTCGATTTAGATGCGGTTTTCACCAATATATTGTAGTAAGCTTCACTTAACATTTAGTGTTTATTTCATGTCAATCGGTTCATAAATTAAAAAGTTATGTCAATTTAAAGAATCACGGCGAACATTTTTGTTAAGGTATTCTATCAGAGTACGTACACGCCTCGCGCCTGCGTGTCCGTGGCTATATAAAGCGCGCTGAGAGCCGCGCCGCTGACCCACCGACCCTTGCCCGCTGAAGTGCCAGCCCGCGCCGTAGCTGAGTCTGTAGCTTTAAATTCCCCGACTGAGACCTCTGAGTTTGTTTCGGCCTTTCTTCTCAGAGATAGTCCTAGGAAACGCCGCGCTCATCAAAGCATTAATAATACTAATTCGGTCCAGCCTGTCCCCTTGCTGCCCTCTCCCAGCGACGCCCTAAGCCGAGGTTCGTACCCCACAGGGGGTGCCCTTAGCGTGCAGTCGCTTAGTTTTAATCTAGATGTAGCCCTGGCTGGAGGCTTTAAGAATTCTTAAGGCAACCACAGGATAGTCCGGTTGTAGTCACGACCTCTCAAGGTCAACAACGTGATGCCATTCATAAAAAAAAAAACGCTCCGCTGCCATAAGGACTCAGTTATTCGTAGCGAACGCACGTATCCTGGAAAGTATAGACGAATAGTTGTATTCGATTATTGCGATTCACTTGAATACTGACTGTTGGCATATTTCATTTATTTATATTTTAGGGTTTGTAGGTAAGGTTATTTTTCTTAATTTTCTTTAAAATTTTCTAAATAAATATTGTAAGTATTTGGTATAGGTTAGGCGGTTCTTTCCTTGATTTTTGGGTATTTACTTATCTTAATTTTTATTTACGGTTTGTAAATAAATATTGTAAGCATTTGTTATAAGGTTAGGCATTTCTTTCCTTGATTTTCGGTATACTTATCTTAATTTGTATTTAGGGTTTGTATATAAATATTATAAGTATTTGGTATAGGTTAGGCATTTCTTTTCTTGATTTTCTTTATTAAGTATAAGTTCATTAGCTCAGGTTAGTAATAAATTTTGTCTAGCAATTCTTTTGTTTTATAAAGTTAGTACACACGGCTACACATCAAGCTATGCAAAACCAGTATTGGCTGACCGTTCATTGTGAGAAAATATCATACAAAGTGAGGCCAAGACAAACTGGTTTGGTTTACACGTCTTAATAACACTTATTACTTAAACTGTGATAATTTTAGATTGTATAATAATCTGTAAGTATTTATAATTTAATTATAATATAACTGTGTGTTAAGTAGTAAGTACTATTTTATTGTAAGAATGCCTCGAAGAAGATCCAAACTCTCCCAATTTAGCAGAAATGCTAAAAGGATGAAATTAGTTCGATCACAGGAATCTGAGGAAGGTCGTGAGGCAAGGCTCTCTACAACTCGGGAACATCGGACTAGGTTTCATGCTGCAGAAACTTCGACTCAGCGAGAATCTCGACTGAGTTCAAATCGTTCTCGAATGATGACAACTCGAAATAGGGAAAACGGGGAACAACGAAAGGCACCTTTATCTGTCGATCGCGAAGCTCACGCGCTATCGCGTGAGTCTGAGACTTCTGCGAACCCATAATGCTTCTTAGAAATTTAAGCCCCCCAAAACTTTGCAATGGCACCAGGTTAAAAGTGACCAATTTACAACGAAATCTGATAGAAGCAGAGATTTTAACAGGGTGTGGAAAAGGTGAAAGTGTTTTCATTTCTCGGATTCCTCTCATTCCAAACAATTTTCCATTTAGTTTTAAACGAGTCCAGTTTCCAGTCAGCCTATGTTTTACGATGACAATTAATAAAGCCCAAGGTCAGACGCTGAAAGTTGTGGGTGTAGATCTAAGTATCAGCTGTTTCTCGCATGGTCAGTTGTATGTGGCTCTGTCACGGGTTTGCAATCCTAGGAGCCTGTATGCTTTCATCCCCGATGACCATACGTCAAATATCGTATACAGAGAAGCATTACTGTAAAGTAAATTTTTAGCTACCCAAACGACGGTATATGTAATTCAAAATATTATTATGCTGCCCGAAAAGTCACTAATCAAAGTCACTAATCCACGCGGACGAAGTCGCGGGCACAGCTAGTAAATAAATAAAAGCTTTGAGTTTCAGTTTGATTGGCCAGTAGTTAAATTGGCTAAAGGTTACTGCGCAAATAATTGACTAGTCTCATCACCATCAGCCTATAGCAGTCCACTGCTGGACATAGGCAACTCTCATCCAGCTGCTACCAGCCATCTTTCGAAGTTCGTCGCTCCACCTAGCCTGAGGGCGTCCCACTTTACGTTTACCGATTCGCGGTCTCCGCTCAAGAACACGTCTACCCCAACGGTCATCGGTTCTACGGCTAATATTGCCAGCCCATTGCTACTTCAGCTTGCTTAGTGTGTGAGCTATTTTATTTATTTAAATAAATCTGCATTTTCTCTTGCAAACACATACTTAAAACCAACCTTATCCTCTATACGTTACTTTAATTTTTAATCCTGGCAACATCCCTCAGTCCCAACTTTATGCCAAACGAAACAAGAGCCCGTTACGAATATTAAATAGCATTGTATCTTACACTTTGTTTTCTGATTGGTGTATAAATAATTGTGCTACGGTAGCTCAGTTAGTGGGGGGTGTACCCGGGTAGAATTGATAATGAGCCACTTGTCATTTTTACCCGACAAGGGCAGGACGTGTGTTTTGGCTTTGTGATTTATCTTTCGCTGTCAGGTCAGGGTATCTTTTTGTAATGGGTTTTAGGAGATTCTGGTCAATCCGCCTACCCTTTTGCCAACTATATTGGGGTCGCCTTCACCTTAAGTCGATACGGGTCGTCAGAAGCCCGAAATTCTGACAACCAGTCTTACCAAGGGGTATCGTATTACCCAGTAACTGTGTTGTGGAGGGCAGATAGGCAGTCGCTCCATGTAAAATACTGGTATTCAGCTGCATCTGGTTAGACTGGAAGACGACCGCCGACGTTGATGACCAGTACAGACTGAATACCAGTATTTTGCATTGAGTGACTGCCTATTTCACCTCCACAACCTGGTCACCGGGTAATACGATACCCCTTGGTATGACTGGTTATCAGACTTTCGGGCTTCTGACTTCACGTAACGACTGCTAAAAATCCAAGAACGACAGCCGAGTCCAACGGCTTAACGTGCTTTCCAAGGCACGGACGTATGTCAGTATGTAAAGATGGTCTCCCATGATCGACCGCAGCAAGCGTAGCTTAACCTGATGGATCCACCCGTGCAGCTATTATTGGATGGACTTACCCATGAGTCCCTCACCTCTTAGGATATTCTGGTTCTATAGGAAATTATTGTAGTCATTATGATATGAGTCGGCTGTACCTACACTGCATAGAACTTGGGGTCCTGGGATGGATTCTCAAGTCGATCAGTATTATTGGGTTTGTCGGGAACATCAGTTAAGCAGATGGGAATCAGGATTGGTGCTTGATAAGCTCACCCCTTTTTTTTTTGCGTGGGAAATCATCAAATGACCCCTCCCGCTCTGGGCGGAGCGGAAGGGAGTGTCAGACTTTTAAACCCGCCCGTGTTCCTTCAGTTGCCTGTGCCAAGGGCCACGGTATCGACCAGCTCACCCCTGTGGGTGTATTTTTCACCTCTGCTTTAGGAAAATATAAGCAAGCCGATACCAAAATAGAAGCAAGGCTCTCGCGGGACTGACAGGCCCTGGGTGCGCCTACCATAATTAATGGAGGTTGTTTTTGGATTCACCTACATCAGAACAGAATTAAATATTAAACACATAATCATAAATCATACCATCTCCATTCGTCCTTAAATAAACATTAATTACCTAAGAATAACTTAATTATTTATACAAAGTCCGTAAATTACGTAAGGCAAACGCTGTCAGGCCCAACGGGATTATTCCGAAGCTATGGGTCACAAACATCCCTCGCATGCTAAGTGGAGTGATTATGTGAATTTACCCTATTGGCCGTTGATTGTGGCAATTACCCTATGAGAAAAACTTGTTAAAGTAGATAGAAGGTCATTAATGGTCGCGGTAATGGGGCACGATTAAATAAATGAGATTCAGCCAATTTTGGTGTGTGTTTGGACGGACATAAATGGCTGCTGCGTTGAGTCCTGTGGGGTTTGGTGATAACGACTGGAAGCAGGCAACATCATCCTGTTTGTACACATACATAAATAAAACTCACGCCCGTTTCCCATGGGTAGGCAGAATGTACGGAACGCCACCTGCTACTATCCCACTTCCTACTAATATTATAAACGCGAAAGTTTGTGAGGATGGATGGATGGCTGTTTGTTACTCTTTCACGCAGAATACTGAACGGATTTGGATGAAATTTGGCACACAGATAGTTTATAACCAGGTTTAACACATAGAATATAATATAGATGGCTCTGTGTCGCTCATACAATTGTTATTAATTTGGTTTAGCTGTTGGTTCTCCTACTTTTATATAAATAGGTAAATAATATATTTTTATCTCGATTTTTCCACGGGATCGAAACTTATGAGGGTGAAACCGTGTGGCACAGCTAGTCTTTATATTATCCTTTTGCTTCCTTTACGTTCATACATCGTACACGCACACCGGTAGTATTTTAGGATCATAGCAGGTGGCGTTCTGTAGTTCCTGCCTACCACGATAAGAAGAAGGCGTGAGCTTATGTATCTATGTGTCTTTTAGAAAATCCAAGCCAATCAGTGGAACAAAGTAGCGAAGCCATCACAATGAAAACCATTTTTCAACATCTCTTACAGCGTCTTTTAAACTAAAAAGAAAGAAAAAGAAAGAAAAATATTTTATTCTGCACAAACAGAACGCACAGTTACAAATTAAAAAAAAAAAGAAAAAAGACAAGATACACTTAGTCAAGCGTAGAAAAAATAATGTAAATACTCCTAACTTAATTTAAGGTGGAACTAGTCGCGAGCTCGAACTCACTTTGGGGGGCCCAACATGCACGCTGTTCCTCCTGGCATCGTGTCCGACAGAGACCGTATCAGTGATGAGCAGTAAGGCGCTTCGTTTTCAAGATTTTACACTTTTTTATAACTTACTAGCTGCACCCCGCGGTTTCACCCGCATAAATTTCGATCCCGTGGGAATATCGGGATCGAAAGTACATGTTAATTCTGGTTATAAACCATCTATGTGCCAAATTACATCCAAATCCGTTCAGTAGTTTTTGCGTGAAATAGTAGGTAACAAACATCCATCCATCCATCCATACAAACTTTCACGTTTATAATATTAGTAGGAAGTAGGACACCCAAAGTTACGTTAAAATTAGCAAGAAAAACGAATCTTTTTTGGCTCATTACTTTTTAATGGCTTTTTTATTTTATTATTCTGTTTCCGTTTTTTTTTGGAAATTTGTATGGAAAAAACATCGACTGGACACTAGTCGATATTTTTTAGAAAATATCGACTAGTGCCACCTTAATCTAAACATTCACACCTGTTATCAGTGCTCAATTAGCTACGAAATTAGAAATATTTATTTGTAAGTTCTATGTACAATAGATGTAAATTGGTCTGTACAGTTCGCTACAACCAGCCATTAATGGCATACGATACTATCTACTTGGTACTCTAGAAACTAAACCAAGTTAAACTAACTATTATTAGCAGAGAATTAGCCGCCATCGTTTTAAAGTAAGGGAGAGCTCCCACGACCAACTTTTATCTCCGCAATTAATTTGTCTCTCACATCAAGTCTAGTATGATAGTGTGCACATGTAGCGACAGCTGGGAGACATCATTGCCCGTGGGTTTGGACGCAACTGTCGCCCGACTATTGGTTGCAACGCACGTACGCAGTCATTAGAAATGTTGGAATAATATTTTTTACAAATTAATGTATCCTTTTAATTTTTTACATGAAACGTGTTTGATTATTTGTAAGCCAGTCCTTGGCGAAATATTAAGATCATAATTATATTTATAAAACTTTAATTTACCATATTTTAAAGCAAAGAAATATATTCTATTCTATTCACGGCAACAAAAAAAATTGCCGGCGAGCCAGTTGCCGCTCAACCGAAAATTTAACAAAAAAGTTGCTTTGCTGTCGCTCCCGTGTGCGCATTGTCCAAATAGCGGTGAGGAGACAGCGAAAGTGACAAAAAAGTTGCTGGGCAACTAAGTAGCACGTGGGCGCCCTCCCTTAGTATTAAAGCTAATCTCAATTTTGTTTCTTTAGAAGTTTTAAAGTATTTTTTTAGGTTTTTCAATATTTGAGCAGGCCCTATCACATTATGATCACGCTTTTATGGAAAGCTAGGGTAAGCAGAATATTTCATACACCATCATTTTGTTAGTCAATCTAATAGGTCCCTTTTAATAGGTCAGCTTAATGTAGGGGATGCTACTTAGATTTTCGTAATTTGCCTGAGTGGAGGATCGAACCCTCAGTTCAGCTCTCGCTGTCAATTCCTACAGTTCGTCTTTAAAGCAATGTCATTAACCCATCAAAATGTAGTTTTTAGATACATAGCTATTCACAACCATACGACCGGCTATCGTATCGAAAATGACATATTATTTCGATAACCTGATTTGCTTAAGCGAAGAATAGCGATCGTCTATTTGATTCAAACTGATAAAATTTTCGGGTGTTGGACTTGTGAACAGCGTTTAGAGGACTCCTACGATAACATTGATCGATGTTCGATACGGTACAGAAGCGTATCGAGTGGTTGTGAATGCAGATATTAAAACCAAGTTATCTACCTTGTCTTTTCCCAACTAAGTTGGGGTCGTTTCGTATGAGTACTACAAGTATTAACTTATTTATTTATTTTACTTCGATGGTCCTAGTTTTTCATCTGTGACTCAAGTGACAGCTATGTGACCAGAACCCAGCTATGCATAAATATGTAAGCTGTCACGCCCTTTATGCCTGGAGGCTTTTATTTAGGTAGTAAGTTTTTAATTCCATTTGAATTAATTATTTTTCAGCTTGAGTACGTATAGTTTTTATTATATTTGTTGGTATATTGGCGTGGCTAGCTGACATATTTTATGGCAAATAATTTAAGTTTCTTGTAATGTTAATTACTGAACATAGGTTCCTAGTATTGTATACATGCACTATATTCTAACTGAACAGACAGCTGTGCTGCTGGGAAGTTTGTTGCGCCACTTCTTCTTCCCAGCGATAGCACTAGGAAGTGGTGAAGGGCGGGCGTTTTTGGGGGACTGTCTTTTGTAATTTTGACGTTCGAAAAGTGCTGACTCTCAGCCTAATTTGAATAAATGACTTTTGATTTTGATTTTTGATTTTGAGTACTTTCAATAGGATTGAAATAAGCTCTTAGCTATAAAATGAAATCAACAAAATCAAGATATTATATTTCACATAAATATGGGCACTTATGAAATGTCAAAAGCAAAAGTGCGACCGTCGAGAGGATGCGGTTGACACCTATCGCTTTCATACTAACCAATAAATATGTTCAGTTTAGAATTGTGAGGGGGCCGTGGCTAAATAATAACAGCGGCACAGGTCGATCGATCAGGTTAAGCTACGCTTGCTACGGTTGGTCTGTGGATGGGTGACTACCTACCGAGACCCCTCCGTGCTTCGGATCGCACGATAAGCCGTTGGTCCCGGCTGTCATTCGTGGATCTTTGACATTTTGTCACAAACCCGAAAGTCTGACAACTAGTTAAGTCTTATAAAGGGTATCGTTTACTGTACTTTTAAAATGTGTTTTTGTCTTTGTCTTTAATTAATGTAATTGGCCTTGGCCGTCTTATGTCAAATAAATAAATAATCGTGTGACCCAGTAACTGGGTAGTGAAGGTAGTCCGCTCCATCTAAAATACTGCTAATTCCAGCCAACATAGATGCCAACCCCAACATAGATGGGAAAAAGCTACGCAGATGATGATGACCTAATATTGACATTTATAAAACTCTATAGGTACAGCAAGAAATTACAAAAATTTGAAATACCAATACTGTCTATTCCAAGCCACTTCATCCACTGCTCCCAAGATTAATACTTAGGACGTACAGTAAAAAATCCAGTTTGCAGAAAACACATCACATTGGAACCTACAAATCGAAACGCACTCCAAAAACACCATAAACCAGCATTACCGTTACCGTGACATGTGTCGAGGGAAATCGTTAGGCCTGACAAAGGGCCAGGCGACCGTGATAAGGGCAGGCCGTGCCATACCCAGGACAACGTTTCATTGTTGAATTTATTTTTGGGTTTTTTTATGTCCAGTTTTCGAGGACTGTGTGTGATTTTTTTATTTTATTTATTTTACCATTTATGTACTTACACTCATAAATATAAACAGACAGTGAAAAACAGAAAAGAAAAAATAGGTACAGAGGTGATGCTTATTTCATAAGAAATCTCTTCCGGCATACCTGAGATAGGACAATAGATACAGAGATGTAGACAGCGTGTGATAGAGCAAAGGAAACAAAAACTAATACATAGAATCAAAAAAACAATTCACTTAAAAACTAAACAAAAATTATGAGAATATACTAACATACATAAAAATTAACATACATAAATACTTCTAAATAAATATTACTAGAATGATAATAATGATATCATACTCAAAATAATAAATACATACACAACTACGAGTATGAAGTAAATCAATGTTACTAAATTTTATGAATCTGGAAGTGAATTCGTCTATGATTTTTTGTTTTTTAAACAATTAATAGTTTTTGTCACTCAATTTGTAAGTGTAAGCCCTAGTGGTAGAGACTTAAGAGTTGTAGGTCGGGGGTTCGAACCCAGGCAGGCGCTATACTTTGTGTAAATAATGTATTTAAATTATTGTCATTAATTTATATTTTTTATAAATTACTTTACGTGTAATAAGTTGTACGGTCAGCATCAAAAGTCGGTTAACACTTTAGTTGTTTAAATCTTAATTATTGAGAAAAATATACTTAAAAAGCTTATATTAATAAGATATTTAAGAATAATTAACTCTTTGCTATTACATGAAATAGAAAAAACCAATGTATCACATCATTTTGTATCAATTTAGATGATTTGTAAAAGTAACAGTGTTAATTGACTTTTGATGCTGACTGTACCTATTGGCAAAAATATTGTTTAAGACCACGCTACCCATTTGGAGCAACCTGTAAAGCTAGTTGTGTTGGGAATAAATAAATAAATTTCATCACCACTCAAATCAATCAATCAAAACGGTGAAGGAAATATTGTGAGGAAACCTGCATGTCCTAGAACCATAAATTCGGTCTCATGTGACGTCTACCAACCCGCACTGTGCCATTGGGCACTGGATCATTGATTATCTGCCTAGTCTTTTCCCAACTATGTTGGGGTCGGTTTCCAGTCTAACCGGATGCAGCTGAATACAAGTATTTTACATGGAGCAACTGCCTATCTGACCTCCGCAACCCAGTTACTGGGTAATACGACACACTTGGTAAGACAGGTTGTCAGACTTTCGGGCTACTGACGACCAGTAACGACTGTCAAAGATCCACGAATGACAGCCGGGGCCAACGACATAACGGGCTTTCCGAGGTACGGAGGGGTCTTGGTATATGAAGATGGTCAGCCATCCACAGACCAACTGCGGCAAGAGTAGTTTAACCTGATCGATCGACCCGTGCGGCTATTATTACTTAGCCACGAGCCCCTCACTGGATCATTATAGACTGATTATGTAAACCACGTTTATGAAGGTCGGTCCATTAAATGATCACTCTTGCCTTTTAAACGTCTCCCATACATTGTATCCTGCCCTTCCCTGCTGACCAGTCACTAGTGCTGATGAGCGCACAAATGACCTAGCTCGGAACTGGAGGGTCTTACTAAACAATGTGTGCTGGCTTAGTTGTGCACCTGCACCCTAATTGCGTAACACATTTTCACCGTTTGACGTCACGTCAACTGCGGCTGACGCCGAGAACTGGAGCTCTGGCCCTGTCTCGCAAAGGGTCACAGCATTATGCTGAGCGATGGCCGCTTTGCATGCATGTGCCAGCTATTGTGTTTGTGTGTTTTATTTATTTTTTCTATAAGCGCACTAAGCAAATAATTTTAATGCTCTCAGCAAATACATTTTTAATTCTTTCTTGAAACTGTCAATACAGCAGCTAAACGATTATTTGCTGCGCCACGAGTTATTTTCCACAAGGAACAAATATTTGTATGGCCCACAGATAGCTTTTTTCGGATCAACATTTCATGTTTCTGAACAGAAAGATAACTAAACATTAGATTTCATTTTGTCTAAGTTTTGTTAACTTAGACAAAATGAAATCTAATGTTTGACTAGCCCAGAGTTTTGCCAACAGCTCGGTTTTCAGCGTGCCGTATCATCATGGAAAGTTATAAGACTCCGCGACTCGGAAGTAATGTCAGCCTCGTGTTCAGTTAGGTATATATTTAGAAAATACAGCTGCACTTTCATGACACGTGCTCACAAAAGTACTTTCTACTGTCACCAAACTCTCTAATTTCACATGTCGTTCCACGCTCCCAGCTTCCACCATTTTAATGGCAGAATTAATCATCCCCGTCTATGTATTTTTGGAACGAAGTTCCTTATCGCGCGTTGCGAAAGGGGGCTAGACGGAAAAAATTAAGACCAAAAGTTGGAACGACACTTTTTGCTATAGTTGTAAGCCGCGTGGCGTGCGCGTGTTTCTCTCTCTCTCTCTCTCTCTGTTATAGAAAGCAAGCCAGTTATACTTCGTTCCATCCGGGTGTCCCTTGACACCTCTCAAGTTTTTTAGTGAAAAGTGGTGGCCCAGTGGTCACGGCCGCGATTTATGTAGCGGTCGTAGGTTCTAACCCAATCAGGCGCTTTACTTTGTGTAAATTATATCATCACCACTGGTCTCAAAACGGTGAAGGAAAACATCTTGAGGAAACCGGCATGTCCTAGGACCATACATTCGAAGACATGTGACTACTACCAACCCGCACGGGGCATCCACCACGCGGGCCCAACGCGTGGTAGATTACGGCCCACTCCCTTTCACAGAGAGGAGGCCTGTGTCCCAGCACTGGGAACATTATAATGTTCCCAGTGCTGGGACACAGGCCTCCTAAAAAATACAAAAATACAAAGACCGTTTAAAAAATACAAAGACACATACATACTCAGCCTATAGGCTGAGTAAGTACGTGTCTTTGTATTTTTTAAACATATTCATAGTGGCATAGACATCGACGCGCAAACTAACCATGAATTCAGCACATGATTCTAGACTTAGCTAGAAATTCTTCGCCATTTGTCAAAAAAAAATCTGCTGTTTCATAGAAAACTGCAATATCTAAACAGACAAAATATATGGTACAGCCATTTTTTTGTTTTAATAACTGGCGGGCGTTCAGAATCGTGTATTGAATCCATAATAACAGGTTGCGCGTCGATATCCCTGCCAGCCTGTATGTTTAAAAAATACTACTGCATTTCCATGACACGTGCTAACAAAATCACTTTGTACTAACATCAAACTCTCTAATCTCACCACATGGCATTCCATGTTCCCCGTTTCCGCCATTTTAATGACAGAATTAATCACCCCCACAAAACTTTCAGTAATTGACGATGAAAAATGAATGCTCCTTTGAAAAAAACTTTTTAGGGCTCCCCTTGGGATTAGAAAACTTTTCAATTTAATCCTACCTACATAGGAATGAAAATGCAAAAAAAAACTTAGGCTATGTTAGGAAAAAGGGTAATTGAATGATAGACTGATTGAAGTGAACGATGATGGATCGTTCAATGTGAGTGAACGTCGTGCCGCTGACAGAATGAATGAACGATCGCATGGAAATAGAAGAATGGTTACTTGTTGATCGGGGGAATGGAAAAATTGAGAGTGTACCTACTCGTATTTTTGCAATTTATTTCTACATGTTTATTGATTCGTGTGGAGTTGAGCGTACTTCTATTGTTTGTATTGTTTGCCTCTTCTTGTAAGCGTACTTGGAATAATAACTTTATATAATTATGTGCTTCGCCACGAGGCTTTACAGGGTGGATTTTTGATACAAGGCGGTAAGGGCAGGTACCGTAACCGTTGTAGGGCTTGTAGTTACAGGAAAATGGTCTTAGAGCCGATTTTTTGATCCGTATTTAAACTCGAAGGGTCTTGCTACAAAAACTTAAACACTTGTTGAACGAGTGTTTAATGTCAGTGTCATATAATTATGTCGTGTTTAAAAGGTGTTTAGCCTAAACAACTGATAAACACTGTTTTGTGGTAGTCCGGAAACAATTTAAAAAAATAGTACCTAATGGTTAAATTGTTGCACCTACCGTTTTACCTAATGATATAATATAATTGCTAATGGTCAAATAATTAACTATTAGTTAAAAAAAAATAACCATTAGACAAATAAAAAATAATCAAAAAACACATTTTGCAAAAATTTTACCATTAGTTACTATTTTTAACAATTGGTTGAGTTTAACTACGGATCTGAAAATCGGTCCTTAGTAGACTGTCCTTAACCGTTGGAGAAAGATATTGATCTACATTCACAGATTTTGAAAAAACAAAAATAACATTCTTCCCACGCCAATCGTTCCTGTTTCATACGTAAAATGATCAAAAACCTCTATCGGACCAACTGAGGTTTGAGTACTAGAAAAAGGGAGAAATCGCAAAATCCGTTTCCATACATTGCGTAGGAAAAGAGAGGGCTTACTGCCCCATTTCAAAACTCCAACGTGACACCTATAATTAGAATTTTCATGGCATATATCACATACATACTTGTGATTCGATTTTAATACCTAAAATTCTAATAATAAATCATATTCATAGCTGCGGCCATCAGTCAATTCATAAATACATGATGTTTGTCACTTCAATTGGACATTTGATGTAGTGATGATTATAGGGAGAGCAGTGTGGTGGTTCATTGGTAACGGCCGTGACTTACTTACGAGTTGTAGGTCGTAGGTTCGAGCCCAGACAGGCGCTTTACTTTGTGTAAATAAAAATTATTCCATGAAAACAGTGAAGGAAAACATCGTATTATCACATCGGGCTTATTTTCACTATTTTAGCGAAACCTAAATCAAATGTTGCAAAAAAATTGTGTGGTCTAGTACAACAGCTTGATCAATGAATAGCTAAATAATAAAATAATAAGGTTTATAAGAATATTGTTATTTTATGTTAATTTTAGTGGTGTAAGAGTAGTGATAAGGTACAATGGGGTTGGCGTATCCATGTGGATAAAAACCCTCTATTAATATTTAAGAAATAAAAAAAAAAAAAAAAAAGAAAACATCGTGAGGAAACCGTCAAACCAAAAATTCGATGACATCTTTCAACCCGCACTGGGCCCTGATGCGGCCATTTGATGCGGTTTTCACCATAATTTAGAGAATGTATTCCGGAAGGTTTATGTGTATACATAATTATAAACTTTGTAATGAAATCTCGATGTTTTGTCAAGTCGTAAAAACCGCGCAAAGCGGGGCGGGTCGCTAGTGTATTAGGTACCTACATAAAATAACACAGACTTGAATCAAAAAGTTGTACAGTTAGAACAAGGGCTGAACGGAATATTAATGAATGTGAAGTAAAAAAAAAAGCTTAATTTTGTTTATACAAAGTGTAGCAAAAAGCTTGAATTGTAATTGACAAGTTCTTTTTTTCTTTTCTTCATTGCTTTTCGCGTGTTAGTTTAGAATAAAATTGAAGTCTAGTTTTCAATTTGGTGTTTGAGTGTCAAAACTAGGATTTAATTTAGAAGAAGTGTTACTGATTTGTTTTTAATAATTAAAAACATATTTTTCTACATTTTGTACAATAGAAATGGCAGTTTCTCAAAATTAATCTAAGTTCATAGAAACCTATTAAATAGAATACTCTTTATTGTATACCGTAAAAATTACTTAGGCTGACAGAACGGGTGAACTTATCGCTGAAAACGATCACTTACGGTCTAATCTCTCCTCAATTCCGGACTGCAAGTCATTCCGCAGTATTTACGGTTAATGGAAGAGGCTGTGACTTCTTCCGACCCCAAGACACTGTCGCAGGGTTAACCACAATACCTAAATTAATCATATCACATTGCACCACTGTACACCTTCTCTCAACCTCATACACTCACACACCCACAACTCTCACTACACTACACTTCACTCAATCGCGCTTATTTTTCCTTTTTGATTATTTTTTAAATCTACTTGCACGCTCTTTTCTAAATACATGTTTTTCAATTCTATATATTTTTTGGACAATGATAAGTGGAAGAGCGGGGTCTCCTAACACAAGCATTTCCTTGCTTAAAAGGAGTCTCCAAACCATACAATGCAAACCAACTATGTTAATTGAAATAAACATTTTTTTTATTATTATTATTTTTTATTAAAAATTACTATGTATTTCATGAAATATCAATCAATGGGATTGTATGAACTTAGAGGGTTGTATTGGTGATTTCAATGATTATAATTTAATAATATTTGTTAGATAATAATGTCTCTCTTCTGGGACACAGGCCTCCTCTCGGTGAGAAGGAGTGGAAGGTAAGTCACCAACTCACCACTTAGGCACAGACCGGGTTGGTGGATGTCACGTGTCTTCGAATTCATTGAGCAGTAATGATGAAACAATTTACCTACACAAACGTCTGCATTCCCGAGTTCATACAACCCGAATCTCTTCAAGGCGAGAGTCAATAGGCTTCTTCTGGGCAAGCTCGTTCCACCGTAGATCTCATCCCTGCCTCTGGGCTGGATTGAGGTCAAGAGTGAGCCCATTGTCAATAAAAAAAAAACCTGTCTGGGTTCGAGTCTACACTTGTAAGTCGCGGGCCACCACTCACCACCACTGGTACCACCACTGCTGGTTAGATTATATTGTAATTTTAGTGACAATACTGGGTGTAGTTTATACTTTATAGCCAATATACAGATGGAGATTTTAGGCGAACGTAAAATCGACGTTTCACCTAAAAAATTTTTTTATAATATTCTTTGCCGAAAATCCTCAAACTCTACTGTCGGACATTCACAGGCATTTTAATAAAATGCATGTTCACAAAATAATTTGTTTGTTTACCCTCAAAACTACAATTTAATTGGCAAACAGAAAGGCGTCGCACAACCACGTTTAATAAATGACATTTTGAATTTTATACAAATGTTGACTTTATTTAAAATTAAAAAGCGATTTGTTATTTATGAATTAATCTGGAATTTCGGTTTTTGTACGTACTTTGATGAAATTTTAACATTTATAAAATAATTTGAATAAAAAATTAATGGTTTCATTTACCATACCGAGATACTCGTGTATTAACATAATCAGCCTATAATGTTCCCACTGCTGGGACACAGGCCTCGCCAAGGCCAGGCCAAGGAGTGGGCTGTAATCCACCACGCGGGCCCAGTGCGGGTTGGTAGATGTCACATGTCTTCGAATTTTTGTTTCTAGGACATGCCGGTTTCCTCACGATATTTTTCTTCACAGTTTTGAGAGCAGAGGTGATGCAATATTTTAAAACAAAAATGATGTTGAAATGGAATGACAAGGCACTAGACTAAAAATAATTGTTCATCCGAGAAAAAATAATATGTTCAGTTTCATGAAAGGTGCAGTTTCGATACATTACAATCGGAAAGCCGACTCAAACGGAGCATCCTAATTAGCACTAAGCATACAAATGTTGCCTATCGAACTATTTTGAAATCAAAACCAAATAATTTACTATTAGAAAAACGTCAAAAAAATCTGCTTAGCCTTTTCAACTATGTTGGGTTTGACTTTCGGTCTAACCGGATGCAGCTGAATACCAGTACCTACTTTACATGGACCGACTGCCTAACTCAATAAAATAAATCAAAATATTTTATTTTACATAAACCAACATGGGCATTTATGAAATGTTAGAAGCTAGGTGCACGGTTCTAGTTAGTCGTTTCCTATGGAGACGAGCTAGCAAGAAACTCCACTGACCTACACATCCCAGATGCTGCGTAACATGACATCCTTTTGTAAGACTGGTTGCGGTTGTTAATGGTTGAAAAACGTGTCAATGCAAAATGCGGTATTAAAACTTAAAAGCGAAGGAAAATACTGAAAAACACCACCAATTACTTCAACTAGGTATGAAAAAGCGAAAAGTGTGAAAATATACAGCACTATTTTCTCAAAAATGTGCACAGCTGAGCGCTCGAGTTATTTTTCAAAATAAACATCAAGGATGAACCGTTAAAATAGCTAAAACGTTTTTAAGCATTCGCAGTTTGCAAACTGCTCTATATGCATCTGAATAACATTTACTAAGCAGTTAGTCTGAAAGAATGGTAGCGTTTCAAGACATTATTGCTGCCATCATGCGGTTTTTCCCAGAAGCTTTTCTACGTCTCTAACTTTTTTGCACAGACAGAAATCTAGACTTACTTGGTGGAATAAAGAAAATATAAAGAAGGAAAGAAAATACATTTATTTAGCACAAACTAAAAGACACACCATACACCAGAGAGGCAATTCTCGTAATTTTAAGAACGTTCACAGTCTGATCTCAGTCTCAATCTGTCAAAAATACCTCTAATTTCCCTACATTTTGACAAGTTATTGACATTTGTTTGTCGCTGAGATGAGACTGCGACTAGATTTTGAACGTTTTAAATTACGGGAATACGGGCTCTGATACATACATCAGATAAAAACAAAAAAATAAATAAAGATAAAATTAAAATTGTAAAGTCCGATGTAAGGAATTAGCAGGAAAGCGTGCCTCACGGCTGCGCCAGAAAGGCCCAGTTCAGCAAAAATGCCAGACAACTAATACTTGACGCTGGTTTTCAACTGGATCTGATGTGTGAGGTGACGGATGTAAATCAGTTATAATAGTTGGTTTTTTATTTCTTTACATCAGCACATACTAGTTGATGTATAGAAAAACATGTCTCCACAATGCGGGTTTTACACAGGTGACTGATTTTCACCGCGCGGCGAAAATCGACTGCCTAAATGGCAAGTCGGCTAGACCGCAGGTGACTAAAATCGCAAATTCCCAAAACCTGACGGGTTGCATGCGGCAGGTGACTAAAATCGACCGCAAAAGTACTCACCCGTGAGCTCCCGTGGGCGATCGACATTTTGATGCAAAATGAAATAATCACCTGCGATTTTTATCAACCTGTGTAAATGCATTTGGGCTTAAGAGATGTGTGGATTTGGTAAGCGACCAGCCGCACGGCAAAATCCGACCTAGTGTAGAACCTCCATTATCGATTCCACCTACTGTAGGTAATACATTCCCCACGATTAGCAAAACAAATGACTGTCAAATTCTTCTTTCCAAAAGCTACAGCCATTCTCTTGAAAATCCTTTCGTCTTTCGCTCTCACAAAAACCACAACCCAAACCTCACCCAAAGATCGCATTCCATATTAAAATAGGGTTGTCACTTCTACCTTTACGAATGAACGCCAAAACAAAAGCTCAGTCGACACCAGCGTTGCCTATACAGCAAATGTTTCACAATTTGCCCACAATACTCTGTAACTGGCACTCTGGCGAGGCGGTGAGTCAAATTTTGAATTTACAACGATGTGCCACCCCTACCGTTGAATTCACGTATCGAGTAGGTACTTTGGTTTGAAGATATTTATTGCGAACAATATACATTTGAAGATGTTTATAAATATTTGAGATGCAGTTAAAAGATTTATCGTAGTAAAGTGGGAGAAAAGACAATAAGGCAGTGAGTTTATGTCGGTAGTTCTAGTCCACATGAAACTGGGTTATTTAAAATTGATTATCTTAACTCCGCAGACATGATCGGTATCGGTATCCAAACATGATAATAAAAATACAATGATTTTTTTATGTGGGGTCATCGACCGCAGTTATTGTAGTCATTTGAAACATCAGGGGGGCAATTCTCGTAATTTTGAGAACGTTCACAGTCTGATCTCAGTCTCAATCTGTCAAAAATGACTTCTAATTTCCCTACATTTTGACCAGTTTCTGACATTTGTTTGTCGCCGAGATGAGACTGCGACTAGATTTTGAACGTTTTAAATTACGAGAATTAGCCTTCAGATTAAAAAGGTCTGTCTATTTTTTTGTAAACTTCACACACGTGTTGAGTATCGATATCTTACCACGATAAAACATAAAAAACCGTTTTTCTACTTCAAGGAACAACACTAAAAGCGGTTATTGACCTCCCAAAAAAAAACTATTTAATTTTATTGAGTTTAGATAACGATACTCACCGCATCTGTGGAGGTTAGTTAGCCAATTAAAAATACCCTTGTATGTAAGCTGGGGTCATAATTTCCAATGTAGCTTTAATATTATTTCATAGCAACAAAAAATAGCTTGATATTGTAAACTACATTTGCACTGATTTTGGAGATCTGCAACAATTTGCGAGGAAAGTACAATTTTCTGGTGACAAAGCAATGTAAGAAACTGAACACAAATGAACATTATATCAATCTGTTTCCCTTCTTCCCAACTATGATAAGTTTGACTTCCATTCTAACCGGACGCAGCTGAATAACAGTATTTCACATGAAGTGACTGCCTATCTCACCTCCACAACCCAGTAACTAGGTAACACCTTGGTAAGACTGGTTGTCAGACCTTCGGGCTTCTGACTACCCATAACAATTGTCAAAGATCTACGAATTATAGCCGGGATCAATGGCTGAACGTGTTTTCCGAGGCACGAAGGGCTCTTGATATGTAATAGGTTACTTTAAAATAATTAGATCCCCGAGCCTCTCCCTGGCTGCGCCACAACACCCTGTCCGCCGCCTTCCGCATCCTGTCCGTCCCAGCAACCTTCTTTTGGTCGTCCATCCATCTAGCTGGGGGGCGCCCCACACTACGCTTGCCGATACGCGGTCCTTACTCCAATAGCGATTGCTTTACGACTGAATTCGGTCGCAAAGTCCTATCACTCCATACATTACACCTGTCAATCCGGGACTTTGCGACCGAATTCGGTCGTAAAGCGATCGTTATGAATGTCGAGACTTCTGCCCCAGGATTCGTTTGCTCCACCATCCATCGGTCCTTCGACCAACATGGCCAGCCCACTGCCACTTCAGTTTGCTTATTCTGCAAGATATGTTGGTAACTCTGGTTCTTTTCCAGAGGATTTAATTCCTGACTTACCTATGGACCTACATTTTCAAATCAAATTCGTGACTGAAAACTAGTAAGTTGGTAGGTAATATTATTATATAATATTATTATATATATATCCCCCCTCTGGGGATTTTGTTAGTTTCGAATCGGTAATGGAAGATTCTCTCAATAGGTTGAAATCAAGTAACAAAAGCATTATATTATGTGGAGACTTCAATATTAATATTTTAGATGTTACTCCATTAAGTATTAGACTTCTCAATCTTTTTAGGTCTTATAATTTAATTAACTTGTTTTTTGAACCTACTAGGATCACAGCATCTTCGTCAACTTGTCTTGATAATGTATTTAGTGATTGTGATGCCAAACATAAATTAGTGTTAACTGATTTAACGTCCGACCACTGTGGTTTATTAGCTAGCTTCCCCATGCCAGTACATAAAAAACCGCATAAACTTGAATGCAGGCCTTATACAGCCAGTCGTTGCAAAATGTTTAAAAATAATATAGCTCATAGAATTACACCATCTATAGTAGAATACGAGAATCCCAATGAAATTTATGGTGCCCTTTTTGATGTTGTGCAAAAAGAGTACCAATCCACTTTTAAGACCAAAACTATTAACGTTAATGGTTCCTCTGTTGGCTTTAATCAATGGGCTACTCCGGGAATTTATAAAAGTAGAGCGAGACTATACGAGTTATATGGTTTGAAAAAATACAGGTTTGATACTCCTTTCCTAGAGTATGTCAAAAATTATTCAAAATTATTCAAAAAGATTAGTGCTTTTGCTAAATCAAAATTTTTAGGCGATACAATTAAAAATTCTAATAATAAAGTAAAAACCACTTGGAAAATTATTAACAATGAAACGGGTAAATCTGTTAAACAAGAAAAACAACTTGAGATTATGGTCGACAACAAATTAGTTAATAATGTAGCTGATGTAGCTGAGGCATTTAATGAGTTTTTTGCCAACATACCGATAACTACGACTCGCTCCTTAAATTCGTCCCCGTCTAAAGCTGAAGACCTTTTGCATAGTAGTGTACCTAAATGTAGTCCTTTATTTAGTTTCGAACATGTAACCCCGCGTGATGTAGTTAATATTTTTAATACACTTAAGTCTAAAAACACCGGTGATTATTGGGGCATCTCCATTAAACTTTTAAGTAATATAATAGACATCGTAGCCCCCTATCTAGCTGTTACTTTTAATAAATGTATTGATTTAGGAACTTTTCCTGACCTCATGAAGAGTAGCAAAGTCATACCATTATTTAAATCAGGTAATAAGAATGACGTTGGCAATTTCAGGCCTATTTCTATTTTACCTGCGTTTAGCAAAATATTTGAAAAGTTAATACTCAAGCAGTTGCTAAGACATTTTAATTTAAACAGCCTCCTCCATAATGAGCAATATGGCTTTACAAAGGGTCGTTCAACTACAGACGCGGGTGTTGCTCTGCTGAGTCACATATTTGACGCATGGGAGAAATCACAGAATGCTATTGGAGTTTTCTGTGATCTCTCCAAAGCCTTTGATTGCGTGCACCATGACACGCTTTTGCGTAAGTTACGTCATTACGGTGTCCGAAACGTGGCTCTCAACGTAATAATTTCTTATTTACATAATAGGGTCCAATGTGTAGATGTTAATGGCGCGAAATCTTCCGGGCTACCAGTTCAGTTAGGTGTTCCGCAAGGCTCAATACTGGGTCCATTTTTGTTCTTAGTATATATCAATGATTTACCATTCCATTTGAAGGGCATCTGTGACGTTGTACTGTTTGCAGATGATACCTCTCTTATTTTTAAAGTAGACAGGAATAGACAAGATTTTGACGACGTAAACAGTGCACTCTCAATAGTTACAGATTGGTTTACGTCAAATAACCTAGTTCTCAATGCCAAGAAAACGAAATGTGTAAAGTTTGCCTTACCGAATGTCAGAAATCTAGGACCCAACATCGTCTTAAATAAAGAGGTGCTTGAAACAGTAGGCTCGGCAATTTTTCTAGGACTAACAGTAGATGCCAAACTTCAGTGGGGACCTCATATATCAAGTCTAGCAGGAAGGCTCAGTTCGGCTGCCTACGCCGTCAGGAAAGTAAGACAATACACTGACGTTGATACAGCTCGTTTAGTCTATTTTAGTTATTTTCACAGTGTTATGTCCTACGGTATTCTGCTGTGGGGCAAAGCCGCTGATATACAAAATATATTTGTCCTTCAAAAACGAGCTGTTCGAGCAATTTACCAGCTAGGTGCCAGAGTTTCTCTAAGAGATTTTTTTAAAGATATTGGTATTCTCACGGTTGCATCACAATTCATCTTCGCCAACATTTTATATATTAGGCAAAATTTGCACTTGTACACTAAAAACAGTGATATTCACAGTGTTAACACTAGAAATAAGGACAAACTACGTGCCCCCTTTCACCGGCTTCATAAGGTTCATAACTCATTTGTTGGGCTTGGTATAACCTTTTATAACAAGATACCCTCTTCTTTGCTAGACTTGCCTTTCAATGCGTTTAAAGCTCAAGTAAAATCTAACCTTTGCTCAAAGGCTTACTATTCCATCAACGACTACTTACACGATAAGAATAGTTGGTCGCCCTAATTAACTCAAGACAATGTTCATGTTCTTTCTCCAGAATCAGCTTACTGACAGGTTATTGTTATTAGTATTAACTTATTTATTTATTTTACTTCAATGGTCCTAGTTTTTCATCTGTGACTCAAGTGACAGCTATGTGACCAGAACCCAGCTATGCATAAATATGTAAGCTGTCACGCCCTTTATGCCTGGAGGCTTTTATTTAGGTAGTAAGTTTTTATTTCCATTTGAATTAAATTATTTTTCAGCTCGAGTACGTATAGTTTTTATTATATTTGTTGGTATATTGGCGTGGCTAGCTGACATATTTTATGGCAAATAATTTAAGTTTCTTGTAATGTTAATGACTGAACATAGGTTCCTAGTATTGTATACATGCACTATATTCTAACTGAACAGACAGCTGTGCTGCTGGGAAGTTTGTTCCGCCACTTCTTCTTCCCAGCGATAGCACTAGGAAGTGGTGAAGGGCGGGCGTTTTTGGGGGACTGTCTTTTGTAATTTTGACGTTCGAAAAGTGCTGACTCTCAGCCTAATTTGAATAAATGACTTTTGATTTTGATTTTGATTTTGATTTTTATTCGCATTAATATCAGAAACTATAGTATAATACAATTTGAACGATATTTCTATAAAGCAAGTGCCAAGTTTCCATATACGAACTACGTCACAATTGATTTAGAGTGTCTTGTTTACTTACTACGCTGTTCTACTGGCTTATTTGATTTGGTTTATTTTGGTTGGCGATGAAATGTAGTGTTATTGAAGAATTATTAGGTGATTTATGTTTATTTTTGAGGCGATAGGTACAGTTCGAGTTGGAACATTGAATGTTAACATAACCTGACATTAAAAGACTGACTTTTATAAAACAGTCCAAACAACAATTGATCACCTATCCTAGATACTAAAGAACAGTAATCTGTGTAGTTCCGTCCTCAAAAGACCATTCCAGACACCAATCTACATCTGGTATTCACATAATCTAACCAAGATTATGTCTGGACTTCAAAAGAGACTGTGACCTCATCTAGTTTTTAAAATATGTTTGACGTGTAAAAGTGTTTGTACAAACATACTTACAGAAGTCATCTTTGTCATCTGCCTAGCCTTTTCCCAACTATGCCACTATGCTACTTTTGCCTTTTACCAACTTACAGAAGTAAGAAATAACATAATTTGGCATAAATAGGGCTCATAAACCTTCAAGAAGTGGCAGAATCTATACGGACTTAGCCCTTCAAACTGAAACTTAAGCGAGGGAAACGGTCTTGTCACAATACTTAATTGATATTACAGGACAATCACGTGCTTTTGCATCATCTTTACTTAGCCATAATTTCTCCAATACTCGCTTTCTTCTAAACTCATATTCATTTACCTATCAAATAATACTTTTCCCACCCAGCCAATATAAAAAACCACAAATCTTAAGGCAAAATGAGCACAAAGGAGATAGTTTTTTTTGTTCGGTGATTAGGTCCACCAAAAATTGTGGCGTCTACTAGTGAAACGCATGTTGATTTGTTCCTTATGATCTGTAGATAACAGTGGTGGTAATAAATAAACTTCCTGTAACGGGAATACTGAGAAAAATGATCATAACCTAAAAAATCACTGAAAAGGCTGTTTAGTGAGTAGGTTCTCGAGAGCAAATAGTAACACCCCTGCCGGTGACACTAGCTCTCTCTTGTCACATTGATTTCTGTGGCACAGCATACACATCCGGCAAAATTAACATTATTAATTCTACATGCAAATCTGACACTTACGTATAAGATCTAAGTGATATATTCACATGAACGTTTTCGACTGTAAATAACACATAGGTGGGGAGTTTGTAATTGTATTAAATGTTTATGTTTTAGGAAGATTTCTATGAGTTGTTGCGGTTTGTGGGAATTAGAATGAGCAGCTCAGTGTAAAACACATAAAGTGCGGTTTTCGGTAGAGTAGGTTGATGCCACATAATATGGAAATTTTCAAGTTCCTGAATATTCTAAGGAGAGAATTATTGAAAACATTTACGTCCTCTACTTTCATCTTTATTTTATGTTTTTACCACCATACAGTAGGTAGGAACCATGACGGATACCGTGAACGGGGTGGGCAGAAGGTAGGTACAGTACATCCACACTTCGTCAGTATGTTATGAGTCCTCTGTTATAAATCAAATTATCCAAATTAGGCTGAGAATCAGCACTTTCCGAACGTCAAACGTATAAAGGACAAGCCTAGTATCGGGCCCTAATCAGAACTCCTGGCTGCCACTAAAAATATTCTAATGAACTATGTACAATTAACTTTACTGAGTCGAACCCAGTACCGTACGCTTAGCTGCCGCACTTGCAAATTCCAACCCACGAGGCCATCGAGAAGATCAAAATACTTGAATCTACCTAGCCTGACCAAGAGCTGAAATACCTACCTCACGATACATATTATCATCATACCTATAATGTGTTAAAAAAGTATCTCATGAAAGATTACACAAAGCGTTCAGGTTAAATTATTACCCAAAACGCACTCAGGATAGGGAAATAACACATTTATCTATATTGGAGGTTTCCACTATTATCTCATCTTTTTTCCAATAATTGATATAATGATTAAATTATTATTAAAAAATCATCGACGAAAATTGAGGTTATAAGTCAATTGCCAAATAAAATCATCTAGGTGATCTAAAATTAGAATTTCAGTTTTAAGTATACAAAACACTGCTAAATTTTTAAGTGGTACTACAAATTGGCATCCACTGGTACGTTTTCTGATCCATTTAATTTTGTTTACACTTTCATCAGATGCTCTTGAAGCAGACTATACCTAGCCTACTTAGGAGCTGAAATACCGAACCTACAATACAGAACGTCATCATAGCTACACAGAAGACGACTCTACATCCACATCTCCCAGCGGTCTTAAACTGTTACTACAATTCGCAGTTTGATGCGATGCCGAAACATTTCGCTTTTGATGTCACTTGGCGTTCTGCCCACTACCTACTGTATAGCAAGCTTGAACGTTGTATCGTTATGAGAGGTTACCAGTTTTATGACTATGTAATTGTGATTCTCTTGTAAGTATCGATGATAAACCTTGGTTTTAGTTTGTTATTTTTGGCCTACTTTTACCTCCAGGGGAGTTCTGCTATTACACTTTCTGCTGCTAAGCATTTTGGACTTGATATTTTTCAACTTTTTTCTAAGGCGTGATGCTCATCTTTTTTTGAAGTGAAAACTTCTTTAGCGGCGTTGTGCACCTTTTTTGTGATTAGTAAAAAATGTTAAACTCGCGTCAGGACACGTGACCTGATCGAAAATTCGTAAAACGGAGCTCGCGTCAGGACACGTGACCTGATTCGTAAGACGGAGGGAGAGTAGACCGCATTCCAAAATATCAAAAATGCACAACTTTAATATTCAAGTTTTCACTTCTGCCGACACTCCTGGAGTGCAACGCGTTTTTTTTTGGATGGGAAATCATCATTGCCTTTCCCGCTCTGGGCTGAGCGGAAGGGCGTGTCAGACTTTTACTGACTAAAACCCACCCGTGTTCCTTCAGTTACCTGTGCCAGGGGCCACGGTAGGTATCTCTTTCGAAAAACCCGCGGCAAGCGTGATGCATACTAAAGCGATGACTTGTGGGCAACAGAAAAATACAGAGTGGCAGGGACATTGACGCACGAACTGTAACCATGAATTCAGCACATGACTCTAGACCTAGGGTAGAAATTTTTAGTCGGTTATCAAGACAAAACCAGCCGTTTTATAGAAAAGTGCAATACCTACGCGGTCAAAATGTGTGTATGGAACATATTTTTTTTTTTAATAACCGACGAAAAATTCGACTCAGGGTTCAAAATCATGTACTGAATCTATGGTTACAGTTTGATGTCACTGCCACCCAGGACTTTTGACCACTATTCGTTCGCCTTGAAACTACGTGTGCTGAACTAAGTCTCCTCATTTTATTTTTTCATAAAAACCTGATGGATGTACACCATAAATACTACAGATATAAATGTAGAATTTTTACAAGGGCAACACAATGGGCGGTCTTATCGCTAAAAGTGATCTTTTAAAGACAACTTTTGGATACCATTCCTCTGATATTAGGTGCAGTCATAGAGCGTAAATATCTTCACACTTAAGCCATCTTCAAAAGCAATTTTCTCAATTGATCACCATACATAACAAAGCATCATTACGCCTGTATTCACCGTAGGATTTAGCAGAGGTGTACTTATAGTACACACCACACCATACAATTTCCATCAATAGAAAATATGTTTTTTACTTTAGGAGGAAATCGCTTTTGAATCCTTCGTGTACCATCAAAAATGTGTTACCCTAACAGTTATGCACTATGTACACAATGTGTACATAGTACGGATTACACATACATGCAAAAAAACGTATAAAGCACCAGCATTATTAATAGGCTCCAGCCCATATATTCCGTTTGACATGTAGTCCATTGCACTTGCGATACAAATCACTGCATTTAATTTCGTACTTTACGATGTTTTCCATTCGAAGCAATCGCACTGTGCGAGTGAATGTGTGTCGGGACAGAATAATAGACCCACTGATTAAAATGAAAATAGTTTTAGTAATAGAAAACGTTGAAAGAGTTTGAGCTGAAACCAAATGGAAATATAGTGATGTAATAAAAATATTGAATAAGCATTTTTACCAAGAAATAATAAAAAAAAATCGTGTCTTTCTAAACACTTTGAGAGACACTATAAACGCCCCCAGACGTAATAACAATAAATCTTCTATTGTGTCCTTCTATGGGTTAATTTTGAAATACATAGATGTTTAACAGCTTGCCCATACATTCAAGATCGCTCATAGCGAGCTATGAAACGGGCTATGCTTGGCGTCTCTCTGAGGCATCGAATCCGCAACGAGGTGATCCAAAGTTATCAACATAGATCACAGAATAAGCAAGCTGAAGGGGCAATGGGCTGGCTATATTAGCCGTAGAACTGATGAACGTTGGGTAGACAATTAGACATGTTCTTGAGTAGGACGCTCTCAGGCTAGGTGGAGCGACGATCTTCGCAGGATGGCTTGTAGCAGCTAGATGAGAGTTGCGGAAAATCGAGTTGAATGGCGTGCAATAAGAGAGACCTATGTCCAGCAGTGGACTGATGTAGGCTGATGATGATGAGAATAACAACGTCTTTCAACGTCTTGCTATGTTTTTTTTTTTACTATAGTAGTTGTACAATAAATAATACCCACAAAGATCGAATGGTGCATACGGGAAAAATACTGACTTTAATTTATGAATAAGTGCAGCCCAGTTATTTTAATTTTCTGAAACAAAAATACAAACATCAGATGGTTAGTCCAAAAATAGAAGAGCAGAAACATTTTCCACTTTCATATTCAATGAACAGACCGTTGCTTCATTAAAAACGTATTGTTCTAAAACTTTGACAAAGTAATCATTTTAATTTCCCACTTTAAAAGCGAATTTCGCGCAATTGTTAGCTTATAAAAACTAAACGAAACTGAAGATATTGCGATCAGTTTTATTATTATTACGCTCATTATAATATCAAAATAAATTATATCTTTATTTTCAAACTTTGATCATTATTTCTTGTAGTAAAAGCTTTTATGGAGAAATTAAATATTTATTTAATTAGACGCAGGCTGTAGGAGGTTTAAAACTTTAGGGTATAAATAACTAAATACCTAGATTAGACCAAACCTATTATAACTACCTAAGTATCTACTGTGTATTGTTTTATTTATTTTTTTGTATTACTAGCATGAGTTTTGTTGTAGAAATAAGTACTATCAAGGGAAACTTCAGAGATTAAACCTATTGAAATCATCATCTGCCTAGTCTTTACATGGAGCTATTGCCTATCTGACCTCTACAACCTAGTTACCGGACAATACGATACCTCTTGGTAAGACTGGTTGTCAGACTTTCGGGCTTCTGACGACCCGTAACGACTGTTAAAGACCAACAAACCTATTGAAATCTTGAAAAAAAAAAGTTTAAAAATCTAGTTTACATAGAGATATCCAGCATGATCTAATCAGCTTGTAATGTTCCCACTGCTGGGACACAAGCCTCCTCTCTGGGAGTGGCCTGTGGCACCATGCGGGCCTTTTTGAGGGTTCACCGTTTTGAGAGCAATGGTGATGAAAAAAATGACAGAAGGTAAAGCGCCTCCCTGGGTTTGAACCTTCGACCTTTAACTCGTAAGACTGCAGAAATAAGTACCGTCAACAGAATATAGGGAAAGTCTAGAAAATAAACCTATAGAAATGGTGAAAAAAAAAAGATATTTAAAAACATCTAGTTTACAAATAGGTACTGAAACCCATAACTAAACCTAACTAAAATATAAAAAATAATCTTTTTACTCAAACAACCGACTACTCAAAATTATATCTTCGTCAGTCGCCGACATTATTAAATGAGACTCGAGCTATACAATTTTAGCTAGAATCTGATTTAGAAATACAATAATAAAAGCATTTGTAGTATCTAAGAAAATTTTCTCATTTACAAAACTAAACGACGCACCTTTTATGATAGAACGATCGTTTCAGATTTTTTTGTTTAAATTAATTTATTCATTTTACTTATAATTTCATATTCTGAAATCCTGTCATTTAAAACGGCAGGATGAAAAAAATCTGTTTATTTACATTCTTATTTCTATGGTAATTTCAGAATGGATATGAAAATATTCCATATCAGGTATACGCTTTTCTGATTAAGTTGATATGAATAAGGCATTCCTATTTTTCAGCCTATTGAAGAAAATTCCTCTATTTGGTGACACGATATGAAATTAGTAATTTCACCTTTGCATATACATATTTCCTAGAATCAAGGAAGCTTCCCCCAATATTTTATTAAACCCGACATTTAGAATTTAAAATAAATATACATCGAAAAACATTTGCATAACAAAACAATACAATTTAAACCACTTGTCACGTCCAAAATTCAAAAGCTAGCCAAATATTCTGTCCGCCAGTGCACATCAGATGCTCTAACGTCAATAAATAACCGAACGCGAGTGGCCGCCAGTGTATCGTAGCTGAATTCTTTATGATACATCTCTCGACAACAGCAGTCACTCCTGGGGAATCACATTTACTTCTTCTCACTTTTTATTAAATGACTTCAAAACAAGATAGTCGGATTTGAATGAATTTCATGTTTAAAGAGAACTAAACCATTTGAGTTAGTGTAATATTTATATAGTGAATGAATAATAGTGCGGTGCTAATGGTGCTATACATGTAACACATGAACAAAGTGTTTTATCAATTATCAGACCCTAAGAAAGTGCTACGAAACTGTGTAAAAGTGCAAATTGACACTATTCTTAGTTATAACATAAACTATCTCGTAAAATATTAAGTTAGAGTTAAATTAATTATTAGTCTGTTAGGCTAGATTGTAATCCATTACTAAGAACGTTAGTTATTATTAATAAAGAAAAAAAAAAATGTTTAAACTTGCGACCCGCCCCTGTTCGCACGGTTTTTACGACTTGGCTAAACATCGAGATTATTTTTCGAACATATGAAACAATGGATTAGCAGTATCCTTCAAAATTATTAATTGTAATTGATAGTGTGTTACGCAGTTAAATAAATATACCCTGGAATAAATAAATATACCCTGGACATTTCACACAGCGCCATCTAGTCCCAAGCTAAGCACCCTAATGCTTGTGTTATGGTAACAAGATGGCTGATAAACTACTTATATACATTTTTTTTTTTTGTAAATACATACATAATATAGATAGAAAAACAGCCAGACTCGGAACAAATACATGTAGGTCATACAAATATTTGTTCCGTGCGGGAATCGAACCCGCGACACGCAGCGCAGCAGTCAATCGCTTAACCACTGCGCCAACCGTGCCGTCGGAAATCTTTGCAGTTTACAATTTCTGTTTTCTCGTAGGTATGGATTGCCCTTGAAAGGCCATTATCGCTGAAAGTCAAAGTCAACTCATAGATTATATCTGTTTGCGTTGTATTCAAGGCATTGCACCTGATTTTGAATAACAATAATATTAAGATTAACGATCCTTTGTCCAAGAATTTGTTTGTTTAGTTGAATTAATATATACTATATATATAATATAATACAGCTTTTTTGTATGTTTATAGGTAGTTTTTAAAGCTTTTTTGTAAAAACAGATTCGTTTAAAGTCATGCTAAATGACATACCTATCCTGCGTTTGCAATTTAGTTTCCAAACATGTAAACAAGTATGTTTTTTTTTTAGAATTTACGCTACCACTTCAGTTTTTTTGATAGCTTCAATAGTACTAGCAATTCCAGAATTAACTGACTTTTCACTAACATAAAGTTGATATTTCTTGAAGTGGAAGTAACATCAATTTGGAAACAAAGATTTGAATATGGAATGAAACGCGCGTATTGTATTTTCTAAGCACGTATTTTAACGGCTGGGGCATACGAGACAGTTCACACAAATCTTACTCCACACAGTTGAACATGTGAATATTAGTCTCTATGTCTGGTAAATATTTTCTCAACAACATTTCTAGAAAGATTTTAATGAAATATAGCAGAAAGCTCTTCTTTTAAAAAGATAAGATGCTGCACCATTGCTTAAATCTATAGATATAATAAAATCGTAGCGGAGTGAAAACTGTACATTGAATTAATTTTGAAGTCATTTTTACGAGGTCAGGGGCTGCAGTCTCGAGATTCATAGCGATCGCTTTACGACCGAATTCGGTCGCAAAATCCCGGATTGACAGGTGTAATGTATGGAGTGACAGGACTTTGCGACCGAATTCGGTCGTAAAGCGATCGCTATGAATGTCAAGACTGCAGCCCCTGGGCACGGTTCTTATGCCGAAAATTTAGTATTTAGAATTTTTGTCTGTTTGTCTGAATGTATGTTCCAGGATCACGCAAATACTACTATATAGATTAGGTTCTTTTGCAGGTATTTCCTATAAGTCTGGTCAGTCTATAGGCTATAAATTATCACGTTATTTGCTATGGGGAATAAGCAAAATGGTGAAAATGGTCGTACTTATTCTTCTTCGCAAATTGTAAAAGACGCGACAAAAGGTAAGGATGTTTCAGATAAAGAAAGAAAGAAAGAAAGAAAGAAAGAAAATACATTTATTTGGCACAAACTAAAAGACACACAATACACCAGATACATACATCAGACAAAACAAACAATAAAAAAAAAAAAAAAAATAATAATAATAAAAAAAAATAATAATAATAAGAGATTAGATAAAAATTGAAGTCCGATGTAAGAAAATCGCAGGAAAGTGTGCCTCACGGCTGCGCCAAAAAGGCCCAGTTCAGCAAAAATGCCAGACAACTAGTGCCTGACGCTGGTTTTCAACTGGACCTGATGTGTGAGGTGACAGATGTAAATCAGCTTTATACTGCAACGTGACGTGTGTGTGCATACTTAAATATATAAATAAAATAAATTTGTGTTAGATAAAAAACAGTAAGGAATATGTGAATAGGTATCTATGTCTAAATAGTGTGAGATAGTTACCGATTCAACTTTTTAAATGATTATTATCACGCTATACCTTTATAAAGCTAAGCAGTCAATCATGAAATATACGTGGTGGGTATTTAAGAAAGCGCAATCATGCCACACACAGACGCCAGCAGGCAAATTTTCTCAATCAACCTTGAACCTTAATGCTTTAGCGATAAAGTTGAAAATCAGCATCTGTCATTTAATCTCTTTACCACCCTTGGTTGACTGGTAGAGAATGCCTAAGGCATTAAGTCCGCGTTTGTACCTTTTAGTGCGAAAAGTATAAATAAATAAATAATAAAATCTATTAAAGAAATTTGACAGATTGTAGGAGCTAGATGTGCTGGCGTGTGTACCTTAACCAGTGTCGTTACAAGAAAACGGTCTAAGGTCTTAACTTTACGAAAAATTTGAATCAGCATTCATAGACATAGTCACGTACTACAGAAGTAGTCAGTATCGCGTAGTTTGTTCCACATCTTAGGCTGAAGATAAATCTTGAAATTACTCGTGCGAAATTATATCGCATCTTTCCGCTCAGATTTGTCCGAAGCCTTATTCGGGACGAATTCTATAAGAGATCACATCTAATAAGAAGACGCTGCTCAATTGGTGGTCTTCAGTAAATGCGTGAACACCGTTACACAACCAATTCATACAAATACACATATATTTTTCTCCTATTGACATTCTGATTTTCCCCGACATTCCTTGTTCCTATGCTCAGCGATTTTCCTTATTACCTCAATACAAGAACATATAAATAATAATAATCCGTAGACACTAAATACGTGGCCCAAGACAATGTGTTTCATTTAAAGTGTTAAAAACATGGTAGAAACGCATTAATTAAATGTTTTCTAACAACAATACACCTTAGCATGGTGGTCTGTGCCACGTGGAATTTACAGAAGGTGAAATTAAAAATCTGTTAAGCTTTGAAATGTGAGATTTTGATAGGGAGTATCTTTGATTTATGTAGGGGGTCAGTAATTTCGGGTTTGCACGAGTAAAGGAAACTAGGTAAGTTTCATACTTGTATGAAACTTACCTAGTTTCCTTTACTTAAAGTTGGGCCCAAAATACAAAGTGCCAAAGCCAGCGAAAAAGAAAATGTATTGGTCGGGGAAACACAAACTCAAAGAAAAAAATATGTCTTTAAACTCTTTTTTCCATCCGAGATTTTACAGGAAAAAAATAATTTATAAAATAAACAGAAAGAAATGGATCCGTAAAACAAATGCCCACAAACTTAATCAACTCACGAACCTTCTCCACACCCCAGCACAGTGTCCAACGTCGCGCAACATGGACAAAGAAATACCGCAATGTGCCAACCAGACAAGGGTATTTGTTCCCAAGTTTAGGAATTACAATTATGTTAAGTGAATTAATTGGGGAGCAAAATGGAGGACACTGGGAAGGTTGCTATTTGTCATAATTTAGTGTGAAAGACAGGAACAGCCGTAGTTTGTGAAGACTTTTGTTAACTGAAATGTAAGGGAAGCAATCGTAAACAAATTAGGATTTCAGATTTTATCTCTCTAAGGCTGCAGCGTACAATTTTAATAGCAACATTTATTTAACACGCGTATACGGTTTCGCGTTTTCGTTTTATGGACATATTTTAATTTCATTAAACGTTATTATTTATTTACATTTTTTTTAAATAGCATCTTATCTTGTAACCAGAAGGTCAATTCCCGTAATTAAAAACGTCCAAAATCTAGTCGCAATCTCATCTCAGCGACAATCAACGTCAAACACTTATCAAAACGTAGGGAAATTAGAGGTATTTTTGACAGACTGAGACTGAGATCAGACTGTGAACGTTCTTCAACTTACGAGAATGTATGTATGGCCACATGTAAACTTAAATCCCTGTAGCGCTAGGGTCATTTGCCGGGGTCATCACTGATCATAACATCGCAACAATGAAACTAAAACGAATAACGTGCAAAGAGTAGGCAAATTGAAGGAAAGAGAGAGAGCCCTATGTCGGCGAGCGATGCAGGCGGTAGTTTTCAAATTACGAATTATTTTATGTTGTTATCATTTTTATGATTACCGGCCTTCATCCATACCATTAAATTAATGTAGGCACGTTGTATTCAACTTCTTAAATACAACGTGCCGCTACAATGGCGAAATACGTGGCAGACGACGTGTCGCTAGCTATGGAAGGTATTTCCATAAAAATAAATAGAACCCAGTAGTGTCGCGGTGACACGTCGCCCGCTGCTGTCGTCTGCAGTCGGCTACGGACTCGTACCTTAAGACTACAGCATCCTAAAATAAAATCCAATTTCAAGCGTTAATTTAAAAAATTCATATCCAACATTTATTGCCTACTTCGATCCCCAACTTACCCATTAGGTACTCCATAACGTAACTGCAGTTAATGTCAATCAAGTAATCTATGTTAATGTTCAACAATCCCTCTGAAATGATCGTGCCATTCAACAAATATCTCTATTAGGAATTTTGGCTACAATTCAGAAAATTTGAACCACTGTGCGCGAGTTTTATAAATGTTTCATGAGATTGGGATATTATTGTTGATTTATTATTTGACTGTGCATTTTTAGTGCACAGTAGGACTTTTTGTTTACGGATGTTTCTTTAAATATTGTAGCTATAAACAGAGGGACAATTCTCGTAATTTTAAGAACGTTCACAGTCTGATCTCAATCTGTCAAAAATATTTCTAATTTTCCTACATTTTTGACAAGTTTTTGACATTGACTGTCGCTGAGATAAGATTGCGACTAGATTTTGAACATTTTTAATTACGACCTACAACTCATAACTCTGCTCTACCAGCATCTACATACCTATTATAACTGTTAGAAAAATGATAGCGTAATCTGTCACACCGTCCATAAACTAAGCTTTGTTACCAACCAAACAATAACTTATCGTTACCAACACAACCCAAATCCGGCGTCAGCCAAACTAAAAGGAATGATTTATAACACCAATAAAATAAAATACTAACACCGTATGACACGTTTAACGAAATAGCCAAAAAAAAATCTAGAATGACTAAAATTGCCTACTCCATATTCATATTTACGTTCAAACAAAAATGTTTAAAGTAAAACTATTCGGGATCCAACTCACGTAAAATTATGAGTGAAAAAGTTGTGGGAACTGGTGAGGGGTGGGATGTAAGGTTCTGTAGTTTATAAACAGTTTGTTTTGAACCTTCACCGGATATGTTTAGTAAGAATTTGTGGGTCAAGCAATCTTGGTTGAGAATTACTTAGAGCTTTCAACGTAAATTGACCAGAATAATTTCAGTAAAATTCTTGAGAATACTGCAAAATGATTATATCAACAGTTAGTGACAAAGGAAATTTATTTGTATTTTTACATAAAGTATAGTAAGTATACTGTTTAGCAGATAGGCAGCCCAGCTGTGTTCAGGCTGATTATAAATCTATACTGATATAAAGCTGAAGAGTTTGTTTGTTGGTTTTAACGCGCTAATTATTTATTTATTATAATGCTAGGGATTGACACTACTGACAACTCGCATCAAGCTCACTTCACTTGAGTTTTCACGGTGAGATTTTTACAGAATCGACCAGTAGATTTGGAAAATTATTTTAGCTTTTGATCTTGAGGAAGGTTATAAGCCAATATCACGCCAAGACCTCTAGAAACCGAGCAACTAAAAAAAAGTCAGAAATAACGCAAAGCAAAAAGACGCCAGCACATCAAGCTACTACAATCTGTCAAATTTCTTTAGTAGATTTTCAACTTTATCGCTAAAGCATAAGGTTCAAAGTTGATTGGGAAAATTTGACAGTTTCGGGTAGCTTGATGTGCTGGCGTCTTTACTACGCCGGTGGGTTGGGGGCCGAAATTTTATGTGAACAAAGTCACGGGCAGTAATAATAACATAATAATTGTTCCCGATACCGGTGGGCTACTATTTTTTATATTTTAAATGTTTTTTTTTTATCTTTTTGTTTATAAATATATTTAAAAATGTAATTTGTAAGTATTTACGTGAAATAATAATTTATTTACCAAACAAGATTGTACAAAAGCAACTTAAAAACTAGTAAGCTCTGCAACCGAACTAGGTGAAACCTGTATCTCGGTATGCAGTAGCTAGTTATTAATTATAAGGCCTGTTTTAAGTCACCTGAAAGACGTCAAAACGCATACACGTGAATGCGTTCAGTATTTGCCGTCTTTCAGCTTGAAGATGATGCTAATTCTGAAATGTTTTAATGTAAAGTTTTTGCTGTCCGTTCCGTTCAAACCATCAACATCATCATCATCATTTTTGCCATCCACTGCTGAACATAGATCTCCAAGTACCGCTACTTCGACCTGTACCCTAATTGCGTAACACGTTTTCAATTATTTTCTGAATCATTTTGAATGATATTGCTAATCCATTGCTCCATATGTTCGAAAAATTGGTCTACTCAACAACGTAAATAAAGCAATGAATGTTGTTGAACTGTCAAAATGAAAACCATTGCTACTGTTAGTGTGTTACGCAATTTCCCTGCGGTTCTGTATTTCTTGCATACGACTACGAAACCCTAAAAATTGTAGTAGCGCAAAGTTTTTAACTGTGTTTCTGAATGTTTCAACTGCATCCATAAAGAGAAGCGTGGAAACCTTTGAAATGCAATGAAAGTTCGAACCGAAGAAATTATTTTGGTCTGTAATATTATGTTGTGGTTTCAGTGAAAAAGAATATTTCATATTTTTTTTTCTTAATATATTTCTTCTGGTATAAATTTAATCCATGCTACATGTTTATGACCCAATTACAAAATAAACACCTGAATATTGATAATCAAATTATTTACAATGAGTTTTAGAATTTCTTTTTCTAGGAACCTACATTACATAGTCGTATTAATATCGAAGGGGCAACTGTCTGTAGCGGGATCGTCCGAAAGGGTTACCGCTGCCCTGGAACATAAAGGGCTAAGGAAGGAACACGGGTGGGTTTTAGTCAGTAAGAGTCTGACACTCCCTTCAGCTCCACCCAGAGCGGGAGGGGACATTTGATGATTTCCCATCCAGAAAAAAAAAAAGGGGGCAACTGTCTTTTAATTCGGCTTCTTTTATTTTGTTATTTCTTGACTTTCAAAAATATCTACAAATCTGCTACAAATGGTCTCATTATCATCATTTCAGCCCGGAATCAGCCACTGCTGGTGGTGCGGTTCCGTGCATCTCTCATCCAAGGGTTTCCCGCGAGTGGTCTCGATGGTCTAATTTAAATAAATGACGTGACTTTGACACTGTATGTCAAAATCAATATTGGGTGCCAAATTTCTGACCGCAGGCCATTGCCCTTACGTGGAACCCCAAGTATGACTGATTGATGATGTACCCACATCAAACTATGCCCGTCTATGTTAGCATAACAAAAACAATTTGGCTGCCTGTGGTACAGTAATTAGTGATGTTGTATTGTTCATAATATGTGGTTAATAAACCTGTATAGTGTAACTATTTGGTGTAATTAACTGTTGAGAGGATAATCTAGTACGTGGTTTGATGATAGAGGTGTCAGTCGAGTTAGGAGGTTAAGCTGCGGTTGTTTTAAAGTCAGTTAGTGGATTTGTGACAATTTTGTTTTTATTGATAAAATTAACCAGTTGTGTCCACAAACTGTTAAAAACTATTTTTTTTTATATTCAATAATATGTATGATCATCAGATAATTATCATTTAGTATATAAATTCGTTGAATGCTAAATGTTCGAGAGGAACAAAGAAAAATGAAAAAAAAAATCCTGAGGCCAGCCTGTTACGTAAGGCCAGAACCCAGATAGTCAAACACATAGATATAGAAACTTTTTACATTTCCATGGTCTAACAGCTGATCTGACCTTGAAATATTGGTAGGCATTGCCCTGTTTCAGAGAAAAAGCGGGTAAACAATGCTTGTCATTTTTCTTTGCTCCGAAAAGAGCAGTTGCCTCTTCTCAGATCAAAGAAGAATAATAAGTAATCTTGCAGAAGCACAGTATCTTTGTATATTATTGAACTTTGTTTCAAACTCAAACCATTTATTTTAATTAAACCATTTACAGGCACTTTTGAATTGTCAAAATTAAATAGTCGGTCAGTTAGTCAGAAAGTTGAAGCTAGTTGCCCATTCCAAAGCGTAGATCTCTATGGAGAAGAACGGGCAAGAAACTCCACGGACACTCTTTTAAATCAAGATATTTTTTACAAAATCCTGGGTACATTATTCTTATTGCTTCTATATGTGAGAACAATGTAAAGAAACAAATTAAAATATAAAATTAAAAATAAGCCCTGGCAATTAAGAGATGACCAGTCTCAACCGATGGCGCCCGTTCACGAACATGACGCGTGGATCAGCACCACCCAGCTCAACCATTTCGTAGGGAACCGAATGATCCAACACACGCGCCACCACCAGTGAGACATTTAAGTGAGCATGACATATTCTCAACTGCCATGCTCTTTCAAGTCAACATCAAAATATCATAAAAAACGGATCCATGGTTCTTACATTTACAAAATTTTCAAAAATGCTTCTAAATTATACAAAACTATAGTTTGCAATTTATTTAAGAGATGAGAGAAAAAAAAATTACTACCAATCATGAAGAGGTATTGAATACTGAAGTATTAAAAAATAATCCCGATTGAATAAAATAAACACTAAAAAAAAACAAAAAGGGGAAGTATCTCCTCCAAATATTGAAATTGTGATCAACTTGTAAGCCCAACTGCCTGTGGAGCAGGACCAGCATTAAGCCAAGCATTTTTATCTACTATATACTCGTCCAACTTATAATATGCTTGTCTACATAGTGTGCGTTTAATGCATGTTTTAAATTTCTTCTCATTTAGTTGAAGAATATCGAGTGGTATTTTATTATAACATTTTACACAGTACCCCATAAAAGAAGTTTTTACTTTATATAATCTGAAGCGCGGTTGATCTAGTTTATTCCTATTCCTAGTGTTAAAGTTATGCCTGTCACTTATCTTACTAAAAAGATGTAGATGTTTTCGAACGTAAGTACATAATGTTGTACGAACATAGTGTTGTTTGTATCTTTGTATATTATTAATTTGTATATTAATAAGGCAAAGAAGGGAGGACCACCTGACAATAAGTAGCCACAGCAGCTCATGGACATCATGCAATACCGACATAGCTTGCAGAGTAAGCAAGCTGAAGTGGCAGTGGCCTGGCTATGTTGGTCGAAGGACCGATGGCTAGTGGAGCAGATGAGTCCTGGAAACAACGCATCGGCAAGCGTAGTGTAGGACGATCCTAGCTAGATGGACCAACGAACTCAGAAAGGTGGCAGAGGCTGACTGAATGCGGAAGGGTGGGCAGGGTGTTGTGGTGAAACATGGGAGAGGTCTATGATCAGAACTACGATAGGCTACCTTCTCTTTTATATCATTCCTCACACAATCCATCCATCTTTCCTTTGTCCTTCCTCCATCACCCATAGTCAGTCATATTACTATAATAACTAACCCAGATTTAAAGACACTACTACAGCAATAACTAGATGTTAGTAATAAAGTTTACGTGTTCACATGATCATTAACCATAGTTTTACGGTCATTTTAACTGTCACATTACACAACTATAAAGTACTTTTATGGGGGTTTGCGTGGTCAACTCCTAGGCTTTGAGATATTTAATACATTATAATTATGAATTTCGTCAGTGAGGGGCCCGTGGCTATACAATAACAGCTGCACACGTCGATCGATCAGGTTAAGCTACGCTTGCCGCGGTTGGTCTGTGGATGGGTGACCATCTATACATACCGAGACCCCTCCGTGCCTCGGAAAGCACGTTAAGCCGTTGGTTCCGGCTGTCATTCGTGGATCTTTTACAGCCGCTACGGGTAGTCAGAAGTTTTGTGTTCTTTCTCTGCGTCATGTTTCTCCAACTTGTTCTTTTTTCTATTTGTGTTCTTTCTCTGCGTAATGTTTACTGCAAATAAACGTATTTTTTTTTCTTCTTTTCTTACTTTCTATCACTATAACTGTCTTTGCCGGAAAACAGTTTTTCTGTGTTCCGGTTTGAAGGGTGGGTATGTGTGTCAGTGAATTCATATTCATTTATGCATATAAGAGTGTCTCCGACACCATATCAAAGGTGACTTGGTAACTTTAGTGCGCAACATATTGACTTAAATAATTAGATACTTTTATTATGACAAAGTATTTCCACTAGGCACTAAGTAAATTAAAACACTAATTAACTACATAAATAAATACAAAGACAAAAGGATATTTAAACGTCGAAGTACTCGTCCGCATCGCCGTCGCCGTCATCCGGAAACGTGCCCAGAAGACTGGCCGCATTGCCACTTTGAATGGCAATGCTAATTCTTTGGCCAAAGAACGACCCAGCCCTAAAAACCACGAAAAAAAAGGTAAAATATACGAAAAATTCCATTTTTTTTTCAACAAAATCAACTCATCAGCATTTACTAATTCTTCCACTTTACAAAAACTCCGTCAAGAGGTACAGTTAGCAAAAAAACTGGTCATTTTTGTCTCGAAAAAAAAAATCATTTCACGAAAAATCAGAGATTAATTTCAGATAACGTTGTAGGCATAATAAATCTCCATGGAGGGGTGTCTCACCCCCTGAGGGTAGGTGCATTAATAAATTGTCTTACGCACGAATTTAGAATCCTTAATTTTTTGTTCTCCCAGATTCAAAATCGCGGGGAAGGTAGGTTTGTCCAAATTGATAATGGGTGATATTTTACCGACATCATGGAAGGTGGCTAATTCGTTTTGTCACGCCATTTTACATGCTAGTGACTACATGATAAATTTACCCTCATTTCGAATAAGGTTAGTTTACTTTTTTTTATTAAATTATATTAATGGTTTCCTGTTTTCTGAACGACTTAATATAATGTAATAAAATTACTAATTACACGTTGTTCTATTACCCTAGTTTCAAAACACACACAGTATACAAAACACGATATACATTTTGTATATCGTGTTTTGTATCACATATTTGAATTCATTTGAAATACAAATGAAATGGTAAATTAAGTCGATTTGAAACCTTTGTTTTTATTCTAACTCTCCTTTAAAAATACACCAGTAACATAAATAACTACAACAGTACATTTGGGTGCGACATCCAGATTTTTACTTTAAAACTAAAAGGATACGCGGGTGTGGATGGATGGACGTAAACGAAGCAAAAGGAGTATGTAAGAAACGTAGCAGATGACGTCGTGTATTTTCTGCTTACCCCCATAGGAAGAAGGCGCGTGCTTTTATGTAAAGGGATGAACCTAATTTTGAGCAGTTTAGAAGTAAACTGTAGGTAGATATATCGTTATCACGATATTAGTCCTATTAATAGAAATTAATGTAGGTAAGCAAGCTAAGTAAAAAATCTTAAATATAAAATTGTTGCTGATTTTACTATGCTTTATATATTTTCAGTATTATTACATTTAATACGTAAGACAGTATGAATATCTCCATAACAGTTATCCTAAACTATTATGGGCCGATTTTACCAAAGTCAGATATCTTTTATCCGTAGAATAAAATTGACGTCTGACAATTCTGGTATGGAAAAACTGTCAAAAATACAAAATTTTATCTCAGGATAAGTGTTTTATTCTAGGTATAAAAGTTCGGCAAAATTCGCCCCTAATATTATAAATGTGAAAGTTTGTATGTTTCTTACTCAATCACCCAAAAACGGCTGAACGAATTTGGATGAAATTTAGTACACAGATAGTTTTTAACCTAGATTAACTGAAAGAATACTTTTTATTCCGATAGTGCGTTCCCGTAGGACAATTTTCGACCTCTACGCGGGCGAAGCCGTTGTCAAAACCTAGTACACAAATGCGTTATTTATCTTTATTTAACATTAAGGTCTGATTTCTCCATCGCCAGATAACTTTTATTTGAGGAATAAAATTGACTTTGACAGTTTTTGTATGAAATAATTAAGTTATCAAATGATTGAAAAATTAGCCCTAAATCTACTTATCTTACCCTCCTGTATATATCACTTCCAAAGATGAACATCACCATACAAATCGCCCTATAAACAATAAGTTTTAATTCCCAAAAAATAAAATCTCCAGCAAGATATTGCCAATTTCTCAATAACCAGAGGATACATGTCATTCAAATTTGGACAGATATCTCGGAAAATTTATGTCATTCGATTACTGTGAGGAATTCGGCATAAAATCGATTCTGCCAGTTATTATCATAATCATTCCTTTTCGACAGAGTCAGATTAGGTCTGGAGGTTGGGAGAGATTGAACGCTGTTACTTTAAATATTCGTATTAATAGAGACAGTAAGAAAGAGAGGACTTTGAAGGAAAATCAGGAATGAAATTATCCGGAAAAGAACCCGATTAACTGACATAGCTTGCAGAGTAAGCAAACTGAAGGAAGAAGGGAGTGGAGTTTCTTGCCGGGTCTTCTCCATAGGAAATGACCAATTGGAACCGTGCACCTAGCTTCTGACTTTTTTTTCGCTTTGGCTCTGTCTCGTATAGGGTATTAGCATTATGCTGAGCGATGGCCGTTTTGCGTGAATGTGATGCATGTTTACCCCCAACTTGTTTTTTTTTTTGTATTATGTTTATGACCTTTTTTTATGCCTCATGGTTGCCGCAAATAAATGAAATTTCTTTCTTTCTTTCATAAGAGCCCATGTAGTTTTATGTAAAATAAAATATTTTGATTTTGAAGTGGCAGTAGGCTGGCCATGTTTTTCGAAGGACCGACGGATGGAGCAGACGAGTCCTGTATGGGATGCCCCCAGCTATATAGACGGACAACCTAAGGAAGGTGGCTGTGACAGACTGTATGCATGTTTATCTCAATATTCCAACGGGATCGAGACTTGTGCGGGGAAACCTCGGGGCTAAGCTAGTATGCAATATATCACGTAGCTACCTAACAAATAACTAACCGACACAGAAAAACTTGACCGAAAAGCGTTTAAAATCTATCTCCACGGAACCCAAACCACATGACAAAATACCGAGCTACCCTACGAAGTCACAAAAGCTTACCCGTCTCTCTATTTTCGCTTTTTTCGGAATCCCCTCGAGGGTGTCATGACGCCTGCACAATGATATACCGTACCGAGTACTGTTGAATTAAACATAAAGTTTTACACAATATACGAAACTATGGGCACAAAAAAAATAGATTCAGAAAGTTGGCTCCATACCTACAACATAACACACACACACTTGCGACTGGTATTTGTTTGACATAGTTTGAGATCCTACTTACGCATCCATAGTCTGTTCGAAAATCATCTGATGAAAATGTAAATAAATGGATCAGAACACGCATCTGTGGATGCCAGTACTGGCACCTGAAATTCTGTTTAAAAAATGTTTTTCATTTATGGTGGAGGGGGTATCCCGCGAAATTTTAATTTTCCAACTCCCTGAGTGAGATTTGGCCTCCAATCTCAGCTCCCAAGGGTGATAGTGTGATGTTAAATAGCCTTCCTCAAGAATTGGGAATTGTGAGGAAGCATGAGGAATTGTTTAGTAATGCAGATAATTTTTATCCTCGTAACAGACGAGACCCCCACAGGCTCGTACTGGTTATCCTTCCGAGGCTAGCTTAATAATATAATAAAAGTTGTATATCTATGTGTGTACACACGGCTACACATCAAGCTATGCAAAACCAGTATTCGCTGACCGTTCATTGTGAGAAAATATCATACAAAGTGAGGCCAAGACAAACTGGTTTTGTATAGCTTGACGTGTAGCCGTGTGTACGTATATATAATAAAATGCTAAGTAGTCTCAAGACCTTAAACATGAGATTATTCCAAAGTAAATTGCATGAATGGTTGTGTAGTCATAGTGTTTATAGTGTCAAATACTTCGTTGAAAATAAATGGTAACATAATATGCTTGTGAAAATTTGAAAGCTTATAACTGTTAAAACATGTATTCTCTTGTTATTTTGTATTTTACCATCTTTCTATACCATGTTTTTAAGCAAATAAATATTATTCTATTTTATTCTATTCTAAAGATTTTTTCAAATTCGACTATTTAGTAGTTCCAGATATTAGCGCGGAAACAAACAAACACTTCAGCTTTATTATTAGTATATATAGATATAGATGATTATTTGTGTGCGTGCGCCTGTTTTCGTCGTTGTGTTAAGCCGTATGTATATTTAGCGCTGTGGGGGCAAAGAGGGTAAAGAAATATAGTTATAACTATGTTGTTGATTTCATTTTCAAGGGATTATCTGCTTCCTTACTTAGGGAGCGAGCACTTTCTTTGTTGTGGGTTGTTAGTCGTACTGCGTTGTGCATATACAGGGTATCTTAAAGGGTAATGGATTGCTATTACTCTTGGGGTAAAAAGATACGGAAAAAATTACCACTTTCGTTGAAAAAAATCATTGATGCATCTTACGGAAAACTGGACATTTAATAGAATTAGGTATGTACCGCGTATCGTGACACGCCCCCAGCTAGATAGACTGTTTTAAAAGAAGCCGAAAAAGAAGTGTTTTAAAACTTAAAACTCGAAGTTTTCTTTTCCTTCAGGTTGTCAGTCTTAGTACTTAATTAAATAGGACCTTTGGGCAACCCATTATACGCTTCAATTATGATTCCCTTTCTACAAAAAGTAACAAAATCTCGGCCTCCATTAAATACAACCGCTTTGAACACCATTCACACAGGGCTTCAGTTCCCACGATTCTCTTTTAAACTAACAAATGATAAAAACAAAATAAAACACCTCAGTTAGCAATAAAATATTCATTCTATCAATACTAACACTTTCCCCTTTTGACTGGCAAACGAAAAACAAAATAAAAGTAATATTTTCATCTGATGTATTTGAAATGAATAAATCACTTTGTAAACTATCAGTTTCATTTTTCTTCATTCCGTTTGTAAAAGCAAATAGAATTTTATGTGTAGGACTTATTGGTTTTACATGCCTACATATTTTTACTTTGCTTTTTATCAGGTTTTCGTAGTAACTTAGGTTTTCATCGTAGGAAAGGATAATGCAGATGGATGGATGGAATCCCGTACCATGCTACATCAAAGTCAAACTTTGTTTTTTATAGACTAAACTTATATTAACTCCTACAAAAGTTTTTTTTGTAAACAAAACCCGGGTTTCAGAGATTTTTTTTTTAAATTAACTAACCTAAAAACTAGGTAGTACTTTATTTTTTTTGACATGTCATACACGAATGGCCATTATTGCTCTAAAAAAATTATAATCGTTTAAATAAAAATTCTATTATATTTTATTCTAGTTATTTTTAATTAATGTAGAATCGGCGAAGTATAATTTTTTTACTTGTTTTTTGAATAACGTGATCATGACACAAAATTCAAGGTTATTGACTGCTGTGCTGCGTGTCGCGGGTTCGATTCCCGCACGGAACAAATATTTGTATGACCTACATGTATTTGTTCCGAGTCTGGGTGTTTTTCTATCTATAATATGTATGTATTTACAAAAAAAAAATGTATATAAGTACTTTATCAGCCATCTTGTTAACATAACATAAGCATTAGGTTGCTTAGCTTGGGACTAGATGGCGCTGTGTGAAATGTCCAGGGATATTATTATTATAATAATCATATCATTTGAAACGGAACGTCATGTCAAGGGAATAAAACAAAATCAACACTTTTTTACTTTAAATTAAATTCCCTGTTCAAACGCCAAATCCCCGACGCGTAATGTCGTATAAAAATATGAAAATAATTACTATAATATTTTGATCTTGATGCATGAGTTTGTTGCGTCTCTTCTTCCCAGTGAAAGCACTTGGAAGTGGTAAAGATTGGGCGTTTTGGGGGACTATTTCATTTAATTTTGACGTTCAAAAAGTGCTGATTCTCAACCTAGTTTATATAAATGACTTTTGATTTGATTTTGATTACCGGTTTCTGAATTGAGTACTTACTCTACTCAAGCTCTACTTTAGCTTAACTCAAGATACATAATTAGCATATAATGTTCCCACTTTTGGGACACAGGCCTCCTCTCAGTGAGAGGGAGTGGGCCGTAATCCACCACTACTCAACTAACTCAAGATGATACCTTTAAATTTTTTTTTTTTTTGTATTTGTCTTTCCAGCTTCATGTGCTTTCCGAGCTATGTTCTTTCAAGTCAGTTATTCACAAGTATTTATTTTGGAAAAGAAAGTAGGTAACAAATAGGTACACTTAAAAAGATATACCAGTACCCGCCATATTGTCCATAAGCCTCCGGTCTACCTTGCTAATTATTTTTAATTTAAAATGGCATTATCAATCTGCGGTACAAAAACCGGGTAAAATATTACATACCCGGGTCTTAACCGGGATTACCATGAATACGTTTCAACCGAATCGTAAATAATGGATGTTCAGGCGCTCGCTTTATATTAATTATTAATTTTATTAACTTTGTAGATGAATTAGTGATAATATCGATAAAACGATGCCCCACACTAGGAATTTCTCCTGTATCGTGGGTACACACGGCTACACATCAAGATATGCAAAACCAGTATTGGCTGACCGTTCATTGTGAGAAAATATCATACAAAGTGAGGCCAAGACAAACTGGTTTTGTATAGCTTGACGTGTAGCCGTGTGTACGTTTACAAACATTTAAACTCACATACACAAACAGCCAGACCCGGAACAACTACTTGTAGGTCATACAAATATTTGTTCCGTGCCGGAGTTCGATTCCCGCACGGAACAAATATTTGTATGACCGCGACACGCAGCGCAGCAGTCAATCGCTTAACTACTGCGCCAACCGTGTCGTCATTTGGGGCAAGCCTTTGCCCAGCAGTGGGACAGTATAGGCAACAGTAACAAAAAAATGTGGATTTTCATGAACGGTTTAGATGCCCACTATTTATTAGTGAATTGATTACAACCTTGAGCAAGTAGGCTAAACAATTAGTAAGTTTTTAGGTTTTGATCGTATTTCTCAGTATTCTCGTTAGACGAAGTATAATGATGACTTCCACTGTAATCTATTGATAACGAGGGCAATCTAGAGATCATAAGGCACAAATCAACGCGCGTTTCATTAATTTACACCACAATTTATCGTGGGCCTAAACTCCGAAGAAAAAACACTATTACCCTTATAAATTAATGCAACAATTTCTGAACATGAAAATTTTATGACGTCATGTTTGTTTACGAAATAAGAAACGTAAAGAAAACACAATATACCTCACATTATTATTTTCTACTAGCCTGTAAAGTCCTGCAAACTATTGTTCACATGGACGCATTTTCAATGACCATTCGTTCATTCAGGTGAAAAAGGTAGGGCTAGTATTGTAACATTTATCAATGGACTTTTAATTTATTTTATTTTACACTGCTATTGTTGATTCTTCTTTTGTTTTTTTACAAATGTATTTTTGCGAATGAATTGGTTTCATTGAAGTCAGATTGGTAAATGTTTTTGCAGCATTTTAAAACTTTTTTATCTTTATTACGGAGAAAACAATGTTTCATTTAAATTACAAGTAACACGTAACACACTAACAGTAGGAATGGCTTTCATTTTGACAGTTCAACAACATTCATTGCGTTATTTACGTTGTTGAGCAGACAAATTGGGACAAATGAAGCAATGGATTAGGAATATCCTTCGAAATGATTCAGATTGTGATCGATAGTATATTTCGCAATTAGGGTGCTGCTTGTTATATCGATGGACAAACAAACATCAGTCTTTGATAGTTCTCTTACACCATAACACTAAAAAGTTAGTAAAAATAATATTTCGGTCTCCCAATTCGATCACAGAACACAAAACACAAACAATATAACTATGAATATAACCCTTCTCTAAACCCAAACACTGCAACCACAAACTAAATCACTTAACAAACCATTGTTACACGATCACAACTTCCTAAACGGCAAATCTTAACCATGGGCAAAATTCACGCACAAATAAGCACGAACTACTGCCTTATTCCGCTTCGCAACAGAATAATCCGATGTTCTGCCACTGTGAGTTAGTTTGAGCCGGTTCGAAGCGGTTCGAACCGCTAGTAACCAGACGAAACCAGTAAACGCCGGTTGGCCGGTTTGTCACTATTGAAATTCGCCGATAGGCAAAGCTGTTTGAAATATTCATTGTTAAACAAGACGTGGTCGGCAAGCTACGGTGTATTGATTTGAAAATGGACTCTGAATTTATGATTTTGATTACAGATTTTGGGGGACATGGGAATTTGAAAATGTGACTTATGATGCCAAAATATTGGGCGGAACGAGGGCGAGTTATACTGGCGGCTGACCGCTCTGTGTATAATATGGTTTATTGCCAAGATTTAGATTTCAGTAACAGGCAAGTTGTGAAATGTTAAACTTATTGTTTCCTACTGTAATAAAAAGAAATAAATAAATAATGTTTACTGTTTCTTTGAGCCAAAGGCCTTGTAAGGCTAAGACGTATGGTTGTCACATACAACAGTACTTTTGTAAACATAGATATCTTCAATTGCATAATAAGTAAATTTAAAAGCCTCATTCGCCATTCCCTATTAGATATCACAAATTCACAACAAGTGCTCCTTAACATAGTAATATTGTATAATTTTGTCTTCTTTTTGTCTTCTTCTGATCTTTTAACTTTAATTTTGAACAAATTATTCTTAATTTTTTTTTAATATTTTTTCTTTCTGTTTTCAGTCTTTATTTATCTTCTTTTTTTCATTTAACTTTTAATTAAGTATTTTACCACACGTACTGCTATTAATGTTCCTAGCGATTAGCTCTTTTTTTTCTTAAACTTCTATGCCTACTTGTGGACAGCGTTGTGGGTTACTTTATAACCAAATTGCTTTTTTTATATATTTTATTAAACGAGTTGTAAGTCCTTATAATGTAACTGTTTGCTGTTCCTCTCAATAAAAAATAAAAATAAATTAAAAAATAAGACAGACTATCAAGGTAAAGACAAAGGTTTAATGAAAGTAACTCGCAAACTCAAAGTACCTACGTATTCATTCACAAACAAAGTATACATTTTAAATAAGTTCTTTAACTTACTTAAAACGTGACTTTTCACGTAAACACTTGGTGCGCTTGGAACAATGATCCAGAAAACAATTAAGACTAATTTAATTTACATCTTTTAGATGTCATAAATTGTGGCTTGCAATTAGTGACCTATTCAATCATTTACATCATTTACAGATTATTAACGCTTGATTATTGGGGCTTACGGCTAAGTAATAACAGCCGCACGGGTCAATCGATCAGGTTAAGCTACGCTTGCCGCGGTTTGTCCGTGGATGGGTGACCATCTTTACATTCCAAGACTCCTCCATGCCTCGGAAAGCACGTTAAACCGTTTGGTTCTGGCTGTCATTGGTTGAGAAATGGCTACGCAGATTAAGATGATGACAAATTATTAAGCCAAACTGAGCCCGCGTGGTGGATTATAGCTCGCTCTCTTTTACTGACCTACAACTCGTAAGTCACGGCCATTTCCACTGGGCCACCACTGATCACAAATTCAAATGCTTTAAGTCTAAGGTTGTAAGACTATTTAACCGACGAAAAAAAACGGAGGAGATTCTCAAGTCGACGCGTATATACCTATATTATATTTTTTTTATGTATGACGGCGCCGACTCAAAATTACTTAAGTATTAGACATTAGTTTAAGAACTTAGTTATTAAAGTTAAATAAAAAAGGTTTATTAGTTTTTGCTTTTCAATTTTTTCGGCGGTTTTTTTTTTTTTTGGTTAAAAAGTTTTTTAAATCTAACATCATTTCAGCACAGACTCACCACTCTGCGGGGTGAGTCTGTGAATCACCTTCCCTTTGTTCTGCCATACTTCCCTGTTCTGTACGTCTCTCATCCAGTATTTCCCGCAACTTTGACATTGACAAAGTCTAACATAATCGCCATTATTAAACCAACCCCTAACTCCTCATAACCTGTACAACGTTAAGTTTGAAAGTTAGAAATTTATTAAAGCTACGTCGCCGATACCTCGATATTAGGTCGTTCTCGCTTCAATAACAACAGGTCACGTGGGGTCACTACTACCAGCTAGAAGTCAACAACACTGGTCCACAGCTACACGACTCGGTACGTTGGGAATTGGCAGTGCTGTTCCCGAGTTGAAAAGTGTTTGTAAACTAAACCCAATCTCGATAAAAGATTTTTGTGTTGGTTTGGATAGTAAGATTTTAGATGGGATAGGGAATTCAAATGTAAAGAGAGCTAGGGGTGGATTATGAGTGAATGAATGATGGAGAGAGAGATGGAGATGGACTATTATGCCCAAATCATGAAAAGTAAGCTGATGTAATGTGATGATCATTAAGTCCAAGATCATCATCAACTGCCTAGCCTTTTTAACTATATTGGGGTCGGCTTCCAGTCTAACTAGATGCAGCTGATTATCAGTATTTTGCATGAAGCGACTGCCTATCTTACCTTCACAACCCATCAGTTACTGTGTAATACGATAAGACTGGTTGTCAGACTTTCGGGCTTCTGACGACACGTAACGACTGCTAAAGATCCACGATTGACAGCCGGCACCAACGGCTTCGCGTGCTTTCCGAGGCAGGCGAAGATATATTATTTATTTTATTTTAATAAAACTAAAAAAATAAAATAAATAAAAATATATATATTTTTTTTTTATATAATTAGTAATATCTTTGAAACTCTCGTGGCTGATAGCTATCTCTGAAATCAGCTTATTTGGTTGACCGTTGACCTTTTTAGCTTGTCCATTTCAGTCAAGCAGTTTAGAAATATTTAGCTTTGTTTTTGAGACCTGAACGATCAATTTTTATTTTGGAGAATGAGCCAGATAAATATTAAGAGTCATATTTCTTGGCCAAAGAATTAGCATCGCCATATAACGTGGCAATGCTGCCAGCCTTGGCACTGTTCCTGTTGACAGCGATGAGGACGATTTTTTTCTGATGGCCCTATGATTCTTTTGCCTATTTTTTCATACACATGTACTCGTACATATTATTATTTTAAGTGCTAGTTCACACCTATTATGTAAATATTGTCTTGATTAATCAAAATAAAAATGTTGACATGTCATATCTTATGAAGTACTTACTATGTATGTCAGTTATAATTTACCACATTATAAACAACCGAATAAAGTTTCGTGAAATCAGTAAATAAATATATTGAAGCCGGAAAACAACAAAAATACTGCTGAGATAAAACAATAGGAACTACTTACACATTTTCACATTTATGAATTTCAAAAATAGCTGTAAAATATTTTCATGATCAGAATGGCTTTGGCAATATCTTTTTCACATCCAAAAAAGATTTATAAAATACACGTACAAAATTCGTGGAACCTTTACCAAATTCCCAAACTGCAACGGCAAATATAAAAACATTTTTACCAAAGCAAATCACGTATTCTCGAACGAGCAATTAACAGACTACGGTCGAATAAAAAATCCACCCTCTTCGCAGTTACAAAACTATTTCCGGAATTGAAAAAACTAAATTTAACTTTTTGCGTCTGTAATTGGAACTCCCAACTTTCCAATATCACTTTCCAACTTTCTGTGTCAATCGTTCAGTTCGGTTCATTTCAGTTTGTCACTCAATCTGCAAGACGAATTGGGTCAGGAGACGGACCCGAGGAGCTAAATAAGAGGAGTCTCCGAGTCTTTCCCCCGAGTTACTCGTAGACATCCTGACTGTCGTTCTAGATTTAATTTCGTCCTTTTAATTGGTAACAGCACTGTAATACAAATTCTGTCTTCTAAGTCAGGTGCAGCCCGAGAACTAAATTATTAGGCAGATGGCCAATAAAATTCTCGTATTATTAAAAACGTTCAAAAGCTGGTCGCAATCACATCTCGGCGACCATCAAAGACAACTTGTCAAAAATGTAAGGAATTTAGAGGTATTTTCGACAGATTGAGACTGGGATCGTTCTTAAAATTACGAGAATTTCCCCTAACATCGACACACTAACTCAATTTATATGACAAACAGCGAATTACATTTTTCATTTGAATTTACGGACAATTGAAGTCCGAATTGAGTCCGATTTCAGTTCCGAACTTACTCCACAAGATTGAGATTAAATTCAACTGTATCATCGATAATTTCACAAGTTGCAATTTTATTTGCTTTCTTTTTAAATTTGTATATGCACTCTTACTTTACCAATTCACTTTTGACATTGACATTGCTTACCATAATAAGAAATAAAATAACAGTTAATAATCCATTTTGCTTATCAATAAAGTTCCTTGAAAACATTAAACAGAGAATAATCTGGCAAAAATCACTCACCTGAGTTATACTCCAGTACCGGTCCAGCGAGATCAGGCACAGGTTCATAATGGACGCCGTACACAATAGCACATCCATCGCCGAATGTATCTCGCACCACCAGAACCCAAAGATCCAATAACCCATGAGCTCATTCGCCAAAGAAAACGGCATTATCACCAGCCCGAGGAAGAAGTCCGACACGGCCAGGGACGCAATGAACCAGTTCTGTATATTCTTCAGGGCTTTCTCTGTCACTATCGCGATTATCACCAACATATTCCCCACCACCACCATTATCATTAACACTGTCACAACCACTGAAGCTATTATTATATGCGCGGGAGAGTACCCACTCGGGTACCACGTCTTTAGAACTAAATTTACAGTAGTGTCGTTCGATAATGTCGTATTCGCATCAGAACCATTCGTCATTTGCAAAGCAAAGAACTCTTCTTGGCTCATGTACGTTGGAACCAGGAACGTCGCATTTGGACCGAGTGTCGTATTAAAATGCGCTGACATGGTAGTCCTCGCCAACAATGTCGTGTTCGGCACCATTGTGGCTCTCAACACCGGATTTGTAAAATTCATCTAACTAATTTTATTGTTTAGACAGATTGAAAGTTTGGCCCCGTAGAAATAACTGTATAATTGATTTACCTTTTTAAAACAACATATTGCCTATAGGAACGGAAGTGTTGACTAATATTTCTCTTTTATACAATTACTAAATACCCGTTTTACCCGAACGTTGAAATAGAAGCGATATCCGAACACAATATGTACACTTACGCGAAGGCCTTACCTATTATTGCTTGAAACTATTGAAAGAGCACTGATTGTGAAATTAAATTAATTTGCAAATGAAGGTTACGATATTTTGCGTACACACAAAAAAGCGATTTTACACTAAAAGCTTGTTTTTTAACGAAAAATCTTTTATGTTATGCAGTCGCCCGGCGGTGTCATCGTCCGACTTTATACTTCCGTCTGTCCCAAAACCGGTGTGTTTTCGCGAACATTTTCTTTGCGACGTGGCTCATGTTGCGTTCACATGATGGTCATGGTTGGCCTGTCGCGTGACTGTTTAGTGGGCAGTCATTACCGCGGGTGCATTGTAATCAATGTCGCCTGATGATTATCTTGCTTACGGCCGACGTCTTGTGCCTGCAACAATGATAATGTTATTGATGAGTTGCGTGAACTGGCCTTGCGTGTGACGTAGGCATCTTCGTGATAGTACGAGGATGATACAGGTGTAATTAGTTTAGATAGAACAACAACAACTCTTCATCATCTAGGAGGTAAACAAAAACGAACCAGTAACAAATGACAACTGTAAAGAACGTCAAAACAAATATTTGTACTTAATAAAACACGAGTTTCTTATAATATATTTAGAAAGAAAGAAAATACGTTTATTTGCGGTAAACATGACGCAGAAAAAAAACACAAACACAAAAAATAACAAGTTGGGGGAAAATATGCGTCACATGCACTCAAAATAGCCATCGCTCAGCATAATGCTACGACCCTATGCGAGACAGAGCCCCAGCGCAGGTTTTCAGCGACAGCCGGCGTTGACATGATGAGGTAATTTAAACAATATGTTAATTTACACATTGAGTTACAAGGTGTTTGGTGAAAAAAACATAGTTTACTGGCAATTATGGTTGGTAAACTCATTCTATATCCTTTTAATTCTCTTCTTTCGATTTCATCATATCAAAAACCGTAGATAAAACAAAGATAAATATTATTAACAAAATCAAATAGCCTTTTCTAAATTATGTTAGGACCGGCTTCTTGTCTAACCGGATGCAGCTGAATACCAATATTTTGCAAGGAGCGACTGCCTATCTGACCTCCACAACCCAGTTACTAGGTAATTCAATATCTCTTGATAAGAATGGTTATCAAACTTTCGGGTTTCTGACTACCCATAACGGCTGTCAAAAATCTACGAATGAGCCCCGACCAACTCAGTTTAACGTGCTTTCCGAGACACGGAGGTGTCTCGATAAGTAATGCATGGTTGCCCATCCACGGGCTGACCTCGGCAAGCTTATCTAGGTTTAAATCATTTATTCTCATAAAGACACTCACATGAGAACAGACAATATACATTCAGTAAAACTTATTTTAGGTAACCGTCACCAAAGTATACAGGGTGTTATTGACAGCCCTCCGCAAACTGATAGGGTGGCTTCAGTACATCATATTAAGATGACCGGTACATGTAATTCTTTCAGGAACATTAAGGGAATCCAAAAAACCAGATTTGTTTTATTACCTCACACGCAACGTATCGTTACCGTGGCAAAACGCACGTAGCGGACGGCAGCGCAGCGAGCTTGAGCGAGGCTGTTTTCAGCTGTTTTATTTACATAAATGGAGTGTTGCATACAGAGAACGTAATTTTACACTAAAATAAAGGAATATCAGCAGAAAAAACGGCATAATTTTTTTTTTCCTGAGAAAATTTACAGTGGGATATGATTCAGAATAAGGAGCTGAATCAATCCTGAGTTTTTGTGGAGGGCTGTCAATAACACCCTGTATGTATAGTATTATAATTATTCTATACTCGTTCAGCAGTTCAACTCTCAACCATTTAAGAACACACCAACATTATCTTGTGCAGCCATTATTATTTAGCCACGAACCCCCTTTTTTTTTTTTTTTTTTGAGGATGGGAAATTATCAAATGACTCCTCCCGCTCTGGGTGGAGCAGAAGGGAGTGTCAGACTTTTACTGACTAAAACCCACCCGTGTTCCTTCCTTAGCCCTTTATGTTCCAGGGCAGCGGTAAACCCTTTCGGATGGTCCCGCTACCCTGGCAGGCTTCGGCCCTGTGGGGCCCCGTCACTTGCTGACATCTCTTTGAGGCGCGCGTGGAACACGAACACGCCGTCCGGCACGGGCCTAGTCCTGATCGGACGGAGAGCTACCCATTACTCTCCGCCCGCAGGCCCGCGCCTACGGTGGCCGGGAGTCGTCACGCGGCTCCCGACGCCCGGAGCGTCTCCCGCGGCGGCTGAGGCGTGAGGTGCGCAAGGCGCGTTCCCTCGCCCACCCCGCCACCTCCTTCGCTAGCATGACTGCTTCGCAGAAGGAGGTGACTGCCTCCCACTCCCTCTCACCCCGGACCATGGCTTGAACCAGGGCCGGACGCGAGAGGTCGCCGCCGCTGCCAATCGCCTCTACGAGGACACGGCGGTGCTCTGCCCAAGCAGGGCAGACCTCCACCGTATGCTCCACCGTGTCCTCTGGGCGATCCTGACAGTGGTGACACCCGGGCGTCTCCTCCCGCCTGATGATGTGCAGGAACCTCCCGAAACATCCGTGTCCGGAGAGGACCTGCGTCAGGCGGTAGGTGAGAGCGCCGTGACGTCTCTCTAGCCACTCCTCAAAGAGGGGTCTTACCGCCGCTATCGTGGCTTGCCCTGCGCTGGGTTGCGATAGTCGCTCCTTCCATGCCGCCATGAGATCGCGCCGGAGGTTCGTCCGCTCCGCCGCGGTTTGTCGCGGAGCCACGAACCCCCTCAATTGCGTTTTGTAAACATTAATAGCAATTTGTAACATAAACTTATATTTTATTCTTTTTCATCCTTTAATTGATTGATGTCCAAACTCTATTCGGGTGAGCGCCCAATTTATTGAGTCGTTCTTTTTATCGTTCTAACGTTATTTTAATTTGTTTTTGTTTATTGAAAGATGTTTTATTTGTGTTTTGTTGATTTGTGTCGGTTCGTGATGTTTGATAGTGGTTTAATTGAGAAAGATAGATAGTTGGTAGGCAACTATCTATATAAACAAATAAAAATAAATATAATTGAAGTGTTTGTTTGAAATATCAAAATAACAGCTTTTTACTAAATGCATAATATGAATGTATATACGATACTTATAACAAAAATCTCGGCTAATCTCCGTAATAGCTGGGCCGATTTTGATGAAATTTGGTATGGGTATATTTTGAACCCTGGGGAAGGCCATTCGACTTAGACTTTTATCGACATTCTACGCGGAAGAAGCTGCGGCCGGAAGCTAGCTAGTATATTTTATATAAATTGGAAAATGATGTGTCCAAATCATAGTAATAATTTAAAATGTATTCCGCTTGGTTTAGCGTTTATTAAATTAAAGCTCCTTTACATTTCTTATTTGACGTATTGCTATCTTATAAACATAAATTAACTCCGAACTTCGTGCTGTCACTAATAATTGCCTATCCTTGATTTTGCACGACCTACAAAACCAACTTTCTCAGTCAGCAACTGCACCCACATCCACAAAACCTCCATAAAGAACTCGTACACAAAAGAAACAAAAACACATCGGAAAAATGACCACAAAGTGCTTTGGACTTTACATCACACAGGTCAAGTATATTTCCGTACTTTATACTTTTTCAGGAAACTCTCAACAAAAAAGTACTCTTCCTTTATAAATAAAAACTGAAGCGAAATCTGAGAGAAACATAATAATCTTTTCTTTTTCAGAGACAATGAGTTTCTCTCTCATTAGAGAGGGCTTACACGATGCTGTTCGAATGTTTAATTACTCGAGTTCTTTTCGAAGTGTTTCATTTTTGGTATCGAAATCTTTTGGCCGGAATTTTCGTTACAAAAAGAAATGATGACACGACGAAGTTTAAACAAGAAAACTTCTCGGTTGTATTTTTTCAAATTGAATAGTAAAAAAACTAAAAAAATATAGATTAGGTTCAAAAGAGAGACTTAACTACCCTTTGTCCGACCTGCAGCCTTAAAAACGTTGCGAACAATTAGGTAACACAATATAAAGTAGCAAAAAGGACATCTTCGTTAAAATTCGAACGACGAAAAATAAATTGAATATCAAAATTAAAAATCTGGATTGAACTGGATTGAAGCGCTTCGTGACAATGAATTATTTATGATGTCTTTCTGTTGGTTTTTGTTAAAATATTTATTAAATGCATCAGTTTGTTTATCAATATGTCGAGAAACGTAATTTGTTCGAGTGGTTACAGTGTGGGTATATCACCCTTTGTTACTTTTGACCTTTTACTTTTACTCGTTTAACATTTTATTGGTTTTAGATGAAATCTTTGTGTTATTGAAACTTATAAAAAGAGAGTAAAAGAGAGGAGAAGATAAAAAATGAGTATAAAATACGAACATTTTTCACTATCTTTCACACTTTTCCTAATTTTGACCAGCTTATTTGTAAATACCATAGTATCAACAATAAATATCATTCCAATCTGTTCTATTCTGCCATAATTATTATATATTATTATTCCATGTTCCTTCTTTTTGTTTTTATCTCTCTTAGTACGGACGCTTTTAATGTGCACGTCTTTCTACATCGTTCTCACATGTAGGTATAATTTCAAAATGTAACCAATATTTTTGTAGTTTCATGCCCGTTCTTCTCCATAGGTACCTACTACGCTTTGGAATGAGCAACTAGCTTCATCTTTTTAACTGACCGACCGACCCCTTGGCAATTCAAAAGTGCCTGTAATTGGTTTAATTGAAATAAATGCATTGAGTTTGAGTTTATAATATGAGAATCTGAAACATGTATTTATTAAAAACTACAATAAATTTAACACTGTTAAAATATAACAACGCATCAATCAAGTCGGTCAACAATAAACTGGGCCACAATCAAGCACATCAAAGAAAAACATGACCGCTCCATTTATCGATACAGAATCTCATCGATATCGATACCAACAGTCTCCCATCCCTACTCAACCCGGCGACTGCAGGTGCAAGCTAGTCAGTCGACTCAATTAATTAGTCAACAGACCACTGAACACTTTACTAGTTTTACTTGTTCATTTGACGCAGATTTTTTTACAGTGGCTTTTTTAGTACCAGCGTCATTTGCGGGTTAATAGGCTTGTTAGTGACTTGTGTTTCTTTTTCCTTTTTGTAACGTAGAAATGTACCTAATGTTTTTGTTTCTGTTTCAATAAGAATATTTTATGTGTCAGTGAATTTTAATTTGAAATGTTTTTATTATTTTGTAAGAAACATTATCCAAAAGGACAATGGAGCAAGAATGAACCCGACAGTATTTTAACTTTTCTTTTTTATTTTACCTAAAAGTATGACTTAATAATGTTACAAAAGCCGGCATTACACCTTTATCTTAAAATATTATTATTTTTATTGTAAATACAATGTTTGAATGCGTTAAGTCTGAATTCTCAAATAAACTCACCTTTTTTAACCACCACAGCGAATAAAAATAAATAAATTCATAAGATGAAACAGAACCGGACCATCTTTCGTGCAAAACAGACATCAGTAGCTATGTCAACAAAAGAAAAGAAAAAAAAAGCGGCCAAGTGCGACTCGGATACGCACACGAAGGGTTCTGTACCACCGTAGAATATTTCTTTTTTTTTTCAAATTTATTTACTTATCACAATTTGTGCAACAATAGATTAGATAGTGACCCCCAAACTAGGGATTTGCCTGTATCTTGGAAGTTAGAGTTGCGACAAAATGTGGTAGGCACATACATAGTGATTATTGCAAGACATGAAAAAACACTACATATTCTTTTAACACTACAGTAACGAGCAAAAAACGCCGAAAAAACACGTTTCTTGTATGGATACTCCTAACTTTATTTAATTTTAATTATTTGTTGTTATAGTAGCCATAGTAGGACACACTCTGTGAAAGTTTCAAGTCTAGTCTACATAATATTACGGATATTCAAAAGATGCAACCCTATGACGGACGGACGGACGGATGTAAAGCGTGGCCTTAGTATTAGGGTCCCGTTGGCACTCTTTGGGTACGGAACCCTTAAAAGAATACAACCCAGTTATCTTGCAAACGACTGTATAGAAACTTTCTATACGAGTACCAACGCAAATAACTTCGTCAAACCTATTGAATATGTACCGGCATAATGTGGGTTACAAACGCGGGGTTCAAGTTAATGCATGTGTGACACGCACTTGTTTACGTTTCCGCTACACTTGGTAGGGTTAATCCTTTAGAATGAAACGTTAACTTTTGCGTCAGCGTTATGTTTGGAAAAATAATGTGGAACCAGTGGGGTAATTGCGTTACACACTATCAGTAGCAATGGGTTTACTTATTTTTTTTTAAACGTTGCCCCACTCTAGAAATGACTCCTGTATGTTCGTTGGGTGAGTTCACAAACATTTAAACTCACATACGCAAACAGCCAGACCCTGAACAACTACCTGTAGGCAATACAAATATTTGTTCCGTGCGGGAATCGAACCCGCGACACGCAGCGCAGCAGTTGATCGCTCAGCCACTGCGCCAAGCGTGTCGTCAAAATTTTGGCAGTTCAGCAACATTCATTGCGTTATTTACGTTGTTGATTTTTCGAACATATGAAGCAATGGATTAGCAATGTCCTTCAAAATGATTCAGATTCTCATTGATAGTGTGTTATGTAATTGGGGTGCTGGTTTGAAATCGTTGACATGCTGGAAGGAAGAGTGGTCGTGAATAACTTCTTTCCCGTATGCTTCGATCAATAATAGTACTAGATTAAGGATCAGGAACAAAAATGAGTCGCTCAAGTGGCCACGTTTGCACACACGTAAACATCTACATTTCAAAACAAAAGTTTAATAATATTAACAACTTCAGTTTATTATAAACCTTAATGCTTAAACATAAAGTTTAATTAACATTGCAAAATATATTTAAAATGAAAATAAAATCATTCTATTTTTTAATTTTCAGTCATTTATTCTAAAATGAAACTTAAAGTCTAAGTAATAAGGTAAAAACATACTAATTTGAAATAACACCACAAAAGTATTTGTGGTCTTATTTTTCGGGCCGTTTTTGTAGCGCTTATCGGGAATCTAGTACTATTGTTGATCGAAGGCCGTATGAGAAAAACCCAGCATACAGGCTGGCTGATTACTTATCGTATCATACAATATTACTAACTTCTTCTTAGCGTGTCGATAGCAATCTAAATGGACTCTGCTCAGAATTCGGTCACTTGTTTGGCGCCATCACCAGCGTCCATCAGTTCCTGTAACGTGCAGCTGCTGTGCCCGTGCTACCACTTCGTTTTCACTTAGCGTTCTGTCTAACTTTTTTCTTTTTGCTCGGCTCCTATGTGTCGTAGCGTGATGTTAAATATCCTATAACTTTCCTCAAGAATTGGGCTGTCAAATGCAAAAAGATTTTTTCACATCTGAGTGGTAGTTTCGGAGATTATCCCCTACATACAAACAAACAAATTTTACCTTTTCATAGCATTAGTAAAGTAAAGAAAAAGTACATAATAAATAAATAATAATTAATTATTGAACTGGCAAAATTGTTGGTTTGTTGGTTATCCCCATTTTTAGCTAAATCCACCGCTGGGTAAACTCCACTCAAAAACACACGTAGAACTCTTCCCACCTTGCATTTAATCCTAATGATCCAACAAATACAGTAGTTAACTGAATTAGTCGGCAGTTTGTTGGCTCTTTAATTAACGAGTTGACCGACGAGTGGTGTTGCAGTTAGCTGATTGAATAGTGATGTGACTGTGTGTTCAGTATCGGTTTCGGTATCGATTGTTTAGGGCTGTGGTTAGGTGCATTAGCATAAATACAGTTTTTTTTATGATTAAGTGAAATGACGGAATCGTTATTCTAAGTCTGAGTGTTGCTGGATATAAGACTAGATGTCTTTCTCCGGTCGTGTCGGATTGCCGTCCCATCGGACAATGAGAATGCGGGAAGGGAGAGTGCACCTGTGTCTGGCACACAGTTTTGCATCATAATAACTCCCGCGCCGAAGGCTGGTCTCCGCTGAGATACGTCGCCATAGCCGAAATTCGTTCTGGAGGACTTTATTTAACTTATAAGACTAGCTTTTGCTCACGGTTTCGCCTACTTGGAAGTCGGAAATTATACCAGGGGACTACTATGATAAATTATCCTACGTCCTCGCCCAGACTATCATATGGTCTATCTGAGTAAAGAATTTCATCCAAATCCGTTCATCCGTTGGAAAGGTATCAGGAAAAAATAATCAGCCGTCTCACACATTTAGGTCGATGGGTGGGTATTGAAGTATTGTATGTGACAGTTGATATTTTTTTTTCGCGATTACGACATTTTTGGATTCTCAAACATGCAATTCAGCAGAGGTCCATCCTCGAGGTTTGTCAGAGTGCTATGGAACTTAGGATTCTGGGTATTAAACTTGTTGACCGGGTTAAGAATACAACAATCCGTTCCATTACTAAAATAACTGATGTCACTCAGAAAGCTGCCATGCTTAAATGGAATTGGGATGGACACATCTGCCGCATGTCAGACGATCAATGGGCCAAACTTACGACCCAGTGGATCCCGCTTAATGCCAAACGACATCGCGGCAGGCTCAGACGGAGACGGCGAGATGAGCTGGACTCCTTTAATAAAGATTGGTCCTTGGCAGCTCTGGACGAAGAGAGATGGAAAGAGATCAGGGAAGCCTTTGCCCATCACTGGGCTGTCCCAGTGATGGGCAAACTCTCTACTAGACATCATTGTTGATGTTTAGTAAAAAAAAGTATAGATTTTCTACATGTAAGAGTTTTCGAGTTGTTTAGCTTAATGGCAATAATTCCTATCAATTAGTTATGCTGTCACTTAAAATCTAAGTTACGCTAAACTTAGCAAACTCTAACCCTGTGCTGTATAACTTAATTTTCCTCTACATCATTGTAATTGGATGATATAATTAACTTACTTAACTTACCGTCTTCGATGATGTAGCAAAGTGGATATTAATTTAATTTATATGTCAATTATAACATTTTGGGCCTACAAACAGTATAATTAACACATTATACGCTGATCAATATCGTGGTTTCCGTCAGATAGATGTAATTATTTGGATGGAATATCAAAAAAAAATTAAAGCTTGCTTGATTTGAATAAACATGCATTATATTATTATATTTCCAAAATATAATAATGCATTTTTATTTAAATCATATTCCAGGTGTTTCACTTTTTGTACATTTTTGTTTTACGATCCCAAGCAAGCACTTTTACTTTGTATTTTGGAGGCATGAGGAACAGGGTGCAAAGTTCACTCATCCTCCATAGAAAAGGGAGGATCCTCCGACCAGACAGGTGTTGTGTCTGGCGGGCAATTGCCCAACGATTGATGTTGGGAAATTGTATCTATGCTAATTGCGCGGTAAACTCTGCTTGCGAGATGCAGGATTTGCGTGACGTCAGTATGACGCGTTGTTCGCATGTGGCGTTGTAGATACCGCTACAGTATAAATAATTTCATCGGCTACCTAATAAAATGATATTATACTAATTTCAACGAACAAAATCCATATACTCCCGTTCATAGTTTTCCTGTACCTCTTGAAATTCTAATACAGTCACCTAGTTTATCAAGTTGTCTAAAATCATGATTGGTTTATTTAGCGTGCGCTAAGTTAGCGTTCAAAGACAAAATAGATAATTTATTCAATCGTTGTCATAGTTCTGTATTTATATAAACAAGGTTAAACCAGTTGAGAATACTATTAAATACATAATTCAATTTAGTGTCCATTGAAAATGGTCTGGGAGAACTAAAATAGAACAAACTATTATTGGTTTTGCGTGAATGCTGAATGAGGTAACCGAAGGATTATATGTATTTATTGGAGGACTAGCCCCGCGGTTTCACCCGCATAAGTGTCGATCCCGTGGGAATATTGGAATAAAAAGTATCCTATGTGCTATTCTGGTGTATAAGCTATATTACTGTAAAGTTTCATCAAAATCCGTTCAGTAGTTTTTGTGTGAAAGAGTAACAAAGATCCATCCATCCTTCGTCACAAACTTTCACTTTTATAATATTAGAAGGATAGTAGGATGTGATTACAAACATGTTATGTAACACAATGTTACGCAAAATACGCCATACATGGAGTAGAATAGAATAGACATATATTTTGCAAATATGGGTAACTAGCTTTTGCCCGCGACTTCGTTCGCGTGGAATAGTGACTTCACCAATAGATGACACCGACTCTTGACCAATAGATGGCGCTGTATGTCCGGAATAAATTTTATTTTTTATTTTATTTTTTGTAATAAAAACTATCCTATGTCCATTCTCAAGTTCCAAACTATGTCTGTACCAAATTTCACACAAATCGGTTCAGTAGTTTAGGCGTGAAGCAAAGACAGACAGACAGACAGAGTTACTTTCGCATTTATAATATTAGTTTGGATATAGGTGTTATGATATGCGCCCCGCGGTTTCACCCGCATAAGTTTCGATCCCGTGGGGATAAAAAGTATCCTCTAAGTTAATCCTGATTATAAACCATCTGTGTGCCGAAGGACAATGCTCATGGATGTATGGAATCCCGTACCGTGCTGCTTCAAAGTAAAACTTTGTTTTTATTGACTCCACTTATCATAAATTAACTCCTACACAAGAATTTTCTATCAACAAAACCCGAGTTTCGGAGATTTAAAAAAAATCGAAATTACCTAAAAACTAAGTCCTTTATTTTGTTTGACATTTCATACACTAACGGCCATTATTGCTCTAAATAAAATGATAATCGTTTAAAATAAAAATTCAATTCTATTATATTATAGTTATTTTTAATTAAGGTAGAATCGACAAAGTATTCTGTTTGCATGTTTTTTGAAAGACGTGAACATGACACTTTATATTTTTCATGTCATTTGAAACGGAACGTCATGTAAAGGGAATAAAACAATATCAACACTTTTTCACTTTAAATTAAATTGCCTGTTCAAAAATCAAATCCCCCACGCGCAAAATGTCGTAATAAATTAGGAAAATAATTAGGTACTATAATATTTTGATCTTAATGCATGAGACTTTTTGGTACCACTTTTGGTCATTGTCTTTTCATCCCAATCCGTTCAGTAGTTTTTGCGTGAAAGAGTAAAAACAACTTGAGAGGTGTCAAGGGACACCCGGATTCGTTCCAAAACATCCATCCATCCATACTTTCACGTTTATAATATTAGTATGATTTTAGCTCAGCAATATTTCACCATTCGGCATGGAAACATTTATATTATTAACATTCAGTTAAGATTAACTAAAAGCCGCGCAAATTGCGTAACACACTAACAGTAGCAATAGCTGTCATTTTGACAGTTATACAAAATTCATTGCGTTATTTACGTTGTTGAGTAGACACATTTTTCGACCATATGAAGTAATGGATTAGTAATATCCTTCAAACTTATTCAGATAATGATTGATAGTTTGTGTTTTGTCAATTTAACTTTTCTCTGATAAAAACTCAGTCACACACGCCACGTCACGTCGTCGTACAGACGCCAGCACATCAAGAATCCGAAACTGTCAAATTTTCCCAATCAACTTTGTACCTTTTGCTTTAGCGATAAAGTTGAAAATCTACTAAAAAAAATTGACAGAGTAGTAGCTTGATGTGCTGGCCGTCTGTACGTTTTATACATAAAAAAATTACATACCTAGTCTCTTAAACAGCACTAGTCAAGTATTGCGGTGGTGTGGTGGACACCAGCCCGTATTACCTAAGACATTGCTACTATAACTGTATGGGTCAAAATGTGTGTTTGGATTTAAGTGCTAACTCCATGTATTTTTTTTTTTTGGCTTGTGGCTAAGTATCAACAGCCGCACGGCTCAACCGATCAGATTAAGCTACGCTTGCCGCGGTTGGTCGGTAGATAGGTGACCATCTTTACATACAAAGACCCCTCTGTACCTCGGAAAGCACGTTCAGCCGTTGGTCCCGGCTGTCATTCGTGGATCTTTGACAGTCGTTACGAGTGGTTAGAAGCCCGAAACTCTAACAACCAGTCTTACCAAGGGGTACCTATCGTATTACCCAGTCGCTGGGTTGTGGAGGTCAGATAGGCAGTCACTCCATGTAAAATACTGGTATTCCGCAGATCCAGTTAGACTGGAAGCCGACCCCAACATAGTTGGGAAAAGGCTAGCCAGATGATGATCAGAATCACCAGCATTGCAAACAGATTACCTAGGACGCACAATGTCAGTCTATCAAGCCAAAGTTTTCTTATAACGCACAAAAAATATTATGTAATGTATTTTCTACATCCGAAAAGCCACAAACATCTATCGTCTAAAATAGATATGAACTTTTGACGGACAAATAAACCCTTGCCATTTAAAAACACACGTTCATCTAAAAAATTCAAACCACTTAGCTTTGCAAACCGGGTACAAAAAAATAATAACCTAATCCATTTATTCGTTACATCGAAACCAGAATGAAAATTCCCTTCGTCAGCTCTACTCGATATTATAAATTCTGCAACATTTTAATGTCAGCTCTTAGTACCAATAAAGTGCTGGTATTACAAAGTCGATATCGATAAAGTTGGTACCAATCTTAGCATTCCAAACTGAGTTGTTGTAAAATCGCTTTTTATTGGAGTGTAAATTAATCTAGAGTGTTCTGCACCTATTTTACAGCAGTCGCAAAACATAAATGGTTTAAAACTTATTTGTTGTAAATTACGAATCTAATTTATTTTCCTTCCAAACCTCACCGTCTTGGGCGATCCCTGGCCATGTTGGCCAACCAACATTATCAGATCGTCACACCACCTTCGTCGTGGTCTACCTCGACGCCATCTTCGTCGTGGTCTACCTCGACGGCGATATCCTCTGACGTCCAGCAAACAGGGTATCCTTTGCCCAGTAGTGGGAAAATAAAGGAAAACTTAAAAAAAACGTTATGTTCTATTTTTATAAAACTGTTAAACTTGACAAATAAAAAAAATAGGTATCATTTGTAATAATACATTATCAAAGCTAATCTGAATAAACCCGTTTTCTTTCATTAATGTGTGGTACCTTATCGCTACGAAAATAGTACCTTAATAACATTTACTGGTTCTTAGGAACAGTATGTTATTAGTGGATAAATGAGCTAAAGTAAATCTTACTAAAGAGGCAACAAGTCATTAATTATTAATGTGATGATTAGGCTACACAGACAATCATATAAGGACGATAAAATACTTCTATAAAAAGTACGAGTACCTTATTAATTGATACCAATTAGTATTATCGATAAAATTAGCACATCTCTAGTCACAATTGACGATGATTGACGCCACACCATTACGTCACGGTAATAGGTAGCAAATTAAGGGAACAGAAAACAATCGCGTTTTTTATCGGCGCTAAATTGTTAATGTTGCCAGCTGACGAAGATAAAATAGTAGAAAATTAAACTATAATTAAAGAAAAACTTTTTAGGGGAATAATTAAACTTTAAAAGAGTGAATTTTGATAGATAGGTACTGAATAAGCACTGGCAAGGTTTTATTTTAAAGGAAAATGTTAAGGCTGCACTGGCCCCGCGTGGTGAATTATGGCCCACTCCCCCTCACTTGTGGAGTGGGAACATTGTAGGCTGATCACGCAATATTTTTCTAAAGCACTCTGAATTCTCCTTAGTGCTCATACACACGAGCGACACGCATCAACGACGGAGGCAACTGCCGTAGACGAGTGTCAACGGCTATCGTCGACAACATGCCACTCGTGTATTTGAGCACCGTGCTGAAGACGTAGACGTAGGCGTAGACGGCGGGTGTGACGGGTATTGATGGCTACCGTCGACACGTGTCGTCGCGCGACGATTGCAGTTGCCTGTCTCGTTCGTGTGGATCAAGACCTCAGCATGAACAAATTACCCACAAAAATGAATAAAAGTACTCAATGCCATCGCTACGTTCTTCTTTTATAATACCTCGCTAATTACTCTGCAATATTATGACTCCCAGTGCTAAGTTCTCGAGTAAATAATACGTTATCAGTATGGAAATCTAATACAAACCGTATAACGAGGCACTCGCCATCACATGTGCGAAGGAATTAACTCCACGCTTAGCTACTAATTATGCACGATCGGGGTTTTTATGCAAAACAAAGGCAGAAAATATATAGTTCTTGTAGTCAGATTATTATTTTTGCTCGGGTGCAGCTGAATACTAGTATTTTACATGGAGCGACTGCTTATCTGACCTCCACAAGTCAGTTACTGGATAATACAATACCCCTTGTTACGAGTAAGACTGGTTGTCAGACTTTCGGGCTTCTGACGACCCGTAACGAATGTCAAAGATCCTCGAATGACCGCCGGGATCAACGGCTTAACGTGCTTTCCGAGACACGGAGGGTTCTCGGTATCTAAAGATGGTCACCCATCTATGGACCAACCGGGACAAGCGTAGCTTAACGTGGTCGATCGACGCGTGTGGCTGTTATTACTTAGTCACGAGCCAATGTGGGTGTGTGGGTGTAATGAATCATTCATTACATTTCGCCAGGTTTAAGTCCTAATTTTTGTTTGTAAATTGACAGGACTAAAATAAATTAACATTATTTTGTAAAATCAGCTATTTTATTCACATTCCTGGCAACACCGCTCGCGTGACATTAACCATTGAATGCTCAGTAAACAACAGTATTAAATACCGTGGTTAGCATTGACAATAATACGATTAATGTCAATTACGTTGCGCGTTAAAATGATGTGAAATTACAGGCTTTGTCACAGAAATTATAATCGATGTCGTAAAGATGTCTAGGTGAGTCTGATAGGGTTATAAAACGTATGATTGATAGATTTTCTTCTTTATTTTTGTGAAGGAGTTGGCAGTTTGCCCGGTTTGTTCGAAGAATTTGTTTTTCATTTAGGCTATTTAAGCCAGCTGCTGCACTTTTCATATTGGGGCTTATACAATGCTCAAATTCAAGGCCGAATTAGGTAGAGACACCAGCAGGTCAAGCTACCCGAAACTGTCTAATTTTTCCAATCAACCTTGAACCTTAATGCTTTAGTGATAAAGTTGAAAATCTATTAAAGAAATTTGACAGATTGTAGTAGCTTGATGTGCTGGCGTCTGTACAGTGAAATAATTCATCTCCGGGTTAGTTTTTTTACTTGAGAGCAATACTCTTTCAATAAATTGTTTGCTTCATCTCAATTAATTGGAGATTGACGCAGCATGTCTTTTCCCCCTACAAGTCTACTAGCCGCCATCTCAGTGTCTTTTCCCTTTTTAGTAGAATGGAATTAGATTTCTCATTTAGTTAATCTTCGGCTTGGTTTGAATTCATCATCTACCGAGCCCAACTATGATGGGGTCGGCTTCCAGTCTAACCAGATGCATGAATACCAGTATTTTATATGGAGCGACTGTCTATCTAACCTCCACAACCGAGTTAGTAGGTAATACTATATCTAAACTATACAGGGTGGCATGACATCGACGCGCAAACTGTAACCATGGATTCAGCACATGAGTTTAGATCCCATAGGGTCGAAATTTTTCGTCGGTTATTAAAAAAATAATATTGCTGTTCCATACATTTTGACCGCGTAGATATTGCACTTTTCTATGAAACAGAAGATTTTTTTTTTTGATTACGGACGAAAAATTTCGACGCTATGGGGTCTAAACTCATGTGCTGAATCCATGGTTACAGTTTGCGCGTCGATGTCCCTGCCACCCTGTATTATACTCCCTATCTTACCCCTTGGTAAGACTGATTGTCAGACTTTCCGGTTTCTGATGACCCTTAACGACTATCAAAGATTCAAGAATGACAGCTGAGACCAATGGCTTAACACCATCTTACCATAATATCATCGTTCACACAATCCATTTCCCGTTTCTTTGGACTTACATACATAATCAGCCTATGATGTTCCCACTGCTGGTAAACAGGCCTCCTTTATACTACACGGAGTAGGCCGTAATCCACCACGCGGGCCCAGGGGGGGTTGGTAGAAGTCACATGTCTTCGAATTCTTGGTTCTAGGTCATGCCGGATTCCTCACAATGTTCTCTTTCACCGTTGTGAGAGCAGTGGTGATTAAATTATTTACAAGTAAAGCGCCTGTCTGGGTCCGAACTCTTTGGTCTTATTTATTTTATTATTTATGTATGTACCTACACATAGTAAAATGGATACAGATACGACTCAAACTCAAATCATTTATTTCAAATAAACCATTTACAGGCACTTTTGAGTTGTCAAAATTAAATAGTCGGTCAGTTAGTCAGAAAGTTGAAGCTAGTTGCCTATTCCAAAACGTAGATCTCTATGGAGAAGAACGGGCAAGAGATTCAACGGACACTCTTTTAAATCAAGTTATTATTACAAAATCCGACATAAGTATACGTGTACATGTACATATGTGTGTGTGTATTACTTATCGCATTTGTATAGCATATTCATACTCAAAACTTTTCACACGACATGTCCCTCATGTAGTAATATAATTTACCAAATATTTAGGTATAAACTAAATAACTCAAATAAACGGGCATGCCATAAACATAATGCTTAACAAACCGTTTTGTTGATAGAATTACATTTCGCAATTTATACCTAGTGACACTAAAACAGTTGATTAATAAAACAAACCTACGGACTATACACCGTTAAATTTTGATCGTTTTAATCCTTAAAAGGGGTCATTGTAGGTAGTCATCATTATGAACAACTTTTACTACGGGACAAACCATAAAATCAGTTGATCCATAGATTTATGTTCACCTAACTCGACATAATGTATGGATCAACTGATTTTTTTTTCACGATTCCATAGTTGTTCCCGTAGTAAAAGTTGTTCATAATGATAAGTACAATAACCCCTTTTAAGGATTAAAACGATCAACATGTAAGGGCGTATATATACATACGTAAACCTGGATAGAGAGTTAGGTTTTTAATCACTGTTTTAAAACAATTCATATATTATTTTCTACATTCGTTATTCATTTCAATTTGGTATAATATTTCGAATTTAAATTTGCATTTTCAGGGCTGGTAACATTTAAATGGTATAAATCTAAGCTTTTGAACGAGTATTTGCCTATGTTGATTTTATTTTAATGTACGGGTAAGTACTTTAATCTTTTTGGGTTCGCACTAAGTTGGTAGGTTTAATGTAGGATTATTCATTCCTAAAGAATATTGGTTACCCTACGACGCCTACACAAACATGGCTGGGAAAAGATATCGTTCAGGGAAGTGCTACTTATTTCTATCGATAAACAGTTCAACTTAATGTAATCCGGTTTAACAAGGAAGTAATGTGAAGGGCAGATGAGCCCTTCAAAGAAATCAAACAACGATACGATGCTTGAATGTTCGAATGGAACCCGCGCTAGATGATAGCCAGCCTGCTCTACATAAGATTGATTTAAGTGGACCACCTTAAGGCCAATTCTCGAAATTTTAAACGTTCAAAATCTAGTCGCAGTCTCATCTCAGCGACAAAAAAATGTCAAAAAATGGTCAAAATGTATGGAAATTTGACGAATTTTTGACAGATTGAGTCTGAGATCAGACTGTGAACGTTCATAAATTTACGAGCATTGTCCCTCTTTACAGTACCAAATAAGTATCTGGTCGATCGCAGGTTAAGCTACGCTTGCTGTGGCTGGTGAGTGGATGGGTGGCCAGATGGCCACCCATTACATATCGAGATTACCGTGCCTCGGAAAGCAAGTAAAGCCGTTGGTCCCAGCTGTCATTCGTAGATCTTAGACAGTCATTACGGGTAGTCAGACAAGCAGCCTTCTGCCTTATTAAGGGGTATCGTGTTACCCAGTAAATAGGTTGTGGAGATCAGATAGGAAGTCACTCCGTGAATAATACTGGTATCCAGCTGCGTCCGGTTAGACTGGAAGCCGACCTCAACATAGTTGGGAAAAGGCTAGACAGATATTGCCGATAGAACCGCAAACACATAAAAAACATCGCAAACACGCAAAATACTTATTAATTGTCACCTTCCATTTGGCAAAGCGTCCGATATAGAACTAAAACCTACACCTAAAACCGTAGTCATCCTGTCCACAACATAAAAAAAAACACTTTTATATGACACAATATCCATCTGCTTATTTGCCAATCGCTAGCTGAATAACAACCAGCCTGGTTGTCTGAAAAAAGGCCGCTCCCAAAACCGGATGCAACCCAACAAGCGTTCCACGTTCCACAAAACTGTAAACACGAAAAAAACTCCCTAAAATTAAATAGTGTATGTACAACAGTCGAAAAACCATAAAAAACATCGACATTTTTTTGTCGTGTCCCACCCCTAATCGCTCCAGAGTCCGTTTTAATTGATACCGGAGCACTTTTTGTTCGTGTAGTGATGTCACGGTAGTAAGGAAGTTGTCAATTATCGATAGCGCTTGCCTGTTCACCGGTTTATAGCTAGTGGGATAGATTTTTCCGTGTGCTAAGTGGTTATTGAGTACGCTCTGATGTTTTAGTCGATGAAATGGAATTGTGAAATGTATGGGAAGAGGGTTTTATGAGGAATTCGTTTTTAATAGTTGATTGGGAGCTTACAAGGGTGATTGTTGATTTTAAGGTGGTGAATTTGGTGTCCAAATCTTAAGTAGGTATAATGGAATTCCATTCCAGTTAGTTATTCTTAGGCCAAATTTAGGCCACCGTAGGCGCGGGCCTGCGGGCGGAGAGTAATGGGTAGCTCTCCGTCCGATCAGGACTAGGCCCGTGCCGGACGGCGTGTTCGTGTTCCACGTGCGCCTCAAAGAGATGTCAGCAAGTGACGGGGCCCCACAGGGCCGAAGCCTGCCAGGGTAGCGGGACCATCCGAAAGGGTTTACCGCTGCCCTGCCCTGGAACATAAAGGGCTAAGGAAGGAACACGGGTGGGTTTTAGTCAGTAAAAGTCTGACACTCCCTTCTGCTCCACCCAGAGCGGGAGGAGTCATTTGATGATTTCCCATCCTCAAAAAAAAAAAAAAAAAAGGCCAAATTTTAAGTCGTCATCTGCCTACCATTTTCCCAAATATGTTCGGGTCGGCTTCCTGTTTAAGCGAATGCAGCTGAATACCAGTATTTTACATGAAGTGACTGCCCATCTGACCTCCACATTCCAGTTACTGGGCAATACTTGGTAAGACTGTTTGTCAGACTTTCGGACTTCTGACGACTCGTAACTACTATCGAAGATCCAAGAATGACAGCCGGGACCAACGGCTTAAAATGCTTTCTGAGGAGGGCCCGTCTCGGTATGTAAAAATGATCATTCATTGACGGACCGACCGCGGCAGCAGCAAGCGTAGCTTATCCTGATCGATCTACCCTGAGCTGTTACGTATTACTTAGCCACGAGACCCTCTTAGGCTAATTTTGAAGGTTTTACAAGAAACTAAAAAGGTACTTTTAAGGTCCAACACCCATTACTTTAAAACAACCTTTTGGGCTCCGCCACAGGTGGGTAAAAAACTTCTTATCAAACTAAAACTAGTGTAAAATAACTTACTACGTTTTCACACAATGTTTTGCAAAAATGAGCCATATTTACGCCCGGGCATTTACGTTTTCATACATAAACAGAGTACGTAATACATCATCCCTACATTTTTAAGTTAGCGTTAAGTATACAAGTTTTAAGTGCTAAGTTAAAAGATTATGGGCAAGGAGCCAGCAACAGATTATTGCTTCGTACTTAATCGTTTAGCTAAGTAAGATGGTGCCAAGCAGACGCTGTATGATTTTGCAGATTGTGGATGTATTTAAGGGGGAAACGTCAGGGTAGCCACGGAATTCAAATTTTCTTACGTTTTTTTGCAATTTCAGGGCCCGTATTCCCGTAATTTAAAACGTTCAAAATCTAGTCGCAGTCTCATCTCGGCGACAAACAAATGTCAAAAACTTGTCAAAATGTAGGGAAATTTGACAGATTGAGACTGAGATCAGACTGTGAACATTCTTAAAATTACGAAAATTACTCCTCAGGTCAGTGTCAGGATGTATGTCGAACAAAATAATACTTTACAGAATTATTATCATTAAAATCATGAATATAACTCTCTAAGTTCAAATATTAATCAATAGGATTATATTGAACATAGAGGATTGTCTTGATGATTTTAATGATCTTATGAAAATCTTTTATATGCCCATAAAAATATAAAATTGTTTAAAAAATACAGTGATATCCATATTATATATACTAGGAACAAACACAAATTTGTTGTAGGTACCTACAATAAGGCTCAAGAAAATAGGTGGCTCTTTCAGATACCAATGTATACGCTTTTATAATAAACGTCCAAGCCACGTTCAAAATTAATAAATAAATTAATAAATTCAAATCATTCATTACACGGAAGTTGTGCCAGAAAGCCTTTTATACCGTTATATCGAGATTATATCGAGAACAAAAAGGCTTGGGATTGAGCTGCTTCTAATTTTTATAAATTGATTGTTTTTTTTTTGTTTTGTTGTTTTTTTTATGTATACACATTGTCATTAATGAATTTTATATATACAATGCTTACTTTGTAAAGTATTATATTATTTTAATTATTGTGAATGTGAAGACTATGTGGGTCATTCTATTGATTTTTATTTTTCCCTGTTCTGTTAGTTTTGTCATGGTCTGGCAGTTTGAGTAATTTATGTGGCCTACCCAAATGACCTTTCTTTGGTATTTTTCGTCGAATCATTGATCTCCTTAAGTATTTAGTTTAAACAGGTCCTCTCAATCTATGTGGTTCTATCCTCAAAAGACCATCTCAGATATCGATCGACATGGTCTTCATATGATCTGACCAAGATTATGTCTGGACTTTAAAAGAGACTGTGACCTCTGAGTTTGTTTCAGCCTTTCTTCTCAGACTAGTCAGATAGGAAACGCCGACCTCATCTAGTTTTTAAAATATGATTGACGTGTAAAAGTGTTTGTACAAACCTACTTACAAAATAAAATCATTTATAATTCTGTAAAGTCACCAGTTTATTTTGAACAAAAAAAATTAGGTATAAGAAAATTTGAATTTTGCGGGAAACGAGCGCATCCCCCTTAAGAACATAGCATAATGTTTTGGCACCATTCACTGAGGTATTTGGTTTCCAAATTTTTCGATGGATATAAACGACTATTTGATATTGGGGTACGAAATATGAAAGTATCGTACGAACTGCCGACGATATGTGAAACATTTATGTTAATATGTAGGGTATCATCATCATCATCATTTCAGCCGAAATACGTCCACAGCTGGACATAGGCCTCCCCCAAGCACCTCCACTTCGACTGGTTCTGTGCTTCCCGCATCCAGTTGGTTCCTGCGGCCTTCACAAGGCCTTCTAACACTACGTCTTCCGGTACGCGGTATGGTATGATGCATATAATATTATTTATGTGCATTTTATCACTATTGCTCTAAAAACGGTGAAAAAAATGTCGTGAGGAAACTGGCATATCCTAGAAACAAAAGTTCACAGACATGTGTTATCTACCGACCCACACTGGGTCCGCGTGGTAGATTACAGCCCACTCTCTCTCGAAGAGAGGAGGCCTGTGTCCCAGCAGTGGGAACGTTATAGACTATTATTATGCTTATGTGCATTTCAAGTAGGTATATAGAATCAACGTCAAACATAAGGTACACTTGTGAACTAAGCTGCTAAACTAGATGTCCTAGATTCGATTACCAGGTCTTTCAAAAAGGTATGATATTTTATTTTAGAAAATTCTTAGTGCAAGTCTGAATTTTAGAGATAAATCCACTCCGATAGCGGGCAATAAGCTTGCCCTTATTACATGGCACTGAACATTTCTACCTACCCCACTATCAACCGAATTCATAATCATCATATTGAATAACCAATACTAAACCATATACTTAACATAGAAGACCATTTGTATGATAAGTTGTTAACCACAATTACCCGTAAACTGTAACCAAAATTGGCTAATATCGGAAACAACCACAGATATTAGATCGAGCTCTATTTTGCCTTCAATTCGTGTATTTGTTACTAATAAGCAATATCAATTTATGCATTGCAATTTGATTTTACCGTCATTCGGAATTAATGTGAAAATGATCACTTGATTCTGAATTTTCGAACAAAGCTGTATTTAATAGTTTGGGAGCCAGTAGACACGAAAAATAAAATAAGGTATATTGATAGAATACTCTTTCATGTGTGCTTACAATAAAATATACAGGTATAAATGTAGAACAATAAATAAATGACAAATGGATATAGTAAGTATATAGTAAATGATAATTTCATGATTTTGCAGAAATTAGTAAAAATAGAGACAGTCCGGCTGGCCAAAAAATTCGATCCTGACACTTGTCAATACGGCAATTCTAGTACCTACCTACCTAGCTAATAAACATCAAATTCGCGCGTTTGTATGAAATTGACAGGTGTCAAGAACGCATTCTCTCTTCGCCCGCACAATAACTAAGAATTTTTGCTTGAAGATCTAACGATATGGAACATCGGCGAAATTAATGGAAGAAATTATGGCTACATGCTTCTCGCGCATGAAAAAATCGAGAAAGGAATAAATAAGTAATAAGCATTAGCTCCCAGACTATGTCATACAAATACAGATTTGTCCGGTAATTCTGATCACATTTCACGGCAATGCTGATAGATAAATTTATAGTTTAAAATAATCTGGATAAACAATATTAATCACTAATGTACTACGGTCTAATAGTTTTCCATTTGCAAAGGTTATTGTGTAGGTATTTATTAGTTGTTAGATTAGCAGACTAGAAAATACTGCTGTTCATGGTCGTGACGTAATCTCTATTCATAAGTGGGTTTTAATACACCCCACACGAAGTGAGGGGTGTACACAAAAGGGTTTTAGAAAATTAGGCCAATGTTTTTTTTTTGTAATTATTAATCCATTATAGTATCCGTGAAAGTAATAACATGTTGACTGAAAAACTGACCCCCTCTGTGCATCACCTGTTAGGGCACATCTCTGGGGTGACTGTAAAGGGGTCTCCCCGAAACCTAACTGTGCCAGTGTGTCATTTATTCAAATTAGGCTGAGAATCATCACTTTTCAAACGTCAAAATTACAATAGACAGTCCCCCAAAACGCCCGCCCTTCACCACTATCTAGTGGTGTAGCTTAGCACCACTATCTAGTAGCTTTTGCTGGGAAGAAGAAGTAGCGCAACAAACCCCCCAGCAGAATATTGACCACAATCCAATCAGTTTAGCCTATCGTAGTCCACTGCTACACATAAGCCTCTCCCAGGTGGCGCCACAACACCCTGTCCTCCACCTTCCGCATCCAGTCTGTCCCAGCCACCTTCTTCTTAAGGTCGTCGGTCCATCTAGCTGGGGGGCGTCCCACACGACGGTCCACAATCCCCAAAGTCAATAAATTGATCAGAAAACCATTTATTCCACCAGCAATTCCCAACATTTCCTTGTTGCACGATAGATATTAATTACTGGGAGACAACTCGGCACTGCACATTTAGACTACACGTTTACAACTCTTTCTATCCAAGAGAAAAACAGGTATACCTTTTTATGCGAGTTCAGGGCAAGCGAAGAGCCCTTACCGTTGTTCTAATGTTGAATACATCATTTCTATTGGTCGTGGTTTCGAATAGGAATAATTTCTATTGGTACTTAAGTTCGGAGTAGGGAGTAAATTATATTAGTGGTTGCTTTTTTTAGTTTGCTTCTAATTACTGTGGTGTTGCCTGCATGGAGTGGCCTACTTATAAACCGCCAGATTGTGGTATAAAAACGTGGTAAATACCGATGCAGCTTTTTCTATTTCCTGATACCACGAGCAAAGAAAGTAAATACATTTATTTATTACATACTAAAAGACACACAATACACCAGATAGGTACATACATCAGATAGCAACCAATAAAAATCAAATAGAAAGTGTAAAGTCTATAGTCTAGAAAAATATTTTTGCATAAGATAGCCAAATTCTTGAGGAAGTCTACAGTCTACTAACTTCGCGCTAGGACCCTTTTTTTTGTGGATGGGAAATCATCAAATGACCCCTCCCGCTCTGGGTGGAGCGGAAGGTAGTGTCAGACTCTTACTGACTAAAACCCACCCGTGTTCCTTCCTTAGCCCTTTATGTTCCAGGGCAGCGGTAACCCTTTCGGACGATCCCGCTACCCTGGCAGGCTTCGGCCCTAGGACCCTTAGGAGCCGAACAAAACAAAAAGTCAGAAAGAACGTTATGCGAAAACGAAGTAATAGCAAACGATGCGATGCGACGGGGTGGGCAGAAACAAGTAGTTTAGAAAAGCAATCAAGTGGAATAGGTAGTCTTGATAGTAAAAAATCGCGTGAGTTTCGATCGAGTATCATCCAAACCAATAGTACCACAATGTCGTGCCACAGAGGCGTTTTTCACGGCGATTTCAATTAGTAGAGGTAGGACGTAGTGAATGTACTTGTTCCCACTAAGGTAGCTACATCTATAAACTATGGGGTTTTAGCCGAGTACGTACACTCAGCCTCGAAGAGATGTAAACATCGACAGGAGTTCATTAGATTGTTTACAATTTGTGTTTCATTTAATGGGCACCTACAATTTTATTGAGTACGCGAAAAGTAATACGTTTAAAATAAAAATAAAAGAAAGAGAAAAATGTGTTGTTGTTTAAATAATAATATAATAATAATAAATATTCCTGGACATTTCACACAGCGCCATCTAGTCCCAAGCTAAGCAACCTAATGCTTGTGTTATGGTAACAAGATGGCTGATAAACTACTTATATACATTTTTTTTTTTTTGTAAATACATACATATTATAGATAGATAAACACCCAGACTCGGAACAAATACATGTAGGTCATACAAATATTTGTTCCGTGCGGGAATCGAACCCGCGACACGCAGCGCAGCAGTCAATCGCTTAACCACTGCGCCAACCGTGCCGTCAACGTGCCGTTTGCAACAACAACACAAAAAATACAATGTTTTTTGAGATTGAATGTCTATTATTTAATGTTTTTGATCCATTTGCGTCTGTTCGTTTATTTTATGCAAGAAAAAACAAACAGTGGAGTTTATTAGGATTTATTTTTAAACAAAATGCTCTTGTCTGAATTTTTTTTGTGTTTTCTAATGCGTAAGAACAGAGTTAAATAAAAAAAAAAAGAGTTAATAGCGCGTGTTGTCTCCACGTGCCCTTATAAGGGCTTGGATACGTCTAGCCATGCTTCTGATGATACCTTCAATCATTTCCTGAGGCAAAAGGTCCCATTCTTCAACCAGCGCCAATTTCAGGTCTTCAACATTTCTAGGGGCAGGATTTCTTGCACGAACCCTTCGTCCAATCACGTCCCAGACATGTTCTATCGGATTCATGTCCGTATAATATTCCTATAATGTTCCCATTGCTGGGACATAGGCCTCCTGACTTCACGAGAGAGTGGGCTGTAATCTACCACGCGGGCCCAGTGCGGGTATATGTCACATGTCTTTGAATTCTTGGTTTTCTGACGAAGTTTTCCTTTATCGTTTTGAGAGCAGTGGTGGTGAAATTATTTACACAAAGTAAAGCGCCTGGCTGGGTTCGAACCCACGAGCTACAACTCGTAAGTCAGAGTCTTTACCTGACTCTGACTCTGAGCCACCACATAAACAGAATAAGTTGGGGAATAATATGTGACACATCGGCGCAAAACGAGAATCAATCAGCTACACATCGAACAAAGATTAAAACAAATTCTTGTCGATTTTTACATCCTTAGCCTCACCTCAAAACGGTGTAGGAAAACATCGTGAGGAAACCGGCATGTCCTAGAACCAAAAATTCGAAGACATGTGACATCCGCCAAGCCGCACTGGGCCCGCGTGGTGGACCCACTACCACTCAGAGAGAGGAAGCCTTATTTGAGACATCTTGGTGAGGTTCACTGTACCTTCAGCTAGTAGATACTATCTATAAACTATGGGGCTAAAGCCGAGTACGTACCATTTCCAGTACTGCTGAGACGGTAGAACTTGTGCATTTTTAACGGCTAGAACGATTTCTATTAGGCTGGACCTAAAAAAATGTTTGGTTTGATAGTAGAAATAGAGGGGGTCGTGAGTGGCTAAGTAATAACAGCCAGTCAAGTCAATCGATTAGGTTAAGCTACGCTTGCCGCGGTCGATCCATGTATGGGTAATCATCTATGAAAGCAAGTTAAGTCGTTTGACAGTCGCTACGGGAAGTCAAAACTTCAGAAGCCCGAAGCCCGAGGTCAGATAGGCAGTTGCTCCATGTAAAATACTGGTATTCGGCTGCATTTGATTAGACTGGAAGCCGACCCCAATCTAGTTGGGAAAAGGCTAGGCAGATGATGATGAGTAGAAATAGAGTATGGAAATGGAAAGACTAAAGAAACGATGGATACACTGTCTAAAAGATGATATGGCTAAAGAGGGAATTTATTTATTTATTTAAACTTTTCGCACAAAAAGGTACAAAGGCGGACTTAATGCCTTAGGCATTGGCTTAGGGAATGACCACCGAGATGAAGACTAATAGAGAAGTATGGAAGAAGACAACGACAGGTTGCGCCGACCACAAATAAATTGGGATAATGGTCTATATAATAAGGGTCCGTCCTAAACTACGGTGCTTAGAGCTGGTCGCTCACCGAGTCGCAAAAGTTCCACCTTAGAGTTGGGCAAAGAGCGATGGAGCGCAGTATTCTGGGTGCTAAAAGACAGGACAGAATTCGAAACACCACGCTGCGTTCCTAAACGGGCATACTGGATGCAGGAAAGAAGGCTGCCAGGCTCAAATAGGATTGGGCAGGTCACATCAACCGTATGCACAATGACCGCTGGGCAAAAATCTCCACACAATGGGTGCCTGAAGATGGACGGCGCCGCCGAAGCTGATGAAAGAGATGGTGAGATGGCCTGGACGCGTACGCGAAAAGAGTTCCTGGAAGGATTTGGGGGAGGCTTTTTCCCAGCAGTGGGACAGTACGCTAACAAAAATAATAAAAGTGTCTAAGACCATGATGATTTTTAGTTTGTTTGTGACCTTTGGGTGGTTGTTAAATCTCATGTCAAATGTTAGGTTCTTAGTTTGATCAATCAATCACAGGGCAAATTTTCCAATCAGAGAGTTGACCAGGCTTTTAAAAACCGGAGATTAGATTTTATAATAGCCTCCCGACCGATTTCTTTTACGGTGGCCAATCTCAACGGAGATTAGCCAGGTACGCAAGAGATTTATTATAGTGCACAAGTGTGTGCGTCAACACAGGCGCTCTCTCTATTCCGGCGCTCTCTCTGTTCCGGCGCTCTCTCTGTTCCTTTACTCTCATAGTCCGATGGGACGGCAATCCGACACGACTGGGGAGAGATCAGGCGCAGGACCAACGGCTTTACGTGCTTTCCGAGGCACGGGGGTATCGCACCACCAATTTCCAAACTCCGGACTGGTACTAAAAAGATCCCAATGGAAGAAACCAATAACACTTTGCCCGACCCGGGAATCGTACCCAGGACCGCACGCTCAGCAGAAGCGCTTGCGACGAAAAGACCATTTTTTTTTTGCAATTTTTACTTAACTACCACCTCAATGTTTAGTAATCTATAACTTACTTGTTCTAGGTTAAAACTGCCGAGAATATGAAATGAGTTATTGAAAAAAATGGAAATGACCACGTTTTTTGTATTATTAATATTTTTATATTGATAACTATTGTAAATAAATATTTTATCTTTTTCTTAGATAATTATGTTGTTGTCTTTCTGGGATACCTACGGTGAACGGTGTGTATTCTATATAAACTACATTCGCGATTTCTTTGCCAAAAATGTAAACAAATATGAGTTTATGGAAAAATAACTTTAATTCCTACACAATAAAGTTCAGTTTACGTTAGAAGTTCAAACATTTATATAACTTTTTCAATAGTGCTAGTCACTCTTAAATCAACTTTTACCATTACAATAAAGTTGATATTTGTTTCACTGGAAATAACATAAATTTTAAACAAATTTGAATGGACTGTTATAGGTATATTATAATAATAGGCGTCAATACTCTTCTCTTCTTATTTTGTCTTTGTGTTATATATTAAGGTTTTGTATGTACTGCTGTGGGTATACCAATATATATCGCTGGTGGTGGCGTGTGTGTTGGATCATTAAGTTCCCTCCAAAATGGTTGAGCTGAATGGTGCTGATCCATACGTCATGTTCGTGAACGGGCGCCGCCAGTAGGGACTGGTCATCTCTTAGCTGCCTCGGCTTATTTTAATTTCTGAATTGTTTTTGTTTTTTTTATAATGGACGCTTTTAACGTGCACGTATTTCTACATCGTTCTCACATGCTTAATTTCAACACGAATGATGTAATCAAATATTTTGTAACAATTTTATGATTTAAAAGAGTGTCCATGGAGTTTCTTGCCCGTTCTTCTCCATAGGTACCTACGCTTTGGAATGGGCAACTAGCTTCATCTTTCTGACTGACCGACCCTTTGACAATTCAAAAGTACCTGTAATTGGTTTAGTTGAATTAAATGATTTGAGTTTGAGTTTGATATATACATTCATACTATAAACTATGTGCGACCTTTTGTCCTGGTAGCAAGTACCCGTGACATAATTTCCAACATCCACGCGGGTTAAGCCGCGCGCAGAAGCTAATATTCAATAAAAAAAAAACGTTCGGATTCAGTCAGCCAGATAAATTCACTCATCTTATATCAGTAGCTGGGATTCGTTGACAAAATTTACAAAAACCATTCAAGTGGTCCTCAGAATTGATAGCATTAAACAGGCTTTCATAAAGCAGGGGTAATTTTCACCTCATGGAAAGCCCAAAGTGGTCATCTATACAAGCCTAACCGAGCGGGCAGCTTGTACCAAATAACGGACCCGATTAAGGAGATACTTAATTACGTCCAGGCCGTAATAAATCGTACTTATCCCACAACGGGAGTGAGGCGTGAATACAACCTCAAACGACGGGGATGTACCGACATTACTGGCTGTGGGAAATCCTAGCATCTATGTATACCTAATTCTGAATTACAGTTCGATGTGATAGGAACCCTAGAAAGAGATAATCCAAACTAATATTATAAATGCGAAAGTAACTCTGTCTGTCTGTCTGTCTGTCTTTGCTTCACGCCTAAACTACTGAACCGATTTGTGTGAAATTTGGTACAGACATAGTTTGGAACTTGAGAATGGACATAGGGTAGTTTTTATTACAAAAAATAAAATAAAATAAAAAATAAAATTTATTCCGGACATACAGCGCCATCTATTGGTCAAGAGTCGGCATCAATTCAGTACTGAAAATTCATCATTCATTACTGAAGACATCCACGCGGGCGAAGCCGCGGGCAGAAGCTAGTCAGTACATAAGACAGTACCCCAAAAAACCCGCTCTTCTCCACTTCCTAGTGCTTGAGCTGGGAAGAATAAGTGGGGTAACAAACTCCCCAGCATCACAGCTGTTTGTTAAGTAAGAAGAACTTGGACTCACGACCTACAACTCATAATTCGAATCCGTGACGAAATCGTATGTGTAGTTATGAATTGACTAGATTAAGTAAGAGAAAACTCTCAAAATGGTGAAGGACAACATCATAAGGAAACCGGCATGTCCTAGAAACAAAAATTGGGAGTGGGCCGTAATCCACCATGCGAGCCCAGTACGGGTTGTTAGATGACATATGTCTCCGAATTCACATTGTTGACAACAACATGATCTAACCAAATTGTTGTACGTCGAAATGCATAGTATGTAGCCCTTTCACACAACAACGTTATTCCATTCCGAACATAGCTCGTTCATATTACTTTTCAGACAATACACACGTTAGATTTTATTGTAGCCAGGTTTATTCATGTTTTCTCGTCGTTTGTAGCCGGCATTATAAACTATGTTTGACTGTTTGAATCACGGGAGGTTTTGAATCGTGTTGTAGTCAATCACAGATGAAATTCTGTGATACCTTTGTTTTGATTTCCAATTTTTGATTCCCTACTTGTATTATTGGATTTTTTTGTTTTTTAGCCCGGCTACGGTGAAGCAAAAAGAAGGGTTGTGATTTTGACCGGTATGTATGCTGTTCCCTCATAACTTCTAAACTACTTAGCATAATTTGACAAATGAGATATATGAAGACGGCTATCCTCTGAACATGACTATGAATATGTGTTGTGTTGGATCATTAAGTTCCCTTCAAAATGGTTGAGCTGAATGGTGCTGATCCATACATCATGTTCATGAACGGGCGCCGTTAGTAGGGACTGGTCATCTCTTAGCTGCCTCTGCTTATTTTAATTTCTGAATTGTTTTCTATTTTTTCTTTTTTATTATGGACGCTTTTAACGTGCACGTCTTTCTACATCGCTCTCACATGTATAATTTCAACATGAGTGATGTAACCAATATTTTGTAACAATTTTATGATTTAAAATAGTGTCCGTGGAGTTTCTTGCCCGTTCTTCTCCATAGGTACTACCTACTACGCTTCGGAATGGGCAACTAGCTTCATCTTTCTGAAGCCCTTGACAATTAAAAAGTGCCTATAATTGGTTTATCCTACTAATATTATAAATGCGAAAGATTAATTGTATGGATGGATGGATGTTTGGTACTCTTGAACGGATTTGGATGAAATTTGCCACACAGATGGTTTCTAACCACGATTAACATGTAGGACATTATATCCCGATATTCTCACTTGATCGAAACTAATGCGGGTGAAACCGCGGGGCGCTGCTAGTTTAAAATAAATGCTTTGATTTGAGTTTATTAAATACATTAAAATATACTAGACGTATGTTACATAACAGAACCCAAAAATATCAAAAACAAAACATACGAAACTCAAAATGGCCGCCACAATAAAGTTGATAGTGCTGCCATTATCCGGGTATGGTGGTAGGGGAATGTGGATAATTTGTCAAACTGACCCGCGTTATTACGGGAACAATGAACATGGAAAAAGTGATATGTTTTGAGCAGTTCGTCCTTCATGATAGCGGTGTGAATATGAGGGCAATATATCAGCAAAAGTTGGGAGTTCAGAAAAAAAGATATATAGATGTAACTATGTATTTTGAAGGAAAATAATAGTCGCTTCTAAGAATAAAAATAAAATAAGTCTTTATTGGAGTGCCGGCCGCGACTTACGGGTTGTGGGTGGTTTTAGTGAGGTGAAAATCCCACACACCCTGGTTTAAAGACCAGGCGCCTTTTGAAGGATTCACCACGAAAAAAAAAGATGTCGCTGGTTCGAACCCAGAAAGGCGCTTTGCTTTGTGTACATTATTTCATCACCACTGCTCCCAAGAAGGTGAAGGAAACCGTCGTGAGGAAACCGGCCTTTCCTAGAAGCAAAAATTCAAAGACATGTGACATCTATCAAACCAGCCCACTCCCTCTCGAACAGAGAAGGCCTTTTTATCCGGATATTCCCACGGGGTCGAAACTTATGCGGGTGAAACCGGGGCGCTGCTAGTAATATTATAAACGCGAAAGTTTGTGAGGATGGATGGATGTTTGTTTCTCTTTCACGAAAAAACTACGGAACGGATTTTGATGAAACTTTACAGTACCTAATATAGCTTATACATCAGAATAACACATAAGATACTTTTTATTATCGATATTCCCACGGAATCGACACTTATACGGTTGAAACCGCATAGTTTACTTTTAGCCCTAGCCTAATAACATATAATTAGGCTAGGGCTAAAAGTAAACTAAAACCAGTTTTGTCAGAGTTTTGTCAAAAGTTAGTTTCACCACACGCAAACTGTGAGTCAACAAATTCAAGAAACTCCGTTCTAAAAGGTCATAAGTCCGACTTACAGATTTATTTATAACCACCCTTAATCACTACAGTTTTAGCCATGAAATGCCATATCCATGGATTCCGACGTCCAGTCGATATTTCATTTAAGTGCCCGATGAGACCTACGCCTCATATCCGTCGCTTTAATGACCAGTTCGCATCTGGATTACTGCAGTTATAACCAGTTTATGCCAGTTTGAAGCAGATCGAACTACATTTGATGGTGTGCGGATGTTTCGGCGTGGGGTGTTTCTTTTTATGGCGCTGTCTTTATTTATGTTGGTTTTGTCTGAATTATGGTAAATGTTCATTTATTATCGCATTTTGATCTAACAAATTAGTTTTTTTTTTCAGAACTACATAGCTATGTAAACGATGGATGGACTGCGTGCAAGGTGATATGGCTAGAATCGGGGTGACTACCGAGATGTCGACTAATGAGAAATATCGAAGAAAAAGACGTGTTGGATATGGTCAGGAGAAGGGTTGTGAGAATTAGCTATGGAGATGTCTTTGATATTTCCTGTCAACCTGGTATTTTCTGAGTATATTTGGGGTCTACTTTCAGTCCTGAATATTATTACTTAAATTTATCAATGTTTTAAGGGATGTTCTGAGGGAGGACATCGCCGTCGAGGTAAACCACGAGGTAGAAGGAGGTGCGACGATGTGGTAACATTTCCAGGGTTAACATTGCCAGAGATCGCACAAGACAGGGAGGTTTGAAAGAAACAAAGGGAGGCCTTTGCCCAGCAGTGGGACACAATGTAGGATTTAAAAATATGTTTTAAACGAAACCCCTGATATTGGTACATCAAAAATGCCTGATTTTGATGAATGAATTTACTGAAACGTTGTAATTTAAATCCGTTATGATAAACTACTGATTAATAACGATTCCGGGCGTTTTAATTCCAGATGAAAATGAATAGCATAAATGAACATGAATACAGTAATAATCGAATCTCGTATGCTTGTGAAATAAAAATATTGGAACGAAGTTCCTTATCGCGCGTTGCGAAAGGAGGCTAGACGGAAAAAATTAAAACCAAAAGTTGGAACGACACTTTTTGCTATAGTTGTAAACCGTGCGGCGTGCGCGTGTTTCTCTGTCTGTCTGTCTCTCTCTCTCTTATAGAAAGCAAGCCAGTTATACTTCGTTCCATCCGGGTGTCCCTTGACACCTCTCAAGTTTTTTTATTTCTATTGGATATTCGTACAAATATCTATAAATATTCATCATTTGTCTAGTCTTTTCCCAACTAAGTTAGAGTCGGCTTCGAGTCTAACTGGATGCAGCTGAATACCAGTATTTTACATGGAGCCACTGATTATCTAACCTACCCCAACCCGGGTGGGTTGTGGAAGTCAGATAATTGTACCCACTGGGTAATACGATACCCCTTGGTAAGGCTGGTTGTCAGACATTCCTAATCTATACATATAATAAATTTGTAGAAAAGTGGTGTCTGTACAATGGAAATATATAAAAAAAAAGTAGCAGGGGTTGTTATTATATCGATGCCGAACCCGAAATTGCAATTAATTTTTTTTTTGTCTGTTTGTCTGTTTGTCTGTGTGTTTGTGCACGCTAATATCAGAAACGGCTTATTCGATTTAGATGCGGTTTTCACCAATATATTGTAGTAAGCTTCACTTAACATTTAGTGTTTATTTCATGTCAATCGGCTCATAAATAAAAAAGTTATGTCAATTTAAAGAATCACGGCGAACATTTTTGTTAAGGTATTCTATCAGAGTACGTACACGCCTCGCGCCTGCGTGTCCGTGGCTATATAAAGCGCGCTGAGAGCCGCGCCGCTGACCCACCGACCCTTGCCCGCTGAAGTGCCAGCCCGCGCCGTAGCTGAGCCTGTAGCTTTAAATTCCCCGACTGAGACCTCTGAGTTTGTTTCGGCCTTTCTTCTCAGAGATAGTCCTAGGAAACGCCGCGCTCATCAAAGCATTAATAATACTAATTCGGTCCAGCCTGTCCCCTTGCTGCCCTCTCCCAGCGACGCCCTAAGCCGAGGTTCGTACCCCACAGGGGGTGCCCTTAGCGTGCAGTCGCTTAGTTTTAATCTAGATGTAGCCCTGGCTGGAGGCTTTAAGAATTCTTAAGGCAACCACAGGATAGTCCGGTTGTAGTCACGACCTCTCAAGGTCAACAACGTGATGCCATTCATAAAAAAAAAAAACGCTCCGCTGCCATAAGGACTCAGTTATTCGTAGCGATCGCACGTATCCTGGAGAGTATAGACGAATAGTTGCATTCGATTATTGCGATTCACTTGAATACTGACTGTTTGCATATTTCATTTATTTATATTTTAGGGTTTGTAGGTAAGGTTATTTTTCTTGATTTTCTTTAAAATTTTGTAAATAAATATTGTAAGCATTTGTTATAAGGTTAGGCATTTCTTTCCTTGATTTTCGGTATACTTATCTTAATTTGTATTTAGGGTTTGTATATAAATATTATAAGTATTTGGTATAGGTTAGGCATTTCTTTTCTTGATTTTCTTTATTAAGTATAAGTTCATTAGCTCAGGTTAGTAATAAATTTTGTCTAGCAATTCTTTTGTTTTATAAAGTTAGTACACACGGCTACACATCAAGCTATGCAAAACCAGTATTGGCTGACCGTTCATTGTGAGAAAATATCATACAAAGTGAGGCCAAGACAAACTGGTTTGGTTTACACGTCTTAATAACACTTATTACTTAAACTGTGATAATTTTAGATTGTATAATAATCTGTAAGTATTTATAATTTAATTATAATATAACTGTGTGTTAAGTAGTAAGTACTATTTTATTGTAAGAATGCCTCGAAGAAGATCCAACCTCTCCCAATTTAGCAGAAATGCTAAAAGGATGAAATTAGTTCGATCACAGGAATCTGAGGAAGGTCGTGAGGCAAGGCTCTCTACAACTCGGGAACATCGGACTAGGTTTCATGCTGCAGAAACTTCGACTCAGCGAGAATCTCGACTGAGTTCAAATCGTTCTCGAATGATGACAACTCGAAATAGGGAAAACGGGGAACAACGAAAGGCACCTTTATCTGTCGATCGTGAAGCTCACACGCTATCGCGTGAGTCTGAGACTTCTGCGAACCCATAATGCTTCTTAGAAATTTAAGCCCCCCAAAACTTTGCAATGGCACCAGGTTAAAAGTGACCAATTTACAACGAAATCTGATAGAAGCAGAGATTTTAACAGGGTGTGGAAAAGGTGAAAGTGTTTTCATTCCTCGGATTCCTCTCATTCCAAACAATTTTCCATTTAGTTTTAAACGAGTCCAGTTTCCAGTCAGCCTATGTTTTACGATGACAATTAATAAAGCCCAAGGTCAGACGCTGAAAGTTGTGGGTGTAGATCTAAGTATCAGCTGTTTCTCGCATGGTCAGTTGTATGTGGCTCTGTCACGGGTTTGCAATCCTAGGAGCCTGTATGCTTTCATCCCCGATGGCCATACGTCAAATATCGTATACAGAGAAGCATTACTGTAAAGTAAATTTTTAGCTACCCAAACGACGGTATATGTAATTCAAAATATGCTGCCCGAAAAGTCACTATTCCACGCGGACGAAGTCGCGGGCACAGCTAGTTCCTTAATAAATTCAAATCATTTATTAAACGTAAGTTGTGCCAGAAAGCCTTTTATACCGTTAAGGATTATATCGAGGACAAAAAGGCTTGGGATTAAGCTGCTTCCAAAAAAAAAATTTTTTATTTTTTATTTTTTACATATTGAATGTTTTTATTTTGTTTTTCTCTGTTTTGTTGTTGTTGTTTTTTTTTATATACACTGACATTAATGAATTTTATATATACTATGACATTTGCTTACTTAGTAAAGTATTATATTATTTTAATTATTGTGAATGTGAAGACTATGTGGGTCATTGTATTTATATTATTCTTCTCTCTGTTCTCTTAGTTTTTGTCATGGTCTGGCAGTTTGAGTAATTAATGTGGCCTACCCAAATGTCCTTTCTTTGGTATTGTTCGTCGGATCGTTGAGCTCCTTAAGTTTTGAGTTGAGCTGCACGATTTCTGACAAATGCGTGCACTGACTGGACAGGTCCTCTCAATCTGTGTGGTTCTTTCCTCAAAAGACCATCTCAGACATCGACCTACATGGTCTTCATATGATCTGACCAAGATTATGTCTGGACTTTAAAAGAGACTGTGACGTCTGAGTTTGTTTCGGCCTTTCTTCTCAGACTAGTCAGATAGGAAACGCCGACCTCATCTAGTTTAAAATATGATTGACGTGTAAAAGTGTTTGTACAAACCTACTTACAAAAATAAAATCATTTATCATTTATCATTCGGGCTTCTGACGACCCATAACGACTGTCAAAGATCCACGAATGACAGCCGGAACCAATGGCTTAACATAGTTTCCGAAGCACGGAGGGGTGGAGTTTGGTATGTAAAGATGGTCACCCATCCACAAACCGACCGCGGCAAGTGTAGATTAACATGATCATTCGACCCTTGCGGCTGTTACGACCCTCACGATGTTATTTTACGTAAAAAATAAATAAAATTTCCTAAGACAAAGGTACTATCTTACGATGCATAATAAATAAACAAGAGGATACAGCTATTGAACATTACCTACACACGTTTATCTCTAATAATTATGCAGATTTCCTTCCATTTTGCCTCAATAAAACGTTTAATTTACAACTTGCATATCATCACAAACTGTAAGTATGTCATACGTGGAGGTTATAATACTGGTCGGCAATGAGACGCCTACCTGTTACGTACTTATGGCAAATTATTCCAACAGGTTATTTCTGAATATCTGTTTCAATTTTAATAATGGTATGTACGTGTCTCAATGTAAAATTATTTTTTCGTTCTTTTCTCTCCAAAATTGTGGTCTTAACTTGGAGAAAAGCTAACTTAAGATAAGTATTCGACGGCACGACTGGCCCAGTGGTTTTTGTACTACGGGTCGCTGTATTCGATTCCCGTATTTTATGAATAAAATAACAGAACATAATGCCTGTATTCCCCTTAGTGTTGGGCAGGAGTGTACCCCACATTTCGGCAGTTATATTTAAGTTCCATATGATAAGGGGCGAGAGTTTGTTTGAACACCCTAATCTCAGGAACTACCATATTTTTTTACCATTATTAGCGAAACTAATAATAATGCTAAAGAGTTTTTTTTTTGTTTGAACGCGCTTTTCTCTGGAATTACCAGTCGGATTTGAAAAATTGTTTTTGCATTCGATAGCACAATTCTCGAGGAAGGCTATTTAATCACCCCAAAATCCTTAGAACCCGTTAAAAAAGAAATGTAGTCAGAAGGAACGCTACGAAGTAACAGCGCGGGAAGGCGATGCGCTGCGATGGAGCTTGTTGGAGGAACAAGAAATAAATAGAAATAGCTAGTCTTACCTGTACAGAAACTCAAATCTCGTCACAAATAGGTACCCAAACCATTTCTACATGTAAAAGAGTCTCTCGAAAAGAGCACAAAAAGAACAGTTGACTGACCTAAAACCAGCCAAGTGTTCCCAAGGACTAATATTCTTTACCAGTTGAAGCAAAAATCTCGAATATCATAACTCCTTTGAAGTTGATACACGTCAACGATCAGAAAGGTTATCTTGTATTATTTATATGTCTATACATAGTATAAGACAAAGTCGCTTTTCTTGTCTGTCAGTGTGATCGCGTAGCTCTTATAAAGAACTCAATGGATTTGGATGCAGTTTTCATTTACTTTAAGTTAAATTAAATACGCATATGACGCAATAACTGGCTGTTATATGAAAACCATGCAAAATTCGAAGACATGTGACGTCAACCAACCCACACTGGACCCGCGTGGTAGATTACAGCCCACCCTCTCAAAGAGAGGAGGCCAGTGTCCCAGCAGTGGGAACATTATAGGCTGATTATGTATGCAAAAATTAGACCCATCGTGGAATAGAAGTTAGGACCCTCAACCACGGACATATCAACACCACAATGACAAAACAAACTCCGATGGCTAAGCTCCCGAACGTAATCTACCGTCGGATTGTCTAACGAAGCCTGAACACGGGCGATTAAATTGTCGAATTGTGGTCAACACCCGGTAACACCAGCGTCGATGGTACATTAAGCAATATCTGGAGGAATGCTGTTTGTACACTGACGGCTACCACTGCGATTCTGCGGCAAAACGCAATTATTATGATTTAATTTGCAGAGTGGCTGTTGAATTTATTTTAGTTAATTATCTGTTTTATCTGTACAAATCTTTTAATTCAATTCAATTCATTTATTCAGGAACAATTCACATTGTGTCTAACTAATCAAATTTTAAAACGTGAATATGTCGTCGTCTATAGAATACAGACATTTCTTCAATAGGAACGCTAATTATAGTTTTTAAATCCAATGGCAACCTGTTAAAAATCCGGACTGCTTGATATTGAGGACTCTGTTGAACAATATGAAGTTGGGGTATTAACTTGTTTTAACCTGACTTGGTTCTCGTATGTCGTTTTCGGGTGGCTACTGAAAATAAGTTCTGTACTGTGGGTCCCTCATAGGACAGTATCATGCTGAAAGTATTTTTTTTTGTGTGATTATAGATGTTTTTTTTTTATTCTATCTTTTTATGGTAATAATACCTACCTACGCAGTCAAAATGTAATGGCAAAGCAAGTTTTTTTTTAATATTGGCGAAAAATTTCAACGCAGCGCAGGTTGCGTTGAAATTTTGCATTGCATACATGGTAACAGGTTGAGCGTCGATGTCCCTGCCAGCCTGTATGTTTTTGGGGTCTGGTCTGCTGAGCGATAGCTGTTTACCGTGGATGTGACGCATGTTTTCCCCAACCATTTCTTATATATTTTTTTTTGTGTTTTATGTTATTTTTTGCGTCATGTTTACCGCAAATAAACGTATTTCTTTCTTCTTCTTCTCATACCAGTCTGTGATGAAATAATTTCTTTAATATTTTTGGTAACGAAATGATAAAATTGTCGATATAAGAGAATGTTAAGTTTTGATGTAGATTTTAGTGAGAGCTTGGTAACAAGGCGGTTGCCTGCTCTTACCAACATAACTGATTAGAACCTTATTGTAGGTACCTCCGCCTGTTTCCTATTGTACTCGTATTTCAGATTCAGTCTCGCTCGCCACCACGCTGCCACTAAAAAGGTCATACCCTTACCCAGCTTAGTCACGGTCAAAAGAAATCCTAATAAGATCCAACACACACAGAAATTTCTAAAAAAAAGAACAAAAGCCGTCCCTTCAGCGATTGAAAGGGCCTCTAAATATCCGACCTAATGACTGCCCATGCCCGAAAATCAGCTAAAATCTTTACATAAAAGATGACATTTTGAAAAAAAAGGGAGAAATTTAACAAATCCTTGCCCAATCTGAAGGAATAAGACTGTATTAAGGGCACGCTGAATACTTATCATTTTTAATATCGTCCGTCGTATAAGATCTCTGGAATACCGAGATGTGGTGCAAGTTAAAGGATCGAGGTAAGGTACACATTTGAACTACACACACCTATTTCCATTTATGAAAGCCTGATCCAGAAGAGTCTAGAGTAACAAATTCGATAGCTGATTAAGAAAGAAAGAAAAGAAAAAGTATTTATTGCGACCCGTTCATATATTATGATCTGACCAAGATTATGTCTGGACTTTAAAAGAGACTGTGACGTCTGAGTTTGTTTCGGCCTTTCTTCTCAGACTAGTCAGATAGGAAACGCCGACCTCATCTAGTTTTAAAATATGATTGACGTGTAAAAGTGTTTAACTATACAAACCTACTTACAAAATAAAATCATTTATCATTTATTTACAGGAAGATCACAAACTAAACTAAAGAATAAGAATAAAAAAAAAATATTTGTTCAATAAAAAAAAATATATATAAAAAAGAGTAACAAAAAGAAAAATGAAACAGAAATTCCTATGCAAGGTCAAAAGGCTCCTATCTCAGCATGATGCTGCGACATTTAAAAAATAAATGTCGTAGCGCTGGTATTCTGATAGGGCCCGCTTTAATGTCACGGGCAATTACAGAAATAAATAAATAATAAAATATACATTTAACGACTCATGTTTAGCAGAAGACTGTTGCCAAGTAAAACAAACTCATTAAATACCTACTTCCAATCGCTATCTCATAACACTTGTACCAAAAAGGGCACTAAAGGAGGGCAAGGCCGTAGCCACCACGCACTTTATCAAATCTTTTGTCGGTTCAGAAAAGTTGGAGCGATCAAAGGGCGGTTTTGAATGTTGACATTGAATTCCGGTTCCGGCAGACAGAATGTTTGCTTAGCTAATATTAATTTGTTTAATTTACGGGTCTGAGCGTTTACTTTCTTACCGCAAAAAGAGACTATTTTCATTTGAAGAATGAGAGATTCGGACTGTGTTATATTTTCTTGTCTCTCGGGCATCCATTGTTGGTCCATCCATCTCGTGATTTGTCATCTTTGTACGTTAAATTACATGGCGAAGATGCTCGCGATCTCATACCTCGATGTCTATACTCGCTATTTCTACATGGATAGCGATCCGAACAAGTCGGTTCAGAACCTGAAAGCTCAGTTGAGCAGTCGTGTGTTTGTGCTGTACTAACTACTCCAGAAGAACAAGTTGAACCAATCATGAGCCAGAACACATCGATGCTTGTCGTCGTCCGCAATGTAAAAGCGAAATATTTTGTTTTCACAAAGGCATCGAGGTAACCCCCAAGTAGCCTGCGATGTATCGCAGTGAGGTGTCCTTCGGCATGTGCGTGCGTGTCAATTAGCATGCATTATTTTTACATGGAGGTGACGAAGTAGCGAGCTAAACTGCGACCGCGAGGTATCGCAGTGAGCCAACTTAGGCATGTAATCCTTAGGGCCGATTTTTTTATCCTTAGTTAAACTCAACCATTTGTTAAAAATAGTAACTAATGGTTTCATTTTTGCTAAATGTTTATTTTAAAAAAATTTTAGTTTATCCAATGGACCCTAATGGTTATTTTTTTAACTAATAGTTAATTATTTGAACATTAGCAATATCATTAGATAAACTAAAAATGGTTCAAAAAACACATTTTGCAAAAATGTAACCTTTATGTTACTATTTTTAATAATTGATTGAGTTTAACTACGGACCGAAAAACCGGCCCTTAGTCTTTGTCTAGTTTTATGTTTTTTGACCTTACTGTGATAGATCAAACGATTCATTTTTCGTCTCAATTTTTCTAACACGACGTGACATCGGGAGAAAGGGTACCTAGTTACAGACACGTGTCGGAACGTATCATATACGTGTTATATCCTGTGTCTTAAGTTTTGGTTGTTGGAGAAAAAACAGCCAGGATGAAGTGGGAGTGGGCCGGACACGTCTCGCGAATACAACCGGAGAGATGAGTAAAGATCGTCACTCAATGGACGCCTGAGGGGGACATCGCCGTCGAGGTAGACCGCGGCGAAGGTGGTGTGATAACGTTTGCAGGGCCAACATGGCCAGAGATCGTAAAAAGGGAGGCCTTTGCCCAGCCGTGGGACACAATGTAAGCTAACAGAAAAAAAACAGTCTGGTGTTGTCTCGCAATCATAAAATATATATAGGTCCAACACGTACCTAGTGCGAAGCTTTTTTTTTTCTTAAATATTTATGGCCGAATAGGCCGCTCTTGACCTCGATCACGCCTGATGGAAAGCAATGGAAGAAGTCTATGATGGCACGAGCGTGCCCAGAAGATGCCTGTTCACTTTTGCTTTGAAGGCAGACGGGGTAAATGTGGAAGGATTTGTTAATCATAGTCGTTTCTCGTCTAGACATTGCCTTTCAAAACCGTAATTGACGCTCAAGTATACCCTTACAAAAGTGGTTATATCCGTCCGTTATACCGTCATCGATAAATAGAAATATGTGTAGGCGACATACATATATCATTACAGTCCCTGAAGAATAGTTAACCCAATAAATGGAGTGTTATCAATGTCAGGTGACCATGAAAGCGTGCGAGGTGAGTGGCCTCTTGGCACACCTAATTGCTTTTACTTTCACTATTTCCTGACATACTTCAATTATGACCACTTCCCCTTTGAGCCATTCATTAAATGGTCATTAGGAGATCGATGTCACAGTTATTGCGCTTCATACATGAAACCTACCTACTACGCTTTGTGATGGGCTACTTTGTTCTTTCTGAATGACCGACCGATTGTAGATAAATGACCTTCCTAAATCTGTTGATCAACCTGTGACCCTCTTTGCTGACGACAGTACCATAACAATTCAATGCGATACTAAAGACAAATATCAAAGTGACATTAATAATTCTCTGACATCAATAGTAAAATATTTGGATAATAATAATTTAAAGATAAATCTCAATAAAACTAATATTAAGCATTTCAGTCATTTCAGTCAGTAGACAGGAATAGACAAGATTTTGACGACGTAAACAGTGCACTCTCAATAGTTACAGATTGGTTTACGTCAAATAACCTAGTTCTCAATGCCAAGAAAACGAAATGTGTAAAGTTTGCCTTACCGAATGTCAGAAATCTAGGACCCAACATCGTCTTAAATAAAGAGGTGCTTGAAACAGTAGGCTCGGCAATTTTTCTAGGACTAACAGTAGATGCCAAACTTCAGTGGGGACCTCATATATCAAGTCTAGCAGGAAGGCTCAGTTCGGCTGCCTTCGCCGTCAGGAAAGTAAGACAATACACTGACGTTGATACAGCTCGTTTAGTCTATTTTAGTTATTTTCACAGTGTTATGTCCTACGGTATTCTGCTGTGGGGCAAAGCCGCTGATATACAAAATATATTTGTCCTTCAAAAACGAGCTGTTCGAGCAATTTACCAGCTAGGTGCCAGAGTTTCTCTAAGAGATTTTTTTAAAGATATTGGTATTCTCACGGTTGCATCACAATTCATCTTCGCCAACATTTTATATATTAGGCAAAATTTGCACTTGTACACTAAAAACAGTGATATTCACAGTGTTAACACTAGAAATAAGGACAAACTACGTGCCCCCTTTCACCGGCTTCATAAGGTTCATAACTCATTTGTTGGGCTTGGTATAACCTTTTATAACAAGATACCCTCTTCTTTGCTAGACTTGCCTTTCAATGCGTTTAAAGCTCAAGTAAAATCTAACCTTTGCTCAAAGGCTTACTATTCCATCAACGACTACTTACACGATAAGAATAGTTGGTCGCCCTAATTAACTCAAGACAATGTTCATGTTCTTTCTCCAGAATCAGCTTACTGACAGGTTATTGTTATTAGTATTAACTTATTTATTTATTTTACTTCAATGGTCCTAGTTTTTCATCTGTGACTCAAGTGACAGCTATGTGACCAGAACCCAGCTATGCATAAATATGTAAGCTGTCACGCCCTTTATGCCTGGAGGCTTTTATTTAGGTAGTAAGTTTTTATTTCCATTTGAATTAATTATTTTTCAGCTTGAGTACGTATAGTTTTTATTATATTTGTTGGTATATTGGCGTGGCTAGCTGACATATTTTATGGCAAATAATTTAAGTTTCTTGTAATGTTAATGACTGAACATAGGTTCCTAGTATTGTATACATGCACTTTATTCTAACTGAACAGACAGCTGTGCTGCTGGGAAGTTTGTTCCGCCACTTCTTCTTCCCAGCGATAGCACTAGGAAGTGGTGAAGGGCGGGCGTTTTTGGGGGACTGTCTTTTGTAATTTTGACGTTCGAAAAGTGCTGACTCTCAGCCTAATTTGAATAAATGACTTTTGATTTTGATTTTGATTTTGATTTCATCGCACCTAAGGTATGGAATTATACTTTGGGGCAATTCGACTAACGAGGATATATCTTTCAAAGCCCAAAAACGGTGTACTAAGACGATGTTTAAATTAGATTCGACTGACAGTTGTAAACCGTATTTCATTAATTATAACATACTGGCGTTACCGTCTTTGTATACTTATATTCGAAGTTGTCATGTTTGTAAAATGTAATCGGCAATTATTTCCATGCATGGCAGACCAAGTCGGTCGCATCAGACGCGATAACGCTATGCTTTGCTCACATAGTTCCAAAACAGCATTAATGCGGAAAAGTGTATTTTGCATGGCGCCTTTAATATTCAATAAACTTCCTACGGGATGGAGGGAACGAAGTGCCCACATATTAAAAAAGCGGCTAAAATTATATTTAGTTGGGAAAGCATACTACAGTATTTTTGAATTTTTAAATGACAAGGTGTAATGTTACGAATTTAACAAATATTTACTGACATTTTATAATTTTGACAATTTATAATTAGATTGGAGGACAATTTTATTCAAATTTATAATTTATTGTTTAAATAAAATTTTTGTTTATGTGAAAATTTAATGTTTTTAGCTTTGTTTAAATATCTTTTTTTTTTATTTATTAACAACCTGCATGCCTTGCATACCAGCGCTGCGATATTTATTTTTTAAATGTTGTAGCATCATGCTGAGATAGGAGCCTTTTGGCCTCGTACAGGACTTTCTGTTTCATTTTTCTTTTTGTTACTTTTTTTTATATAATTTGACTTCCCACCTTGTGGTAGGTAAGCGAAGATACATCCAACGATGGCTCATCACAAGTACATCCCTTACGATGGTGCACGTGTGCTTAGTGGCACGTGCCTCATCCACTCAAGACTTGAAGACTTTATAATATTCTTCACATAACCTCAACACTTGGCATTAGATTCCAAAATCTTGACTAGCCGCCAATTTATGCGAGTAATTCTGTGGTTCCTATAAATAACATGAACCGATAGAATGATATACAGACACTCGCTGGTCTGAAAGGGATTAGCATCCACCATTTTGGGCTATAAACAAGATGAATGGCACCGCCAAAAGGGTAAGACTGATTTGTTAGGCGTTAGGCTAAGGCTCTGTGATGACCGACAGTTTTGGGCAAGATTGAGATTTAGAAGTAAGGTTGTATTTGAACTTAGTTCTGGTGTGTTCGTTTTAAATGTAGTGAGCAAGAACTGTTTTTTAACAGCCGTATTTTGGGCCGACTCAAATTGCCATCGACATGCAAGGAGCGGAAGGAATATTGGCGACAGGTTTTTTGTGCGATCAATTCTAGTGATTGAGAATTGTGTCTAAGGCAATTTCATAAGTTAACATCTCAATTTTTTCTAAAGAGACATCTAAAAAATGCTACAGTAATAAATGACAAAACTTAACGATAAAACTGTTGCCGCGACTATACTAGTCTGTAGATTATCTTTAACAAATTTGCGATAAAAGCTACATTTACGAGTATATCTATAATTTTTATTGTGTACAAATAAAGAGTATCTACCTATCCATCTATAATGTTAAGTTCATAAACTACATTTTTATCACCATGTATAAACTCCCCGCATGTGGTCATCACCAACCAACTATCGCAACCAACAGTAGTGGTTAAAATAATATCATCCACACAGTCGTTTTGAATCAACAATTCAGTTTTGACATCAGCACAAACACTGCATACTCGTGTGTCGGCGCGACAGCAACCAATGAGAACAATGCAACATGACGCGACACCGGCGATTGTCCAATGACAGGCGTTTCTTCCGCCTACGCACACGACAAATTGGACGTAGCAATTTATAGAGGAAAGCATTTTGATTTAGAGCACACTCTGTAGATGTATGCAGAATGATGCAAATATGTAGTAAGAGGCGAAACTGTACAGTTTAAATTGATACCTGATAGAAAATGACATCTCTACCACCAAAGGAGCATCTCCTTGCAGGAACCTTTCGTGGTCCACTTGGAAGTCTCTGAACCGTCTTCAAACACAAGTGGGAAGATGTAACTCCAACCTGGTAAAGTGGGGCTACCTCAACGAAACGGCAGCGGAGTGTGGATGTGGGGCTATGTCGCAAACTATGCTCCACCTCCTATCCTGCCCTTTGTGACCCAAAACATGCAGTGAAACTGACCTCTGAACTACCAGCGACGAATTGGTGAAGTTTTGGGCTAACAAGATCTGAAATACAGTCGTGCTAGCGACACGAAGAAGCAGAACAGCACCCTAATTGCGTAACACACAATCAATTGGAATCGGTTTCATTTTGACAGTTCAACAACATTCATTGCGTAATTTACGTGTAGAGCAGCCAAATTTTTTCGAACTTATGGAGCAATGGATTAGCAATTTGTTTCAAAATGATTCTGATTCCGATTGATTGTGTGTTACGCAATTAGGGCGCAGGAGTTAGGCCCATCGTCTACGATGCTAGTCAAAATAAACAAACTTAAGCCACCAATGGGTGGCCAGAATGTCACAGCACTAGTATTTCAAAGGTGGTCCACGTACACACTTTAGGGTAGCATCGTAGACCTTACTTTACCCAAAGTAGCTACTGATTACCAAACATCTTCTTTATTCTATTATGCCAATTTATTTGCGTTGGAAGGCCTCCCACAAGGTGGACCGACGACCTTGTTAAAGCCGCAGGAACCCGTTGGATGCGAAAAGCACAGAACCGGTCGAAGTGGAGGTGCTTGGGGGAGGCCTATGTCCAGCAAGCAGTGGACGTCTTTCGGCTGAAATGATGATGATGATAATTTGGGGCCTGCCCTCCTAGTACTCCTGCACCACACCGTATGGTTGTGGGTTCCTCTTTTGTTGCCATCATGTAATTTTTTATTGTTCATAGCCAATGTAACGACTTCTTTTTCCAACTTCTTTATTCATGACTCTTTAAGTAATATGGTCATCAACTCGTCTCATCACATGTCCGTATCAGCGCAAGCGGTTTCACAAAATTTTTCGTGTATCTTAGCAACTTTAAAAGATCCACGGATATATTTGTGATCTACTGATCACCAAACCTAACAAAATCAAATATGCCTGTTATTTTACTACCCCTTACTTTTTTAAACTAGGAGCATAGCAAAGGCTGTGTGTCGCCAGAAATAAAGAGAACCCTCTTTTCCCAAGAACACTATAAAAATATTGTAAAACATTTTACATTTTTAAACTTCATTTCTGACAAAAAAACATAAATAACTAAGCAGGTCCATCTACACAAAAAGACTGCGCTCAGTATTTAAACATCCCTCTCCCGTCAGAGGTTAAATATTCCAGTAGTACAAAATTCGCGAAAGCCAACAGTTTTCAAATTAAAATAATCACGCTTTGCTTCGGCTCCAATTTACAAGGTATTCATTAATTCCCTTTTAGTTGAAATTTTAATAATTTGGGATTTTAATTGAACGATTATTTTGATATCTACCCTCAATTAGCAATACTTTGAATGGTCCTCTATTAAGGAGGATGCGCTTAAGTAGACCATGACATTCAAATTTTCTTACGTGTTTTGTCATTTTCACGTCAGTGTCAGGCTGTATGTTCGTGCCTCGGAAAGCACGTTAAGCAGTTGGTCTCGGCTGTCATTCGTGGGTCTTTCGCAGTCGTTACGGGTCATCAGAAGCCCGAAAATCTGACAACCAGACCTACCAAGGGTATCGTATAACCCAGTAACTGGGTTGTGGAGGCCAGATAGGCAGTCGCTTCATGTAAAACCGACCCCAACATAGTTGGGAAAAGGGTACGCAGATGATGATGTCAGGTGTTGATGATGTTGATGATTAAAATAAGATTCGCGACTGTAACAAATATTATGTATTTGCAGAATTATAATAATTAAAATCATCAATACAACTCTCTTCATTACAATTCGCCTCAAATGTCATGATTTCATGAAAAAGTCATTCAATAGGGTAATTTGAACTGAGAGAGTTGCTGAGTATTTATGATATTAATTATTATAATACCGTTGACTTGGCTCGCCAGGTTGTCGTCATGTGGGATGTGGACTCAGCGAGCATCGTGCCGATAGTCGTGACAGCCAATGGGTTAAAAGCCAAGAGCCTCGACCAACACCTGAGGAGGCTCTCGTTGGGCAGCTGGATCAAGGGCTTGATTCAGAAAGCGGTACTTCTGGACACGGCTCGCACTGTCAGCAGGTTCCTCTCTCTAGAGCCCTGAGCGGTAACTTGGACCCTATTTCCGATACCGGTGGGCTACTATTTTTTATATTTTAAAATGTGTTATATTCAATGTTTTTTTTATTTATAATTTATTTGTATTTAATGAAATAAAGGAGAAAACAATACCGTAAAAATTAATATTAGTCACGGTCGCGAATAAAATTTTGATCAACATACAACTTAATTATAGTATACAGTGTGTAACGGAAAGACAAAAAAAATTTGGCCCTCCCATAGTAAATCAATCAGCTGGTAGTCAGTTTTGTAAGGGAGGGCCAAATTTTTTTTTTCATATTTCGACCTATGTTCTTTGGGGAAAGTTGTTGAGTTGTCATGAGCACATTCACCTTCTTCAGGGTTGATACCCCCCTTCCGTTACACGCTGTATAGTAATATGTTACCGCGTGTATGTTCAGAACACAAATTTATAAGCCTAAACGCGAAGACTTATAATTGGCTTTCTATTGACTATTGTTTCCTTTTTTTGTTTGTCTTTTTTAGTTGTAAGTCTTCCATGCTGTAATAAATAAATAAATATTGACAGGCAAATTGAAGAAAAGTAAGAACATTTTCAACTTCGCGGACTGCCTTGACGCTTGCGCCTTAAGCAGGATTAGGTTTGCTTGGCAGAGCAGAGAATTAGGTGTTGGGTGCTGTGACCGTAAGCTTCTTAAAGTAGATCTGGGATTATATTCGCGTGATTGTGTACGTGGGTGATATTATGGGGATGGACTAATTGTTTTCTAGTTGTTGTGTTGATAGATATAATTGTAAGTACTCGGAACTCTCAACACTTCTTGGTACAACCATCTAGGTATACACCAGTGTTCGTCAGCGAACTCTGGTGTTGAACTGTTGCAGTTGCAACGTAGCTACAAAAGCGATTTTTGAGCATTTTTAGCTTCTTTAGTAACAACTATTAAAATGTTCATATTTTTAATCGATAGAGCACGTAAAACTACATTTAATTAAGGAAAACATCGTGAGGAAACCGGCATTTTCTAGAACATAAAATTCGAAGACATGAAACGTCTACCAACCCGCACTTAATCATTTTGAAGCATATTTCTAATCCATTGCTTCATATGTTCGAGAATAATGTCTCTACTCAACAATATAATAAACGCGATGAATTTTGTTGAACTGTCAAATAGAAAGTCATTGTTACTGTTAGTGTGGTTACGCAGTTACCTCGCTGGGGACACAGAGTATAACTTTTTACCGCGGCGACTTTTCCCGTGGGGAAAAGCTGGTCGATAATAAAACGCTAACCTCATTCAAACCGTACTTATTCCCTAGGCTACGCCGTACTAATACGACAGCCATAAAATATCAGTTTCACTAAGGGCAAGCTCTATAGGTATTCCGAAGTTATTATCCAATAATCTTATGATTCCGTTTCGTATGGACGATCAAAGTGACCGATTGTACCAGGGTCGCAGAAATATGTTGGAGGTATAACTACAGGGGATTGATGCTCACTGAACTGAGGGCTAAAGATTTTTATATCTGTTTGACGGGGGAGAGGGTTTTTTTGCGTTCAGTGTTTTTTTTAATGAAAACAGAGTACCCACGAGTTTTCTTATACATATGTATTTCAGTCCGTTACAAGTTATAGGCCGTAAGGTTCGAACCCCGACAGGCGTTTTACTTTGTGTAAATTATTTCATCACCACTGCTCTCAAAACGGTGAAGGAAAATCGAAGACATGTGATATCTACCAAATTGCATTGGGCCCGCGTGGTGGATTACGGCCCACTCACTCTCATCGAGAGGACGCCTGTGTCCGAGCAGTGGGAACTTTATAGGCTCATTATGATGACATATGTGTGCATATACACGAGAGACACGCGTTGAAGACAGAGGCAACGGCAGCCGTTGACGCCTGGCGACAGCGGGCGTCGACGGGTGTTGACGGCTGCTGTCGACGCTTGTCGGCGTATGTAGCTGTAGTTCCAAACCCGCTGCGATGTGACTGACAACAATAATGTTTCCAAAGCAAACTGTCTTACATTTGAAACATGATAAAATGAGAATAAAAAACTTGAGAGGTGTCAAGGGACACCCGGATGGAACGAAGTTCAAAGAGAGAGAGAGAGAGACAGACAGAGAAACACGCGCACGCCGCACGGCTTACAACTATAGCAAAAAGTGTCGTTCCAACTTTTGGTCTTAATTTTTTCCGTCTTCGTTCCGTTCCTTTCGCAACGCGCGATAAGGAACTTCGTTCCAAAAATATTAGATGTTTTTTTTAGGGGTCACGACCGCTGGTAGTTCTGTTACTTGAAGTACGAGTTGAGAAAATATTATGTTTAATCGTATTTAGATATCGATACTAATCACGTCTGTAAAGTATACACGTAAAAAAATAATGTTTACATTAATATTTCAAGTGACTACACTATCTGCGGTCGATGCTACCACGGCTTATTTTAATTTTTATTTTATTTTATTTTTATTTTACCATTTATGTACACACATATATAAACAGACATTGAAAAACAGAACAGAAAAATAGGTACAGAGGTGTTGCTTATTTCATAAGAAATCTCTTCCAGCATACCTGAGATAGGACCATAGATACAGAGATGTAGACAGCGTGTGATAGAACAAAGGAGACAAACAATACTAAATGGAATCAAAAATAAACAATTCACTTAAAAACTAAACAAAAATTACGAGAATATACTAACATACATACAAATAAACATACATAAATACTTCTAAAATAAAATAAATACATACACAACTATGATGAAGAAGACAGATAGTGTTCTTTCACTCTTCTCTTAAAAACTGTAACAGTTTTAATTTCTGAATTGTTTTTATGTTTTCTATAACGGACGCTTTTAACGTGCACGTATTTCTACATCGTTCTCACATGGTTAATTTCAACACGAATGATGTCATCAAATATTTTGTAACAATTTTATGATTTAAAAGAGTGTCCATGGAGTTTCTTGCCCGTTCTTCTCCATAGGTACCTACGCTTTGGAATGGGCAACTAGCTTCATCTTTCTGACTGACCGACCGTGACAATTCAAAAGTGCCTGTCATTGGTTTAGTTGAATTATATGATTTGAGTTTGAGTTTGATAGCCCCCCCTAAACAAATTCAAATTAATTTCATATTTGTTCTATCATGTTTAGAAATCGATACCCATCACTGATCCGCATCAGTCAAATCAGAAGTATACAGGGTCAAATGAAATAAGCTTGCAAAACTGCAGAGTTTTTAAGCTCATTTCATTTTACTTGAACAATTTCAATTGTAACACAAGTTGAACCTCACTCCTCCTCCTTTGAAAATATTTAACTAGTGTAAAATGAGACAACTGACCTCTCAAACAGAACAAGCATGGTAACTACGTAGTGTAGGTTTAATTTGTAGCCTGAAGCTTACAAGGTTACGATCGGAACATACGAGTACTTGTAAACAACCCCGGGCTGAATTAGTGAACGCACTTAGATTTCAACAATTTGTTGTTGATAGTTTTCGATTGGTACATGTGGCAAGGATACTCGAAGGTTTCAAGAGTTGATTCGGAGAATAAGAGGCTGTGAGTTCGAGCCCTATTTTTAAAAAGCGGCCCAGTGCGAGTCGGTCTCGCCCATGAAGGGTTCCGTTGAGTTGATTGAATGAAAGGTAAATTGCGGTTTACGATTTATGACGTATTAAAAAAAACTACTTACTAGATCTCGTTCAAACCAATTTTCGGTGGAAGTTTAAATCATATATACTTTTTTTAGTTTTATCATTCTCTTATTTTAGAAGTTTTTGGGTTTCAGTTCTAAGTATGGGGAATCCCCAAAATTTATTGTTTTGTTTTTTTCTATTTTTGTGTGAAAATCTTAATGCAGTTCACAGAATACATCTACTTCCCAAGTTTCAACAGTATAGTTTCGGATAAAAGTGGCTGTGACATACGGACGGACAGACAGACAACGAATCCACAAGGGTTCCGTATTTGCTATTTGGCTACGGAACCCTAAAACCCATTTTTAGGGTACCGTAGCCAAATCGCAAAAAACTCGAACTCACTGTACTTTGTACTGTCATGCGAAATGTGTCGTGAATTTAGATCATAGGTACACAAAAATCAATGATTCCATATTATTTTCCAATTTACAGAACTGACTACGAATGAAACAAAGTTCATGCAAGCTGTTATAAATTGTCTTACTTTTTCCAACTTGGGGTCATGATAAACCTATTTTTGAATTGCAACAAATACGTTAGTTACAAGAGGGGCTTGTAGCTAAGTAATAACAGCCACATAGGTCGATCGATGAGGTTTAGCTACACCTGCCGCGGTTGGTCCGTGGATGGGTGACCATCTCCACACACCAAGACCCCTCCGTGCCTCGGAAAGCACGTTAAGCCGTTGGTCCCGGCTGTCATTCGTGGATCTTTGACAGTCGTTACGGGTCGTCAGAAGCCTGAAAGTCCGACAACCAGTCTTACCAAGTGATATTGTATTACCCAGTAACTGGATTGTCGAGATCAGATAGGCGCTCCATGTAAAATACTGGTATTCAGCTGCATCCGGATAGACTGGAAGCTGACACCAACATAAATGGGAGAAGGCGGGCAGATGATGACGTTAGTTACAAGTTATTGCATGGAAGAAGTGTTAATTATTCATTGTTGAAATCAATGACCCTTTTTTCTAGACATCATCAGAATAAACCAAGTGAGTTATAGTGTGATCACATCACACTATAACTCACTATTTCAATTAGTTCTACCCGCCCAAAAGGTGGATACAATGAGGATACTTTCCGCACATCCTCAGGCGAAATCACGGATCGCACTTAGTATGAGATTAAACCAATTGTTAGTGAAACAATAGAATCCAACACACGACCACTAAATAGATAGACACAGAAGGACAGCTCTATACAAATAGCGAGAACGCACGCACACATAGACATGCTTCACGTACAGCGTGTGCAAACTTAACTCAAAGAATTGTGCAAGGTGGGAGTAGTAGTGGCCCGGTGGCTCCCCGACTTACAAGTTGTAGGTCGCGGGTTCGATCCCAGAGAGGCGCTTTACTTTGAGTAAATAATTTCATCACCAATGCTCTGATAACGGTAAAGGAAAACATCGTGAGGAAACCGGCATGTCATAGAACCGAAAATTCTCTACCAACCCGCACTGCACCCGCGTGGTGGATTACGGCCCACGCCCTCTCACCGAGAGGCCTGTGTCACAGCAGTGGGAACATTATAAGCTGATCATGCTTAACCATTTACAGGCTCTTTTGAATTGTCAAGGATTCGGAACATTAGTCAGAACGTTGAAGCTTGTCCAGTTGCCCATTCCAAAACGTCTCTATGGAGAAAAACGGGCAAGAAACGCTTTTTTGTAGTGTAAATTAAGTTGGATTTAGAATGACTAGTAGGCACTATTGAAAAAGTCAGGGTTTTAACATAAACCAAACTTTATGTCTGAGAATTAAAGTTAGTTTTCCAAAAACTCATAATTTGTTTACATGTTTGGAAACAAAAGTACGAATGCATAATACGTGTCTATATGTAAGGGCGCCTGTTCTCGCCCGTTTCATAGAGCCGGCCTTCTGCATGATCTACTTTGAGCCTCGAAGTCGGCCTAGGGCGAGAAACTTGAAGCTCTCAACTTATTTATTTAAGGGACAATAGCGCTATGGGGTATGTGGTTTGGAAGTAAATTTGAATACGGTTACGGATTACGTGGTTTGTATGTGCGATACTTCTTGGTGTGTTGATTGTGTGGGAAGTACTAACGACTTACCAATGTCTGCTGATAAGCAGCGTTGCTGTATCTGGTTTAAGGAGCGGTAAGAAGCAAAATTTAAGGTAATTGACATAACGCATCGCGCAACAAATAAGGTTCAAAACACCGATGCGTTTGATATTAGTTGAATCGAATAACCGCCAAAATTAAAGTACCTAAAGGACATCATTCATTTCGTACCCAAAAAAAAAGTCCTGTTTTCTTATGGGAAATCTTGAGCATTTTTTACTATTACAGTGATAGTCTGCAATTAACCCCCTGGCTGCTATACGAGATTGAAAATGGCAATAATAATAGTTTTTATAACAAAAATATTTGAAGAAACATTTAAAAAAATACTAACTTTTAATTGAATAAGTATAACATCCCGAACATATTTTAACTATTACAACATAGATGTACAATTAATCCCATGGCTACTATTTTTTGGTATAAAATGTTCGACACTTGAATGACGTCCTTTGCAGTTTTAATTAAATTAAAAATAAATGCCGCGCTCAGTGGAATATTTCTAGGTGTTTCATTAGTTGATGGAATTCCCTTTATTATAACCACATAAAATAGATGGTATGCGCTCAAAATTTTGAGAATTATGCGACGAAAAACATATTTTTGAGCTCTATTTTACTATTGTTTTATCATTAATACTATCTTATTTTAATGAAATTTTTTGAATAAGTCTTTTCTTTGAACATTTAACAGTACACTTATTTTTTTTCTGGCTTGTTGTACATATTACAAGCCAGAAAAAAAATAAGTGTACCTACGCCTAACTGTGCGAAAACAAACTAAGCGTTTTACGGTGTCGTACGTTAGGGCAGCGCCTTAGGGCATGGGAAGCAGAGTAATAAACCAAACGTTAACTAAATTGACACAACACAACAACAGTGTGAAAAAAATAAATAAAGAAAATACGTTTATTTGCGGCAAACATGACGCATAAAAAGAACACAAACACAACTTCGTCCGCGTGAAACATGTTCCCCCGACCTACCCCGTAACATGGTATGACCTGCTATCACTTCGTTTTAGCTTATCTTTTTGACTTTATTTATTTTTGCTCGTATCATATCATAGCGAGATGGAAAATTAAAAAAAAAGTTTATAGCCTTCCTCAAGAGGTGGGCTATAAAATGCAAAGAGATTTTTTTAAATACAACCGCTAGTTCCAGAGATAAGCGCGTTCAAACAAACAAACTTTTCCGCTCTATTATTGGCTATATCGCTCTATTATTAGTATAGATATGTCGTCTTGTTTACAGGAATAAAAAACAAGAACAAATAAAGAATGAATAGCCACTCTCAACTACAATCTGTTAAGTTGCCATACAATCTAACCCTCTATTTCTCCAGTATCAAAGGTTAAACAGTCACAAATCTCACATGCAGAAACCCGCACCATAACTTTCACAAAGCCGTATTAAATGCTAAACAGACTCCCCAAGATTCAAAATAATTTAAGGATAGATCCAACCCGAGCGTTGGAACTAGCCCGTAATTAGATGAAGCACAAGATTCGCCACATAGCTCAACAATTATAATTGCTAATTCACTACAATCGTGTTAGAAGTTCCAGTCTATTTGATTCAATTTGATTGTCTGTAACTGGGTCAGCGTGTGTAGCTGTTTTAGACTGTTGATTGCTTATTTGTTGTATGTATACGGAGAGCTTTTATATACCTGATGTACGTATAAAAGCTACAGTCAAGCTTGCTTTCACTAACATCAGGCAAAACTCAATAATACGTATATTACACCGTTGGATTTTCAACTCTCAGCGTTCTAGAACGAGCGTTGAAAATTCAGCAGAGCTTTTATTTTTATTTAGGCATTACATTTATGTGTCGCTTAGTGGCAGCGAAACCGGACATTTTAGTAGGGAGTAGGTAGATATTCGTTACACCCACTAAACATGACAAAATTATATTAGTATGTGTAGGTACTACAACCTTGCCAAACCCTTAAAATAAATAATTTTCAAATTATAATTTGAAAACCACTATAAATACATTTATGTGTAAGGACGGAAAATTTAGTACTTATATCTGATTCATATTACTACGAAAAAGATGAACTCAGGCTATGCGTGGGAGTCGAGGTAATTAGGACAGCATCCTGTGATCACTAATCTGTTAATAGCATGCGTTTCACATTAATATTAAATTTGTAATCGATTGAAATCGATTCATCGATGACCAAATGGTCATAATAATAACAACTGGAATCACTATAATTTGCAAAAGGATTAACGATCACATTATAATAAAGATATCATCATACAACAGGATGTTATTTTTTTATTTATTTATTTTATTTTACCATTTATGTACACACATATATAAACAAACCGGCGTGCACTGTGAAGGAGTAGGAGTAGAAGTTGGTGGAATGGGGAGGGGACTTAAGAAGGTTTTTAAGATGCGACCTACAAGGTGCATCTGAAGGACGGGCGTAGGAAAAACGCTCCCGCAGATAGGATGGTGTTTTGATGTTACTTTAACTGTTGTTTACAACACTACGCAAAACCACAAAGCTAAGTCAAAACTCACACTCAAAGCATATATTTAAATTAAATCAATTACAGGCACTTTTGAATTGTCAAGGGGCCGGTCAGTCAGAAAGACGAAGCTAGTTGCTCATTCCAAAGCGTAGTAGTTACCTATGGAGAAGACAAATGACTCGTACCTAAAGCTTTGGGTTCCTAAGAAAGTAGGAAACGGTCACACATGAACAGCTGTCCATATACTGAGCGTTATTGGACACCTTATTGTAAAATACTGCTGAAAATTACAGAGTTTAATGAAGTCTGTTATAACCATCATTATCATCATCTCCCTAGCCTTTTCCCAACTGTGTTGGAGTCGGCTTCCAGTCTAACCGGATGCAGCTGAATACCAGTATTTTACATGGAGCGACTGCCTATCAGACCTCCACAACCCAGTTACTGGATAATACGATACCCCTTGGTAAGACTGGTTGTCAGACTTTCGGGGTTCTGACTACCCGTAACGACTGTCAAAGATCCACGAATGACAGCCGGTACCAACAGCCTAACGTGCTTTCCGAGGCACGGGGGGGTCTCGGTATGTAAAGATGATCACCCATCCACAGGTACCAACCGCAGCAAGCGTAGCTTACCCTGATCGATCGACCTGTGCGGCTATTATTATTTAGACATGTTCCTAGAAAACCCAAGCGTTACCCTATTTTAAACAATTCAATGTCCATGAATCAACAACAGTTTTGTAATCGTGCCCTCAAAACTTGGTAAGCAGATCTCGCCCGAAAACTCTACAAAATAATAGAGTGACATAAATAGAGTCCGCAGCCCACAGCTCTACATTAAACAGAAGTTTTCAAGCATGGTTTCACATTAAAAAACGGACACCACTCTACTGTAGACGGGAAAGTTTAATTTCAACGCTCTACGGGAAGTTTGCTTAATTTCGCGAATGGACTGCGTTGCCAGATAAAAAATTCGGACAAGGGCGTGTTGAATGCGCGGGCTAAGGGTTCTGTATAAACGATTTTTTTTATAGTTTACCTTCTTTTTGTAATGTATGCCGTTATAGAGGCTATAAAAAACATAATAGAGGCTATGTAAAACTTTTTGTGTGGAAATTTCAACCTGCTACCTACTATAGTTATAAAGATACAGTCCTGTGCCAAATAGACAAACGGCGTAGGATAACAATCGGGTCGTCAGAAGCCCGAAAGTCTGACAACTACTAGTCTTACCAAGGTATAGTAAGGGCTGTGGAGGTCAGTTAGACAGTCGCTCTACGTAAAATACGAAAAAGTATCAGCTGCATCTGGTTAGACTGGAAGCCAACCCCAACATAGTTGGGAAAAAGCCTAGACAGATGATGATGAGGCTGCATAACCTTACCCAAAGATTAAAACTACTTCGAGTGACTGGGTTCTTTTGTAAACTATAGGATAGATGAGATACGACTAAGATATTTTTCTTGGACGTAAACGAAGCAGAAGGAGTATGTAAGGAACGTAGCAGGTGGCTTTCTACCTACCCCCATAGGAAAAAGGTGTAACTTTATGTAAAAAAATAGGGTTCCGCAGGTACAGTCACCAAAAGTGATATGTAACCAGGGTCATTTAAAAACAACCATCGGTTTCTTACTAACTTCAACTATATCCGACGATCCCGGTTACTTATCTATTTTGGTGACTGTACCTGCGGAACCCTATTTTTTTTTATAATCTTGCAATTTTTTTACAATGGGGGAATGGGGTAATTATATTGCAGATTGGGGGAGTGTGGTTGAATGACGGCACGATGGGTAATCATGATTGATTGGCTTTTATTCAAAGAGGGATAGGTATTTGATGGGCAAAGAGGCTGTGTGCTCATTAATAAGTCAAGTTTTTTGGAAGGATTACGTTCGGAGGGTGGTCAAAATCGTGCAAAATTATGTTAGAATTTATTTTTCTTTTGATCAGTATAATGAAAAGTTAGGTCCCTATGTATTTTGTTAGTCAGGAAAATTAAATCAGAGGGGCGATTCTCGTAATTTTAAAAACGTTTACAGTGTGATCTCAGTCTCAATCTGTCAAAAATATTATCATTTTTGACAAGTGTTTGACATCGATTGTCGCTGAGATGAGATAGCGATTAGAATTTGAACGTTTTTAATTACGAAAATTAGCCTTGTGGCCATATTCAAATCACAACAGACTACCATTCTTTCAGAGTCGTCAAATGGCCTAGTATTCAAAGCTCTAAAAAACTAAAACTTCCTGACAGGAAAAGCCTACTATAATGTCAATGAATTTTTAAATGACAAATAGCTTTGATATACTGACTGAATCTATTGTATTTGTTTTGAATAGCTTGTTTTTTTTTCATTTTTTTTAAATCTAATATTAATGTAATTATTATTTATTTTTAGATTATTTAACTTTTTTTTTATCTTATGGTCTTCCGACCTAATTTGTACACCAACCATGGTCAAATATGTTGTGCTAAAGAATATCCTGTAACACCTATAAAAACATCATAAAATGTATATTATCTACACATGTTTTTGCAAATAAATGAATCTGAAATCCCCGCGATTAGGTTCGCTTAAGAAAGTCTTCTTCAAGGATTTATAAAAAAAAAATATTTTTACATGTCGTATTAAAGAACCTACCAACGCTTCGTACCTTTTATAAACATTAAAAATACATTTTTTGTTTATTTATTTACCTTTATAGCAAACTTTAAGCCAAGACGTTTTCTATGAAATATACAGCTTGACAAACAAAATGTCCAAGCATTTGAGAAATGTGAAGAAATAATTTATTTCCCCAAACTCTAAAGTAGGTAGATTCCACTGTCAATCACGTGACAATCCATCTGTCCCCCAAGTCTACCCCCATGGCATTACTTAAGTAAAATACTTCCTTATTGTTGGAAAACTGAAAGTTTTTACAATTGTAATTAAATTCCAACGGAATAGCTTGTGGGGAAAAGGAGCTTGGGAATTCTAAATTAAGGGGAATGCATCGTCAATTTGTTTTGGTACTTCTTCGCTGTAATTCTGTGATTTTTCTTTTTTTAAGGACTGACTGTGTTGAAGGTTCTTCGAAATGGGTTTTTTTAAAGAGAATATTTAAATAAGTAATTTTGGTGTGATTTTTAAGGGTTACTGTTAAAGTGCGGGAATACTGATTAGTATTTTAATGTTTTCGTATCGCAAGAACGAACACATACTTACTCAGCCGCAGCATAACATAATCAGCCGATAAAGTTGCCACTGCTGGGACACAGGCCTCTCTGTGAGGGGGAGTGGGCCGTAATCCACCACGTGGGCCCAGTGCAGGTTAGTAGATGTCACGTCAAGTCTTCGAATTTTTGGTTCTAGGATATTTTTTAGGTTTCCTCACGATGTTTTCCTTCACCGTTTTGAGAGCAGATATTTATGAAGCTAAGTATAGGATAGTGAAATCTAATCAATGAAGGGCAAAGAGCGAGCTTTGAACTGGTGACCTTTGCTTGCCAGTCTGACGGTGCTTACGTTTCGCAATGCAATTAATTACGCGTTAGGCATAACTTACGAAGATGCGGCCTACGAACGTTGCTGCTATAAATGGCACATCACACATACCACCCATGCCAAGGAACTAGCTAACCATCATCTGCCTAGCCTTTTCCCAACTATGTTGGGGTCGGCTTCCAGTCAAACCGGATGCAGCTGAATATACCAGTATTTTACATGGAGCGACTGCCTATCTGATCTCCACAGCCCAGTTACTGGGCAATAAGATACTCCTTGATAAGACTGGTTGTCAGACTTGCGGGTTTCTGACGACCTGTAACGACTGTCAAAGATCGACGAATGACAACCGGCACCCTAATTGCGTAACACACGATCAATCGGAATCTGAATCATTTTGAAGCAAATTGCAAATCCATTGCTTCCATAAGTTCGAAAAATTTGTGTGCTTAACACTGTCAAAATTAAAACGATTCCGATTGATCGTGTGTTACGCAATTAGGATGCTGGACTATCTGCTTAATTGGCAAATATTTTTTTAAAAAAACGTAGGTGTTTTTTTTGTCCTCGAGAACCACTCTAAAAGCTTAAAATAACGACTTCCAGCTTAATCATTACACTGAGAGTACAAAACTCCACTTAAAAGTGTATCTCGATGAGTATTTAATATTTAAAGAGTGCTGTAATGGCTCGCTCGCCGGTGATGAAATTAAAACTGAAATATTTAGCGCACTAGTTTTAACTGATGTTTGGGGGCCATGGATTAAAATGGGGACTTTAGATTAATGTTGTGTCATTAGCCGTTATGTCCAGGAGCTTGATGAAATGAAAACTGAAATATTAAGTGCACTAGTTTTAACTCAGAATTGGGGGCCTTGGATTATGATAAGCTAAAACTTATCGTTATGTTTTTTACAAGCTTATGTTTTCAGGATCGCAATCCTGAAAACATAACCCTATTTGCAGTCGGGTAATAATGTTGGGGACTTTTTATTACCTACTGTTGTGTTGGTACTCGTTATGTCCAAGGGCTCCCTAGTGCGATATTTGCACGCTAACTGTCGATACGTTATATTTATGGTGATGTGACTGGACTGAATGACATAGTTCACTTTTTTATTAATTATACTTTTCACTAATGTTGACACTGTTTTTTTAGTGGTTTTTAGTGCAAAAAAAAAATAATTAAAGCGTTTTGGACTTCGAAACGGAAAAGTATTTCCGGTTCGAAGTCCAAAACGCGTTAACTATTTTTTTTTTTTTTTTTTTGTTAATCACAATATTTACATATAAGTTGACGTTTAAAGGCTGATTTTTCCGAAAGGTCAGACGTCAATTAGGTATATTAAACGACAAAACGACGACAAACGGCGGATAGACGACAAACGACAATCGACGACAAAGACAACGACAGACGTCAATTATTTGCTTTTTTTATTATTCCCTGTAATGTTAGTTGTTTGTGAAAAATAAATAAATATTCCACGAATAAAATTTATGGGTCGATTGAAAAACCAGCCCTAAATATAACATCTTTAAGTAATTAGGTACTCAGTAGCAGCTCGGAGTCTGTATTTGTGTCCAGTTGATAGCAATGGGCTCGCCCCTGTCACATGGCGAAATGTGTGTGTATGGTCAGCAACAAAAGTCTCAACAAAATCTTCATTATTGAGCTAAATATTCTTAAAAAACATATAGTAATAGAATATTTAAGAATAATTAACTCTTTGCTATTACATGAAATAGAGAAAACCAATGTATCGCATCATTTTGTAACAATTTAGATGATTTGTAAAAGTAACAGTGTTAATTGACTTTTATTGCTGACTGTACTATAGGTGCACCTCTGCCTCACCCACAGAACAGATAAATATCTGTTCTGTGGCCTCACCCTTCAAAGAATACAGGCTTATTGTTTTGTGTGTAACTTCATTTGTTTCAATATTAGATCTAAATCCGAAAACTACAAACAAAATTTTTTATCTCGAAGAAGATTCATAAAAAAAGGTTTCGTTGTATAAAATTTTCTTTTTCGTCAATGGTTTCCTCCAAATTCTATAAGCCTGAGCTTAGGGGATGATGACAGGCGATGCATTATGTATGGCGTCCCAGCCGAAGCCATAAAAATTGGCCACTATAAAAATCTTAGCGGTCGTGAATGTCTCGATATAAAATATTGGCGTTGACAGTTTTTCGGCAACAGACCGTAAATTTTGTCCATTCGGGTTCCGTACCGCGTTATAATCGAAGGTTTTAAAAGTGAGTTGTAGGATTAGTGAAATAAAAGCGTACCTACTTGTTTGTATTAAAGGGGTGTCGTGTTACACAGTAACTGGGTTGTGGAGGTTATGAGTTGTAGGATTAGTGAAATAAAAGCGTACCTACTTGATTGTATTAAAGGGGTGTCGTGTTACACAGTAACTGGGTTGTAGAGGTTAGATAGGCAGTCGCTCCATGTAAAATACTGATATTCAGTCATATTAATTGGACTGGAAACCGACCCCAATAGTTGACGTGGCTGACGATGACTTTTATGGTGTTAATGAGTGCACAGCTGGGTATGTCGCTGGTTTGCTTCCTGTTGAAAACTATATACGAGATGAGATACGATCAAGACATTTTTCTAGAAAAAAAAACAAGTTTTCTTAATGGGCTTTGCATATTAAGAAAATGTTTAACGTGATTATTATGATGCATATAACATATATCATAATAATCAGCCTATAATGTTACCACTGCTAGGACATAGGCCTCCTCTCTGTGAGAGGGAGTGGGCCATAATCCACCACGCGGGCCCAGTGCGGGTTGGCGCATATAGCAGGGTAAGTAATAGATGATATAACAACAAAATCTCTAATATTAACAACATATAACAACGGAACCTATAATTTTATTTAATATAGCGATTAGTTAATATAATGAACGATTGATATAATTTTAAAGTAACTAATTTTTATAAGCATAACATACATTAAATATAACATCGTTTGACATAACATACATTAAATATAAAATCGTTTGACATACCACTCAAAAGATATAAAACTTATTTGGTCTAATATGATGAAAACGCCATAACGCCACTTAAAAACACAAAGCAAAATTGCATAGACACGGGTTAGTTTAATAAGGTTGCATATTAGAAAATCAAAACTTTCCTGAGCAAATTTCAACAGAACAACGTACAAATCAACAAAGTTTAAAATAACGATGGTCATTTGATCAAAAGTTCAGCTGACCAAAGTCTGGAATATTAATGTTTAAATTATTTATTACACTATTGACCAAATCGATGAAATCCCAAAGAGCGGTGACGTAGTTCCCGCGATTAATATGTTTCTGGCACTCGCCGGCCGCTGCCGCGGCACCGCTCGCTGCGCTCGCTCGGCTCGTGCGTTGTGTGGTCACAGTTCTAACCTAACCTAACCTAGCTGTTTCGATGTAAACACTTTTGATCAGTCGTTCATTTGATGTCACATATATTGGGATTTTAAATTATTTCTAAATAAAACATTTGGTCATTTAAATTTTGTTATTCGTTTATTGTCATTTTAAAGCTCGAGAAAGTTTTGATTTTCTAGTATTAAAAGTATTTTTTCTTTGTTTTATTCTTTGTAAGTTCTATCGTAGTTGTAGGTAATAGTAACCTAAGTAGATATTAAACATAACTAGTAACTGATTACCACCTGTGCTAAGATAGGTCGACGGAGCCCCGCTTCGCGGGGCTCCTATTTCTGGGTGGTTTAAAAAAAAATAACCACGAAGGCTAAGGCGGGAGCTCCGCTTCGCTTCGCTCCCGCCTTAGCCTTCTAACCTAACCTATCCGAGCCGGGGTAATCTGAGTCGGGGTGTTAACCATAATGACAGTTTTTATATTTAATAAACGTTAGACATAATGATTTTCGATTAAATAAACAATATACATATTAAACGTTAGACCAAATGATTTTCGATTACATAAACGTTATATCAAACAACGTTATACTAATTAAGTTTTAGAATAAATAAATGTTATATGTAAAGAAATTATATCAACAGTTGGTATATCTCACGTTGATTATATCTTATGAACGATAATAAAATGAAATTAGACCAAATGAGTTTATACGTTATGAGACGCACCCCATATAGCACTGCATCGTGAAAACCTCGCCTTAGACATAACATTGTTTTAAAAATTATTTAGGTAGGGTGCCCCTTTACAGTCTCCTAGAGATGTGCCAACAAGCATAGTACAGAGGGGGTTTCGGATCGGCCTTGGAGAGGTAAAGGTGATGTGCAGGTGCAGGTGCATCTACCTCTGTTTGTCTCTTCATCACCCAAAGGTTGACTGGTAGAAAATGTCTATGGCATTAAGTCCGCCTCTGTACATGTACAGTCACGAACACCAATATGTCAACACTTGGCAACTTTCAATTGCGATTTTTTCGCTTTTCTTTTCGATTTTTGTTGAAATACGACACATTTCATAAACCTATGTTCGAAAATGCTATGTTCGTAACAACATAAAATTTCAATAATAAATAAAGGAGTAAATCGCTTTTGAATTAAGCCGAGTGTATACATACTTTTGCTTGTGACTGTATGTGCTTGAAGTATTAAATAAATAAATAATTAAGTTACCATGTTTAAACAGGGCTCACCATTCTACCTGCTCTATTCTTTTTTTTTATTCTAGAATACAAAACAAGGCTTTTTTTCCTTTTTACCACTAAACCCAATAAAAATATACACGTCAAAAGATTTATTATAAATGATCACGATACCATTTCTCACTTTCACGATGATCAATCATTATCATTTGACTCCAACACAGACAGGTGAAAAAAAATGATGAACGGCAGATGAAAAATTAAAATGTAAGAAAAAATTCTTAATATTTCTGACGTTTGATCGTAAATCTAACTTTGTTCGCTGATATAAATGATAATTGATCTTTTTGTTATATTCATGCCGTTGTGTTATGAAAGGTCAATAGAAATCTAAGTAGTTAAACATGCCAATTTTAAAAGCCGCTGTTTATTTATCTCTACTCTTTCATCAATCGTCAAGATCATACTATCCTACTACAATAATATTATAAACGCGAAAGTTTGTGAGGATGGATGGATGGATGTATTGTTTACAGTAACATAGCTTATACATTAGAGTAAAACATAGAATACTTTTATCTCGATTTTCCCACGGGATCAACACTTATGCGGGTGAAACCGCGAGGCGCTGCTAGTATCAAGATAAATTTCTGTTGCCACTGCTGTAGTTAAGTTTGTAGTGTCGGTGAAATGAAATGAAACTATTTATTCTGTAAATATGATATCGGAATCACTTTTACACGTCATATTTTAAAAAATAAATAAGCTAGATGAGATCGGCGTTTCCTATCTGACTACTCTGAGAAGAAAGGCCAAAACAAACTCAGAGGTCACAGTGTCTTCTAAAGTCCAGACATAATCTTGGTCAGATCATGTGAAGACCATGTAGACTACTGTCTGAAATGGTCTTTTGAGGGAAAGTACCACACAGAATTGAGTGGACCAGTCCAGACAGTGCAAGCATTTGTCAGTAATCGTGGACCTCAACTCAGAACTTGAGGAGCTTAAGGACTCGACGAACACTACCAAAGAAAGGACATTTGGGTAGGCCGCTCTGAGCAAAGTCATACTATGTAAAACTTAAAGTCATACTCGTAAAACTTTGCTCAGAGTTCTGGTGTCCTATGGAGAGACCATCGCGTCACCATGCTTCCAAACTTATTCCATAAATAATACCAAACCATAATTATTTTACGATGGTAGTTTCATAATGTGAGTTTACGTTGTAATGTAGCTCATTCCGTTTTCAATCCTAGGTGTAATTCTGTGTGAGGCTCAAAAGCGAAGCTATTTCGCATGTAATAGTGATCATAATGTCTGTTTTCAGTTTAGAAAGTAATCAGGTAATGTAGGTAATTGGTTATTAATGAAAACGGCTCGGCGGTTGAGTTGGCGCATTGGGTGTTTTGAACGCAGCGTTTTTGGAGAAGCTTGTGTTAATCTTTGGAGTTAGACCATTATAGTTTTAATGGTCTAACTCCAAAGTTTAACACAAGATGGTAGGGGAAGTAAACTGTACGCAATCACAAGATCTAATACATTAAGTGACGTTTAAAAGATCACTGCTGACAGTGCTCTTGACACAAGGAATCAGCCAATCGATTCTGTAAAAATCTCACCGTGAAAAGTTAGGTGAAGTGAGCTGCCAATAGTGTCGATCCCTAGCATTAGTTGGAATGACAGGTCACTTCACCTAAGTTTTCACGGTGAGATGGTTACAGCATCGCACTGCAGTTACATGCCTTAGCAAAGTGCTTTAATATTGATAGTGTTTAAGTTTAAAAGTTGGTAGTCATCAGTAGAAAAAGTGGATTTAAACATACAAGTAACGACTTGGTACCAAATGCCACTTCTTCTTCCCAGCTAAAGCACTAGAGAAGTGGTGAAGGGCGGGCGTTTTGGGGGGACTGTCTTTTGTAATTTTGACGTTCAAAAAGTACTGATTCATTATAAATTAGGTACTTTTGATTTTGCCCATATACATTAGCATTGTTATGTTATTGTAGTATTCTGGTACACGGTATTGACTAACACACTCGGCGTTCAACCGCACCAAAAATTCACCCAGTGCGAACCCCACTGCCGTAGCAAGTCAGTGATTTGCTAAATTCTCTAATTTCATCCGACGCTTTGTTTCACGGTAATAATAATTGTAAACAAAGGAACAGCATTAGCAGCATGATTATGTTATACCGCCATAATTCGTGCTTTTAGCTAAGTAGCTAACTTAATCTTGTTTATGAGTTGCTATTAGTTCGTGCATACTCGGGAATGTTCGGGTTCTTTCGGAGTGGGACGTCGTCTTGTGGAAATCTAGGTCTAAACATGTAGTTTTTGGAAGGAATTTTCTTTTCGCACGTTCGCTCTGTACACTTGGCAAAAAAGTGTAACAATTTGAATGTCGCGATGTAACATTCAAAATGTTACACTTTTTTCGGTCTAGTTATCATTCGTGGATCTTTGACAGTCGTTACGGGTCGTCAGATGCCCGAAAGTCTGACAACCAGTCTTATCAAGGGGTATCGTATTACCCGGTAACTGGGTTGTGGAGGTTAGATAAGCAGTCGCTCCATGTAAAATACTGGTATTCAGCTGCATCCGGTTAGACTGGAAGCCGACCCCAACATAGTTAGGAAAAAGCTAAGCAGATGATGATAATGAGTTTGTTGCACTAATTTAGAATAGTTAGTTTTTGTATAGTTAGTTAGTCATTCAATTTAGTAGGTACCTAGTAAATAGTTAGTTATATAAACATACAATTAAATATATATTTCTAGAATAAACAATTTCATTTCATCTGTACATAACTAATTTAACATTACTAATCTCTTCGACAAATCTTGACTAAAAGAGTGATGAATATACATGTTGATGGATGGAGAGGGAAAGGAAGGCCGAAGAAAAGATGGATGGATTGTGTGAGGAATGATATGAAAGAGAAGGGAGTGAATGATAGCGTGACGGCTGGCAGAGGAGAATGGAAGAAGAAAACGTGTTGCGCCGACCCCAAGTAACATGGGATAAGGGCAGGAAGATGATGAATCTCTTCGACAAATATTTAAAGCCAAACCACACAGGTTCTTATTAAGCGACAATCCCCATTGCTATTCATAAAAGCCAATAAAAACAAAGTGTCGTCCAATATATGAATAACGTTACAAGTATTTGTAATACAAGCGGCCGGGCAAGATGCCAAATAAAATCTTCCTGTTACCGAAAGGGGGCTGCCAGCACAGTTCGCGGTATGGTTGTAGCATTCGACGGATTTGGGAAATGTAGGTACTGAGATTGGGTGCAATGTTTTATGAAATATAAATGGCTGAAAATCTTGGTTTAAAGAAAGTTATGTAGTTTTTTTTGTTTTAAGGCACTGTTTTTATTGTGTTAGATAATAATAATAATATTCCTGGACATTTCACACAGCGCCATCTAGTCCCAAGCTAAGCAACCTAATGCTTGTGTTATGGTTACAAGATGGCTAATAAACTACTTATATACATTTTTTTTTTGTAAATACATACTTACATATTATAGATAGAAAAACACCCAGACTCGGAACAAATACATGTAGGTCATACAAATATTAAATTATTAGATGATTGTTGTTTATTTATTTATTTCAACTTTTCGCACAAAAATGTACAAGGTAGTCATTCAATAGAATTACATGAACTTAGAGGGTTTTATTGATGAATTTAATGATTATAATGCTGTAAATACATGCTTGTTATTCTCGCGAATTATATTTTACTCAACATACGACCTGACACTGACCTGCAAATTATAAAAAAACGTAAGAAAATTTTAATTTCGCGGACTACCTAGCGCATGCGCCTTAAACAGCTCCCTAATTGCGTTACACACTATCAATCTAAATCAATAATAATTAAAAGACAGACTAACAGATTATCAGTAATTTGATGACACGGTTGGCGCAGTGGTTAAGCGATTGACTGCTGCGCTGCGTGTCGCGGGTTCGCTTCCCGTACGGAACAAATATTTGGATGGCCTACAAGTAGTTGTTCCGGGTCTGGTTGTTTGTGTATGTGATTTTAAATGTTTGGAAACGCACCCACGATACAGGAGAAATTCCTATGGGGGCAAATTAAAAAAAAAAAAACTGAATCATTTTGGAGGATATTGCTAATCCATTGCTTCATGTGTTCGAAAAATGTGTCTGCTAAACAACGTTTATAACGCAATGAATGTTGTTGAAATGTCAAAACGAAAACCATTGCTAATGTAATAATGTAAGTAAATAGTGTGTTTCTGGTCGACTTAGGCACATTGGAAACATGAATTTAGGTTGGCGATATACCTATTTAGTATTGTGTTGTAGCGAATCTACAGCTCGGCTATTGCACCGCAAATTCCTGTGGTATCATGATCTCACCGAAATGACGCCACAGGACGAGAGTGGTGCAACCATTTATGTGATGTGTTGTCTAATTCGAGAATATAATATTATTTTTCAAACTTTTAGATTGTGTTTTGAATTTGAATTGTGTTATTTTCAATCAAATTTAGCTTACAGAGAAAGAAGAAAGAAAGAAACATATTTACAAATAAATAATCAATTATATACACACATAGAAAACAAAAATAGTACGAAAAGGAGCATTTAAAACTAACATAGTTACGTAAAAAAAACTAAAAAAAAATAACCTTGTCGAGGCCAAAAAGGCTCCTATCTCAGCATAATGCTGCGATATTTAAAAAATAAATACCGCAGCGCTAGTATTCTGATAGGGCCCGAGATGCTTTGAAAAACTGCAGGTAATTTGACATACTCGGATATCTACGTGAATGTTAACGCCGTCTGTGTTTTTTTGTCGTAAACTAATACTAATTTCTAGTATAAGTACGCTAAAGCCTTGGTTAGAATGTTCACGAAAGAAATGGGAATAAAGTGCCGTATGAACAGTGCCTAAAACTTTCCAATCAGTTTCATTTTCAAAAATAATTTACCATCCTATGCAAAGAGTTTAAGAGATTTTTTACAATTAATTTAATTTTGATCATAGCATCACTATTTTGTATACCTGTCGGCGGAACATAGGTTGGACCAAACACTATATATACATAAGACCATTGTACCCTGTGTTCACAAAAATAAATGAATTTGAATTTTGAAAGTTGAATAGTTTTTGATACGGTTTTTTAATCCGTAGTTAAACTCAACCAATTGTTAAAAATAGTAACTAATGGTTATTTTTTTCAAAATGTGTTTTTTGATCAATTGTTAGTTTATCTAATGGTCACTAATGATTTTTTTTTTTTTAACTAATAGTTAATTATTTTGCAAAAAATTTACTATTTTTAACAATTGGACCCTAAGATGACCCACTGACCAAGTTATTAGATTAGGAAAGGTACGTATTTACGCGACCAGGTTTTTATACCAGGTATTTACTTCCAAGTACGCACACCAGGTACCGGACCGAAATACTTGCAAGACTTCAAAGTATTCTATACGGCTACTCGCTCAACTATGTAGGTACTCAACTGCGTTAGTTTTTGCAAATGCGATCATGCTCCTTATCAGTAAGAGTCTACGGAACAATTTTGTATGCAAGTATTTTATTACTTTATTAGTTTGTAAGTAATTATTTGTAAACGCGATTTTGCTCTTTCGTATGCAAGTATTTTTTTTACTTTATTGGTTTGTAAGTTGGTGTATTTGTAAACGCGATTTTGCTCCTTATTTATAGGAGCAAAATCGCGCGATTTTTACTTCCCACAGGGCTTTTGAATACGCGATTGTACTTCTTATTTGTATGAAGTCATGGATCAATTTTCAATGCAGATAGAAAATACTTGAAAGTATTTCGAGCCCTGGTTTTTAGTCCCTGGATTTTTAAGGTGGACGTACTTGGAAGCCCTGGTACTCGATTTTGCAAGTAAGACCCATGTCTATATCAGATGATTGAAAAATCAGCCCTATATAAAACTTTTTATTTCGTCTTTCTTTTGCGAACGCCACTCGCTCGTTGCAATGTGTATTCTTCTTTAAATATTAAGAAAAGCGATTCTTTGTTTCGCGAGCTGTTTCAGTTTAAACTTTCAATAACTATACAAGTGTTCCAGTTGTAAGAACTTCGAGTACAATAGAATATTTCAGCACGAATCGAAGGCTTTGGCAAAGTTGTTTCTGAACAGATGTAAGAATCGAAATGATTTTATTTCTCATTTTTATTGTTGCTTTTGAGGTTCTACAGTTGTTGGCAAACTTAATTAAAATAAGTGTTTTGATAACTTTTACACAGGGCACACGCAAACGTGAAAGTCGATAGCGATGACAGCTGTCAAACTAGTTGACAAATGAACTCGACGTGTTTTAGGCGCCATTTTGGTTTAATTTGACAGCACTTATTCCCACTTATTCATACAGGGCGGCAGGGACATTGACACTTTACCTGTTACCAAGGACTTAGTACATGGTTCTGATCCGCCGTGCGTTGAAATTTTTCGTCGATTATAAATGAAAAAAAAAATAGCTGTCCATACATTTTGACTGCGAAGATTTTTCTATGAAACAGCTGATTTTTTTTTTAATTATATTATACTAGCTTCTGCCCGCGGCTTCGCCCGCGTGGATGTCGGAAATTTACCCACAGGAACGTGCTACCAGGATAAAATGTATGTGCTTCCCCAGAATGCCATCTATGTCGCGGGCCCTTTGTGGCTAATTACAATAGAAAACCAATTGTGTCTCATTAGTGGTGATTAAGAGGGTACCTATATGATATCTTTACCTAAGTCCCTAACTAATTTAAAAGAAAACTCAATAACAGAAAATTAAATACCTACTTACCTAAATAAACCTATTTCTGATGATAACTAATCTAAACTCAATAAATAAGCAAAATCCCTAAAAACTAATATCTATACGAATGACTAAACCTACCTAACAGTATTATAAAATAACCTACGGTCACTACGTACACTATCAAATATACTACCTATACTTTAAAATTAAAATCTATACCTACGACTCATATAAAAATAAACCTAAATAACTCTAAAAACTAAAAGGAATAAAAATGAACTCCACTGCGGGTGACCCAACCTACGACAAACTTAGTATTTGCGGTTGGTACAGTACAGACAGTGGTAATCGGGTATAGGGATCGAACCGCAAAATTAAGTTTGTTTTTTATTGTATATACTTTTCCGGGATAAAAAGTACCCAGTGTGGTGCCCAGGATATTAAAGAATAATTATACCAAGTTTCATCGTAATCGAACCGGTAGTTTTTGCGTGATGCCTGAACAAACAGACAGACAGACAGACAGACAGACAGACAGACAGACCGACAGACAGACAGACAGACAAAAATTTTTTTAATCACATTTTTGGGTTCGGTGTCGGTCTAGTAACACCCCCTGTAAATTATTTTTTTGATATTTTCAATGTACAGAATTTTCACTTCTACAGATTTATTATAAGTATAGATAGGCTAGCTAGATGATGATGATGATGATGACCCATAACGACTGTGATCATGTCGATTGTATTGTAGTATATTTTATATATTTTGTTTTGTTGTCCAGTGCCCTTACAGGGTGGATGTCTTAAACTTATAATCTTATTCCAACCTCTGTACAGCATGTTTGCAATAAACTGATTTGATTTACAAATAAACTGTCGATCGAACTAGGCTGCTACCGTATAAGCACATAAAGCTGGAGGTGAAGTAGACAATGTATTCACAAGCTTATACCTGTAAGCGATACGGAACCGAACCTAAACAAACACGATTAATCTATTAGTGAAAACCTATTAAGGATGCAATAAAGCAGACACTTTACTTTGTGTAAATTATTTCATCACAACTGCTCTGAAAATGGTGAAGGAAAATATCGAAATCAAAAGTCATTTATTCAAATTAGGCTGAGAATCAGCACTTTTCGACCGTCAAAATTCCAAAAGACAGTCTCCTAAAACGCCCGCCCTTCAACACTTCCTAGTGCTATCACTGGGAAGAAGAAGTAGCGCAACAAACTCCCCAGCAGCACAGCTGTCTGTTCGTCCATCATCCTAGAGCTAAAAATTTTAAGACATGTGACATCTACCATGCCGCACTGGGCCCGCGTGGTGGATTATGGTCCACTCCCTCTCACTGAGAGGAGGCTGGTACCCCAGCAGTGGGAACATTATAGGCTAATTATGCTATGCAATAAAAACCTCGCAGTGCCCTCAATTCACATCAATAAACTCACCAGACACATGAACAACACATCGAATTTTCGCCTGCCTAGCCCAGACAACCAGTTCTACTAAGGGATATCGTGTTATTGTGTAACAGGGTTGTGGAATCAGATAGGCAGTTGCTCCATTTAAATTTCGGGTATTCAGCTGTATCCGGTAAGACTGGAAACCGACCCCAATATAGTTGGGAAAAAAGTTAGGCAGATCTTGATGAGAAGCATTTTTTTTATGTGGGGAAGTCCTCATGGATATCCGGAATCCGACAATATCCTCCGTTCTTCCCAAACGGAATGGATTCCTACCGACTAAAACCCCACCGCTCCCTCCACAACCGTGAGTCGAGGCCTTGGAGATAATGGTACATTGGCCGCGCCCCTGACTGGATGATGCGAAGCCTGGCAAGGCTAAGTAGACAGATGTACTTTCCTAAGCAAACGAGGCTCCAAACTGACCAACGACGTTCCAATTTGCTTAAACAAACAAATCAATGTCTTCGATTTTATTTTCCTAGCATCAAATATTAAGGCGACAACGCGAGTGGGTGTTGACCATGAAGCTAAAACAAAGAGGAGACGGCCTAAGCAACTGTGCTCTGTGATTCTTAACCGGGTCCTGACGTCACCATGTGGGCGTGGCCTAATTCAGTGTATTGTTGGCGTTCCTACTGTGCACAACTTTGTAAACGTTCTCATTTTATAGCAATATTCGCGCTAGAGGAAAAAAGAAATGAAGTGTTGTGTTTTATCTTGTAAAAATTACTCGGATAGACGTTCTGATGCTATGTATTTATTAAAATAGTTGTATTAATTTTATTTCATTTGTAAGTAATTTTATGCGTAATTTATTAAAATAGTTGTAGAAAAATCTCTTAGCGTCGGCGTTTCCAAACATAATTCTACCCGACACTAGATGGCGATACTTGGCGTCATGGAAACTAAAAATATTTAGGTACATAGAGCTCAGAACTAACATATTTTAATAATCTTAATACCTACTGAAGTTTGTTCAACATTCATTCCTAAAGACCCTTTAATGGTCAAAATATTATTTTTGTAGTTTTTATATCATTTTGTAAACAGGCCGCCGTCTATCGTCAACTATGAACCACGTACGGTGGTACGAAAATTCTGACTATTCTGAGTACGACCCTGTTGCACCTTGCACTTAGTGATATCTAGTGCGAGATAGTTACGTAACTACAAAGTAAAATCGACAGAACGAGCAAATAGTTTTGCTATTGACCGGTAGATGAAAAATAGAAGTGGGCGGGTTCTAATACCCCCCCTCACCCCGTAAAGCGTCACGCGTTGTTTCCTAAGGAAATCGAATTAGAACATCTCCTCTTTGTTTTAGCTTCATGGTGTTGACACACATTTTCAAGGAGCGTGTCCCTGTGTAAACAAGGCACAGTAGTTCTGTGCCCGTTACGTTGTGTTTGGAGTCACTATGACATATACTTGCCAATTATGAGGACTGCTTGCTTGATAGCTTGTTAGAGCTGAGTAAACGGGGCTTAAGATTCTGTTTTTTCTTTTACCCGCAAGACAACCGTTTGTGGGATATTAATCCCACCTGGTTTTATACAGTTAACTATGTCTATCATAACAACATCTCGTAGATCAGGCGCGGGACTATCTGCAACGGCTTAACGTGCTTTCCAAAGCACGGGGATATCACATCGCCAAATTCCAAACTACAGGCTTTTACTAACGGCGGCGACCTCTCGCGTCCGGCCCTGGTTCAAGCCATGGTCGGGGCGAGAGGGAGTGGGACGCAGTCACTTCCTTCTGCGAAGCTGTCATGCTAGCGAAGGAGGTGGCGAGGTGGGCGAGGGAACGCACCTTGCGCACCTCACGCCTCAGCCGCCGCGGGAGACCCTCCGGGCGTCGGGAGCCGCGTGACGACTCCCGGCCACCGTAGGCGCGGGCCTGCGGGCGGAGAGTAATGGGTAGCTCTCCGTCAGGACCAGGCCCGTGCCGGACGGCGTGTACGTGTTCCACGCGCGCCTCAAAGAGATGTCAGCATAAGCGACGGGGCCCCATAGGGCCGAAGCCTACCAGGGTAGCGGGATTATCCGAAAGGTTTACCGCTGCCCTGGAACATAAAGGGCTAAGGAAGGAACACGGGTGGGTTTTAGTCACTAAGAGTCTGACACTCCCTCCTGCTCCACCCAGAGCGGGAGGAGTCATTTGATGATTTCCCATCCTCAAAAAAAAAAAGGCTGTTGCTAAGGAATTCCTATTGGAAAAACGCAATAACACTTTACCCGATCTGGGAATCGAACCCAGGACCCCTCGCGCTCGCGCTGCAGACGCGCTTGCAACCACGAGACCAACCACTACCTACCTACTACCACTCATTGCCTGGAGTTTGAAAGGCGGTGTGATACCCCCGTGCCTCGGAAAGCACACATTTCAGCTGTGTCTCTGGGAACGAAACGCATCTGTGACGTCTTTAGAAGGGATCGCACAGCGTTTCGCCCAATATACCTCCTTAAGGTGGATGCTCCAACGTAGCCCGCGAAATTCAAATTTTCTTACATTTTTTGCAATTTGCTGGTCAGTACTAAGTTGTACGTTGATTAAAATACGATTCGCGGCCGAAACAAAAATAATTATTCCTGGACATTTCACACAGCGCCATCTAGTCCCAAGCTAAGCAACCTAATGCTTGTGTTATGGTAACAAGATGGCTGATAAACTACTTATATACATTTTTTTTTTGTAAATACATACATATTATAGATAGAAAAACACCCAGACTCGGAACAAATACATGTAGGTCATACAAATATTTGTTCCGTGCGGGAATCGAACCCGCGACACGCAGCGCAGCAGTCAATCGCTTAACCACTGCGCCAACCGTGCCGTCTATATATATGTATTTACAGAATTATAATCAAAATACGGTGAGGAGGACTTCATTTACTATCACTCAAATACGAAGTTGTTCCTCATGTACCTATCAATTCTGCTTGGTAGCAGAAATTGGTACTTCCTCAGACTAAATCTCCAAAAAACTTAAGTACCGTATACTGCGAAGTGGAGCCAAGTTCCTGCTTGTTTATTTCTTATCGTAAAAAAACTTGTTTTGTTCAAAAACTGACGCCGTAAAAGAACTTGAACACTTACTTTCTTTACAGAAAAACATTCACAAGATACAGAACAACAAGGTCTTAAAAAAAATTAAACACTTCTAAACAAGACGTGAATCTTTGAAATAAGCTTTTTTTTTATTGAAACAATGCAAAGGCGATGTTAGTTTAATTTCATAAACACACAACATTGCCTCTTTGGTCTCGAGCTCGCAAGCGGATTGCTGTGTGTGATGTCTTGGGTTTGATTCCCAGGTCGGGCTAAGTATCATGTGTCAAGGCTGTTTCCACCAGGAATTTCCCAGTAGCAGCCCGGAATCTCGATTTGTGCCTCAATAGTAATAGTCTCGCCCCTTATTACATGGGGGCTCAAAGGTAACTGAGGACATGTGGGATTATTATTGGCATCATTCATCATACATAATCAGCCTATAATGTTCCCACTGCGGGGACACAGGCCTCATCTCGTTGAGAGGGAGTGGGCCGTAATCCACCACGCGGGCCCATTGCGGGTTGATAGATGTCACGTGTCTTCAAATTTTTTATTCTAGGACACGCCGGTTTCCTCACGATGTTTACTTTCACCGTTTTGAGAGCAGTGGTGATGAAGTAATTTACACAAAGTAAAGCGCCTGTCTGGGTTCGAACCTACGACCTACAACTCGTAAGTCGCGGCCGTTACCACTGGGCCACCACTGCTCTTATTATTGGTATATCTCTGCCTAACCCTTCCTACGTACAAACCCGCACTCCCGCGTGGTACAGACGCCAGCACGCCAAGCTACCCGAAACTGTCAAATTTTCCCAATCAACCTTGAACCTTAACACTTTAGCGATAAAGTTGAATATCTATTAAAGAACTTTGACAGTTTCGTGTAGCTTGACCTGCTGGCGTCTGTACAAGCCCACTCCCTCTAACATGTATCCCAGCAGTGGGAACATTAAAGACTGATTATGCTAATCCTTTGCAAGGATTGCAAGCGTGATGTTACATTACCAACAGAATAAAGACCTCTCCCCACCACCACTTATAAGTGCGTCAATACACGACACACATATTATATTATACAAACAACTTATAGTTGCACACCCCCCCTCGGGATCTCGTTTCCGTGTCATCTTACATTATTTATTGCTCCTCACCCCTTCTGAACATATTATTATGCACACTTTAAATTCACAGTATCAACTATCAGCTACCCGTGGGATCGTGGCTGTCAAATAATATAGTGTCATGTTATGGGGTACTAATCGATCGTGGCTCGGCTTGTGTTGTGTTATGATAATTTTCTGCCTAGCCTGTTCCCAACCATGTTAGGGTCGGCTTCCAGTCTAACCGGATGCAGCTGAATAGCAGTATTTTACATGGAGCAACTGCTTATCTGACCTCAACAACCCAGTTACTAGATTACATGATACCCCTTTTTTTTTTTTTTTTTGAGGATGGGAAATCATCAAATGACCCCTCCCGCTCTGGGTGGAGCAGAAGGGAGTGTCAGACTTTTACTGACTAAAACCCACCCGTGTTCCTTCCTTAGCCCTTTATGTTCCAGGGCAGCGGTAAACCCTTTCGGATGGTCCCGCTACCCTGGACATGATACCCCTTGGTAAGACTGGTTGTCAGATTTTCAGACCTGACAACCCGTAACTATTATCAAAAATCTACAAATGACAGCCGGGACCAATGATGCAACGTGCTTTCCGAGCCACGGAGGGGTTTCGATATGTAATGTATGGTCACCCATCCACGGACGACCTCGACAGGTTAGCTTAACTTTTGATCGACCCGTGTCATGTGGCCGTTATTATTTAGCCACGAGGTAAGATTAACAGAGGTTCAATCGCTAGAATGGTATTTTATTTGTTCATACTATGATTTTATCGCCTTTACAATCAGCACACTGTATTAACTATCAGTTACCGTGGGTGTCAAATAATATAGTGTCATATTATGGGACACTAATCGATCGTGCCTTTGTTAATGTAGTGGTACTCGTAAGTTAACGCAGAATAATATAAGCTAAGGTGAATTTATTATTAAAATCTATATGTTTTTAATCAAATGAATAACACCTTTAAGGTCATCTTAAATCATAATTTCAAGTTTAACTAATACGTTGATCAATTTGTTTACATTTACATTGGATAATTTTGGAGCAGACTATAGTTTAGTATAGCACTTTATGAAGCAGGTCATCCTTGGACATACTGCCACCAATCCACTGCTAGGTGGCAGTGCACCTCGCACTGATACACTTCAAACCGGATCACAGCATCACTATGCTGTGATCCGGACTGAAGTGTATCAGTGCGAGCACATCAAACATTTCCGCTTTGTCTTTGGGCAGGGAACGTTCCTTTGTTTTGGCCTTTGATTTGATGCCTCCGGTATTGCAACGTCTGAAGGTAGCGGTGGCAACTTACCATCAGGTGGATAATTTCGAAAATATAAAAGTCCTGACAAAAACTAAGAGATTTGCAAAAAAAAAGTTTGAACATTTTCCTATTTATCTTTCTTTTGTCAATAGTCGTGACTTTTTAAGCCCCCCGACCCGACATATCAAGCTCTTAAAGCATTTCCAGTTGCAGCTAACCTCGCATTGTATAGGTTTTTCGTACCATGAGAAGTCAGCATATACTGGAAATGCATAGCTTGACATGTCGTGCGCACTAAAAAAATCCCCTTTAGCCGAAAAGTACAAAAAAGCCGGACGTGTCCCGATAAATCTGGACGGCTGATATTTGCGACCCAACGACGTCAGAAACTCTGGATGGAAAGTCTTTAAATCTCTAAAGACACGTCCAAAATACAGAAAAAGTCAGAAAGTGCGTAACAAAAATACAAATAGATATAAAAAGATTATTCCATGCCTCAAGCTCTAAAAATATCTCGACAAACTAGATCAGTAAGTATATACATAAGATCTCAACTTAGTAGAGAAACTTGTAAGTTGTCCATAACTTAGCGCCTTGTCACTATTTTAAAACGGAGATAAGTTCATGTTTCAACTTAGAGTCATATTCACATTTCAACGTGCTTGTGGTGAACTTCGATATTTATGAGGGATTTGTGATATCAGATATTTATTTATCTTCTAGGGGTGTAGGCAGATCTGTTAGTAATCGTTTTAAATATTTGAACTGATCTGGAACTGTTGCATGTAATTTTAGGATTAATCTTAGACAGGACAGCACTGATTTAAACTTGGCGTCCATAGTGGAAAAAAAACACTTGTACCTAATACATGTCATACAGTGTTGTCAGTGGGCAGTATTCATTATTATGAACAATATTTACTGTTGTATCAATACTGAAATCCCAAAAATGTCAGGTGTTTCCTAGATTTTTCAAGTTATGTGAACATAAATGTATGGAGCAGATGACTTTCTTCCCGCGATTTCAAAGTTGGTCTTACAGTAAAAGTTGTTCATAATGATGAGTACAATGACCCTCTAAAAGATTTACAAATATTCCAATTAGATATACCTTGTAGGTACTGGTAGATAAAGAACTGTGTAAATAATTTAATATAAATGCTCTCAAAATAATGGAGGAAAACATCGTGAGGAAACCGGCGTGTCCTACAACCAAAAATTCCAAGACATGTGACATCTACCAACCCGCGCTGGGCCCGCGTGCATGGTCAATTACGACCACTCCCTCTTGGAAGAAAGACGCCTGTGACCCTGCAGTGAGAAGATTATAGGCTGATAGTGCTAATGATGACGTAGCGTTGGAAGGGCTTTCCACATGTTGGACCCCGTTTGATGCGAGAAGCACAAACTGGTTGAAGTGGAGGTGCTTAGGAGAGGCCTATGTCCAGCTGTGGACGTCTTTCGGCTGAAATGATGATGATGCTATATATCATCATGATCTGCCTAGCCTTTCCCTAAACTATGTTGGGGTCGGCTTCCAGTCTAACCGGATTCAGCTGAATACCAGTATTTTACATGGAGCGACTGCCTATCTGACCTCCACAACCCAGTTACTGGGTAATACGATACCCCTTGGTAAGACTGGTTGTCAGACTTTCGGGCTACTGACTACCCGTAACGACTGTCAAAGATCCACGAATGACAGCCGGGACCAACGGCGTAACGTGCTTTTCGAGGCACGGAGGGGTCTCGGTATGTAAAGATGGTCACCCATCCACAGACCAACCGCGTCAAGCATAGCTTAACCTGACCGATCGACCTGTGCGGCTGTTATTATTTAGCCACGGGCCCCTCAATGATGATGATGATGCTATATATGTTATGTAGAAATATAATTTAATCAACAAAGAATTTTTAAACTACATCACTGAACCCATAAATAAATCATGTAATTTGTCGGGCTGAGATCATCCTTACAATTAGGAGGCTACCCTAGCCACACAGCTACATCCCATACATATATTATGTCTACAGCTCTCAACTAATTACTAAGGCTCAAAGGTTCAATTGACAAGGGAGCTAGCCTATTTAATTGACTAGTTAAAATACATGTCATAGTGTCAGATTAACTGTAGGACTGCAGTCCCTGTGGGGGATAGTGAAATTGTAATTACGAGTAAGTTAAAAATGGACACGTGTGAGGGAATTTGTCCCTTATGTAAAAGAGTTAGTCATCAGTTTTAATATACAAACATGTAAAAAAAATGACACACGAAACATGATTAAAAATACTAAGGGTGAGAGTAGTGGTGGCCCAGTGGTGACGACCGTGACTTACGAGCTGTAGGTCGTAGGTTCGATCCCAGACAGGCGCTTTACTTTGTGTAAATTATTAGATCACCACTGCTCTCAAAACGGTGAAGGAAAACATAGTGAGGAAACCGGCATGTCCTAGGACCAAAAATTCGAAGACATGTGACATCTACCAACCCGCACTGGGCCCGCGTGGGGGATTACGGCCCACTCCCTCTCACCGAGAGTAGGCCTGTGTCCCAACAGTAGAAACATTATAGGCTGATTATGTAAGTGTGAATAGTAGATGCCTCTGAATGTTTAAAAATACCAATTTTTTTCATCTAAATGCTACAAAGATAAGCAGTAGGTACTTTGCTATCCACTATCTTTTAGGGCGAATCCACCGATGAAACTGAACGCGATCAGCACATCAGGCGGCGTCAGTGTCATCATTGTTGTGGAATATTGACACGCGTTCGATTTCGTCGATGAAATTCGCCCTAAAATATATTCAATTACAAAGTACCTACTGCATATTTTTGTATCCCCATAATCGATCACGCGAGCCCAGTGCGGGTTGGTAGATGTCACCATATAGTGCGGGTTGGTAAATGTCTTCGAATTTTTGGTTTTAGGATAGTTTTTGGTAGTTCATTATAGTTTCCTCACAATGTTTTCCTTCACCATTTTGAGAGCAGTGGTGATGAAATAATTTACACAAAGTAAAGCGCCTGTCTGGGTTCGAACCTACGACCTATAACTCGTAAGTCGAGGCCGTTACCACTGGGCACCACTGCTCTCATGTCTATTCACCCAATTACCACCATATGAATACACAGCGTTCTTTTAAAACCACTGAGTACTATAAACATCCCCATAAACGGTGTATGTAGGGATGGTTACAACCGAGATAATTTTAAGGGCTATCTTTAGTAACCGTTATGACAGTCCAAAACAAAGAAATTACATTTGGGATTAAGTTTTGCAAAGAGCAGAAGGGTAATTCTCGTAATTTTAAGAACGATCACAGTCTGATCTCAATCTCAATCTGTCAAAAATATGTCAAATTTCCCTACATTTTGTCAAGTTTTTGACATTTGTTCGTCGCCGAGATGAGACTGCGACTAGATTTTGAACGTTTTAAATTACGGAATACGGGCCCTGATTGCACAATAATGAATAATTATGAACATTAAGATTGTTTCAGTCCGTATTTTCTAGCCACTACCACCAAATAAAACAGCCAGATGGTTCAATGTATCTGCCAGTATCTGGTCCAGACTGCCTAAAAACAATCAATTCAATTACTACACCTTACCCCAAACAACAGTCCTAAAAATAAACAGATAATGCAAATATAAATCATTACTAAGGTATAATTAAATTTATGTATTTTGCAGACCCAACGCATGTCAGACCGCTGTCACCCTAGGCCCTAGGGGCCGCACGGGCCGCATAATTAGCTGAGGTGAGGGCCCCCGATACGGGCCCCGTGATATATGGAGACACAATCAGTTCAAGACGTTGTTGAAACCGCTGTCTAGGTTGGGAGAAACAAATTTTTTAATGATTATGAAAAAGGGACCGGCTGACATTTTAAACAAAATTAATTTTACAACTAACCATTTCATTTTCAAACTAGTTGACAAATTAACTCCGTGTGTTTTAGGCGCCATTTTAGTTTAATTTAACAGCTCTTATTCCGAATCTTTTATGCATGGTGGCAGGAACGTGGACGCACAACCTGTTACCATGGTATATGATTTATACCATTTATATATGATTCTGAGCCCAGTAGAAATTTTACGTCGGTTATTTTTTTTTTAATTGCTAGCTATTACATACATTTTGACTGCGATTGCAGTTTTTTATGAAACAACAGATTTTTTTTTCAGAACCGACTATTAATTTCTACGCTAGTGGGTCTAGCGTCATGTGTTGAATTCATGGTTACATTTTGCGCATCGATGTCCACCCTGTATAGGCCTCCAAACATGGACAGCTGCCGTTCCTGCTTCCAGCAGGTATTCCATAAACTTGAAAAACGACGTAATATTTGTAAAATATTTTTCATAGGAAAGAAGATAATTTTTAAAAATTTAAGCCGTCAAACGAACCGTCCGTCTTCTTAGGGAAATTTTAACTTAGTAGTATGACAATAAAATTGAAATTTCAATAATAATCATCGTAGCCATGTAGGTACAAAAATAAAGCAGTATGTCGTGTCATTGAAATATTAATTTTAGACCCTTAAGGAGCTATACTGAAATGTGTTATCTCATATCTGTTTGACTAGCTAAAATATTCATCACACGAGTTCTAAATCAACCTATCGCATTAATCTAAGAGCTCATACACACGAGCGACACGCGTCAACGGCAAAGGCAAATGCTGCCGTCGACGTGTGTCAACGGCTGCCGTCACCGCGTGTCAGCAGCAGCCTTCACGTCGTCGTACTCAAATACACGAGCGGCACGATGTCGACGGCAGCTGCCGGCGCTGGCGGCTATCGCCGACACGCGTTGACGGCTACAGGTGCCTTTGTCGTTGATGCGTTTCACTCGTGTGTATGTTTCGCAGTAAGATAGTAGAAGCCGTGATATAGTTACATCCCTAGGGACATATATAGCTATATACCGTAATATAGTTTTATTAAAGTGGTTCATTATTATCTTACTAGGAATATAACTATAATAATAATATCCCTGGACATTTCACACAGCGCCATCTAGTCCCAAGCTAAGCAACCTAATGCTTGTGTTATGGTAACAAGATTGCTGATAAACCAGGGCTCTGAACCGGTTTAAAAAGAGCGGTTAATTTCGATTAAATACCGGTAAATATATCGTTCCTTCATTAACCGGTTAAACAAGTGAACTGTTCTTATGTAACAGAAATGATAAAGGTTACCGGTTACATAAGCACAAACGGTTTTCACACCCAAATTAACCGGTTAATTCCGTAATTCGTAAATATTTTTCGCCTAATTTTTTAACACTTCCAACAAGTTATAGTGACATTAGTATCCCAGAAAATATTAGGAAAAAAATGTTTGATCTGAGGACGTCAAATACAACCAATGTTTCGACTTGCTTAGTTCTTTGCCAGTCGCTACTCACTCCTCGTTCATTGCGTTTGGTTTGGACAATCCGTAAATTCACAGCGGAGATATAACTATTTTTATTATTGTGGTGAATGTGATAGCTAAGTTTTATGCAAAACTGTACTAATTTTTATGCCTTATAATTTTTTGAATAAATATATTATTATTTTTTTATTTCATCTACTATACTTATAATAAATCTGTAGAAGTGAAAATTCTGTACATTGAAAATATCAAATAAATAAATGGCAGGGAGTGTTACTAGACCGACACCGAACCCAAAAATGTGATTAAATTTTTTTTTGTCTGTCTGTCTGTTTGTTCAGGCATCACGCAAAAACTACTGGTTCGATTAAGATGACACTTGGTATAATTATTCTTTAATATCCTGGGCACCACACTGGGTACTTTTTATCCCGGAAAAGTATATACAATAAAAAACAAACCTAATTTTGCGGTTCGATCCCTAGGCCCGATTACTGTACCAACCGCAAATAATAAGTTTGTCGTAGGTTACGTACTCGCAGTATTATCTGTGCGACCTTTTTATTCCTTTTAGTTTTAGAGTTATTTAGGTTTATTTTTATAAGTCGTATAGATTTTAATTTTAAAGTATAGGTAGTATATTTGATAGTGTACGTAGTGACCGTAGGTTATTTTATAATACTGTTAGGTAGGATTAGTCATTCGTATAGATATTAGTTTTTAGGTATTTTGCTTATTTATTCAGTTTAGATTAGTTATCATCAGAAATAGGTTTATTTAGGTAGGTAGGTATTTTATTTTCTGTTATTGAGTTTATTTTTTTTAATTAGGTAGGTACTTAGAAAGGTACTGCGGGCGAAGCCGCGGGCAGAAGCTAGTTACTTATAAATTACATTTTTTAATATTTTTATAAACAAAAAAATGATAAAAAAACATTAAAAAATAGCAGCCCACCGGTAGTCCAAGCTACCGGCGCGGCGGTCAGGGCTCCAGAGAGAGGAACCTCTTGACAATGCGAGCCGTGTCCAGAAGTACCGCTTTCTGAATTAAGCCCTTGATCCAGCTGCCCAACGAGAGCCTCCTCAGGTGTTGGTCGAGGCTCTTGGCTATTAAGGCATTGGCTGTCACGACTATCGGCACAATGATCGCTGAGTCCACATTCCAACCGGTATGTCGACAACCTCGCGAGCCAAGTCAAGATACTTGATTTGTTTATCTTTCTCGGCTTACACGAGGTTCTCATCATGCGGGACGGCTATGTCAACAATCATTGCGCGCCGCTCTGATCGATCCACCACCACTATATCAGGCTTATTGGCAACAATAGTCCTGTCAGTGATGATGGATCGATCCCAGTACAATGTGATATTTCCATTTTCGAGAACTGGGTCGGAAACATACCTGTAGAACCCACCGTATAAATTTATCATCAGCTGATCAAAATTAGTACGGGAGGTCCAACATTTTTTTTCGGAATAGACTATTACTTTCTTGGAAAAGTTGTTCACTTCTATGGGCAGAAGCAGTAGGTATTTCAAAGGAAATCTCATAGCACACCTATTGATGTAACCAAATTTTCTAAAATATCAAACGGTTTTAAAGTAAGAAGTATATTAACTATTTTCAAAAATCATCTACGTACACGAACTTTGACAGCAGTTATCCCAAAATTTTACAAAAACACAAATTATTGAGAAGACATCTTCATTTAATCAGCTATGCAACGAGGTACAAAAGTTTCATAAATGTTCAAAGGTGTCGATAAAACAGTCGATAATGTTGGCAAAGGTCGAATTTGCAAATTTTTGAAATATTTTAAAATGATGTGATAATTGAATTAATTAACTGGTTTATGTTATCCCTCCGCACCTCCCAGCAAGTTAAGACCACACTTTCGAGTGGTAAGTATTACTCGCAGTCGATGAGCTAATCACCGATCGTTTCTCACTTAGTTCGCGTATTTTTACCCTGATTTTTAAACTACTGCACATGTATAATTTTTTTTTAAAACATACTTCGGTTTTTTAAGCTTTTGAGAAATAATCTTTTATTTATCATGTCATTAATCATGTGACTCAGGCTGCCTGGACAAATCTTCAAAATAGCTCGCATTTAACTAGGTCAATAGGGCACTTTATGTGACGGCTAAACACCCTTATTTCAGAATTTGTAACGCTACAGAATCTTAGGTAATCGATCGAAAACGTGTCCAGCCAGCTTGAAAAACCACTTTTCGCTGGACTCTCAATCTCGGTAACGGAAGTGATTTTGACGACTTTTTGCATATCATCGGGCGTCACATAAATTTGTAACAGGCATCGAGGTAAAAGTTTTGTGATACGTACAGCGGTTTAGTAGAAAAAATGCAAAAATCTGTGTCCAGCCAGCTTGAATTTACGTATAAAACTTCTGGCTGGCACTTACGAATCTCAATAATGGGAGCGTTTTCGAATATGATTCCTTTATTAACATTTAGTGATGCAATGTGTAACAGTAATAACGTTTGATTTATGGCGTCACATGTAGGGGTTTACGAGAAATCAATAAAAAATTAATGTCCAGCCAGCCTGAGTTCAAGCTGGCTGGACACATGTATCTCTGCTGCCTGATGATGATTATGAATAACATTAAAAAATTACCCCCCCCCCCCTTCCTCACTTCTACACTTTTGTCTTCTATTGATTTAAATACCTAGTTGTTCGTATTAGTATCACCAATACACGGATTTTCGTCCATTAAAGAAAACACCTTAAAATATACTTAGAACTACATAAAACCTACAATATTGGTAACCCTACTGCAGTGTTTTTATGGGAAAATTTAAATGATCAATATCTTTGAAACTAGGCAAAGTTTCTCCGTCACAAATTCAGGTTATCATTATCGTCCCCGTCACAAAATTTTAAACACATTTCGAAGGCCTTAGATCATCAGGCAGCGGAGATAAATTGTGTCCAGCCAGTTTGAACTCAGGCTGGCTGGACATTAAGTTTTTAATTCATTAATTCAAATAAAACTCCGAAGTTAGGAAAGGTGAAGGAAAACGGTGGCAACGACGGCGACGTTGCGAACTTGCATGCGACTTGATGCGACTATTTTGTAACTAAATGACATCGCAACGTCCAGACCGTGCGTGCGAGAGTGGCGGGGGCCGCGGGGGTTCACAATTGGTTTTAACCGGTTAATTTTCACTATCAAAACCAAAATTCATGACAAACCGGTTTCCTTCAAAAACCGGTTAAAACCGGTAAAGTGCAACCTTTAACCTAAATCGATTTCGGTTTGGGGTCAATGACCGTAACCGGTTAAGAATTTCAACCGGTTTCCGAGCCCTGTGATAAACTACTTATATACATTTTTTTTTTGTAAATACATACATATTATAGATATAAAAACACCCAGACTCAGAACAAATACATGTAGGACTTACAAATATTTGTTCTGTGCGGGAATCGAACCCGCGACACGCAGCGCAGCAGTCCGATCGCTCAGCCACTGCGCTAACCGTGTTGTCAACTATGGTAAGAGCACGATCTAATAATATAACTATCTTACTAGACTTAGTTTCCTTTAGTATGATTTATAGCTATATACGTAAGGATATAACTATATCACGGCTTCAACCATCCTACTACGACGTATGCACACTAAGATCACTGCAGTCCTTAATGAGATAAATGATCTTTAGAAGTCTTTGGAGTTCTGATTGAAGGGTGAATACCCTTTACGGTATTAACAACACTTACGAATAATATATCTACCCTCAAATCAACACTTATTGAAATCCAACCCAGTATACCTACCTACACCTTACTTGAATGAATGGTGTACCTTCACTGAAATTCATAGTCGTTGGGGTGTGAAACACGATTTAGTTAAACTAAGTAGTTTTGAACCAATGTGTGTAGGTACATGCAGCCAATCTTTTGATGCGTGAAAACCAAAGAGCTTATTCTCTGCTCACCTTCATTTGACAAGAGTCTTATGGTTCATCAGAGAAGAATTAAGTAGGGTATTGGGGGTTTTAAACTTTTAGGCAAACCGAAACTTTAGACTCATAAGTATAGTTGGCTTAATAGCTGAATACACGTGTTTCTAAACTACAGGTTCCAAAATTTGAGACAAACCGTGTTGATATGTGGTTATTCTTATCTAAACTAATATTATTGTTGGGAAAATAGCTCTGTCTATCTGTTGGCCTCTACATCTGTTAACTTTTCACGCCCTAAGGCCTAAACGGATGACATAAGACACTTTTTATCCTGGTAGTTCGTTCTTGTGGGATAATTTCCGACCTCCACGCAAGCGAAGCCGCGGGAAATAGCTAGTTTTAGGGAACCGTATTATTGTGAACTCAGTTTGTTATTATGACAAGTTTGACGTTCAAAAGTGCCTTTTATGTGCATATTTGAAATAAATTCTTTGACTTTGAAGTCGGAAGAACACTGCTATCTATTCTCGCGAAGTAAACCATGAAATGCCATTTGACTCAGTGACAGACAACGCAGAGCTGGGTTTAGAAGCATCAAGTTTTGCATAATAAGTCTTCGTTCTATAACGAAGGTGAGCAGTAAGGATGATTTTTTGAAAATTCATCCCCTAAGGGGTTAAATAGGAGGATGAATGTTTGTATAGAAGTTCGAAATTTTTGCAGATAGGAAAACTTATTTTTCTTTGTTTCCTATGAAATCTGTGGTGGGTATACCATGGCCTAGGTCAGCTCATGATATAACCTGACACCTATATTACCCGAACGGGTCGATATTTTTCGTAAAACATACATAATGCCGTATCTATACATACACATAGTTATTTAGTGATCGTAATATATTAGGTAACTCTGTTCGGACCAAAATTTTGGGTTCCCCACCCACTTTTAGTAACCCTTATGTCACCCACGTAAATAGTAGAAAAGACCTATTCATACCACGACACAAAAATAAAAGGATTTTTAGAGTGAAGCCACACGATGCGCTGTCGACGCGTTGCGATGCCTGAGCGGTGACACTACGTCATCCTACGAACAAACCACAGTGACATGCCACACGATGTGCGGCGACGCAACGCATGCTCAACAGACAAGGAGACTTGAGAGACGAAGCGGGGAAGGACGTTGCGGTGCGACGCCGTGTATCGGAGCGGTATCGCAGCGGAGCGCGCTAGCGCAGTGGTGTTTGTAGAAATTAATATTACGCAAGAGAGGTAAAATTTGTTTGTTTGTATGTAGGGGCAATATCTGGAACTACCAGTCTGATTTGAAAAATTCTTTTTGCATTTGATAGACCAATTCTTAAGGAAGGCTATAGGCTATTTAACATCACGCTATGAATCTTAGGAGCCGAGCAAAAATAAAAAAAAATAAAGGAACGCTAAGCGTAAACGGGGTGGGTCGGGGAAACAAGAAGTTTCACGTGGACAGAAGCTTCAAGCTAGTACTATATAACAGACTGTTACACCTAAGGGCCAGGCCACAACACTGCGTTGCGACGGCGCGTCGTAAAAATGTGCGACGTCGTACAAGGCGATTACACATAACTTGTATTTAATCTGCGACGTCGTTTTGCGATGCGATGCCGTAACGCAGTGTTGTGGCCTGGCCCTAACAGCGAGCAGCTGCGACGTCGTAGGAAGCGGCGTTGCGATGCGACACCGCATTGCCCGTGTGGCCCCCATTGCGTTGAAATCAGAGCAGTGCGACGACGCAACGGACCAGCAATGCCCGTGTGACATCACTCTTACGTCGACAAATCCTGACTTATTTGTTATTATTTATACAGCAAGGAGAAGCCATCAAATTTTGTCGTTGACTTAGAAAGGTCGCTATACCTACGTAGGAGGATCGAGCCCTAAAATTACCATAAAGGGATGGACTAACGATATTTGGGTAGCTATAGATGTATGATGGAGATCCATATTTTATAGTATAAGCGTTTGACGTGGCTAGGGGTTTTTAATATAAGATTTTTTCGTGTCGAATAGAGAAAATTATAAAATATATCTCGAACCAAAGTAGGTAAATTATTAACCAATGGGAACCGAGGATTGACGGATCAATCGCATCAAAAATACTAAAATGTTAAAAATAAAATTAAAAGAAAAAAAAACTTTTAAAAAACAAGCTTTTATTCCTTGTTAAAAGAACTAAAAAGTTAAAAATAATTTAAACCTGATACTCGTAAGAAATAAATAAAAGCGTGTTACATTTTGATGGAACGTTTAGCATAATTATTACACCTTCATTATTTTTCTTTTGCAATCAAAATGTAATACGCTTTTATTTATTTTTTATCAGGTTAAAATTATTTTTAAATTTTTAGTTCTTTTTATTAACAAGTAATAAAAGCTTGTTTTTAAATTTTTTTTTTTTCTTTTAATTTTTTTTATATTCTTGTTATAGGTATGTATTTTTTTTAAGAAAATGCTTTATGCTCATTGTTTTATTAGTTTGTAGTAATACTAACATACTGTTAAGACCTTTCTAACTAACAATTATTATGGATGTACACACGGCTACACATCAAGCTATGCAAAACCAGTATTGACTGGCCGTTCATTGTCAGAAAATATCATACAAAGTGAGGCCAAGACAAACTGGTTTTGTATAGCTTGACGTGTAGCCATGTGTACTAAAACTAGTGTATAAGTTGTGTATGTATCTACTAATAAATTGGATTTTATGATCTGAAAAATAAATAAATTAAATTTATGGGGACTTAATGACACTACTCAAATAAGGCTCCATTATTCACATATTTCCAAATAAGCAAAAGAACACCTAGGTAAGAGTTAGGCCCCTCGTCCACGACGCTGTAATGAGTAGCCAGAATGTCACAGGCACAACCAATCACAAACTGGTCAACAACGCGTTAGTAAGTCGCGTCATGTTTGACAACACGGTTAGCGCAGTGGCTGAGCGATCGGACTGCTGCGCTGCGTGTCGCGGGTTCGATTCCCGCACAGAACAAACATTTGTAAGTCCTACATGTATTTGTTCTGAGTCTGGGTGTTTTTCTATCTATAATATGTATGTATTTACAAAAAAAAAAATGTATATAACTAGTTATCAGCCATCTTGTTACCATAACACAAGCATTAGGTTGCTTAGCTTGGGACTAGATGGCGCTGTGTGAAATGTCCAGGGATATTATTATTATTATTATGTACGGACTACCATTGAAATACTAGTACTGTGACATTGTAGCAACTTATTGGTGATATGAGTCTGTAACTGAGGGGCAATTCTCGTATTGAACGGTCACATTCTAATATCAGGGGCGACTAGAATCAATTTTATTTTAACCTTTTGAATGTCGTAATTACAGACACAATTAAAAAGCCATTGTGCCTCGCATGTATCTACGTTTCGACATATGAAGGGTTAATTCAATTTTTGACGTTCAAAAGTGCCTTTTATGTGCCGTGCCTATTTGAAATAAATTATTTGACTTTGATTTCAATCTCAATCTGTCAAAAATACGTTCAATTTCCCTACATTTTTGACAAGTTTATGACATTGATTGTCAGTGAGATGCGATTGCGACTTGAATATGAACGATTTTTGTTCCCAAATTAGCCTTTTTTTTACTTTACTTTACCTTACTTTTGAGTAGTATCGTGAACAACGGGCTTTACACGCGGAACTCCGAATTCATTTGTTTTTCTTTCTCTCATTTCGGAATGATAGAACACCTTCCTCATACCTCTAGGCGGTCTCCTATGGGTTACAAGTCAGGGTATTTGACCAAATAAATCTACCTTTATCTTGTGATTTACTGAACTGGACACTGTTTGTGTAAACATACCCTAAACTAACATAGGAACGTGGTGAGTAGGGATGCATTATGTGTATTTTCTTTGGCCATCTATCACGGGTATGTGTCTCTAAGGTGTACATAATCAGGCTATAATGTTCCCACTGCTGGGACACAGGCCTCCTCTCTGTGAGACGGAGTGGGCCGTAATCCACCACGCGGCCCCAGTGCGGGTTGGTAAATGTCACATGTCTTCGAATTTTTTGATTTTAAGACATTTTTACTTACGATGTTTTCCTTTGCCGTTTTGAGAACAATGATGATGAAATTAAATACACAAAGGAAAGTGCCTCTCTAGGTTCGAACTCACGACCGACTCGTAAGTCGTGGCCAATACCCCTGGGCCACCATTTCTCTGCTGTCTAAGGTATTTGCAACTAGCTGCGCCCCGCGGTTTTACCCAAATAAGTTTAGATCCTGTGGGAAATCGGAATAAAAAGTATTCTATATGTTAATCCTGGTTATAAGCCACCTGTGTGCCAAATTTCATCCAAATCCGTTCAGTAGTTTTTGCGTGAAAGAGTAACAAACATCCATCCATCCATAAAAACTTTTACGTTTATAATATTAGTAAGATAAGGAAGCATTTAATCTGTTGTAAGGAAGGTAATCATTTTTTTTAAATCCTATATTGTGTCCCACTGCTGGGCAAAGGACAGATCGTCACACCACCTTCGCCGTGGTCTACCTCAGTGTGTGCAAATTCATCCCGAAATTATAAAGATTTTGCTCAAAGAAGTAGGATAAGGAAGCATTTAATCTGTTGTAAGGAAAGTAATCATTTTTTTTTAATCCTATATTGTGTCCCACTGCTGGGCAAAGGACAGATCGTCACACCACCTTCGCCGTAGTCTACCTCAGTGTGTGCAAATTCATCCCGAAATTATAAAAATTTTGCTCAAAGAAAAGAAAAAAAAAGGACTAACCGCGGCAAGCGTAGCTTAACCTGATCGATCGACCCATGCGACTGTTATCACTTAGCCACAAGCCCCTCCAAGCATAGTACAATACATATTACTGAATAATATTATGTTCATATAACACTTCATTAGCCGATGTTGTTGTACTACAGGGCAGAAACATTTCAGTCCGCGCATACTGTAATTCTGTAAGGATTATCATAAAAATACATATAAATACCGTTTACCTAATTCTTAAGAATCGCGGTAGTAAGCCTCACACACGTTTATGGTGTGTTTGTTATGTACAACAATTGGTTATAACTACAAATCAGCCCTTGAGCTGGTTTACTGGCATACCTCCGCAATGGGAGAGAAAAACGTTACAGCTGGAACTGCTTTAAACACAATATACGGAGAGATGAAAGAAGTATAAGTTGGAACCACTTGGAGGAGTAGAAGTGAACAGAATTTTGATGCAGTTTTTAAGATTATTTAGGGCCCATTATTCAATCGACAGATAACTTTTAACCGTGGAATAAAATTGACGTCTGACAGTGTTTGTATGGAAAAACTGTAAAAATTCAAAACTATTCCTCGGATAAAATTCTAAAATCTGGCGTTGGGAAATATCCCATAGAGAATTTAATTTTATACCGGAAAGTTAATATGTATAATCTAAACATAGTATGAAACAAAGTCGCTTTTCGTGTCTGTCTGTGTATATTCTTCTCAACTACAAAACAGATTTTGACGGTTTTCATCATCATTTATAGAATTTATTCCGGATTTTTTATGTGTATAAAACATTAATATTTAACTTAGATACATACATATAGCACAGAAATCCCAATTAATGTTTTAACGACACTACGTCAGTAGACAGGCGGGCTGTTTGTTTTACGGCATTGTCGCCTCTATTACAAATTTGATTGAGATGAGATTCCATTCACACACTATTACCACGTCTTATTAACTGTACCATCCACTACTTACACACAAACACACCACCACACGCACATTCAACACACAAAAACACCCACAGGGGAGCTCAAACTTCAACCAACCAAAACTTCTGAACCAAACTTGTGTTCAGTAAGGTTATTCCTAATTCCCTTTGCAGCCTTAAACGACCATTTTGATAGTCTGAAAGGGCAGTAGTATAATCCAACTGGAGCCAGCCATATGGGATTAGGGACCTTATAAGTCCTTATTTAGGGTACACCCAAACTAAGACCAAGATATGGTTACGATTGTCGCAAGGTATAAATGTTTACTTCGGGAAAAATTCTAAGAATTCTATAAGTTCTTAGATTTTTACTCGACTGACCTAGAATAGGGGTAGTTTTTTACGTCTTTTAACTAGAGCGAAGGGGCTCGTGGCTAAATGATAACAGCCGCATGGATCGAAGCGTAACTACCCTTGCCGCGGTCAGTGCCTCGGGAAGCACGTTAAGCCGTTGGTCCCGGCTGTCATTCATAGATCTTTGATAGTGGTTACCCGTAACGATTGTCAAAGATCCACGAATGACAGCCGGGAACAACGGCTTAACGTGCTTTCCGAGACACAGAGGGGTCTTGGTTTGTGAAAATGCTAACTTTTTTCATATCTCACATAAAATCACGCTTGGTTGTGCATGCATGCTTTCCCCGCAGGGCTAAGCAGAGGTGTATCTACAGTATTCCCACATTTTGCCAAAGTTCCATTTAATGGGGACCAGCCTATTGCCGTCTACCGGGCACAAATTCCAGACTCCAAATTCTTCATATCATTGATATATTTTTACGAATAATTCTAAGCGATTTCGGAACCAAAAACATTCCTCAAATAAAGTCAATTTCATCATCATCTGCCTAGCCTTTTCCCAACTATGTTGGGGTCGGCTTCCAGTCTAACCGGATGCAGCCAATAAAAAAAAATAAAAAAGTCAAGAAAGGAAAAAGGATAAAGTCAGTTTAATAAAGTTAATGTAAGAATCCGCCAAGACTTTTACCCTTTTGTATATCAAAAACATCCCTTTGAAAACTTACCTCCTCCCACTCTCCCATCCCTAATAATATTCAATAACTCTACATAGGTAAAAAATCCCCATTACGGTTGTATAAAACATATTATAAAGCGGGTACACACAGCACTCACGCACAATTCAATATATTATAAGATATCCGCACTCAGCCTAATGCGTGCTTCAAGATAACACCCTTAACACGACATTCAATGTATAAATCTGGAGGTAAGATGAGATGAGATGAGTGAGGAATGAGAGAGATGAGCGAGGTTTTATTGAACATGGAGTATTGTGGAAATGGAGTGTTATTTGTAAATTTGGTGGACAGAATAAGATGTCTATTGTTGATCCCATAGTAGCACCAAATAGGGTGCATTAGATACTTTACGTAAGTTCAATACACTAAGAAAATGGTCAAAAAATGTGAATAAGCATCATTACAATCAAAACATTTCAGTTTGCTTTCCGCAGACAGATCGCTGCTGCTCATAATTTTAAAATGACGTCAAGATTTTGAGTGGCTTTCATTTACTTTTAAATCAAATCAATTGATTTATTGGTTTGCAAATAAGGGTATTTAGTACATAGTGCAAATGGTATGGTATGGTTTTATTTTTATTTTGATGCAAGTTTTTAAAAATATTATTTAATTGTAATACGTGTACAAAAATGGTGTAGGTAATCTCTTTTTTATTTTGCTACAATAGATGTTTTACTATAAGAGTCCTCCATGTTCTACCGTCACATGGGCATGCCAATTATATTATTATTTAATTTACACAAGAAAGTTATTATAATTATAAATAACAATTAGGAAAATAAAATAATACAAATATGGCAAATGTCAACAAAGTTACAGTAACAAAAAAAAATCAAATAGCATCGCAACCAGTCAGTGATTCATCATTAAGGAAGTCGTCAATAGTGTAATAACTTAAAACACCAAATTATCAAAATCGCCACCGAGGTCCCCTAACCAAACGTCACAAGTTTCATGAAATTACTAAGCTAAGCTGAAAAGGTCGCCTCTAAAGCTAAGCGAGAAATGACTCAGCTCCTAAATGCCTCGCCTCACACACTCCAGGTGGCTGATTCTCCAAGACGATGTACACTTACGACGTGATTGAGTATAAACGCAAATTTTTAATGGCATTGCTTTATATTTAGGGCGAAGTCGCGGCCTGCGTAGGGTTGACAGAGAATTTGTCTTTTATTTTATACAAAGTTTATAATGAAAAATTCACTAAAAAAATTAATTGTGGCTTGGATGTTCGCTGACCTGTTTTTTTTTTTTGTAACTGATTGTGATTTCAAATCCTGCTGTTCCTACCTACTTTTCAAAGTGATCTATGTATACGTAACTAAGCCCTGAGCATAATCAGCATATAACGTTACCACTGCTGGGATACAGGGGTCCTCTCAGTGAGTGGGAGTGGGCCATAATCCATTATACGGGCCCAGTGCGGCTTGGTAGATGTCACATATCTTCGAATTTTTGTTTTCCTTCGCCGTATTGAGCAACGGTGATGAAATAATTTACACAAAGTAAAGCGCCTGTCTGGGTTCGAACCTACGACCACTCTGTAACAACGGACTTAAAAATCTGAACTAGGGCATGCACAGGACAAACAGTCATGACCAATGCTCTTATTTTTCCAGCATGAATAAAGATCTGTGTCCAGCAGTGGGCAGATAACCGTCTGGTTACTCCATAATACAAGGGAAAATAAAAAACAAACTTTTTAATTTATAAACCCTTTGTGGTTTCGTTCAACCCTAAATTTGACAGCAGATTTACTGATCAACCACTTGATCAGGCTTTTAGAAACCGAGTATGTATCAGGGAAGTATCCACGCGAATTTACTTTGAATGATTTATTTTTGCCGAAATGTCTCTTGGTCTTGGTGTTTTTCAGCGCGGCTTTTGAGAGTCCTGGGGGCCTACTCCGAAGTGCAAAGTGCGAATGTTCGGATCGGACCGACACATGGCCGAACCGAATATTATTGAAATGCGAAAAAAGTTCGGATCGGCTCAGTTGGGTCTGGACTCGGGACCATAGTCAATATTCGAAAGAGTGTAGGAGTGTAGGATCGGAACCGACCGAACCAAATAGTAACTTCGTAGCAGGAAACGGCCGAACATTCGGCCGATACTACTTCGGAGTAGACCCCCTGGGTTCGACCCTCGGGTCGGGCTTAGTGTTTGCTTTTCTAATACAAACCTACGGCTAAACAAAAACCAAATATTATTGGACTTTTCCATTAAGAAATTCCCTGAGCCTGGAAATCTGGATTTGCGACCGGTTATGGGCAAAAGGCTCGCCCCTTATTACATGTGGGACTTATAAAATAAATGGCGTGTGTCCTTTACACCAATGCCTACCTTTTTTCTAGGCATACAAGCATGATGTTAGGATGAAACGCGGTCACATGGTCTGTAAAAGTTAGTGCTAGACGCTATGGTGACCTAACACTCCTTTCTCGTATTGATAGGATATGGTTTATAGTTAAAGTCTCGAATTGTAAGGGTAATATTTAATCACACAGTACGTGGTGTCTCTAACTTCGACTAACGAGATCTGAACGCGAACTGGCCCACATTTTGGTGGACGAGCTAATGTGCATACTTGCGTTCGATGCAATTATGCATTTTCGCTTAGTGTTTGATTAAACTCGAACATGATCCTTGTGGCGTCCATTCCATTCAAACAACATAATTATTGTATATTTTATAGAATACGAAATATTGTAAAATATTTTTAAAAGAGTAACAGTGTAGTTTCTTGCCCATTCTTCATACGAGAACCTTTTCCGCCCATCGAAAAGGTTCTCGTATACGGTACTAGAATCAATTCTATTTTTTTGTAAATTCTGACTTTCAAAAGTGCCTTTTATGTGCCTTGAAATAAATCATTTAACTATGACTTTAAACGTATTCCTCTATTTTCTCCCTGGTTAATGATGCTTGAGCAAATATTTTTTTATATATAATATTCTAACCACTACCAAGGCGGTATGATTTGTTGTTGACGTACATAAATAAATTTTAGAAAAGAAATATGGATAACGAAACCAATGATACGAATATGGCTGGGGTAGACATAGATCGTCTCGTAAAAAAATGTTAGCTCTAATTTATTACCCGGGGATTAACAGAGGAATAGGTTTGTATGCAATAAAAGCCAATGACCACGTGACAGTGTTTCTTCATCATCATCATCAGCCTATACCAGCCCACAGCTGGACATAGGCCTCTCCTATTCCACGCCATTCAACTCGATTTTCGGCAACTCTCATCCAGCTGCTACCAGACACCCTGTGAAGATTGTCGCTCCACCTTGCCTGAGGGAGTCCCACCTTACGTTTACCGATTCGCGGTCTCCACTCAAGAACAACCAACCCCAACCCCATCGGTCATCGGTTCTACGGCTAATATGGCCGGCCCATTGCCACTTCAGCTTCAGCGTTTCTTCTTAAGCTATGTAAATCTCTAAAGGCGTATTTCACCAAAGAAACTAAACGCGTTCAGCACATCTAAACCGCCTTCAAGAGCTGTCAGTGTCATTATTCCACAACAAATTTGACAATGACAGCTCTTGAGCGCGGTTTAAAATCAAAAGCACTTTTTGATCGTCAAAATTACATAAGACAATCCCCCAAAACGTCCGCCCTTTACCACTTCCTAGTGCTTTCGCTGGGAAGAAGTGGCGCAACAAACTCCCCAGCAGCACAGCTGTCTGTTCAGTTAGAAGAACATTTTTTTTAAATTAGATATACTTATGCAAAGCAGTACCATTGCAGAAATTCGGCCTATGTAGACAGCCCTATTCTTAAAAACTCGCCATAAGTAGACAACCCTATTCTTAAATTGACCTCAAAGGATGATGATCGTTACTTTGAAATGTGTGTTTTATCAATACACGTTCATCCCACGTGTGTGTATGGGGGGCTCATCTTACATCCCCATCCTATCCCCCATCCTTGTGGGGAGAAGTAGTGGACTAATTACGTCCATTGTGGGGTAAAAGAAAGTAATTGTGTCGTTTGTTCCCGTCAAATTGTGTTGTTCAGGATGTTATTTTTGCTCAAGGAAGGTGATGTAAAGTAAATGAATGGGGGATAAGGTAAGTTTTGGGTTTATAAGGCAATGTTAGGTTTTAGTTAAATCCCGGTAGGATATTCTCAGAGGTTTTCGGGAGTAAGGAAACGAGGTTGTTTGTGTTTATTTTAATTCTGTGTCTTGAAATTGTGAAACTTGTTGCCGAAATGAGAGAGAGAGACCGATTCAAATATTGATGCTTAAAACATTAACCCCTTTATTCATAAACGTAGCTTTCTTAAGTAGATACATACACACACTGTACGCTTTGTACGTCAGTTGACTTTAATCATCGTTTATATGTACAAAAAAGTAAGCATTTAAAAAAGCATGCACTCCAAAAATCTGTTATACAAGCGACTGTATATTGGATTTTTTGAAAATTTATATTTTCTAGTGAGCTTCATCATCTGCCTAGCCTTTTCTAGTGAGCTTGAAATTACATATATTATTGTTATTTTATGCAGCACTATTTGTACTCGTGTAGGAACGCAAACGTCAATGTCAGTTACTCCAATCTAAGTTAACACATTTTCTACCACGACTTTTTCGGATTCAAAATTATATTTTCCGTTTTATATTTTCTAACTCCAAATGCTCCAAAAGAAAACCACCGAGCAATTATCACATAATTTTAAAGACAAACAAAACATGTAAGCCTCTTAGAAACTCCGTTAAAGGGTGAACAAATTAAGCCGTTGAAATATCAAGGGGGTCCCATCAAATTGTATGGAAAACTCTTCGACCGAACCATATTTATTATTACTTGGCTCATGTGAGATGGGTTGTCTTGGGCTAAATATAATTTATGCAGGTAGTCCTTTATTTTATCGCTGTTGCTTAGGTCTTTAGACAAAGTATCAATAGCTACATGACTCGGCAAAGTTTTTGTCCTTGACTGAATTTATAGAACTTTATGTGTCAAGATATCTTTCTTCTTCTTTTTTATTTAAAAAAAAAAACGTTGCCCCATACTAGGAATTTCTCCTGTATCGCGGGTGCGTTTACAAACATTATCGATTGGTATTGCGATTTATTATATCGAATAACACTATCGATTTGATAAACTCTGGTTAAGAATCCTCTTGAGGAATAGCACTTGAAAAGAGAGAAAAACAAGACACAATACACCAGATACATACATGAATAATAATAAAAAAAATAGATCAAATAAAAAGCGTAAAGTCCGATGTAAGGAATTAGCAGGAAAGTGTGCCTCACGGCTGCGCACTGCAGCAGTGCGATTCTGTAACCACATCACCGTGAAAACTTAGGTGAAGTGAGCGTGGAGTGAGCTGTCATTCCAACTAATGCTAGGGATTGACACTATTGACAGCTCACTTTAAGCTCACTTCACCTAACTTTTCACGGTGAGATTTTTCGGAATCGATCGGCAGTTCAGCAAATATGCCAGACCACTAGTACTTGACGCTGATTTTCAATTGGACCTGATGTGTGAGGTGACGGATGTAAATCAGAGACAGGCTTATGCTTAGCACTGGGTGAAGTGGAGCTGTGGATGATGATGATAATGAAGAAAAGGAATGACTGATCTGCCATATAAAAGGTTCTATTGTGCCTTGCGAAAATGGTTAATACAGGAGAGCTTCTACACTGTTAAAGATTTTTTTAATAAAAGCACATGTCGATTTGGTGTCCACTAAGATACTGGTTATTCCTCTTATTTGGTGTCCACTAGGATACTGGTTATTCCTCTTATTTGGTGTCCACTAAGATACTGGTTATTCCTCTTATTTAGTGTCCACTAAGATACTGGTTATTTCTCTTATTTGGTGTCCACTAAGATACTGGTTATTCCTCTTATTTGGTGTCCACTAAGATACTGGTTATTCCTCTTATTTGGTGTCCACTAAGATACTGGTTATTCCTCTTATTTGGTGTCCACTAAGATACTGGTTATTCCTCTTATTTGGTGTCCACTAAGATACTGGCTATTCCTCTTATTTCCTGTGACTTTGTCTTTAATAATAATATGAGTAATTGAAATCACTGTCATTCTAATAATGTTATTTATGTCATCATTCTCCTGCCCTTATCCCAATTTATTCGTGGTCGGCGCAACATGTCTTTTTCTTCCATACTTCTCTATTAGTCGTCATCTCGGTAGTCACCCCCTTTCTAACCATATCATCATTCACACATTCCATCCATCGTTTCTTTGGTCTTCCCCTACTCTTATAGCCATCGACATTCATACTCAAAACTCTCCTCACGACATTTTCCTCATTTCTCCGTAACACATGCCCATACCATGACAACCGATTTCCACACAACTTATACTAATGTTATTTAAATGATTGTAATAATTGTAATTCAAATTTTCTTATAAATTGTAATAATTCAAATAGTTCTAATAATTGTAATTTTATAAATTATTGTTGTCTGTCTGTCTAGCCTTTTCCCAACTATGTTGGGGTCGGCTTCCAGTCTAACCGGATGCAGCTGAAGACCTGCTAAATTATTGTTGTAAATTAACTATAATTTTGCATGCCCGTAATGAGGGTGAAATATGTCCTGTACTATAATTGAATTTAACATCTTGTGTACCCACCATATTTCAGGCAAATAAATGATTTATTATTTATTTATTATTAATCCTGAGACTTTACTTCCTCTACTTGGTTTATTGGTCGCAAGCACTACTGCTGACCATGTGGTCCTGAGTTCGATTCCCGGGTCGGGCAACGTGTTATTGGCTCTTTTCATCTGGAACTTCTCAGTAGCAGCCCGGAGTCTGGATTTGTGCTCAGTTGATGACAATAAGGTCACCCCTTAAACATAACTGGCAAAATGTGGGTGTGCTTTAGGTGCACCTCTGCTTAACCTTTCGGGAATAACAAGCGAGATGATATTATATAAGAATCCTCAAAAACCGGCCATATAAAGTCGGGCTTCCGCATTTGAATTTTTCTGTCATTCAACGCAAACGCACACTCCAAAACTCATAAAAGTCAGACGTCAAACTTTAACGTTTCAAGTTGTCATTCTGTACCAAATGACATTCAAAACAAACTCTACCAAGAATCCCCTCCCCTCTTAAATTAGTCAACTAACTTTTACGACCAATGGGCACTTTTTCCTGGTATTTACATATAAATGGGTGTCGTAGTAACTGTCCTCGTTTGGGGACACCAACCACTCTCCAATAGTTTGCGAACGTATTCTAATTAATGGTCTTCGAAGACTGGAAGTAGTTGGAGGACACAACATTTTCTTTTGCTAATTTTCCTTTAGAAATATGACGCTATTATGGTTCGGAAGAAAGGCTCTTTTGAATTGATGTTAGTTTTAAGACCGGAGTATTTATTATGAGTTTGTAATTACTGTTCCAACGAGGTTGAGAGTTTGGAACTTAACATGAATACTGTATAGTCTGTTCAGTTAAGGATGGGCTGCACGACACATGCATAATCAGCCTGTAATGTTTATTTATTTATTTATTATTTTACCATTTATTTACACACATATTATAAACAGACAATGAAAAACAAAACAGATACAATAGGTACAGGGGTGATGCTTATTTCATAAGAAATCTCTTCCAGCATACCTGAGATAGGACAATAGATACAAAGATGTAGACAGCGTGTGATAGAGCAAAGGAGACAAAAAATAATACATAGATTCAAAAAACAATTCACTTAAAAACTAAACAAAAATTACGAGAATATACTAACATACATACAAATAAACCCACTGCTGGCACACAGGCCTCCTCTCAGTGAGAGGGAGTGGGCCGTAATCCACCACGCGGGCCCAGTGCGGGTTGGTTGGTCAATGTTTTGTTTTCGAATTTTTGGTTCTAGGACATGCCGGTTTCCTCACGATGTTTTCCGCTAAACGAAAACGAAGTATAAAGCCGGGCAGGTGATGCGGTGTGATGGGGTAGGTCGAGGGAACAAGAAGTTTCACGCAAAAGCTAGTTATAGTATACTAGCTGCACCCCGCGGTTTCACCCGCATAAGTTTCGTTTCTGTTCCGTGGGAATATCGGGATAAAAAGTATCCTATATGTTAATCCTGGTTATAAACCATCTGTGTGCCAAATTTCATCCAAAACCGGTCAGTAGTTTTGATTTATTTATTGGATCGCCAACAGAGGCTACACAGTTAGGTACATGCATGTAAACATTAACAAGGACAAATACAAGTGTGCGCCTCCAATTATAGGCGACCACATCATTCACTACTAGGTACAGCAAGTTTGACAAGAACGAACACATTAAAATAAATCACAATACAATACACGAAAATTACAAGAAGAGAAAACAAATTTAAAAGCTAAAGCGAAACCTGCAAAACGTACAAGTACAGTCAACAGCAAAAGTAGATGATCAAAATCAGAAATTCAATACTAATGAACGGAGTTCGCGTCAGAACTGTGTGGCGTCGAAGTGATTCAAAAGTATGTGATTGTAAATTATACCAAACATTTACTACTAGTACAGCTGCCATATAGCTGCGAACTCCGTTCATTAGTATTGAATTTCTGATTTTAATCATCTACTTATGCTGTTGACTGTACAAAGTAATAAAAATAAAACAATACAAACTAATTTCAGACAAACAAATTCAAATAAAATGAACTATTAAATAAAGAAATAACCATAGATCAACAGAGAAAAAGGAAAATTAGAAAAAAAAAAGTTAAATACTAGGACTTTTAGGTCTTTTTTAAACTTTGATAGTTTGCATGTAATTTTTTTTTTGCGTGAAATACTAACAAACATCCGTCCATCCATCCATACAAACTTTGACGTTTATAATATTAGTAGGATTTCTAATCAAATAACCTGTCTATTACAATTCCCGAATTTCAGCCAACTTGAATGTTTTGCAACAGACACTAAAAGTTCACTAAACAGCTCAGTAACGAGGTGACGTTTGGTAGTCGACTCATTCTACAAATAGGACTAAAACAATTAACTCGAGGCCTACATCTTTCACAAGCAGTCACCGGTAGGTGAGCCTGTTCTAACTTGTTACTTCGACTGTTGTTTGAACAGGCACATTGGCAACTGTCTAACTTTGACGTTTGACTTCTAAGAATGGCACTCTCATTATATAAATTGCGTCGATTTTCGAGGTTGGTGGGTCGGGAGTACTTTTTCTTTCATTACGAACTATAGGTATGAGAACGGCTCATGCTGTGGTCAAAAAATTAGGGACTCAATGATGGTAGGGCATCAATGAGATGGTAGGGCTATTCGTGGAGAGTATGTTTAGGTATGTGTATGCTGTGAGCAAGTTATTTTTTTATTGTAGGAATAGAGATTTTTCGCCTACTGTGACTTGCCTGAAACTGATGTTTCAGGCAAGTAGGCCATTTATTCCAACGTGTAACTGACAGGAAATTTGATAAAATCACGGAACAAGGGAAGGGTTACTATTCAAGATATTGTGAAAATTTGTAAAGATGTTGGTAATTCAATCACGTATCATTATAAATTTTATTATTAGCTTTATTTGTCCGCGTATTTATTATTCGCTTTATTAAAAAGCTGGCTGATTGATTTGTGAGTAATTTTAACAGACACCTCTAAAACCCCAGTGGGGGCCAGTGGGTGATTATTGTCATCTTGTGTACAGGGGTCGAGTGCCAAACGTAGCATGTGATGTTATTAGTACATACTCGGTTGGAATGCTTGGCCAGTGTCCGGAAACCATGCGCGCCTAGCTACGTGTTATACATACTGACAGAGTCGTGTTGTGTTGTTGGAGGGAATTACAGGTGTTAATGGAAGTTTATGTACCTTTAAATAATCTGGTTCGTGGATGGAAATTTGCCTTTACTAGCTTTTGCTTGAAGAGGATGATGCAAGGTAGCCCGCGAAATTCAAAGAACATCATTCAAGTGTCGAACATTTTTATGTACTATTCTCTGGTCGAAAATAACATCTTGAGCATATTGTACTATTTAAGCAAAAGTCTACAATTAACCCCACGGCTGTTATTTAAGATTGAAAATTCCAGCAATCATATTTTTAAAGAAAAAGTGGAGGTTTTTGCCCAGCAGTGGGACACAAAAAGACTAACAAAAAAAACCGCCCAAGTGCGAGTCGGACTTGCGCACGAAGGGTTCCGTACCATTATCTTGTAAGGTTAATTAGCCAAGATGTGGGTATTCTGATAATATTCTATCTAGTAACCATAATTATCAATGTATTTGTATTAAATTTAGAATCATATCAAATTAGTACCTAGTTATTATTATAATTTTAGTCGATTATTTAATTGTATCGAATCAGAGTTAAGTATGACAACACTTTGTTTTTCGTTCTGTTTAAAGGGAGGTGAAATAAAAGCATTCTTGATTGTACGGTTGAACCGAACACTTGTCAGAAATAAATCCGTTTAAATCATTACAATCATCGTTTAATTTGAGAGATAAAGAATAGATCCTTTAATCTATATATACAACATTAGACACCATATTATAGGTAACCTGTTGCCGTTATTAATATCGAGCAAAAACGGCAAAAAAATTCACGTTTGTTGTATGGGAGCCCCACATAAATATTTATTTTATTCTGTTTATAGTATTAATTGTTATAGCGGAAAACACATCACCTGTGAAAATTTCAACTGTCTAGCTATCAGGGTTCAAGAGATACAGTCTGGTGACAAACAGACAAAGAGACAGACGGTGGAATCTTAGTAATAGGGTCCCGTTTTTACCCTTTGTGTACGGAACCCTAAAAATTACAGGAAACTGACTGTTAAGCAAATTGACTGCTAAGCAAATTGACTACCAACTTTAATTGTCCGTATATTCAAGTCTACACGGCAATTTGTTAATTTAACAATAAATTTCCAGACTGAACGCAAAATAAACAGTAGGTAGAAATGTGGCAAAATAAATCAGCTCCAGCTCCCAGAAATATGTTATTACTTTTGATTCCGACCGTACAGGCACAATCCGCAGATAAACGGTAATGAGCCGACAATAAAACGGAGCCAATCTTCTACAGTCAACAACACAACGTCACGTCCTACTGGGTCAGAGCGAGCGTACGTCGCCTAGGAACTAACTTGAACACTCTCATGAGCTTAGAAATGCTTTTCGTTTATATATTATATGACTACGTTTTGCCCGCGGCTTCGCTGGCGTTTATATAAGAAAGAAAATGCATTTATTTGCGGCAAAAATGACGCATAAAAATGAACACAAACACACAAAAAAAAAAACAAGTTGAGGGTAAACATGCGTCACATTCGCGCAAAACGGCCATCGCTCAGCATAATGCTAAGACCCTATACGAGTCAGAGCCCCAGCGATGGTTTACAGTGGCAGCCGGATTAGAGAGAGAGAGATTAGAGTAGATTTCTATCCTTCGACTACTTTTTTTCTGGATGAAAGGTACCTTATGTCCTGTTCATGATGATCAGTTGAGTAGTTAAGACGTAAAAGCGTAACAAACAAACTCACTTTCGCATTTATACATAGGATTTTCATACATTTTGGGGTAAATAAACGAGCGCAGTATATTAGGCCTTAAATTAATGGATCGTGTTCGAAACAAAATACTGAGCTCCAAAACAAAAATAAAGTAAAAAAAGGTGAATAAAGGTGTACAAGTTCTTCTAGATAAATAGGTTTATGCAGGACTGCCTCGTTGGTCTAAAAAGTCACAAGTGCAACTGCTGGGGTAGCGGGACCATCCAGGTAGCGGGACCATCCGAAAGGGTTTACCGCTGCCCTGGAACATAAAGGGCTAAGGAAGGAACACGGGTGGGTTTTAGTCAGTAAAAGTCTGACACTCCCTTCTGCTCCACCCAGAGCGGGAGGGGTCATTTGATGATTTCCCATCCTCAAAAAAAAAAAAAAAAAAGTGCAACTGCTGAGGTTCTGGGTTCGACCCGCGGCTTGGGCAACGTGTTAGGTTAGGTTAGCTTCATAAAAAAGTCGTGATATTTGTTGTTATGGTATATTTGCCATTCATAATTATTTCATATTATTTATTTCCCGGTTAACTTGTTTTTTTTACGACATTTTTTTTAAATCTCATTTCTATATTTTTCTTACTGTCCATCTGAACACTGAAATACGCTTAGTATTTTAAACTGACAGGTATAACTTTTACACAAACAAAATCAAAAACATTCGCCGGATCCCAAAAAGAACACATTAGAGTTCCGTATCATCTGTCACCAAACAACTGAACGGAACCACCGGACCGAATGCCAAACGGGAAAAATATACCACAACACAACAACCCCGAATTAAACGTGGTCGCGATGGATATAAATGGTCGCACTTCATCTACACGACCATGGAGATAGAAAACAAGTGGTCGCAATTAATATAATATCGACCGGGGAATAAATTGTGGGTTCCAGCTGTCTGGATAACAATCCGATTAAATATAAACTTGGCTTGAATTGTTGTAACTAAGCCAGGAGGCCTCTTGGCCGTGGGTTTGCTTGCTTTCTGGTAATGATTTGAGTCCATGAATTAGAGGTTCTGTTACATAGGAAGCACTTTGAAATATGCAAGCTCCTTCCACCGTAGATCTCATCCCTGCCTCTGGGCTGGATTGAGGTCAAGGGTGAGCCCATTGTCAATAGAAAAAAAAATGTAGGTACATAAACACTTTTTGTTGTAACAGATGTCCTGGGGTACCTATATGTAACCTACGCCTAAAAAAATAAAACTTAAAACAGTATTGTGTGCCTCACGGCTGTGCAACACAGCCGTGAGGCATACAATACTGTTTTAAGTTTTATTTGTTTTGTTTTTGTATGACTAGCTGCGCCCCGCGGTTTCACCCGCATAAATTTCGATCCCGTGGGAATATCAAGATAAAAGTATCCTATATGTTAATCGTGGTTATAAAAGATCTGTGTGACAAATTTCATCCAAATCCGTTCAGTAGTTTTTGCGTGAATGAGTAACAAACATCCATCCATTCATCCATAAAAACTTTTACTTTTATAATATTAGTAGGATTATTGGTGCCTCACTTAACCTGGGTCAAATTAATTAATTTTCTTTTTGTCTGTCGCAACAAAATGAAAAATAGCCAGAATGTCACTAGTTACACAAATCGATCAACAAAAAAGTCAAAGACAGTGAAAAACCGGCTGAAAAACCAGAAGGCCAATTTTCGTAATTCAAAACGTTAAAAATCTAGTCGCAGTCTCATCTCGGCGACAAACAAATGTCAAAAACTTGTCAAAAATGTAGTTTTTGACAGATTGAAACTGAGATCAGACTGTGAACGTTCTTAAAATTACGAGAATTCAGACCCCTCAGATCTAAACAAATATAAAGCTAACTGTTGAAACAATAGACAGTATATTACGAACTTCCCATTCTTTAGGATAAAAATCAGTAGCCCATTTAATTTAACAGTCAAAACGAAACGAACCGTATTTCCTTTGTGGTAAAATTCATTTTACATTAACAGGAGCATATGGAGCCTAAATTTTTGTGTGGAGTAAAAAATTATTTCGTATATTAACTGTTTTTGTATATCTGTTTATTATATAAATGTGTGTTTAGATATAAATTGTGTACGGTTGTGGGTACATGTAGGTAGACGTTGGTTGGATGGTAGCCAAAACCGTGGATACAATAATGTTTTTGAAGACGTTTTGGTTCATATTATTTTGTTTTAGGTACTTTTTAGCAGTTTCAGCCAGAGGATCTTAGTCCTTCAGACCGAATGCTGGCCAATCTGAGCGGAGACTAGCCATCGATGCAAGAGATATTATAAAGCACAAGTGTTTGCGCAGACACAGGTGCCCTAACTCTTCGTTCACTCTCATAGACGATAGGGCGGCAAACCGACACGACCAGAGAGAGATTAGGCGCAGAACCAACGGTTTCGTGCTCTCCGGGCACGGTGGTATCACACCGCTAACTTTTAAACTCCCGGTCCTTACTGAAAAATCCTAAAAGGAAATAGCTAATAACACTGCTCGATCTGGGAATCGAACCCAGGACCCGCTCAGCAGTCACGCTTGCGACCACGAGCCCAATGGGACAGTTAAAGTCTTTTGTAATACTACCAAACGATTAACAATACATAGTCTTGATGAAGAGTTCGTCCAATTTTATCCTAAACTAGCTTCTGTTCACCCCATCGGATCGCATCGCCTGCCCGTGCCATTACTTCGTTTTCGTATAGCACTCTTTCCGATTATTATTTTTTGTTTTTGCTCGGCTCCTGAGAGCAGTTGCGCGATGTTAAGTATCGCCTATCGCCTACCTCAAGAATTGGGCTATGAAATGCAAAAATCATTGTTCAATTCCGACTGGTCGCTCCAGAGATGAGCGCGTTTAAAAAAACCAAAAAAAACAAACAAACAGTTCAGCTTTATTGCGAGTATTACTATAGATATAGATTCGAGCCCTATATTATGAATGTTGTTTACACAAAGAAACGAAAACGTTACAAATGTAACCTATTTTTAACCTCATATACAAAAGCTTGCGAGCGATTTCTTTATTAGAAATCCGAAATCAAGGTTACCTTTTCTAAAGCTTACAATATGAACGAAAAAATTCGCAGAAATAGTCTCGAGGTGCTTGACCTGTACGATTCGTAGGTGTACATAAAGCCGTGACTCCTGCGCGTGTTTTTTTCGAAACATTACACGAAAACGTCAAAGCAAAGAGGCGTGGCTATACATATTTGTGTATGAAAACACCACGTTTTTGTTTTCCAAGCTGCATGGAAAACATTCCCCGCGCGGAGTAAGGTTTGTTTCATTTCCAACTGCCACGCGCACCGCGCACATCATTAATTTAGCATTTTGAAAGCTAATTCCAACTGACACAGGTTTTAGAGCTTATATTGTCGTGAATAGTTGACACTAATATAAAAATATTTTAATACGCAGGAGACGTATGCTTGTGTATGAAAACAAATGTTTATGTGTAAGGTTTTTTGTGTACCTAACGTTTCGAAAGATGTTTGAATTCTCTCCGCCTTGCGCGTAGTCGTCGGCGTAAGATGTGTGTAAGAACGAGCATAGTACTGGAAGGGTAAGCATTAGTGTACACCTGATTACATGATCACGTGTGACGCACAATTTGTAGATCAGTGTAGTGAGGACTCGTGCCAGAGTCTGTCAAGCGTTATGATTGGACACCTCTTAAAGGTGCAGACAGTGTTCGTGAGGAATATTATGTATGTAGATGCTTTAGTAGGTGTGTCAGTCTTACCAAGGGGTATCGTATTACCCAGTAACTGGGTTGTGGATGTCAGATAGGCAGTGACTCCAAGCAAAATACTGCATCAGCTGCATCCGGTTAGACTGGAAACCGAATCGACTGGGAAAAGGGTAGGCAGATGATGATGCTTGCTTTATTAATAGGTGTGTATTATTTATTTGTGCCCGATGGATAGCAATAGGCTTGCAACCTGTAATATGGGACTTAAACATAACTGAAATGTGGGTGTACTATAGGTATGGCTCTGCGGAACCCTTCGCGAATTACAGGCGTGATGTTATGAAAAACCCAATAACAGTTTGCCCGACCCGGAAGTCGAACCCAGGACCTCATGCTCAGTAGTAGCGCTTGCGACCACAGATGAACGAGGCAGTTTTAAATCTTATAACGTGGAAAATCTTTTTAACGTGTTTTTATCAAAATTGACACATTAGTAATGATCGATAAACGCAACAAAGAATAAAAAAAAAAATTAAAAAAATACGCAATATATGTACAGCCGGGTGTATTCGAAACTCGCGGCCCCTTCCTTGCTTGCCAGACCACCTCCTAAGCTGTTGGGTTATTGCAGTCCCCCCAAAAGATAAGAAATATCTCGTGCCAAGACATGCTATATATTTTTTATTGTATTTTCTTCCGAAGTACAGTAGGCTGTAGGTCTGTAGTAAGAAAACCAGTCTAATCTGGCCTCTAACCCGACTGCGCGTCAGCAAAGACAGGGTTTTGTTGTTCATGCGTGTCTATTTATGTACTTTTGTATCTTTGTATGTGAGAATACCGAGTATACAACACGGTTAGCGCAGTGGCTGTGCGATCGGAATGCTGCGCTGCGTGTCGCGGGTTCGATTCCCGCACAGAACAAATATTTGTAAGTCCTACATGTATTTGTTCTGAGTCTGGGTGTTTTTCTATCTATAATATGTATGTATTTACAAAAAAAAATGTATATAAGTAGTTTATCAGCCATCTTGTTACCATATAACACAAGCATTAGGTTGCTTAGCTTGGGACTAGATGACGCTGTGTGAAATGTCCAGGGATATTATTATTATTATATGATTTAGAACTGATTTTTCCAACGCCAAATAACTTTATCGGAGGAATAATTTTGAACTATTGACAGTTCTTCCATTCAAAATTTGTCAAACGTCAGTTTTATTCCTCGAATAAAAGTTATCTGGCGTTGGAAATATCTGCCTATAGTTTAAGTTAATTAGTTTTCTTACCTCTCTTATCCACTTTCAAATAATTGTTTTGTCAAAACAATTGAAAATCAATTTGATTTTCAAATCAAAATTGATTTTTCAATCATCTGATAACTTTATTCGAGGCATAATTTTGGCAGTTACTTCATACAAATACTGTCAAACGTCAATTTTATTCCACGAATAAAAATTATCTGTCAATCGAGAAATCCCTTACTTAAAATCTAACAGCAATAAAAGCTTATTTTTTATTTTATTTTATTCGTATCTTTCGGGATTCTCTATACCCACGAAGCATACTACTGGCTGGATGGTTTTCCGACTTGTCGACTCGACTAGGTCAGTGGTTATAGGCTAGATTTTTTCAGCAAACCTGAGTTGGACTAAAATAAATGCCACCAACTACATCAGACTGCTTGAAGAGTGAGCTTGTTTTTAAACTTTTTAGTTGCAGTCGGGTTTTTTGATTTTTTTTTCTGTCGAAACTCAGTACTGTGCTAGGCCAGCTAAAGGTCTGAGTGATCCCAACCATGTGTGGCCTACTGTACGTAAGGGTACCGTACCACTGGCACTCGGCCAATGCAGCCTGCCACCACAATATACTATAAAAGCATTGGTTATTTTGTATTCGTTCCAAATCCTTTTTACGCAGGATTTTGTATGCCAGACAGGCTTTTTGGGAATATTATTTAGCTATAGCGGGTGATGCACAATGTGGAAGTTTCCTATGCTGGATGTGCCGACATGACAGTACAGCTACCATGGGACCAACCCCGAAATCGCAAAAAATATTTGTCAGGTACTCCATACACATAGCATAATCAGCCTATAATGTTCCCACTGCTGGGACACAGGCCTCCTCTCAGCGAGAGAATACGGCCACAATCCACCACGCGGGCCTGGTAGATGTCACATGTCTTCGAATTTTTGGTTCTAGGACATGCCGATGTTTTCCTTCACCGTTTTGAGAGCAGTGGTGATGAAAATAAATTGCACAAACACAGGTTGCCACTGGTTCACCAGTGCTCTTATCTTTTTGGGTTCTTCCCCCGACGCAAAAACGACGGGGTGTTATAAGTTTGACGTGTCTGTGTGTGTATGTCTGTCTGGGGCATTGTAGCTCCCGAACGGATGAACCGATTTGGATTTTGTTTTTTTCGTTTGAAAGGTGAATTTGTCGGGAGTGTTCTTAGCTATGTTTGATGAAAATCGGTCCAAGATGGCCGCCGCCACAAAATGGCGGATTACATATTTTTTCACAGCTCTGTCAAAAAATAAAAGGGCTTGACTAGTAGAATACTATACACTATGATAAATTTCAAATTCAAGATAGCCACCACCACAAAATGGCGAATTACAAAAAACCTGATTAAACACCAAATTCTAACCTACCTAACACAGACAAACACACCATGCATCAAAAGGACAATAATCGCATCATACACAGCACGAAAAGGCACAGAACAGCAACAATTTAGACAATTCCCACTACAAAAACATGCAGCTTAATACAGCTTAGATTAAATTCCCCAGTCCGCCTGCCAGGCGGTGTGTGACTGCACAAAATAATTATTTTCACTCCACACTGTAACGGAGGCGGACATTTTAATTTGTTGTGTCACTGCGTATTATTGTGTTAGTTTTAATATTATTATACATAGTAGCCATTCTTACTAATGTATAATAAATAAATAAATACACCTGGGGGTCTACTACGAAGTAGTATCGGCCGAATGTTCGGCCGTTTCCTGCTACGAAGTTACTATTTGGTTCGGTCGGTTCCGATCCTACACTCCTACACTCTTTCGAATATTGACTATGGTCCCGACCCAACTGAGCCGATCCGAACTTTTTTCGCATTTTTCAATAATATTCGGTTCGGCCATGTGTCGGTCCGATCCGAAAATTCGCACTTTGCACTTCGGAGTAGACCCCCTGGTCTTCTCCAATCAGTCCGGCAATCCATCCTTAGGGAGACATGGCCAGCCTTCTACCACTGTAAACACATGCCAAAAAGAAGTCATGATATTCCCATTTGTGAAGCCTTCACAAATGGGAATATCTTGACTTCTTTTGAGAATGGCATCTCGTAGGACAACCTAGGAAGTTTTCATCTACTTAACTGCCAGTCTTGCCTGTGGTGCCTCAATAAATTAAAGCCTCCAGCCAGGGCTTAAAAAACTTAAAAACTAAGCGACTATCATCAAAGCCCGAAAGTCTGACAACCAATTTTACTAAGGGGTTTCGTATTACCCAGTAACTGGGTTGTGGAGGTCAGATAGGCAGTCGCTCCATGTAAAATACTGGTACTCAGCTGCAGCCGGTTAGACAAACATAGTTGGGAAAAGGCTAGGTAGAACGTAGGCAGAGAGACGTGTATTTTTGTCAGTTTGATTATTTTTTCCGTAATTTAAAATGAGAAGTGTATACTTTGCGCAAATACTCGTAATTAAATTAACTACGTCTCAGTAAATTTATCGTTTAGGACCCGTGAAACCGTGGATTTTTAACATGAAAGCAATCCCCGTAATCTAAATACAAGCAACAACTAGTAACAACAAAACGTCACGTCCTTGTCTCCAAAAAAACAAAACCAGACACAAACAAGCTACGTTTTTAAATTTACACCCTCTTCCACGGAGATCTTGGCAAAATTTATGGTCGCACCCGTAATATGATTCGAGAGTAAGTAATGAAACAACATAACGTGCAAGTAGCTCGGTAGGTAGGTAGGTAGGTGCTTCTTTTTTATGCTGTGGCAATAAGGTTTTAATGGAGGATGGATGATGTCGGAGGTGACGACTTGGATTATGGGAAGGAGTAATGCTACTGTTAATATGGTGAGAATTATTTTGAAAAAGCGGCCAAGTGCGAGTCGGATTCGTATGCGAAGGGTTCCGTATCACCGTCCAATATTTAACTCTATTTTCTTATAAACAAACAGTTCTCTTGTATTTTTATCTCTATTGTTTGTTGTTATAGTGGCAGTAAAATACATACTTTGTAAAAATTTCAACTTTCTACCTATTACGGTTAATGAGATACAGACTGCTGACAGACAGACGGACGGACGGACGGGTGAATTTTATTTTATTTTATTTATTTAGGACAATAAACAGTTATGCGTTACAACATTAATATTTATCTAAGGTATAATAGTGAACAAACGCACAACCCACACTATTGTCCACGGAATCATATCGATTTTAAAAGAAATGAGGAAACGTACGTATACAGAAAGGGACAGTAAGAAAATAAAAATAATCCTGAAAAGTCACACAAACCAACTTAAGACAGCGCTCCCCGTCCAGATTTAATCTGTAGTCACCAATCAGATCACACCATAAGTGAAGAATATACTTTCGTTGAATAAAGGTGTGTTCCGTAATTTGTTATGTTAGGACGTTTTGGAAACTCTTCAATTATGATCCCATACTACTTCGCATATTTCTTACTACTACTTATTTGGTACTTTCCATTATGATTTCATTTTTATTTCTATTTATTTTATTCATGTAAGTAGGAAAAATTGCAATATTGTTCGTCTTGTAATTTTATTTTACTTTTTGTTATTAGTCTTAAATTTAATAAGTATTTTGCCATAATATATAAATTCTAGAGCCTTTAGTTTTATTATTATTAAGTGTTATCACCTATTTCTGAGATTGCTGGCTAACCTATAATTGGCGACTGTGTTAGTCCGAGGTTATATACCAATAGTCCTTGAGTTATATTATACACAGAAGCTGTTAGTATGCCTTAATAAATTAATTAATAGCATAAATAATACTGTAATGCTTATTTCTAGCAGTATTTGGCCCATTCGTACCTACTGCATCCATATTAGCTTAATCTAAACCCCAGAAATCCTAGTAGCTATTATCCTCCCACATAAATACATAAATCAGCAACAAAATATACCCATTATAATGCTCTCACCCGCACGAAATTTCTCTAAAATAATGCGACTATAACTCACTAGATAAGCCACATATTCGCACTCCATTTTGAATCGATAACCTATACACATAAACCTATTCTGATTACAATATTAGATACTAACAATAGGGAATGGCGTACTTAGGATGGGTACGATCGAGCTATGGAAGGCGCTTCCAAATTTATGATATTCATGTAAAGCTAACCATGATTGATCTTGCACTTTTTAGGATACTATACCCAAAGGGTCCCAATTTTGTAACAGGGCTGTATTGGCCCTTAAGAGCGTTTACAACGTACGTATTGACTATGGTCCCGACCTAACTGAGCCGATCCGAATTTTTTTCGCATTTTTCAATAATATTCGGTCCGGCCATGTGTCGATCCGATCCGAACATTCGCACTTTGCACTTCGGAGTAGGCCACAAGGACTTGAAAGTTTGTATAAAATGCCGTACGTTGTAAACGCTCTTAATAAGTAGATACCATAATACATATGGCCGCTATAACAACAAATAATAATCATAAAATAAAGTTTAAAAATAAAGGGGTCCCTATACAAGAAACGTGTTAAAAAATATGTAGTGTTAAAATATTGTACAGTGGTACCGAACCCTTCGTGTGGGAGTCCGACTCGTACTTGGCTGCTGTTTTATTATATTGTGATGCGTAAAGGTTGTGACATACTATAAATGTTGAAGCCACAATAAAAGCCCAACACGTCATTTGTTGCTTCAATATTAGAGTATGCCACAGACAAGACACTTGCATTGTGTAAATGAGGTTTAAGTATCGACGCGTCGTTCTGTTTCCATATTTTTTTAAACAAACAAGCAAAACAATTATTGTGTGAAAAACGTTGGTATACTAACTGGAATTGAAAAGTTTTTTTTTAATTACAAGATTTTAATAAATTACAAGGTTTTGGTACAACCAGTGGGGTAAATCTGTTCTGTGATCAGTAGCAATGTTTTTTCATTTTGACAGTTCAACAACACTCATTGCGTTATTTACACTGTTGAGCAGACAAATTCTTCGAGCATATGAAGCAATGGATTAGCAATATCCTTCAAAATGATTCAGATTTAGATTAAAACAGTGTGTTACGCAATTAGAGTGCTGTATCTCAAGCGAGAACTTTCCAATTCAACATTAAATTATTATATCATAACAAAGTAAGCTTATTATTACAGCAATAATTCGACATCAGTTCAATAAGTATGTGTAAATAATTATCCTAATTAATATTAATTAAAACATTTCAAAGTACACGGTGTCTACAAATTGAACGCCAAAAGTGTTATCGCAGGGTTCTGAATCGTCGGTTGATTGCGTGCAGTCGAGAACAATTCGCGTGTGATTTTTCGCGTGAAAATCTCTCCCGGAGAGCAAAGCTGATTAGCTCTGTGATTGAACTATGGCTGGCGTTCGATACTCATATGGAACAAACAAATTGTATGGCCATACACGGTAGTGTACACAATACTGAAGATACTACGATATTTTCTAGGAAAGTGTTAGAATAAAAATAAATACAGCAACTTCTCAAGCACGAGGTTGATGATGAAAACTGACTGTAATGTGTTGTTAAATGCCTATAGCCGTCCTCAAGGATTCGATTATCAAATGCAATACCGTGGTGTGATGTTAAGGAGCATAGGGTCTGTAGCGGTATCTACAACGCCACATGCGAACAACGCGTCATACTGACGTCACGCAAATCCTGCATCTCGCAAGCAGAGTTTACCGCGCAATTAGCATAGATACAATTTCCCAACATCAATCGTTGGGCAGTTGCCCACTAGACACAACAACCGTGTGGTCGGAGGATCCTCAAAAAAAAAAAACCCTCCTCCCTCCTTAAAAAGGCCCAAGTCTTGAGGAAGGCTATAGAGCCCTCCTCAAGACTTGGGCTATCAAATTCAAGAATATTTTTTTAAACCAGACTGGTACTTCCAGGGATTAGCGCCTTCAAACAAACAAACAAACTCTTCAGCTTTCCTCCACAACTCAGTTACTGGGTAACACGATACCCCGTCTTTTGACTGTCATGATGAAGTTAAAAGTTTACTCTCCACATTTTACTACCACGGCATATACACAGGATACTGTAGGTAATAATAAAATACAAAAGCCCCTCGGTACAACAAATTAAGATAACTTTACTTACACGTCTCTAATGAATTCTTGTAAGGCCCTCTACAAACGAACGACTGATCGCTTTGCTTTAGTTAACGCAAAAGAAGACACTAAAGTTTTATTTATAGGTCAAGCGAGGCGACTTTGGTTAATGAGTCCCTGGTGTATTGATGAGGAATAGCAGAGGATTGCGATAAGTGGAAACGATTAAGAGGTTTTTGTTTGGGAGCGAGACAATACTGGCTGATAATAAAAATGTACTAGGGCTGATTGTTCAATCGACAGATAATTTTTATTCGTGGAATAAAATTGACGTCAGACAGTTTTTGTATGGAAGAACTGTCAAAAATTCAAAATTATTCCTCTGATAAAATTATCTGGCGTTGGAAAAGTCAGCCCTAAGATGTAATCATCATCATCTCCCTAGCCTTTTCCCAACTATGTTGGGGTCGGCTTCCGGTCTAACCGGATGCAGCTGAATACCAGTATTTTACATGGAGCGACTGCCTATCTGACCTCCACAACCCAGTTACTGGGTAATACGATACCCCTTGGTAAGACTGGTCAGCCCTAAGATGTAATATGTGTTTAAATCTTAAAATCTAAATTTTGCTTAGGTTTTCACATTCCTTAGTCTTATTTTTCCGTTCATTCAAAGGTTGTCTGGTATACAAGACGACATATCAAGCTATAGCATCATATAGCATATAGCATCATGCTGAGATAGGAGCCTTTTGGCCTCGTATAGGACTTTCTGTTTTTTTTCCTTTTGTTACTTTTTTATACAATTTGTTTTATTTTAATTTTTAACTGTGTTTAGTTTAGTTTATGATCCTGTACGAGTCGCAATAAATACTTTTTCTTTCTTTCTTTCTGTCTATACAGGTTTTCTGTGCAGTGAGCAGTGTTACGCTTATGGTTTGCATAACCATTTTTTTCGAGCAATGGTGGCCCAGTGGTATCTGGTCCCAACTTCCGAGTTGTAGGTCGTGAGTTCGTACACACGGCTACACATCAAGCTATGCAAAACCAGTATTGGCTGACCGTTCATTGTGAGAAAATATCATACAAAGTCAGGCCAAGACAAACTGGTTTTGTATAGCTTGACGTGTAGCTGTGCGTACCAAGGCAGGCAGTTTACTTTGTATATTTAATTTCATCGCAATTCGAAGACATGTGACATCCACCAACCGCATTGGGCCCGCGTGGTGGATTACACCCCACTCCTTGTCACAGAAAGGAGGCCTGTGTCCCAGCAGTGGGCATTACAGGATGATTATGCTCACCATTTTTTTGGTATCAATCAAGTGAATTATTCTAGTTAATGAAAGCTGGGTCTACAAGATCAACAAGACGCCAGAAAAAATAACAAAAAAAAAAAAGTTACAACCCCACCACAAAACAATCACCACAAGTTGCCAAGTCTACCCACCGCCTAAGCGCGCAGGTGTCTCGTCTAATTGTGCGCAGTACCTGATTAAACAAATGCAAATATTTGCAAACGCTTATAATTTATAGCGGCCCTTATTGATGTACGTAGGTAATTGAATTGAATCTTTATTGATAAGTGGATTATCTCCGGGCCTATTGGAAATATTGTTTGAAGAGGTTGCCGATGGAAGAATAACATTGCCTAGTGGTTACTTACTTTCTCATATTTTCGGCTTCTGAACGTTTTCGGGTGAACGCTGCGTAATTGATTTAACATTCTTGATCGTCTTGTGTTTCTAAGGGCGCATACCACCAAACTTTTACACATAGAATAAGTATTATACTGAGAATTAACTAAAACTATTTACAAACTAAAATATAGCGTCGAAAAATTCATCCACATCGCTGTCGACTGGTAATGTACCCAAGACACTGAGAATAAATTTTGAATTTTTGATGGAATAAAATAGAATGGAATACTCTTTATTACGTACACCATATAAATTACAGACATAAATATATAAATTATACAAAGGATGACACAATGGGCGGTCTTATCGCTAAGAGCGATCTTTTAAAGACAACTTTTGGATGGATTAAAAAGGGGAAGGAGAGACAAATACTGTAGGTAGTCTGTGGTGTACCATTTACATAATTGATCTATTTGACGCTTTCTAATCATTTAAGGATCGAAATTAATTTATTTATTGCTGGTGATAATTTATTCACTAATTTATTCATTCATTTTGTTCTTCACTAAGGTCAGGTGCGTCGTACTCGCACGCCCGTTGCGAGTACTACGCACCTTGGGGCCTACTCCGAAGTGCAAAGTGCGAATGTTCGGATCGGACCGATACATGGCCAAACCGAATATTATTGAAAAATGCGAAAAAACGTTCGGATCAGCTCAATTGGGTCGGGACCATAGTCAATATTCGAAAGAGTGTAGGTGTGTAGGATCGGAACTGACCGAACCAAATAGTAACTTCGTAGCAGGAAACGGCCAAACATTCGGCCGATACTACTTCGGAGTAGACCCCCAGACCTTTCTGAAGTACATCACCAAGGTCACTTTATGTTCTTCTAGAGCGCCCACACATCAATGTCCTTGTTCATTAAATTAGAATCTCATCATCATCTGCCTAGACTTTTGCCAACTATGTTGGGGTCGGCTTCCAGTCTAACCGGATGCAGCTGAATATCAGTTAGAATCTCTCTGCAAAATTGACGCTAACTTTTACTTGAGAAGAATGGCACTAAAAAGATCATAAATCCCAGCATATCCTTCAGAAAAACCCAAAAAAGCCCTTGTTTACTGTTCACCATAATATTTAACATAAAAACAAAGCTGTTACCTCTTCGCATGTCGGATGTGTAAGCAGATAACACAATCCTGACGCTTTCGTATTCCTCGCAGATAAAACTAACGTGAAATGAGGAAAAAAAATATTTATTCTTCTAATCTCTTTGTAAAGAAGTTGAGGTTTCAAATATTGTTTTAAGTTGTTTTCTAAGAGGATTTAGAGGCTTTTTTAGAAAGTAAGAATTTATTAAAACTTATATTATTATTAGGCAGAAGAATACCGACTTGTAGACTAGAAGATATATGGAGGGAAGGTCTGTATAAAAGTGTACATAATCAGCCCATAATGTTCCCACTGCTGGAACACAGGCCTCCTCTCGGTGAGAGGGAGTGGGCTGTAATCCACCACGCGGGCCCAGTGCGGGTTGGTAGATGTCACATGTCTTCGAATTTATACATAGTTCTAGCACATGCCGGTTTCCTCACTTGTATAAAAACGTACCCGTGGAGTTTCTTACCGGCTCTTCTCCATAGGAAACGACCAATTGGAACCGTGCACCTAGCATCTGACGTTTCATAAGTGCCCATGTAGGTTTTTGTTAATAAAATATATTGAAATTGGTCTTCACAAGTTAGGAGAATGATAGCCACCAGGAATCGAGTTTTGTAGCGTCCATATGGTGAAAATTAAGTCCAGCAATGGGCTGCTATAAACTGATGACGATGATGATGTGGTGAATGTATCGTATCAAATCGATGGTAGCGCCACTACACAAAGCTTCGTCAAAATCTAGCAGCCTTTTAGGCCATAATAACATGAATAAGCACAAAACGATTATTTCCACCTGTGTCCAGTGGTCGCAAGTGCCACTACTGAGTATGAAGCCCTGGGTTCGATTCCGGTGTCGGACAGAGTTATTAGGGTTTTCCATCTGGAATTTCTCAGAACTGTTTCTGAGAATTTCTGAGGTATTCTGGGCTGTCCCAGAGGCTGGTTTTCTGCGCGGTTAAATGGGACTTAAACATTACTGGCGAAATGTGGGCCTACTACACCTGGTACACCTCTGCCCAACCGTTTGAGGAATACAGGCATGATGTTACGTTTCATTCCATACATACTCAACACACCAAAAACCCTTTATACAAAAATAAAAAAGAAACACATTTATTCTGTCTAAAAGTAAAAGACTTTACATGTACCTACCTTCTAATAACGAGTATATTCACCCTTAAACTTTAACCCTACAAATGCATATAGTATATCCAACTCCTGCTGCTCAGTCGAATATGCAAATGGGTGCCAAGGATCTGCAAATTGCATCTACTAACCCAGAGATAGCGTCACCACTCCCTCACTGGAGCTATCTTATATACCTATGTAGGTAGTAGGTGCAGAGAGCTGCATCAATTGGGGAGTTACGCATTAATGTAGCTTTGAATGGGGTAAGCAGCTAATGCGGCCGTATGTACAGGCACGAAAGTTTAACAATTAGAAAGATAGGTGACTATTTGGACCACAATAAATAATCAGGTGGCCCAGTGGTAACGACCACGACTTAAGAGTTATACGTAGGTTCGAACCCAGACAAGCGCTTTACTTAGAGTAAATTATTTCATCACCATTGCTCTCAAAACGGTGAAAGAAAACATAGTGAGGAAACCGGCATGTCCTAGAACCGAAAACTTCGAAGGCATGTGACATCTACCAACCCGCAGTGGACCTGCGTGGCGGATTACGGCCCACTTCCTCCCACAGAGAGGAGGTCTGTGTCCCAGCAGTGGGAACAAAAGGCAAAAGGCAATTATATACTCATGTTTCAACAAATTATGAATCTCGAAATTAGTGAAAATTAGTGATGTGCTTTTCGACGGCACGGTTGGCGCAGTGGTTAAGCGATTGACTGCTGCGCTGCGTGTCGCGGGTTCGATTCCCGCACGGAACAAATATTTGTATGAACAAATACATGTAGATGTATTTGTTCCGAGTTTGGGTGTTTTTCTATCTATAATATGTATGTATATACAAAAAAAAAATGTATATAAGTAGTTTATCAGCCATCTTGTTACCATAACACAAGCATTAGGTTGCTTAGCTTGGGACTAGATGGCGCTGTGTGAAATGTCCAGGGATATTATTATTTTTACCTTTTTACAAAGACTCCACTAGTTCATTCCCTACTCTACTTCCCTATCCTAATGGCACATCTTCCCTAAAATTACGGTGCCCGCGGTCTATTCCTTGATACGCAACGGTCTCTGCAGTACCATGAAACGTGAGGCTTCAGGGGCTGGTGCAAATCTTGGGGTTCATTCGATTAATAGAGTCTGGTCAAACGCTGGGGTCGGTGCATTTCATTCATTCATTGAACTACACATAAATGGTGTTGATGCGTTGGTCTAGTGGTCGCAAGCGTTACTGCTGAGCATGAGATCCTGGTTCGATTCCCAAGTCGGGCAGTGTTTATTATGCATTAGGAAATTCTCAGCATTTGTGGCCGATTAATAGCAATAGACTCGCCCTCTATTATATAACTGGGGAAGTATGGGTGTTACTCTAGGTACTTACAACTCTGCATAACCCTTTAGGGACTACAGGCGTGTATGTAAAAATGGTGTAAATGCCATACCTATTCAGTTTCTAGGCCAGTTACAAAATGGAACCAGAAACGTACATGAACATAAACTACTCCTTAATTGACATTTAATGTCCTCATATTTACTTATATACTCGTAAATGTATATTCATGCCCTATACCTAAGTACTCTGTTTATATTACGACTGGCAAGGTATTTGGTTAATGTTGATATTAAACTAGGTTCGTGCCTAAGTGATAACAACCGCACATGTCGATCGAAGGTTAAGTAACGCTTGCCGCGGTTGGTTCGTGGATGGGTGACCATCCATTACATATCGAACCCCGTCGGTCACCTTGGAAAGATTAGAGTAATTCGTATATCTTTGACATTCGATACGGGTCGTCAGTAGACTGACAACCAGTCTTAGCAAGGGGTTATATGGTACCAAGTAATTTGGTTGTAGAGGTCAGATTGGCAGTCGCTTCAGCTGCATCTAGTAAGACAAGAAGCCGACCCCAACATAGTTGGAAAATGGCTAGACAGGTGCAGATTAATTGATTTTTGAAATAACAATTACCTATGGTCGCTCCGCTTCAACATTGTTCGTTGATTAAAAAAGGGTGTTTTTGTATTTGAATAATAAATCATCATTTTTATGAACGAAACTAAGCCTCCGCTGTCCGTCCGTCCGTCCGACTGTCAGTGAGCTGTATCTCATGAACCGTAATAGGTAGACAGTTGGAATTTTCACAGTGTGTATTTCTATTACCGCTTTAATAACAAAAATAATAAAACATCAGGTTAAGCTACGCTTGCCGCGGTTGGTCTGTAGATGAGTGGCCATCTTTACATACCAAGACTCCTCCATGCATCGGAAAGCACGTTAAGCCGTTGGTACCGGCTGTCATTCGTGGATCTTTGACAGTCGTTACGGGTAGTCAGAAGCTCGAAAGTCTGACAACCAGTCTTACCAAGGGGTATCGTATTACCCAGTAACTGGGTTGTGGAGGTCAGATAGGCAGTCGCTTCATGTAAAATACTGGCATTCAGCTGCATCCAGTTAGACTGGAAGCCGACCCCAACATATTTGGGAAAAGGCTAGCCATGATGGTCTTTTATTTTCAGCCGGTCCCTGAATTATTCGCATTACCCTCTAACACTATAAATTACTGACCCATCACCAGCTAACCCTAAAATAAAACAGAAAAACATTGTAGAACCCGAAAAAGCGTTTTCTTGTCGGACACATTTTTGCCAACAATGGATGTAGGGAACAACAAACATTACTTAATACAGTCTTTTGTGTTCAAATCTAATTCAGGGATAGCCCTTTCCGTTTGATACGGCCGACGTGAAAAATCACCCTGTATTTTCAGGGGAAAATTAAGACGGATTTCTGCTTAGACTGTGAAAATAAATGGGGAAATGATGCAGGGGAAATTGTGAAATGTTCTATTGTTGTTATTTTTTTTTTTGCTGACACGTTTGACTGTGGGTCGTAGGTTGCTCCTAGATACGGTATAATGAATTGGTTTCTATTATAGCAGCGTGTATCAATTTGCAAAACCTTTTCTTTGGAAAATCCTAGCATAGAATAGACATTTTTTTTGCAAATATGGGTAATACATAATAGGTGTTAAAATGTATTAAAGCTCGGCCATATCTTACCATTCGGCATGCAACATTTATACTATTAACATTCACTTAAGTTTAACCAAAGAGGGACTTGTAGCTAAGTAATGACAGCCACACGGGTCGATCGATCAGGCTAAGCTACGCTTGCTGCGGTTGGTCCGTGGATGGGTGACCATCTTTACATGCCAAGACTCCTCCGTGCCTCGGAAAGCACGTTAAGCCGTTGGTCCCGGTTGTCATTCGTGGATCTTTGACAGTCGTTACAGGTCGTCAGTAGCCCGAAAGTCTGACAACCAGTCTTACCAAGGGGTATCGTATTACCCAGTAACATGCGGGTTGTGGTGTATTCAGCTGCATCCAGTTAGACTGGACGCCGACCCCAACATAGTTTGGAAAAGGCAGGCAGATGATGACATTCTGTGACAAAATAAACTTTGTTTCTATTTTTGCTTTCTACACAGTCTTTTCTTCTTCTGCCATTATTCTACCTTATCATCTGCCAAGTCTTTTCCGAACAAAGTTGGGTACACTGCCAGTCTTACCAGATGCACTGTCGCTGAAAACCAGCGCTGGGGCTCTGTCTTGCATAGGGTCGCAGCATAATGCTGAGCGATAGCCGTTTTGCGTGGATGTGACGCATATCAACCATTACTTATTGTTTTATATTGTTTTGATGTTCTTTTTTGCGTCATGTTTACCGCAAATAAACGTATTTTCTTTCTTTTCTTTCTTTCACTTGAATACCAGTATTTTACATGGAGCGACTGCATATCCGCCTCACCGCAGTTATTAGGTAACACCAATATCACCATCATCATCCACAGCCCAACTGCCCGCAGCCCTGTTTTTTTTGTGTGTTTATGTCCTTTTTTTTATGCGTCATGTTTGCCGCAAATAAATACTTTTTCTTTCTTTCTTTTTCTTTCAACTTCACCCACAGCTGATCATAAGCCTCTCTTTTCTTGTGCCAATCCCCACGCTCCTGTGCCAGCCTCATCCAGGTTCTACAAGCGATGGTAACGTTGTTTTCCGCCCATCTCGCCCCCAGAACCGGACGACCGACACTTCGTCCCCCAGTCCTTGCATGCTACTTGCTCACTGCCTTACTCCATATCGGTAACACGATACAATAGCATCCCTCTATCTATCTGTACCAAGATATAAATCTTTACAGGAGAAAAAAGAAAGAAAATACATTTATTTGCGGCAAACTTGACGCAAAAAAACACAAAAAACCAACAAGTTGGGGGATAACATGCCTTACACCCACGCAAAACGGCTATCGTTCAGCATAATGTTAAGACCCTATACGACAGTTTCATTGATTGACAAACTTCCAAACACTTTCAACAATGGTAAAAGAAAAAACAATATTATAAATCCTTTTCACTTTCACCCGATTGAAAGCACCGATATTTTATTCCAATCTTCGATATAAAAAACATCCCCTAAAAATGAGGGCAAATTAAAAATATACCGAAGCAATTTCTCGATATAATCCTCTAATAAAAAATCCTCGGTGTACCCGTTAACCCGTTCAACGCTGACACATCAATATTGGTACTCTGATGACGTAATGTGAAAATATTTTAATTTAACCCGGAACTGCCGATGAAAATGTAGGAAAATGGCCGAATTTGTTGTGGGTTCCGTAATTTACTTAGCTGTTTTTTTTTTCGTGATTCAGATTTTCGTGTAGTTTTTAGATAAAACTATGCTAGTTACTAGCTGTAGGTGTCGTAAAAAGGCATTTTCTCAAGGAAAACTGTTGTTTCCTCTCCTGTTAAAGCTTATACCAGGGTTCTAACTTGCAACCAGATCATTTAGAAGCAAATTTTTAAAAGCAATTTCCCCTTCATCAACCAATTTCTTAAGCAGCACATCGAAAAATGACAAATAGAAATTTGCACTTCTACAGCTACCTTCTCTAAGTCATACAAAAACAAAATCATAGCAGGAAGAATGTGTTTTCGATTCCTCACTACGAACCCCTGAAAGGCTATAAAAAAAGACATTTTTTAAGTCCCATTTCTGAGCCACAAAGCCCCTTTAGACATAGATAAATGAGCCCCAAGAGTAATGAGCCAACGTTTATTTTGGGGCTAAATTGATGGACTTTCTCACGGATCTGTCCAAGTCTTATCGACGGTTTTAATTAAGGACTTATTCTTTAATTAAAGGTTTTAACATGAGTTAGTATCAATTGGGGAGGGCTTTTTATGGTAATCGATTTGTAGTAAGGATGTGGGCACACTTACCCATTGGAACAATTGATTTTCTGTGAAAAGAGGCTTTTTAAGAGCCGTGTAAACACTTTAAAATGGGTTTAGGCTGTAGAATTTTCATTTACTGTGTTTACAAGAATATTAGGCTTTAAAATAATACTATGGGTAAAAGATTCATGAAAAATAGCTTTTGTCATCTTACAATCAGTTACTCGCACATTATTTAAGTCTTCCTTTCCATTATTTAAGTCTTTCTTTTCTTCCTGTCACTACAAATAGTTGTTTAGACACAAATTCCGTTAAGTTGCATTAAATCAACCCAAATCATCATTATTTTAGTCTGTGTCTACAACTTGCATAACGAGACACCATAGAAGTCTTATTGTCATTACGCCTGAGGGCGTTCAGTGTCCCTCGGAGTGTTAACCTATGTGTTAACATAGGTAATTCAAGACGTACATACTTTCGTACATCTCCTCCATTTTTTCCACCCTGCATTCAAGATCAGGGGTGACCAACCAAAAAACTACACTATTACCAATTTCGATCACGTAACTAATCCGTGGGTAGTGTCCAATTTAGGGCCGTAATGAGACCCCAGGCCGTACCTCAGAATTACCGGCGACCTCCTGATTACTGCGTTAGTTAGATAATCTATTAATTAATGCCTATATTGCTCCGTACGCAGAAAAATAATAGATCGGAAATGATTTGGTGCGTAACGGTTTTTGGTAATTATTTTTTTGATACAATGTAGATAACCTAAGTATTATTATTATATTTGTTTTATGGGAGGCATTTGCCCTGCAGTGGGACACAGTAGACATAATAATAATTGTTTTATGGTAAACAAACTCCGGGCCCAGGTTGACCGAAGCAAGGAAAACCTGTTCAGGTGGAGATTCAAGATGACTCCGCCTTGGAGTGTGGTTCCACAAACGATGGGGCACTTAATTCATGTCTAGTCGTGCAGACGACTGGAGCATCTAGCGTCCATCAGTTCCTGTAACATGCAGATGTTACAAGAATTGATGGCGCCAAACACGTATCGATTTTTTTTTTTTCTAAAACATTGCCCCACACTAGGAATTTCTCCTGTATCGTGGGTGCATTTACAAACATTTAAACACATACACAAACAGCCAGACCCGGAACAACTACCTGTAGGCAATACAAATATTTGTTCCGTGCGGGAATCGAACCCGCGACACGCAGCGCAGCAGTCGATCGCTCAGCCACTGCGCTAACCGTGTCGTCAAATTTCTGAGCCGAGTCCATTTAGATTGCTATGGACACACTAAGAAGAAGAATATAAAAATGTTGCCTAGCACTAGGTGATGTCTACTACAAACACCCTGATTCGGATCAACTATCTGTAGACCATAACCAATACTTATGTTCTTAGTAGAATCGACACCAAAGCCTAGAAGTAGCTCAGAAGCCAATTTAAATTGCTGAACTATAACTTGAACCACGCCGTCAATATTACTTTCGATGTTTCAATATCATCATTATCAGTCAGCAGCAGTCCACTGCTGGACATCGGCCTCTTCATTTGCACGCCATTCAACCCACCAGCAGCTACCAGCCGCTGGATGAGAGTTGCCGAGAATTGAGCCACCCTAAGAAGATCGTTGCTCCACCTAGTCCAAGGGGGTCCTACCTTACGTTTGCTATTAAAAAAAAAAAAAAAAAAATGTTTATTGAAGAAAAGCCTAAGTACATTAAAAGCAATGTTATAATTATAATTGAGTGGCTATGCTAAGCACAATACATTGAAACCCTGATCTCCAAACTAGGGGTGACCCTGTATCTTAGAGATCAGTGTCCCTCCGCAGCAAAGTCACAAGCCAATATTTGTAACTCATTGGCACTAGACAAAGTATTTTTTTAAATAGTTAAATAAAAAGAAATAAAAAATATATATATATATATATATAAAAACAAAACGAAATAAAATATTTACTTATATTATTCTCATTTACAATTTATTCGCGGTCTCCACTCAAGAACACGTCTACCCCAACGGCTATGGGTTCTATGGCTAACCTGGTAGGCTCATTGCCACTTCGGCTAAGTCGTGCAACAATTCAGCTAGATTTTTAAACGAATTTTGAACGAACAATTCATGAATATTTTACCACTAGCGAAGCAACAGTACCTACGCCAATTAATTTCATTCATGTCAATTTGAGCGTCATTTTTGACGTTCAGTTATTGTGGAACCACTCTATTTTTTTGCATGGCGGCTGTTAGCTCTATTTTTGACGTAAATACGCATATAAAAGTACAATAAAGTAACTGGCCCTTAGTGCAGGACCAGTTAAGATGTTTTACGCGAATATTACTAAACGCAACAAGATACCTAAAGGCCAATTCTCATAATTTAAAACGTTCAAAATCTAGTCGCAGTCTCATCTCGGCGACAAACAAATGTCAAAAACTTGACAAAAGTGTTGGGAATTTACAGGGATTTTTGACAAATTGAGATCAGAATGTGAAAGTTCTTAAAATTACGAGAATTACCTCTCTTATTACCTGCCGGTCTATTCTACGAAGTGGAGACGACAATACGACAATAAATTAAACTGCGTATATCTAATGATGATCCCAGTCTGCATTCAAAAAATCAATCAAAAATATCCAATAGTTTAGTTAGCAGCAAACATTAGCAAAACCCACAATCAGCGCTACACTACGATTAATTAGTTTGTTTGTAAAAACTACTTTTGTTATATCGGTGTTACAGATAATTTGATAGTTCCAAAATAATCCTGTGTATTAGTATCGCCAGTGTTTTCATTTATTGTCGTACTGTTGTCTCCACATTGTATAAAAATCTCACCGACCAATCTTTCCTCTCATTGCATCAAATGCAATGACAGGAAAGAAACAAAATACGTGTATTTGCGGTAAACATGGAATAGTCTCTCTACTCTTTATTATTTACACTATATTAATCCCAGAAAGAAATATAGAAATTTACAAAGGATGACACAATGGGCGGTCTTATCACTAAGAGCAATCTTTTAAAGACAACCTTTGGATGGATTGAAAAGGGGAAGAAAAGACAAATACTGTACACAACATGACGCATAAAAAGAACAAAAACAACAAGTTGGGGGAAAACATGCGCCACATCTACGCAAAACGGCCATCGCTCAGCATTATGCTAAGACCCTATACGAGACAGAGCCCAACATACACACAGCTAACTTCAAGCTCACTTCACCTTTGTTACCACGGTGACATTTTTACAGAACAGACTGGATGACTCACGCCTAACTAGCTGTCTGTGGATGGGTGACCATCTTTACATACCGAGACCCCTCCGTGCCTCGGAAAGCACGTTAAGCCGTTGGTCCCGGCTGTCATTCGTGGATCTTTGACAGTCGTTACGGGTAGTCGTATTACCCAGTAACTGGGTTGTGGAGGTCAGGTAGGCAGTCGCTCCATGTAAAATACTGGTATTCAGCTGCATCCGGTTAGACTGGAAGCCGACCCCAACATACTTGGGAAAAGGCTAGGCAGATGATGATGATACTGATTCCATGGTTCCCGTTAACACGAGACATTAATGACGTATTCCAATCCAAAATGGCCGCCACAAACGTCACCCGTGCACACTATAATTAATTCCATTTAAAGCAAAACTAACTCAATAATAACTATTGTCCTATGGATTATGTATTGGACTATTGTTTGGGGAACCCTAATAATAGTGAGTATATCTCGATCGTGAGTACAATAGAACCTATTATGTTATCTGTATACATCTTAATTGGTTGTGGTGTGTGTTTTGTGGGTAGGTAGAGATTCAGGTCGTGTTAAATTGTTTGGTAGATACGTGTGAATTTCTATATAGATTATGGTGAATTAAATTCATTACCAAGATGGTTTACAACAAAACAATACCTAAGTAGGCTTTAAATTGGTACTTATCTTTTGGAAGCATTTATCTCGCGAGAAAGAAAGAAAGAAAGAAAGAAAATACATTAAGCAGTGGTGACCCAGTGGTATCGGCCTTGACTTATGAGTTGGGTCGTGAGTTCAAACCCAGGCAGGCACTTTACTTTGAGTACATAATTTCATCACCACTGCTCTCATAACGGTGAAGGAAAACATCGTGAGGAATGTGCTATCATCGGCATGTCCTGGAACCAAAAATTTAAAGACATGTGACATCTACCCGCACTGGGCTCGCGTGGTGGATTATGGCCTACTCCCTCTCACAGAGAGGAGGCCTGTGTCCCAGCAGTGGGAACATTATAGGCTGATTTAGATTTTTGGAAGTCGGTTGTTTTTTATTTGGATTTTTTTTTACTTAATTATCAAAGTGTATTTCTCCATATCATCCCAAATTTCATTTCTAAACAAACCCTGCGTCCCAGATGGCCCCGTATCCCGAAATTAGCAAAGAAACTCTTACACAACATAAAGGAAAGTCAATTTAGCGCTAACTTTCCTAGTTTGTATAACAAATTCAATTGGGACACAATTTTCTTTTACTTTTTCTCCTAACCGTTCAGTGTTGCCACTGCACGATACTAGGTAATTTAGTCTAGTGTTGCCAGCACCGAAATTCTTTATATTAGAACGCCATTTTTGGTTAAGGTGCGAGATGACTGTAGTGTGCAGTTTTTGGGTGTAGTTTTGAATGTTTTGAAATTTCTGTGACTGTTTAGAAGTTTTTTATACACCTGTGACATTCTCATCTGCCTGGCTTTTTTCAAAACTCTATTGAGCTCGAGTTTTACCCAGAGTAGGATGAAACTCTATACGAAGCAACAATTGCAATATAATTCCTGAACAATATGTGGGTAATAAGATTATTAAGGAGCAGTGATGGGCCAATAGTAGCGACCCCGACTTACGAGTTGTAGGTCGTGGGTTCGAACCCAGCCAGGCACTTTACGCTGTGTAAATAATTTCATCACCACTGCTCTCAAAACGGTGAAGGAAAACATCGTGAGGAAATCGGCCTGTCATGTCCTAGAGGCTAGAACCAAAAATTCGGAGACATGTGAACTAACCCGCACTGGGCTTGCGTGGTGGATTATAGCCCTTCTTGAAGAGAGGAGGCCTGTGGCCCAGCAGTCATCAAAATTTGCCTGGCCTTTTCCCAACTATGTTGGGGTCAGCTTCCAGTCCAACCGGATGTAGCTTCCGTAATTGGCCGCGACGGCCAATTCCCGTAATTAAAAACGTTCAAAATGTAGTCACAATCTCATCTTTTAGGGAAATTAGAGGTATTTTTGACAGATTGAGACAGAGATCAGACTGTGTTCTTTAAATTACAAAAATTGCCCCTCTGTCTTCTAGACCATTGATTCGATAGCTTAGAACATAAAAAAGTTATACTATTAGATAGTCTTAATAAATCTCGTGAACAAAGACAAAGACTTATATCTTATCTCTACTTACCCTACTAGCACAACTTTATAAACCCCTAGTTAAACAAAAGACTTAAAAACCCACATTTCATTACAACTACACTTCCAACATTCTCCTCATTTTTTGCAAATAAAATTTATTGGTCTTTAAATCAACGTCTAACTTACCAAGTCAAGTTTAAATAGTGCCAGACTTAATTAATAAATGTCAACTTGTGGGTACTGCATTGAAATACTCGGCTTGGCACACTTGGCGCGACTTGGCGCGAGTTTACGCGACTCGGCGAAACTTGGCGCGTCCTTTATTGACGCGCGATTGAAGTTCGAATAGGCCAAGTGTAGAAAATGTGAAATGAATTAGTGGAAACTTGGGCGTTATGACTGAGTGCTGTTATTTTATGGGATAAGTAGAGTTCTAGTACAAAGTACTTTAGATAAAAAAGCACGTTTCTGATCAGAAAAATGACAGCAGCTCCCTAACTGCGTAACACACTGGATCATTCTGAAGGATATTGCTAATCCATTGCTTCATATGTTTGAAAAATTTGTCTGCTCAACAACGCAAATAACGCAATGAATGTTGTTGAACTGTCAAAATGAAAGCCGTTGCTACTGATACTCAGTGTGTTACGCAATTATCCCGCTGATTACCAAGCTCATGGTTATAACCGAGATTGACCGATTAATATTGGTGCCAAAATAGGCGCACTTGGGATTTTCAAGCAAAACATAGAATACAGTGGAATCAGTACAAGGCTCACAAAACCCTTCTTAGTCTTTCCAAGAACAACTGGGTTTCCAAATATACTGAGGCGCTAATACGACCTCAGCGAGGGTGGTGGTCAGCGCTCGTTCTTTTCTGTAGGAGAGAAGGCCTTTGCTCTGCAGTAAAACAGTAACAGGCTCATATTGATTTGTTTTGATCATCTGCCTAGCCTTTTCCCAACTATGTTGAGGTCGGCTTCCAGTCTAACCAGATGCAGCTGAATACCAGTATTTTACATGGAGCGACTGCCTATCTGGCCATCCACCCCCCAGTTAGAAAGAAAGAAAAATGCGTTGATATTAGCAAAAAACTACACCTTAAAACTATTAAATACAGAAAAAAACCGTAAAAAAGCGGGTATCGTATTACCCGGAAACACGATACCCCTAGGACCAACTGGTTATCAGGCTTTCGGGCTTCTGACGACCAGTAACGACCGTGAACGATCCAAAAATGACATCCGAGACAACAGAACAGCTTTCCAAGACACTGACGGCACGGTTGGCGCAGTGGTTAAGCGATTGACTGCTGCGCTGCGTGTCGCGGGTTCGATTCCCGCACGGAACAAATATTTGTATGACCTACATGTATTTGTTCCGAGTCTGGGTGTTTTTCTATCTATAATATGTATGTATTTACAAAAAAAAAATGTATATAAGTAGTTTATCAGCCATCTTGTTACCATAACACAAGCATTAGGTTGCTTAGCTTGGGACTAGATGGCGCTGTGTGAAATGTCCGTTGATATTATTATTATTTCGTTTATTTACTTATTTTTCTTATTTTATTACATTTTTAAATATTAGTATAAAAAAAAACATTTAAAAATATAAAAAAATAGTGATCCACCGGTGTCGGGAGCAGGGTCCAAGCTACCGGTGGTTAGGGCTCCAGAGACAGAAACCTCCTCACAATGCGAGCCGTATCGAGGAGTACTGCCTTCTGAATCAGGCCCTTATTATTATTATTATTTTGATATTATTTGAGGGTCTTGGTATGTAAAGATGGTCACCCATCCACGGACCAACCTGATTGATCGACCCGTGCGACTGTTGTTACTTAACCACGAGCCTCCTTTTGTGTTGATCACTAAGAGATATTTCCATCTCTCTCTACTTTCTAATCTTAAACACACAATATAATACAACTAAACACAGAAATAAGAAAATTGCCATAGAAAACTCAGCTTATTTGATATCACAGCCAAAGATAGGAGATATTTTCATACTGTATATAAAATATACATTGCATAATACATTCCTTTCCCTGAAGGACGAAAGAAACGCCGGGGGGCAGACTATACCAAAGATGATATCAGCTATATTTTATTTGGTATTCGGAAGGGAATATATTTACGATAAACAGTTTTTTGCTGACGTAAGAGTAAATATATGGTTTTTACATAATAGATGAAGAGATACGATGCCTATATTTAGCGGGGCTAGGCAGAGAGTTCCTTATGCAAATATTTTGATTTTCAGAAATGAGTTACAACAACTTAGATAGACACATCTGCCTAGCCTTTTCCCAACTATGTTGGGGTCGGCTTCCAGTCTAACCGGATGCAGCTGAATACCAGTATTTTACATGGAGCGACTGCCTATCTGACCTCCACAACCCAGTTACTGGGTAATACGATACCCCTTGGTAAGACTGGTTGTCAGACTTTCGGGCTACTAACCCGTGACGACTGTCAAAGATCCACGAATAACAGCCGGACCATCAGCTTAACATGCTTTCCGAGGCACGGAGGGGTTTTAGTATGTGAAGATGGTCACCCATCCACGGACCAACCGCGGCAAGCGTAGCTTAACCTGATCGATCGACCCGTGTGGCTGTTATTACTTAGCCACAAGCCCCTCCCCCATACCAACTTAGATAGAATGCTCTTTATTATGTACACCATATGAATTACAAATTTATAAGACAACAATTTAATTAGCGTGATATATCGTGGTCTTATTGATAATTTAAAGCGTTGTTTTAAAGCCAACTTTTGGATGGATTTAAAAGGAGATGAAGAGAAAATACTACTAACCACCGCTGGAGCTCTGTCTGGCATAGGATCGCAGCATTATGCTGAGCGATGGCCGTTTTGCGTGGATGTGACGCATATTTTCCTTCTTTCTATGTTTATGTTCTTTCTCTGTATCATGTCTTTCTTTCTATCTTTCTAAGAGATTTTGCCTAGACTTCGATTTCCGATGTCCTTCTAAAAATATATTGCGACCACCAGTGTCCCTTGCAGCAGTAGTGGCTCAGTGGTAAAGGACCTCACCAACGAGTCATAAGTCATGTGTTCGATCCCAGGCAAGCATGGCACTCTATACAATTTATTTCATCATCACTGCTCTCAAAATGTTGAACGAAAATATTGGAAACTAGCATGTCCTAGAACTAACAGCATGTGAGATTACCCAACCCATACTGGGCCCGTATGTTGGATTACAACCCACTCGCTCGCACATAGAGGAGACTCCTGTCCCAACAGTGGGAACATTATGGGCTGATTATGTTATGCTTATGCTACTATTTATTGCTGAACCTGGGCTTAGAATGAAAGTTGCAAGGAGCATAATCACCTGCACCTTAAATGCGTAACACGCTCTCAACCACAATTCGAAGGTTTTGAAAGAAATTCCTAATCCATTGCTGTATAGGTTTCAAAAATTCGTCTGCTCAGCAACGTAAAAACCTAATGAACGTGGCTGAACTGTCAAAATGAAAGAGATTGCGATCAATTGTCATTTTCACTTCCAATTTTCTTTTTCAACACATGAAATTGAAATATCTAACACAATACAATCATCTATTTCATATTAAAATAAATAACCAAACTCGATAAAGGAAAGCCAGACGAAAATTTCACAAATTAAAAACATTTTCCGAGTGCCCGCAGCCAAACGGCATGAAAGAAAATATTTTAAAACTTTATAATTCTCCAGTGGCGACCAACAAAGACGCAACTATAACGAAATGCAAAGAAGAGCATCTTTCCGATCGTACCAAGTTTTTAAAGCTGAGCATCTTTCGTATCGTACCGAGGTTTTTTTTTAATTTGAAAGTTGATGTTGGGAAAGTTTTAACAATCGAGCCTGGGGTTCAGCTCCCCGACGTACAATTACTACTAATAACTTTAGCACTTCACCCCCGACCCCAATTGGCTCAGTTAAAATATTTGATTTGGTCTACGTGATGATTTGGACTTTTGGAAGTGTCGCTGGGGATTATCTTGGGACGGAAAAATTCATACAAATATAATAAATTAATGCGTTAAGTTACTCTGTCTGTCTGTCCGCCTGTTACGTTTTCACGCCTAATGGCTGAATGGATTTCGATGAAATTTGGCACATGGATAGAATATGATCTGCAGGGTGATTGCGTAACACACTGTTATGTAGCGGTACCTAAAACGCCACATTCGAACTACGCGTCATACTGACGTCACGCAAAATCCTGCATCTCGCAAGCAGAGTTTACCGCGCAACTAGGATATATACAACGGCCAGACATGAATCATTCGGCAGTTGCCCGCCAGACACGACACCCGTCTAGTAGGAGGGTCCTCCATTTTCTATGGAGGATGAGCGAACTTTACACCCTGTTCCTCATACCTCTATAACACTAGGAATGGCTTTCTTTTTGACAATTCAACAACATTCATTGCGTTATTTCCGTTTTTGAGCAGACAACTTTTTCGAACATACGAAGCAATGGATTAGCAATATCCTTCAAAATGATTCAGATTATGATTGAGAGTGTTTTACGCAATTCGGATGCTGCGTTAGGATATAGTTCAATACTTTTATCCCGACAGTAAGTACATATGTAGGTACTGTCAACAGCAAAAGTAGATGATCAAAATCAGAAGTTCAATACTAATTAACGGAGTTCGCAGCTATATGGCAGCTGTACTAGTAGTAAATGTTTGGTATAATTTACAATCACATACTTTTGAATTACTTCAACGCCACACAGTTCTGACGCGAAGTCCTTTCTTTAGTATTGAATTTCTGATTTTGATCATCTACTTTTGCTGTTGACTGATGGATGTTTGTTACTCTTTTACGCCAAAATTGCTGAACGGATTTGGATGAAATTTGGCACACAGATAGTTTATAACCAGGATTAACACATAGGATACTTTTATCCCGATATTCCCACGAGATCGAAACTTATGTGGGTGAAACCGCACGGCGCAGTTAGTCAAATAAAATTACGATCCCTGGTAAATAAAATGAATACATACCTACTTGTTTTTTTAGTTATTTAAGTTTGACAGTATTTTAGAATACACAACTTTCAAAGAACAGAATCGCGTTATGGTATCGTATAAGCGGCCATGTTTTTATGTGTGTGTAAAAGGACAGTTAGGGTCTCACACAGGCCGCGTTTTAAAATGCGTGTCCCACACATGCCGATTTCCGAAAATTAGAAAAAATACCTACTTTTTTTATTATTGATTCGTGTCTTGAATCAGTAGCATAGTTACCTCCTTGAATTTGACGAGGATGCAAAACGACACTTTGTATAGCTTTCGGTATAAATTATTTCTTTCTGATTTTGCAATTTCTGAAAGCGCACTTTTTATGGAAAAATCTGCACCCAATATTCAAAATAATTTATAAAGCGTAATTTTTACTTTGTCTCAATTACACGATTTTCGGAGTAATTTTTACTTTATTTAATTTTCACTCAATCTCTCGATTTTCGACATAATATCTGACGTCCCGATACTAAATTAATTACGTCCGCATCAAAAGTGTTGATAATTTTATTAAAATCCGAACAGCTACACTATCAAATTATTTTATTAATAAAAATCGAGATTATTACCTAAATTGTTAGGGTACCGTACCCAAACGGAGCCAACGGGACCCTATTACTAAGTCTCCGCTGTCCGTCCGTCTGCCACAGGAATGTCTCTAGACACTTGGAATTGTTACAGAGTGTACTGGCTAATGGCTGCTATAACAACAAATAATAAAATTAAAATAAAGTAAAAAATTACAGGTTTTTATTTTTTAATTTACCCAACCCTTTAATTATTTACTTTATTTTAATTTTATGCATGAAATGTGCAGTGCTAAATATTGTACGTTGGTACGAAACCCTTCGTGTGCGAATCCGACTCGTACTTGGCCGCTTTTTTATAGTGTACTAGAGCACACTATAAAAATGCAATGGCGATAAGTTCACATAATAGATTATGTGAACACGATCATTTATTATCGCCATTGCAAATGTGTTTTAATTAATAACCTTTATCAGACAATCAGGCAATGTTTTACATATAAACGTAAATAACTATAGTTTTATGTTAATTAAATTACCAGCACATTACTGGTACATTCAGGACAAGCTAAATGATTAATTATGCAAACAATACTAATTACATTTAAGCGGGGGCTTGCATTAAAAGGACATTATGTTATTACATTTTTTTTATCTATAGGTTTGGTAAATGTTTTCGCCATAATCTTCACGATGAGAGCACCGGTGTGACAGCAGTGGTGAAGTAAAGCGCTTGCGTGGGCTCGAACCCACGACTTACAACTCGTAAGTGGTGGCCGTTACCACTAGGCCACCACTATATGGCTGCTATAACAATAAATAATAAAAATAAAATATTTTTACGGTGATACGGAGCCCTTCGTGTACAAGTCCGACTTACACTTGCCGTTTTTTTTTTGTAACTGATTCCTGTGAGTTTTTCTTAGACCCTCAAAACTTTCATCCTCTCCACGCCACTTCAGCACAAGGTTCATCCCATATTCATGGCAAAAGTTTCGAACAGCACAGATGTGCCACAGCTAAGCATCCCCACCTACTACCCAGGCTCATTTATTACCATTGAGCTCCTCAATATATCATTGAAAAACTCATACCAATAATTTACTAGTCCACTCAAGAAAGCAATCAAAAAATTCACAAAAACCACAAAGTTAGGAAAAGGTGCAGACACTAACTTATTTATTAGGCACCTGAGCGGTTGATACCCGAAACTTTCCGGAGAAGCCCGAAGTTTTCCGAACTTGGCCGAAATTACTCGAAGTTGGACGAATCGTTTTATTTCGTTGTAACTTTTGAATGTATGTAAAGTTTTTTCATTAGAATACAATATTTGTGTGAGGTCTGCCATTTTTCGGTTTTGTTCACAGTTCGGGTAGTTGGTTGTAAAAAAGATTTGTGAATTTGAGTGTTGAAAAGAGTTTAAGCCGTGGTTTTGTGGCAGTTTGTTTCAACTTTTTTGTGTGGTTTTGATTGATTTAATATACCGGTTTTCTCTCTTGATTGGTTTTTATGGTTATTAAATGAAAACAAACATAACGTCTGTAATTTTGGTAGAAGAATTACTCTGAGGGGTAGGCAGAAATGTATAGTAATACAGTCACATTTTGCTTTGTTTTTTTACCTTAAATTCCTATAACGTCAAATTTTTGTTAAAGTATGAGTATGTAACGATGGTAGCAGATGGCGTTCTGTAGTTTCTGCCTATCCCCATGGCAAGAATGCGTAAGTTTATGTATGTATTATTGGACAAAATTATCAAACTTTTAATTATAGAGTACGAACCTTTTGGCTTACTTAACCGTGTATTTTCTGACTTTTATCTTGTAATGTGCGTTTTGTTTGTGTAGAATAAACAAATATTTCTTTCTTTCGTTCTTTTGTTTTATTATTCACTAGCTGACCCGGCAAACGTCGTTTTGCCATATAAATTAAGTATTTCTAGCTGCCCGGCGCTACTTCGTTCGCGTGGTGTCCTACCCCCTACCCTAATCCTACCCTACTCCTACACTACTCCTACCCTACTTCTAACCTACTCCTACCCTACTCCTACCCTACTCCTAACCTACTCCTATGTAAATAAAAGTATTAAATAAAAAGTATCCTATGTCCGACTCCTGGTTCAAAGCTACATCCCCACCAATTTTCAGCCAAATTAGTTCAGCCGTTCTTAAGTTATAAATAGTGTAACTAACACGACTTTCTTTTATATATGTATATAGATAGATTCAATACTTTAAACACACAAATGTACAGAGGCGGACTTAATGCCATAGACATTTTCTACCAGTCAACCTTTGGTGATGCAGAGACCAACAGTGGTAGGTGCAATCATGAAAAATGAGGAATCAGTATTTTTAAAGGTACGCATAAATACAAGCACAAATAAATATACACAAATACATGAATATATTAAAAAGAAATGAGACAAACATGAGAAAACATTACCGTTGTGATGATACTGCCAGCTTCTTTTTTAACCGACTTCAAAAAAAGGAGAAGGTTGAGAACCTTCTCCATTTTTTCCATTCGAATTTTTATACTTTTTTATTAATAAAAGTAGTTAGTGTAAGCTTCAACCAGTAACAGTCTTAAAGACACAGGAATCGGGCATCTATCGCATAATACGTCAAGAATCAAGATAGTCCCACACTACCATCAGATGAATGGCACAGCCTACAACAAAGCAGTTAGCCCGTCGGGTCAGACATCCTTGTTACATACTCTTTGTGCGACGGAGCCGATGACCTATTTGTCACAACTGACCAATACAGTCCAATTGTGTTGAGGACTGCTGATGTTGATCTGTGAGTATTTCTCCATTATTTCACTGTGTGTTTTTGTTGTTCGTCTACTGGGTGGTATGGTAGGCTGCAATACCTTTCCTTCTCATCTCAGAGTCAACTAGAGTAACTCATCTAGTTAAAAAAAAAACTGACTCGTAATAGTGCTATTTATAACCAATAAGCTTCTACTCGCGTGAAATTTCTTATTCCTCCAATGCACACCGTTGCATTGTGTCGCCTGTCCGCGCTATTAATGTGTTCTTTCTGACTTTTGTTTTGGTTCTTGCTCAGCTCCTTAATATATTAGCGTGATGCTAAGTATGTATCTATGTATGTATTTATTTATTTCTCAGTATTATATACTACCATTGCTGGTGTAGAAATATTACAAGTTAAGTATATACCTGCAAACTGGTTAAGATTTATCAAAAATTTATCACATCAAGCTCACTTCACTTGAGTTTTCACGGTGAGATTTTTACAGAATCGACCGGTAGGTTTTGAACCTTACTCAAGCCAGTTGTTAGGAAGAAAACCTCCAGGTTACCACAGTTAGTTTATAATCTACTAAAAGCAGCTGTTTCTAAACATCTAAACCACAGAATAATTTCTAACCTTCACAAAACTTTAAAGCGAATTACAAGAATTTTCCAAAAATTTAAGTTTACCTAAGTAATAAGTATTTAAGTCACTACCAAAATAATAGTTCTAAAGTATAGAATTTATTACAGACTCAACCAAGCTTACCTAGTTTCAAATCTCTCTAAACCAAATAACATTTAAGGGCTAAAACACATCCGCTTAAAGGCAACTCAGACTTTAAATAAAGTTACTGACACACTGACAGCCGGTAAAAATAAAACGGGGGAGCGACCCCGGGGGGATCCGCACCGATCCCCGGAAATGTGAACGATACCTTACATGTATAATACTTATCCTGGGAATAAAATCTTTTTTTTATTAATATAACGGGGTCCGAAGATTTCAAGGTGATGCGAAAGGGATGTGTCAGATAGTTCATGTTTTGGAATATAAAATTAGGGGTTTGTTTGTCAATTGTTTCTTTTATAACTTACGGCTGATTTTTCTAACGTCAGATAACTTTTATTCGTGGAATAACATTTAATTGTCAGTTTTTGTATAAAATAACTGCCAAAATTTCAAAAATAATTCCTCGAATAAAGTTATCAGCGGGTTTATTTATTTATTTTTAGGGATAACAACAGCTAAAAACTTAACTAGGTTCTTATCTAGGATTACATGACTAGCCAATAATAGTTATCCACGGCAGATACACAGAGTGGATGGATATGCTATTTAGACTCACTAAGATTAACCTATCTATACTTATAATAAATCTGTAGAAGTGAAAATTCTGTACATTGAAAATATCCAAAAAATAAATGGCAGGGGGTGTTACTTGACCGACACCGAACCCAAAAATGTGATTAAAAAAATTTTTGTCTGTCTGTCTGTCTGTCTGTCTGTCTGTCTGTTTGTTCAGGCATCACGCAAAAACTACCGGTTCGATTACGATGAAACTTGGTATAATTATTCTTTAATATCCTGGGCACCACACTGGGTACTTTTTATCCCGGAAAAGTATATACAATAAAAAACAAACTTAATTTTGCGGTTCGATCCCTATACCCGATTACCACTGTCTGTACTGTACCAACCGCAAATACTAAGTTTGTCGTAGGTTGGGTCACCCGCAGTGGAGTTCATTTTTATTCCTTTTAGTTTTTAGAGTTATTTAGGTTTATTTTTATATGAGTCGTAGGTATAGATTTTAATTTTAAAGTATAGGTAGTATATTTGATAGTGTACGTAGTGACCGTAGGTTATTTTATAATACTGTTAGGTAGGTTTAGTCATTCGTATAGATATTAGTTTTTAGGGATTTTGCTTATTTATTGAGTTTAGATTAGTTATCATCAGAAATAGGTTTATTTAGGTAGGTAGGTATTTAATTTTCTGTTATTGAGTTTTTTTTTTTAAATTAGTTAGGTACTTAGGTAAAGATATCATATAGGTACCCTCTTAATCACCACTATTGAGACACACTTGGTTTTCTATTGTAATTAGCCACAAAGGGCCCGCGACATAGATGGCATTCTGGGGAAGCACATACATTTTATCCTGTTAGCACGTTCCCGTGGGTAAATTTCCGACATCCACGCGGGCGAAGCCGCGGGCAGAAGCTAGTCAACAATAAAGATGATTGGGTTAATTGTGTAACACAATTATCAGTAGCAATGGATTTCATTTTGACAGTTCAACAGCATTCATTGCGTTATGTATTGAAAAATCAGTCCTTAGAAGATGTTAATGGATGTGTGGTAAAAGTCAGGGCCAGAGGTTCTAGGTTTTTTTATAATAATAATAATATAATAATAATAAAAGGGTCCACTAACTTCACTAAAATATGTATTAAAGCTTGATTAAACCACACACGACACGATCTGTTATCGCTCGTATCCACGGGCGACTTTTTATTGCACCCTGGATTTTATCGTACTGAGTTAAAAATCCAACAGTATCATTTTTTGATGCGGTCTTAGATTCTCAATGCTCAGAATAAAATATCATCGCGTTAAAAACATTACTCACGAGTGCACCTGGAGAGATGAGCAAAGATCGTCAATCACTGGACGCCTGAGGCAGGACATCGCCGTCGAGGTAGACCGCGGCGAAAGTGATGTGACGATCTAATATTATTTGCATGGCCAACATGGTCAGGGATCGCACCAGACAGGGAGATTTGGAAGAAAAAAGAGGAAGCCTTTGCCCAGAAGTGGAATAAAAATAAGGCTAAAAAATAAAAATAAATACCCGTGCGTAACTGCCCTTATAGCCACATATGTAGTAACCGACCTGTCACAATGACATTAGATTGTAAAGTTGGCATAAATGTTGCCAACTTAAACTCTCGCTAATCTGTCACTACCGTGTACACTCACCCTGAACCCACGGATTAATAATTACGACAATAATTTAACTCGGATCTCGTTACAAAACTTTAAATGTGGCTGGATTACGTAGAATTACTTCACTACTAAGTGTTCAGTCTCGCTCACAATTGTACACTCAGCCTCGAAAAAATTTATACTCGTATGTCACAGAATAGTTGGAAAAATTTAATCTGCGAAATTTCTTAAAATCTTTCTTAGTTTAAAATAATCCGGTTTTTTTGCAAAAAATATAGGATTCACAGGATAATGGGAAAAATCTAGTTTGTGAAAAATCCTAGGATTTCTACAAAAGACGTTTAGCTCATATTTTTACGAAGATCTTCATTAGTTTCAAATAATTCGATTTTTCCAATTATCCTGCGACATATATCGACATATGCGACATACATCGAGAACAATATTTTAATTGCCTACAAACTTTATTCCATAATATTACATCAATGTGAAGTCACTAAACATTGGGGACTTGAACAGCCAACTTGTTATTTTTTTTTGTGTTTGTGTTCTTTTTATGCGTCATGTTTACCGCAAATAAACGTTTTTTCTTTCTTTCTTTTACTTAATTGTAGCTACACGTTACTATAATATTATCGAACATAAATAGTAGTCAAGCAAATAAATTCTTGTCAATGTACATCTTCAGCAACTATCCCACACAAAACTTCAGTCAGACGGTTGATAATTTTTCTCGATTACGATGTTGGTCCCATGAAGAAAGTTGTTCAGTTTGATGGTCTGTACCACACCCTTAAAATTGACCATACATTTCTGTTACCCGCTGTATATCTTATCGAGGCTGACTGTACAGCCATTATCTAAGGGAACACTTGGAACGAGGTGTGGATTACAAGTGTAATTTCGGGAATTTTACTTGTTTGTTTTCAAGGTGGCGAAATTAAGACTTTTGATTGTAAATGGAAGCGGTTATAATTGCCCTTTTTACATAATGACCCTGAATATAACAAAAGTCATTTATTCATATGTACATTCATAAAATTGTGATTATTAAATCTAATGTAATTATTTATTCATAAATATATATTAGAAAAAAAAATTAAGCAAAAGAATCATAGGGCATCAAAAAATTCGTCCGCATCGCTGTCAACAGGAACAGTGCCCAAAAGGCTGGCGGCATTGCCACGTTGTATGGCGATGCTAATTCTTTGGCCAAGAAACAGGCCAGCCCTCTGGTCACGTGAAGAGTCGACTAAGCGCTTGGCGATATCTCGATAAACCAAGTGGGCACTCGGACCCCATGGCCCTAGTGTTTCAACCCCAAACGGCTCGAAGATATAACTCCCAATCAGGCTGGAATATTTTCGCCGTTTGAGGTTTTCTGCACCAGCAGCAGCCGCTCCAGCACAGCCCACCGTGCTAGGAAGATGGGATGGCGCAAGGGTGTCGACACATGTTGCATCCCACACCAAAGGTCTGCCTAACTTCCAGGGCATTATGGTCATTCCGTCTGGTCTCTTTCCATCGTCGCGTGCCAGGCCGTTGGGTTCTAAAACAGCTGGCACCCCGGCGGTGACAAGAGCACGACGGATGATGTCATTAATGCTGGCGTGCCGTGCTATCCGACCTGCGCTCCTACTGCAGGATAGGCCATGGTGTCCGAGGCAGTCGACAGCTTCACCGCACTGACAGCGATGCGGAGCCCCACAAGGAGCACCCAAACGCAGACAGGTAGCGAGCCGGAAGGTGGTGTCACCCAGCATAGTGCCTATGTTGGGTGAAGGGAGTGCTTGAAGCCACAGCCCCGACTCCCACTCACCCACAGCCAGCAGGCGGGCACGCTCAGCAGTATTGGTGGACGTATTGATAAGTTTATTCCGTACCAACCTGCAGAGCGGCTCATCCCACTGTCTCTGGGAAGATGGGTTTACGGGCCGATCTGTATCCGGGCAAGCCGCTTTCCAGGCGTTCACCGCGTCGGTCAAGTAAGGCACTTCAGAGTCAACCAGGCAGGGGGCTAAAATTTTCCCGGTCAACTTTTCGGTGCTGTGGACAGAGGACAGGAACGCCGGTAAGCTAATACTGGTAATTTTGCGGACAAAAGTCTCATTGACAAAGAAAAGAGTCTTCAAGACACGAGTATGAAAAAATTTGTAATGACTACCCAGTCATTAGTCATTTTTTGGTAACATTCACTACTACAAATCATACAAAATATACACCTACTTTAGTCACTCTATAAATAATTCAATAATAGCAGAATGTCGCAATTAATTATGAAAAGAAAAAGAAAGAAACGCATAAAAAGAACACAAACAAAAAAATAACAAGTTGAGGAAAACAGGCGTCACATCCACGCAAAACGGCCATCGCTCAGCATAATTCTAAGACCTTATACGAGACAGAGCTCCAGCGCTGGTATTGGTATGAAAACCAAGATAATGACAATGAGCCATGTAAAAGAATTTGTTGTCTATGCAAACATGCACCACGATTTTCATTATTTTATCGTTCAAAATTAGGTAAGATAGATGTCAAACACGACCCTATCCAATGTATAAAATACTCTAAGCCCAAACTTGAACAAGGCTGTAGATTATTGTAGAAGTAATCCTACATTGTCCATTCATCAAAATAAATCTTAGTTAAATCATATGTATACCAGCAAACAGGCTGTCAGACCAGCTGATGGATAGCAGAAGTTACAGGTGTCTGGAGGTCGCGGTCGAGGAGGTTACAGGACAGCAGTAAAACTAATATAGAACAAAGGAAAAATTTGCATCAAAATAGGCAACATAACTAAAGCCTGTTTTGAAGGGTTAAGCAGAAAGAAAGAAAATACGTTTATTTGCGTCATGTTTACCACATGACGCATAAAAAGAACACAAACACAAAAAAAATAACAAGTTGGGGGAAAATATGCAGAGGTGTGGTGTGTGTTAGAGACATGTTGCGCCGACCCCAAATAAATTTTGATAAGGCCAGGAGAATGATGAAGCTGAGGTGTACCTATAGTACTCCCACATTTCGCCAGTTATGCCTAAGTTCCATGTAATGGGAGGCGAGCCTATTGCCAGCAACCAGGCACAAATCCAGGCTCCAGCTGCTTCTTAGAAATTCCTTAAAGAGAGGTCTCTACTTACCAATTTAATATTCTATATGGAATTCTCTATATCATCATCTGCCTAGCCTTTTCCCAACTATGTTGGGGTCGGCTTCCAGTCTAACCGGATGCAGCTGAATACCAGTATTTTACATGGAGCGACTGCCTATCTGACCTCCACAACCCAGTTACTGGGTAATACGTTACCCCTTGGTAAGACTGGTTGTGAGACTTTCGGGCTAGTGACGACCCGTAACGACTGTCAAAGATCCACGAATGACAGCCGGGACCAACTACGGCTTAACGTGCTTTCCGAGGCACGGAGGGGTCTCGGTATGTAAAGATGGTCACCCATCCACAGACCAACCGCGGCAAGCGTAGCTTAACCTGACCGATCGACCTGTGCGGCTGTTACTATTAGCCCCCCTATTATTTCTATATGTACTTATATGTATATAGAGAATTCCATATAGAATATTAAATTGGTATTTTTTTTATTTCTATTTAGTACCTACTATAACAAGGATATTACTATTTCAAAAATTAAATAACTATGGACAAATAATCAGCTGATCGCTTAGGCTTATATCTCACCAGGACACCATGGTCGCGCTACCAGCAAAATATACACAACTTTATGGTGGGGATCTCACTAGGCGTCCAGTCGGTTGCGCAACCAACCATACGTTTTTGAAGTGCGACCATGGTTGCACCGCCACTGGTGTTCTAGTGAAATAGGGCCCTTATAGTATGGGGATGGCCTGAAACACAGGTTTTTATTAACCTAGCTCAGGCAGGTCGCCACAAGTTATAAATGTCAGTACCAACGCACCTTTCATGGGTAATTGAAAACGTGTAAATTAAACTAGCTATTATATAATTATTTAAGCCAACCTGTCAAAAACTTGGTACTACTAAGTATTTATAAGTTTACAAATGTATTACTTTGTAAAAGGACCTTATTATTATTTTATTTTTTTATTGAAAAACCAATTAAAAATTTGACCCACCTGGGAGTCAACCCCAAAACCTCAGCAGTAGCGCTAGTGACCACTACACTAACGAGCCAGGTTTTTTTTTTTCTTCAATTTTTACAGGTGTTTTTGGTATTTAAAGTTTGAGGTAACAGGACTGCTAGACACCTGTTACATTACTAAGCAATAGATGAAAGAGAAAATTCACAACCAAGTTAGTTAGTAAGTATGTTTGAGTTTTACAGGTGTTAGGTGTCTATAGGCTGTGGTAACAGGTGTATAGACACACCTGTAACACCTGTGAGATTGCCGATGCGTTATAGAACTTCAGACAAAGTTTTAAAAGCCTCATTTGCGTACACTTACACTGTGTGAGCTGGAACATAGGAATGCTGAGTGGAGCATATGGTAATAGTACTTTGAAGCAAACTTTGACTGCAGAAAACTTACTTCTTAACACTTTATCAGAGGGGCAATTCTTGTAATTTTAAGAACGCTCAAAGTCTGATCTCTGTCTCAATCTGTCAAAAATACTTCTTATTTCGCTACATTTTTGACATTGGTTGTAGCTGAAATAAGATTGCAACTAGATTTTGAACGTTTTTAATGACGGGAATTGGCAGATGTGGTCTCGTTAGTCTGAGAGTGGTAAGGTGTGGCTGCTAAGCGTGAGGTCCTGAGTTTAATCCCCGGGTCGGGCAAGTACTTAATATTCTGTTTTTCTATTAGAAATCTCGCAGGAGCAGCCCCAGACTTTTATTTTTAGCCCGATTTATGGCAACGCTTGCCTTGGGACTTAGGACATAACTAGCGAAATGCGAGTGTACCATTAGCACTATTGATCCCTTCGTCAAATTAATAGCATAATGTTATATTAATCAGAAAGAAAGCCAACACCGTTACTTCTCATTAAGATTATAGTAGTAGGCCGGCCATTATTTCATCACCACTGCTCTCAAAACGGTGAAGGAAAACATGCATCATGAGAAAACCGACACGTCCTAGAACCAAAAATTCGAAAACATGTGACATCTAACAACCCGCACTGGGCCGCGTGGTGGATTCCGGCCCCCTCCCTCTCACCGAGAGGAGGCCTGTGTCCCAGCAGTGGGAACATTTATGGTCTCATTACGAACAAAAAAACGCCCATACTTATCTACATAACCCATGTAAAGTTTAAAAAACTTGGTGAAACCGTCCCTAAAGTACAATTAACTCAGCTGACCTATTTAAAGGGACGCCGCCCGATTCTGTAACAAATTGTGGGGTCGGCTACAGGCTTAGGGAATCACTGGAGATCAATGGGCATCGTGTATCAATGGCTTAATTTATGTGATTTAGGTTAAGATTTTGGTTATATTGTGGGGCCCTAACTGTGGTGTTTTAGTGGTGGTGTTTGTAATCATAACTTTATTAAGGCAGAACCGTCAGGGTTGTCTGCGGAATTACTTTTTCTTACATTTTTTTGCAATTTGCAGGTCAGTATCAACAGTATAACCGCCTATCTCTGAATTTGCGTAAAACGGGGTAGCGTAAGTCGGGCTATTACTGTAGTTACGGTCGCAAATCATATTTGATCAACATACAAACAGACACTGGCCTGCAAATCGTAAAAAACGTGAGAAAATTTGAATTTCGCGAGCCATCACAGCGCTTCCCCTTAAGCTAAGGAACCAAGCGTTGCTTTGCGGAAATCCGCGACAGTGAAACGTTATGCAATTTTAATATTTCGCAGTCGACGAATCAACATCTCCTGAATGAAGCGAGTGACGCAACACTCTCGAGTATATGTCAAAACCAGCGCTGGGGCTCTGTCTCGTATACGGTCTTAGCATTATGCTGAGCGATGGTTTTCTCCTAACTTGTTATTTTTTTGTGTTTGTGTTCTTTTTATGCGTCATGTTTACCGCAAATAAACGTTTTGTTTTCTTTCTAGGATCGGGTTGCATGTTGCATATACCTACATCATTATAGCATCTTCTGTGTGCGCATTTTTTTGCAGGTGGAAGAGTGCATTTTGCATCAAAGCCTGGATCTAGTTTTCGTGGAATTGGAACTAAATATTGAAATATCTTAACATAACATTCGATTGTGACGTGTTGCACTGAACCGCAGGGGTCAATCAATCAGGTTAAGCTACGCTTGCCCCGATTGGTCCGTGGATGGGTGACCATCTTCACATACCCCTCCGTGCCTCTGAAAGCACGTTAAGCCATTGGTCCAGGTTGCCATTCGTGGATCTTTGACAGTCGTTACGAGTCGTCACTAGCCCGAAAGTCTGCCTACCAGTCTTACCAAGGGGTATCGCATTACCCAGTAACTGGGTTGTGGAGGTCAGATAGGTAGTCGCTCCATGTAAAATACTAGTATTCAGCTGCATCCGGTTAGACTGGAAGCCAACCCCAACATACTTGGGAAAAGGCTAGGCAGATAATGACATAATAAAGAGTATTCTATTCTAAACACATAGTTCATAAAGGACTACAACAGGTGTTATTTTATTGCTCAGTAATTTATTTGACCATTAAACACTGCTTGATATTTTATCCTCTTCATTAAAACAGGAATTTGACATTGACATCTAATCAATTAATCATGCCGTTTATGACCAGATTTTATGGCAAACTGCAAACAGTTTTGCTCTCAAATACACATACCATAACATCGCGCTTATTCCTCGAAGGGATGGGCAGAGATGTGTTTTGTTTAGCTGTTCAGATTACATACCTAGTATTGTACCTATACAATCAAGTATTTTCTAACTGAACAGACAGCTGTGCTGCTGGGGAGTTTGTTGCGCCACTTCTTCTTCCAAGCGATAGCACTAGGAAGTGGTGACGGGCGGGCGTTTTGGGGGAATGCCTTTTGTAATTTGGACGTTTGAAAAGTGCTGATTATCAGCCTAATTTGAATAAATGACTTTTGATTTTATTTTTTGGTTATTTTGAGCAGCTCCTTAAAAATGGTGTTGTAAAAGCAATTCAACTGATGAACAGCTAGCCAGTTTGTCAAAATAACTATCATAATATTACGTTTACCTACCATTAAAGCGCGTGCTAATTTATTCTCTTTCAAAGAAAACATCTGTACAATTAAGAACGAAAACAATCCACATGTTATTCTAAATCTCAATGTAAAGCGACACCTCAAATTTATTTGTGTTATGAAAATTGAAATACTTTTAGACATTGTACCAGGTGGCCCAGTGGTAACGGCAGCCACTTACGAGTTGTAGGTCGGAAGTTTGAACCTAAACAGGCACTTTAGTTTGTGTAAATTATTTCATCACCACTGCTCTCAAAACGGTGAAGGAAAACATCGTGAGGAAACCGACATGTCCTAGAACCAAAAATTCGAAGACATGTGACATCCACCAACCCGCGTGGTAGATTATGGTCCACTTCAACTCACAAAGAGGAGGCCGGTATCCCAGCAGTGGGAACATTATAGGTTGATAATGTTTAGAACGACAACGGACGAACAACTTTTTATAATCATGAAAATTTGTATAATCGTGCATTACATTTGTTCTTCATCCACTATATAAGGACATAGGGTCATGATGCTTCTAACCAATTTTATTAATAATAAAAAAGGAATTCCAAATGTTACTTGTTTCAAATTGACGTTATTTCAAGTTAAACAAATATCAACTTTATGTAAATGGTTATTAAATTGATTTCACTATTGAAAAGTTATTCAAATTTTTGAAGTTGTAGCGTAAACTGAACTTTATTTTGTAGGATTTAAAGTTATTTTCCATAAACTCATATTTGTCCACATTTTGGCGGATATGTCGCGATTTAAATTTAGGAACATAGCAAAAGGCAACGTAGAAAAGTTTAAAAAATAATTTCACTGTTAACTTTCCTGTTAACAGTGGAAAATAAATAACAATGAGTAATTTATTATCGCCATAAAATAAAGTAGGTAATTAGTTTTAATGAACACAGCATAGACAGAAACACGTATATTAATATGGTGTAAGTACATAATAAAGAGTATTCTATCTATCTATACCTAGCCTACTAATACGTGCATGAGTAAATTTTTAGACGTTCTAGCCTATAGTTTGTCAAACATTTTTGAACATAGGAAGCGATGGATTATCAATCCAATTCAATTCATTTATTGCATCAAATATGGTAGGTACATGAAGTTCTTATATACATATAATATTTAGTAACACACATTTGGCCAATATATAGCATGCAATAATACAGGTCTTTAGAGTTAATATATTAATTACTAAGTAACTACATTTTGTCAATTTATGTCTACTTAACAGTTAAATATGTCTGTGCTTTAAAGTATAAAATTTACAGGGACACTTTTGAAAGAACTCATCTATCGAATAAAAACACTCTTGTAACAACCACTTCCGCAACGCAACACAAAACTTATTGAAGGGTAGTTGAGTAATTGACCTAGGCAAAGCATTGTAAATTAGGGGAGCCACATAAACGCAGCTCCGCCGAAAAAGTTCTAGCTTTGGAACGGGCATTTTAAAATCTAAATGTGTAAGTTTCCTTTTATTTGTGTTATCTTTCCGTTCAAACAGTTCAAAATTGGACCTCACAAACCTGGCAACTTCGTAAATATAAATGCATGGGACCGTCAGTAGATTGTGCGACTTGAATATAGGCTTGCATGAATCAGACCACTGCATTTTGAATATTGCACGAATACACTTTTTTTGGGCGATGAAAATCTTCGTTATTTCGGAAGAGTTTCCCTACACAACTATACCGTATCGTATTACTGAGCACTAGCATTAGCTATAACCTTCAAAATGATTCAGATTATCATTGATAGAGTGTTACGTAATTAAGGAGCAGCTCAAGGTACTGACTTCCAAAGTAGTTTGTAGGTACACAAGGGAGAATCGTGCTCGATATTTTGTCGATGAAATGACATACCAAGACTACAGTCCTTTTATAGTTATTTTACCTCTGATAGCAGCAACCCAATAGCAACCTTATTGTAACGATAATAAAGATCACTGTGATTTTGACAGTGGTCCAAAGTCTGTTCGAAAAAGCCTGCTCAACAACATAAATAACGCAATTAATGATGTTGAACTGTTAAAATGAAACCATTGCTACTGTTAGTGTTACGTAATTACCCCGCTGTACCTTTTATAAAACAGTTCTAAGAAAATGTTCAATAGGTCCCTACCTAGTAGTAACACGCCTACTATAATGATACGTAGGTAATAATTATACAAGCTTATAAATGATTTATGCTTTCAGTCGTCATTGCGGAATGAGCTTTGCGGAAGTGATAATTTGTAATTCTAAGAAATTTTAAATGAATTAAATTAATATGAAAACCTCTTCAATTTAAACCAAAGTAAATTCGTATAGGGTCTATATTTTAGAACCAGGGTATGTATTATACCTATAAAGGAATCGGAAGTTGTTTTTTTTTTCTTTTCTAGATATAGCTGAGCGGTTAGTCGACTCTTCACGTGACCAGAGGGCTGGCCTGTTTCTTGGCCAAAGAATTAGCATCGCCATATAACATGGCAATGCTGCCAGCCTTTTGGGCACTGTTCCTGTTGACAGCGATGCGGACGAATTTTTTGATGCCCTATGATTCTTTTGCTTATTTTGTCACATATAATTTTATTATATTATATTTTCCCAAAAAAAATACAGAGTTTATACTGTACTTGTTTTTTTTTTTGATTTTATGAATTACAATTTTACTTACAAGATAACACTAAAAAAACAAAATTATATCCTAAATTAACTAAAACTATTTTAAAATATAGCGTCGAAAAATTCATCCACATCGCTGTCGACTGGTAATGTACCCAAGACACTGGCGGCATTGCCACGTTGTATGGCAATGCTTAGCCTCTGGCCAAGGTAAAAGCCAGCCCTTGGGTCATGGGAAGTGTCAACTAGTCTTTTCGAGATCTGTACTTGTTGTATTTTTTCCGCTCAGCATAAATGCTAAGACCCTAAGCAAGACAGAGCCCCAGCGCTGGTAATCACGAACAGCTGCCGTTGACGTGATGAAAAAAAATTGCTAAATATAATTTTAATTAAAATAGGTCAAGATGCTACGATTTCGCTATAGTGATCTCTGACAGGCAAGCCCTAAACCAAATAGTTTTCTAATATTCACGTCGCACGTCAATAGACTAGATTGTACTGTGAGGCCCAGTTCTACTCCTAAGTCGGTTAAAAATAACCTGTAGATGTGTAATTATTTGATTTTATTCATAGGCATGGCACGCGGTAGTGTTGCTGCGTAATGTGCTAGCAATTGAAATAGCTTTCATTGTGATAGTTCAAAGATATTCATTGCGTTGTCAGGAGTGACATGATTAATTTTCGAGCTAATAATTTTGGATGTATATCTGAGCAGTGGTGCCCAGTGGTGATGGCCGCGACTTGAGAGTTGTAGGTCGTGGGTTCGAACTACCGGAATTGTATTCTGGCAGGCGCTTTACTTTGTGTAAATTACTTTATCACCACTGCTCTCAAAACTGTTAAGGAAAACATCTTGAGGAAGCCGGCAAGTCCTAGAACCAAAAATTCGAAGACATGTGACATCTACCAACCCGTGGTGGATTTCAGCCCACTCCCTCTCGAAGAGAGGACGCCTATGTTTCAGGAGTGGGAATATTAAATGCTGATTATGTATGTTATGTATGTATATCTGTGGGAAGGGATTTCTCACTGAAAGATGCAGGTTTGAAACTGCGTAAAATTTTCTTTCACCCATAAATTAAACTTGTAAAAAAAATAACACCCCGTTAATCTTCTAATCTGTGTTACGGATTTTGATGCTGTTTTCAGCATAATTTAGAGAATTGACTACTCTGAAACTACCAGTTGGATTTGAAAAACTATTTTTTATTCATAGCATAATTCTTGAGGAAGGCTAGAGGCTATTATACAGAGAAAAGATATGATTTCTTTGTATGTTTGTTTGTTACGCTTTTGCACTAAAATGTCTTCGATGAAATTTAGCACATGCGTAGACCATGACCTGGATTAGAACGTATGATTTTTTATTAGACTTTTTATTCCGATATTCCCACGGGATCAGAACTTATGTGGGTTAAACCGCGGGGCGCAGCTAATCAATCTTATTTTTGTGCCTATTTCACAAAGGCTTGACCATCAACGCCCTCCGTCCACTGTCATTCAAGCCCCAAAAGTACTTGTAGCACTCTAGCATCACACATTGACCACTCATTCGACAATATGAAAGAGGCACTATGGAGTTTCTTACCCATTCTTCTTCATACAAAATTACCCTTTGGACGGGGCAACTAGAACCAATTCTATTTTCTTATAAATTTTGGTATTTTATACATTATTTTTTGTTTTATTAATTTTGTGTTTCACGAACTGTGTCCAAATAAACATTTTTCTTTCTTTCTTTTCTTTATATTCAAAAGTGCTTTTGACGGCCTAATCGAAATTTATAAATGACTAGCAGCGCCCTGCGATTTTACCCGCATAACTGTCGATCCCGTGGGAATATCGGGATAAAAACTATCCTATGTTTTATTCTGATATATAAGCTTTATAACTGTAAAGTTTCATCAATATGCGCTCCGTAGTTTTTGCGTGAAAGAGTAACAAACATCCATCCATCCATCATCACAAACTTTCGCGGTTATAATATTAGTAGGATTTGACTTTGACTTCGATCAATAATGTGCAGAAGTGGTGTCACCTTAACTCAAATAAAGTTTCGGGACTAAAAATGGATCCGAACGTAGCAATTTTTATGGTCTGTTTGTTATTATTAAACCCATAAATAATGTTATTTGTAGTGTTATTTCGACGTTTCAAACTCCTGACCTACTGCCAAAGCACGCTTTATTTAAATATTGTTAGGTAAACTTCTGTTAATGATGTAAATAAGCTACCAGGGCTAAATAATTCTCCAGCAAACTACTGAAAAAACACGATTGGTGAAGCTAAAGAAACGGTGAGATTGATATTGGTTTCTTAAGCTCCGCTATTGAAAAATGAGTAACGGAATTTTCATATTACAGTTTCTCATTAAATACAGCTGACACCAGAAAATACATATTATATCAAAATTGCCTAGTATAGGACTGGCGAAGGAAAGCCGAGAATTAGGGCATAAAAAATTATCATTTTTTCCAAGTATATTGTTATCTAGATACCAAGCTACCTCTCTGCCGAATTTCATCAAAATTGGTTCATTATTTTAGAAGTAAACACTTATAAAACGTCACAATCAATTAATCAATCAATCTGCATACTCTTTCTCCAAGTATGTAGGAGGATGCAGCTGAATACCAGTATTTTACATGGAGCGACTGCCTATCTGACCTCTACAACCCAGTTACTGGGTAACGATACTCTCGATAAGTCTGGTTGTCAGACTTTTAGGCTTCTCCTGTAACGAATCTGTCAAAGACCTACGAATGACAGCCGGGACCAACAACTTAACGTGCTTTCCGAGGCACAGAGAAGACTCGTTATGCAATGGATGGTTAATGGTCACCCATCCACGAAACAACCTCGATAAGCTTAGCTTAACCTTTGATCGAGCCCCTCGCTAATTAAACAGACATACAGTGACGCTAATTTTAGCATTAAACAGGAAAACTTGCTTAAGTTTTGCCTTTTTTATATCTACTTTTCCTAGAACGCATAGCATATACGACTCCGAGTCTTTAATTTGTATTTAAGTACAACTTCACAGTAATAGCGCTACACTCAAACAAAGAGATAAGTGTACAGGCTACTTACTTTTCAACCGACTTCAATAAAAGGTTGAGGTTATGCATTCGGCGGGTTTTTGTTTTGAAAAGAAATTTCGTTGTTTTGTTTTTAAAAAAAATTAAACGATATTTTGAGAGTGCTGAATAGTCAAGTCATAACTTTTTGATCAGTGTCATAATTAAGGTAGTAATACAGCTCACATTAAAAAAAAAAAACAAAAAAGTGCAAGCAAATGTTAGTGCGACACTCCATGTCGCACTAAAGTTTTCGCCCCATAAAAACTATTTTACTAGTAAACCTTATTTTATATCATGATAAAATATCACATAGTAATACGTATTCTGCGAAAATTTCAACTTACCTACTATGGTTCCAAAGATACGGCTCTGTGACAAACAGAAAGACAGACCGCATGAACTTTGTTAAAAAGTAAAGTTTTATTTTATTATAATCATTTGGGAAAATAAACGGCTACACATTACAATATTACACGAAATTTGAGCTACAGAGTAAATTTATAACCCTCGACATTTTCCACATAATTATTATTAAAAAAAAAAATACAAAACCAAAACGTTTTTCCATAAAAATGAAAATCGACAGTGTAGTTCAAATATTAATAAATCCTTTCCTATAAACGTAATTGTTTTGTTGCCTGTACATGCAAGTTCGAAGTGACGTAATAACGAGAACTCGTCGTAGTCGGAATAAACTTATCTATTTCGCGGAACCTGCGTTTTATTCCTGGAAATGGGACTAACTGGTATTGCAGGCTGTCTGACATTCGTCTATAGTTGGTATGGGGTTTCCCCGACCTTATTACTACTATGTATAGACGGAGTATTGATGAATATTGCTCTATTTCGAGATACAGAATTTACATTGATAAATTGGTCGTGATTTTGGTGAATCGTTTGGCTTTATGGGTTGTGTCTGATTTAATTGAATTATAGATTTGTAGGTTGTCACTGAAACGAATTTTATTTATAGTTACGAAATGGCTTGTTGCTTTTATTATGAAGGTAAATATGCCAATATCTCACACTCTCCATATTATTTATTGTTGGTATTCCACAATGTGTACTTAGGTGAGTTTTCTATGGTATAGAAAACACATAATAATATGATATAGATGTGTGAAAAAAAATCAACCATGTATTGACGCCAGCACATGAAGCTACTACAATCTGTCAATTTTCTTTAATACATTTTCAATTTTATCGCTAAAGCATCAGGTTCAAAATTGATTGGGAAAATTTTGGTTTTTGTATATTTACCAGTGTTGAAGTAGGTAGGTATTCCTTACAGTTTTTTATTTCAGATTTGTGACCTTTACATTTGGGACTCGCTACGCTCTGAGGCATAGCTTCAAATTCAGCAATGAATTTATGATCTTAGCTTCTCACATTTTTTACAGACTTAATCTCATTACAGACTCCTTCCCATTCCCCTTTGACAGGTTCTCCAGGTTTGACAGGGTTGGTTCTGAGAACCTATCAAAAGGAAATGGAAAGGAGTCTTTTAAAAATAAGTAAAGTCCATGCAATTAGAGAGAGCAAGATAAATTATAGAAACAAGACGAAGATGACGTTATACGTTAAAACATACACTCAAAATGAAGTGGCTATTGGCTAATCATTTTGCCCGTCTAACAGACAGTAAATGGACCATAAAAACCACATGATGGCAAGGACCGTAAGGAAAGACGCTCAATTCAATATAGTTCATAGTCAACGCAGGTATTTCTAAAATTAAATGCATCTTCATGCATTCAACCATTCCTATACCCAAACCGCACCTCTATAGTGTACCTATTATAATCTATGACAAGAGAGTACGATTCACTACACAAGTACAGTTAGCACCAATAGTTCAAGCTGCATAGCGCGTCGGTCAATTACATCTCAATACACGGGAAAATCACGGCAGCTTTGACTGTACACCGCTGTAAAAGCTTTGTTAGGATCTAATTGTTTAAGCTTAGGCGGAGTTCTGCTGAATTGGTGTTAAGGCAATAACTGACATAGGTACCTGAAAGAAGATAGGAGGATATTGAACATACAATCACGCCTGAATTTCCTGAAGTGTTAGGCAGAAGGTGCACCCACATTTCGCCAGTTATGCTTAAGTTCCATTTAATAAGGGGTGAGTCTAACTTTACATTTATAGCCACTTTTAATAATCTCTCATTGAGATTGTAACATGCTACCTTGATTTTTGCCCGATGCTGAAGTCTAAAAAATAATCATCATCATCAGTCTACAGCAGTCCACTGCAGGACATAGATAGGCCTTTCCAATTGCACGCCATTCAGCTCGATTCTCGGCAACTCTCATCCAGCTGCTAGCAGCCACCCAGCGAAAATCGTCCCTCCACCTAGCCGGGGCCTACCTTACGTTTGCTGATTAGCGGTCTCCACTCAAGAACATGTCTACCCCAACGGTCATTGGTTCTACGACTAATATGGCCGGACATACCACTTCAGCTTGCTTATTCTGTGAGCTATGTCTACAACTTTGGTTCTGACATAATGCTTTAAGCAAACACATTTTTGCTCTACAAATTAAAGCCCGCCATTTCTAAATCCCTTTTTAATTGCAGAGTTTTCTTGAAAAGACAAACAGTAGATATTTACAGCCCATTTGGACTAAAGGTCATACTCAGTAAAAACTAGCAAGAATCATTAAGCATTAATTTTAATTCTCCTCTTAATGTATGCGTTGGCACGCACTTTTCTGTTAGCCGACTCGGTTCTGGGCAAACGCTATAATACGTGCACTTTACCCATTATGCCCATTACTCGGGCAGTATGCATGGAGACTGCCCGAAAATTTTATGAGTAAGTCCGCAAATAGAGGGGACAAACAGCTTTTAAAGGGAATTTTTTGGGAGAAGCGCACTTATGTATGAATGTAGTGAATCAGCATAAAATATGAGGACAGCAGCATGTGGTCAAAATATTGCCTAGCCAGAAAGACGGTGAAGGGGTGAATGTCCAGGGTGCACTGGATGTAGTCAGATAAAATTAATGGTGAAAGAAAATATCGCGGCATGTCCTACAACCAAAAATTCGAAGACATGTGACATCTACCAAACCCGCCCTGGGGTTGCGTGGTAGATCACGGCCCACTCCCTCTCACAGAGAGGAGACCTGTGTCCCAGCAGTGGGAACGTTGTAGGCAAGGTGGTAGCGGGGCATTTATGCAAAATGAATGACTATAAACTTAATTTTCCCTAAAATTCAACTCACAGCCGTCATCCTGGCTATGACACAGCAAATTATACCTCCGTCAATCAAAGCAGAAAACTACGAGGAAATTGTTAAACCAGAATCGCGTCGCACCTGTCTGCGGGAACCTTAACAGTAAATTCCCCTGACGGTACATTTAATTCCGTCACTCTTGGAGGTTATGTTGGTGATACAGCACGCTTAGAATGACCACCATAGGAACGGTTTTTGTCGACTGAAGAATAGATAAAATAATAGATAGAATGGACAACATGACAGATTTCTTTAGAAATTCGTCTACAATCTGTCATTTTGTCTATTGTATCTGTTATTATTACAAGCTTTTATTTAACTTGCAATGTATGTATGTTTGTTCGGGTGGAATCTTGAAACTCAATTTGAATCTAAAATTAAGCGGGTGAAGCCGCGGGGCGCAGCTAGTTTTTTATTTTTAACCTGGCTGGCAAAGCTGGATATCTTCATCGAACCAAACGTAACTACGTAGCCTTTCTCTTTCGAAGAAACTCGTATTCGTCATTCCTACTCACATAATCTTTTCGCAAGTAACCATTTTTTTTTTTCGGGGGTATATCTTCGAAAGGCTCCTAGACTTTGGGGAAAAAGGCCAGGGACTGTGGGATTCTTACCTCACTCCACCACCACATATAAAAATATATAGTTTTTAGTCATTCTTTATAATATTCAGTGGCCTTTTTCACCAGTGGACATTAGCAGACTTAGGGCCGATTTTTCTATCGACAGATAATTTTTATTCGTCTAATAAAATTGACGTCTGACAGTTTTTGTATGGAAGAACTGTCAAAAATTCAAAATTATTCCTCCGATAAAATTATCTGGCGTTGGAAAAATCAGCCCTAATATGACAAAAATGAGCCGACTGGGCAAACCAAAAAAGAGGTTATGAATAATGTAAACTCCATACATATTGACACAAAAAACGAGTGTGACAAATGAGATTTCCATCGATTTGTTCAAGGCTTTGTGATATAATATTCACGATTGATTTCGTGTCGTCTGGTTGCTAATGTGTCTGATCTTTGATTTAGGGTAGTTTCAATGACACTAGGTATAATAACAGAGGGGAAATTCCCTTAATTATAACAAAGTTCACAGTCTGCACCCTAATTGCGTAATACACTATCAATATTAATCTGAACAATTTTGAAGGATATTGCTAATCCATTGCTTCATATGTTCGAAAAAATTGTCTGCTCAACAACGTAAATAACGCAATGAATTTTGTTGAAATGTCGAAATAAAAATTATTGCTACTGATGGTGTTACACAAATACCTCGCTGATCTCAGTGTCAATCCTTCAAAATGCCTCTAACTTCCCTACATTTTTGACAACTTTTTGACATTCATTGTCGCTTAAATGAGATTGCGACTAGATTTTGAACGTTTTTAATTACAAGAGTTGGTCTTCCGTTCTACATGGGGCATTACAGCACCCCAATGGTGCAGCTGACTCACATTCACTGGTTTATTTACCATCATCAGTCTGTAACGTTCCCACTGCTGCGGCACCACCACCATGCGAGCCCAGAGCGGGTTAATGTTTGAAAAAATCGTCTGCTAAATGAATATTAGGGAAAGCAACCAATTGTGCAGTACATACCTCAAACAGTACAATATTAAAAATTAAAGAAGGATGTGATCGTGAGTTTGTTACGTAGCTTGTCGTACAGTCACGAGCAGAAGTATGTATACACTCAGCTTTATTCAAAAGCGATTTACTCCTTTATTTTTTAATGAAATTTTATGTTGTTACGAGCATAGTATTTTCGAACCCATGTTTGTGTAATGTGTCGTATTTCAACGTTGCATTTGTTATTTCACGGAAAAATCGCAATTGAAAGTTGCCAAGTGTTGACATATTGGTGCTCGTGACTGTACAATAAAGCATATAATTATAAATAAAAACAAATATACAACTTCTCTGTCCTTCTGCACGTTAGCGCACTTATCAGACGAGATCTAGTTGTACAGTCACGAGCAAAAGAGTATGTATACGCTCGGCCTTATTCAAAAGCGATTTACTCATTTATTTTTTAATGAAATATTATGTTGTTACGAACATAGCATTTTCAAACCCATAGGTTTATGTAATGTGTCGTATTTCATCGTTGCATTCGTTATTTTACGAAAAAATCGCAATTGAAAGTTGCCACGTGTTGACATATTGGTGCTCGTGACTGTACATATCCCAAGTGAAGGTTTTCCATTATTACATTGTGTGTAACGTTTGGTAACATAGGGGACAGCTTGTTTCAGTAAATAGATACAAAGTCGATGTAACACCTATAGGTTTAGTTAATCTATGATGAATTAAATTCATCAATAACACTGTGGATCATTGCAACAACCATGCGGGTCGTAAAACGTGCATGCGGGTAGCCTAATGTCTCTAATGAGTAGTCTAATGTTAAAAACTCAAAACTACTGCTTTCCCATTGATTGTCGTCATTTAAACTAAGGGCTGATTTTTCAATCGACCGATAATTTTTATTCGTGGAATAAAATTGACATCTGACAGTTTTTGCATGGACGAACTGTCAAAAATTCAAAATTATTCCTCCGATAATCCGTTATCTGGCGTTGAAAAAATCAGCCTTTATGTAAACAACCCTTATGTAAACAAAGTTAAATGTGTTGACTATTTTTATTTATTCCTCAATTAAATCTAAATCAAAGGTCATTTATTCAAACTAGGCTGAGAATTAACACTTTTAGAACGTCAGAATTACACAAGACAGTCCTCTATAAAGCCGCGAAATTAGTTCAGACAACAATGCAGTTAAAAGTCGTATATTCCTACAAAATTATTACCTAGGAGATTAATAGATACTTGAAGTAAATTTTAAACTCCAAAGCATGCTTTAATCTCTAAGGCACGGTCCATACTGAGCAACTAAACTGCGCACGGCTGGATTAAGCAGTCGGCTTTAAATCAGCTCGGATAGCCTACCCGGGTCCCCACGGTACGCTGGATTGGCTACCGTAGCCGCTTGTCCATTAGGCATCGATTTTATTTGAAGCTAGCTACTACCCGCGGTTTCTGTCGTTTCCTGGGGAAACTAACTTCGGAGAACTTAGGAAGACGTTGATATTTTTGAGGCGTTGTCACATTACGCTTGTTCCTTGTCAATTTATGTAACGTTCTTCATCACTTTGTTAATACGTCACTGCCGCGTTAACGTCGCCAATCCCTGGTACCTCATTAACGGCAGAATTGTGTTAACGTCAATTAACTGCTACCAAATGACGATGTTTATTTTTACATTCTTCTATGACATATTAACGAGTTACGAGTTGTAGGTCGTAGGTTCGAACCCAGTCAGACGCTATACTTTGTGTATAGCTATCATATCGTCACCATTGCTCTCAAAACGGTGAAGGAAAACATCGTGAGAAACCGGCATGTCCTAGAACCAAAATTTCGTAGACATGTGACATCTACCAACCCGCACTCGACCCGCGTGATAGATTATAGTATAGCCCACTAACTGTGGACTCACAGATAATTCGATTTTTTGTTTTTTTTTATTATTAAGTTTTTGTTGACCGGCCTACGCTATCCTCATACGTGGTAAAATTACTTAATTATTTTTAAAAGAGTAACCGTGGAGTTTCTTGCCGGCTCTTCTCCATAGGAAACGACCAATTGGAACCGTGCACCTAGCTTCTGACGTTTCATAAGTGCCCATGTAGGTTTATGTGAAATAAAGTATTTTTGCATAACTGTTAAGTATATGACAAGATCCTAAGCAAGTGATGGATGAGGATTTCATATGCCGACTGTACATGGATAAAAGTATCCTATGCGATCATTCAGGATATATGGCATATTAATGTATGAGCCAAACATTCAAACTCGTTGACGCGTGGTTGAGGAACGAACAAAAGATCCTTCTTGCTCCTTGTTGACCTTTTTCAGAAATAAACTTCGACCCCGATGTGAACCCGGAAAGGGGTGAAGTTTAGAAAAACCCCTCCTCAGATAAGGAACAAACCTTCTTTTCGCATTTCTATTTTAAGTCAATTAGGTTGTGACGGGACTCACTTGAAGGACCTATTAGTCACCTTATTGTTGATGTTCTTCAAAAAGTTCAGGTGTTTAGTACTCGCACCGGGCGTGCGTGTATGACAAGATGTATGAACGTAAACGAAGCAATGAAATTGAGCTGCACGATTGGTCAAAAATCGTGCAGCTCAACTTTTGGTCGTTAAAAACTCCTTGTATTTAAGGATCAAAAGTTGAGCTGCACGATTTTTGACAAATGTGTGCACTGACTGGACAGGTCCAATCAATAGTGTGGTTCTTTCCTCAAAAGACCATTTCACATATCATGAAAAATTATTTGACCAAGATTATGTCTGGACTTTAAAAGAGACTGTGACCTTTGAGTTTGTTGCGGCCTTTCTTCTCAGAGTAGTCGGATGGGAAACGCCGAACTCATCTAGTTTAAAAAAAATATGATTGACGTGTAAAAGTGTTTGTACCAACCAACTTGCAGAAAATAAATAATTTATCAAATCACCCGGCTTTCTGTAGTTTCTGTCTACATAAATGGGAAGAAGGTGTGATTTTATGTACGTGTAGGTATATAGGCTGTGCTCAACATTAGTACTCGTATAACTTTCTTTAAATCGTGAAAACAAAATCAGTTGATCCATACTTTATTATGTCGAGTTATGCGAACATAAATCTATGGATCAACTGATTTTTTTTTTCACGATTTCAGTGCTGGTCCCGTAGTAAAAGTTGTTCATAATGATGAGTACAATGACCCCTTTTAAGGATTAAAACGATCAAAATTTAACAGTGTATACACATACAAGATAAAAATATAAAATCATCAAGTATAAAGTTAACACCACTTTCATACTTCCCTCGCACAGTACTTCTGACATACCGACAAAATCTTCGTCCATGATATTAAAAAACGTATGAATCAGTAGGAGCGGTCTTTAGAAACGATGGATCGACGGTGTAAAAGATGAAATTGCGAGAAAGGGGGGTGACTACTGAGATGACGACCAATTGAGAAGTATGGAAGAAGAAGACATGTTGTTCCGACCCCAAATAAATTGAGATAAGTTGAGGGAAGAAAAAAGAAAAGTGGAGGGGTCCGTGCGTCCAGAGCGGGAGGAATCATTTGATGATTTCCCACCCTCAAAAAAAAAAAAAAACGAGTCCGTGGCTAAATACTAACAGCCGCGCGGGTCGATCGATGGTTAGTTACGCATGCCGCGGTCGGTTCGTGGATGGGTGACCATCCATTACATATCAAAAGCCCTTCGTGGCTCGGAAAGCATGTTAAGACGTTGGTCCCGGCTGTCATTCATAAACGTCTGACAACCAGTCTTACCAAGGGTATCGTGTTACCCATAGCAATTGAAGGTGATCACGATCAAGAACAGGCCCATACAACTTTTTTTAACTTTTTTTGGAGCATAGACAGGCAGTCACTCCATGTAAAATACTGGGTTTCCAGCTGCATGACGTTCCCACTGCTGGGATACAGGCCTCCTCTCTGTAAGAGGGAATGGGCTGTAATAAACCACGCGGGCCCAGTGCGGGTTGGTAGATGTCACATGTCTCCGAATTTTTGGTCCTAGGACATGCCGGTTTCCTCACGATGTTTTCCTTCACCGTTTCTGAGAGTAATGGTGAAGAAATAATTTAGACAAAGTAAAGCGCCTGTCTGGGTTCGAACCCGCGGCCTACAACTCGTAAGTCGGGGCTGTAACCACTGGATCACCCCTGCTCTCCTACAGATTGATTTGGACTGATTAAAAGTAGCGCGCTACGTCTTCAGACAAATCCTTTATATATTGCCCTTTTTTCATCTCACCTGAAATTCTTCAGTTTGAGACGAGACAACAGGTCCAAAATTTAATATTTGCTTTGTCATTTCATTTCAGACAAGGTAAAAAGATATTCAGGGACGCGACATGTAAAAGAGTACCTACTACAAGTAGTCTGTCTGTCTGTAAAAAATGTCTCCTCTCGAGGGTAAAGAATGAATATTAAATTAACCGGTGTAATAAATTGCTTAGTTTAAAAAAAAAACTCGTTGGCGCCAAAATCATCATTTCAAGACCAGTGGTGGCCCAGTGGTAACGACCGCGACTTACGAGTTGTAGGTCGTGGTTTCGAACCCAGGAGAGCGCTTTACATTGTGTAAATAATGTCATCACCACTGCTGTCTCATCATCTGCCTAGCCTTTTCCAAACTATGTTGGGGTCGGCTTCCAGTCTAACCAGATGCAGCTGAATACCAGTATTTTACATGGAGCGACTGCCTATCTGACCTCCATAACCCAGTTACTCGGTAATACGATACCCCTTGGTAAGACTATCACCACTGCTGTCTATTCTCTTAAAAACATTAACCATCTTTAAGCTGCACCCTGACTGTCTAACAAACATTCGCAATGGCTTTCATTTTGACAGTTCAACAACATTCATTGCGTTATTTACGTTGTCGAACAGACAAATTTTCCGAACATACGAAGCAATGGTTTAGCAATATCCTTCAAAATTATTCAGATTGTGATCGATAGTGTGTTATGCTATTAGGGTTCAGCTTAACTTCAAGCCACGACACATTGAACAGGACAACTATCTGTCGTCACGTCTCAATGAGAACAGAGCCTAAAGTTTATATCCGGTGATTACCTCGTGAGTCGTGCAGTAAGTGGGTAAGCTGTAACCGCGTCAAACTCTGTGATTGCCAAAGGCTGAGATGGGCACAGAGCAGAATAATGTGCAGTGGGCCCAAAAAAAATGTATTTCAATCGGCGAAATCACTATATTTTATACAGACAGGGCGGCGTTGTTAAACATTTGTGCAATAGTTTTGAGAAGTTGTATGGAAAAATCAAGATGGCAGCGTTAGTTTAGACATTTGTGCTAGTAATTGACCGCGTCAAACTCTGTTTTGGCAATCGTCAAAGGCTGTGATGGACACAGAGTAGGATAATGTGCAGTGGAACCACCAAAAGTTAAAATATAATGATTCTAGGACCTACTAGTGCTGCATATTTCGACTTTAAAAAAAGCGTTTGATTCAGTCGATTATGACGTGTTACTGAAAAAGTTAGCAGGCGTTGGTTTAACCCCGCATTTACTTAAGTTTTTTGCAAGTTATATGAGTAACAGGCAACAGTATATTGACTATGCAGGATATCAATCAGACGCATATTATACTAGATCCGGGGTAAGCCAGGGAACGAATCTAGGGCCTCTGGAGTCTCTTTAATGATTAATGACCTACCAAACTTTGTGCAAGATGCTAAGTGTTTATGACCTCAAGCTTTATCTCCCCATCACTCAAATCATCACGTGAATGACTGCGAAAGACTGCAGAGAGATATAGCCAGAGTGGTAGCAAGAGTAATCTCCTGCAGTTTAACACATCTAAGTGTGTGACCATAAGTTTCTCGCACGCACACGCACCCATCACGCATACTTATATGGTCGACGTGGTTGCCGATGGATAGGGCCACTGAAGTCAGGAACTTTTCACCACTGGCCTCACATTTCGTAATCATATAGTTAAGGTATGCAACTTTTTGCATACCTTAACTATATACAAACTTAGGATTTGTGCTTAGAATGGTTAAAGGCTTCACAAATATTAAGGCTATAACGGCATTATATAATGTTTTAGTAATAAGCCAACTAGAATGTAATGCAGTTATCTGGGCTCCAGGTGAAACTAAGTATATTCTCATGTTGGAGCGAGTACAAAATAAATTTATTAGGTACAAATATATGAGGGAATACGGAGTATATCCATTTCATCAATTGATGTATCCAACTCTAATTGTCTTGGGAATGGTCGGATATAATGAACTAAGGGTCAGGAGGCAACTCACACTAGTGACTTATATCTTTAAGGTAATTAGAGGGAAGGTACACAATGCGGATATACTGCGAAGGGTGGAGCTAGTCGTGCCTGACGGGTATGTGGGTCGACGTCGTCAGCCGCGGTTGCTGCGCGAGGCGCCGCTAACGAGTGCGCTCCACACTCTCAACTTGCTGAGGACTTAGATATATTCTGTTGCGCTTTGGGTGAATTTACAAGAACAGCTACGTATAGAATTTGCTATGCTAAAAACAACTAACTTGAACTATGTACGTTAATTGTAAGTGTGCTACAATATCGCATTACGTCTAGCCAGTAAGGATATTTGTATGCTTAGAGTAAATAAATGAATAAATCTTTTGCCGCTTGAAATACGTTGACAGGGCGGTGTCGTTGAACATTTGAGAAATGGTTTTGACTAATTATATGGACAAAACAAGATGGCGGCGTTCGTTTTGCCTTTTTGCTTAATTCATTGCTTCATATGTTCGAAAAATGTGTCAGCTCAACAACGTAACTAATCCAATGAATGTTGTTGAACTATCAAATAAGAATAATACCTTTATTTTCAGGATAACAAAGATCCCATGGGGTTAGTAACAGTAATAGTCAAAATGAAAGCCGTTAAATTGTTACTGTTAGTGTGTTACGCAACTACCCTGCTGTTCCGACAAATCGTGACCGGAAAATAATAATAATATATAATATACTAGCTGCACCCCGCGGATTCACCCGCATAAGTTTCGATCCCGTGGGATCATCGGGCTAAAAATTATTCTTTATGTTAATCCTGGTTATAAGTCATCTGTGTGCCAAATTTCATCAAAATCCGTTTAGTAGTTTTTGCGTGAAAGAGTAACAAACATCCATCCATCCATACAAACTTTCACGTTTATAACATTAGTAGGATTTTAGTAGGATAGAATTATTTTTTGAGGAATTTTAAGAGGAAGTCTGAAAGTGGCAGCGGTAACTGAAAAGTTGTGTGGAAACCGGTTGACATGGTATGGGCAGGTGTTACGGAGAAATGAGGAAAATGTCGTGAAGAGAGTTTTGAGTATGAATGTCGATGGCTATAAGAGTAGGGGAAGACCAAAGAAACGATGAATGGACTGTGTGAGAATGATGATATAGTTAGAAAGCGGATGACTACCGAGATGGCGGCTAATAGAGGAGTATGGAAGAAAAGGACATGTTGCGCCGACCACAAATAAATTGGGATGAGGGCAGGCGAATGATGCTTTAATTATTTATTTATTTATTCACACCAATAAGTACAACATTACAGTATTCCAAAACGATGCTATACACACTTCATAAACTATCTATAAACTACCCCCTGCTCGCCCTCCTGCTCTCTATTATTAGCATCTGCTGCCGTACTTAGTTTTTAGCCTGTGTTTCAGAACGCAGCGCCTCAAGCCCTCGGACTGGGTATGCAAGTATGAGCTTAGTAACAAAAGGAAACAGTTTATTAAAATATGAACATACATAACATATTCACGACGTCCTGGAACGAAATTTTCCAGTTTGAACCAGTCCAGTCCAGACCGAAATTTCTAGACCATTTAGACCTTGTCAGTCACAGTAAGCTTGTCATTTAAGTAGTACATCGTGCAGTATTAAGTAAGGACTGGTAATTGACCGCACGTCTCCAGCGCAACAGGCGGCATTATGCCACAGTGTAATTACTTGCAGTGGAACTACGAGGGAGTAATTGGCGAAATTTCCTTTTTTTACCGACGGTTTTTTGTTTTATTTATTTACTCATGTATCTTTGACAGTCCTTTTGGGTCGCTAGAAGCCCGAAAATCTGATAAACAGTCTTACCAAGTGGTATTTTATTAACCAGTAACTGTGGAGGTCAGATAGGCAGTCGCTCCATGTAAAATACTGGTATTTACCTAGCTGCATCCGGTTAGACTGGAAGCTAACCCCAACATAGTTGGGAAAAGGCTAGGCAGATTATAGTACACATTAAACATTTAATAGAGAAAACTGTATGAAGATATAAGAAGAAAGAAAGAAAGAAAAGACGTTAAGGGCACAAAGGCTTATGTTAAAACGAAGCAACTTTTGGAACAAAGTTCCTTATCGCGCGTTGCGAAAGGGGGCTAGACGGAAAAAATTAAGACCTTTGCTATAGTTGTAAGCCGTGCGGCGTGCGCGTGTTTCTCTGTCTGTCTCTCTCTCTCTCTCTCTCTTATAGAAAGCAAGCCAGTTATACTTCGTTCCATCCGGGTGTCCCTTGACACCTCTCAATTTTTTTTAATGTATTTTTCGCTTTTATTTACACATACTAATAACAAAGCTGAAAAGTTTGTTTGTTTTAACGCGCCAAGCTCTGGAACTAACGTTCGGATTTGTTTTTTTTTTGCGTTTGATAGCCCAATTTTTGAGGAAGGCTAAAGGCAAAACATCATGCTATGTATGACCTTTAAGAGCCGAGCAAAAAGAACCAAAAAAAATTTTTTTCATTTACAGTCTACTATAAAATAAAATATTACTTTGTAGCTAGGCACAAAACAAAAAAATATCGTTAAAATACTTGTCTTTAGAAAACTCGTAATTTTTCAGTAACTTCAATTTAACCTCAAAACCATTAAACATTAAAACCTATAAATCTCAGAAAACATAACTGTTTAACAAGGATTGTACTGACCCAAAATCTCTCCTAAATTGAAACAATTTATATTCAAAACCACAGACTGACTAAATCCAGAGCATGCATTGACTTCAAGACGTCATTCGTTCTCTAATCGTTCAATTGTCCCTCTGTTTCCCTTACTCTACGGAACCAAATCCGGAATTATCCATCCCCTCACTAATCCGTTCCGTTTCAGCTGGGGACAGACTTACCCCACGTATCAGAGTTAGCTATTTCGTTTTAATTAAGTACTGGTACAAGATACGGACTACGGATCTATTTGTGATGAGATACCTTAAGGAAGGTTAGTTTCCTGATGTTCGATGGAGCAGGGAATTGGGTAATATGAGGCAAAGGATATGTAGATATTGGTATATATTCTAATGGTTTTAATCATTCTACTTAATAACTATGTTAAATGATTTTATTTTTGTAAGTAGGTTTGTACAAACACTTTTACACGTCAATCATATTTTAAAACTAGATGAGGTCGGCGTTTCCTATCTGACTAGTCTGAGAAGAAAGGCCGAAACAAACTCAGACGTCACAGTCTCTTTTAAAGTCCAGACATAATCTTGGTCAGATCATGTGAAGACCGTGTAGATTAATGTCCGAGATGGTTTTTTTGAGGAAAGAACCAAACCGTTTGAGAGGACATGTCCAGTCAGTGCACGCATTTGTCAGAAATCGTGCAGCTCAACACAACACTTAAGGAGCTCGAATCGACTTGAACTGATTGACTAGGTACAGCCAAAGCCAGGTCTAGAAGCATGCTATTTCGTACAAGAGTTATTTATTGTACAGGGTGGTGGACGTCGACGCGCAACCTGTCACCATGGATTTAGGACATGATTTTAAACCCACCTGAAAAACTTTACGCCACTGTTTTGAAAAAAAAATGTTGTTTCATACATTTTGGCCGCGTAGATGTTGCACTTTTGGCCGCGTAGGTGTTGCACTTTTGGCCGCGTAAGTGTTGCACTTTTCTATGAAACAGCTGATTATTTCTAAAAAAAAATTCTACGCTAAGAGCTCTAGAATACATGATTCTGAATAGATACATGATTACAGTTTGCATGACGGAATGGATTTATAGGGGGATTCAAATTTGTACTGAAGTTCATCATTTTTGTCGATGGGAAATCCCACATGGCACAAGGTTGTTATTGCATAATTATGTGTGTATTGCCCAATCATTTTTAGGGGCCTTTTTGTGCCAAAAAACGTTGTTCAGCATAATTCAGCTTCACTCGATATGAAAAATAAAATGAACATACTGAAATTCATGTTCTTTAATCATTTATTTTTTTGATAAGAATATTAATGATTGTTAAACCAATAACTTTTTATGGCAACCATTACCATTCCCATTAACATTGAAACTGCCTAAAATTCATATTGTTACACTCATATAGCATCAGCTCTCACTCATCAGGCTAACAAAAACAACGTTCCCATTTCTGCTGTATCCACCACGCGGGCTCAGACTCATAATATCTGAATACTATAATGTCAAAAATTTAAAAGAGACCTGTTTCGGCATTTATTCAGCTAAGATCAGCCAGTGGCGCCATCTAGGTTTAAAATATTGACCAAAACATTGACATGTAAAAGTGTCAAGATCTACTTACAAAAATAAACATCATGTCATTTCAAACATTTACAGGTTCGATAGGATATAGTAGATATTCAGGTAAAGGCAAGCAGAAGTGGCAATGGGCCGCCCATGTTAGCCGTAGAACCGATGACCGCTGGGGTAGACGTGTTCTTGACTGGAGACCGCGAATCGGCAAGCGTAAGGTAGGACGCCCTCGAGCTAGGTAAAGCGACAATATTTTTTTTTTGGAACGAAGTTCCTTATCGCGCGTTGCGAAAGGGGGCTAGATGGAAAAAATTAAGACCAAAAGTTGGAACGACACTTTTTGCTATAGTTGTAAGCCGTGCGGCGTGCGCGTGTTTCTCAATCTGTCTCTCTCTCTCTCTCTCTCTCTCTCTTATAGAAAGCAAGCCAGTTATACTTCGTTCCATCCGGGTGTCCCTTGACCCCTCTCAAGTTTTTGTTTTTAAACGTTGCCCCACTAGGAATTTATCCTGTATCGTGGGTGCGTTTACACATTTAAACTCACATACACAAACAGCCAGACCCGGAACAACTACTTGTAGGCCATACAAATATTTGTTCCGTGCGGGAATCGAACCCGCGACACGCAGCGCAACAGTCAATCGCTTAACCACTGCGCCAACCGAGCCGTCGAACAATCTTCGCAGGGTGTGTGGTGGCAGCTGGATGAGAGTTGCCGAGAATCGAGCTGAATGGCGTGTAATTGGAGAGGCCTATGTCCTGCAGTGGACTGGCTGATGATGAAGCACCTATTCAGTCTCTTCAGTCCAACAGTTTTCTGGAGATTCGATAAAACTGTGTGGTTTAAAATGGATAGATAAATGCCGGGTTTCGGATCACGTAATTTGATCGGCCAGTTATATTGCTTGCCTAACGAAGTGCATGCGTACGTATCACCTGTTATTGAGCCTAGGCAATCCACAACGCGAAATTCTTCGATCAGAAAAAACTGGGTTTTTCAAACTTTTTCAGGAAATCAAAGCTACATTTTCATTTACAATAACGCACGAGAATAGTAAATGTAAATTAACATTATAAAAATCAAGTTTTAGTTAACACTACACCACTGAGCGATGACCGTTTTGCGTGGATGTGACGCATATTTTTCCACAATTTGTTATTTTTTGTGTTTGTGTTCTATTTCTGCGTCATGTTTACCACAGACAAAAGTATTTTGTTTCTTTACTTTTACAAGTCAAGTTTTTGATTTTATATATTTTGATTTCCCTACTACGCGCTGTCTACACCTAGATCTACTCTCCTATCGCAGGTATGCTGGAAGAGATATCTTTAGAAATAAGCATCAACTTTGTACGTATGTTTCTGTTCATTTCTTCTTGTCTGTTTAGATATATGTGCACAAATGACACATAACATCAGGCCTGTTTTCTCCGAAGTATCAGTCAGTGGTGTACCTATACTGCATCCAGATTTCGCCAGGTTTGTTGAAGTCCCATGGTAACAGAGGGCGAGTATATTGCCACCATCAGCCACAAATTCAAGAATACTTACTGAGAACTTCCAGATGGAAAAGACCTAAAACTTTTGCCCGACCTAACTGGGAATCTAACCCAGGACCTCATGCTCAGCAAAAGCGCTTCCGACCACTAGACCAACGAGTGAGTAGAGGTGGTGCATGAATGCTTAAATAAATAAATCAAATATTAAAAACTAGATGAGTTTGTTGTTACCTATCTGAATCTGACTACTCTGAGAAGAAATACCGACACAAACTCAGAGGTCACAGTCTCTTTTAAAGTCCAGAAATTATCCTGGTTAAATAAAATATAACCACAGACAAATGCTTCATCAAATTAATTCAGTATAAATGCATATTTTAATAATTTTTCACACTCACTTTCAGAGTTACATTCCTGAAAAATCTGTAAATATTCATAAAGCTGTTTCGAAAGGTCCGCGTTTGGTTAAAATAGAATTTCATTTACACAATGTTTATAGAAAATATGGGATGAAAAATGTTTTGCACCCCATTTAACCCCTGTTCGGTACAAACATTATGAAGCATAGATTTGTTTTGTTTGAATTAATTTAAGGGGCCCCGTTATGGTGTAATTTGTTCCGGAAATTATTTTTTTCTATACTAGCTGTTGCTAGCGACTTTGTTTGCGATGCAGGATGAAAAGTAGCTGTATGTAAAGCAGTTCAATGCTGCTAAGGACCAGTTCTTGTTTTGAAGACATGACTTTGATAAATAAACCTACAACAAATCAAGTCCTATAAATCCTTCAACCCATCCAGGCACACCTCCCACCTGTACCTGTCAAATCAAAGACAAACCCCTCTAGCCTAGAACATCTAAATGAACATACAAGAGTTCATTTCACAAGTGTTATGAACTCAACTTGGCGTATAATAAAAAAGATTTCCCTCTGGAAATCAGAATATTGGTAGGAATAAACTCTAGAGCTCGAACTCGACTCGTAAAACGTTGCCTTAGACTCTACTGTGTGTCTAAGTTTTGCGCTATTTCTGCCTGAATTTGTTCTTACCTTCATACCTAGGACAAGGTGAGAGAAAAATGTTTCTGCGAAGATATTCGAGCGCTATCTTCGGGTGTTTTCGAGAGTTTAAAAATTCCGCTATACGTTTAAACACAATTTCAACCGAGGTTGAAATTGTGTTTAAACGTACAGCGGAATTTTTTAATGATACGTACATATTTCTTGAGACGTGTCTACATACTCGTACGTATCGTATTTCGTACACATTTCTTGAGACGTATCTACATACGTATCGTTTGTCGTACACATTTCTTCATTCGTCAGCCGGCCAATTCCCGTAATTAAAAACGTTCAAAATCTAGTCGCAATCTCATCTCAGCAACAATCAACTTCAAAAACTTGTCAAAAATGTAGAGAAATTAGAGGTATTTTTGACAGATTGAGACTGAGGACTGTGAACGTTCTTAAAATTACGAGAATTGCCCCTCTGGTCATACACGCACGCGGACGCCAGTTGCGAACATTCTAACCACTAATAAAAATACTTCGTGCAATTTACCGAAATCCGCGTGTCTTAGAACCAAAAACTCGAAGACATGTGTGACATCTATCAACCCGCACCCGCGTGGTAGGTACGGCCCACTGTCTTTCACAGAGAGGAGGCCTGTGTCCCAGCAGTGGGAACATTATAGGCTGACTATGCTCATTCTTTATTTCATCTGCCTGCCTTTTCCCAACTATGTTGGGGTCGGCTTCCAGTCTAACCGGATGCAGCTGAGTACCAGTATTTTACATGGAGCGACTGCCTATCTGACCTCCACAACCCAGTTACTGGGTAATACGATACCCCTTGGTAAGACTGGTTGTCAGACTTTCGAGCTTCTGACTACCCGTAACGACTGTTAAAGATCCACGAATGACAGCCGGGACCAACGGCTTAACGTGCTTTCCGAGGCACGGAGGGGTCTTGGTATGTAAAGATGGTCACCCATCCACAGACCAACCGCAGCAAGCGTAGCTTAACCTGACCGATCGACCTGTGTGGCTGTTATTATTTAGCCACGGGCCCCTCGATTTTAGCCACAGGCCCCTCTCTTTTAGCCACGCTCATTCTTTATTTAAAACCAAAATATTTCAGGGCAGTTTTATAGCCCAACATAGAGGATACAGTCATTGCTTAAAAGAGGTAACAGTCACCAATCTACATACATAGACTCACGCCTTCTGCGCATGAGGGTAGGCAGAAACTGCAGTATGCCACCTTCTACGATCCTTTTCCTTTGTTTACGTTCATATCATATCATCTGCACGATCCGCACCCTAATTGCGTAACACACTATGAATCTCAATCTGAATCATTTTGAACGATATGGCTAATCCATTGCTCCATATGTTCGAAAAATTTGTATGATTAACAACGTAAATAACGCAATGAATGTTGTTGAACTGTCAAAAATGAAAGCCATTGCTACTGATCGTGTGTTACGTAACTACCCCGCAGGTCATACACGCACGCCGGTACAGTTACCAATCTATTTCACGTCAATTAACGATTGACATTTCAAAACCGCTACGACTAATAAGTGCAACGATCCATTTTGGTACCTACTTAGAAACCATGCATAAATCAATGTTTGATTCGACTTTCAAATCTCACATTAGCAATTGTGATTCGTCCAAAACCAATCAAATTATTGACAGTTGTTTTTGAAAGATTTTTGGGTATATCTTCGACATGTAGTAAAAACCTAGCTAATAAAAATTCATTGTTTTTTCATTTGAAACAAGGATCCTTATCGCATATGTTATACTCTGCATAATCACCTCATAATATACCCACTCATGGAACACAGGCCTCCTCTCTGTGAGAGGGAGTAACCTAAGTTTCTCCATGTAACATCAGCTATCTTTCAGTGAAAGTCCCGTCAACATCGGTCCAGCCGTTTCGGAGATTAGCCGGAACAAACAGACAGACAACAAAAAATTGTTATTTTGTCATAAGTACCGTATACACTTTCATAATGTATTTAGCAAAAAGCTGTTATTTTGACATTACAAACAGACACTTCAACTGTATTTAGTTGTATAGATAAATATGTATGACAATGACATAAAATATGTATTTTCTATACAAAAGCTTTTTTTATCAGATAAAGGTTATCTGACTATTGAAAAAATCGGGCTGACTTTTTCTACCGTCAGTACTGATAATCGTAAGTACTTATAGTATCTGGTCACTCATGGAGGTGCATTTAATGCATCTTTCCCTTAACCATATTATGTATTGTATATTATTTAGGGATTATTTCGAGAGGATAGGTAACGTTGTTATCGGATTTGATACTAAGAACTGCAATTCAGGTCCAGTTGAAAACCAGCGTCATGCATTAGTTGTCTAGCATTTTTGCCGAACTGGGCCTTTGTGGCACAGTCGTGAGGCACACTTTCCTGCTAATTTCTTATATCTACACACACTTTTACACTTTACACTTTTTATTTGATCTTATTTTTTTGTTTTTATCTGATGTATGTATCTGATGTATTTTGTGTCTTTTAGTCTGTACTAAGTAAATTTATTTTCTTTCTTTCTTTCAATCAGTAATGTATTTAAATCGCCTGGAGATTATTTACTGGTATGTAGATGTTTTCGTTTTGAGGAAGAATCAGACTATGAAACCTACGTTAGGCGATCTTTACAAACTTCTTTACGCATTTTAATCGCTTTTTCGTCAATTATTAATCTAGATAAAAGAGTTCCTTAAAGGATTTGGGGGAGGCCTTGCCCAGGAGTAGAATTAATTAATTCGAATTCTATCATCTATTATAATTAGAGAAACTTTATGATTCTTGAGAAAGGGGGGTGACTGCCGAGATGACGACTAATAGAAATATGGAAGAAAAAGACTTATGGCAAATAATTTAATTTTATGTTTTGGTCTTGTAATGTTAATTACTGAACAAAGGTACCTAGTATTGTATACAATCAAGTATTTTCTAACTGAACAGACAGCCGTGCTGCTGGGGAGTTTGTTGCGCCACTTCTTCTTCACAGCGATAGCACTAGGAAGTGGTGAAGGGCGGGCGTTTTTGGGGGACTGTCTTTTGTAATTTTGACGTTCGAAAAGTGCTGATTCTCAGCATAATTTGAATAAATGACTTTTGATTTTGATTTTGACATTTTGCGCTGACCACAAATAAATTGGGAGAAGAGCAGGAGAATGATGATGATTCATTTATAATTAGAATTGATTAGAGTCATGTAGTGAGACATCACAGGCTTTTAATAAATAATGAAATAGGTTTGTATTTTAAAGAGGAAAAGAGTCTACTTCTAAACTGTCTGGTTTTATGCAAGGTTATTTGTAATTTTTTCAGAAAGAACATTAATTTTATTATAGTCTTACCAAAATTTGATAAGATTAGATAGCATACATGACAATAGATTATGACCAGCTATTCGATAATACCAACGATCATACATAACGTCGTAAATTTATGTTTAAATCAAGTTTGTATAACAGAGGGGCAATTCTCGTAATTGAACGAACGTTCAGTCTGACCATTTGTCAAAAATATCTCTAAAATCCCTACATTTTTGACAAGTTTTTGACATTGTTTATCGCCGAAATGAGATTGTTTTTCTAACCCCACAAAATCTACATTAACTTCAACTGTAGCATCGAAGATTTTTATCTTTTAAAATAAGACACACTTGCTTTTCCAATTCACTTTTGACATTGGCAGAATAGTCGACATCGGCTTTACTTGCCATATTTAAAAATATAATAGAATAGAGATTGTGACTAGATTGTTAACGTTTTCAATTACGGAAATTGGCCTTCAGATGATTTTGAACGGTGTTTACGGTATTTAATTATGACCATTTACAAATACATATATTAAAGAGAAAATCAAAATGAATAGATCACAAAGAATCATCTGAATTCCTTTAGAAATGACAGAGATATATGGAACGGTATATTATGTAGTATACAATAAAGTATTTCAATCTTCATTCGAGTGAAAAGATCTCCGTCCTCATACATGACGATTACGACACATTTAAGACGTGATTAATGTACAGTCAACATTATAAGGAAGTGATGACTATACAAAACTCCAAAATTCATCGCACGAAAATATTAATCAACTGTAGACAATTTCCTTGTTTTAGCCACGCCATCATCATTAATCTTACTTTTTCAAAGAAGGTAATTTTTTACTATAAATTTTATTATTTTTCAATCGTACATAACCGTACTTTTTTAAGGACAAAAAAAAACAGTCCAATTGAAAATCTATCACTATAAATGTAATAATTTTTCAATCGTTCATAAAACTTCTATTATAAATAAAAAAAAACAGTCCAATTTCTTTATTTTTCAATTGTATATAACACTATCATCTGATAATTTTTACTTTCCTAAGCTCAAATATATATATCACACATCCCGAGAAAGGACAACATAGGTATCTAGCAATACCTCCCTACAGACTGCAATCTAGTCAACCACTTGACCTAATGCTCCCCTAACTACAATATAGATTACTATGTCAAACATTGAAACGTCGAAACACAACTCTTACACCTCGTAGAAAAAGGAGATGACATAAAGATATTTCGAAATTGTAATAAAGAAAATAACACATCAAATTACTGGCTGAAATTTCAAAGGGAATGACCCATTTTTCTTTTTCTAAATAAGTCGTACGCAATTTTATTTCGATTTGTTGAAAAGATATATAAAATTGATGGTGAGAAATAAATAGTTTTTTTTTTTTGATAGCTTATTTGGTGTCGTACAGATAATTATAATGTCGTTGTTGATTTTGTTAATTATTTATAACACTGAACGTAGATTATGGATGTTTTTTTCAATCATCTGACCGGGTTGACACGATTCTTCCGATTCGTGTCATATACTAATAATTTTGAATTTTGAGTCAACATCTGTCAAACTTCAATTTTATATTCCTCAGATAAAAGATGGACAAACTGAAAAAAAAATGTGTTTTCGATTTGTCATGTAATTGCACGTTTTTATAGTGTTTTCATCGTCATTATTTTAATGTGATTTCATCGTAATGTCATTATTATGGTATTCATAAATTATAGTTAATTACCTATTTTGCACACAATAATACCTAGGTATCTAATTGAATGCATTTTTTTAAAATTACCTTCTATTTTCATTGCATATTTTTTATGTCCCATTTTCATTTGACACATAAAAATATATAGAATTTTATAGTTGATGTCACACAATTTTTCACAGAAAACGTAGTTGGAAAACCAAAATATAAGTCGAAAATATCTGAACATTACGTTTAAAAACATAAATCGTCACCAAATGCTCAAAATTTATGTCACGTCTGCAAATAACAAAACCCTATTTTATAAGAACCTAACAACCTTTCTGGGCCCAATCCAGAATTATTTACGATACTACTACGAGGAACCTTTGGGCCAGAAGAATCTGAAGGTCGCCGTATCCTATGTAATACACGAAAATGCATATCTTACATAAAATATAAAAGTACTCACAGTTTATATTCGAAGAACTCATAACACAATAAAACACTGGCACTAAACACTTCACACACAACTTTACACAATTTTTTATTTATTTTCTTATTTAGACACGACGTTAGGATGGTGGCGCTGCGAGCGTCGGCCGCTTCCGACGACGGCGCCAAAACGACTGACCATTCGGGATGGTTGGGTTGCCAGCGTGCGGGAGGAAAAGCGCCGGGGAAAATTTCGGGGAGATTTTCCAGCCGAGAATTTTGTATGTCAAGGTCATTTACCGATTCGTTGTCCATAAATATAAGGTGAACATCTCATCTGCCTATGATTTTTACTATTACTTCCTGATGACCTTTCTTACAAAAAGTATGTAAATATCGTTATCTGGAATAAATACTACCTACTTACAGAAGCAACGCATTTTATACTAGTAATATTTTAATTCTAGATCAAATAATGATGGAACCAAATGCTTGCCTATCATAAATTAACTTAATACATTAATAGATAATTTACCTAAAATTATCTACTCGTGGAATTCTCCCAAAGACTCTTTACTTTCAGGAAAGACAAGGAGTGGTATTTTGTTTTCCGGACACTATACAGTTATATAAATCTCTCTAATAAAATACAACATACAACATTTTCATCTGACGCGAACAAAAATCTAAATAAATAATAAAAATGAAATGCTGTTCGCTGGTAAGCACATCATATGAGAACGGCTATACCGATTTGGCTATTTTTGTTAGTCCGAATTAGGTTTTTATGGCAAGAAATATTGCAGTTTTCCGGAAAACTTTCAAATTCAGGAAAAACTGAACGTCGTTTTTTGTACGAATTATTGAAATTTGTACAGGACAACGTCTGTCGGGTCAGCTAGTAATCAATATAAATAAACCCTAAATCCTCCTTTATTCTTGCAAATTCCATCGCAGCTGGTATCCCCACTCTGAGAAAATGGCGGGAAGTGGCGCCTGCGTGGACCCCGCCCCCCGCGCGCCCCCCGCCCCGCACCCCCCTCACGAAAACTTAGCGCCAATCGAAGTGATGAATTAGGCATGCATCGCGGGTACTTACGAAAATATATATTGATGTTAATTGATAAATACCTAGAGATTTATTAAAATTTTTGGTAATGTTTAAATTATTATGTCGGTTTGATCTGTCATAATTCATTTTATAATAACGTCTTCGAGAAGCAAAGAAATATTGTTCAATTTTTATCGGGAATCTGAAAAACTTTCAGTACCTACCTACCTAAAATATAAAAAAAATCTAAAGTGGTTTTCTTCGGAAGTACAAATTGAGTGTAAGTAGGATAAAGACTTAATCTAAAGTCCTATCACGATATAACATCACACTTTCATATTAGTACCTAGGCAGACTGTGTAGAAAGCAAAAATAGAAACAAAGTTTATTTTGTCACAGAATGTCATCATCTACCTGCCTTTTCCAAACTATGTTGGGGTCGGCTTCCAGTCTAACCAGATGCAGCTGAATACCAGTAGCTACTTTACATGGACGGACAGCCTATCTGACCTCCATAACCCAGTTACTAGATAATAAGATACCCCTCGGTAAGACTGGTTGTCAGACTTTCGGGCTTCTGACTACCCGTAACGACTGTCAAAGATTCACGAATGACAGCCGGGATCAACGGCTTAACGTGCTCTACGAGGCACGGAGGGGTCTCGGTATGTAAAGATGGTCACCCATCCACGGACCAACCGCGACAAGCGTAGTTTAACCTGATCGATCGACTCGTGCGGCTGTTATTACTTATCCACAAGCTTAGCAAGTAAGGTTTTTGCTTAGCTATCTCGCATGTATGTACCTTTATCAATTTTAATTTCAACCAACGATTTTTATTACATTCAAAAATATTTAAATCTAATTTTAACTTTCCAATATTGGCTAAACTTTGTCAAAATGTTGTTTACAAGTTGTAAGTCACTGGTCTACTAGGAAAATTGGTCGGAATTAAATTTAGGTAATACCCAAACATTGTCTTAAATTGTAGGTTGCATATTGTACCAATTAAAAGAAAAAAATACCGAATAAAAAAATAAAAGGCCGTTATTAGCCGCGGGTCATATTATTTATTAAAAATGTATGCACAAGTAAAAAAATATTGTCCAGACGCCAGCAGGTCAAGCTACCCGAAACTGTCAAATTTTCCCAATCAACCTTGAACCTTAATGCTATAGCGATAAAGTTGAAAATCTATTACAGAAATTTGACAGATTGTAGTAGGTTGATGTGCTGGCGTCTGTACAAAGGCGGACTTAATGCCTGAGGCATTTTCTACCAGTCAACCTTAGGGTTATGCAGAACCAGGTGCAACATACGGGATAGATAACTCGGAAATAACTATAAAATACAAGAATAATATGTAGATACATACATATAAACAAAATAAACTTTGTCAGGAGAAATAACAATAGGTAAAGGAGAAAACAAAATCAGCGCTGGGATGTTTCGGCTACCTATTTTTTTTTTTTTTTTGAGGATGGGAAATCATCAAATGACTCCTCCCGCTCTGGGTGGAGCAGAAGGGAGTGTCAGACTTTTACTGACTAAAACCCACCCGTGTTCCTTCCTTAGCCCTTTATGTTCCAGGGCAGCGGTAAACCCTTTCGGATGGTCCCGCTACCCTGGCAGGCTTCGGCCCTATGGGGCCCCGTCTCTTTTGCTGACACGAACACGCCGTCCGGCACGGGCCTAGTCCTGATCGGCTGATCGGATCGGTTTCGGCTACCTTCAGACGAATATGTTCACTTGCCTGCACTTTAGAAGGTAACCAGCTGGTTGCCGTTCTGATGTTCAGAGGGAGCGCGTCCCAAATAAAGAAGAATTAATGAAGCCAGAACGGTGAGAAAGACATCGTCACGTCAGCTGTGTGCGTTTAAGATTTTAATGAATTTAAAGATTATTGCAATTTTGGCTAATGAATTTATTTTAGGATTTGATTTTACGTATTCTGGTTATTTAATTTTGGTTTTAGTATTATTGTGGCATGTATTTTAATCTAGTGTGGGGAAACTTTTTTAATAAAAAATTAAATCAAATCTGTGGTTACTAACATAATTTTTAAGTATGCTAACATGAATATGGATCACATAATTCAGACACACAATGTGTCTGAATTAAATAAATAATAATAGGTAATAATAGTGACGCTGGGCGACAGTGGCCACACGGTGGATGCCTGAGGATGCACGGCGCCGCCGAAGCCGGTCCAAAAAAGGGGAGACGAGACGAACTAGACGCGTATCTAACACAAGGTGTACGGTGCACGTACATGGATTTTAAAATATTATTGCAATTAGTTAGCCAGTAGGCTCGCGTACTTGCACTTTGAACGCGACCTACATTTGGCAGTGCATTGACACTGACACATTGCATTATTCTATGCATTTTATGTATATTACATTTAGTGTTCAATTAGACGTGGTTTGAGTCGCACAACTTGCATTTTTATTTAGATTCATCCCGTTGAGCATTCACTGACATCTTATGCATTTAAGTTTAATTTGGCATTCTGCATTACATTGACATTTTACATTTGCATACAGTACTTATGTTAGGGATGCACCCTACACAAGGGTTGGATTCACTTTTATCTAATCGAACCCCTGAAACTCTAAGATAAAAACTCACTTCACCATCAAGCTTTTTATTATAATCAGTGCTCATAACAACCTAAAACCTAGATGTGTAGTCGTAATCGTAAATCGTACATTGTTGTCTTTCGCTCGTCCAGAATTATTGGTATTATTAAGGAAAAATCCGTTCGTTCTGAAAGTTTGCGTTTGTTTTTTATTTTAGTTGTGTTTGTGCACTTTGTTTCATTGCAGAGCTTGCAGTTATTTAGAAACGGTAATGACTTGTGTGGTGTAAACAGAGACTGGTTTAGTTACGTTTTTAGTTTGATTTAGTTTATACAGGGTGTTGTTTTAGATTGAGGGATAGATTTAGAGCGGTGATAGTTTTGGTATATGGGTTTACAGGAAACTTGATAATCTTTTTATTGCACTTCCCGTATATAGTCCGCCATATCGATTTCGATAACGTTTGAAACTATTATTTCCTAGCGAGTGACTATAACTCGCCAGACTGAGTTTTGTTTTAATTACCCGGTCACAACTAGTGGCTAACTAATAACAACCTCAAGGGTCGATCGATAACGTTAAGTTGCTCTTGCCGCCATTGATCCGTGGATGGGTGACCATCTTTACATACCGAGACCCCTCCGTGCCTCGGAAAGCACGTTAAGCCGTTGGTCCCGACTATCATTCGTCGATCTTTGACAGTCGTTACGGGTAGTCAGAAGCCCGAAATTCTGACAACCAGTTGTACCAATGGGTATCGTATTACCCAGTAACTGGGTTGTGGAGGTCAGATAGGCAGTCGCTCCATGTAAAATACTGGTATTCAGCTGCATCCAGTTAGACTGGAAGCCGACCCCAAAATAATTGGGAAAAGGCTACGCAGATGATGATCCGATCACAAATAATGCAATACAGTTGGCAGAATAAAACGTACTTATGGGTATAAGGAGGCTTAGGGTACTCTATGGTCACTCCCGTATAAAAAAGCACTTTAATCAGAATATATTTTTTCATTTACAAGATAACACAAAAATAACAAAATTATATAATAAATTAACTAAAACTATTTACAAACTAAAATATACTAAAAATTCATACACATAGCTGTCGACTGGTAATGTACCCAAGACACTGACGGCATTGCCACGTTGTATGGCAATGCTTAGCCTCTGGCGAAGGTAAAAGCCAGCCATCAGAATTAAATCAATGAATCATGAAAAACTGAAGATTAACTAGGATGACTCCTTAAAAATAAAAAATAATATTTAAACGCTGTCTGTTAATCTTTGAAACTTAGCGTTTGTGAAGCCTTCTTAAAAACTATCATGATTATTCATTTTTCTTTTACTCCAATGCTTAATTAAAATCTCAATACACAAAAGGTATATTTTTATGAAGAGTGCAGTGCTTTAAATTACTAAGCTTCATTCATCTCTACGGCTGAAATGGTTTTTTCGTAATTGATCATCCAGAGTAATATAAAAGCTAAGGCTTTCTCTTTAGTTCTTAAAATGATATAGCTACAGATTTGGCGAATTAAAATACTTTATGATCGTAATAATCATAATCATAAGTAATAACTTAGAAAAATCTTGAAATTTAAGATTTTAGAAACATTAAATATTCATCATCTGCCTAGCCTTTTCCCAACTACGTTGGGGTCGGCTTCCAGTCTAACCGGATGCAGCTGAATACCAGTATTTTACATGGAGCGACTGCCTATCTGACCTCCACAACCCAGTGACTGGGTACCCCTTGGTAAGGCTGGTTGTCACACTTTCGGGCTGACGACCCGTAACGACTGTCAAAGATCGACGAATGACAGCCGGGACCAACGGCTTAACGTGCTTTCCGAGGCACGGAGGGGTCTTGGTTTGCGAAAATGGTCACCCATCCACGGACCAACCGCGGCAAGCGTAGCTTAACCTGATCGATCGAACATTAAATATTAAAAGACAAATAAAAAAGTATTATTTGGACTTGCGTCACCAGTGAAATTTTATCATGCAAACGAACCATAGACATAATGCCTCATCAAATAAATAAATATACAACCTCAATTGGAAACATACAACACCTTTCGTATGCCGCCGGAACGTGGATCCACGCGAGACAAGGCTTTTTAATTATTTCTGTAATTACAGCATTTAACCGATAGAGGGCTAATTTTTCCATCGCCAGATAAGTTTTATTCGAGGAATAAAATTGACGTTTGACAGTTTTTGTATAAAATAACTGTCACAATTATTCTTCGAATAAAGTTATTACCTAGATTATTATTATTTTGGTAAACTTTTGTTTCTTAGCTCTTCAGCTAGTTTAAGCTACATTAACGGGCCCAAGCCAAGACAATGTAGCGTGTGTGGTGTTTTTTTTTTTAAGAGGAATTAATTATGAGGAGTGATTTCATTTTCGTCAATTTGCATGAACTTTCTAACGATTCTACAGGTATTTAAAATTGCGGCTTTTTGGAGTGTTATATAAATTGAGTCTTCTAGGTCTATTTGTTTAAGGCTGTGGTGGAGGTGATTGGGTATAACACCCTATTATTATTATTATCCCTGGACATTTCACACAGCGCCATCTAGATGATTGAAAAATCAGCCCTAAATCATATTCAATCCGAAACCGTAGTTTTTCTGAAGAAACCATTTATTAAACTTGCTTCATCATTACTGCAAGGATACGGCCGGTCTAGTCTGTAAAAGTCTCACCAAGGAAACTTAAGTGAAGTGGACTTGAAGTGACCTGTCAATATTGTCAATCCCTAAAAGAAAGAGAAATGCGTTTTTGGCATTACTGCAAAATAAAGACGCATTCAACTATAAATGACAGAAAACAATTCTTGTAATGCCAAAAGGGTGTAGCGGTATCTACAACGCCACATGCGAACAACGCGTCATACTGACGTCACGCAAATCCTGCATCTCGCAAGCAGAGTTTACCGCGCAATTAGCATAGATACAATTTCCCAACATCAATCGTTGGGCAAATGCCCGCCAGACACAACACCCGTCTGGTCGGAGGATCCTCCCTTTTCTATGGAGGATGAGTGAACTTTACACCCTGTTCCTCATGCCTCTAAAAGGGCTTCAGCTCAGCATAATGTCAGCTTTAGGTGGAATGACCGCTCACTTGACCTTAGTCGGCTTAGTCCACGGTGAGATTTTTACAGAATATATCGCCAGATCACCATTTTGTATTCCACATTCATCACTCATACATAATCAACCTATAATGATCCCACTGCTGGGACACAGGCCTCCTCTCTGTGAAAAAGAAGTGGGCCGTAATCCACCACGCGGGCCCGGTGCGGGTTGGTGGATGTCACATGTCTTGAATGTTTGGTTCTAGGACATGCATGAAATGAGCAACTGTGTCATCTATAATTTTTAAGATAAGTTATTGTAACTGCACATTTTTATAAATAAACGTTATTATTATCTCCTTTATTTATTATTATTATTATGCTGTTTTCCTTCATCACTCATAATCACGTAATGTGTATATGCCTGCTGCTCTCATCCCAATTTATTCCATAATTCTCATAAATCACCAAAATCGCGAAAAGCCGAGCTAATTACGAAAAGCCATCTCGCAAAGCATTTAAAAAACCAATAGCTGAAAAAGAAAATCAGAGTTGCATAGAGCGGTGAATTCAAAGGCAGCGGCGGCAACATTAAAGAGGGGATTTTACAAAGAGGCCGGCGACGCCGCCGGTCACACCGAACTGGAATCATTATGAAATGCTGTCGCTTATTTCTATGTATTTTTTATTTTTGTAATTGGTGATGCTCTCGATAGAGGAACTCGTGGCTAAATATAAACTACCGCACAAGTCTATCGAAGGTTATGCTACGCTTGCCGCGGTCAGTTCGTGGATGGGTGACCATCCATTGCATATCAAGACCCCTCAGTACCTCGCAAATAAATTGATTTGATTTGATTTCGGAAAGCACGTTAACGGCTTAACGTGTTTTCCGAGGCACGGAGGGGTCTTGATTTGGTCGCGGTTGTCATTTATACATAGATCTTTGACAGTACTTAGGGATAGTCAGAAGCACAAAAGTCTGACAAGCAGTCTTATCAAGGGGTATCGTGTTGCTCAGTAACTGGGTTGTGGAGGTAAAATACTGGGTATTTAGCTGCATCCGGTTAGACTGGAACCCGAACCCAACATAGTTGGGAAAGAGCAGGCAGATTGATTGGTATATGCTCTCGATGGACCATTGTTACAGAAAATCATCACCTTTGATTCATACTACTGGTTTATTACCACGAAATATTTTACTTTAAAGGTTCTCATAATTTATCAGGAAACCGGCATGTACAGACGCCAACAGGCCAAGCTACCCGAAAGTGTCAAATTTTCCCAATCAACTTTGAACCTTAATGCTTTAGCGATAAAGTTGAAAATCTATTAAATAAATTTGACAGATTGTAGTAGCTTGATGTGCTGGCGTCTGTACTAGAACCACTGGGCCCACTCCCTCTTACAGAGAGGAGGCCTAGCACTCCTAGCAGTGGCCCATTATAGGCTGATTACGCTATAATTTTTTAATCTTATGATAATAGCAACAATGAAGTAAATCATCTACATTTGATACGTGCGGGCAACACGACTGCTTATTTAATTAAATAATTTAGGTTAGGTACTGGCCTACATAAAAAGAAATGGTTCGTGCTTAGGTATGGCTAATATAAAAAATATGACCCAATCATAGTTTACTTTTATCTTTATGTTTTACGAAGATGTGTCGTCATGGCTAAATATAAAAATTATAACTTTTTTATTTTCTTCAGGGGTCATAGCAATATTTTATTGTCACAGACATCATTTTCCAAGCCATTGGATCCCTCTAATGTGCCATAATTTAAGACAATAATATTATTCTCTTCTTTTCTATGAGCTGAGCAACTGAGGAATTTGTTGCGCCACTTCTTCCCAGCTAAAGCACTAGGAAGTGGTGAAGGGCGGGCGTTTTGGGGGACTGTTTTATGTATGTAATTTTGACATTCAAAAAGTGCTGATTCTCAGCCTGATTTGCATAAATGACTTTCGATTTTTATGATCATAAACATTACGCGTCGGTGTGAGTGGCAGCCGCGCAGTGTGAATGAAAACGGCCGGCATGTGAATGAATACAGGATCTGTCATCTTAGTGTCTGCTGCTGTGCAGATGCTGGGGCATGTAGCGTCCAGGTTCGATGCCCAGCTTATACAGATTTGCCTTTCTACTTACCTTTGTTCCTGTATCGTCAGTTTATGAATACAGCATGGTTAATGGACATAAAATTTAAATGCAAAAACACATAGAACCGAAACAAATCTATTGTTTGTAATAAGTAATAGATATGAGAGAGAGAGAGAGAGAGAGAGAGAGCAGTGGCCCAGTGGCAACGACCGCGACTTACGAGTTCGAATCCAGGTAGGCGCTTTACTTTGTGTAAGCTATTTCATCACCACTGCTCTCAAAACGGTGAAGGAAAACATCGTGAGGAAATTTCCAAATGTCCTAGAACCAAAAAATTGAAGATATGTGACATCTGCCAACCCGCCTTGGGCCCGCGTGGTAGATTATAGCCTACTCCCTTTCGAAGAGAGGAGGCCTGTGTCCCAGCAGTGGGAACATTATAGGCTGATTATGTATAGATGTTAGTATAGTCACAGAATAACAAATAGTACTAACGTAGTATAGTGTTAAAAGACTAAAGAAGTTGGAAGAACGAGGGAAGTGGCCAAGACATCTGCATGAAGAGTGGGGATAGTCCGCAGCAACTGCAGACGGCGGAGAGCACTCGCTCTCTTTTGGATCGACAGCCAACGACGACGGACATCTCTCCATCTCAGTGTCGTGTTTTCTCGGTGCCGAGTGATTAGCTAACTAATTAAGTGTTCATATATTCTATCAATTTCAATGCCTCGGAAAGCACGTTAAGCCGTTGGTCCCGGCTGTCATTTGTGGATCTTTGACAGTCGTTACGAAAGTCCGACAACCAGTCTTTACCAGGAGGTATCATATTATCCAGTAACTGGATTGCGGAGGTCAGATGCTCCATGTAAAATACTGGTATTCATCTGCATTCGGTTAGATTGGAAGCCGACCCCAACTTAGTAGGGAAAAGGCTAGGCAGATGATAATCGGTAGATGGTAAAACGGCACTATTAAATAAAAGTATTTTATGCATGACATCGTTGATTTATAATAAATTGCCTGATGACATAAAACAATTACCTATTCTCCAATTTAAAAAGAAATTACAAACATTCTTAATAAATAAATGTTATTATGATGTCAAAGATTACTTGGGGGACAAAAATATGTTATTTTAATGACAGCAAAGGTCTGGATAGTAAATAATGTAATATACGTATATATATAGATATTGGACATAATTTCAAATTTAATTCATTGTAAATTTAATATAATATTGGACATACATAATTTTGATGATGAATAAGATATAATTTTTGGATTGTATAATTGTATTTCATATGCATGACATTATTATTTTTAATTCCTTATTCCGTTGACTGATCTGTATTAACGATAGTTTTTATTTTCAATGGCATTGTACTTTAACTTTTAAATTAACTGTAAAATTCTTGTATATATTTGCACACCTCATATGGTTATTAACAGTGTACTGTTCGACCTTTTGAAACATCCTCTGAACCTGTTTTATGCAAATAAATGATTTGATTTGATTTGAATCATATTCTATCAATTTGCTAGGTTTTGCAGTTTTGTTTGTTAAAAATAATAAACACGGTTCTTTGGTGGTGTGTGTGTGTGTTTTTTTTTATTAAACCTGCTTCTGATAGATAACTTTATTAACTATAGATTAAGTTAGGAGACGTTGCCCGGAATGTTACCATTTCCAACGGGTTCCTACGGCCTTCACAAGGTCGTCGGTCCACCTTGTGAGAGGCCTTCCAACACTACGTCTTCCGGTACGTGGTCGCCACTCCAGAACCTTTCAGCCCCATCAGCCATCTGTTCTGCGAGCAATGTGGCCTGCCCACTGCCACTTAAGTATAGCAATTCTTCGTGCTATGTCGGTTACGTTGGTTCTCCTGCGGATCTCTTCAGAACTAGGCATTGTGTTTTTTTCTTATTGTGTTATTTATATATACTCGTACGAAGAGATCGTACGAGTATACTGCACCGATTGACGTCATCATGTCAACGCCGGCTGTCGCTGAAAACCAGCGCTGGGGCTGTCTCACGGGTTGTGGCATTAGGTATGCTGAGCGATGGTTTTTTTGAGCGGATGTGACGCATAATATTCCTCCCCTTATTTTATTTCGTGTTTGTGTTCAAATCAACGTCAAGTTTACCACAAATAAACGAATTGTCTTTGTTTCTATTTACCGCATTAGGTTATCCTATAATGGTAGATGTAAGTAGATAAATAAATGTCTACTATTCTACTAATATTATAAACGCGAAAGTTTGTGTAGATGGATGGATGTTTGTTACTCTTTCACGTAAAAACTACCGAACGGATATTGATAAAACTTTACAGTAATCCAAACTAATATTATAAATGCGAAAGTAACTCTGTCTGTCTGTCTGTCTGTCTGTCTGTCTGTCTTTGCTTCACGCCTAAACTACTGAACCGATTTGTGTGAAATTTGGTACAGACATAGTTTGGAACTTGAGAATGGACATAGGATAGTTTTTATTACAAAAAATAAAATAAAATAAAAAATAAAATAAAATTTATTCCGGACATACAGCGCCATCTATTGGTCAAGAGTCGGTGTCATCTATTGGTGAAGTCACTATTCCACGCGAACGAAGTCGCGGGCAAAAGCTAGTTTAGCTTATATATCAGAATAACAAGACATAGAATACTTTTTATCCCGATATTCCCACGAGATCGACAGTTATGCGAGTGAAACCGCATAAGTGCACTGCTAGTAATAAATAAATGAATCTCCAATTTTCTCCGAACAGGAATCGAACCTGCGATTCGTTGCTTTCGAAGAGATTTAGTAGAAAAAATATAAAAAAGCACCTAAACATCTGTAACTTTAGTGTTTACCTTAGCAACAAACCGACAATACCCACATTTTAAACTCCACAAACTTAAAACAGGAAATCTTAACAAAACATTTATTGTCGTACAATAGAAACGTTTATTTTGCGTCTGGCAACAATACACAAGTAACTGGCGAGTGCTGGCAACACAGCTTAACTGCTTCTACTCTATTCTTTAATACAGCGGTTTATTTATGGACTAGCTTCTGCCCGCGGCTTCGCCCGCGTGGATGTCGGAAATTTACCCACGGGAAAGTGCTAACAGGATAAAATGTATGTGCTTCCCCAGAATGCCATCTATCTCGCGGGCCCTTTGTGGCTAATAACAATAGAAAACCAATTGTGTCTCATTAGTGGTGATTAAGAGGGTACCTATATGATATCTTTACCTAAGTACCTACCGCTTTAAAAAAAAAAACTCAATAACAGAAAATTAAATACCTACCTACCTAAGTAAACCTATTTCTGATGATAACCAATTTAAACTCAATATATAAGCAAAATCCCTAAAAACTAATATCTATACGAATGACTAATCCTACCTAACAGTATTATAAAATAACCTACGGTCACTACGTACACTATCAAATATACTAAGTAAAATAAAAATAAACCTAAATAACTCTAAAAACTAAAAGGAATAAAAATGAACTCCACTGCGGGTGACCTAACCTACGACAAACTTATTATTTGCGGTTGGTTCAGTAATCGGGTCTAGGGATCGAACCGCAAAATTAAGTTTGTTTTTTATTGTATATACTTTTCCGGGATAAAAAGTACCCAGTGTGGTGCCCAGGATATTAAAGAATAATTATACCAAGTTTCATCGTAATCGAACTGGTAGTTTTTGCGTGATGCCTGAACAAACAGACAGACAGACAGACAGACAAAAATTTTTTTAATCGCATTTTTGGTTTCGGTGTCGGTATAATAACACCCCCTGCCATTTATTTTTTTGATATTTTCAATGTACAGAATTTTCACTTCTACAGATTTATTATAAGTATAGATATAGATAAGAGCATTAAGGGTAAGTAGCTTACAGTCTTTAAGTCATGTGTATGATATTTGCAGTGTTTACTATGGCTTTTCTCTTCTTTATGATTTTATAATTATACACACAATTAACATCGCCGCAGGACAAATATAAGAGAAGCAAAACACATGGTTCTCACTGTGTGTTAGCAAATTGGGTAAAGTAGGCATTGGCGCCTATTCCCTTGTTCACAAACTAAACTAAATTTAGGTTCAGTGCATCTTTTTATTTCTATTTCATTAAGAAAAGGAAAGAAGATAAATATTAGTTTAGTCCTGTCAAATTAGTCAGCGCCTGACGTAAATTGACGTATTTTTAGTAGCCATATTTTTAATCGCGTCTAAACTGTCTATGGAGTATCTTAATTTGACAGGACTAAACTTATATTTTATCTTCTGCCCTTTTCTTAATGAAATAGAAAGAAAAAGATGCACAGAACTTAAATTTAGTTTAGTTTGTGAACAAGGGAATCGGCGCCATTGGCTTTCATTTTGACAGTTTAACAACATTCATTGCGTTATTTACATTGTTAAGCAGACAAATTTTTCGAACATATGAAGCAATGGATTAGCAGTATCCCTCAACATGATTCAGGTTGTGGTTGATAGGGTGTTATGCAATTACGATGCAGGTAAAATGTTAAGCATATTGACTGCGAACTTAACAAAGTAAGGTACTTATATTGAAATCGCAACTGTCACTCTTTGACTGTTATATGAAATGACTGCAGTCCGTCAGTTAGTATTGCCAGTGTTTCCATTTATTATCGTATTGTCATCTCCACATTGTATATGGGGGACATCACACACTACATTTGCCGATTTGCGGTTTTCACTCACTGATCGTGCTCTAATTTGATAACGAAGATTTAATTGTTTTTTTTTTTTAGCAAATATTTAAACAAGCAATGGACTAATAACATAGATATCTAATTAAGAAACTAATACTTCAAACAAGACTCACAAAAAGACAAGTCTTTCAACAAGCCACGAAAAAAATACTAATATAATTACGAAAAAAAACACAAAATCCAGTGAGCCGAGAAAAATGGCGCTGTTTCATAATCAAATTTAATTTTTACACAATTTACGTAACACCGAGATATATTATTGTTTAATTAATTAAAATGGACGGACAGACCGCTGAAATTCAGTCCACTGACATTGAGGTGCTGAGAAAAATGGAGGACGAACATTTGCGGCTCCAGAGACAGGTTACATGGAGTATTTTAATCATCATCATCAGCCTATAGCAGTCCACTGCTGGACATAGAGCTCTCCTATTGCACGCTTTTTTATTCAACTCAATTTTCGGCAACTCTTATCCAGCTGCTACCAGCCATCCTGCGAAGATCGTCGCTCCTCCTAGCCTGAGAGCGTCCCACCTTACGTTTACCGATTCGCGGTCTCCACTCAAGAACACTTCTACCCCAACGGTCATCGGTTCTACGGCTAACAAGGCCGGCCCATTGCCACTTCAGTTTGCTTATTCTGTGAGCTATTCAATATATTAGTACAGTCGTATTGTAATATAAAATTGTATTTAAGGTTTCATCTACATGTTAGGAATTAGGTGAGCAGCTAAGTTAGCAGTTGTAGCCCAGTGATAACGGCCCCGACTTACGAGTTGTAGGTCGTAGGTTCGAACCCAGGCAGGCGCTTTACTTTGTGAATATAATTTCATCAGCACTGCTCTCCAAACGGTGAAGGAAAACATCATGAGGAAACCGGAATGTCTTAGAATCAAAAATTCGAAGACATGTGCATAGTACTAATTTATGTTAATATATCTGTCGACCAACTGTGTTTCGAATAAACTGTCGGTACCAAAAGAACATTGTTCGAAATGATACAAGAGAATGAGAATCGATTCCGATGATAACCCGGTTTGACCATTTATCAAATTTCCTCCACTAGGTCCGAATGATCCAAGTAGACCGCCAGCAGCGCACGATGGGCGTCCACCCTCAGTTCAGGAGACAAGACGAGCTGATGAGACAGCTGAAGAAGGAGTACGTCAACCTCTGCAAGGACCTTATGGTAATCAACTTTATCTCATGTTTTTTTACGGCAAAGGAAAAGATTTGTTTTTTGTGTTTATTTTTTACGCTTTCACGTTAAAACGGCTGAACGGATTTGGAGGAAGTTTTAACACATAGGTAGACCATGATCTGGGTTAAGACATAGGGTACTTTTTAACCGACTTCTAAAAAAGGAGGAGGTTCTCAATTCGGATGTTTTTTTTTTATGTTTGTTCGCGCATAACTCTTTCGCTTGCCAACCGATTTGAAAAATTCTTTTTTTGTTGGAAAGGGTATACTTCCCAAATGGTCCCATAGAAATTTCATCAAAAACGGTTCAGTAGTTTGGTTTTTAAACCAAAATTACTGGTAAAAATTACAACTTAAAAGTGAAAAATAAAATCTTTTTTGCAAAAAAAATCAACCGACTTCCAAAAACGACACTACAAAGTGAAAAATAACTTTAATTTCGGAAGTCGGTGGCAAACAACGAAAGTGTGAACCCAACGACACCGACTTCCAAAATTAAAGTTATTTTTCACTTTATAGTGTCGTTTTTGGAAGTCGGTTGATTTTTTTTGCAAAAAAGATTTTATTTTTCACTTTTTATCTCGATATTCCCATCGAGACTTATGCGGATGAAACAGCGGGGCGCAGGTAGTATGCTGAATAAAATTACACGTAGCCAACCATTACTGCTCATTGCAAGATTATAAAAGTAAATAAAAGAAAGATGTTTTAAATATAATTATTTCTTTTTTGATGTTCATTCTTGATGCCTCCTTACCAGTTGGCCTGACTGAAATTTTGCATGCTTTGTCTAATCCTAGCTAAACATGTTAGTGCCATGTAAATTTGTATTTAACACCATTTTACACCATGTTTTACGCAAATAAATATTTTATTATTATTTATTATTATAAGAATAAGTAATTATTGCACTTAATTATACAGCAGGGCCAGTCGAGCCAAATGAACACGCTTCCATATTTATTACTATTTACTGTCGTTTAAAAAACTTGTAAGTTATCATTTATGATATTAACCCCGCTGTTGCTTCTTTTACTAAAACTACAGCCCATCCAATCTGTAAAAATATCACCGTGAAAACTTAGGTGAAGTGTTCTGTCAATTGCGTCAATTCTGAGCATCAAAAGGCCAATTCTCGTAATTGAAAACGTTCAAAATCTAGTCGCAGTGTCATCTCGACGACAAACAAATGTCAAAAATTTGTCAAAAATGTAGGGAAATTAGAGGTATTTTTGGCAAATTGAGACTGAGATGAGACTGAACGCTCTAAAAATTACGAGAATTGCCCCTCAGGTGGAATGACAGCTCACTTCACCTAAGTTTTCACAGCGAATCATATTGTAACAGCAAAACATGCGTGATGTTTATTTTTGTCACGTTAAAGAGTTGTTAGTGAAGTCGAGTTCTTCTGTTTTCTCCTTAGATAGCAAGATCAGGGGCTCATAAGAAGAAGGATAAGAGGATGAAAGTGGAACTGAAGACCTCGCTGTTGCACAGAGTTGAGACTGAGCAGGAGGTTGAAGGTAATACACATTTATCATCATCTGCCTTGCTTTTCCCAACTATGTTGGGGTTATTCAGTTGGGGGTATTCAGCTACCTACATCCAGTCAAACCGGATGCAGCTGAATACCAGTATTTTACATGGAACGACTGCCTATCTGTCCTCTACAATCGGGTTAACAGTTACTGGATAATACGATACCCCTTGGTAAGACTGGTTGTCAGATTTTCGGGCTTCTGACTACCCGTAACGACTATCAAACATCCACGAATGACAGCCGGAACTCACTGCATAACGTGCTTTCCGAGGCACGGAGGGCTCTTGGAATGTAAAGATGGTCACCTATCCTCGGAACAACCGCGGACCAACCAAGAGAAGCTTAACCTGATCGATCGGTCCGTGCGACTGTTATTACTTGGCACACACAAGCCCCTCATGAAGGTAATATACATTATGAGGACCTGTTATTGTGATCACTGGTGTGAAAAGCAAGGGGATAAGGATGTTGATGGAATATTTTTAGACAGATTTCAATCACAATGTAAATTGTTTGGAAGTCGGTGTCGTTGGGTTCGCATTTTCGTTGTTTGCCACCGACTTCCGAAATTAAAGTTATTTTTCACTTTGTAGTGTTGTTTTTGGAAGTCGGTTGTTTTTTTTTTTTCAAAAAATTTTTATTTTTAACCGACTTCTAAAAATGGAGGAGGTTCTCAATTCGGATGTTTGTATTTTTTTGTTTTTATCGATTCAGATGGGACATAGTCACAAGCAAAGTAAAGTGTCTGTTTGTAATATCAAAATAACAGCTTTTTACTAAATTTATATGAAAGTATTTATTTATTCAACACTTCCAGAACACAAATGTACACAGGCGGACTTAATGCCATAGACATTCTCTATCAGTCAACGTTTGGGTAATGCAGAGACAAACAGTGGTAGGTGCATCATGAAAATTGAGGAATAAATATTTTAAGCCTATTAAAATTATAAATATAATATATACCTAACTTCATATAAATATAAGTACAAACAAATATAAATAAATACATGTATATACTATAAAGACATAAGACAAACAAGTTTATACGGTACTTATAACAAGAAACAATTTTTAAATATTTTTTATGTCTGTCTGTTTGTTTGTTCAGGCTAATCGTCGAAACGGCGGACTGATTTTGACTTTCACTGCCAGATAGCTGATAAAATAAGGAGTAACTTAAGCTATTTTTATTTTAGAAAAAGAATTAGGGTTACATAGTTGTAAAAATGCTCTGTAAACTAGTAAAAAAAATTAAAATTATACCGTCTGTCTACAAAATATTTTCACTAGGTACTAAACTACTGAAACTATATTAAATATATTTAGGTCAGATAAAGACCTCAACTCATTTATAAATATATAATATATCTACTATAATATCATACCATGCATAGCTGCGGGAACTCGCTACGACACAGCTGACGTCATAGCTACGCCTGCTACGCGCTCGTAGCACGTCATCGATCGGCTACACTACCCCAAACCTGACAACCAAAAGTTTTTGTAATTTTTGTGTTTTTGCTAAATTATCATTAAAATACATCCGATAAGACTGGAAACCGACCTCAACGTAGTTGGGAAAAGGCTGGGCAGATGATGATAATGATCTTTCTTTGTTCCTTTTTCTTTTGTTAAAAAAACGTTGTCCCACACTAGGAATTTCTCCTGTATCGTGGGTGTGTTTACAAACATTTAAAGTCACATACACAAACACCCAGACCCGAAATAACTACTTGTAGGTCATACAAATATTTGTCCCGTGGGGAAATCAAACACGCGACACGCAGCGCAGCAGTCACTCCCTTAACCACTGCGCCGACCGTGCCGTTTCTTTACCTAAGTTTAGTTAGTTGATCGATAAATGGAAATGAGTAATATGAAAAAGAACATAACATCACGCCTGTACCCCCGAAGGATTTGACATAGACGTAATAGTACACCCACAATTCACTTAAATATTCAAAAAAAAAAACAATATTCTCAGTGGCTAAACGAAATAACCCTTTGCCCGACCTGGGAATCTAACCCTTATGCTCCGCAAGTGCCTTTGCGACTACTATAGGCCGACCACTTAACTGAGACGTAGCCTGAGGTAGCTGCGCGGTGCGGGAGGGGTGATAATTGTCACAAGTTGACGAATCAAAAGTCATTTATTCAAATTAGGCTGAGAGTCAGCACTTTTCGAACGTCAAAATTAAAAAAGACAGTCCCCCAAAAACGCCCGCCCTTCACCACTTCCTAGTGCTATCGCTGGGAAGAAGAAGTGGCGCAACAAACTCCCCAGCAGCACAGCTGTCTGTTAAATTAGAAAATACTTGATACTTGAATTGAATCACCCCCGCACCGCGCCGCTACCTCAGGCAACGTCTCAATTAAGCGGTTGGCCTATAGACCAATGTGACAGTCATAATCTCACGCCTTCTTCCCATGGGGGTAGGCAGAAACTATAAAACGCCACCTGCTAGGATCCTTACATACTCCTTTTGCTTCGTTTACGTTCATACAGGCAAACATATGTCATGAAAAATAACAAATGTAAATCTTACTGTTTTCAGCCGACGTAGCGATGATGGATCAGATCAATGGCTTGATACAGAAAAACAATAAAGAGACTTTGGAGCTGAGAAAACTGGCGAGCACAACACAGGGGCAGGTAGGGTGATAATTATCAACATACAGGCCTCCTTCTAGAATCTAGAAACACAGGTATGAAAAATAGACTTTCAGTATTAATAGGTTTTCAGTATTACTTCTTCCTACTCCTCCCCTTTTTAATCCATCCAAAAGTTGTCTTTAAAAGATCGCTCTTAGCGATAAGACCGCCCATTGTGTCATCCTTTGTAAAATTTCTATTTTTCTGTGTCTGTAATTTATATGGTGTACAAAGAGTATTCTATTCTAAAAAATTTATTCATTAGTTAAAAACTAAAGCCCAACTACGACAAAAACACCAACTAAAAAGGTATAAGGGTTTTTTTAACTGTAACAGCTTGAAGAACGTCGCTGGCAAAGCGAGTACCGGCTGGTATCAGCTGAGAACAAGCTGGAGACTGCCAAGCTAAGGTTCAACGCCATCCAGTTTGAGAACAAGAAGATTAGACAAGAAATCGACCACATGCTACAAGATAGGTAATTCAATCAATCAATCAACTCGGCCTGATCGCAGTCCACTGCTGGACATAGGCCTCACCCAGGCTGCGCCACAACACCCTGTCCTCCGCCTTCCGCAGCCAGTCTGTCCCAGCCTCTTTAGGTAATTGCCTATCTATAATACATATAATATACAGACACCTGCCTAGCCCTTTTTTTTTTTTTTTTTTTTTTTTTTTTTTTTTTTTTTTTTTTTTTTTTTTTTTTTTTTTTTTTTTTTTTTTTTGAGGATGGGAAATCATCAAATGACTCCTCCCGCTCTGGGTGGAGCAGAAGGGAGACCTGCCTAGCCTTATCCCAACTATGTTGAAATCAGCCCAGTCTTACCGGATGCAGCCCAATACCAGTATTTTACATGGAGCTATTGCCTATCTGACCCTAACAAGCCTGAAAGTCTGACAACCAGTTTTACTAAGCGGTATCGTATTACTTGTGATATATACCCAGTAACTGGGTTCTGGAGGTCAGATAGGCAGCCTTCCCATATAAAATACTGATATTCAGCTGCATCCATTTAGACTGGAAGCCGACCCCAACATAGTTGGAAACTGGCTTGACAGATTCTGATGACCTTTTACTCATATTAAAGTTACCACTGACAAAGATATTTCAATCAAGTAGTTTTTACTTGAAGACTTTCTCCACAGAGCCCTCTTCAACCAAGCCTGGGAGAAGATGCTGTCAGCCCTGTGCAAAGGCAAGAAGTTCCTCAACGACCTGTTCGAGTCCTCAACCCTGGCATACGACCAGAGAGACGAGTGGTGCACCAAGTTGAAGACCATGCAAGAGAAGGGAAAGATTGATCAGTTGTTGCAAGTTCAGGTAGGCGTAATCTCTCACCACGCGGGCCCAGTGCGGGTTGGTAGATGTCACATGTCTTCAAATGTTTGGTTCTAGGACATGCACGGCATGTGACGGTGTGTCTTGAGAGTAGTGGTGATAATAATTATAATCGAAGAGCTGCTGCAGCTGTAACGGTACTGAATTGACATCCAGTAGTGTTTAAACTTCAGGAAGACATATTTTGAATAAAACCTTGTAAACAAACGCAAAAGATTTTATTAACTACGGTAAAATCTGCTGACGGGTAATCATTTACAGATAATTAATGTGTACTGCACCCTAACACTATCAATCACAATTTGAATCATTTTGAAGGATATTGCTAATCCATTGCTTCATATGTTCGAAAAATGTGTCTGCTCAACAACGTAAATAACGCAATGGATGTTGTTGAACTGTCAAAATGAAGGCCATTCCTACTTCTAGTGTGTTGCAAAGTTACTCTACAGGTTATGTTCTCAACTTGTCATATTCATCAGCTTGCAAATATGTTAGTTATCACAATTGGTGGTCATTTAAAAAAGCATTTAGACGTCTATATTATTTTTCGCTCACTCTCAGAACCCATGCTCACAAATACAGATGCTCATAAAGTGTACCCTACTTAATTCATTAAGTTTAATCACAACAGTTGATTGCACCACCTTATAACTTAACAGCTAAAAGGCTCTTAACGGTACTTATGAGCTAACTTCAACTAAATCATGGGTAAAGGGGCAGTTTCACCATTTAAAGTTTCAAGTTGGTAACACTTGAAATGTGCTCAATTCTTCACGGTGTTGACACTCTCGTGAACTGATTGGGCTTGTTACTTTAATGGGTTAGCCGTCCAAAGTGGGTTTTGGGTGTAGATACCAAAAGCGCAAGAGAGGGGCTCGTGGCTAAGTAATAACAGCCGCACAGATCGATCGATCAGGTTAAGCTACGCTTTCCGCGGTCGACGCTGTCATCATCTTTACATACTAAGACCCCTACGTGGCTCGGAAAGCACGTTAAGATGGTGGTCCCAGCTGTCATACTTTAATCTTTGACAGTCGTTACGGGTAGTCAGAAGCCCAAAAGTCTGACAAGCAGTCTTACCAAGGGGTATCGTGTTACCCAATAACTGGGTTGTGGAGGTCAGATAGGCCTCCATGTAAAATACTGGTATTCAGCTGCATCCGGTTGGATTGGAAGCCGACCCCAACATTGGGAAAAGGCATGGCAGATTGATACTAAAAGCGCAATATGCAGGCCATCATTTTTGGCATTTTCTCGCCAATTTGCTTTTGAATTTTGTTAATCAAGTTCGTCTAAATGAACAGACAGCCGTGCAGCGGAGTTGGTTGCGCCACTTCTACTTCCCAGCTGAGGCACTAGGAAGTGGTACAAGACAGGCGTTTTGGGGTCTTATGCAATTTTGAGGTTCAGGAAAAGTTCTGATCAGCTCAAGCTAGTCTACATCGATCTAAGACAATTTTGGCTACATATCTAGGAGAAAATGTTTTATCCATTTCTATTACTCTGGAGAACTAGGTTGTTGGTTGACATTTATAAACTCAAGTATATTGTTTGTCCTTGTCATTTGAATGCCAATGAAGTGAAGCAGCAATACACTAAAATAACTTTTCCATGAAGACATTTATGAATAAGGTAGTAAAAGTTTTATTGCCGTTAACGGATAGAAATGACATAATTTGACTAACCTTCATGGTTTTATTTTCTGTGCATTTGATAGTATTACGAAAAGTAGTTCATGTCATGGTTAAAATATATGGTAGTCAGGAAAGTAGATAGCGAAGCTGACAGCATATGGATTGCCAGCCACATGTAAGTATTTAGCCTACACTGCAGGGTGAGAGGGACATCGACGCACAACCGGTGACCATGGATTCAGCACATGATTCTTCTCCAGCGTTGAAATTAACCGTCGGGTTATTAAAAACAAATTAGCTGTTTAGTACATTTTGACCGGGTAGATATTGCACTTTTCTATGAAACAGGATTTCTTTTTTTATTACCGACGAAAAATTGCTACGCTGGAGAAGAATCAATGTTGACGACACGGTTGGCGCAGTGGTTAAGCGATTGACTGCTGCGCTGCGTGTCGCGGGTTCGATTCCCGCACGGAACAAATATTTGTATGACCTACATGTATTTGTCCCGAGTCTGGGTGTTTTTCTATCTATAATATATATGTATTTACAAAAAAAAATTATATAAGTAGTTTATCAGCCATCTTGTTACCATAACACAAGCATTAGGTTGCTTAGCTTGGGACTAGATGGCGCTGTGTGAAATGTCCAGGGATATTATTATTATTATTATAATGTGCTGAATCCATGGTCACAGGTTGTGCGTCGGAACTATAACCATGAATTCAGCACATGATTATAGACCTCCTGTCCATAATCATATTCTGAATTCTTGGTTATAGTTTGCACGTCGATGTCCCTGACACCCTGTGGAGTTAAATGTTACCTAACTTAACTTTGGGGACAGCAGATGATAAAATTAATTTTTTTTGGTAACATTATCACATCACTGTATTCCTCGGAAGCGTAGGCAGGCTAGTATAATAAACCTTCCTTTCTATAGTAAACTCATTCTTCAACAGCTAAGACTAAGAGCCCATAAAATCAAGAACAAATCTATCTGGGCATTACAAATCCCTTACGGAAAAACCCACCCGCTCAATATTTTATTACGATTACAGGAAATGCGTGACCTAATAAAAGGGTACGACCACGAGATGACGATCTACCTGTTCCTGGCCACTAAAGGCATGACCAGGGTCAACAGGAAGCAGGAGAGACGAGAGGAACGACTGAAGAGGATGGAAGAAGAGAACAATAAGAAACAGCATCAGTATCATCTCAACTTGCTGGATGATATTTCTGTAAGTATTTCTTTATAATGGATGAAAGAAAAAACGGCCTTGTCTGAGAGTACCACTTTCTACATTAAGCGGTTACATTAACTGCCTAACTAGATCTCGAACTCTTTTGGTGATGGTGAAGACTCTTAGCTGTTAACCACCTCCACTTCGACCGGTTCTGTGCTTCTCGCATCCAACGGGTTCCTGCGGCCTTCAGAAGGTCGTCGGTCCGCCTTATGAGAGGCCTTCTAACGCTACGTCTTCCGGTACGCGGTCGCCACTCCAGAACCTTTCGGCCCCATCGGCCATCTATTCTGCGAGCAAGGTGCTCACTGCTACTTAAGTTTGGCAACTCTTCGGGCTATGTCGATTACCTTGATCTCTCGGTTTTATTAATACTCGGTTTAATTATTGATTTGTTGGTTTACTATATTTTTATATCAATTCAAGTATGGGCAATAATGATTTCACCTTCTATCCTGCAGGAATACACAGAAGAATACAGAACTGACAGAATAATAGCCTTGTTCCTGAGGATAGAGCAGGAGAACTTCTCGGTGTACCAGATGCTAACAGACTTTTGCGCTGAGAACGACGTGCTAACACGAGAGCTGAAGGCAATACGGCAAGCTGCTAGTGAGATGATATCTTGTTTTCGTTTTTAGTTGGGTTATTACGTATGTGAATTATTTGGTTTAGCATCCTTAATTAAACAGGCAACGATACCGTATTGCTAAGCCAACGTCGTCTGTCTGTCTGTCAGTGATGGGTCCAGAGAATATTCTCTCACGGAGAATGTTCTCGGTTCGTAGAGAATTTAAAATTTAAATAATTTCAAACTAGTCGTTAATTATGATAGGAAGGGCTCGTGGCTAAGTAAAAACAGCCGCACGGATCGATCGATCGGGTTAAGCTACGCTTGTCGCGGTCGGTCCGTGGATAGAGGTGACCTGTATCCCAGCAGTGGGAATATTATAGGCTGATAACGCAAGATGTCCTATAGAGAAGTAACAACTTTTTAGACAGTATTTAGAAAACATTATAACTTAAGGAAGATTTAAGTCTGGTGTCGACTGCCTTGCTGTTTGTGCTATGTGCATTATGTGCGAGTCCGTCTGAGTAAACAGAACAGTAATGACGGACACTTGTTTGATTGTTTACAAAGCCAGTGTTTAGGGCTTTCTAAAAGAATTGTAAATAGTCCAGTTTGCTTGAATAGCTTTGATATACCTACACACATAAAGATATAAGAGAGACTGTATTTTAGGAAGGGTTTTAGAGGCATGAGGAACAGGGTGTAAAGTTCACTCATCCTCCATTGAAAAGGGAGGACCAGACGGGTGTTGTGTCTGGCGGGCTATTGCCCAACGATTGATGTTGGAATATTGTATCTATGCTAATTGCGCGGTAAACTCTGCTTGCGAGATGCAGGATTTGCGTGACGTCAGTATGACGCGTTGTTCGCATGTGGCGTTGTAGATACCGCTACAGGGTTGTGTTGCATTAGCCGATTGTTGGGATGTAAATATTTTAGGAAATATAAGCTAGTGGTATAGATATATACATAGAGAGGGGCCCGTGGCTAAATGATAACAGCCGCACAGGTCGATCGATCAGGTTAAGCTGCGTTGCCGCGGTTGGTCTGTAGATGGGTGACCATCTTTTCATACCGAGACCCCTCCGTGCCTCGAGAAGCACGTTAAGCCGTTGGTCCCGGCTGTCATTTGTGAATCTTTGACAGTCGTTACCGAGTGGTCAGAAGCCTGAAATTCTGACAAAACCAGTCTTACCAAGGGGTTTCGTATTACACAGTAACTGGGTTGTGGAGGTAAGATGGTAACTGGGGTGTGAGAGATTTGAAATGGAGAATAAAAGCAATTATATAAGTAGATATGGAACACTAAAATTTTGTTTCTTTATTATTCACCCCGGTCTACCGCTAAGAATTTTCCATAAAAAAATCTTTGTCAAACGCGTATGTATTCTGCACCCACATTTTACTAAATCAAGCTCAACACCAACGAACTAACCAATCATTTCAATTCTTCTTCCAGATGACCGCAGAGACTGGAACGAGATGAAAGAGAATAGAAGACTGACAAAGATAGAAGCCTTACGGGAACGACTAGCAGAACAGACGGCCAGGACTGAGGACATGAGGAGGAGGAACGAGGAGAAGGCACAGCGCATGCAAGAGATCATGAATAAGATCAGTGATATGTTCACGTGAGTTACGAAAAACCTTTATTTATTACCTACATGTCAAACTAAATCGCCACCAGTAGGGTGGCGATTTAGTTTATGCTTTTCGTCTCTTAGAGAAAGGTTCAAAGTGTCATTTTTCTGTTGACAGTTATTTAATTACCTTTTGAACTGTCGATCGATTCTGTAAAAATCTCACCGTGAAAACTTAGGTGAAGTGAGCTTAGAGTGAGCTGGCAATAGTGTCAATCCTTAGCATTCGTTGAAATGACATCTCACTCCACGCTCACTTCACCTAAGGTTTCACGGTGAGATGGTTACAGAATTGACCGGCTGGAATACAGAAACGAGTGAGTTGAGTTATTTAAAAGAAGATTAATTTTTCGTTTGTCCCACATCCCACAGCTGGGCAAAGCCCTCCCTACTCTCTTTCCACCTCTCTCTGTCCAAAGCTGCCAAGGACCAGTTTTTATGAAAGGAGTCCAGCTCATCTCGCCATCTCCGTCTCGGCCTGCCGCGATGTCGTTTGCCACTAAGCGGGACCCTCTGGGTCGTAAGTTTCGCCCATTGATCATTGATGATGATTCTGACATGCGGCAGATGTGTCCATCCCAAGTCCATTAAAGCGTGGCAGCATTCCGAGTGACATCAGAGGGGTAATTCTCGTAATTTTAAGAACGTTCACATTCTGATCTCCGTCTCAATCTATGAAAAATACCTCTAATTTCCCTACATTTTTGACAAGTTTTTGACATTGATTATCGCTGAGATGAGATTGCGACTAGATTTTGAACGTTTTTAATTACGGGACAATTCTCGTTATTTCTCACATAGCGAAATTGTTGACCTCCTTTTGAATTTTCCGTAGATACATATTATGTGAACATGTTCATTACAGCATGTTCCGCACACGTCACCGCTGACGTGTGACGTCGTCATTACCATCAAATCGACGTTAACCCGCCGCCCGCTACTGACAACACTATGATTACTAGAGAATTAATTATACAGCTACGACGAAGTCTAATTGTATGTCTATGTATGACAACACTAGGTTTTCGCCGCGACTTTGTTTGTGTACAAAATTCTAATTCACATTTGGTACCTAATCTCCACATGAAGCGATATTTCAATATGATATTCATATTCAATGTAGTACAGACGCCAGCATATCAAGCTACTACAATCTGACAAATTTCTTTAATAGATTTTCAACTTTATCGCTAAGGTTCAAGATTGATTGGGAAAATTGGACAGTTTCGGGTAGCTTGACCTGCTGGCGTCTGTACATACGTTTGACGCGCCGGGCAGTCGGTCTCCTTACCACCTTGCTGATATTCTCACCACCGCATGAACTCTTCTTTTATCTCATCTTCGTGTCAGTAACCTACTCACACTGAAACTAAAGTGAGACTGGGCACTTGGACAGGTCACACCTTCAGAATGCATCCAGATAGATGGGCCAAAGTCACACAGTGGGTACCTGAAGATGGGCGTCGTCACCGGGGCAAGCCTAAGTAACGCTGGCGATACGATTTGGACTCATTTCTAACCGATTGGACGGAGAAGGCACAGCGCAAAGAAAAGTGGAAAAATATGGAGGGGGCTTTACCCAGCAGGGGGGGGGGGGGTAATACGGAACATTCTGTCTAGTATGTAGCTACCTGTATATTTAGGTATGCTGATATGAGAAGAACAAATTAACCGCATTTGATCCGTACAAAAGTGGACTTTTTAATTTCGTTGTTTATTTTTTATTTTTTCTTGTGCTTTTCCTTTTCTTTTTAAAACTCTGAAGAACAGACTCTAGAGTCAGAGTGCAGACTCTCACTCTAGAGTCTGTTCTTCAGAGTTTTAGGCAGTGCGTTTTCTGTCCCGGCACAGTTTTATACGCTTTATTTTATGTAAATTTAGATACAGACGCCAGCACGTCAAGCTAGTACAATCTTTCAGATTTCTTTAATAGATTTTCAACTTTATCACTAAAGCATTATATTTGATTGGGGAAATTTGACAGTTGCTGACGTCTGTACAATACAACAGAACAGCCTCAACGACGCTACCAAGCATCCTGACTTACTAATCTTTATAGCAGATCCTGCCGACATGAGCGAAGAAAATGTATGAATTTGTAAGGACCGTAGTCGCGCATTTTAATTCAGCAGAACAAATGTTGAAGTTCTATATAAACTTCTAATATACGATATGAACATACTATTGCGTACTGAAACCGTACAGGGCGAATATTCGAGTATAAAATGTAGCTGTATCACATTTAATTCTACTAAACTAACTTTGTAGGTAGCGCATTACCTGTATAGACGGTTTGGGCGAAAACGTACGGGACGTGATTTGAGACGGACACTTTAAGTCGAAATTGTCAACTCAGGAATGGATTCTAATAATCATTAATACATTTTTACAAGTTAATCTTCTTTCCATAGGGGTAGGCAGTAACCACAGAACGCAACCTGATACGAACCTCACATGTTCCTTTTACCTCGTTAATTGCAAGTTAATTTTCTCTGGTGAAAATCATAAATAAGGATATTAATATGTCTGTCGTTAATCTGTCTGTCTGTTAGAGTAGACAACAAATTAGTGATCTGCGTAAAGACACTCACCATAATCACAGATTTACAATCCTGTGCTAGAATGGAATAGTTCTGTACCTATAACATTATCTTACAATTAACAACCATAGATAACGAGGTCCACTTGACTGTTGGCAACATCAAACCACTAGCATGTCCAAGGTAAAATAATTACATTAACTGCGCTCTAATGACATAGGTTTAAATCGTTACTGCTATGACATTAGGGTGCAATCAATGTCACTACAATGTGACATGTCTCCGAAAGTAAGTGCCACTTGAAATCAAGTAGCACTGACTTGCGGTCGCCTTTACACGTTTTCAACAAAAGCCTTTACTCCTACATATTTAACTCTTCAAGTACAGTTAAAATACGCTCAAAACTCCGTGAAATACCGTTTCTACCACTACCTCTGCGCCACTGGGCGATGCTGCCGTCACCCGGAGGCGTCACCACACCACAGGCTTCACGGAGCGCACGGTAACTGCCCCCTGAGGGCGACAGCAGTCCCAAAAAGATTAAAACATAACCGGCACGTACCAAATAATCTCCCTTAACTGTCGTACCTATAAATCAAGCAGCAAGTTGAAGCTGGAACCGTACTTCTTAATAACAAAGTGGTAGTCGTGATCAATTTTATAAGCGGCACAAGTTGGATCGATTGCTTAGCTGTTAACTGCTCGATTTAGGGGCGCCATTGTAGCACGGAATAAGTAGGTAACGAGATGTTAGAGGAGAGGCATCAGCCTCTCCTCTAAAATCTCGTCAACTAGAACTTTTCGTTTTGTAGAAACTCGTTGAATACAGACCCCTAAAAAGGATAAAAATTCATACAGGATAAATATTTACGAATATTTTGTTTTGTTTTTATTTTACTAACCTGGGATGTCTGATCAAAGGCCCACGAATATTTTCCATTTCAAAACAAAAAAAAAAACGGAAACCTACGTGCGGTGACTGTAGTGGATGTTTGAACATAATGAGTTCTGGGTTCTATCCTTAGCTTGGGTAACAGATAAGCTCCTATGGCTGGTAAAGCGTTCTTGGAATTTTATATATTAACTGTTCAGCATCTACCTGTATTCTAGATTTATGTCCGTTTAATTACAATAGACTAGTGCGCAATTGCACATGTGGGTGATCTATACACTTCTGCCTCTCCTTTGATTATTCTGTTATTCTTTCTCAAACAAAGACAGAACCTTCTCCTTCTACTTTTCTACCCAGCTGCACGCGAGTTTTTGAAGTTAGCCAAGCACCTTTCAATTAGTCTTACTTTTATAAAAAACTGGCTTTTGCCCGCGACTTCGTCTGCGTGAAGCCACTTTCTTAATTTTTTTTGTCCGTAAGAACTTACTACTTAGAGAACTTTAAAAAAAATGTGGATGAAATCGGTAGAGTCGTTCTCAAGTTATGACGTGACCAAGGGAAATAGGGATTCATTTTTATATACCTACTAGCTTTCGCCCGCGACTTCGTTCGCGTGAAGCAACTTTCTTATTTTTTTTTCCGTAAGAACCTTGTACAGAGTATTAGAAAACTACAAAAAAAAATCAGCCAAATCGGTCAAGCCATTTTCATGTTATGTCGTGACAACGGAAAACGGGTTTCATTTTTATATATATAGATATATATATAGATAGATAATAAGACGATGAAGACACATACAATATCGACGCAAAAACTGTAACTATGAAGTCAGCACATGATTCCAGACATCTTAGCGTAGAAATGTATCGTCGGTTATAAAAAAAACCGCTGTTTCAAAAAGTGCAATACTGATATTGATAGATACTGGTCAAATTTTCAACGCATGTGATTCAGAATCATGCACTGATTCCATGGTAAGGTTGCGCGTCAATGTCCCTGTCAGCCTGCATAGGAACAAGTAATTAGGGTTTAAAAAGACATTTAATGGAGCTCATTCTTTCCGCCATTTTGATCATTATTTTTCTACCAGACCATACCTAGGATAGTTCCATCCTTTTTTTCCCTTTTTTTGTACGAAAACAGGTTTTAAATATTATATCCTAACTTTATATTCCCTCACGACCCCTGAAACTGACAGCACAATGCTTTGCGTGCGAAACATTGAGCCAAAAAAAATTATACCAAATTAAAAGTCTATTCCCAGCAATTATTTTTGCTCAATGTAACTTAGTTTGATATGATGGGTCTTTTAGCGTCCTCTATTTTATATATAGGTACTCCAATTGACCTACGACCCTAACTGGGTAAGGGTCAATTATGAACTCCAAAACCCCTGCTATCAGCTCATAGACCAACATTCAATGACACCGGTTCATTAGCAAAGCCAGTTACATTGATTGTCGTCGGGCGGGCGGTGCAGCTCAATTTAATTGGATTAGCCTGACATTGTCGCTTAGTAATGGATATAGTGATGCGTTATAGATACTTGTTGTGGATTAATGAAGGCTTGCTAAGTGAATTTACTATTAATAATCTTCCTGCAGCAGTGGTGGCCCAGTGGGAACGTCCGCGACTTACGAGTTGTAGGTCGTGGGTTCGAACCCAGACAGGCGCTTTACTTTGTATAAATTCTTTAATCACCACTGCTCTCAAAACGGCGAAGGGAAACATCGTGAGGAAACCGGCATGTTCTAGGACCATTATATATTAGTTTATCATCATCATTTATCATCAAACCCACGATTATCATCGTATTACCCAGTAACTGGGTTACAAAGGTCAGAATCAGATAGGCAGTCGCTTCATGTAAAATACTGGTATTCAGCTGCATCCGGTAAGACTCGAAGCCAACCCCAACCACGTTGGGAAAAGGCTAGGCAGATGTTGATGATCTTCAAACTCACGACTTCAGCAGGGATTTCCACTACCAAGCTGCACGTACGGCGAACATATTCCCAAAACGTCACTAAATTGCTGATGTAATATTTTATTGACATGTTTCCAGAATGCTGGACTGCAGTTTGGAGCCGTTCCAGAACCTCCTCGGAGACAAGCAACCCTCGATCCACCAGCTCAAACTGTCACTGCTTCTCATCACAGACAAGATCAAGGAGTATAGGGAGAATATCTACTATTTTGTAAGACTTTATAACAAACTAGCTGCGCCCCGCGGTTTCACCCGCAGGGTTTCGATCCCGTGGGATTATCGTGATAAAAAGTGTCCTATATGTTAATTCTGGTTTTAAACCATCTGTGTGCCAAATTCTATCCAAATCCGTTCAGTAGTTTTTGCGTGAAAGAGTAACAAACATCCATCCATCTATCCATACAAACTTTCAAGTTTATAATATTATAGTAGGAGTAGGGAGTATACACCTAAGAAAACTGATTTTAATAAAAGTTAAGGGATGTTAACGCGGCTGCTAAAGCTAGGGGTTCCTATGGCTGCGGTGGCCACCACAAAGCGTCCGCATTTTACCGTTGAATGTCGATACTGAAACGTTATTTATAAAAATAAGTTGGTGTGTTTACTTAGAGAGTGTTTTTTGACATTTGCTGTTATTGCGGGCGTTGTGTAGCGGCCACCGCTCTTCTATGGTAACTAAACTCCTACATGCGTAGCACGACCACAGTAGAATCAAGGAAAAACAAGCCACTTTGTATATATACTCTTCATAGAGTAGAGATAGAAGTGGTCATAGTAATTTTGTATGTGTGTGTTGTGGTCAAGCTGATTGACAAAAGGTTGCAATAAATGCCGCCACTGATATTGATCTAACAGAAAAAAACATGCACATTTTTATATGCATTTAATACGTAATGTAATATATACATTTTTTATTCTTTATGTATCGTCATCCTCACAACACACCTCTAATTTGTGATGATTAAAAAAATCTATACCTACATGAGCTTTACAAGATTTGAACCACATAGTTATTTTTTATCTGACATGTTTCAATGCACCCTTCTGTCTTCTTTCTAAAGCAATGTTTTCACTATCAATTCTGCTGCAATAGGAACACTGCATCAAGAAGAGTGACAAGACGAGCACCTCTCGTCTGAAGAAGTACACAGTACAGGCGGAACCTCCGGAGGTGTTCAAACCGATGCCCATCGGCTTACTAGTGCCTTCTGATCCGTGTCCTTCGTAAGTACTCTGACTCTGTCTTTCTTGCTGCGGGGTAGTTAACTTTTACTACGGGACCAACCCTGAAATCGTGAAAAAAAATCAGTTGATCATCATAAATCTATGGATTAACTGAATTTTTTTTTCACGATTTCAGGGTTGGTCCCGTAGTAAAAGTTGTTCATAAGGATAAGTACAATGACCCCTTTTAAGGGTTAAAACGATCAAAATTTAACGGTGTATAGATTAGTATATGCTTTATATATGTATTTATTGTAATATGTAAATGGTATACCACAGACTGCCCACAGTATCGACTCTCCTTCCCCTTTTTAATCCATCCAAAGGCGGTCTTTAATAGATCGCTCTTGGCGATAAGACAGCTTATTGTTTCACCCTTTGTAAAATGTCTACATTTTTTTTTAAATAATAATAATAATTTATTTATATCTGTGAGTTATATGGTACAGACGCCAGCAGGTCAACCTACCCGAAACTGTCAGATTTTCCCAATTAACCTTGAACCTTAATTCTCTTCGCGATAAAGTTGAAAACCTATTAACGATGACAGATTGTAGTAGCTTGATGTGCGTTTTTACATAAGAAAGAGTATTAGGCAGTCGCTCATCCGGCTGCATCCGGTTAGACTGCAAGCCGACCCTAACTTAGTAATGAAACGGCTAAGCAAATGATGAATAAAGAGTATTCTATTCTTTTTTTTCGTTTTCTTCCAGCTGCGTCGAAGCCCGCTGGCTCTCCCGCATCTGCGAAGGCCCCGAATCTCCATTTGACCTGAGCATGGCCCTGACAGCTCTCAAAGAACTATCAGCAGACCCTGCGTACGTGAGGAGTGACAGAGTCCACACCATCGCCGAGTGTAACATCCCCAGGAGCAGAGCTTTACTCGCCAGGAGATATCTGAACCATTGAATGTAGGCTTTCGAAATATATTGAGCAGTTTTGGTATTGAATGTAGTTTTATTTATTTTCCATCAGTGTCAAATTGAATTAGCTAGTGAAACTCTACAGACATGACGGGTGTCGATATCTAAACAAGTTGAAATAAAAAATTATAAAAACATTTTTTTTTAAAAAAACAACCGCCTTCCAAAAAATACGTGGGTAATCTGTGTCAAATTGCATTTTCGTTGTTTGCCGCCGTTAAGTTGTAATTTTTACCAGTAATTTTGATTTAAAAACCAAACTACTGAAACGTTTTTTATGAAATTTCTATGCGACCAATCTTTTCAAGTTTGAGCTGAGAAAAGCTGTTTTCTTTTGTTTTATCGTGTATCGAAACCCATCACGTCTGTATTTTTTTTTTAAAACAAAACAATTTAAACTGATATTTCAAGTAACTACACTAATTGCGGTCGATGACCCCACAAAAAAAAACATCAAATTAATATCTTTTTTGTTTTATCGTGTGTCTGCGGAGTTTCGCAAGCTAATTTAATGTGTCCCTGTATAGCTGCGTTACACAGGCAACTTTTTCAGCAATCATTACTGCTACGAATAAATTTCTTTGTCTTTGTCTATGGGTGCAATGCTAGGGGTGAAATTGGTGAAGCAATATTTTTTTAATTGCCAAGAATTCCTTAACTTGTCTCAGAAATATTGCCTGTATTTTCTTTGATTACCAATTTTCTTCTTCTTCGATAAATATCAACCAATTACTTATGCTGGCTGGACTGATTGGCCAAAGTGCGATGGACGTACAGCCGCCAGCACATCGAGCTACTACAATCTGTCAAATTTCTTTAATAGATTTCCAACTTTATCGCTAAAGCATTAGGTTCAAAGTTTATTGGGAAAATTTGACAGTTTCGGTTAGCTTGATGTACTAGCGTATTCATGAACAAAAAAGCACTCGATGTCTTGATATGACGAATTATTACAAGCTCCGCCATCAGATTATACATGAAATAAAACAAATACGTGGCTTGGACTTCTACCTATCCTTAAAGCTTATGCAAGGATAAGGATAACTATTTTTGAAACAGAAAACTTGGCTGCAAAGCTGCGGTGCCGGCTCACTTCCGGCCCCACCGGAAGTACCGGCTCTACTTCCGGTGTGAGCATACTTTTTTATCTCTACCTACCCGCTGCAGGATATTTGCAAAGTGCATCCTGCTAATGCGTCTTTTACTTTAGTTTTTAGTTATTGGTTAATCCATGCTGTTAAGTTATTATTAATGAAATATTTCATAGATAACTGAAGGCCAATTTCCGTAATTAAAAACGTTCAAAATCTAGTCGCAATCTCATCTCAGCGACCACAAAATTGTTAGGAAATTAGAGGTATTTTTGACAGATTGAGACTGAGATCAAACTGTGAACGTTATTAAAATTACGAGAATTGCCTCATAAGTGTTAAAAGACGGTTAAGGAAGCCGAGACCCCTTTGTACTTCCCGTCATTGTGATATTTTTTTGTACTGGACCATACTTGGGAACGGCACCCTAATCGCGTAACACACGATCAATCGGAATCGGTTTCATTTTGACAGTTCAACAACATTCATTGCGTTATTTACGTGTTGAGCAGACACATTTTTAGAACTTATGAAGCAATGGATTAGCAATTTGTCTTCAAAATGATTCTGATTGCGATTGATTGTGTGTTACGCAATTAGGGTGCGGGTTATGGAGACATTCAAGATTAAGAAAAGTAATTTTAAATGCTACTCCCACGTACCCTGTACCTTTACATGCACCCATAAGCACAAGTGGCAAGGCAGTGGGCTGGCCATGTTGGTCGAAGCACCGATAGCCGGTGGAGCAGACGAATCCTGGAGTGGAGACCGTATCGGCAAGCTAGTGTGGGACGCCCCCCAGCTAGATGGACGGACGATCTAAAGAAGGTGGCCGGGTCAGACTGGATGCGGAGGGCGGAGGACAGGGTGTTGTGGCGCAGCTTGGTAGAGACAAATATGTCCACCAGTGGACTGCAATAGGCTGAGTTCATTGATTGATTGACAGGCACCAAGAATAAAAGTGGTTTCCCAGCAATTATTTTTGCACAAAGTTAATGACTTAGTTTGATGTACAAATGTGTAGATGACGGCTACGTGATGGGTCTTTTTACACCCTGGGTATTTTAGACTACCTAAAATCGAAATCTAACAAACCTGTATATCGTTAGGACAACATTAACAATGCATTTTCTTCTAGACCTCCGTTTGCGTATGCTTTGCGAAGCGTGATTAAAAGATACAATCATGCGCATAATCGAATCACGTCCGCGCCACGCTCAGTGGTGTCTTCTCTGTTAAAACTCACCGCTGCATCCACAAGAGAGTTTATAATACACTCGAGAGCAATGGATTAGGGTGATACCTGAGTCTCGGAAACTAAGAATGCTAGCTTAATGAAATAAATTGTGTTTAATAGTCAATCAAATTAATGATCCTTAAAAAAATGTATGTGTCACTTTGTATTATATTTTTTTAACAAAAAATTAACTTTAATTTTAACAAAATAAAATTAAGCGTTCTTGAGAGAAAAAATCTTTGATAGCTAGTCGCTTCCTCGTCGTTATTCTACCAGGCCAAATGCAACAATCTTCCACATTAAAAACGTCAAATAACTTCATCCACAGATCACATATTTCACAGACGAGACCTTAACCCAGCCTTGAGGTAACAGCCACCAATAAATTACGAACTCAATATACTGTGCACTTTGTAAAACTAACAGTTTTGACCTAGACCACCTGACATTGAGGTGTTGAGTGGAAATGTATTGCATGAAGGACGAGAGATGTCCTTTATTAAGTACACTAGTTTCTGCCTGTGACTTCGTCTGCGTGAATTTTCTCGTTCCCCCGACCATAGCATAGCATAATCAGCCTATAATGTTCCCATATAATCCTCTCATCGAGAAGGAGTAGGCTGTAATCTACCACGCGGGCCCAGTGCGGGTTGGTAGATGTCACATGTCTTCGAATTTTTGGTTTTACGACATGCCGGTTTCATCACGATTTTTTCCTTCACCGTTTGGAGAGCAGTGGTGATCAAAGTATAGCCTGGGTGCAACCCCACGACCTACAAACTCGTCATTCGGGCCACTCTGCTCCGACCCACCGCGGTGCAGCCCATCGGGGCGCCCGCGGTATTACTTCATTTTTGCTTAGCGACTTTTTTATTTTTTGCTCAGCTCCTAAAGGTCGTAGCGTCCAATATGTTGTGGGTTTATTAAAAAAGCCTATATTATAGCCCAATCCTTGAGCAAAGTTATAGGCCCTATAACCTCCCTCAAGATTTTTACTATCAAATGCAAATATATTTTTTAAATCCGACTTACCATCGGATTTAAAAAATAAGGCGCGTTTATTTAAACGCGCTTAAATAACAACCTCTTCAGTTTTATTATATTATCTAGTAGAGATACATCCTGGAAGAAGCAAGATCCTTTATTTAATTTTGTGTATCTGAGGGAACTGGTAAGTAAATGGTTTACTAAGCGGTAACCTCTGTCTTTTGTAACTGCAGATACCTTGTAAGAAAAATCAAATCAACACAGGACGTGCAAAAAAGTCCTTTTCCAAGGTTCAAAGTATCCCCATACCAAATTTCTTCAAAATCGGTTTAGCCTTTTCGGAAATTAGCCAGAAGAAACAGACAGACAACAGATTTTTTGTTATAGGTACCGTATTTAATAAAAAGCTGTTATTTCGAAAGTACAAACAGACACTTCAATTTTATTTATTTGTATAAATGCGTTGTCTTATTGCAATTACTAATTACAACAATACACAATTTAAATAATTCATAGATTATCTTCATGCACCGTTTACCTCTGAATGGAGCCTTGAAGTTAATAGTAACAATTAAAATAAAAACCGTTCGCATGTTTATTATTTATATACAAAAATACAATAAAATATCCTAACAGTTATGAACTAATAACAACTAAAATCGCATCGAAAAATTCCTCCACATCGCGGTCGAATATTACCCAAAATACTGGTGCATTGCCTCTGGCTCTCGGTCTAGTTCGAAACTAATTGTGCTTAGCCTGAAGCTACTCGTGAATAGCCTGAAGCTACTCATGACGAGCCTGAAGCTAGTCGAGAACTCGTGGCTAGTCCAAAGCTAAGCTAGTCGTGACTAGTCCGAAACTAGTCGTGATTGATTCGAACACAATATTTTTCATTAGCATACAATGTGTGTTGTCCGCAGCACCAAAATAAACATTTAACATGTGTGTCGTGCAATCTTAAGCGTTTAAGATGTGTCGTGCAATCTTAAATTATTTAAGATGTGTCGTGTAAACTTAAGCATTTAATAATCCGATCCAGTCTGTCCGCACCCCACAGGGGGTGCCCTTAGCGTGTAGTCGCTTAGTCTTTAAGCCCTGCCTGGAGACCTTAATTTATTGAGGCACGACCGGTTAAGCAGACGACCACCACGTAGTTTGACCTACGATATGCCATTTAAAAAAAAACTAGAACTAAACTTTAAGACGTGTCGTGCAAATATTTCCTTCCGTGAAAAGAGGATAGCGAAGATCTCCACAGGCGAAGATCAAATAACTGCAGTGTTGCCCTATAATTACTTTTACTTTTGACTTTTGTGCAAAACTTTTACACAAGTCTTAATTTTAAATTGTATAAAAGTTAAGATGGCCGCTTTTCCGTTCAACGGCCAACACTGTTAAAATACGTCACGAACCAGCTTGCACTGTTCAATTATTTAATAACTTTGAGAATTTGGTTGAGAATTTGAGAAACTGGTTCTGATTTTGTTTGTCTTGGTCCCGGCGAAGGGAAATACGGGAATAGTAAAAGTTTCTTGTTTATGTACACAGAAGATGTTTTGAAATTACTTTATTTATTTATTTAGGTACGGTATCATGTATGCAAGGGAGCCGGTTGTGATTAGCACCTTTTTGAAGAAAATCCATTATTTTTCTTTATCACAATATTGCCCGTCTTTAACCAACCTAATCCTTACAACCCGCACCCTAATTGCATTACACACTTTCAATCTGAATAATTTTTAAGGATATTGCTAATCCATTACTTCATATGTTCGAAAAATTTGTCTGCTCGATAGCGTAAATAACGCAATGAATATTGTTGAACTGTCAAAATGAAAGCTATTGCTACTGTTAGTGTGTATCTGCCCCGTTGGTCTCGTGGTTATAAGCGCGACTGCTGAGTGTGGGGTCCTGCTGGGTTCGGTTCCCAGGTCAGGCAGTGTTATTAGATTTTTCCGCTAGGAATTTCTCAGTAACAACCCGAAGTTTGGAAGTTGGCGGTGTGACACCCCCGTGCCTCGGAATGCACGTTAAGCCGTTGGTTCTGGTCCTGGTCTCTCTCCTGTCGTGTCGGATTGCCGTCTCATGGAACTATGAGAGTGAGGGAAGCGAGAGTGCACCTGTGTTTGCGCACACACTACTGCACCATAATATCTCCCACGCTAAAGGCTAGTCTCCGTTGAGATTCCCAAGGCCGAAATACCGTCTGGGGGACTGTTCTTATTAGTGTGTTACGCAATTACCCCGCCAAAGCCTGTATTCCTGAATTTCTGCCTCAGTCCAATCTAGCCTTTCACTACGAACTAGATGAAATAACATTTATTAAAGATCCTCGATTAAATAGAACTCCGACTGAGTAATTATAGAGTACATTAAATAAATGGAGTGAAGCGATTCTCTCTCTGCACTGAAAGACTTGAACGCAATTATTGGGACTGGAAACTTTCAAGTTATTAATTACTAAGTTATACAGTTATATATATTCGTTTAAAGAAGCCTGAAAACCTGACAATTAGTTAAGACTGATTGTCAGATTTTCGGGCTTCTCTCTAAGCCAAGGGGTATCGTATAACCTGTGGTATTACCCAGTAACTGGGTTGTGGAGGTCAGATAGGCAGTCGCTCCATGTAAAATACTGGTATTCAGCTGCATCTGGTTAGACTGGAAGCCGGTCCCATCATTATTGGGAAAAGGCTAGGCAGATATCGACGGTTGAAAGGCTAATTGACCTAAGCGACATTTTTCGAAAAAAATTTGAACCTGACTCAAACGACGGAGAAAAATTTGCTGATTCCGAATATGTATACAACTCGTTATTGCAAAAAAAAATTCGCTTAGACCAATTAGCCTTTCAACCGTCGATGTATATATATAATATATTAAAAGGCCTAGACGTTTAAATGTAGATTTTGGATTAAAATTCACCATCTTAGTTTGGCAATAGGCTCGCCCCCAATTCCATGGGACTTAAACATAACTAGCGAAATGTTATTATACTAGAGGTTACCTCTGCCTACCTCATTCGAGGAAAACAGGCGTGCTAGGCGCTGTTATGTTAGCTACTGTCTTTAAAACACTTCATAAAACTCATTTAAAAATAAGAACAAGTCTGGCAACTGTCCCAGCTGCTGAACTCATTTTCTATCTTAAAAAAGCTATTAACTATCAATACAATGCAACAAAGAGCTATCACAAACTTAGGGTTCCAGTTAAAAAATAGATATTACAATGTAAGTGAGAGAGACTGTGACTTTCATGGGAACAATTAAAGTTACCGAACTTAATTCTCCATTATTGATTTTTACCTTACCGTTGGAAGATTGGGGATCTTCGCTTGAACACGGATCTAAAGAAAGGTGGATTATAAGTTCAAGAAGGGACAGCTCAGAATGTACATTTCTCAACTCAGCATAAGTTATATGAAAGCTGTACCAATTAAATGCTATAAAATTAGCTTTAACTATTAAATGGTACCTAAGATAACTTCTTTCTCCTGGCAACTTAAACTGACTGTCAGCCCCGGTTTTACATTTCTATGGTCAGTCCACATGACATTTTGATTGATTTTCGTCATCCACGTGGGTGAAGCCGCGGGCAGAAACTAGTCAACAGCCTACAAAGTTCCCACTGCTCCCAGCAGTAGGCCATAAACCATCTAGCGGGCATAGTGCGGGTTGGTGAATGTCACAAGCTTTCGAATTTTCGGTTCTGGGACATGGCGGTTTTTTCACGATGACCTTCACCTTGCCTGCTTGATTACGAACCACTAGGTCACCACTGCCCCTACACACATCTCAGCTCACCATCATCTGCCTAGCCTTTTCCCAACTATGTTGTTGAGGTCGGCTTCCAGTCTAACCGGATGCAGCTGAATACCAGTATTTTACATGGAGCGTCTACCTATCTGACCTCCACAATCATCTCAGCTACGAAGCCTAAAGACGGCGGTGATCTAATCACGTAGAAAAGAAAGGTCTATCCATATCGTTCTCTACATCTTCGTTACAAAGCGCATGATTACGATTTAGCCTTTGAGGGCTGACTTTAATTGAATGTTAGACATTATTGAGAATTGATGATGATTGAAAATGTATTCTATCTTCCTCATCTCGTCGTTTGAAAGGCCTATTGGGAGGGAGTCTTTGCTTAAAGGAACTGTGGGAATATTAGACGGAGAATAATTAATTTATTCAGGAGATTGTGGGGAACTATTTAATTTTAAGAGTAACTGCTAGGGAGTTGTGCTTTTCGTATTGCAAAATGTACGACGCATTTACAACACAATTAAGAAAACACACATTCGCATTCTTCACGCATTCCTTAATTGTGTTGTAAATGCGTCGTACATTTTGCAATACGAAAAGCACAACTCCCTAGCAGTTGTTACAAAATATTACCTAATGGTACCCCATTAGGTAATATTTTGTAACAATACGTTTTTGTTTTGGAGTTTAGGATACGTGCCTATAAATTTCGAACGGAAGTACCTCCTCATTTTTAAGTTACGCATTATTTTACTTTTAAATAAATTAAAGTTTATTAGGAGTAAAACTCATCTGTGCCCCGTGGTACCTTCCGTAGTCCCTGGAAGGGACCACGGGGATTTTCTTTCCCCGTGGTCCCTCCGAGAAATACTAAGCAGTGGTGGCACAGTGGTAACGGTCGCGACTTACGAGCTGTAGGTCGTAGGCTCGAACCCAGTCTGGCGCTTAACTTTGTGTCAATGATTTAATCACCAGTGCTCTCAAAACGATGAAACAAAACATCGTGAGAAAACCGACATGTCCTAGAACTAAAAATTCGAAGACATAAATTGTGACATATCTACTAACCCGCACTATGCCCGCGTAGTGGCCCATCTCTCTCTCACAGAGAGGAGGCCTGTGTCCCAGCAGTCAAAACTCAAACTCAAAGTATTTATTTGAATTAAACCAATTATAGGCACTTTTGAATTGTCAAGGGGTCGGTCAGTCAGAAAAATGAAGCTAGTTGTCCATTCCAAAGCGTAGTAGTTATCTATGGAGAAGAACGGGCAAGAAACAGTAGATATAATTATAGGCTAATTATGCTTGAGAAACCTATGTTTTTCAGTTTATGTTTTAACTTTCAAACTGATATGATAATGACATAAAGTCAAAATGAAAAAATCGCTATCGTAATATTTTTTTAACGGCTGATTGTTGAATCATCTGATAACTTTATTCGAGAAATAATTTTGAAATTTTGACAGATATTTCCTTCGATCAATAATAGTACTAGATTCAGGATCAGGAACAAAAATCAGTCGCTCAAGTGGCCACGTTTGCACACACGTAAACATCTACATTTCTTAGAAAAAAGTTTAATAATATTAACAACTTCAGTTTATTATAAACTTTAATGCTTAAACATAAAGTATATAATTACCATTGCAAAATATATTTAAAATGTCGCTTGAAACTAAAATCATTCTATTTTTAATTTTCAGTCATTTATTCTAAAATGAAACTTAAAGTCTAAGTAATAAGGTTAAAAACATACTAATTTGAAATAAGACCACAAAAGTATTTGTGGGAATGTAGTACTATTATTGATCGAAGGATATTTCATACAAAAACTGTCAAACGTCAATTTTATTCCTCGAATAAAAGTTATCTGGCGATGGAAAAATCATGGCCCTTAGAAAACAAAAGCAGTAAAACAATATATATCTACCTTCCCCACCAACCGCTTGAACAAACAACCATTTAATATTTTTTAATGACAGTTTTATTAAACAAAGTTACCAAGTTGGGGACTTCAAAAACCTTGGACTGTGGAACTTTAGTGATTTTACCTTCAAGTTTTAACTTCAAGCATTTCAAGTATCGCTTTAATTTGCCTTTGTCATTCAGTGTTTACGATTAAAAAACTTTAGAAGGTAATGAGATTTCTTTTGTTTTGAAGACAATGTTTGCGGGTACCTACCTCCCTTCAATTGTATCGAGCCACTTAAGGAACGTTAGACACTTCGGACACAAAGAAACCGTTGTCTTTTTCCTTCCAATCCAGCTCTATGCCTAAGTACAGATTTTCCTCGAAAGTTTTTTCCGAAACATCGTCATTGTTCTGAAAGACATTTTTTAACTTCTTGCATACTTACAGAACACTTTCTTAATAAACGTATTTATTTATTTAAAAGCCTCTCTTTTGATTTTTTTTAAGTCTCACTCTCTCTAAAAAAAAAAGAAAAGTGTTTCTGGGAGGATTTGGGGGCCTGTGCCTACCCGCCCGGTGGTACCGTACAGGCTATAAAAAAAATAAGCCTCTTTAGTGCGGGGCAGCGCCAACTCCGTCCTGGCGATGATCGCCAACAGACTGGATTGCCCTTATATCCGGCAATGCTGCAGCAGACATATTGCTGCCTTGTGAGATAGTAGTCTGTGCTTGTGAGTGTTTGTTTTTGTCTGTGCTTGTTATCCTGTCTGTTTCCTTTTATTTATGTTTGTATATGAGTCTCGTTACTTGAATTATACTAATTTAATTTATTCTGAATTGTATTTACTCTAGTATATCTCTCAATTCAGCTTGCCTCTTGACAAAGCCCTCCTCTAACTGTTTCCTATCACGAATTTTATCACGAGCCACTCTCCACCAGTTAGTCCCCTTTGTTGTTTTCCTCATTTCCGTTCACTACTTCTGGGATACCAATCAGTTATTAATTTGCACCACTTTTCCTGTTTCGCTCCAGTCCAGCTCCTGCTGGTCAAGATGTTTGTTATTTTTGTTTTATCTCTTAAATGTTCATTTCTTATTCGGCCCATTTTACTTGTTCCTGTCATTCTTCGTTCTATAGATCTTTGATAGTATTGTAGTTTACCGCTGTGATGTGTTATAAGTGCCCAGGCTTCACATCCATGTGTTATGCACGGTAAGGTACAGGTGTTGAAAACTTTTATTTTATGGCATTTTTATTTTTATGCAAATCTCTGGTTTTCATGACCACTTTCAATGACCAGTATTGTCACCATCCGCTGGCTATTCTTGTGGTTATTTTTTTATTGGTTTGATTACTAAGTATCAAACCATAGATATCCAATATCAAACAAATATTATTAATAAACAAAAATAACAAAGTAATTAAATCATATTAATATGATTTTGATGTGGGTTCGATTAAGGCCCGCATAAAATACGTCGGTGGTCAAATCCGTCCGCGGTCCGCCGTTTGGTGACTCCTGGGTCCAATATTAATACAACAAAACTTTACAATTCTACAAAATTGTTAGAAAATATTGCGTAAAACAGATAAATAGCGTAACACGTATGAGGGGTAAGAGTAATATGTAGCCTTGTTAAAATCAAAATCAAAATATTTTATTTCATATAAACCTACATGGGCACTTATGAAACGTCAGCAGCTAGGTGCACGGTCCCAATTAGTCGTTTCCTATGGAGAAGAGCCGGCAAGAAACTCCACGGTTACTGTTTTAAAAATATTGGTGTATAGTACAGTCGCCAGCACATCAACCTACCCCAATCTGTCAGATTTCTTTGATAGATTTTCAACTTTACTACAATGGAATAAGGTTCATATTCAATTGGGGAAATCTGACAGATTGGGGTAGGTTGATGTGCTGGCCTCTGTACAATGTCTTCAAATTACAGTGTTAACATGTATGGGAGGACAGTGTAGGCCTGTCAACAAGTACCTACTAACAAAATAGAAAATGGTCGACAAATCTACAGTCTATGGCCTACAACGTTCTCACATTCACAAAATATAAAACGATCTAAACTAAAAGATAAATAGAATAACAAACATAAAAACCTATTTAACCAAATGACACTTGTCACTACAATTTACATATTTCTATACTCTGTCCACTGGGTTAACCGTTTTTTGTCAGATCGAACTACTGAGCAATTATACGTATATTTTTTGTCAAAACTGATACACGTACGGTATTATAATGTGTGTAAGAAGTCATAAATAAGATAATTAAATAAGATTAAGCAGTTTATATATTTATTTTATTACGCATTTTAAGGTTAACTTTTACGTAATCTGGAATATGTATAGACGCCAGCACATCAAGCTACCGCAAGCTGTCAAATTTCTTTAATAGATTTTCAACTGTATCTCTGAAACATTAAGGTTCAATGTTGATTGGGAAAATTTGACAGTTTCGGGTAGTTTGACCTGCTGGCGTCTGTACGTTCTAAGGCAGCTGTCAAAAAACGGTTAACCTAGGACAGAGTATAAGGTGAAAAGTCAGTGTTTCTTATGTGTGTTACGTAATTACCGCGTAAACTAGCCAAGTCCTAAGAAGGTTTGGTTCCTCATCGAGTGGACGTGTAAGGGTTGGTATAAGACTGACGGTATGCCCGACCAGAATATATAGGAGTCTATCGGTTCCCGGCCATTACCCATGTTAATTTGCCTCTCGCCGAGAAAAGTTACTTGAGACGAGTTTTAAGTCAATTACGCTACACTTCTGTTTGGGTAGGACGTAACTTGTTGCGATCTGAGGAAATGTAATTATTAGGGGCAATCTGAGGGGTAATTCTCGTAATTTTATGAACGTTCACAGTCTGATCTCAGTCTCAATCTGTTAAAAATACGTCAAATTTCCCTACATTTTGACAAGTTTTTGACATTTGCTTGTCGCCGAGATGAGACTGCGACTAGATTTTGTACGTTTTAAATTACGGGAATACGGGCCCTGCTTTGCTATATTTAGAATTGATTTCTCCGATTACTATTTCTGTGATTATAAGGTCTTCTTCTTGGTATCGTATTACCCAGTAACTGGGTTGTGGCGGTCAGATAGGCAGTCGCTTCATGAAAACGAACGAACTGAGGGTCAGGAGGGATCTCGCACTCACCTCGTACATATTCAAAGTACTTAGAGGGAAGGTACATAATGCGGACGAATTCACGAACAATGCATTGTTTGTAATAAGTTATTACAAACAATGCATTCTCTTAAATTTTGTAAGTTATTACTAATAACTTACAAAATTTAATTATAATAAAGAGTTAGTAATAACTTATTACTAACTCCTTATTATAAGTAAATTTTGTTTGGCTTAAATATGCAAATGCATATTATCCGGTCTCTAGTAATAAGTTAGGATAAGGGTTTAGGTAAATGTACACTATCGCAATAGGTTTCCCTGTAAGGATAGATGTAAGTTGGAAATAAATAAATAATAAAAATACTGGTATTCAGCTGCATCCGGTTAGATTGGAAGCCGACCTCAACATAGTTGAGAAAAGGTTAGGTAGATGATTTTTTTTTATTTAGTTACTTATTACATATATACGCTACCATTACATACCATACATGATGATGATGAAGATCTTCTTCATGGTCAGGTACTTCATTTTGTCCTTCAATCATCAATAGTAATAGATTTCCGTTGTGTGCATAAAAAACGGCCGAATACTTAAATAAGACCACAATATTAATGTTGTGGTCTTATTTTGCAACATAGTTCTTTTCAACCTTCTTGCTTAGAAATTATGTTTTATTTTACCATAAATATTTTTGTTCTTATTTTAAAAAATACGTTTATTTTTCAAACAAAGTAGTAAATACAATATTGCAAACGATAATAAACTTTATGTTTGAATGTTAAGGTTTATAATAAATTATATGCAATCGCGGCCACTTGAGCGATGTGTTTTCGTTCCTTACCTATACTTAATTTAGTGATATTATTGATCGAAGATATTGTCCCTGAAAGGCCTAATAAATAACAAATATCTCAACTCAAAACCAAAACGTCGTAACTCAACCTCGCGCGGTCCCCCAACAGTTACATCCTAAATGAGTGACGTTAATAGAGTCTAACGGATCACCGAAGCGCTGGATTATTCAAATGAGCGCCACCCCACGTTCCTAGTTAAAAAGTTTGTCCTAACAACACCATTGTTTGGACTTTGTGTACTGATTCACTCTATAGACATTCAAATCAGTGGGTATTTGGTTATATTGTTTCTACTGGTCGATTATACGGAGAAAATCTAAAGAAATGCAGATGCAGAGTCTGTATTTGTGCCTGGTTGATGCACGCCCCCCTATAGGTAACATGGGACTTAATAACTGGAGAGGTGTGAAGGAATCATAAAGCTTCCAAATTGTATACATAATTAAATACATAGTTATGTAACTCCTCATGAATGTTTAAAACTGTTTAATGTAGGTTCTTCAATATGTTAATTATTTTGATACAGAAAATAAAGCTCGAACATACATACGAGTACTACTTTGTAATCTCAAATACTCTGAGTCCTAACGTTTTTAACTACGTTATAAAACTACTGTAATCTCAAATTCATCTACACGCTCCGCCATTTTGAATTACTGGTTAAACCAAGATGGCTGCCGCTGATGGTGACATGATTTTAGTATAACTTTGTAGAAAATGTGTCACAAAAAACTGTTGGCGAACTTTGTTTTAAATATGAAATTAAGATAAAGTATTGTTCGTGGGGTTTCCTGGCATCCAGCCAGGGCTTGGCTATGTTTAAATTTTCTTGTTCTGCGCTCATAAGTAAGAGACAACTTGTTCTGTATTCATGGTAACATAAGTAGGGAGCTAGTATTTGATGTAATTAAATCTAAGGAGTAGTGAGGAACAAGATTTCCATTGTATAGCTGAGATATTTTTAAGCCTCATTTTACTGTACCCGTCACTGAAAAATAGAGCCGTAAATAATGTTTAAGCCTGTGGGTAATCATTATCACCTCTCAACAGTAACACAGAAAATTCCTCACAGCAGAACAGGTGCAGAACAAAATTTTTTTAATTCAACTATAGGTTGTTGAATTTAAATGTTCCGCCATAAAAGAGTTGGTTCAGAAAGGTTTAATTTTAACATCATAGGTGATGTTAAAATTAAACCTTTCTGAAACAACTCTTTCACAAAGTGCAGTGTTTCTCTCGTGGGTCTTCAAATGAGATGTTGTTTTTTTTTCCTTTTTCTTGCCTGTAAGTATACGAAACATTTCTCCTCTCAAATGATTCTAGAGAATCATGTGCTGAATTGAACACCCCCAGCTAGATAGACGGACGACCTAAAGAAGGTGGCTGAGGTGGACTGGATGCAGAAGGCGGAGGACAGGGTGTTATGGCGAAGCCTGGGAGAGGCCTATCTCCAGCAGTGCACTGCCATAGGCTGAGTTGATTGATGTGCTGAATTCCAGGTTACAGTTTTCGCGTCGATATCCCTGCCACCCTGTATATTATGTGGGTATTCACCGTTAAATTTTGATAGTTTTAATCCTTAAAAGAGGTCATTGTACTCATCATTATGAACAACTTTTACTACGGGACCAACCCTGAAATCGTGAAAAAAAATCAGTTGATCCATAGATTTATGTTTGCATAACTCGACATAATGTATGGATCAACAGATTTTTTCGGTTTCAGGGTTGGTCCCGTAGTAAAAGTTGTTCATAATGATCAGTACAATGACCCCTTTTAAGGATTAAAACTATCAAAATTTAACGATGTTTAAACAGTTCAATAATAAGTATCTTGTGAACAGTTTAGGCGCATCATGCTAAGCAAACCGTGCGAGCAAATAAGTAAACCATATGAAATCCGCTGTAGTCTGCACTGAACAAACATATCATCAGCCATTTGCACACATATTGTCTAAATGTGCAAAATTGCAACAGTGTTGGGTATTGTGTAGCTAAATGCTCCCAAAGGTAGGTACACAAATGGAACAGATTATAAACGGGATCTGTTTACAGGTGTAGCTTAGCTGTTGTAGTTTTGGTAAATCTTTGTAATGGTATGGGTATTATCACAGCAGACCAGTAATTACGGTTTATAATAATAATAAATAATAAACATTTATTTCAGACTAAGTCCATAGTAGGTTAGTAACAATGTAAGTACTTAAAAAACTAATGTTAGTATTGACATTTATTTTTCAAAAAGAATACAATTCACTTATCATGAGAAATACAAGTTAATCATAATTATACAAAACTTATGAAGCCCGGTAGGTACCTACTCGTAAATAAACTAGTATTGTTTTTACGCAATTAGATTAATATTAAGAACGAATCTTTTAATTTTACTTTTATTTTTCTTTTTAGTTTGCAGATACAGCTAGTAGGTACCTTAGGGTAATCCCTACTAAAACCAAACCAACTTGGTATCGTCACTTGCTCTTCGAAACATCAAAATCAGTTCAGAAGTTTAGCCGTTAAAACGTGTTAGACAGACAAATTTACTTTTCGCATTAAGATGACGAAGATGTCTCAAATAGAGCTTCCAGCATATGGCACCGGTCCCACCGCCGCCGCCGGCGATTAACGAGAAGCGAGTTGCAACTAAAAAAAGCCGGTCAAGTGCGACTCGGACTCGCGCACCGAGGGTTCCGAACAAAGTAGGTATGACTGGTAGTTCCAGAGACTAGCGTGTTCAAACAAAAAAAAACCAGTCAGCTGCGAGTCGAACTCGCGCACCGAGGGTTCCGTACAAATTTATCGTTTTCAATTTTTTTCCTTTACTTGTGCTAGGTACATGACATTGCTTTTTGCCAAAGTTCATGACTCTAGGTCAACAGGAATTACCCTATAGGTTTTGATTCCCTTGCGAGTGTCAAAATATGCGGCATAAACGGAACATAAATGCCCGTATCTTTTGATTGCGTTGACATAGAAGTTTGATTTTTTCACTGCTTCAAAGGATTGCAGCCCTGAGTATTTGATATTAATTTCAACTTGATACCTCCACGCGTTCCTGAGAAAAACGGTCTTGACAGAAGGACAGACAGACGGACAACGAAGTGATCTTGTTATGGGTGTCGTTTTTCTTTTTGAGGTACGGAACGCTACGCTGCGCTGGTATGCATAATGTACCGGGCGTGAGTCTCTCAGCGAGTGTTCTGCCCACCAAGCGAGTGTCGCTGAGCGAGTACTCTCTTTGATAGCTCTTGTCCCTGCGGCAAACGAGTCGCCAGGCGGTATGAACAGTCAGCGATCAACTATTAATATACAGGGTGGCAGGGACATCGACGCGCAACCTGTTACCATGGATTCAGTACATGATTCTGACCCCTCGGCGTTGAAAATTTTGCCACACAAAAAAAAAATCCCACGACGTTTGCAATATGAGATAAGTTCTATTTTTTTCTTCCTTTCTTCTTGTCTTACAGTTTAAACAGCGTTGAAATTTTTCCTCGGTTATAAAAAAATTTGCTGTTCCATACATTTTGACTACATAGGTATAGCACTTTTCTATGAAACTGCGGATTTTTTTGATAACCGACGAAAAAATTCTACGCTAGGTGGTCTAGTATCATGTGCTGTTTAGTATCTCTTTTACTTACACTTGACAGGTTGATAGCTATTTGCTTCCTCGTCGGCAGTGGGACAAGTGCTTATCAAGCATTAGGTAGGAAGTACATGACTTGAATAATTAACTAGATTCTTCAGTTACAGTCACACTAAACGGACACATTTGAGTGGGTTCAGTAATGTGCTAGAATTAACATTTTGATTGAACAAACTGGCGACAAACAGATTGTACAGTACCTACTTGGAATTAATTTTGTAGACTGTAGATTTGTAGACCATTTCCTATTTTGTTAGTACTTACTTGTTGACAAGCATATATACTGTTCTCTTGTCATATTTTATTTCACACAAACATCATCTACACGAGCACTTATGAAACGTCAGTAGCTTAGGTGCACGGTTCCAATTGGTCGTTTCCTATGGCGAAGAGCCGGCAAGAAACTCCACGGTTACTCTTTTAAAAATAATTGACTTCTACAATGTTTTCAAATTACAGTAGGTATGGGAGGACAGCGTAGGCCTGTCAACAAGTACCAGGTACTTAATAAAACAAAAAATGGTCTACAGATCTAAAGTCTACGAGGCCTACAAAGTCCTCACATTTGCAAAATATTAAATAATCTATCGAAAATATAAATAAAATATAAAAACCTACTAAAACCAAATGATATTTTTGCCATAACAATCACTAATAAAGAGTTGAAATTAGAATTGTCTGTATATAGGTAATGTCAAATAATCTCTCAAAGATCAAAGTTGAGCTTGAAGATCTTACAAAGTTAGTAACCATTTCAACTTTAGCTACAGTAAGTAGTAAGTCTAAGTAGGTAGCCTACATTATTATGAGTTTCATTAACTTTTCAAAGGACCTGCTAAGCAAAACCAAGTGCTTTTATTGACAAGCAAAACGAAGAGTTTTTAAATCATGTATAACTTTCTTGTGGCGGATCACACACTACAACGCGCCACGCGACGGAGCGCAGGAAACATAGTCAAAATCCCCGCGATTTTTATTCAATTAGTATATAAAAAATCACGCGCGTGCGATGCGTTATCTGCATCGGTCAGTCAGAAAAATGAAGCTAGTTGCCCATTCCAAAGCGTAGTGGGTACCTATGGAGAAGAACGGGCAAAAAACTCCACGGACACTCTTTTAAATCACACTTATAAACCTAAGCAATCATGTTTATTCACACATCATTGACACAGGTGTCAATATAGTGTGACCAACCTAAACTTGGGAAGCATGTAAGCTGAGCGCTCGGAGCACTCGGAGCGCTGCGAGCGGTCTGAGCCCAGTGTAGCGCTCGAATGTCGTGACACTGCATGCCAAAACATACGCCACGCAAATATCTTGCTCGTTACAGCTTGTCTGTACGGCAAGATTAACTATAGCTACAGATTTTCTCAAGCTATGCTTGGTTAAACGGTAATTTTATTTTTTGAACGCGCTAATCTTTGGAACTACCAGTCAGATTTGTTTCTTTTTTTTGCATTCGATAGGCCATTTCTTGAAGAAGGTTATAATGCTGCTTACTATCAGGCTACGCCCCTTAGAGCCGAGCAAAAATAAAAAATACTCAGAAATAACTCTAAGCCAAAACGAAGTAGTATATGTATAGCGCGGATGGGCGATAATTTCACGCGGGCACAAGGCCACAAGCTAGTGTAATATAACATGTTGGAAACTTGGGACTAAAGTGACATCAACAGAGCTATTCGCCATTCTTAATGATCCACAGAGCTACGAATCATTTCGCTTGACAAAACCAGATTTGAGCACGCAGTTTACTGAGTTATCATGTAATCAGGTTAATGACTTAATTAGGTGTGTACTGATGCTCATCCTTCCAGTATCATGGCCATTCTTGCACGCATCGTATGACGCCTCCGAGAAAGGGATGATTCGGACATAGGTAACATGTAGGCAAGCCAAAAACGACTTTAATTTTAAATGCAGGTAACATTAAGTAATTGCTTAGTTCATTTTCAGGGAACTACCTACATACAGAAAAAAAAATTACCAGTGCGCAAACTGTAACCATGTATTCAGTAAGAGCAATGGTGGCCCAGTGGTAACGGCCGCGACTTTCGAGGTTCGAACCCAGCCAGGCGCTTAACTTTGTGTAAATTATTTCATCACCACTGCTCTCAAAACGGTGAAAGGAAACATCGCGAGGAAACCGGCGGGCGTGTCCTAGAATCAAACATTCAAAGACATGTGACATCTACCAACCCGGGACACGCGTGGTAGATTACAATCCACCCCCACTCACATAGAGGAGGCCTTCGTCCCAGCAGTGGGAACATTATAGGCTGACTGATGCATGATTCTGAAGCCTCGGTTGAAATTTTTTGTCGGTTATTTTAAAAAAAATTGCTCTTCATACATTTTGGCCGCGTAGGTATTACACTTTTCTATGATACAGCAGATTTTTTTTTTCAAATGGCGGTCTTCTCTTTGATTTACACTGACATTTTCGGATTTTGGATTTGTAAACTGCTTCTAGAAAACTCTTTGAAAACATTGATTGATGTTCAATTCGGCACGGAAGCGTAGGTACAGATCAGTCTACTGAGGCACGTCTAAATCAAAGCATATCTTGCAGTGTGCTACAAGCGCGTACCGAACTATGTCCAGCATGTAGGCTTCGCTGTAATGTTCCACACGACGTTCATACTTACATCGTACATAGTTGACATGACACATTGTCATTGTCATCTCGGTTTACATAACAAACGTTTACGCAGACCGGAATTAAGAATTAGAACTTTGTGGGCCTTGTAGACTCATTTATGTTTCGATTTGCTGGTGATTTCCTATGTTGACATTGTCCTCCCATAAGTACTTATTAAGATGCTTGTGGCTAAGTAATAACAGCCGCACAGGTCGATCGATCAGGGTAAGCTACGCTTGCCCCGGTTGGTCCGTGGATGGGTGACCATCTTCACATACCAAGACCCCTCCGTGCCTTGGAAAGCACGTTAAACCGTTGGTCCCGGCTGTCATTCGTAGATCATTGACAGTTGTTACGGGTCGTTAGTAGCCTGAAAGTCTAACAACCAGTCTTATTACTAAGGGGTATTGCATTACCCAGTAAAACTGGGTTGTGGAGGTCAGATAGGCAGTCGCTCCATGTAAAATACTGGTATTCAGCTGCATCCGGTTAGACTGAAAGCCGACCGGTCGGCTTCCAGTCGGGTGTTTCGCACAAACGTTACATCGCACTAATAAAGCATCGATGTAATAAAACATCGTACAACTGAATTATCGACATACCGTGTTCGATATAATAAAAATCGAATTAACAACTTTCGAATACACGTAGGGAACCCGACAAAACACCAATTTCATTTGTAAGGGCCATACTTTGCAATTTCATGATTAAAATCAAACAGCCAAAACTAAGGTTAAATGTGAATACTAATAGCTATCGAGGGCACTAAAAACTTGCCCCCTGTCAAACGGAGAAATGGCCATAATCCTTCCCTCAACAAGTCATTCCTCTTATCTTTACCCCTACTATTTTATCAGAGGATCTCGAATTAAAATTTTGTGAAACGTCGCCAAAATACTCCTTTGAGGGTTCTGACTGTGACCAGTTTTAAAATTCATCGATGTAGATAACTAATGATGAAGAAATATTATCTAAGGGCTGATTTTCCTAACTCCAGATAATTTTATTCAAGGAATAATTTTAAAATTTTGACAGTAACTTCATGCCAAAACTGTCAAACGTTAATTTTATTCCTCGAATAGAAGTTATCTGGTTAAACGATACAAAGCAACAGAACAAATTTTATAGTCCCTTGATAAATGAAGTCCCTGATAAAAGGTTTCATCTCAGGAATTACTATAACCATAAGTAGGTATGTTTTAACATCATCACGACTATTTTTTTTTTTTTACGTCTTATTGTACCTAATATGGGGCGAGCCTATAGCTATCAACCAGGCACAAATCCAGAGTCCAGGCTATTACAGAGAAATTCCAGATGGAAAAATCCATTAACACTTTGCCCCACCCGGGAATCGAACCCCGCACCACTGGACTAACGAGGCACTCATATTGAAATGAGTTTTTTTTTTAATAATTGTTTAATAACCGCACCATTATTAAAACGCCAACAACGTTGCTGCTGGCCGACAAAACTAAGTACGATAGTAGAACCCCGGAGGAGCCCTTTCACAAGTGTCGCTCTACTGACCACTTTATCTCCACTTCCCATAGTTTGAATAGCCATAAGATCGCCACTTAGCGCGTCCCCCGATCCCCATGATCCCACTTAGAAACTAACTCATCGCACCAATAGTACGGACCAAATAAATCAAAGTTACGAATCGAGGGACATCAGATCTAAGCAGCTAATCCTTCTGTGACGACTTTTTGTGCAAAAACAGACTTTATCTCAACAACTTAGAGTTACAATTCGAAAAGATAAGACGTATTTATAGTGCCATTAGTTTTAAATGTCCGATAATAGTTTCAAGGGTTTTACGTGGATGTGTTTTGCATGAAAAACGTTCGGTAAGAACGGATAAGGCGGTAATCTGTCTTTTTGGAAATGTTTTAAAAGGCGATAAGGTTGGGCTACTGTCACTTCGTAATGCTGCTTCATCGAATTGCCCAGAGTATTATTTAATGGAAGACACTTAGAGCGGTTTCGCATTACGTCCGATCTGAATCCGAGAAATAACGGTCCGAAGTAGCCATAGTACTATTTATATGAGGGGTTGCGCACTACGTCCGAATTTAGAACATTCGTCGATCGGACGTAGGTCGTGCGAAACCGCTCTTACCATGTCCTGATGGCGTGCGACCGGAACGAGGCCGAAAGATGTCCAATAATATCCAAATCACTGGACCATTGTATTGAAAGAAAACTTTTTGGTATTTCCGATTACTACAAAGGTCCTAATAATAATTAATCTCGCGTCAACGGTAGAGGCAACTAGATCCGTTAAAAACGTGTCGCTCGTAAGTATAAGCACTTAATAGGTTTTTGGCCCAACATAAGGTGTATTTTCACTTTTTCCGCGCTACCACCAGGCCACATCTGCTGCAGACTGGGTGTTAGATAGGGTAAGGTGTTGGAGACGAATTACAGAATAAAAGAATGTCTATGTGACGACGACGCTTCGCTTGAGAACCCCGCTTGAAAACTAGATGCCTACAGACCAAAGAACAGCCTTTTACGAACATAAATAGGAATTGTCATCAACTCACATCCAGCTGCTACCGCACTCCGCAGCCATCCTGCGAAGATCAAAGTCAAAGTCAAATCATTTATTTCATCATCGCTCCACCTAGCCCGATCGCGTCCTACCTTACGTTTACCGAACTAAATGGCGTGCAATAGGAGAGGCCTATGTCCAGCAGTGGACTGCTATAGGCTGATGATGATGATGAATATAGTTGTAATAGCGCACGAAGTCTCGTTACTGAGTGATTTAACTAAACAATGTGAGGGCCTAAGGCACCTGTCTCACCGCCGGCGATAACGAGAAGCGAGTAGAGCTAGCAACTAAAAACAAGTAGGTAAGCGAGCAACGAGTAGTGAGTGCGCGACGGCGACAAGAAGGCCAATTCTCGTAATTTAAAACGTTCAAAATCTAGTCGCAGTCTCATCTCGGCGACAAACAAATTTCAAAACCTTGTCAAAATGTAGGAAAATTACGATGTATTTTTGACAGATTGCGACTGAGATCAGACTGTGAACGTTCTTAAAATTACGAGAATTGCCCTTATGGGATTACTCACTGGTATGTACCAACCAAGGTGGGACGGGCAGGCCCCTCTTTTCCATTGGGAACTCTGTACAAGTGCCCAGGGCCCCGCGATCGACAGGGGCCCCGGCCTGCGCTCAAAAAAATCATGCAAGCATGATGGTAACTAACTGCAGGGGAGAACGCTCCTTCTTTAAATATTTATTTCAATAAGTAAAAAATGATTTAAGAAATACAACGCTTCAAGAAAGATTTACCAGTTTGTCTCTAATGTCCAAAGAACGTGATGTGCTCAAAGACATAACCTTAGAACAACTTGACGATTTTGCTTATCTGAAAACTAGACTTTACAATAATCATAGAAAAACACTAACATTATGAGAGTTACTTTTCCGAATCCTGAGCGAGCAGGGCACGACACGCAGCGCAGCGAGCTAAACGATCGCTGCGCTGCGTGTCGCGGGTTCGATTCCCGCACGGAACAAATATTGTATTGCCTACAGGTAGTTGTCCCGGGTCTGGCTGTTTGTGTATGTGAGTTTAATTGTTTGTAAACCCACCCACGACACAGGAAAATTCCTAGTGTGGGGCAACGCAAAAAAAAAAAATTGTCCAGCCAGCATGAGTCAGCCAGAGTAAATAAACACAAGATCATAATATTTTAGTAATTTATTGATAGACAATAACTCCAAACAATAAATATTCGATAAATCTACAATTTACACAAATAATGCACTTTTCGAATAATCTACTACAAGTTTTACGATTTGATTTCAAAAATGTATGACAGTAAATGTAATCCAGGAATGCTTAAAAATAATGCAATTTGTGCTTCCAAGGACACTTTCCACTTAAATACCTAAATACAGATAAAGAAAAACAACTTTGTTATTTGAGGGTACATGAATAAGAATACAACAACTTTTGCGGGTATTCGTAACTTTATTGTCGTGATTATTACGGTATCTCTCGTTCAGAATTGAACACAGAAGAACGTAACTATTAGATTTTTCTGAAGAAAAAATCTATTCATTATTTTCTAATTTAGATTTCCGAGACGAAATCAAAGATTTAAATCGTAGATTCGCCCTGCCGCGTCAAAAGAAGATGGCGTGTTTGTTTTGTTTTAACATTTCTGACACACAAAGACTAGACTTGATTGACATAGTAACGCCATTATTATGGTGTAGCTTAATCAGCCTACAATGTTCCCACTGTTGGAACACAGGCCTCCTCTCGGTGAGAGGGAGTGGGCCGTAATCCACCACGCGGGCCAAGCTCGAGTTGGTAGATATCACATGTTTTCGAATTTTTGATTCTAGGACATGCCGGTTTCCTCACGATGTTTTACTTCACCGTTTTGAGAGTAGTGGTGATGTAATAATTTACTCAAATTAAAGCCCCTGTCTGGGTTCGAACCTTCGACCTACAACTCGGTACGTCGCGACCGTTACCACTGAGCCGCCACTGCTCTCATTATTGTGTACGCTCACTGTTTTCAGTGTGGACGGTGAGGGGAAATCTAACGATTTAAATCATTACTCGAAACTGTGTTCGCTACCGCTAGAACAAATGAAGGTACACACTTCTAACACGGATCCAATAAATGCAATACTACGCACAAAACATTCTATTCCTATAAAAGTTCTATAATAAATGCGTTGGTAAAATGTACTTCTAATAATTGCACAATACTGCTTTACAACATTAATTTTATTATCGTTATTACAACAGTGTACAGACGCCAGCACATCAAGCTACTTCAATATGTCAAATTTCTTTAATAGATTTTCAACTTTACCGCTAAAGCATTCAGGTTCAAGGTTGATTGGGAAAATTTGACAGTTTCGGGTAGCTTGACCTGCTGGCATCTGTACATTGATAAAGGCGATCAGTTACAAAAATCACCGTTTCTAATACAATATTTTATATTGATAGATAAATGCGATACAAATACTGTAATTATGTAGACAACTATAAAATTCACAAAGTTGTGTGTATTTATAGGATGTTATACAACAGTTTAGTACATAGATGAGACAGTGAATTATGAATAAATCGATCTTTACAAAAGGGTTTTTCCGATATTCTTTTTATTACGAACCTTTAAAAGACTATGCGGAATTCCAACTGATATTTTTTGTGAGCTTAGTTTTGCGCATCATATTTTGAGAATATGATGTGTGATAAGTTGTTGATTTGCGATTATGGTGATTTGAGATTATGATAGTTTGAGCATATGATATTCAGAGAAGGAGCGAATAATATGACTATAACGTGCCGCACCAAACTTGACAAGGCCGTAGTCCTAAGTCACGTCGCCCCGAAAAGCGACATTAAGCCCCCGAAGGCCAAATAGCGGGGCTATTTGGCCTTTCGGGGCTTAATGTCGCCTTTGCCGTCCGGTAAGACCAAATTAAGCCGGTAACGGCCCAAATTAAGTTCCTCAAGACCAAATTAAGCCCCTTAAGGCCAAATTAAACCCCTTAAGGCCAAATTAAGCCCCAAAATTTATTATTAAGCCAGGAAATGCCGTATTAAACCCGAACAGGCCACATATTCCAGGTGATATAACCAAATTCACTGTCTCACCTGCTACCCAGACCTTACCAATAGCGACAAGCTATCACCCTTGTTATTACTTAAAATATAAGTTCGTAGAAATTGCGCTTATTGCGTGAAATATGCTTCTAAAACTAAGAACACATTGCTGTTCGAAGACTTCAAAAAATAGTTAAGTTATTAAGCGTTTCTTGTTGTTGATTATTATCTGAAAAAGAAAAGGAGTAATTGAGTATATTAGGTACTTTTTTTTAATGACGGTACAAAATAGTGAATAATTAGTTAAATAATTAATAAATAAGGTAATTATTAAAACAAGTCTCGACTAAACATATCGACGGTTGAAAGGCTAATTGGTCTAAGCGACATTTTTTTGCAATAATTAGTTATATGTATACATATTCGGAATCGGCAAAATTTGCTGATTCCGAATATGTATATAACTCATTAATTTTATTTTAAGTTAAAAAAATAATAATATGAACCGACATAATACTAAACGAACAAGATAAGAAGTATTTGCGAAGCAATAATCATAGAGAACCACTTTCAATTTTATATTTTCATTCATACTTCGGATACAAACTCAAAAGACTTTGGATACAAACTCAAAAGACTTTGGCTCAGATTAACAAAAAAAAACTAATCTGTAGTTCATTATGAAAGTCAGATTTTTTGTTCCAGCTGACTTTCGCAACTACTGCAGCATTTAGGGAAAACAAACACAACATTTTTTTAAATTAAAGTCAATCTGCCTAGCCTTTTCCTAACCATGTTGGGGTCGGCTTCCAGTCTAACCGGATGCAGCTGAATACCAGTATTTTACATGGAGCGACTGCCTATCTGACCTCCACAACCCAGTTACTGGGTAACAAGATACGTCTTGGTAAGACTGGTTGAAAATGGTGGTTGACTGGTCGGTTTTCACATTAAAGTATAATTTAAAAAAAAATCGATGCTAACCTTCACTGGCTCTTCTCATCCTTAATCTCGGTGACGATGGGTCCGTCTGTTTTCGGGTTGTTCCTCCAGATGTAGTAAGACAAGGAGCTGGCATAGCCCAGCCACGCCAGGTAGGGGAGCATGAGGAGCCCCGCCTTATTGCTGACGGGGAAGAACGACACGGTGGTGGCCAAGGCTGCGCCTGACAACACTGAGATCTCGATGAAAGCCTGGTGATTAAAAATGGGAAACGTTTATTAGATTAAAAACCTTCGTATGAGATGGCAAAACAGTAACTATGGAGTTTCTTGCCCATTCTTCTCCATACGAAGAGGCAGTTAGAATTAATTGTTGTCATCTGACATTATGCTGAGCTGAGGCCCTTTTGGCATTATAATCTTTGTTTCTGTTTTTTTAGTTTTAAGGCGTCATTTTGTGTAATGCCAATAAATGCATTTTTCTTTCTTTCTTTCTAATTCTAATTTCTTGTAACGCTCAAGTGTCTTTTAACGGCCATGATTATGGCCTTAATACTTGAAATAAATTATTTGACTTCGGGCTGATTTTTCCAACGCCAAAGGAAATTCAAAGCGCGTTGAATTTCCTGGGCTACGCTGGCGCTTCCCCCTTAAGTTGCTGTTGTTTACTGTTTTTAAAGAGCTTTCTGTTTTTGTACGAATATTATTTTGCGCGTTAACCTGGATCAAACATTTTTAGTTTCTTTCTTTTCTCTTTCTTTCATAATATCTGTTAAACTAACCAGTTTAAAGTCCTTTAAACCGAAGAAGATGGGTGTCCATGCCCAGTTGAGGAGCAACTGACCTCCGTACAGAGTCAGCGGCAACACTGCTTCATCTGGAAATAAACAAAGTAAAGTGTTACTTATACACTTTTACATCACATTTTATACCTAATATAGCTGATGGTGGCATGGTGGTAGTAATTGGCTACGTGATACAAAAATAATAAAATAAAATCAATGAAAAAAAAATCGGCATAACGAAGAAAACATAATTAGAAACAACAGAATGAGTTTATCCGTTCTGATTGATTTTATTTTATTATTTTTGTATCACGTAGCAGAATGAGTTTATCCGCCACGCACAATGGTCCAATTGAAGGACTAAGTGCGGAAACCAAACCCGTAACATAGAACATCACTTTATCCGAAAAAACAAATTAATCGGATAAAAATACTAAAAAAAAAAAAAAAAACACCGTTTCTCCACATGCACCGTCAACAGTACGTCAACGAGAAACGAGATTATTCGAACCGAGCGTGACGTCCCGGTGACGGCAGCGGTGGATACGCGGTCATAGTAAATGTATGTATCGCTACTTCGGCGCCGTCATCTCGATCTCGTTGATGTGCCGTTGACGTGGCGGTGGACATTTTGTTTTTAAAGTTATTGGTTGAGTGAGGCATCTCATATCAGGGATTTAGGGTGGAGCAGGGAGTGGCCTTTTGTATCTAATACTATTTTTACTTGAAATGCGTAATTGTTTTACCAGCCTGTATTTAATCATATTTGGGCTATTTCGCCACTGTCCTAACAACTAGCTGACCCCGCGGTTCACCCGCATAAGTCCCGTGGAAATATGGCGACTATAAGTAACCTATGTCCTGATCCAGGGCATGGTGTACCCATGCGCCAAATTTCCTCCAAATTCGTTCAGCTGTTTTAGCGTGAACGCGTAAAAACAAACACTAAAAAATCAAATCTTTTCTCTTTAAAATATTAGATTAGAAGAGACAAAATTGCAAAGTATAATCATTAATATGTTAGGTATTTCCTGAAACAGCTTCCTGCCAGAAAACCTAAACTAGCATTGTGATAATAGGTACAGACGCCAGCAGGTCAAGCTACCCGAAACTGTCAAATTTTCCCAATCAACCTTGAACCTTAATGCTTCAGCGATAAAGTTGAAAATCTATTAAATAAATTTGACAGATTGTAGTAGCTTGATGTGCTGGCGTCTGTACAACACTTATCAATAACAACCGAAATTTATTTATTTTTAGCAATAATAATGACTATTACTATGTGACAAATTTCACATGTTTTAATGGTTACTGAGGATTGATTTCACTCATTTTAGCATGTTTACTACATGATGTCATGTTTACCTTTAAGTAATATTTATTATGTGATGCAACAATTTAGATGTGTTGTATTTAGCATTTTAAGTAGTACTTTGTTATATCGGAGGCCTCAGGTTAATGAAGGCCAGCATGGTGTACATTCTTGCCTAAATACTCAAACGCAACCGCCATTAATCTCAATGTTGGCTCTGTCACTCTAAAGTGTATTGTCGCGACAGAAAGACTTTTAAGAACGTTTTAAGTGTCGTATGATTATTTTACAGTTGCCTAGAAACAATTATAAATAATACCAATTTTTTTTAGGAAATCTTAAAACACTTGACACACCCAAAATAAATTATGTTTTAAAACTAGATAAAGTCAGTGTTTCATATCCAATAACTCTGGCACACCATTCAAACAAACTGAGAGGACACAGTCTATTTTAAAGTCCAGACATGATTTTGGTCAAGTCATATGAGGACCATGCAGAGATGTATCTGAGATAGTCTTTTGACGAAATACCCACACAGCTTGGAGTGGACCAGTCGAGTCAATGCACGCATTTGTCAGTAAGCGTGTAGCTCAACTCAGAACTTATAATGAGGTCTGTGTGATGCGTTATTCAATGCTTTTGAACGACTCATCTCACAGACCTCGTTAAAAGTGACGAGCCGAATCCTGTATATTTTCCTTTAGCCATATTAAGCTGGGTTAACACCTAGTATTATGAAATACAAACATACCTAAATATGCATGTTACTATCACTTGACAACAAGTGATATATCTTACTCACTCACTGCAAACAGATATGTTATCAGTTCTCAAATAAAAGATTATCCCAGTGTCTCTAGAATCAAATAGAATTAATTATATAAAGACAATACGGCAATATGTAATATTATGTAATAAATTCTCTTTGATTCTAGACATTTTACATATCATTGATATGATGGTACACATGGCTACACATCAAGCTATATATTTCCTGTTTTAGCTGACCTCGGATTGTGTAAGTTTGTCGTACAATGAGAAGTCAGCTTATATTGGCTATGTATAGCTTGATATGTCGTCGTGCGTACAAAACAGAATATTAACTCTAGATTTGGAAAAAAGATAAGGAAATCAGCTGGTTTGTACTGCAGCTATTTAAACAAAGATAAGTACTTGGTTTTGTGCATCACTGTTCAAATCACAGTGATCTTTATTCTCATTCAAATAAGGTTGCTGTTGGATTGCTTCCACTGACAGCTATGTCTAAATCATTGTGATCTTTATTCTCATTACTATAAGGTTGCTGCTGTCAGAGGTAAAAAAACTGTGAACAGACTGTAGGATAAGTATTTATGAGCTTTTCTAAAGTATATTTTTCCCTATGAGATTATAAAATAGAGCCCTCAAGAACTACTTTAAAATGAAATCAACATATTTAAAAAAAGCATACCTTGGAATCCACCACACTCTTCATAAATAATATATGAGGCATAACCCATGCTGCTGTACAGAACGGTCCATGCAGGTCCAAACACCCACTTGGGAGGGTTCCAGCATGGCTTCTTGAGGTCATCATACCAGGACTTCTGTCCTGGTTCCTTGCGGATTTGTCCAGCAAAGTACACACCGCTAGCCCAGCCTCCCAAGTTGGGAAGGATGATGGAACCAATAGCTGACAAGTTTGCCATGACGAATTCGTTGACGCTGAAATAGAGGGTAGAACTAATTAGTTGACAGCTTGGAATTTGACATTATACAGGCTGCAACGCAACCCATTATCAAAAAAATAAATGTAGTGCGGTGCGGTCCGTCCAATCTGCTTTAGCCTTATATCTGTCATTCTATGGAGGTTGATGTTTCTTCGTGTGCACAAATTGATAAAACCGCTTAGTGACAAGGTTTCTAGAACATCCTCAATAATCAGATGATTTATTTATTGATTTTATCCACTGTGATAAATCAATAAATCAAAGATGAATTTTGTCATTTTCAAATCAATTTTATTCTACTAAGTTTATTCGTAGATTTTTCTAGAAATGTAACATAACATCATGCCTATAATCCCAGAAAAGTACACGCACATTTCGCCAGTTATGTTTAAGTTCCATGTAATAGGGGTGAGACTATTGACATCAATTGAGCACAAATTTAGACTCGGCTGATACTGAGAAAATTACAGATGGAAAAAGAACTTTCTTGAAAAATTGATTTTGATAGTTAAAGGTAAACAAAATAAATGAAGTAAGTAAATTAGTTTTATGGATAACTGGCTGACACAACAACAACAGGTACAATGTACTGCAAGTGCCAAATAGTTATAGTAATATAGGATTTTTCAAGTATTCCCCTCTGAGTGGGTAAACTGACTGTGGTTGGGAGCACCGAAGGTAAATGATTGCGTGGTCTTTCACCAACACGATGGACCGATCAGGTGAAGGGATCCTCATTCTCAAAATTCTACACTGGAGTAAGGGGTGCGCTGTACAGAAACCTATGGAGGCGGATTATTCCCTCCAGATGCAACTCTGAAGCTGACAACGATCCTCAGACATGAGGGACCGCAGAGAGAGAAAGCGGGTTAAAACCTTACGGAGTCAAATCTTTTCAAAGAGAGAGAGATGAGAGGTGATATGACGATTAAAATCAAGTAGAGTCAGAATATTCTAAATGAAGTAGAAATTAAACAGTTTTGGTTAATCAGGGCTGTATTGAATATAATAAAATATAAAAAGTACAAGTGTTACTGACTACAGCAAAGGGTTTATTTTTAGTTGGTTTTATAAACCTAATGCTGAAGTCTATTTGAGTCAATACCCCAAAGCAATTTTTTTGGTACCTATTTAGTTTTAAGTTACACAGACCTTTTATCTGCCTTAATGGGTTTATTTGAACACTATCAACTTTTCAACCACTTCCCCTCTTGGTTGAGTACCTATCATGAATACTTTGAACTATCATACCTTTCAAGCTCCATTTTTTTGTTATATTTTATTCTTTTCGAGTCACACCTATGATAAATAAGAAACAACGCCTGTTTTAAAATTAAAGCCGGTCTTCAAATATCGAATAAAGTTCGCGTGTCGTCCGATTAGATTAGATATTGAAAAAACTTACCGCAGTATTATTTAGGCAATTAATTACGAGTGACGTAACTTATCAACGATGATTGGGCTAAAATTCTAATGTACAGTTAAGTTATTCTTGAGTGAGTGTCCCGTCCACATTACGCAATTTATTTACATTACAAAACGCCGGTAAACTTCTAGAAAGGTAGGTAACACATAATGTAAGTCAAAGTTGAGTACTTACTTGTTCAAGTTTTTTCTTCGAAAATCTGCTGTTAGACGCAGAAATTGTCTTGTAAATGTGAAAATAAAAATTTCCAAGTGAAATCAGCTTCCCGGAACAAATATTATACCGTTAAATAGAAAAGTAATGCAAATGTATGGGAATGCAATGAAATTTTCGTACTTTTTAATTTTGTAGAGTAATAGATTGAGTGACGTAATGTCACTGTTGTCAGATGATTGCATCGTTCCGTTTTGAGATTCAAACATGCAGAAGCAACTGAGATTTCTTTTACGTATTTCTAAATGTTTCATAAAAAAACAATAACCAATCCAAAAGGAAATGGAATTTTTAGGCTTCCAGTTTTAATCTTTCATTATTTATGGAAAAAAGTAAATTCTTGTAGAAAAAATACCATTATAATTATAACTTTCTGAAAATAAACGGAACGCATTGTTTACCCATGGGATTTTTAAATGGCATGGGACTGTCCCTATACATATTGTAGTCTTTGCATGGGACTGAACTAGAGGGCCAGCGTGGGGCGTCCAAGTGCATTCAGTCACTAAACCAGTGCCATAACATACCGCCAAACATAGACACAATTTGTAGGTACATACCTGTAGTTTGCATAAAGCACCTTTCTCTTTACTTTTTGTTTAACAAACGCCTTATTGCTTTGCCATTTTGTTCCGTCTCCCTTTTGGTTTATTGGTCATATTCCAACGATATAATTTCTTGGCTGAATAGACCAACATTTCCCTCTAAAACTAAAACCCTTTTCCTACGAAATTAGAAAAATAACGTTACCTAGCAATTAATAGGCGTTTTTACTATTATAGTACCTACCTACCTAACTTTTTAGGGTTCCGTAGTCAACTAGGAACCCTTATAGTTTCGCCATGTCTGTCTGTCCGTCCGTCTGTCCGTCCTCGCTTAATCTCTGTGACCGTTAGCACTAGAAAGCTGAAATTTGGAACCAATATGTATATCAATCACGCCGACAAAGTGGTAAAATAAAAATTGGAAAAAAATGTTTTATTAGGGTAGCCCCCCTGTATGTAAAGTGGGAAGTGATTTTTTTTTTAATTTCAACCCTAACGTGTAATGTATTATTGGAAAGGTATTTAAAAATGAATAGGGGTTTACTGAAATCATTTTTTAATAATGTCAATAATTTCGAAAATAATCGCTCCAAAAGTAAAAAACAATGCGTGTCCCCCCTCTAACTTTTGAACCATAAGTTTAGAAAATATGAAAAAAAATCTGAAAAGTAGAACTATATAAGGACTTTCTAGGAAAATCATTTTGAACAACAGTTTTTGTACAAAAAAGACAAAAAGTTGTACAAAATAATTTCTGGACTAAGTTTGTAGTATAATCGTATATGCAAGCATTTTTTTTTTATTGTGACGGACGGGAAACTACGGAACCCTACACTGAGCGTGGCCCGACACGCTCTTGGCCGGTTTTTTATATAAACGTTTCAAAGTTTAAAAAAAGAACTTTTATCCATAGATACAATGGTAAACTGGGGAATACTTGGAGCTATTCTGGCGCCCAACATGGGCGGATGGGTCAGCACTTTGACGATGAGGGGCCAGGTCAAAAGACCTGATGGCAAGGCTTGGTACCAGTTGCTGAAGAAGCCCTCCTGGACGCCACCTCCGTGGCTGTTCGGACCCGCATGGACTGTCCTCTACTCTGGGATGGGATACGCTTCTTATATCGTTTATACAGAGAGTGGAGGATTTACAGGTAATTTCCTTATCCTCCCCATTTATTAGTGCTGTGCTGAGCTTACATTCCGTACGTCTAGCGCACGCTTTTATTTTCGTAACGTAGACATATCGTACGTTACCGTTACAAAAAAAGGTTGGTACTGAAATCAATATACCAAGAAAGCCCCATGCTGCAAAAAAAAATCTGTGGTATAAAAAGAACCGCCCATGGTTGACGTGATCGATCCACCACAGCTATCGGCCAGAGTTCTCAAGGAGGAATGTGTCGCAAGAAGATTTTTGCAACTAACTTACGAAATAGGCTCTGCCCTATTTCGTGAGTACATATAGCTTATTTCATGAATTGAAGATTTGCTAGTCAGCAATCAGCAAGGTTGGAAGGGGCCAAGACTCACGACGAACTGTTGATGTACTATCGTCAAAACCTATATCAATTTTTAAAACAAAATCCCGTGCACATGATGAGCACAGCTGCGTCCGGTAAAACCAAAGAGGATCCTTTTTAGAGGTCGACTAATAATATGCGATGCAAGCAGGCATAGTCCTTACGATGGTGGTGGTGGTCAGATATAGATTTTGACGATAGTACCTACTTAATGTCTTGTTACTCGTAACTAGTGTATGAGGACCAGAGAGTTTACTTACCACGTCATCATGTTATTTTCAGATGCCTCAGTTTTACCACTGGCGCTGTACGGAGGTCAGCTTATCCTCAACTGGACATGGACACCGGTCTTCTTTGGATTACATAGAGTTGGACTGGTAAATATGTCTTCTAGTAATTTTCGAGTTGTTTCCGCGACAAACAATAATCTTTTATATGGCGACAAGTTTTTGGGAACCGAAGGATAGTGTTTAAGAATGATTTTTAAAGTTCGGTATCGTTCAAGTTATGGAAGTCCACTCCTTGGGATCGAGTCGTCGAAGTCAACCTGTTGGGGTCGAGTTGTCGAAGTCAACTTGTTAAAGTCGAGTCGTCGAAGTCAACTTGTTACAGTCGAGTCCTCGAAGACAACTCGTTAAGTTCTAGTTGATGGGGTTGAAATGTCAGGGTCGAGTTTCCTGGGGATGAATCGTCACGGGGTTGAGTTTTCCGGGTCGAGTTATAGTGATACCGTTTCTTCAATCTTCGCAAAACCTGTGGTGTCGCCAGAAGTCACGGTCTCTAAACTGTTCTTACAAAATGACTGCATGAAGTAATGTTGTACCATATTCATAAACAAACTCCTCTCTATTTTCAGGGCCTTCTCCACATGCTGGCCCTAGACGCCGCGGCAGTGGCCTGCACAGTCAGTTTCTACCAGGTGTCCTCAACGACCGGCTACTTCATGATACCCTACCTCGGTTGGCTTGCGTTCGCGACTTGTCTTAACTACTCCATATGGGAACTTAACAAGCCTGTGAATGAGAAGAAAATCGATGGTGATACTGATAAGTTCGATGGGGATCATTAGTATTTTTCAATGTTGGGTATCGGGCTACGGTATTATCGATAAAAAGCTAAATAATTCATTTTCACTTAGTGGTCTTTTTGACTTTTTTTTCAGCTATCAACCTCAAATACCAGTGTTCTGATGTATTGTCAGCCTATAAAGTTGTGGTTCCATTTTGTCTGAAAATAGCAATGCTGCACGTTGGCAGAATTGGGTATTAGAATGTAAGGGTAATTAAAGGGGACTGAAGATTTTTATATGGAGCCTGGATACCTACTGTCGTGCCGTTTTTTTTTTTTTCAAAATGGCGGCCACGCATGAAACGACAACCTAAACGACGCACCTACCGTAGTAGGTGCGTCGTTATGTAAGTTAAATAGTAAAGGTAGGAAAATCCGAATTTTCAAAGCCCTTTGGAAATGGTTAATGTTAACAATAAGTGCATTGAATATTTAAAATATTATTGATATCTTTTTCTAACAGACAAAACAAGAAAGAGATGGACGATGTTAAACTTGTACATTCGTTTCTTTTCCATGGTTTTTGGCAGATAAAATATTATTTAAAAAAAAAAAAGCTAAAATGTTACGTTACAAAAAAAAAAATACCATCTCTTTCTCATTTTATCTGCACGTACGTACGTTTTTTTTTACCAGTACCTACGTAACAAAATAAAAGTCAAATGTAACCAGTATCATACAAGTTTATTCAACAACAAAACACAATATACAGCTGGTATCACTTCATGCGTTTCATTTTGTTCAGTTCTCCTTGTTGTATCGACGCGTCCTTGTAGATCTGTTTCACCTTATCTCTTCGAATGTTGTCGCTGGAAAGAGATATACCAGATTAGAATTGATGTTTTATATGGTGAACTTGCAATGAAACTTAGGCTTGTATCAGGACATCGAGGGAATTCGTAAAATACAGTTAGTGGAATTTCTTGTTTCTAACTTCTACTTAGATTTATCCGCAGACAGACAATGCACAGGCTAAACCACTGGGTGTAAAAGCATGAAATATTGCACGAGAGTGCCATAGATAACGAAGATGAGCACTAGAATGTATGTCTGAAAGTTCGTTCGTTTTTGTTACTTTTTTTTATGTAATTGGTTTTTTATTTTTGACTGTGTTAAGTTTAGTTTGTGATTTTCCTGTACGAGACGCAATAAATACTTTTTCTTTCTTTTCTTTAATTTTTGCCAATGAGAATTCCCATTGGGCACTTAGCTTGTTAAAAATAATGTCAACTCACCCATGAATCTTCTGCCTGATCTTGACAGATCCGATGTATGACTTGTCTCTCCTGATCTCTCTGAGGGCTCCCTTCATCTCCTTCTTATATTTATTCTTCAGTCGCTGCGACTCTGCCTGTTCGCGGGACAGTTTCGAACTCTTGCTGCCTGTGAACCTGCAAAATGAAAAAAGAAATTTGAGGTTTTTTTTTACCAAAATGTATTCGGGAAAGGAAATTAACCATTTCGACCTTCAAATTTCTACCAACAGATTTTTTTTTTTAGAAGTGATATGTTATAGTTTGACAAAGCAAAAAGAACCTTTATACAGAAGAATTTTGTACCTGGAAGAAAATCTGGCAGGTCTGTCAATTTTAAAATGACAAAATCATATTGAGCAACTAATATTGTGTGTGCAGCATGTGACCAGCATTGCGTAACACAGTATCAATCGGAATCTGAATCATTTTGAAGCAAATTGCTAATCCATTGCTTCATAAGTTCGAAAAATTTGTATTTCAACACGTAAATAACGCAATGAATATTTTTGAACTGTCAAAATGAAACCGATTCCGATTGATAATGTGTTACGCAATTGCCCCGCAGACCAAGCGAAACCTGCTAGTGTCCAGTGTCCCTAGACCTGCACTTTTGAAGGCAGAGAACGCTACTGATATCGCTTTTAACGTGGCCTCCTACTAGGCCCACATACATGATAGGAAGTACCATATTTTCAACAAGAAGTTGGCAACAGACCAAAAGAACAAAATATCTATACTTACACTTCCTGTATATCCGGTTCATACAGCCTCAAAGCTTTCGGCCTCTTTTTCTCTCTACTTAGAGGAGTGAACGTCTTCACCTCCAAACCAGCCTTCATGTACTTAACAATCTGATTCACCCTATTAGCCACCTTTGGAGGGTACATATCCAAGTCAATCCTACCTATCAACCTCAAATGAGGCTCAAATAAATACACCTGGGCTTCAATATCATTAAAATAATCGAAAAACTCCTTCATAATACCCATGCTAGATGACAAACAACGGACTTTGAAATCATCGTTTATTTCTGTTAGAGTCAAATCACGAGCGGCCATCTTGCTTCCGACGTCCATTTTAGAACAATCTTCTTCTAAATTCAATATTTTGGAGTCTTTATGTAACCTAAATGGCGGGACAACTTGTATGGGATTTAAAATTGTAGTGTTTGCGCTTAAATATAAAATACCTCTTAGAAAATTAATAGCTGAAGGCACTAATCGTTTTGATAACATTGTATATTCTAAAACGAGGGTAGTTACAAATAAACCTCTTGATAAAGAATAGGCGTCGTTAAATCTACAGTAAGTTAATATTTCCGACATAAAAATCAAAGCTGGCGTTGTGACTGGATGCCTGAAATCTGATGTTGGATATAACAGAGAAACTAATTTGAAAAATATCAAAGTATCCAAATCAGGAACACGTTTTTGCCTCTTTTTAAAATTCCCATACTTTTCTTTCAGTAATTCTACTACATATTTCTTAGTTGAAACTTTATTTGTTTGAGCTAAATCATAGAAATGCGGAGCTAGTCTGTCAAAGATAAGAAATGATTTGATTATATCACTTTCTTCTTTCAAGTCGGTAAATATATCGTTAATATATTGCAGCATATATGCAAATATTTTGCTAAGTTTATCTTTGTTATTCACTGCGAGACTTGGATCGTAACTTTTAATAAGGTTTTGTAAGGCGGTGGACTGTTGTGCTGGTGTCTTCCCGGCTAATAATTCCTGTAAAAAAAAAAGATAATTATTAAACTGTTAGGAATAAAGCTGTAAAAAAATAGAAGCGCGCTAGAGTGTAGCTGTAAAGTTATTAATAATACGATACCAATAACTATCTGTCTGACAACCACAGCGATCTGTCGAAAACAGTTGATAAAGTCAACCACAGCACAGTAGCATTGTTTTTCATTATTTTCTATTTGTTTTGTAGTTGTGCTTATAATCATTTATCATTTCCAAGGGGCAATGGCAAGTGTCAGTATTAAAAGTCCCTTTAATTAAAAGGATTATTTTAACCAAATAGGTTCCCTCAAGGACCATTTTGGGGCCATGCCTAATATTACTGGTCTAAATGATCCAGCAATGTGAAGGTTGCCAAAAAAAATTAACAAGATTGCCACTTTTTTAAACATGGTAAATGTTGATTACAAGACTTTTAAGGAAATGGATAAAATCGTCTGTCTTCCTGTCATAATAAAAAGTGTGTAAAAATAAAAAGAGACTTCAACCAAACCCTTCGAAGAAAACAGGCGTGACGTTATGCTATGTAACATGATTGTTCTAACATACCTTTAATTTATCACCCTCTCCAGCTTTAAGATCGAAGAAAGATCCAATTTTCTCCACATCCTCTGGTACTTTTTCCTCATCACTTTCAATGTCAGATTCCTTCAAATCGTTTAAGTCATTTAAATCTATTTCATTCCCTTTTTCATCATCATCACCTTCACTTTCACTCTCTTCTTCACTGCCTTCATCATCTTCTTCGCTAGATTCTTCATCTTTAGAGTTTTGGAACAGAATTGTGTTTTCTTCTTCTAATTTCTTTGTTGGTTTTTTTTCTTCGGCTTTATTTGTTTTTTCTAATGGTTTAGGTTTTTCCTTTGGCTTAGTTTTTACGACTGGTTGTATATCATCGCTCTCGTCATCACTAGATTCGTCAGAATCGGAGCCATAGACATTTTTATTTGAAATTAATTTAATTTTTACTTTGTCCTTTGTTTTAGTTTCTTTAATACTTTCATTGCTATCATCAGAATTACAGTCATCGCCTTTTTTGTTTGAAACCAGTTTGACTTTGCCTTTTTCTTTCGATTTAGTTTTTTTAATACTTTCATCACTATCGTCATTTGATTCGTCTTCATTCTCTTCATTGTCACTGTCGTCATCGTCTCCTTCGTCTTCCTCATCAGATGTGTCTGATATTCCATCTTCAAACTTGGGTTTTGCATTTGGAACTAAAATTATAAAATAAGGTTTAGTCGAGTCATAGAAGAAACAATAATAGGATACGAAACACATAATATTTTTAAATGAGGTATTTCTAGTATTTTTTTTTTTTTGCAACCGTAAGTTTTCATGATCACATGATTGAGTTAACATGTAGTTTTAAAACGAAATTCTTACCAGAAAAATCTTTGAGTACATTTTCAGGCACCAATGGTTTTCCATCGTTATCATAGGCCAGCATGAAATCATGTTCATCTTCCAATTCAAAATTATCTTCTAAATCTTCTGCTGATCTGAAATTATAAAAATGAATTGAGATTGCAAGTACAAGCAAAGCAATACTGATCCATCATCATCATCATTTCAGCCCGGAATCACCCATCACCCATCGATGGATATAGGCCTCCCCTTTCTTCTGCCATACTTCCCGTTCTGTTCTGTGCGTGTCTCATCCAGGTGTTTCTCGCGACTTTGACGATATCGTCAACCCAGCGCGCTTTTGGACGGTCCTGGTTTCTTTGGCCGAACCTTGGTCACCATACTGTTTAGTAATCGCAAACTTCGACAACATCGTTTTATATAAAATCTCTCAAATATTGACACAATGTGATTTGTTGTTTAGCATCTCATGCAATAGCCAAGAGTTTTTTATTGTGAAATGCTACATGTTTAGATTTACTTTCCATTTTCTTATTTAAAATAAAACTGTAGAAATCTTTGTTGCTGACTTTAACCGTTTTGAACGAACCAAAGTTTGACCATCTTAAACTAATAGTAATTAGTCTACCTACCTTTACCCATGTATATATGTCTACAGTTCATGCCATTTGGTTCTTGTTCAAGTAATTTAATTAAACATCCATACCTATGTTTCCTTGCAGTTGGCTTAGCTTTTACCGCAAGCTTCTCTTCATCTCCCATCATTCTCATCTCTCTTTCCTTCTCTAGCTGTTCCAATCTTGCTGTCTCTTCCTTTTTTTGTTTCTCATCGTTTTTTAGACCATCTGAAGGCTGGCATATAAAAGTTACTTTAGTATATAGATGTTTATTAAAATCTTGTGTGCAGGATAAACAACAATATTCATACAACAATGGTATAGTGTACAGTGAGATTTTATTATTGAAATTAACAGTCTTTATTGGTATTTTAAAGTCTGGTAGTTAGATTTTAAGAGAGAGAGAGATGATATTATTCAATAATGTGGGATTATTTCCAACATCTTCTATACAAATAAATAAAATGGAAGTGTCTGTTTGTAATATCAAAATAAGTTGATAAGAGAAACTTAATAAGAGACGATATATTATACGTACGTGATATATGTGCGTACTGTACGTGTGTTTGTCACCTAACTATTCCTAAACGGCTGGACCGATTTGGATAAAATTTTGTGTGTAAGTATATTCAACGGGTTCCTGGATTGTTTGAAAACACAATTGGACCCGGTCGGGCAGGACGACGTCTGCCGGGTCCGCTAGTTATTTATATAATTCCCGAAACGGTTGGACTGATTTTGACGGGACTTTCACTGGCAGATAGCTGAAGGCCAATTCCCGTAATTAAAAACGTTCAAAATCTAGTCGCAATCTCATCTCAGCGACAATCAATGTCAAAACCTTGTCAAAAATGTAGGGAAATTTGAGGTATTTTTGACATATTGAGACTGAGATAAGACTGTGAACGTTCTTAAAATTACGAGAATTGCCCCTCTGATGTTATGAAAAAACATACTTACTTTTTTTATCACGTTCGCGTGGGATAATTTCCGACAACCACGCGGGCGAAGCCGCGGGCAAAAGCTAGTATAAAATACTGGTATGCAAGAGGAAGGGAGATTGGTGGCTCATTAAATGACTTCAACTACTGATGAAGAAAAAAGAGAATATAATCTTTTGACTGCTTGGTTTTATAGCAATTACCCCATGCCCCAGCGCCCAGTTTATAAATCGACATATAGGGTAGGGACCTACGACGAATAGGGTCGTGCAACGAAATAAAAAAAGTGGCTGTGACATACGGACGGACAGACAGACAGACATGACGAATCCATAAAGGGTTCCGTGCCATTTGGCTACGGAACCCTAAAAAGGAACATAGGTTCTCAGTCGTGGAAATACGACTAAGGTGGCACGGGTACGAAATCATTTGTCGTATTAATCCGAATGGGGTGGTCAATATGATATATTTTTTTTTAAAACGTTGCCTCACACTAGGAATTACTCCAGTATCGTGGGTGCGTTTACAAACATTTAAACTCACATACACAAACAGCCAGACCCGGAAAAACTACCTGTAGGCAATACAAATATTTGTTTCGTGCGGGAATCGAACCCGCGACACGCAGCGCATCAGCCGATCACTCAGCCACTGCGCCAACCGTGTCGTCAAATTATAGTAGGTCTGTAGTTCCTGCCAAGGAAAAACATGTGAGTTTATGTTCTGTATTATAAATAGTTTCTCTTCTTCTACTTACTGTGCCTCTCTTCTCAAACTTCAGTTCCCTCATCATTTTATCATAGTCCATATTCTTCTTCTCTGCTTGACTCAGCAGCTTCTCTATAGCAGAAGGCTCTTTCTCTTCTGTTCTCATCTTCTTAAACACTACTGGTTGGAGATCTTTCCATTCTGTATCCAACTTCTCTGTTAAATCTAGAGTTTGTTCTTTTTCCTTCTGTTTCTCTGCCTTTCTTTTCTTGGATTCAGCTATGAGTTGTTCTATGAGGTCTTTGTGGGATTTCGCGCCGTCTTTCGATTCGGTTTTAGATAGCATTCCTCCACCAAAATGGCCTTCTGCTACGAAATTATCTGGGGAATTAAGACATTTTATATAATAATAGTTTTTTACTTACAATAATTATCTATATCAATACATGACAAATAAATAAAATTAAAATGTGTTTGTAATGTCATATTAACAGCTTTTTACTAAACGCATATGAAAGTATATTTTATACGTACTTATAACAAAAAAGATAATTTTTAAGAATTTTGTCTTTCTGTCTGTTTGTTCCGGCTAATCTCCACAACGGCTGGATCGATTGTAATGAAATTTGGTATGGTACCTGTCACGCACAATGGTCCACCTGAAGGACTAAGTGCGGAAACCAAACCCATAACATAGAACATAGGTATGGTATCGAGATATCACGTGGGCGAAAGCAAGTTATTAGTAACTAGCTTCTGTCCGCAACTTCGTCCGCGTGAAATTTCGGCCCATCGCGTCACATCCTATCGCTCACCCGTTCTACTACTTAGTTTTTGCTTAGTGTTGTTTCTGACTTTTTTCATTTTGCTCGGTCCCTGAGGGTCGTTGCGTTAGATAGCATATAACCTTCCTCAAGGATTGGGCTATCAAATGCAATAAGATTTTTTTAAATCGGAGTGTTAGTTCCGGAGATTATCTCCTACATACATACAAACAAATTTTACCTCTTTATAATATTAGTATAGATATAATAATAATATTAATAGTAACATTTTATTTCAGGTATTTAACCCATAGCAATTACAATAAAATCAACACAAAAATACAAAAATCTTCAAAAAAACAAAATTAAAATCAAAATTAAAACCAAAATGGACATCAAAATTAAAATTAAATAATAATAATGAATTTATAATAATAAATAATAATTATTAATTAATTTATAATAATAATTAATTTATAATAATTATTAATTAATTTATAATATTTTTTTTATAGAATTGTAAGTACAGCAATCATTTTGCAAATAATTTTCTAGGTTATTTTAATAATTGCTTACCGCCTAATCCACCAAACTTCCTGCCATCTTCATCATCCTCATCTTCAGATCTGGGGTCATCAAACTTTTCAATCTGCTCCAGTGTTTGACCTCTGTAATAAGAAGTAGGTGTAAATACAATACCACTCACCCTTATTTATTAATGAAAAACTGTTAATATGACAAACTCTATGCTGCCAGTAATGAACTGTAGCTGATGGTCTATTTTTGTTTTTTTTTTAATGCCAAATGCCTATGTTATCTCTCAACCACCCTTTTTTTTGTTTGGTTGACTGGTAGAAAATTCCTAAGTCATTAAGTCTGCCTTTGTACCTTTTAAATTACATAACATAATCAGGTTATAATGTTCCCACTGCTGGGACACAGGCCTCCACTCTGTGAGAGGGAATCGGCCATAATCCACTATGCGGGCCCAGTGCTGGTTGGTAGATGTAACATGTCTTAGAATTTTTGGTTCTGGGACGTGTCGGTTTCCTCACAATTCTATCCTTCACCCTTGTGACTCTTTATTTCATGATGAAATAAATTACACAAATTAAAATGCCTGCCTGGGTTCGAACCCAGAACCTGCAACTAACCACTGCTCTTTCTTTTAAATCACCTAAATTTAAATTATATTTTATTATCAGATTCACAAACCTGTGTGTCAGAACCTCGTCATCAGCCAAGTTATAAATATTCTTCTTGGTGTGCTGCTTAGCTCGTTCTGCCGCAAAGCGTGCCACCATGCGGTCTTCAGCTGATATCTGGTTGTTCTTCTCTCCAATACGACGGTCGATGAATGCATTGGTCTTGTTCATTAGCTTCATTTCTGTTCCTAGCGTCTCTTTTCTCTGTTTAATAAATAATAGTTTTAAAGTGTTTCAATTTCATAATATTAAGATGAACAGTGGTCTGTCCCGCAGTCGGATAATAATTTATAAAGAAAATCTCAGACATCTATCACAAATTTACAATGTTCATACAATGTTTGTAGTTTGTTGAGGATCATTGATTGATCCATTGATGCTTTCCCTCCTAACATAATGTGTATCATATTATAATAGCTGCCATATTTACACGAATAACTTACTATATTACGTTTTTTGTGATCTTACTTCTGTTATCAAATATTATGACTCAAAAGTTGTTGTAAAGCATTAATGGACCTATGTCAAATGGTAATTACCTTCTGTATAGCTTTAGCTCGAGAAACACCTGGCAATCCTCTATCATGCTTCGACTTCTTTCCCAAAACTTTGATTTTTTCTCGGTTGATGTGTACTTCGAACGGATTCATCTTTTTCTTGTTGATTTCAGTTTTCCTCTTGTTGTGTACCTTGTCGGCAAGGCCGGAGTTTCTCTTATTCTTTACTTTCGCCATTATTGTTGTTTAATTCTCAATCGTGAAATTCATAAAATTGAAATCCGCAGACCGTACAAACTACAAATACAATGAGGTTAGGATTTTGACATTGACAGATAAACAACATGTGTAGTTTTGACGTTTCAATGGATGCATTCATTGTAGGTATGCCTATTTCGATGGAAATTGTGGTTGATATATCGTTATGCTTACTTGTATTTACAGTTTTAGGCATTACATGTAATTGGAATGATGAAAATAAGTTTTGTTTTGGTTTATTGTATATTTAGTAAATTTTTGAATTGAAATTTTTGAATTAATATGAACGTATTTACTTTTGTACACTATTTTCAAAAGCTTGCTATCTACGCCTTATTATACATTTACCAATGTCAACTTTGTACAATTACAATAGGGTGCATTATTTTGTAAAATTGATTTTGAAATAAATTGATGCTGTGACGTTTACTCTATGCTCAAATTGTATTGGACGAACGAACCAATCTGACTGAAGTGATATTCGGCTAATTTCGCAATGACGCCGTGTTGCACGTAGCCGCATAGCGCGCAGGTTTATTCATGGTTACATGGTATAATATTGTGTGGCTACTCTAGAGATTTGGAAGGAGCTTCTCTCAGATACTGAAGAAAGAAAATACCCGTTTAAGCATAAAAAATGGCTGAATCGGAGATTGAAATTACCAAAGAAGTACTGCAAAAAGAAATCGCAGGTTAGTGCACTATTTTAGATGTTATTTACTCAAAATCAAGGATAATAACGAAGATCTGCCCGGGTAAGTAAAATGGCTTCCAATGCCGAAGTGGATGTGATCTTCTTTACATCGTATGTTTTTGTCAAAATATCTCTATTACTGTATATTTTTCAACAATTGTCTGAAGCTTATGTAATAAAGTATTTCAATTCGGATTGATTTATGTTTACGTTGCGATTAGAATCGTTTTTCTGGCTATAGAATGTCGTTTTGTTGGTTTATTTTTACACAATAACCTAGCGAATTGGTTCGTACACCATTGTATTGTATTGAAATTGTGTGGAAATTGGAATGGATGGATGGTGGGCGGCGCTGATCTCATTTGACTAGCTTCTTGTTTCATAATACGAAAATATTTTAGTATTTTGGTAATCAAATAAAGCGAATGATGCATTTTATTTACTTATTTGGGCGGGTTGCGTTATTGCGTTCTGTTTCATGCAATGCAACATTGCAAAGAGTATCGATCGATTTTTATATGTACTGCTTGCGTCGCATTAGGTACAAAACAGGGTGGGTACTGGGTACCAGATGTAGTACGCACAGTACGTACATGTATTTGTTTTTAGGTTTGAAAGTTTTACGACCTAATAATGCTTTCATGAACAAAATATTACCACCTTTGCTTTTAGTTTCTCAAGTAGTTTAATAAGAAGTAATAGGGGCGGTATTACAGAAACTCACTCAGTGGCATAGCTATCGGAGGGCTAGGCGGTGCTGTGCACCGGGGCCTCCAAGCTCAGGGGGCCCATCGGCCTCTGACCAGCAAACTTCGATGTGACCAACAAACCTCGAAGACGGGCTGGCGGCGGGCGGCTGCAGCATAGACCTGATCGATCAGGTCTACTCGGCGGTCAAGGCCATTAGCAGGCTAATGCCACAAACAAGCTGAACATGAACGATAAGGGGCTGATTGCGGGCTATGGCCAGGACATCACTGCGGTAGTGGCGGATCTCAACCTGCGCCTAGCTGAGACAGAGCACAGGATAACCGCCATGAAGCTGAGGGTGGCCTCGATGGAACTGCAGCAGGCCAGTGCTCCCCCCGCTAGGGTGGCAACCCCAGCCGGGCCTGGAACAGTAGGGACGGGAACAACTGGCAGAATGGATTACGCGGCCATCCTCAAGCTGCCAGTGGAAAGCCAGCATGGCAGTGGAGCAGCGCAGGTGGTGCTCTTCTACCCCGAAACCGAAGAGCTAAAGTTTTTTTTACCCTCAAAGATCTGAGGGAAAAGGTGTAGCCTGGGAAAAGGGCATCCAGATCCAGGGGGTGCGTAGGGCGGGCAACGCGGGTGTCGTCGTGCAAACGGCGTCGACAGCGGCTGCCCAGAAGCTTAAAGCAGCTGCCCCCGCTACCCTGATTACTGCCGACCCGAAGGCCAGGAGACCGCTTGTGGCCCTGAGAAACCTCAGTGGCAACCCGGTGGTCGAGGACCTGCATAGGGTCAACCTAGCGGAGGACCCCGACTGGCCCATTGAGAGGCTCCGCAGGGAGGGTTGCTTCGCCTTCAAGAAAGGTCGGCTTGGAGGGTGGAGCACGACTATTGTTTTGAGGTCTCGGTGACACTGAGGGAGAAGCTGTTGGGGCTAGGCAGGGACGCAGGGTATACGTAGGATGGGAGGCAGTTGACTTCTGTGACTTGGTCCGCGTAGCATGCTGCTCCAAGTGCCAGCAGTACGGGCATCCGGAGAAGCACTGCAGGGCAACTGGGCTGACCTGCGGAAAGTGTGGGAATACCGGACACAAGGCACAGGAGTGTCAGGCTGAGTCGCACTGCTGCGTCACGTGCAGTTGGTTCAAGCGGCCGGACGCAAAGTCCCACTAGACCGCATCAATAGACTGCCCTGCACTGCGCGCATATACGTTGAAAAGCAGGCAGCATGACCTCCTATGCCTAGTCAGGCATCGCTGAGGGTAGGGCAGCTGAATCTCCAGGGCTCGGCAGCCGCCACGGCGGAGTTACCAGTAATTGTCGGGACGCTGCGACTCGACCTTGCACTGGTCCAGGAGCAGTACAGTGACTCCAGGATCATCCAGTGTGGGAACCCGGGGATGGCTATCACGTTCCAGGGGAACCTCGGCAACGACCATTGTGCGGTGACCCATGTCAGCTGTATGGCTACCAGGAGTGACCTCATACTGCCAGTACAGCCACGAAATCGCAGTCCATCTGTCGAGGGTCCTTGACCAACTGGCAGGTTATCATGTGCTGGTGGCGATGGACAGTGGCGCTCACTCGCCGCTGTGGCACTGTGAACGCAGACAATATGTGGGTAGGGGACCTGACACGGAGTACAGGAAGACCCAAATGGGGGGCTTGATCCTAGGGAGGGGACTGTTAATTCACAACGTGGAGGGTCAACCCCCCACATTCCAGGGACATTGTCAGACCGAGGGCTAACAGTGTCACAGTGGACGGTGCACGAAGGGCGAGTATCAGCGACCATCAGCTGATCACCTTCGAGGTTGGCATGGGCACCACAAGGACAGCAGGTCAGGCTGAGCGGCAGGCCGACGAAAAGGTATCCTTCCGTGAGAAGGGGGTGAATTACGAGCGATTTCGCAATGTGCTCCACAACAGAGTTGGAGAGCTGGTACTGCAAGGTGTACCAGGCACGGTGAGCCTGGCAGCATGCACGCAAGGTACGGGGTGCCAGGGAGGGGGAAAGGCTCGAATCGCTGCAGGCGGTGAGAGCCGCGTCGGGTTATTTTTACCGGGGCATATCGGAGGCACAGCACGGTTTTTCGGGGCCTTCGATAACGCCTGGTGGTCCATGGTCCTGACAAAGGCAAAGCAGGGCGGTTGCCCGCCTAACATTTATACTCGTGACATCCTAGTCAGTTATTTCTCAGACAGGCGAGTCGGACTGTTTATGGGCGACCAGGCGGTGTGGAAGCAGTCCACTATTTGCTGCCCCCAGGGATTCGTTCTTAGGCCAACACTCTGGAACCTCCTGCTCGATGACATCCTGATGAGGCTGCCATGGCCGGAGGGAGTTGGGGCAGTGGCATAATGCGGATGCGAACGACATCACGATCGTGATCGAGGCGCCGCCGAGTCGGGCGGCGATTGAGCGTAGCGCTCAATCGTCCGGCCGTAGTTGACTCGATGGTCGGCAGCGAAGAGTCCTGGGACGCGGTGCTTTCATTCTGCGAAACAGTCGTCTCGCAGAAGGCGGCTGCGGAGAGGGAAATCTCGTCCACTCACCGGGCCTGCTGAAGGGGCACCGGGCGTCGGCGGTGGGCGGACAAAGCCCTCTTCTAGCCCCCCTAAATGGATTGGCGGAGTCGGGGGTTGCAGAAGTATCGTACGTTCCCGCGACCCCCGGTGTAGGTTGACACCTACTTGATGAAACATCGGGGTGGTTTTTAGTCAGTTAAGACTCTAACAGACCACTCCTCCCCCCCCCCCCCTCCTCCAGGGCGGAGGACATTCATGAGGATTTACGAGCCCGCAACAAAAAAAAAAGAATTTAGAAGTTTGGTTAGAAAAAAAAAACCTAACCAGTTTAGATAGAGCCCCAACTTTTCTTTCGCAGCGGGGGCCCATGGTCACGTAGCACTGACCTCACTCAAAACTCAAGCATTACTTAAAGCACGTTTAAGCCTAGTTGAAACTAGTCTTAAGTAATGCAACAATAAAGTAGCCCTAAGTGTCAATAACAGACAACTTGTATGTCAAAGTCCCGAAACAGTTCTCTCGATCATCAGTTTTATGGCAGACGCGACAGACACCGTTAACTTGTCATTTCATTTTTTTTGTCTATATAACAAATGAATGTAGATAATATTATGTTATATAGACCACTCTCACGTTCATTTTGCTCCACCACAACCTATCGTTGCCATCGTACAGACGCCAGCAGGTCAAGCTACCCGAAACTGTCAAATTTTCCCAATCAACCTTGAACCTAATGCTTTAGCGATAAAGTTGAAATTCTATTAAAGAAATTTGACAGATTGTAGTAGCTTGATGTGCTGGCGTCTATACATTGCCATCGTATTGTTGCGTTTTATATTATTATTTAAAATCGTCATCTCTCTCACCCTGCCAGATATCCTTGATAACGCGAGTCTCGACAAGACTTCAACCAAGAAAGTTATTCAAAAGCTGGAGAAGAAGTTGGGACTAGACTTGACAGAGAAGAAGAAAATGATTGACCAACTGGTTATGGACTACGTCAATAGCATGGACTCGGAGGATGAGGATTCTGCTGAGGAAGAACCGCCAGTGAAGGTGGCTCCTAAGAAGACAAAGATATGGAAGAAGCAAGATGACGACGAGGAAGACGAGGAGCATGACGATAGCAATGACAGCGATTGGGGGGTGAGTTGACCTTTTGATGTTAGTAGTACAAGTAGCAAAAGAGATAGGTATACAGGGCAGACATTGACATGTTATGTACACAGATACACTACACAGACAATTTTTTACTGTTGTTGGAAGCCCTGCATGAAGAAATAATGGTTGAAAAAGGAAAGAAATTTAGTGATTAAGCCAACAACTTATCTCTTTTGCTTACTGTACATTTGATTGCAAAGAATGAAGAAATTCAATAAATTGTATTTTTATGACTGGCCAAGATATGCCAAATGTTTTTATTTTACGTGGAAAACCACAAAACAATCTTGCTTTGCATTGTGACTATGGCATTGCCACCTATAGGGACTTATGGTTATGCCTGACAGTGGACTATGACATATTGAAGCAAGAATACAACTGGTAGGTATCCAACTAATATCCCTAGTATCGTTTTTAACTCGTAGAATGTCTATGAATCAGCAAATGTTCATAAGAAAAATACAGGGTGGTAGTGACATCAACACGCCAACTGAAACCATGAATTCAGCACATGACGCTAGACCTCCTGGCGTAGAAATTATTTGTCAGTTATAAAAAAAAAACTGCTCTTTCATAGAAAAATGTATGGAACAGTAATTTAAAAAAAATAACCAACAAAAAATTTGAATACAGGGGGGTTTAGGAGCAACTGAATCTATGGATAACAGGTTGTGCGTTAATGTCCCTGCTACCGGCTACAAACGGTTTCTAGTATGAGTAACTATTCGGAGAATATTTTTTAATAGCAGTAATGATGCGTTTCTGTAATAGACTACGAGACAGGACCCACAACAAAGGTCATATTTATTTAATTATGAAATTACCATTTGAATTCCTCCTGTCATACATTGTGTGATTGTAGGTTCAACTACTATATTCCCAAATTCAAACAAATATAACTAAAATAATCAACAAAAGTGATTGATTTTTCTAAAAAAAACATGAATTGCAAGTCATAATTTATAATAAATTATTCACATACTACTTCGATTTATTAAAATATCTTAACAACAGAATCGCGATTGCGAATGCACTTTCCTGAGATCTAGCAGGGCTAAACCCATCAATCTTGCCCTATTTCAAGTGAACAATTTCAGCGGAATCATTGGTGCAGTGCAACTTAAACGGACTTTTAAATGTTCATGTTCTCCCCTGAGGTATGTAATTGAAACCAAATTTTACTCTTTTGTTCCTTTATTTAATTATTCATTAATTAACTCGCATTTTTTTATCATTTACACTGCATTCATAATCCTTTTCATTAGCTTTTACTAACTAAAAACCTTATTTATTCTTGCCTGATCTCGCTAGCATTTAGAACTTTACTACCATATTTTCTTCTCATTTAGTTAGCACTCACGCTTCTTATAAATTGTGGTAAAAAATCAAAAGTCATGTATTCAAACTAGGCTGAGAATCAGCACTTTTTGAACGTCAATATTACATAAGACGGTCTCCCCAAAACGCCCGCCCTTCTCCACTTTCTAGTGCTTTAGCTGGGAAGAAGAGGCGCAACAAACTCCTCAGCATCACAGCTGTCTGTTCAGTTATAACTTGATTCTATACAATATTATGCAAAGTAATATTATGAAACAAAAGAATAAATAAAATTATTTTCTTTATGCTCTATGGGGCCTTATTACCAGTAACACCTGGTAATAAGCCCTATTGAGCATAAGCCGTGATAGATTGCTCCAATATGGTATTGTCATAATCACCATGCTTGGCGAGTGATTGAAGTTATTGGCAGCTGTTCTTAGTATATAATGAAGCCTGTTTCTTTTTCTGTTAACCTGAATACTTTAGGCCTTAGGGCGAATTTCACCAATGAATTTGAACAAGTTCAGCATGTCTAGACCCCGTTCTAAACTGCATTGAAGAGCTGTCAATGATGACACTGACAGCTCTTGAATGGAGTTTTAAGTGCTGATCGGATCCAGTTTCAATGGTGAAATTGGCGTTTATATATAATATTGTGCCTACTGACAAACACTTTCATTACAAAGCAGACAATAGTTAACCAATCGCCATTAATCATACATATGCAGTCACCGGACACGGAAATAGTAGGATTGCTATCTCTAGCTCTATAAAAGAGAGGGAGAAAGAACAAGAGATGGACTAGTATTTTTTCCCTAACCAGTTTAAGCCCTTGACTAAAAACGGAAGCGCACGTCGAGCGCCTAGCCATACAACCAATTAAGAGAACGCTCGTTATATCTTATCGTGTGAAACTGCTCCGGTGACTGTCATTTGTTTACGTACAGTCAACCGCATGTCCATGATAACAATTTGCTCTCTAACAGGGACTTTATTTAAACGCAGTAAACTAAATTTAGTTCGTTCATGTTCACCTCTGACGCACGGTTGACTGAGCAAATAATATAACTTTTTGGAACTACCCTCCTCACACTAACACTTACACAAACACTTATTACACCTCTCCTCGTAGAATTCTGAATTCCGTTAAAATCATGTCCCCATTTTGCTTACAGTGCCAGGACGGGCACCTTCTCGACGGAGATTCGACGGACGAGAGCGATCATCATCATCACCACCACCACCACCACCCTTTACCGCAAGAACCCACCATTACAACATCTTCAGTTAGGCATAGCCCCAACTTTCCACGAAATGGCTTAATCTTGAAGAGAGTGGCTCCGGCTACCCACGAGGAAGATGAAGCTGATATCTTCGGAAAACTGACAGCAAAGAAACTTCGGAAACTCACCGATGAACAAAGGGATTCCATGATGATAGAAATAAACCAGTTGTTCTACGAAATTAGTTACAATCATGACCAACAGCCAGACCCACCGAAACCCCGAATGGTAGATAATTTCACCTCAATGCTACCTACGATGCAGTTTGAAATTAAGAAAATGTTCCGCTTGAACAGACTCCCTAGTCATTTGATGTCTCCGAGTAATTGGGCGGCTTCGGGTATCCCTATTGCGCTTGCTACAAAGCCGAGGCCAGTTGTAAAATCTCGTGTGCCTAAGACAGTGGTACCACCTTCCAATGTACCTGAGCCTGTCGTGCAAGAAGCTGCTACACCTAAGCAGGTTGTAGCCCCAGCCAATGAGAAAGCTTCGGAAAATAATGTTGGTTTATTTTGTGATCTCGTGTAATTTGTCTACTTTTACAATTTAATTGTCATCATCGTCTCAATATTTTCGATAGAAGTTGGCTATATTTGTAAAAACAAGTCTTTACACTATGACAGTCTGATCTTGAGGCCAAAAATAACAAATCAATTAATTAAAAAAGTACAGGTGACTTTTTGACTGTCAAAAATTCTATCAAATAAATTATGATGCGCCCAAGGTTAGACCTTTTGGCAGGCTTAAGAGCCTCGGAATGCTCGATTTAAGTTTTCTATGTCTATCATTGACTACATTATTATTATGAGGAGCGCAAATAAAGTATTAAAAATTAGCTTTAAGAAAAATCAAAGTGATGTTTTTGGTTCCCACCTGCTTGAAAAAAAAAGGTTTTAGTACACTGTTACTTCTTCAAAAAGAAGATTCTGATTCGATTTATTAGTTTTTAGTCGGTATACAGGAATTTAATCTGGTTTACTTGAAAGATATTGACTCTTAATGTTGTGTGCTCTAGTTATAGATTTTAAGCTAAAACTCGGTTCTTCTTGTTCGTGTCGCTAGCACGACAGTTATTCAAATTATGTTGGCCTTTAACTTCGCCACTTCTACGGCATTGGAGCACCGCAGAGGGCACTTTGGCTGTATGTTTTTGGGCATAGACGGTAGAATAGGAGGTGGAGCATAGCTTGTGACTCAGCTCCACCACCACACCTTGCTGCCATTCAGTCGGTGTATGACTGTGTATCTAATGGCCATGAAATGCCGGTAATGATTTAGTTTTAAGAATGATATGAGGATAATGGAAGGCAGATTTTATTTTGTGATAAAAAAAAAACAGTATTTTATGCTCAAAGTTGTGGTATAAAATACATGGTATTTTTCGAAGTATATCTTAGTAGATGAGCTGCGTTATGGCAGCTTAAAATGATTAAGTACATAAATCGTTCTTCATGTGGGCAAGAAATGAATTGCGTCGTAGTAGTTACCTACTTTAAAAACAAGAGACGAGACTAGTAGGCCGCTCATTCTGGAAGCAAGCTCAGGCATGAATCATTTCATAGTAACTTCTTTTAAGTGCATACACACGAACGCCAGAGGCTACTGCAGCCGTCGACAACGTGCCGCTCGTATAGTTGAGCACCGTACTGAAATAAAAAAGAAATACATGAGCGGTACGTTGTTGACGTCTGCAGTTGGCTTTGCCGCACGTGTATGCACATGCACAAGATAATGTCAAAAATTGCTACTCAGCATACACAAAATGTTAGTTAAAAAGTATTTGCAGTTATGTAGCCTGCATATTTGTCTCTTGCAGACTTTGCATTTCATGTTCATTCTTTATTTTTTGCCAGCCATGTTAAACTTGGCTCACTGAGTGTAACCTCTTTTGTCCTACTACAAAGTAGGTTTATTTTTTTGATGTGTATGTAACAATGTTAGTTTTTAACTCTATTTGGAATGTGATAAGAGGTAATCTCTTGACTATTTGAATGAATGTTCAGCAAACTTTTATTATCAATCATGGTCTATAGAAAGAAAGAAAAAAAAAATATTCGGCAACAGACAGATATAGGTGTTTATAATCATAAAATAGTATTCTAATGCAAAAAAAAAATGTTTCAAAGAATTTGTGTCTATTGTAACTTGTAGTAAAAATAACTGTTGTACTTTATATCTGTTCATATGGAATTTTTCCTTAGAGCCATATTTCCCTATCAAATAAGTATAATAATCCAAAAAAAAATACAATTTAAATTCCATTCATCTTACAAGCATAAGGCTACGTACAGGTGGCTTGCTTAGCGCGTAGAGCCTAGCGAGTCACCTTTCGAGTAGCTAAGTGAAACGAACGCTCTAGAATTTTCACAACCGCCCGCACTGCGCGCTTGGCGTCTTCGCTAGTCGCCTAGCGTGTGTCGAAGGATGTTAAGACGATCTAGGCGCTAAACAGACCTGTCAGTGTGTGCTGTAGCGAAATAAAAGAGGGAAATCTTCGCTTGAACACGTTTTAATTTTTGTAAGTAAAATAAGATAACACCAACTGATAGTAAAATAGAAAACCTTAGCAAATGACACAGAACGAATATGATTATTAAAAAGAATGACTGAACGTCTTTGGTGTTATATTAAATTTTGCCCTATATTAAATTTTGTGTATTCTTGTTCTAAAATTCGTTTGCAAACGTTCCTAAGCGTACGTAACTAAATAAGTACAAGTACGTCTTAAATGGGTGATAGGCACCAAGTCAATTCGTTATTAGGAAGCGAGCCGACCGTTTGATCAAAATTGTAACAATAGTAATATACGGCTAATTGGTAGTATATATTATCAAGTAATAGGCTCTACTAAAAACTAAATTACAAAATATATGGAAATCCGGTCCTAGGCTCCACGCTGTCAATCGGAAGGCTCCTCGCTGGCCGGAATCTGAATCTTAAATGTACAGGCCGCGCGCAAGGTGTTATGCTGGGTTCGATCGATTCCCAACAGGAAGCTTGTAGACGTCTGGTACTAGGGTGGCGGGGTAAGGCGAATTTTAGATCACCCTACAGTCTTCGGACAAATCTACAGAAAATAACGAAAAATGATGATCCGAGACGCAGGCAGAATGTTTTATAACAAAAGAGCTGAAGAATAGTTAAATTACATACCGAAATTTCAAGAAATGTCACTCGCCTCGAGATAACTTTTTAGTGATGTATATTTCAGTAATACAATTATTAGTTTATTTTCGGGAACACTGCCTATTACAAAGAAAAAAATGGAATAAAATTTAGGAAACGATAAGAACTTTTGAATAATCAATAGGAAAGCAAACATACCCTTGGATCCAGTGGGTGACCGCACAGAACTCGGTCGTTCAAACCGTTAAATATTTATCGACACAATTTCATTTTGAATTTCATTTCTGATTCATTGTGAAAGCAGAAAAATATTTAACTTCCGTCCTGTGTCCAAAAAATCTTTCAAATGAAAAGTCTCGGTAAGAGAAAAGACATGACACTTTTAGATTCCATATTCAAAACCAATATTAAGAAAAAACCTTTCTGGTTAAAAATAAGGTTGAATTTGTTATAAAAAAGGGCGTTCGTGATAAAATTATAATGTAGCATTTGCTAATGCTGCAGTACGTAGCCTTACGGCATTATATTGTAGAAATATTTAAAAAATATCTAATATATTAGTTACTAGCTTCTGCCCGCGGCTTCGCCCGCGTGGATGTCGGAAATTATCCATTATTTTATTTTTTGTAATAAAAACTATCCTATGTCCATTCTCAAGTTCCAAACTATGTCTGTACCAAATTTCACACAAATCGGTTCAGTAGTTTAGGCGTGAAGCAATGACAGACAGACAGACAGACAGACAGACAGAGTTACTTTCGCATTTATAATATTAGTTTGGATAAGTTAGTTTTAAGTATTTATTTTAGTCTAAAATTCTGCGAACGGCTCTATCCGTGATTTCGGCACTGTGTGTCTGTGTAGACTGTATTGAGATTTACTTTCAATAAAGGTGTTTAGTGATAATTCGTGGTTATATTTTCTTACCTTTTTCACATAATTATGTAGCAGAAGCGGTACAAATTTGTACCAGCTTGTCCCTGAGGGGTGTGTACAGACCCGTGTAATGTAAAGCTAATTCTGCGCGTGGATGGGACTACGAGCATTACATGCTCTCGCGCTGATCCATTGGCTGGTTTTTACCGCGAACACATACAGGATTCGCGTTCGTTGAGTTTGTATGTCATCCACACTATTCGCATTACATTACACGATACATTACATAACACGCGTCTGTACACGGCTTAATTGATTCTTCCTAGTATACTGACACGGTTCTGAGTATAAAAATACCAACCGGTACTATTGCATCGAACGATAGTATTGGAAATACTGATCAAATCCAGATAGGATACCCATGTGGTAGGTAGATTCAATTTTTTTTTAATAGTGTTTCATGACTAGACACATGAAAATAAGTTTGATTATATACTAGCAGACCTATCAGACAATGTGTTCTTACAAAAATTCCATAGAAAAAAGGACTTTCACTTTACCCAATTTTTCGGGCAACTTCCAATTACCTTATTTGGAAAATGAGGAAGAAAAAAAAATGACTAATCGGTCCAGCCATTCCCAAGTGATGCGCTTACCTACGAACAGCATTGCAATCTACACTAATATTATAAAGAGGTAAAATTTGTCTGTTTGTATGTATGTAGGGGGTAATCTCCGGAACTAACAGTCAGATTTAAAAAAATCTTATTGCATTTGATAACCCTATTCTTGAGGAAGTTTATATGCTATCAGACATCACGCTACGACCCTGAGGATCCGAGCAAAATGAAAAAGGCAAGAAATAACACAGCGAAAACGAAGTAGTAGCACGGGGGAGCGATGCGATGCGACGCGATGCATTGGGGGCCGAATTTCACGTGGACGAAGTCGCAGGCAAAAGCTACTTGTATTTATATAGATAGAGGCATCTGCTTATGTAAGACCATGTAATTATAAAGAAGTCATCATCATCTGCCTAGCCTTTTCCTCGGGTCGGCTGGCAGTCTAACCGGATGCAGCTGAATACCAGTATTTTACATGGAGCGTCTGCCTATCTGACCTCCACAACCCAGTTACTGGGTAATACGATACCCATTGGTAAGACTGGTTGTCAGACTTTCGGGCTTCTGACAACCCGTAACGACTGTTAAAGATCCACGAATGACAGCGGGGACCAACGGCTTAACGTGCTTTCCGAGGCACGGAGGGGTCTCGGTATGTAAAGATGGTCACCCATCTACAGACCAACCGCGGCAAGCGTAGCTTAACCTGACCGATCGCCCTGTGCGGCTTTTATTATTTAGCCACGGGATAATGAAGTATCTAATAAAATATTTTTATTTCTATTCCAGTCTGGCAAAAAGAAGAAGGTTGAAGAAAAGAAAAAGAAAGCCGCTCCTAAATCTAAGAAGAGCTCAGAAAAAACAAAGAAGGTTTGTAAGACTTTTAGTAAAACATGTAAACTCTAACATATATTATCTTCTGCTAAGCAAGTGGAAAATTGCAATCACAGCCCAGTGTGGATGGACTCGCCCCGCGTATAAAATTACTGGTGAAATGCGGGTGTACTATACGTCCCTGCATACTTCTTCGTGATGTTATAAATGGATACACCACAAAAAAAAAATCTAAACTACATAAAGTCGCTTTTCTGTCTTGTTGTCTAGTGTTCGCAAGTGTTACTGTTAAGGATGAAGACCTGGGTTCGATACCCAAGTCGGGCAATTTTATTGGGTTTTTTCATCTGGAATTGCTTCGTAACGGCCCGGAGTCTGGATTTGTGATGGCAATCCCGTCCCCAATAACATGGTACCTACTTTTAACATAACTGGTGAAATGTGGGTGTACTATACGTACACCTCTGCCTAATCCTTCGGGAATACCGGCGTTATGTTTTGTGCCATTTACTAATTGAAACAACTAATTCCAGGGCGGCGCCGCCGGCGGTGTTACAAAGCGACGCAAGGGCGGCGGGTACACGAAGGCCTGCAAACTATCACCAGCATTAGCAGAACTAATGGGAGAAAGCGAACTACCACGACATGAGGTCGTCAAAAGGGTGTGGGCCATCATCAAAGAAAAACAACTGTTTGACCCCAAAAACAGGCAGTTTGCGATCTGCGACAAGGCACTATTCAAAGTCATCGGAGAAGAGAGTTTTCACACATTCAGCATGATGAAGTATTTGAAAAATCATTTCTTGGACTAAGCTAGTAAGTAGGAAGTTTGATCTAAGTCAGTATTGGGTGATGTCTTGTCTTCGGGACGCTTAATGTTCGTCAGTTTAAGGCTGTCTTCGCATCTGGCTTAAGGTACACTTTCCAAGGCAACCGCACCCGCAGCCCAATCGGTATGATAGACTGCAGCGACAGGACTGGCTGGTAATTATGTAACTATGAAAACGCTTGCGTAGTTGGCGACAATGTCGCCTGTCATCGTTTTCACAGAGTTACTATAGAAACCAGTCGTGTCACTGCGTGTTGTCATTGGAATTCGGCGACATTGCCGCTGCGGTTTGCGGTTGCGGTCGCTTTCGAAAGAGCACCTTAAATGTCTATCCACACATACATACTAGGGCCGTGTCTAGGACGTGGACGGACCGTGCTCCGTCAAGGGTTAAAAAAAATATTGTTGTTTACATTTTATATGAACTCGTTCCCGTGTTTCTGGGACGGCGACGGAGCTTCGGTGCCTGCCTTGTGTGTGACATGGCCGTGTCAAGTCCCGGATACTGCCCTGATATGTATGGATAGATCTTTTTGCAGCGTTAACGCGACGTTAGTTTCAATACAATCATGTCTACTCGACGCTAGCGCAGTCTACGTGACGTTAACCAACACCAGATGCAAAGGTAACCTGTCTCGACGAAAATACGTCTTTTAATGACGTGACGTAAGCGTCTTTTTTTTTAGATGAGCTAAAAGCTGTTATAAATCGTGAATTCAGTCAATTTTGTAGTTAGGACGAAATGTTATGTTAATAAAAACAGCCATGTTCTTTGACAATTATGAATAAAAAGTACCTAACTCATCAAGACATCTTGTAGGTTTTTGTTATAAAATACTAAGTAATAATGTGTATTATTTTGTTTATGAATCATGATTATTATTAAGTCGTCACGGTAGGCATAAAAAATCTATTGCCTACATAAAATCTTTTAGTATTATTCAGCCGACCTCATCGAGAGGTAATAAGGAGTTGTAACCGTGATCAGATTGCGTAACAAACAAGCTATAATGATGTTCGCCTACAAGAAAGAGAAATCTAACACAGTATTTTTATCTTACCAAGCGACATGCGCTTTACTTGTGGTAACCAAGTGTACGCTGTGAATGTCTGCGTGGAGACGAATAGCGCCAGCACATAACAACCACACACTTTTTACCTCGCCATTGTATTGTATTCAGTATTGGTCGGTACCGAGATCTCCTGCGCTTACACACACATTCACTGCTGTCTACACAAGTAAAGCGCCCGTCGATTCATGAGATAAAAATATTATACTTCTTATAGCTAGGACCTCCAAGCGCGTCCAAATCCGCACTATCAGCCCAACTTCAGGGCGTTTGATATGATTCCTTATGATTCAAGTACCGATTATTCGAGTATCAATTTGCAAAAAAATACATCTCCGTACTACGCAACAACTCTGTACTACGCATGGCTAGCTCAAGGTAAAAGTGTTACATCGACGTGCAGCCTACAATTAATGACTGTAATTGCTAAATAATTTCTCTTTTGATTCCTGCTGGAGTTTCTTGAGCAGTTCAATATTAAAACTGGAATTGAGTTTATCATTGATGGTTGATTGAAGCTTTTCAATACTGAGGATGGATTAACAAAAACTTTTACTAAGTTTATTAAATAATGATTATGTTGCATTGACATAGGGGGTACATTTCGAATTATGCTATAATCGGTCACATCAATCATTTCTTTTCTAGATATCACAATATTATGAAAGCTGAGAGCTGTCAACAAGTCGGAACGCTCTTGAACGCGCTCACAGTGCTCACTCATGGTAATTCGAGTATACACCACAATTTTCTTCTTCTTTGGTTAGGTGGCAACTGTAGCCAGAAGCACAATTTAGGAAATGCCACATTAGTTTACAGATATTATGATGAGACTCAAAACAAAACAGCACAACTGTCATTTTTGACAGCGCTCACAATGATATTCATTTAGAGAATGGTCGGCGTTATCGCGCTCACGCTAATTCGGAACGGGTGTAAGCACGCTCAAATCGATTACTACTCAATTCGCAATGTACCCTTTGGCATAACATTGCAGAAAGTGGCAGTTAACAGTTTCTTCACTAAAACGTCTTCGTATTCGAGCAAACATGCTCAAACATGAATTAGATTTGATCTAATTTTCAACTGAGTGCATTATACAATGCATTTATTGTTTCCTTTATATTATACTAAGCCATATATGATGACTAGGCGCCCGTCCAAATCTACATGATTAAATAAATATCAAATTAGTCATAATTCTAGTTTTTGAAACTGTTAAACGCAAAAACTAGACGATATTTTCTTCTAAAACTTTTTAAATCAAATGAAAATAATATTTATTATACATTTACATGTAGATTTGGACATTAATGAATTAATTTATGTGTAACTTAGGGTATATTGTGATGACAATTGAAAAAAATAATTGATGTCAAAGGTTTTACATGATTGTGTATGAGAAGTAATCTACATAGAAAATAGTTTTTTAAACCAACTCTATAGCCATTTTACATTGTAGTTCAGTCAATAGTTTACATTAATAATTCAGGTTCTATTCTACATGCAATAATGATTCTTATTTAAATGTGACATGTGACATATTATGCAATAATGTAATATAAATAAGTTTCATTATTGTGAGTACTAGAAATAGATAAGTACTTGCCAATCACATATTTCTAACGTAGAGCATTTTGATCTGTATTACCTTAAATAAACATATCGATAATAATTCCTTTTTCCAAATAGCATTATATTCAATAGATTTTATGGGCGTCAAATTGATAGTGGGTAATTTTGACATTTTGAATAAATTGTGCGAAATTAAAATACTAGTTTCTCTGCCTTCAGGGAATACAGGTGTAAAGAAACTAGCTGGCTAGTATTCTAATAATAGATGAGAGATCAATATCAATTCTACGCCCAAAAAAAATACGAATAATTCTGAAATCATGATAGAATTATATTTAATTGTCCTACTTATTATAGCAGCTTGGTGTCTCGAGAGAGCCTCTACCTTTAGCGTAAGTTCGTATACATTGTACATACAGTCAACTAGAGCTGTCTTATCAATCAATGGGAGAAGCTGACAGAAAAATGTTGTACTAGATTTAATTCTGTGGTGAACGAACTAGGTATAACTAGTTCGTTCACCACGACGTAGTACGGCACCACTTAAATGTATTAAAACATGACTGGCCAAATATGAATGTACTACAGGTACACCTCTGTCTAACCCCTCGGGGGAAACCGGCGTGATTGTATATTAATTATTGATACCTTTTACTAACTGACAGGCAATATTGAGAAAGAGATGGGGTGAACTACAGTTCAGTTTATAACTGATTAAAAAAAAGAGGGAGGTTCTCGATTGAGTCGACTCATTTTGCCTCAAATACATCAAGTGAGGTATATTGTAATTGTCACATTTGAGAAAATGTCGAAGCCGAAGAGCTTTTCGCTCAGATGATGAATGAAAACTGGGGCAGGCTTTTTTGTTCTATGACTAAGTACAAAAAAACAGTGCAGTTCAACTTCTGCCCTGCTATAGGATCTGGTGGTAAGCCCCCTGATTTGGCATCACTATCAAAATCACAGTGATCTTAATCATCGTTACAATATGGTTGCTGTCAGAGGTAAAAAAATAAATGAAAGGACTGGTTTCCTACTGGTCTTGGTTGGTTAGTAGCTCCCTTACAATTGATCGATAAGATAACTTAATTACTATAGTTATAAGTGTAGCCTTCAGGCATTTGAGGCTCGCCTGTTTTGTGGCAGGCGTTGATGTGAGTCGAATTATTACTAGACTGAGGTTGTACGGAAGAATTGAATAAATATAATGAAAATGTCTACTGGTGTGTTATTTCTGACCATTTGTTTCACTACTGAACAGGGTCATTACTTTGTAGAATAACCCATCAGGATCAACATATAGGTACCTACAGATTCTTTCTCATCATTATCTGCCTAGTCTTTTCCCAACTATGTTGGGGTCGGCTTCCAGTCTAACCGGATGCAGCTGAATACCAGTATTTTACATGGAGCGACTGCCTATCTGACCTCCACAACCCAGTTACTGGGTAATATGATACCCCTTGGTAAGACTGGTTGTCAGACTTTCGGGCTTCTGACTACCCGTAACGACTGTCAAAGATCACGAATGACAGCCAGGACCAACGGCTTAACGTGCTTTCCGAGGCACGGAGGGGTCTCGGTATGTAAATATGGTCAGATTCTTTCATAGCAGGAATTCAAGCAGAGACCCGACTTGTCATCATCATTTCAGCCGAAAGATGTCCTATGCCTCCCGCAAGCATCGCCGCTTCGACCGGTTTTGAGCTTCTCGCATCCAGCTGATTCCTGCGGTCTCTATCAGGTCATCGGTCCATTTTGAGGGAGGCCTTCTAACTTTACGTCTTCCGATATGCGGCCACTCTAGATTCTTTCAGCCCCATCGGCCATCTGATCTGCGAGCATTGTGACCTGCCCACTGCCACTTAAGTTTGGCAATTCTTCCGGCTATGTCGGTTAACTTGGTTCTCTTGCGCCCATTCCAAAGCGCAGTAGGTACTTATGGAGAAGAACATGCAGGCAAGACATTCCATGGACTCTTTATTAGGATTCTGGAGTCAACAAGAAAACCTTATGCCCGCTCTGTCCGTCTGTCTGTCCGCGGCTTAGCTCAGAGACTTATTGTACTATTAAAATAATATCTATCAATATTAATCACGCCGAGAAAGTGGTACCTAGCGTAAAGTGGGGATGTTTTTTTCTCGTCTATCCCATTGTGTTGGGGTGTGTCGTAGTAGATAAAACAATAAAATACGAATGGTTCCCTTTATGTCGAGTCCCTTTACGTCGAGTCTGAAGTCTATTGTTCTTGCAAAATATTACAATTTTACGCTTTCTATTACCGCTACGTCGAGTTTGGTTAAAAGGTACAGTCAGGGTCCAAATTAAATGCTAGTAAGTATAATTAAAATAGTGTTTTATTATTTGTTGTATTAGTCTTCTCAAATAAGTAGGTATCTTTCTTAATCTACAATATAAATCACAGTGTAATCTTTAGGTACTATTAGTGTAAATATAAATCAGCATAATTATAGTTTTACAGTAAATAATTCTTCTAAAATGTAACTTTCATTATCTATACAGGATAAGTTTTTATTCAGTGCGCAAATTTTCACATTGTGTTCTACCCATGAATATGAACAACTTTCACTATGGGATCAAATCTGAAATCTTCTTTCTTCTATTTTTGAATTACCCCATGAACTATACCCAGGTTCTTGATTATCTTGATTACGCCTTTCTTCTATTTTTGAATTACCCCATGAACTGCACCCAGGTTCTTGATTATCTTGATTACGCAATTCTTCTATTTTTGAATTACCCCATGAACTGCACCCAGGTTCTTGATTATCTTGATTACGCCTTTCTTCTATTTTTGAATTACCCCATGTGCTGCAACCGGGTTCTTGATAATCTTTAATTTGAGGTCTTGATGGGCTACATTCGGGTTTTTGGGTTATATCTACAATTATATTTTGAACACTGTCAATATTTTGCAGATCGTGGTTTAATAATTCGTAAGAGTCGCTGGAATCATCTTTTTCCAAGTTTTCAAATTTCAAATCACCTGCGCCATTGATTTTCAGTATGTTGTAGTCAGTAGTCTAATAATACGTACGTACGGACGCCAGCAGGTCAACCTACCCGAAACTGTCAGATTTTCCCAATCAACATTGAACCTAATGCTTTGGCAAAATAAATTTCACTATCATATTTCCGACCGCAATTCACATCAATGCAGAATTCCGAAACGACCGCAGTTTTGAGCTAACTATATCTCTTCCCCTCCTATCCCAAAAAAATTAAAAAAAAAAAAAAAAAAAAAAAAAATCAGTACATTCCAATAACTGAATGACACATGAAACATGTAAACCTGACTGTACTTCAAAATATGATATTATTAAACTCGACGTAGAGGTAGTAGAAGCGGGGTAAAGAAACTCGACGTTAAGGGAATAGAAACGGGACAGAAATTGTAGACTCGACGTAGGGGTAATAGAAGCGAGACAAGGTTCTCGGCTCGACGTAAAGGGACTCGACATAAAGGGAACCATTCTAAAATACGTACACAAAGTTGCAAATAACGCCGCAGCCGTGCGTCTAAATGGCTGTCAAAAAATTGTAATGGAACCTCATTGTGACAATCTTTCACTATGGTTTTATAATTATGATCCCGGCTTAGGGTATTAGTGTTCTGTGATTATGATGTGTTGTCAAGTTTGTGACATTGATTATGCATTCCTTATCACCAGCGCAACGAAATCGCTTAGCAACTGTATCACAAATAATCACAATACTTTTATTTTTACCTACCTTTTTTTACCTATATCTTGTTATTAATTGGTTTACACAAAAATGGCGTGTAACGAGAACGTTATCAAAAACATGGCGAATGAAATAACACGGAACTGTCAAGGACAGAATGTGACTGTTGATCCCGAGTTCGTGATATACCTGATTGATTTGTTACTCCTCAACCCAAAGTATGGGAAACTCTTCACGAAGACGATCAACAGGAACAATTTGGCGTATTTTGTTGACGAGTGTGGGTCTATGGTGATGCGTAAGTACCTAGCTGTTTTTGAATACCAGCGTAGGTAAGTAGGTACCTATATTGTTAACGCCTCATCTCATACGGAGAAGGCATTGATTGATCACCACGCTTGCTCAAGGCTGGCCCAGTGGATAGGGGCTCGCCTCATGCACGAGATGGGGGTTCATATCCGGGCAAGTATGGTACCTATTTCTATTTCACGAAGCGACGTGCGCTTTACTCATAGTAACCAAGTGTACAAACACACTGTGAATGTGTGTATTCTATACTGTCTTATAAGTACGGGTCAAATTAAATTAGCTAGCCAAACTCCACAGACGTGACGTGCCGAGATGGGTCGTCCAATGGTTTCTTTGTTTTATGTAAACATGGTAAAAAAGAATGGATGGTTTTTTTATCGACGTCCACTTGTTTAAAAAATCATTGTAAACTTCACAGACGCGGTGGGATCAATACCGAAACACGATAAAACAAACGATTTTAAATAGGTACTATGGGTACCAAGTTTACATATGTGTAGTTTCACTAGCTAATGCAAAATGACCTTGTTCAATTTGTTGTTTGTTTGTTGTTCGTTTTGTTGGCAATAAATTCTCTGACGCTTTTCCAGGTGGAGGAACGGCACTAAACATTATGAAAATGCAGTTCATTTTACAAACAAACTACGACAAGCTTCATATTTTGGTCGAAAAACATCTGGACACCATTGCGAAATGTTTGAGTCCCCTCGTCAACGAGATTACGGAGATGGACCCCGACACGAACGACCAGGCGGGGTTTGAAAAGCTGTTCAGGAAGATTTCTATCTATTTCATTCTTGCCAGTGGACTGGGAAATCCTGGGTTTATTATTGTGAGTAAGATCTGATTCATAGAAATCGCCACTACAGGTACCTACTAACTTGTTAAATGCGTTGACGACAGCAATACCTACCTGTGATCTATGTAGGTAGTTAGGTATACCACAACATCACCAAAGCAAATAATAATAGCTACCTATATCAAAGCGTGGTGGAGAGAGCGGTGGTGTCCCAGTGGTAATTTAAGCGACTTACTAGTTGAATCGTAGGTTCGAACCCAGACAGGCGCTTTACTTTGTGTAAATTATTTCATCACCACTGCTCTCAAAACGGCGAAGGAAAACATCGTGAGGAAATCGACATGTCCTAGAACTAAACATTCAAGGACATGTGCCATCTATCAACCCACATTGGGCCCGCATGGTGGATTGCGGCCGACTGCCTCTCACAGAGAGGAGACCGGTGTCTCAGCAGAGGCAACGTTATAGGCTGATTATGTATGCTAAAGCGAATGTTTACAAAATGTTCCAGTTTTTATTTGATGACCGACCACGCTAGTAATACATATATTATATGTACCACCCCTGTTGACTATCAGCCAATCTGTTCTCTATCAGCTTGGCAAGTTGAAGTGTTCTAGTTTAGCAATTTTTTTTTTTTTTAACATTGCCCCACACTAGTAATTACTCATGTGTCTTGGGTGCGTTTACAAACATTTAGGTAATACAAATATTTGTTCCGTGCGGGAATCGAACCCGTGATACCCAGTACTGCAGTCGATCGCTCAGCCACTGCGCCAACCGTATCGTCAAATTCATAAGAGAATCGCCCACAGAAAGATTTCCGACCTTACCCCCATCGCCTATACATTAATCTACTTTAAAATGTTCCAGACTTTAAAAGAAGGCATGGCAGCCTTAGAAAGCGTATTCAGCATGGAAGATCTGAAGTTGTTTGTAGCGGTACCGCATAAGGAGAAGTTGCAACAACTAAAAGTATTGCTGGGTTACACGGCAGGCGTGAGACTCTTCAATAGGGACTGCAAGAAGGGGGGCGAAGGGATACCTGATCGTGAGTTCGGCATTGCTCTTTCTTTGTTATCATTTTCGCTAGACACGTGTGATGAATGGGAATAAGAGTAGGACAAGACCAAAGGAACGATTTATGGACTTTGTGAAATTTATGACAAGGGGGTGATTGCCGAGATGACAACTAATAGAAGTATGGAAGAGAAAAATACATGTTGCTACGATCTCAGATAAATTAGGATAAGGCATAAGCGTAATTAGCCTATACCTAATTTTCTCACTATTGGGACAGAGGCCTCCTCTCTGAGAGAGGGAGTGGGCCGGAATCCACCACGCGGGCCCAGTGCGGGTTGGTAGATGTCACATGTCTTCGACTTTTTGTTTCTAAGACATGCCGGATGCCTCACGATGTTTTACTTCACCGTTTTGAGAGCAGTGGTGATTCATTCAGTGAAATGTGTGTACGCGCATAACTTCCGATGGACTGCACCAAATTGGATGAAATTTGAATAACAAAATCCTTCTGTGTTGCAGTGCCCCACAACCTGGTAGACGCTGCGAAAGCATGTTCGGTGCTGTTATCAAACTCCCTGATAACAGTGATGCAGAAGGTCAACACCCTCACGACGGCCATCGAGGATGTTATCACGATGCAGGACGAGACCGGCAATGTTATGGTAGACATGACTAAGAATCTTGACGTTACAATGTGAGTTTAATTGGATTTACCCCATCATTGATTTATCTTCTTTTAAAGAAAGCTTACAGATCAATAACAAACTTGAATGTCATGCATTGGTTGGGAAATTTGCAAATTACAAGCTGCCACATCTCCCTATATATCTTCACCGTTTTGAGCAGTGATAGCAGCAGGCAGTGATCTTCCAAGAAATTACACAAAGTAAAGTGCTTGCCTGGGTTTGAAGCCACAACCTTCGATACGAAAGTCGGGGCGGTCACCACTGAGCCCCCACCGCTCCTGATATTGACATTTTACCATATTTCCAGCGAAGATTACAAAGAAGTCTTCGACCTGTTAGCATTCAACCGTCAGTACGAGGTCTTCATTCGCAAGTTGTTAGCTGACGTGGAGTCTATGACGCAGAAGGCTGATCAATACGTCCAGAGAACGCATGCAGTACTCCAGGAGTTGCATGCGGCTGTCAAGTACAAGACGGCTGTGCCGGTTGTAAATGTTTTTGTAAGTATTTGTGATTGTTGGGCAAGTTCTTCTGACTTAACAGACAGCTGTGCTGCTGGGGAGTTTGTTGCGCCACTTCTTCCTCCCAGCTAAAGCACTAGGAATTGATGAGGCGTTTTGGGGAACTGTCTCATGTAATTTTGACGTTCAAAAAGTGCTGATTCTCAGCCTTTAGATTTTATTTTTAATTGCGCAGATGGCTGGTAGAAGCAGGGTCAGAGGCAACACGGAGGGAGAGATCTATAACTTTTATTGGACAGTCCAATGTTAGCATAGGAATTAAGTTTTCACTATCATGAAAGGTTCAGCAAGCACTACTTCTAACTGCTAAGGCTTATTCTCACGCTAAGAAATATTGCCGTCGGCCTTTCGGGACACAGGTCCCCTGTGACTGTATTGCTGTGTTGCGAAGATATTATAGACACATTTTTTATTAACACGACATTTACAATGAATAACTGTAAAAATATATATAATATACTTATAATAAATCTGTAGAAGTGAAAATTCTGTACATTGAAAATATCAAAAAAATTATTTACAGGGGGTGTTACTAGACCGACACCGAACCCAAAAATGTGATTAAAAAAATTTTTGTCTGTCTGTCTGTCTGTTTGTTCAGGCATCACGCAAAAACTACCGGTTCGATTACGATGAAACTTAGTATAATTATTCTTTAATATCCTGGGCACCACACTGGGTACTTTTTATTCCGGAAAAGTATATACAATAAAAAACAAACTTAATTTTGCGGTTCGATCCCTATACCCGATTACCACTGTCTGTACTGTACCAACCGCAAATACTAAGTTTGTCGTAGGTTGGGTCACCCGCAGTGGAGTTCATTTTTATTCCTTTTAGTTTTTAGAGTTATTTAGGTTTATTTTTATATGAGTCGTAGGTATAGATTTTAATTTTAAAGTATAGGTAGTATATTTGATAGTGTACGTAGTGACCGTAGGTTATTTTATAATACTGTTAGGTAGGATTAGTCATTCGTATAGATATTAGTTTTTAGGGATTTTGCTTATTTATTGAGTTTAGATTAGTTATCATCAGAAATAGGTTTATTTAGGTAGGTATTTAATTTTCTGTTATTGAGTTTTTTTTTTAATTAGGTAGGTACTTAGGTAAAGATATCATATAGGTACCCTCTTAATCACCACTAATGAGACACAATTGGTTTTCTACTGTAATTAGCCACAAAGGGCCCGCGAGATAGATGGCATTCTGGGGAAGCACATACATTTTATCCTGTTAGCACCTTCCCGTGGGATAAGTTCCGACATCCACGCGGGCGAAGCCGCGGGCAGAAGCTAGTAATATATATAAGCATAAACATAAATACTTTTTTTACCCCCCTTATTAAAGGTATGCTAATCTTAAGCCTCGAAAAAAATATGATTAAAATATACTGTAGTTAAGAGGTAGATTAATATGCTTGATTAAAACTTAGCACATAGCCAACTATAAAATAATGTCACTTCTATTACAGCCACTCTTCACCAAACTATGGGAAGTATGGCGCGCGATGCAAAACTGCATGTTCCTCGTATCCACGGTGAACAGACTCATGGCCATCATGGCAAGCATCCAGGAACAAATCACGATGCCTCACGAAGTCATCGACAAGCTGCTCGGGGGCAGAACTGTCACTTCTGATCAGGTGAGCTGGATATGTTGTATACAGGGTTACACTAAATTAGCTAGCGAGACTCCGCAGGTGAGATGGGTATTGTTATAATTTAGATACATTATGCAGGATCTATAATTATAACAAAATATGTCAGTTAATGCTGTGTATGTGTCGCAGGCAGATTATGTCATTTGATATATAACGTCGCCGTCCGTTTACATAATGTCGTAGTTATGTAGGCCTATAATGGCTTTTGATTGACGAAAATTTCAATGCACGGGCGTTTAGAATCAGAATCAGAAATATTTATTTGCCCACAATGTAGGTACAGTTTTGAGATGGTACAGAATACAATGTTTCCGCTACATTCTACCTTACGGCGTGCAAAAACATTAGGTTACATTACATTGACATTAAAATAACAAGACACCAAAAAATTGAAGAATCATGTACTGAATTCATGATTACAGTATGCGCGTCCGCGTGTCGATGTCCCTGCCACCCTGTAAATGACCATAATTAACTACCAGCGGCCATTGAACACGTAGTCAATTGAAAAATAAATAAATTAATACATTTTGTCCATACTAATTGATTGTTTTTTTTTTTTGTAAACAGACTAGGGTCAGCCTCCGCCCGAGCATGGAGGAGCGCTTGTTTCTGGCGTCCTTGCCGAATTACATCTGTTACCCGAGCAGCTCCGACCTACTCGCGATCAAGCAGGCAGAGGTACGAAGCCATTATCTGCCGCAGGATTCGTCGGCCACTGATTTGGAATTTTGTGAGAGACCGTGGGCCGCAATCCACACGCAAGTTTTTAGCTTTGTAGGTTGTCCCTTTTTAGGGTGCCAACGGGACCCTATTACTAAGGCTCCTCTGTCCGTCTGTCACAGGGCTACATCTTTTGAACCGTAATAGATAGACACTTGACATTTTCACAGAGTGTGTTCTACTATGGCCGCTATAACAACAAATAATAAAAATAAAATAAAGTTAAAAATTAACGCTACGGTTGGGCAACGCCTTAAATCTTGTTTTCTCTAGTTCTTAGGATTCTGCGCACTATGCCTGAGCGTGGGTGCACTGGTGCCCAGCAACATAAAGATAGGCCTAATCAAGATTAAGGGCCGGTACTACGGATTCTGCTGCGTCAAGATGGCTGGCCGGTTCAGTAAGGAGCCTGAAAGGTATGCCTATAATAATAATTTTATACTTTTTGGTGGTTCAATATACGTCTCCCTAGGCCCACCTTTGGCAGTTTCTACCAGTCAACCAAGAGGTAGCTTGGTAGAAACTACCAAGGGCCGGTGCACGCAATATTAATATTTGTTTGGCAGACACTACTGGCCCCGGCCCTAAGGCATTAAGGCTTTGTACCTTTTAGTTTTGTGTTTCATAAAGTTTAATAGCTTGAATACCAAGCTACGCACACCTAAGACCGCGATTTTTATAGAGGTCGAGGTTTGTAAGATTTCTAAAGAGGTTTGTAAGACCTGGATCCGACATCTATTATGGCCCTGCTGGGGAGACTCTCCAGATCGGCCACCTATAAACCCTTATATCTTTTGAACCAGTGACCGACAAATTCTGATATTTGGCGACAAATTTCGACTAATTAGCGACAAATTTTTTGTGTTATCAAAATTAAAATCCCTGATGGTGGCCCAGCCAGAGTCAGTGACACCTTGCAAAAAGGATGCTTTGGTAGTATGAGATTCAAATCTTTTATTCAATGTTTTTATGTGACTGTGAGTTCCTGAAACCTTAGTTTAGGAGCTAGAGCTTCATCATCAATATCATTTCAGTCCGGAATCACCCCCGTGGGTATAGCCCTCCTCTTCTCTGCCACACTTCCCGGTTCCGTGCGTCCCTCACCCAAGTGTTCCCAAGTGCTACTTTCACGATATCATCAACCCAACGCGCTTTAGGACGGGCCTGCGGGGTAATTACGTAACACTATCATTACGTAATTACCCCGCAGGCCCGTCCTGGGTGGTGCTGATCCACGCGTCATGTTCGTGAACGGGCGCCGCCAGCTGAGACTGGTCATCTCTTAACTGCCAGGGCTTATTTTTAATTTTATATTTTAAATTGTTCTTTTTTTCATTGTTCTCACATGTAGAAGCAATAAGAATAATGTACCCAGGATTTTGTAATAATATCTTGATTTAAAAGAGTGTCCTTGGAGTTTCTTGCCCGTTCTTCTCCAAAGAGATCTACGTTTTGGAATGGGCAACTAGCTTCACTTTCTGACTAACTGACCGACTATTTAAAATGTTGACAATTCAAAAGTGCCTGAAATGGTTTAATTGAAATAAATGATTTGAGTTTGAGTTTAAAGCGCGAAGTGGGTGGATTACCCACTTCGCGGGTTTCATTTTGATAGTTCAACAACATTCATTGCGATATTTACGTTGTTGAGCAGACAAATTTTTCGAACATATGAAGCAATGGATTAGCAATATCCTTCAAAATGATTCAGATTGAGAATGATAGTATGTTACGCAACTAGGGTGCAGGTTTCTTTAGCCTGACTTTGGCCACTATTCCGTCAAAACTAGCGCTTCATTGTTTGTAATCTATCTATATACTTATAATAAATCTGTAGAAGTGAAAATTCTGTACATTGAAAATATCCAAAAAATAAATGGCAGGGGGTGTTACTTGACCGACACCGAACCCAAAAATGTGATTAAAAAAATTTTTGTCTGTCTGTCTGTCTGTTTGTTCAGGCATCACGCAAAAACTACCGGTTCGATTACGATGAAACTTGGTATAATTATTCTTTAATATCCTGGGCACCACACTGGGTACTTTTTATCCCGGAAAAGTATATACAATAAAAAACAAACTTAATTTTGCGGTTCGATCCCTATACCCGATTACCACTGTCTGTACTGTACCAACCGCAAATACTAAGTTTGTCGTAGGTTGGGTCACCCGCAGTGGAGTTCATTTTTATTCCTTTTAGTTTTTAGAGTTATTTAGGTTTATTTTTATATGAGTCGTAGGTATAGATTTTAATTTTAAAGTATAGGTAGTATATTTGATAGTGTACGTAGTGACCGTAGGTTATTTTATAATACTGTTAGGTAGGTTTAGTCATTCGTATAGATATTAGTTTTTAGGGATTTTGCTTATTTATTGAGTTTAGATTAGTTATCATCAGAAATAGGTTTATTTAGGTAGGTAGGTATTTAATTTTCTGTTATTGAGTTTTTTTTTTAAATTAGTTACTACTTAGGTAAAGATATCATATAGGTACCCTCTTAATCACCACTAATGAGACACAATTGGTTTTCTATTGTAATTAGCCACAAAGGGCCCGCGACATAGATGGCATTCTGGGGAAGCACATACATTTTATCCTGTTAGCACGTTCCCGTGGGTAAATTTCCGACATCCACGCGGGCGAAGCCGCGGGCAGAAGCTAGTAATATATATATCGACACGGTTGGCGCAGCGGCTGAGCGATGCGCTGGCTGTTTGTGTGTGAGTTTTAAATGTTTGTAAACGAACCCACGATACAGGAGTAAGTTTGTGGTGTGGGGCAACGTTTTATGAAAAAAATATATGGTAAATAAAACGTTTACTGTCCACCAGGTATGTGAATGAGGTGCTGAACCACGCGCGGAACAGCCCGCATCTCATCAACTTGCTGAACATCGTGGAGCACGTGTTCAACGTCAAAGATATCGACGATCTCGTTGTTATTAGAGTGCCTAAGAGTGAGTAACATTAATACAACTTCTGTTTATGTGAGCCACGCCAAATGTCTAGCAGTAGGCGTCTTTCTTATATTAAAAAGATGAACAAAATCAAATCTACAGGGTGGCAAGGACATCGACGCGCAACCTATCATCATGGATTCAGTGCATGATTCTGGACGCGGTAGAAATTTTTCTTCGGTTATGAAAAAAAAAATCTGTTCCATACATTTTGACCGTGAAGGTCTAGGTATTACATCTTTTGACGAACAATTTCTACGCTATGGGGTCTAGGATTATGTGCTGAATTCATGGAGGGACCCGTGGTTGAATAATAACAGCCGCACAGGCCGATCGATCAGGTTAAGCTACACTTGCCGCGGTTGGTCTATGGATGGGTGACCATCTTTAAATACCGAGACCCCTCCGTGCCTCGGAAGGCTCGTTAATCCGTTGGTCCCGGCTGTCATTCGTGGACAGTCGTTACGGGTAGTCAGAAGCCCGAAAATCTGACAACCAGTCTTACAGTGTAGTAGTCTTAGAGGTATCGCATTACCCAGGAACTGCTGGGTTGTGGAGGTCAGATAGGCAGTTGCTCTATGTAAAATACTGATATTCAGCTGCATCCGGTTACACTGGACTGAAAGCCGACCCTAACTTAGTTAGGAAAAGGCTATAAAGGTAGAATGAGTTTGCGCATCGATGATAAACATCCTGTATAGGAGCTGCCATTTCTGATTGATGAATCTGCCGACTGAATCGACGTTACTCAAATATTGTGACCTTCTTATGTTACAGTAAAGGTTTTCGACAAGGACATTCAGACGGAAGCGCATCCAATGGATGAATATAAGCAGAAGAACTACAGCTGGGACCTCTGGGAGTGGAAGAGAAGAGCTTGTCAATGGGTTTGTGTTAAATGTACATTATCTTTAGGAAAAATGGTATTTAACCCCTGAAATACCGAAGCAGTCTTGCACCCCAATTACGTAACACACTACAATGGCAATACCTATCATTTTGCCAATTTAAGAACATTTATTGCGTCATTTACGTTATCAAGCAGACGATTTTTTAACGAAAGAAGTAATCTAAAAAGCTTACGATGTTTTCATCATCATTCTCCTGCACTGATCACAATATATTTGTGGTCGACGCAACATGTCTTTTTCTTCCATACTCCTCTATTAGTCGTCATCAGTTCATCACTACTAGTGTCGTCATAATAGACTTCGTACCCAAGTAGGCCGCAGCAAGGACAACCAAGTGAGGGTTCATGGAAGGCTCTGACCTGCGGTGTGTACAGTCACGAGCACCAATATGTCAACACTTAACAACTTGCAATTACGATTTTTTCTTGAAATAACGAATGCAACGTTGAAATACGACACATTACATAAACCTATGGGTTCGAAAATGCTATGTTCGTAACAACATAAAATTTCATTAAAAAATAAAGGAGTAAATCGCTTTTGAATAAAGCCGAGTGCATACATACTTTTACACGTGACTGTACGCGGTGTCTCTCCACAGACAATGGCTCACCTCCCATCTTGCACCGCATGCCCACTCACCTGCACACGTTAGGACCACGTTAGGCTGCGTCGGCCAATGCTATCCGCATTTTGGACCAAACAAATTTAAGGAAAATACGATATTTTTGTCATCGCCATACTAAGAAGAAGTCGTCATCTCCTTTTCTAACCATATCATCTTTCACACAGTCCATCCATCTTTTCTTTGGTCTGCCCCTATTCTTATAGCCATCGACATTCCTACTCAAAACTAACCACATGATACCTTTTTCACATCCAGGCAAGAATAGTGAACTGCCAAACGCATTCAACGCAAACGGACTACAGCCACCTCCGTTCTGAAATTCAATGTCAGACCGTGGAGCCGCGACACAAGTGTCTTCAGACCAACAAGGACAAAGGCATCAACACCGTCAATAGCACCTACTTCCTTTGGGGCTTGCGGGGGCAGCGGGGTTATGGACAACACCCCATGGATTTGAAGCCTCAGCATTCTAGGATGGCGTTGAAAGGTATGTATTTTCTTATCATTGAACCGTTATTTGCTGCATTCGGTTAGCCCGAAAGTCTGACAACCAGTCTTACCAAGGGGTATTGTATTACCCAGTAACTGTGTTGTGGAGGACAGATAGGCAGTCGCTCTATGTAAAATACTGGTATTAAGCTGCATCCGGTTAGACTGGAAGCCGACCCCAACATAGTTGGGGAAAAGGCTAGGCAGATGATGATGGTTAGACTGGAAGCTGACTCCAACTTGGGAAAAGACTAGGAAGATGAAAACGTTGCATAACTTTGACTACAGTGGTCTAGTGATCACAAGCGCGTCAGCTAAACTTGTGGTTCCGCGTTTGAATCCCAGGTCGGACAGAGTACTATCGAATTTAGCAGCTCGGATTCCGGATTTGTCCCTAGCAATGCGACGAAACGGATGTTTAAGTCACATAAAACTGGTGGCGAGCCTATGCTCGCCACCAGTTTTATGTGACTTAAACATCGACGACATGTTTGTGTACTATAGGTAGACCTCTGCCGAACCCTTCGGGGCACAGGCGTAACGTTATATTATGTGTAGGGTAACTACCTATAGTAACACGGTGTTACTATAGGTAGTTAAAATGGGGGTGTTACTAACACCCACATTTCACCAGTTATGTTTAAGTAGGTACAGAAAAAATAAAAAAAACTAAAGAGCTATACAAATTCACGTTGTTTTTACAGCACAACCAGTGACCACATGCACCTGGCCCTGTGTCGAGATAGAGAGCTTAGATGAAGAAGTCGTTGAAGAACAAAAAGAATTCTACTTGCCCGAAGAACCAGAATAAGCCTGGACATAGACGATGTATGACTTCGATTCGACGCCATTTTGTTCTTGCTTATAGCGCTATAAGGGTATTTTGGCGCGTGGCCAAAGTCTGAACTAATGCGGCCATCTTGTTTTCTTCTACATTTATACTGACTTTTCACAAACAATATTTCAAATGTTTACCAACAGCGCCCCCCTGTCAACGTCATTCGAGCGCCAAAAGATCGTTGAAGCAGTGTATCTACTTTTATTATGTTTTATTTATTTTAATATTAAATGGTCGTTTAGATATAATTAGAAATTGTTTATTCAGAACTGTATGTATTGGAAATAAACGGTTGTTTCATTATACATTTTTAACATTTATTTCTATTTTCACTAACTTTAAATATGATGTTACGATCTAAGGGCTTAAAGCATAAGCATAACCAGTCTATAATGTTCCCACTGCTGGGACACAGTGGGGTTCTGGGTTCATCTCGCCACATAAGCTAATGTATATTCCATAAATATGTGAAGAAAGTGTAAACAAATCCTGTTCATATTAAATTACTACGCATTCACTCACTAATGGGAATTAGTAATACAATTTGTATTAGGAAGGTTTCAACTTTATATCTCACCACTTTTTCCAACAGTTATTATTCAAAAAACATTGCTTGTAGCGATAAGACCGCCATTGTGTCCCTATATACAATTTCTACATATATTTTTTGTTTATAATTTGTAATTAAAACATTATTGACGAAAGTTGTGGGTGTAAAACCATTTTTAAGGTGATTCATATTAGAATATAGGCTTAAGTAGGTATTGGAATAATTATAATAAAGCACTCAATGTATTCACACTCCACAGGTACGTTTTTTTTTTTCCATTTGTTTACTTTTTCATCAGATATTTTTGGAATATAAAATAGACATGTTTGCTAGGCCCTATGAATCTACTCTCTATAGTTTGCCCCGGAACCAATAAACTGTTGCTACTTATCATAACAAACTTAAAATTAACATAAAATCTTATCTCCGTAGCCTTATAAAAGTATCCCTCGCTTCCCTTGCTAACGCCACATCGTCAGCACGTAGTTTGAGCGAAGCGGCTTCCTCGCGCAACGCAACCAGAGTTGCTACGGACGCCGTCAGTGACGCCGGCAATATGGCTTCGGAAACCGACAGCTTGGAGAATTTTGTCTGAAAATTGTAAAGAAATGAGTTTTTAAAACTTCACTAAAATGCTCTGAAGAAGAAAATGGTGTTATGTCCTTGTCATCTTCAAGTCACGCCTGTAATCCAGAAGAGTTAGGCAGAGCTGTACACACATATTTTGCCAGTTATGTTTAAATCCCATGAGATAGGGGGTGAGACTATTGCCATCAACCGGGTACAAATTCAGCCTCCGTGCAGCAGTGACATGTAACTTGTAGATCTTCTATTTGTTATTAGCTGATTGTGATGGTCAAACTCTTGGAAAATTATTGCAGTCTTTTTTTTCGATAAAAGCACTCCTTACCATAGAAGGTAATATGGTCTTCCTTATCGATTACGATAACGACGACCTTTATAACATTAAAATGATTTGATATCGTGTGCATAGGGCGCACAATGGCCCTGATTCCCTTGTTCACAAACTAAACTAAATTTAAGTTCTGTGCATCTTTTTCTTTCTATTTCATTAAGACCTGTCCTGTCAAACTAAGACTAGAGGTTTGCACCGGAGCAGTGAGTCACTCCATAGACAGATTAGACGTGATTAACAACATGGCTACTAAAAATACGTCAATTTACGTCAGGCGCTGACTAGATTGACAGGACTAAACTAATATTTATCTTCTCTCCTTTTCTAAATTAAATAGAAAGAAAAAGTTGCATTGAACTTTTTAGTTTAGTTTGTGAACAAGGGAATCGGCGCCAATATCAAATAATATTAATTTTATAAAGGACTCTCCTTCTGGTTCTGGAAATGAGTAAACAATAAAATAAGACATACCTTAGCCTTCTCACAGCTCTCCTCATAAGAGACCACTTTCTGCTTGAACTGTCTGATAAGATCCTGAATATTTTCCGGATTCGGATTCTGACCCGCCAAAAAATCCTGCGAATTTCGCAATTCTTTCCTCAAACCCTCCAAAAACTTATTATTACGGTCGATTTTCGCTTGCAATTGAACATTCTTTTGTTTTAACTTCAATATTTCGTATTCCTCTTCTAGTTTCTGCGACATTTCTTTCGTCTGGTGTAGGGATATGGCGATGGGGTCGAGTTGGTTGATGTCCACTGCATGTTGCGCTTCGGCGGCTTGAAGCAGTAGCTGCTGACATTTCTGAGGCAAGGCATCAATGGATATGTTGAGTTTTGATAGGATCTCTGATGTTAGCGCCGCTGGAAAAGGTAGACGGAGAATTATATTATGTGTGTACTGAATAATGGTTGATTTGAGATATATGTGCGGCATACTTACTTTAGAAGCTTGCTTTACTTGAAATAGAAAATAGGTAGGTACAATGGAGGAAAAGGGAATAAGGAAAGGGTTAGCTAGCAACACAGAAAGGTGTAATATTTTGTCCCATTATTTTTATTTAATAGGCTGACTATTGAACCCAAGACCCCTCCGTACCTCGGAAAGTACGTTAAGCCGTTGGTCCCGGCTGCCATTCGTGAATCTTTGACAGTCGTTACGGGTCGGCAGAAGCCCGAAAATCTGATAACCAGTCTTACCAAGAGTATCGTCTTACCCAGTAACTGGGTTGTCGATCGATGTCGGGCAGTCCAGCTCCATGTAAAATACTGGCATCTGCCCCAGCAGTCTCGACATTCATAGCGATCGGTTTACGACCAATTCGGTCGCAAAGTCCCGGATTGACAGGTGTAATGAATGGATTGACAGGACTTTGTGACCGAATCCGGTCGTAAAGCTATCGCTATGAATGTTGAGACTGCTGGGGCTGGTTAGACTTGAAGCCGACCCCAACATAGTTGGGAAAAGGCTAGGCAAATGATGATAAGGTTGACTCGGCATAATGATCAATCTTGGTAAAACTGTGTACTTAAAGTAAAATAAACAACAATAAAAGTAGTAATAATAGTAGTAGTAATTGTTACTAACATTAGGCTAAGTTATACTAAGATCATATGGACTTTTTTTTTATCTGAAATAAATCATTTGAATTGAATTGAAAATACTTTTTTACACAAGACCTCTTTTCTTGTGTTGAGTATTTCACTTCTCACAATTTTGCAGATGAAAACAGTATAATTTTGTTTATTTTTTTTTATTAGAGGCTTTCATCATCATCATCTACCTAGCCTTTTCCCAACTATGTTGGGGTCAGCTTCCAGTCTAACCGGATGCAGCTGAATACCAGTATTTTACATGGAGCGACTGCCTATCTGACCTCCACAACCCAGTTACTGGGTAATACGATACCCCTTGGTAAGACTGGTTGTCAGACTTTCGGGCTTCTGACTACCCGTAACGACTGTCAAAGATCCACGAATGACAGCCGGGACCAACGGCTGAACGTGCTGACCGATCGACCTGTGCGGCTGTTATTATTTAGCCAGGCTTTCAATATACCAGAACAATTAAATACCGTTTGAAATAAATTATTTTATTCAGAATTAAAGCAAAAAAATGTCTACAATATAATTGATTTCTTTTTTCACAAAACAATCCTTTAATACTAAGCAGATTTCATCCCAGGGAATTGTACAAGACTTTCAATTTTCTTAGCTACATTTAACAATAAATCTTCAGACAATGTCGGTCCCATGAGTTGTAGGGACAATGGCAGATTGTTCTTTGATAGCCTTATTGGTATGGAAATGGCCGGTATTCCAGCCATATTTGCAGGCTGCGTACAATAATCCTGTTCCGCACACTGATCCCTATTATGTTTTGCTACAAAGTCTTTATATAACGGTGCATCGGTCAGCGTAGTTGGCGTCAAAAGCAAATCAACTCCAGTTTCTTTATTGAAAACTTGTTTGAAGTCATCCAAAATCAACCTCCTTAGTTTCAGGGTTTTTATGAAGTATTTCACGTAGTTTCTTGTCAGTAAGAAGTAGTTGCCAGCTAGGATTCTTGAGCGTACAACGTTGTTGAACCCTTGGTGTCTCGTGAATGCATATAATTCTTCTGTAGAATTATTTGCGTTTGCTCTTAGGCCAAATTCAATGCCATCATATCTAGCCATGTTGCTAGCGACTTCGCATTGATTTAATATTGAGTAAACTGCTATTGATACTGATGTGTGAGGCATTGAAACAGACCTTACTATAGCATGTTCTTTTTCTAGTAAATCTGTTACTAAACTCCATGTATTGATCACTTCCCTGCTCATACCTTGACAGTGGTATTCTCTAGGGATTCCAATCTTTACTTTTGATAGGTCTATATCTTTTAGAGTAATTGGATCATATGGTTTTGTTAGTGTTGTGGAATCAAGTTCATCTGGCCCCGCAACTATGTTTAACACCATAGTAGCATCCTCAACAGTCCGCGCTAAGATACCGGGCACATCCATTGAATTAACCAATGGTATCAAACCATGTCTAGATACAAGTCCATAAGTTGGTTTTAGTCCTACAACACCGCACAATGCTGCTGGGTTTCGTGTTGATCCACCAGTATCTGAGCCGATTGCCGCTACACAGGACCCTGAAGCTACAGCAACTGCACTACCACCGGAGCTCCCACCTGCGATTCTCCAATTTTCTCTGTCATATAACCAAGGGTTGCGAGTAGGACCGAATACCGAGTCTACTGTCCCCGAGCCCATGGCAAACTCATCGAGATTACATTTGCCTATCAAACAGGCACCGGCTGCTCTTAGTCTCGAGTATACTGTAGCATCATAACTCGGCACAAAGCTTCTAAGCATCTCCGACGCACAAGTAGTCATTATATTGCTTGTACAGAAATTATCTTTAACTCCAATAGGAATGCCCTCTAAATGTTTTGGGTTTTTGGAGATATAGAACCGCTTTTCACTTTCTATACCTTGGGTTTCAGCAACGTCGTCCGTGATAGTCACAAATGCATTCAAATCTTTGTTCTGCTTAGCATTCTGTAAACTTAAATCTACGAAACTCGTGGGTGTCAGCATTTTCTCGGAATATGCTTGGTGTACCTTCTTTATCGTGTAAGACGTTAATTTATTCATCTTTTTGGTTTTTTCAATATGTTTTATTCTAATACAAAATTACAGGTTACAATACAACAAAAAATTTACAGCTGAACGACAAGCTGACATTCTGACATGAAATAAACGAATAAAAACGTCAATAATTCAAAAGGCTTCCACAATTTGCCGGGTTAAACCTAACGTATTATTTTAAAACTATTGCTTACCAGCAGCGATGCATTCTTGGTTTTGTTGCTGAATTAAACCAGAATGTACTCTGTCATGTTCTTCAATATTTAACGAAACGGTCTTCATTTTCAGGATATTTCTTCTGAAATAGATTGAAATATTTCACAACCACGATTTGAAATGTTGATTGTTTGTTGACAAGTGACAAACTGACAACGGTTGCTTTGGTTGACATCTGACAGTCCAAACACAGATGACAGAAGGACTGACCGTGACGTCTGAGCGCGTGAGTGACCAGCACTAAATTCTGCGTTGCGTTTTGTATCTTAGCATACCGATTCAATAAAACCAACTTAGAAATTGCAGTGATCACTTAATAATGCTTGAATTTATTATTTTGTAGTAATTATTAATAGCAACTCATTTGTAACACATTAAAATCGGCTGTTTGGTCAATATTATCGTCGCCTTCGTCTATACATTTTTTTTAATTGGTGGTAGGGACGTTCGTAGAAAAAAATATTATCGATTATTTATAGAAACATGAGCAAAGTTTTTACAATTATAATTCCATTACATAAACTATATTAGGTGCAATATACTATAAAATCAGACAACGATGTTAGGTACATCTGTATCACTTTTCAGCTTTACACCAAATATTAAATCACTATTAAGTTTACTGTTTTAGACATTTCCTAGTGAAATGTTTTCATGTATTTATTGCTAGGGAATACACATGTGTAGCGGGATTGTCCGAAAGGGCTACCGCTGCCCTGGAACATAAAGGGCTAAGGAAGGAACACGGGTGGGTTTTAGTCAGTAAGACTCTGACACTCCCTTCCGTTCCACCCAGAGCGGGAGTGATGCTCCATTTGATGAATTCCCATCCTCAAAAAAAAAAAGGGAATACACGTAGCTACTTAAATTGCCGGCAACTCACGGGTGATTTTAAAATCTCACGTCCACATACAAATTTTGACAGCCAATTTGTCGCTAGCTATGACAAAGCCTGTGTGTGGGCAGTGGTGTGGACGTTGCGTTGGATTTTGAAATCGGTAGGCCGGCGCGGCTATTAATGTCGCGTATAGACCTGGCGTTAGAATAAAAATAATAGGAATGATTATAACAAGAGTACTAGAATACCTACTTCCTTAAAATCGTAGATTATTTTTCTAAGTATATTGAATACGAACTAACTGGAAGTTTCACGATTCTAAGATTGTTAAGAAAGTTTTTAATTTGTGCTAAATTTGTGTGTCTATTTAACTGTGTAGTGAGCATCAAACAATATTTATGTAATTTACTCATTCATTTAACAAACATAGCAAGTACTAATAACTTAGATCCGTATTAAATTAATTATTCTAATTAAAACGCGATCAATAAACGTAGACAAAATTATCGATTTAAACCAATCATCGATACTATCGACACCCGTGTTGTGACAGTTGGCATCCCTTTTAAATTGACTGTGTTTGTCGTATTTCATTTTCGTAGATATTTTAAATATTTTCTTTCGCAATAATAAATATTATAATAGCAATAATAAGTAGCCTAAACTAATAGATTAATAATTGTTTAACATTATAGTTATTTAATGCCGTAAATATGGCGCATTTGCAATACATGCCCGGGGATCCTCGGCTGGTCGATCAACTAGTTTATGAGTTAAAATCGAAGGGTATATTCGATCAGGTAAGTTAAACAATTATTTTAGAATATCAAGTTTTGCCCTTTCTGGTGTACTTAGGGCTGAAGTCGCCATTTTTCTCTGACCTTGTGTGTCCCTTTCTTCAATCACATTAGTAGCACACTAGCACTAATCAAGCATTATTTTCATAAATTGCTTTTTAACTATTGCATTAGGGAATGAAAAACCAACGAAAAGGCATTTCATGTCCAATCTCAGTCATGGGATTAGTCTTCATAATTTTATACCTGTATCTATACTGTATTGCCTATTCTTGATTTTTTGTGTAAATTATGATATTTATTTAATTATTTTTAGACAAGTACTTAAGGCAGGTAGTTAAGCATGTTCCTGTTATGATAATGGTCGACAGCAGACATTAAATCTATAATACGCATAACTCAAATGAAAATGTATTTAGTTTAGGCCATATGCTATGTTAACAAACTAAGGTCAAAATAAGTAAATTGATTTCATGGCAGCTATCTCCTATTTGTTGCTATAATCTTGAGATGCTGATTTTACTAATTAAAAAGACGTGTGTTGTCTTATATTTGAAATTAAAGTGTTAATTACATTTTCAAAACCAAGTTTCGGGATTTTGACACCAAATGTTATACCGGAGTTTAAATAAATATTTGTAAATTAAAATGAAGCTTATGTTACTGCCTTGTGCAATTAACTCATCATCGTCTGCCTGTCTGCATCTCAATATAATTATGTATGTACAATGGGGTTGGCACGGCCTGTCCTTTTCTTTCATACATCACTATTACACCGACCTCATCTAGTTTTAAAATATGATTGACGTGTAAAAGTGTTTGTACAAACCTACTTACAAAATAAAATCATTTATCATTAGTCGTCATCTCAGGTAACAATTGAAAAGTATTTTATATCTATAACCTTTTTTCAGAGTGATTGTGATGAATATCATGTTGTGTTCTATATCTGAGTGGCAATTCTCGTAATTTTAAGAACATTCACAGTCTGATCTCAGTCTCAATCTGTCAAAAATACCTTTAATTTCCTTACATTTTTGACAAGTTTTTGACATTGATTGTTGCTGATATGAGATTGCGACTAGATTTTTAATGTTTTTAATTAGGGGTATTGGCCTTCTATTCTGAGTCTCTGTGTGCCCTTTGACAAAGGCCTCCTCCAACACCTTCCAAAACAAAAACAATAGAAAAGTAATTGTGTCTTATTAGTGATAGTTGAGCTCATAGCCGCCTATGAGCTCTTCATGTAAAATACTAGTATTCAGCTGGGTCCAATTAGGCAATTAGACTGGAACCCAACCCCACCATCATTGAAAAAAGGCTAGACAGGTTGATCAATCTAAAATGAACAGTAAAACTTATAATTTTACAACACAATATTCTTTACCAAGACGTGTCAAGATTTGTTACTTATAACAAATTGATTAATTAACAAATCTTTCAAACATGTATTATGATAGATAACAGATAGGAATGCTCTTTAAACACATACCCACTAAGTGATATGAAATTATAATTGTTGCACAGCCAACAATGATAAAATATTTTATGGGAGTATTGTGAATATTTTTTATTATTAATTTATTAAAACTTATACATAGTTCACAAACATACAAGTGTTAGCATGCAATTCTAACCATCAGAAAACTTAGATTGATTTATCAGTGGGTCCCAAACTAGGCACAGCCTGTATTTTGGTGACCCAAACATGATAGGTACTCAATAAGGTCCCAACACTACTTAATAATTTAGTGAGTTCTGCTAGCTATATGTGTAATTGTAATTAATCCATTTCAAGCTTGACAATTGTAAAAACCAACCTGCACTGGGTTGTCGTGGTAGATTACTGCCCACTCCCTCTCGAAGAGAGGAGGCCTCTGATCCAGCAGTGGGAACATTTTAGGCTGATTATGCTAATGCCAACTGCAAAAAACTAAGGTTTCGTACTACCTTTTCTTTTGAATCATATTACTATGGTGATGTGGTGTACAACTGCACCACATTGCAGCTACAAATTGTGGGCAAGCACTGGTTACGTGTAAATAGTGTTGCTGCAGCTTCTTGCTTTCAGTTGCGTTGTGGTAACTACAAAATCTCGATGTGGTTGGGTTGTCACTAGTAGTTGTGGTGTGGTGATGTGGCTAGTGTTGGCAGACAGACAGATCCTTGTGTTTGCGATGTGGCCGGCCGCTAGTGCGCTGTCTCGCTGGTGGTTGCGTTGGTGCTGCGACGTGGCCTTGATTTGGTTGGTATCACCTACACAGTTGATTATGTCGGCCAAATGTGGTCAATATCACTTTTAAAGTCCAGACATAATCTTGGTCAGATCATATGAAGATCATGTAGATTGATGTCTGAAATGGTGTTTTGAGAAAAGAATCTTACTGATTTAGTGGACCTGTCCAGTCAGTACACGCATTTGTCTGTAATCAGAGTTTTCAAAAAATATAACTTTATTATTAAGCTGGCAGCAGAGCTGACTGCCCAAAGTGAGAATATACATTTAAATGTTCGTCATCATCATTTTCACTGGCTATCTGGTTCCATCCACTGCCATTCTTCAGAGCCGCTACTCACAATTCCAGCATCTTGTACCTTAGTCCTATGTCTGATCTCTGATTTATGGTGTCTTTCATTAATAATCCTAACTCTAGCATTTTTATTATAATAATGATAATACATTTATTTATTACATAACTATTTTGGTTCGGGATAGGGTATAGTTGCTACTAAAAACTTATGTAAATAAGTTCTGTCAAAATTTCAAAATTATTCCTTGAATAAAGTGCTCAGATGATTGAAAAATCAGCCCTTAATCTATTACTTATACTGTTACTGTTAGGTACTGTTAGCCTACTTCTTCCCACAGCTGGGCAAAGGCCTCCCCAAGACTTCCAGCTGAAGTCTATAGTAGAATTACTTGATATAAAAAAAATTGAAAACACATTCACATAATCAGGCTGTTTTTTTACCCGACTGCGACAGCAGCAAAGACAGGGTTGTGTTTTTCTTATTAGCTGGGTTAGAGTAATAAAATCCATCTGTCCATTCCAGTTCCGTAAGGACTGCATCGCAGACGTGGACACTCGTCCTGCCTACCAGAACCTTAGACAGCGTGTCGAGAACTCCGTGTCCTCGTTCCTGTCGCGGCAAGTCTGGAAGCCGGATCTCAACAAGAACCAGCTAAGGGAGAAGCTTAGAAAACACATTTTGGAGTAAGTAATTTGTTTGCTATAATATTTTGATTTAAAAGTGTTCTAATAAGAATCTACCTACTCCTTGAAATTTCAAAAGTTTGAGTTTGCTTTTCATTCAAAGAGCTTTTACCTACATACTTAACTTCACGCCCATGTCCCCAAAGAGGTAGTCAGAGGTGTCTAGTACAGATTTTTTAAATGAAATAACCTGTGTTGTTGACCGCTTGATTAACAAGGCAGAAAATATTTGTAAGGAGAGAAAGAGTTAAAATCAAGGAAGCTCAAAATGTTAAAGCAATTTGTTCTGTGATCAACTATTAGTGCATTTTTGCAAAGGAAAATAAGTATCTAGTCTAAATCAGTTACAATATTTAACTACATCATCAATCTCTCATTACAGTGGCAACTACCTAGAACAGGGCGTCGAAAGGATAGTCGACCAGGTGGTAAACCCAAAAGTTGCTTCCGTCTTCATACCTCAAGTTGAAGACCTAGTGTACAACTACTTAGGCATATCCAGAAAAAAATCAGTCACCTCTACAGAAACTTCCAACGGTAAATTAAGTACCGATGATCTCTTGCCAGAAGACTTGGAAGCTGTCAGTCCTGGGTCCGTCAAAAGCAATGATGAGAAGGCTGAAGCAATGGATGAAGATATTAACGAAGAGAATAAAATGGAGGTGGATATAAAAGATGAAGAAAAATCTTCAATTTCTGAAATAGAAAAGCCTAAATTTGAAGGAGATTCACAACCATCTGCCATTGAAATTAACACTGATTCTGATGAGAAAACAGGTAAAATTAACATTACAATGCACGAGGAAATAAAGCTAGAGAACATCCCAGCGCCTGATAACAGCCCACCGAAAGTAGAACTAGAAAACATTGATATCGAAAAGATAGAACTTCCAAAAGAACCTAACATAGTATCCGAAGTACCTCATCCTGATGAAATACCGCTTCCAAAAGACGATAAAGAACAATTCTTTAAACCAATCGTACAAAGTGATGACGATTCTAGCAGCGACTCTTCTTTGAGAAGAAACATGTCTCCGCTAACTCCAATCAGGAATTATAATAATGAGAACTCGTGTGATGCCCAACAGGCTTTCGAGCATGATTCTGACAGCAAAAGTAATGACATAAAAGAGCCCAGTTCTTTCAGATTCGCTATAGAAGCTAAATCTCCAGAGAATAGTCTTGAAGCTAAACCAGAAAAGAAAGATCCAGAGCAAACTAACTTAGCCTATCAGTTCAATAACCAAGTTAATATTAACACGTTCAACACGCCATTGTACGACGATAGTTCAAACAGCAACAATCTACAAATTGATTACGAGAGTGACGTCAACAGTAAAACTAATACAGAGAAAGTGCTAGAAGCTGATCAGAACTCAGAAGATAAACGGTATAAAAAGAACGATGAGAGAAAAAGCAGTCATAAAAGCTCGCATAGATCCAGAGACTCGCATAGACATTCTAGTAGCAAAGACAAAAGGTCTGACTCTAAACAGTCAACTTCTAGAGACAGTAGCAGACATGACAAGAAACCCAAAGAAGATCATAGCAAATCTAAATCCAGCCGCGATAAAGAACGAGAGAAGTCGCGAGAGCGGAGTGATAAGAAAGATAGTCGAGATCGAGACTCGTCTAAACATAGAAGTTCCTCCCATAAGAGCAGCTCTAGCCATAGAGACTCCAAATCCCATAGAAGCTCAAGTTCTAGCCAGAAACACTCAAGCGACAAAAGATCTTTGGACGACAAAAAGTCCTCATCCAGCCATAAATCTGAAAGAAGTTCAGAAAAAAGTTCCGATAGAAGTTCCAGAGATAAAAGAGATTCTAAATCCAGTTCCCATCGGTCAGAAAAAGATAAAAAGAGCAGTTCTAAGAGCAAACATGATGAGAAAGATAAGAAAAAGGATAAAAAAGAAACTGATGACCATTATAGTTTGTCTGGTAGAGGTAACCATGGACGGCGGTCAACTGACAGAGATTCTAACGATGGCAGCTCATCTTCAAAAGGATCTCAGAACCAATCCGGCCCAAAACCAACAGAAAATAAAAAAGAAACTAAAAGTTCAAGCTCTAAATCAGAGAATACTTCGACTAGTGGTGAATCTACCAGCCCCAGTGATAAAGACCATGGAGTTACCACAGCTAGTGGAACGAAAGGCAACCAAAAGCCTATCAGAGTTGAGAACCATTTGGAAACGCCGATAGCCAGTCCCCCAAGATTACCTTTCGTACCAGATGTGACGCTAAAAAAGCCAAAATTCGCAGCGAATTTGGAAGAGGCTAAACGAATGATGAAAATGAGGAAGTTTCTTGATGAAGAACAGAAGAGAATGAATCAAGAAGCTGCGTTACTTCTTGAATTTCAAGCGAATGTTAGGCCTAGTCTGAGTCAGGTTTATTCTAGTATTCCTGGCCCTGAGCTAGAATTCGCGTGCATAGCTAATGAAGTCAACAACATAATGCAAAATAAAATGTGCAAAACAGAACATGTCAAAGAAGAAAAATCACCTAAAGAATCCAAAGACACAGAACAAGAGGAAGATGAAAAGAAAATTAAAACGGAAAACATTAAAAACGAAGATAAGAATAAAGTAACAAATGAAATTATAGACGAACTTGAAGACACACTAACTAATGACACAGAAATGTTTGATGATTCAGATACTAAAACAGCTGACAAAAGTGAGACTTACAACGAAAACAAACCTTTTTCACAGCTAATGGAAGAAATATCTGAATATAGTAAGGCTTCAGAGAAGAACAGAAAAGATGCTCTAGACAATTTAGTTGACGATGAGAATAAAAAGCGAACAGAATTCTTTGAAGTTACAATTATTACTGAAGAACTATCGGAATCTGATGAACCTGCCATTGTTGATGCTACTCTAGAACCTGAAACGGACACTAATGACAGTGCTGGAACTGATATTACGCAATGCCTTGAAACTGAGAATACCGAAAGCTCTGAAATAGAAATTCCTGAAATCAAACCCGAAATTGCCGAAGATTCTGTGCCCGAAACTACGAAAAGGCCGAAACCAGATAAAGAAGCCTTAAAATACTTCGCTGAACACGAGAAATTCGATGCCGAACTAAAAAGACATCAATACAGCGATTTCCTGAAAGCCTACTTAGAAAAAAATACAGTTTCCAACAAAATACACATAATAAACTGCGATACTTACGAGGAGAACATAATCAAAGAGGTCTGCGCGACGTTTGGAACCTTTGAAGTAATAAACTATTACAAAAATGGACATTTAAAATTGCCGAACACCGCCAAAACTGTTATTAAAAACGTCAATGTAGCTTCAGAAATATCTTTACCAGTAGATAAAACTTTCGAATCAAAATCTCCGTCACCAGTTTTCAGTCCAGTCAAATCCGAATGCTCCTTTGAACTTTCCAGTGATTATGATGCTAAATTGGAAGAGATGGTTAATAAAACATCCCGGCAAGAAGTAATGGAGATTATACTTGGCAATGTTATAGATGATGATGAGAATCCTTCTATAGACTATTGCACGGAATCTAGCATTGATAATGAGTTACATTTGAAGAGAAAATTGGTGGATGTTGAGAGTGCGGAGAATAACAACAGACAAGTGTTGAAGAAAATGAGGAAAATGAGCGATTCCGACCAGATCTCGTCGACGACTGAAGGTGAGTTTTTTGGTTATATGTGCCTCTGCGAATTGATAGTTATAATTTGGCTAAGCGCTATTATTACAGGGTCAAATTAAATTAGCTAGCGAAACTCCGCAGACGTGATGGGTATCGATATCTAAAAAAAAAGATTTGATGTTTTTTAGGGGTCAACGACCGCTGGTAGTGTTGTTAACTTGATGTCATAACTTGAGAAAATATGTTGTAACGTCTGTTATGTTTACACAAAAAACTGATGTATTTAAACTGGGCCCGTGTTCCCGTAATTTAAAACGTTCAAAATCTAGTCGCAGTCTCATCTCGGCGACAAACAAATGTCAAAAACTTGTCAAAATGTAGGGAAATTATACGTATTTTTGACAGATTGAGACTGAGATCAGACTGTGAACGTTCTTAAAATTACGAGAATTGCCCCTCTGATATTACAAGTGAATTCACTTCATTCTACAATTAATTTTTATTTGTCGCACAAAAAAAAAAAATTAGGTATTGATGCTCATCACGTCTACGGAGTCTCGCTAGCTAATATAATTTGACCCTGCATATCTTACGAACCTATATTGTGCTACGATTCTTGAACCTTAGCCTATAACGAAGCGTTGTATTTCTAGCTTAGCATAGCTGACCCGGTCACATTTACCAACACTCGTGCTAGAGTTTGGGCTCACTTTTAGGTTTTGTGTCTATCCCTAAAAAAAATGCCTTTAATATTTTGATGTCTAGTCATACTGCTTGTCGCAAATAAACATCAAAAACTATAATTTCTATTCCAGAAAATACCACCGTAAAATATAAAACAGGTATTTTACGATATTTTAAATCTGGGTATAACAAAATGAGTTAATTTGCAATTGACAATGACTCATAAAACCTGCCTTCGCTTGCGAATAATTCCTCCCTTAAAGTTATGTACGCAATATTTCAGAAAGCGAAGAAGTTTCGAACAACAATAGGGTATCGCACCCCACCAGGTCAAAGTACCTTGGTAGGGCGAGACGGGTCGGCTTGGCAAGACCTAGGAGGAATAGTGAGTACTTGTGTTTCAATTCCAAACATTACCCTACTGTAAATAAAATACAGATTTGATCTGAGCAAACGCTTATAGCGTTAAGACCGACGATACCCTCATAAATACCCTGCTCATTAAGTTTTTACTTGTTTTATAATATTCTATTAAATGTTTCACATAGGAGAATTCCTAGGTTTGTTCTAGAATGACTTTGTGTATGTAGTCGAAATTGCACATGACAGCCGATTTTCCTAATCAGAAAAATAATTAGATTTCTAGGGTTCTCATGACTATAGTTGCTGACATTGTTCTACTGGGTGGCAGGGACATCGACGTGCAGCTTGTCACCATGGATTCAGTACATGATTCTGAATAAAAATTGCGGTTCCATACATTTTGACCGCGTAGGCATTATACTTTTTTATGAAACAGATTGTTCTTTTATAACCGACGAAAAATTTCTACGTCGTCTAGAATCATGTGCTGAATTCATGAATCATGGTTACAGTTGGCGCGTCGATGTCCCTGCCACCGTGTATAGAAAAATATTAACACTCCAACCCTTACTAACCAGCCTGTTCAAGTTGCTGATCAGAAGATATGTTGACAACTCTCTTGTTATGTCTAAAAATAACAGTAGCCAATCAAATCACTTTAGTCATAGCTTTGATTGGTCGAACAGACTACTAACGACCAATCACTGAAGGGGTAACCGCCAGGGTAGCCTGCGAAATTAAAGTTTTCTTACGTTTTTTGCAATTTACGGGTCAGTGTCATGTGTCAGGTTGTATGTTAAACAAAATATGATTCGCGACCGCAACAAGCATGTATTTACAGAATACTAGCGGACCCGGCAGACTTCGTCCCGCCCGACCGAGTCCAATTGTGTTTTCAAACTATCCAGGAACCCATTGAAATATACACACAAAATTTCATCCAAATCGGTCCAATTGTTTAGGTGGAGTTAGGTGACAAACACACGTACAGAAGAATTATATTAAGATAATTCTGTCAAAATATAAATAGTCATTCATTAAGCATGACAGTTTCATGAAATATCAATCAATAGGGTTTTCTGAAATTGATGATTTTTATGATTATAATTCTATAAATAAGTATTAAGGCGAATCATATTTAGATCAACATACAACCTGATACTGACCAGCAAATTGCAAGAAAATTTAATTTCGGCCTATCACTTTCCCCTTAACAAGAAAATGCAGCCATAGAGACCTCTGTGTTGCAACCGACGATGCCATGCAAGTGGGGAAGTAAAACGAACAAAATATAGTACACTGTCGTGTCATCGACACGACGAAGGAGACTTAACAAGAGATTTTACAACGGAATCAACCTTGAGGCTTTCAGAAACCGATGATTTGTTGTTAATCCTTTGTATGCTGAACGTGGATCCACGCGAGACACAATGGCTTTTTCATTGTTTCTGTAACCAGTTAAATGGTAATGATTAGACTATTTCCCACAATTTATATCTTACTATCAATTTCCAGATCTACCAAACAGTCCGTCGAGTGACAAATCAGTCGAAAACTACGAGCAAAACACTCAGACAGCGACCCAAACACAAACGCCGAACGGGAAGTTCAAATCCGTCACAAGAAACAAAGTTCAAAGATACGACACTTCTGACCTATACAAGCCGAAACTACACTACTTGTCCAGAAGAAATAACATCAGTTAAGTCATTAATTTTAAATACCGTTTATTTTCTCGGTTAAAATAGGCTGACTATGGTATAGTCTGTGCAAATTACGAACGCATAATGTAACGTTAAAGTCATTGACGTACTGTAGTTGTTGCAAAAAACTGCGGGTCATTGACATAAGGTTGCAATTATGATGTGCGTTAGAGAAATGCATATATTAGAAAATGAAAGATGAATGAATGAAGGGCGTTTGTCGCTGATACGAAATATAATTGAATTTCCTATGACATTTTGTAAAACAAAAACCTTTTTTTTTTGTTAAACCATCTTTAATAACCACAAAACAGTAAGGTTAGCCTACTTAAAGCCGAGAATGTCACGGTTAGTGATTATATTTGTTTATGCTGTACCCTCAAAGGTAGGCAATTATAGGCCGCACTGTGAAATTAAAAATTATTTGTATAAATGGAATATTAGTTAATTTATAAACTCCATGCATAATCTTTTAAAACTTATATTATTGAGATTATAAATCTTTGTAGACTTATAAAATTAAATTGCCTGATTTTGCCTCAAAAATGTTGGTCTGCACTTTATAAGCAGAGAGCGCAAAATGCTTCTTATTTCTGTACTGTGTACATTTATTTCTTTCATTGCTTCGCAGAAGTTATATTAGGACTAGGAGGGAAAGTCGAAATTGCTTCCCACCTTTAAATTGAAAGGCTTGGATTAAAAAACCATTCTCAACTGATAAATAATTAGAAAAAATCTGAGCATTGTTTAATAAAAGTGAAAGTAACCCTATTTCCTAGTATCAAATCTATCTCGAGATTTGGCAGAACATAACTCTTTTATATTGACACATAAAGTCTAAAGGGAAATTAATTGTTAAGCAAATTGACTACAAGCTAAATTGCTCGTCTTCGTCTTTTCGCGTCGACGATACTCTTCTTCGATCCAAATCCAAACTAATATTATAAATGCGAAAGTAACTCTGTCTGTCTGTCTGTCTGTCTTTGCTTCACGCCTAAACTACTGAACCGATTTGTTTGAAATTTGGTACAGACATAGTTTGGAACTTGAGAATGGACATAGGATAGTTTTTATTACAAAAAATAAAAAATAAAATTTATTCCGGACATACAGCGCCATCTATTGGTCAAGAGTCGGTGTCATCTATTGGTGAAGTCACTATTCCACGCGAACGAAGTCGCGGGCAAAAGCTAGTATTTTATATTGTTTGAGCCCAGTCGGTGGCACGTTGATTGCGGCATCAGTGGCATACATTAACACTTTGACTGCCAGACAACAGAAACAATAGAAAACCTTTGTTGGCGGACACCGTGAGACCGCGGTGGCAGTCAATGACTTAAGTCATCCAAGGTGCAGGTGAAAGGGCACAAATTGCTCGTATATCCAAATCACAAATATCATTCCTTGACAGTTGAAGACAGAGAGTTGAGTTGAATGACAGTTGTGATTTTTTTTTTAACATGGCAAGTTCATTTCAACAAATAATTTCGCTGACTTTACATGTTGATATCGCCACTCATGGAGGCTATGTCATTGCAACCGAGAGTTGAACTAATAATCGTCCTGAAACTTATCCGGATCTTGGCTTAGGGTATTATTGGATACAAGGGTAACACATGGATTTGGGAACTAAAGTTAATCTGTTAGGGTTTATGGTGTGGGCGTAAGGCTCAAATTATGCCTATTGTGACCTAAGATTATACTCGCATCGAAAAAACTTTGGCTTTTGAGCCACGCTCCATACTATTTCTACAAGGCTCCAAGAGTCTTTTGGCGCAAAGGTAGTCCGCGAGATAATTTTTTTTAATGGTTTTTTTACCATTTGCAGCACCCTAATTGCGTAACACACTTAATCACGATCGGAATCATTTTGAAGGATATTGCTAATCCATTGCTTCATATGTTCCAAAAATTTGTCTGCTCAACAATGTACATAAAGCTATGAATGTCGTTAACTGTTAAAATGAAAGCTATTGCTACTGATTGTCCCAAACCGAGAACCCGGAGGGGCCCGTGGCTAAATAATAACAGCCGCACAGGTCGATCGATCAGGTTAAGCTACGCTTGCCGCGGTTGGTCTGTGGATGAGTGACCATCTTTACATACCGAGACCCCTCCGTGCTTCGGAAAGCACATTAAGCCGTTGGTCCCGGCTGTCATTCGTGGATCTTTGACAGTCGGTACGGGTAGTCAGAAGCCCAAAAGTCTGACAACCAGTCTTACCAAGGGTATCGTATTACCCAGTAGGTACTTAGGTTGTGGAGGTCAAGTCGCTCTATGTAAAATACTGGTATTCAGCTGCATTCGGTTAGACTGGAAGCCGACCCCAACATAGTTGGGAAAAGGATAGCAGATGATGATTGCTACTGACAGACGACAGTGTGTTACACAATAACCCGCAGGGCAGTATCGGTGTGTGTCGATCTAAAGGTCTCTGCACACAGCGAGCGGGGCGGGACGGGACAGCGACGCGGCGCCGGCGCGGCGGCAGTGTTCACACTGCGGGCGCGATAACGTCCCGTCCCGCCGCGCCTTTCTTTCATCAAAAAAGATGTTGAGCGATTCAGACATGGAAACGCTATTGCTCATAGTTGCGCTAGCTAAGAAAAAACAATGTAAACGGAAATGGGTGCATGAAATAAATCAAAAACGTGCTGGCGGCCCGCCACGTCCGCGTTCGCTTTTGACTTATATTTGCCGCTCGGCGCGGCGGCGGCGGGGCGCGACGGCTACCGTCCCGTCCAGCGGGGCGGCTGTGTGGCGGCGTCCGTACTATCTAGTACATTACAACTGCTGAGCGTCGCGTCGCCGTCCCGTCCCGCCTGCTGTGTGCGGGCCTTAAATATGATTCGCGGTCCTGACGCGGTCGTTGCCGTTGACAGCGGGGCGCTGTTGGGAAACATTTTTTGGGGGTGGCGTTAGTTCCAATTTTGGCCACGCGCCAAAAGATCCTTGTACAGCTTTATGATGTATAAGCCTAAGAGAGATAGACATCGTGTAGCCCGCGAAATTCATTTTTTTTTGTAATTTGTCAATACGTTAAGAAAACTTGAATTTCGCGGGCTACCTCACCGTATCTCCCTATACCGAGGAGGGATTGAACGAAACTGGCTATTGTTTTCTACATTTTAGTAGGATAGAAGCTCTTTACTTGTTTAGTGGAAATCATATTATTTCTACAAGGTCCCAATTAATTGTCTTTGGACTTACAAGAATTTGACAACTAATTCAATGTTAAAAAGAAAGAAATCTTAGTTCCTCCAGAAATTGGGCGGCAGCTCAGGGCAAAACAGTGAAATCAGCTGGATCTGGTTAAAAAAATCAGATTGGCCTAGCTTGAGCTATTTTTGAGCAAACTCGATTAGTATATTCTCTTCGGTTGAACGTCCAAAATGAAATAACTGATAATATATTTTATTCTAATTTTTAGCTTATTATTTTAAGTCAACAGAGTAGGTATGTAGTATTAAAGAAATATTTTATGAAAAATTTAATTAAATAACTTGTTATTTTATTATAATATATTTTTCTTGTCGTAAAAGAGTTTTACATTTAAACAAGTAAATGTAAAACTTTTTTACAAAATCTTGAATTTTTTTTATCTTCATCATCTTGGAATTTTTGACGAACTATCTCGAGGCTGGCTCTCTATTTGTGCATGTATAATCTTTAACTTGATTACGTATCACAGAACGTTCAAATCTAAATTAAATTAGTACGTCTAAATTATTATTATTAAATGTTGGTACATTTTCGACTCATTGAAAAATTACAAATTTAATATGATGCCCGAATATCAACGATTGTGTGCACAACACGTGAAAATATACTGTAGTTGAATATTTCTTATTAATCTACATGGAGTATTAAATAAATGGAGTTCTCATGTCTGTTGAAACGCTTCGTATATGTGCCCCTTATTAAGTTAACAGCACTTCATTTGTTTAATTTTCCGCGTGTCGACGGTAGTTTTCCGTTGATAGTAATATATTATTTGATTCGAATAGTAGCTTCATGGTAAGTGATAAAAAGATGTTAGAGATTTTTTTATTCGTACCTATATATTAATATAATATGTATAATATAGTAGTAATATATTTAAGTTTAAAATAAAAATGTTTTAATATGTGCAATTTACTGCAGAAGCAAGGACTCTGACTAAATGACTGAAGTTTAAATATAAAAGGGAATATAAATATAACAACACATTGGTTATCAAACCATAGATTTATATCTCTTACCCTTTTTTGTTTGAATAAAATTAGTCAGTAGACAAATTCTATCAAAAATAATACACCACACAAATTCTAAATTCCTTCTTTTGTAGTAACTTGTACGTAGCTGTTTAAACAATCAAGCTTTGTAAATACATTGATATATCACATGGTAAAATAGTATTTAACATTACAGAGCAATAAATAACCAGAGACATTATTTACGCTCATAAAAATCTAGGTTGGGAAACAGTCCGTCTTATCCAAGCTACACATACATAACTCTGTAGTGCTCTGTGCTTTGTGAAAGACCTCGTCCGAGGAAGTATTTACTACCACCATACCTTTTTCTGCCGCCAAGCAGCTTTGCTGGTTTTGAAACCACATTTATTAAAACGCTTTGTCCCAGTGACATTACAGATGATCATCGGTGGCGGTGATCACTTACCAGCAGTTGGTCTGCTGGCATTTCCGCGATGTTAATCCTCTGATTATTTTCTACTCTGTGGTCCGGTCTTCTATATTCACTACTTCCAAACATATTTGAAATATTTACTCACGTAAAAACCAGTAACTAGAAACTATAATTATCTCAATTTTAATTAATACTATTAAGTTTTTGTAATATTTATTTGAAAGAAAATGGCGGGAGCCTTGACATAATTTTAAGTGTCATGGCGATTCCTGCCAATTTATTTACATAGATAATATAAAATATGTATTATATTAGAATGAGTTTGTGTTAAATCCACCAAAATGTTCTGATTTGACTCTGCAAGTTGAATACATTCAATATCGCGATGGTTGTGTGTCGTGATTCTATAATTTTGTTGTTCTAATTATAATAAAATATAATTTATTCCCAATTTAGTTTTATTACTTTTTTTACTCCTTTACTTATGTATGTACTTATGTAGGTCGAAGAGAAGCTCTAAGTTGTTACAACCTGCACCCTAATTGCATAGCACACTATCAATCTCAATCTGAATTATTTTGAAGGATATTGCTAATCCATTGCTTCGTATTTTCGAAAACATAGTCCGCTCAACAACGTAAATAACGCAATGAATGTTATGCCATAGACTTCCCGACTAATAGCTGTTTTGCCGTCTCCTAATGCTGGGATTATAGTTGGCGTATATGCGAAACTATTCGCGTTATTTCGTTAAAAACAAAAATGATCTTGATTTCAATACTTAACTATAATCTAATATCGCGACATATTCGACAAAAAGTGTAAACAAATATGAGTTTATGGAAAAATAACTTTAATTCCTACACAATAAAGTTCAGTTTACGGTACAACTTCAAACATTTTTATAACTTTTCAATAGTGCTAATCACTCTGAAATCAACTTAATCACCATTAAAATAAAGTTGATATTTGTTTAACTTGAAATACCTTCAATTTGAAATTAGGTACATTTTGTTTTGCCTAAACTCGAATATTTTGAGAAATTCGCAAAGTGAACTGTCTGCATTATAAATACCATAGATATGAACAAGTATTGAAACATACATGAACATAGCAAAAGTTCATTGTATTTTTAATTATGGTTTGTTAATATTTTTTTACGATTTACCTCTGTACATTGTTCTTCTTCTTGTCGCTGCACGACTGAATTTTAAATGTTATTTTCCCAAAACTTTGCCACTTCCACGGCGTTGTCGGGTGGCAGCGCTGAGGTCACTGACTGCATGTTTTGGGACACAGAGGGAACATGCGTTTTAATTACACCATAATTAGTAATAAATTCTACAGACCACACAGCGAGTCACTTATCTGTGAATGTCAAAGCCGCAAAGGTCAATTACCAGGCGTTGATAAGCCGCCCCGTGTTTGTTCTGAAGGTAACGCGGTCGCGAGCCGGAAATAAAAGCGGATCATGGCGTATTAGAAAAGGTATGGTCAGTCACTTTTGATCACACAGCCACATCGCTTGTTAGCAGGAGCCCAGGCTCCCTACACAAGGTGTAATTGAAATTACTGAAAACCTCTGTGTGTATAAACAACAGTAAGTTACTGTGGGACCAAAACTCAAATCGTGAAAAAAAATCTGCACTTTTGTCGAATTATACATGGTCAAATTAAATAAGCTAGCGAAACTTCTCAGACGTGATGGGTATCGATATCTAAACACGACAAATTAAAAAAAAAATGTTTTTTTTGGGTCAACAACCGCTGGTTGTATTGTTCCTTGAAGTATGAGTTGAGCAAATCTGTTTTTTTTGTTTTAGCGTGTTTAGTTATCGATAGGTATAATTATAGATATCGGATACCTATCGCGTCTGCGGGGTTTGGCTAGCTACTTTAATTTGACCCTGTATACTTCGCGAACAAAAATGTGGAGCAGCAGAGGTTTTCAGTTTATAGACAATAGACTAAACTGGCAGACACTGCAAGGCGAAAGCTTGACGGTGGCGGCAAAACTTGGCCATGAGTAGGGTAGTCTGCAGTGTGGTGCATCGATTGAGCGCTCTTGGCCTCGATTCGCCTGTTGGAAAGCGATTAATGAGGATGACTCATAATAAGGTCGTCATGTAAATAGCAGAATCACACTCGCAGACAATCCTAGACTTAGTGCTGAATGTGCTGATTTTACCAAAGTCTTTTATCCATGGAATTAAAATGGCGTCTGACAGTTTTTGTATGGAAAACCTGTAAAAAATTCAAAATCAAGTCTCAGTATCAAGACTTATTCTAGCTAGAAAAGTTTGGTGAAATTCACCTTTAGTAGCATAACATTTTAATTTTCTAATACTCTGCTGTAGGTACTGTAAATACAGAACAGTGGTAACAACCCCGACTTACAAGTATAGGTCGTGGGTTCTAACTTTGGCAGGCACTTTACTTTGTGTCATTTATCTCATCCATCACCCACTGCTCTCAAAACGATGAAGTTAACGACTGTCTGAAAATATATAACAAAAATTCGAACACAATCATGTGACCCGTACCTACTGGGCCCGCATGGGGATTTACAGCCCACTCCCTCTCACAGAGAGGAGGCCTGTGTCCCAGCAGTGGGAACATTATAGGCTGATTATGCTATATTATACACTTACCTATCACTAAACGACTCCACTATAAATAAGCCATCTATCATGCGGCGCGCGCGCTTCGTAACACGAGACGCGTATGCCATCCGATTAGGAGTCAATCAATGGACCGGACGACGTCAAAATGTAAATAAAGGGACTCCGACAATTTTATTGAACGTGTCTCCTGACTGTAGGTCAGGGTAAGTCGCTGCCTCGCTGTCTGGAGCTCCGTCTGGCTACTAATTCGTAGAAATGATTGTCGTGTTTAACTTTGTGGGGAGTTCCTTGTCGGATCTTCTCATTATGACGCGCCTTTATTGGCTATCATGGTGTCTGATTACTGGGTACTTACCTGAAATTATATTTAAATCTTGATTAGGCACGAGAAGAACGAAGAAGAGTAAAAGAGTAGTTAAAGTTAAGAGTTCCAAGTGTTATTCTGTGTATCCACCCTAAGGCCTAGTTGGATAAACGGATTAATAGCTTAGGGTGGGTTCTCGGACATGCGTTTCCGCGTATCCAACTTAGGGTGGATAAACGGAATTACCGGTTTTTAAACAAAAAATAAGTATATTATTTGACCCAGGAGAATAGAAGAAATAGAAATGGGAGAATCACAAGTCACCGAAATATCCTGGTAGATACCTACTGTAGTTAGGGTACACATACCTACATGGTCATCATCAAACAGCTGGTTTACCCACATCGATGATTTTAAATCACAACACGAGGTGAGGTGTTGATAAGAGGGAAGAATATACCTAATCTGCATTCGCGACATATTCGCCAAAAATGTAAACAAATATGAGTTTATGGAAAAATAACTTTAATTCCTACACTATAAAACTCAGTTTACGCTACAACTTCAAACATTTTTATAACTTTTTCAATGGTGCTAATCACTCTGAAATCAACTTAATCATCATTAAAAAAAAGATGATATTTGTTTAACTTGAAATAACGTCAATTTGAAAAACAAAATTTGAATATACTTACCTGTCCACTTACGAAGTCTTGGAGCCCTACCAAAACCAGCACGAAGTGTTTAAAAAAAAAAGTGTAAATAGTCATACATATTGTATACTTACTTGGCACTTACTTTTTACCTACAAGTGCAGTCACATTGATAAGTACCTAGTCATGAAAAATCTAGTTCTATAAAATGAATACAGCTGCTCCCACAGATATTTTATATTATTTATATATTGACCTACTGCTGGCGTCTGTGCAATAGTAAAAATTGCTCATTTCAATGAGTACTATACCTACTATACTTCCTTAAAGTTTGCCCCTCGTTTATCCTAATATTCTTCATTTTTTTTTTCTTAAGGTGAGCAGATGTCCTAGACTTTTAGTTCAGAGAGTTGAAACGACATCTATAAAGATAATAATTTTGAAGAGCATGGGCAGCATCATCCTGCAAAGTAAGTATATAGTTTAATCTCAACTAAACAGTAGCACTGCGATCACTATCGCTATCAACCTATTCGCCTAGCGTGGATAATTGCTATTCGCTAGTTACCTACATATTCGCAATTTCGCATCATAGACAACACTACCGTTTGTTTAAATTGTATTCTCAATGGTATTTAATGGATGGACATAATGATGACGCTTAAACAAGTCAATTATGGGGCAATTAAAAGGTTCAAATATTGACTTGAACAGTCAACATAGTAACTATTAATGAACGGTATGCACCTACACGACTAGGTAGGTATGCAGTGTTGTAGAGTTCTTGATTTACCTTGAAACTAAACTACCAAAATGACGAAACTGACCGCGTATTGCCAGTTCTTGCTACAGATCACTTTTGGACCACAAATGGTGTTGTGGTTTTTGAGATTACGTTTACATCGCACACAGCCTATCTGACGTCATACAACATACCTACGTAATACAAAAGAGAAAAAAAAGTGGTGTTGCCTGCCTCACCCAGGCAGGCACAACCACTTTTTTTTCTCTTTTTCTTTCTCTTTGTTTAGTGGTCGCAGTCACGAGTCGCGAATGGGTTCGATTCCCAGGTCAGGCAAAGTGGCAGTGATTTGAATTGACCTTTTGGGTTTTCCCATCAAGTATTTAGCAGTCGGGAGTTGGGGCTTGTGTGCGGATTATTGCAATGACTGGCAGTGGCTCAGTATTACATGGGACTTAACGTACATACCTTTACTGCATGGTGTGGCTCTCCTTCACATTTATTTTGCGCACAGTCAAAGTGTGGAACTCTCTGCCAAAGTGCCAACGTCTGTGTTCCCTTCCACATTTAACTCGTCTGCCTTCAAAGCAAGAGTGAACAAGCACCTTGGGCACGCTCGTTCCATCATAGACCTCATCTATCGCTTTCCATCAGGCGTGATCGTGTTAAAAGAGCAGGCGTGAAAGAATGTGGGTTTACTATATCGATATTCATTGGGCACAACCCTTCAAAGAATCGACACTTGTGCCGTTTTGTATAACCCAAATTACGATACACGGTCAGGTAAAAATACTACATACCTACATCTACTACAATTTAGTGTGTCATTCATACTATCATTAGGTTATTGCCATTGCATATTTGAATTAAATTATGCAATCATAAAAGTTATTATCAGGCGATTTTAGACTTTATTTCCAAGAGCTCAGGTTGCAAATTTATGATCTGCAGTGAAGTAGGCAACCTGATAGTGTAATTGTTTATTGTGATACGAGTGTGTAAACCTAGTAACTGCTACGTCCGTATTGTAGATTTAATTCGCACGTAGAATAATTGGATTTTTATCAGTAAATGAGTAGATGTCAAACCTACTCATTTTCCTCAATCTCATAAAATGCATGTGAATTCTTTCGTTAATAGGTCCCTACATAATCTGTCTCAGCTAATTGTAGTTAGCATGCACTGCACCAGACAAGGTGTCACGCACTTTGTCTTGAATTTGTATAGTCTTTGAGTTCATTTCATGGTGAATGCCAACCAATTTTTAAAAGCATGGTCACGTGTACCTAGGTATTTGCGATTTTGTGCAAGGTCAAGTGAGGGTTACTAACTTACTACCTGGCCGAATGTCATGGCGTTCGACTCCAGTGCAAAATTATTGGAGTTTTCCTGTAAACACCACGCCACTTCAGTTCGCATATACCTACAATGCAAATTACGACTGAGGATGTCGACTTTGGTTGCTTACTTGCCATGCAACTTTGTTCTCACTGCGAAATATTCTGTAAAATAAAACATAGTCAGTCAATCAAGGACTTCTACTGTTGTTGCTAAGTCACCTAACATAAAAGAACAATTTGCAGATAGGTAGGTACCTACTTATTAATTTTAAAGATCTGACGTAATAGGTAAGTCAGAATGGGTCAGCCAGGTTGCTCGCTATATAGCCGGTCTGCAGATATTCATACTAATATTATAAACGTGAAAGTTTGTATGGATGGATGTACTTATGTTAGGTACTCTTTCACGCAAAAACTACCTACTGAACGGATTTGGATGAAAGGCACACAGATGGTTTAGATATAACCAGGATACTATAGGATACTTTTTATCCCAATATGCCCACGGGATCGAAACTTAAGCGAGTGAAACCGCGGGCGCAGCTAGTTGAGAATAAATTATTAAGTACCAATTTTACCGACTGACTGTCAATTTCAGACACCTCTTGAGACCTTTGAAGCTGCAGAATTTAAAAGGAAGTTATTTCCATTTCGTTGACGGAGGAAAATGAATTTTGAGTATGTTAGTTTACCTGTAGGCAGATTTCTCCACCCACAGCACCGAACAAGAGCAGTCAGAATGCCAGGGTTCTACGGGGTAATTGCGTAATACATTAACAGTACCTAGCAATTTCATTTTGACAGTTCAATAACATTCATTGCGTTATTTACGTTGTTGAGGAGAACAATTTTTCAAACATAGGAAGTAATGAATCAGCAATAAATATCCTTCAAAATGATTCAGATTGTGGTTGAAAGTGTGTTACCACGCAATTAGCGTGCGTGCAGGTGCTCCGCTAGCAGCTAAGCTAAATTGTAGGTATACCTATAAGCCTAAGTAGTTGTCTTTTTACAAACAATTCACCTGTGACCTGCCCCAGCAGTCTCGACATTCATAGCGATCGCTTTACGACCGAATTCGGTCGCAAACTCCCGGATTGACAGGTGTAATGTATGGAGTGACAGGACTTTGCGACTGAATTCCGTCGTAAAGCGATCGCTATGAATGTCGAGACTGCAGGCCCTGGGAATCAATAAACACAATATTGTGTGCGTTATTCTGCTTATCTTCGGAATTGTAAAAAGCACCGATGGAATCCAATGGGCCATTGTTTTGTGTGCTGTTTGTGAAATGCAATCGCGAAGCTAGTACCCTATCTATTGTCCCAGCACACATACGTTCATTACGTACCTACCTACTGTTCAAAATAGATCGGTCCAGTTTTGATGACTTTTATATGTCCGATCCATTTTGCTTTGACATTCAGAATGCATTAATTTGTAGGTATTTGGACATAAATACAACATAGATCATAACGACAAGTTATCTGCAGTCTAATGCAAGACAATTTTGCAATAGACACATCCAATTACTTTTTCCTCTTCACATATGACGCCCGGATGACACATTGGTTCCTCTTTGTAGGGTTTCTCAAGCAGGAAACCAGTGTTGATATTATTATGTAGGTAGGTAATTACCTACTTACCTAGTTGGATTAGAAGTGCGCATCTTATACTAGTTCAGTCAAGGCAATGCTATTAGTACTATACCCAGAGATAAGCAAGCAACTCATCTTTCTACTTGCCTGTTCAAAATCAATCCACTTTTTTTCTTCTAATGATTTACCGGTTCCATGGTTATTTTTTCATTTCAAGTTCCTGAGCATAAAACACGTACCTACTTAACTAAGTAGGTACTTACTTAGGTTTTTTTTGTATCTATTCAGTGTAATTTTTCATGCCGTTAGTTCTAGAGGGGCTTCAGATTATATTATATTACGATAGCCATAGCATTTTAATTAGGTTTCATTATGGGGTTTTTGACCGAGTTCCAGGCTTGGGAGCTTTCCAAGCGGCTACCCGGCAGTTAACTTTACGAAATGGGTCAGAGACTAACTTAGTAGGTAGGTAGTTCTACTATCTATTACTAGGTACGTAGGCTATATTCATGTCATGGTAGAGTTCTGAAAATAGGCAAACCTAGTTTTACTGCTCGTATCTTTGAAATGATAGCTCCATCGTCGTAGAAAAAGATTTATTTAAGTACTACGTTCATGTCTATTTTTAGCTGCAGATTTTCATTAGTGCATAGTTATTCTGATATCAGTACCTACCGATATAAACCGCTTTTGGCTCGAATCCAACTACAATAATGTCAGCAAACTGTTAACGCCTTAAGGCTTTTACAATGGGACCAAAATATGCAAAAAATACCACAGTTCATAATAAGCCTATACTGTTCTCACTGCTGGGATACAGGCCTCCTCTTTGTGTGAGGGAGTGGGCCATAAACCACCACGCTGGCCCAGTGCGGGTTGGTAGACGTCACGTCTTCGAATTTTGGGTTCTAGGACATGCCGGTTTCCTGACGATATTTTACTTCACCGTTTTGAGAGCAGTGGTAGTGAAATTGAATACACAAAATGCCTGCCTTCAAACTCACGACCTACAACTGCGCCACCACAGATCTCCCACAAAAAATACCACAGTTAAAATGAGAATATTCTTTTCAAAAGAATTTGAGTAGCAATAGTGTGCAATGTAGTTTAGTTTACACAGCTGAAACAATTGCCACATATACAGAAATTTCTGACGTTACTATTGTCTTTCAGTGAAAAAGAACCAAACCAATAAAACAATAATTGCATTTTCCTCTGCGAAACTGTGCATTGTCTGTAGGCTCATAAATTCGTAATTTGCGCTTTGCTATAAAACGATAAATCCGTCCATTAAAAAAACACAATTGCTTACTTAAATGATTATTTATTAACAACTTTAATACAATTCAATGCGTCCACAACACATGAAATGAACAATAAATACAACATGCGATGCTCAATAATTTAAAAATGAAGTTGCATCAGTACTTTAAAATACTTTCTACTTTAATACTTTGAATAATTTCAGATAATTTCACAATTTTTAATATCATTAAAACAACAGTTTATTGCAAATGTCGAATTTGTACTACAGATTTTATTAGTCAACTTGTAACTAACATTTTGACCACGATGATTGCAAATAAGGAATATTTATTTTATTATGATAAATGATAGGGAAATAAGGTTTAAAATTTACAGAAAATAATTTCACATCTTTTTACATAGCCATTTTATTTCAAGAAAATGGTAGTTAAAGCAATTACTTATTTAAATTAAGAATCTCATTTTTTGCAATGTTCAATTTGGCTATTCCAAAACTTGTTACAAACACAAAACACATTAGTGTTAAATTGCACAAATTGTGATTTTTCAAAGTTTAGTGAAAACATCTATTTTGAGACAAAAATGTGCAAATAGTCGTCATTAACCTTGAATAACTTAACACCTGTTGAAAAAAACTTAAAATGTTGTTAGTTTTACAAGTTTAGCCAGTTTTATATTTTTTAATAGTGGCAAGTTTATTGCAAGTGGAAAATATTAAAAAAAAAAATGGTTTGATTTCAGGACCTGCCTTACACCTGCCTCAATAGAGAAATTGAAATAAAAAACATTCCAAAATGCTAAAAGGTTCTATCAAATAATTATATTATTCTTACTGCGTGGCTGACCAACAATAAACATCAAAAATATTTTTTATTATATCAGGAAGTTAGATAGCAGTTCCCGCTGCTTATAATAAAAAAAATTGGCATTACTTTATGGCTGCTTCTTTAACATGATTGCAACTACTTTATATTACTTGTCTATGGGTTTTATATAAATCTTGTATTATTTACAGCCCTTACAGATTTTATGGATACAAATCTTACTTCTACTTACTGTTTTAGATGCGTGGTAACGTTTCTAAGGTAGCTTAATTGAGGTTGTCATTGATTGAACCTAATAAGTACATCTACTCTGACTACAAGCGTGTCCAGCCTTTCATCAGTTAGTGCGAGGTGTCTAGTTGTGTGCAGCTGACTTCGCAAGACCTGCAGGGTCCATGATTGGCGGCTGCTTCTTGACCATACCTGACAGCAGGGTTTTGATCTGGGCTATAGCACGGCCAGGGTTCAAGCCTTTCGGGCATGTTCGTGTGCAGTTCATGATTGTATGACAGCGGTAGACAGAGTATGTGTCCTTAAGCATATTGAGGCGCTTATCAGTGGCGTCGTCGCGGGAGTCGATGATCCACCTGTAGGCCTGCATCAGCACGGCGGGTCCGAGGTATTTGTCGCCGTTCCACCAGTACGATGGACAGCTGGTCGAACAACACGCGCACAGCACGCATTCGTAAAGTCCGTCCAGTTTAGCGCGGTCCTCAACATCCTGCAGCAGCTGAGTCTCCTTACCTTTAGCAGCCTCCTTGTCGCGCTGCAGCCACGGCTCTATCGACTGGTACTGACGGTAAAAGTTCGTCAGATCTGGCACGAGGTCTTTTACGACGTACATATGAGGCAATGGATAGATTTTGGAGGGCTTGTTCAGATTCGTGTCGATGTGGCTAATGCAGGCCAAAGTGTTGATACCATCGATGTTCATGGCACATGAACCACACACACCCTCGCGGCAAGAACGCCTGAACGTCAGCGTTGGGTCCATTTCATTTTTTATTTTCAGCAAGGCATCCAGAACCATGGGCGCGCACTCGTCTAGATCCACCTCGTAGTTCTGAGTGTGGGGCTTCTTGTCGGGCTCGTCGGGGTTCCATCTGTACACAGCGAAGGTCTTCACTCTCTTTCCAAGGGCTGGTGACGTCGCGAAAGTGCGTAGCTGGCCGAAAGTACCCGTCGTCAACCTCAGCAGCGGCATTATGTAATGTGTTTATTCACAAGAACAGCGAAAATTACACGCCTTATAAATTCTAAGCACTTGAATTATACAGATAAACGTAGTCTTACAATTATCGGTTTCGAGTCGGAGTATTTAATTAAAATAACAATCGTATCGTTATCACCACGGCACGAAATATTTTTGAAAGATGGGGAGCGAATGAAATGAATTAATGAAACATGAGTGAAAGAAAAGCATTCCATGAACTTGAAGTGAATGGAAATGAAACCTGCTCAATATATCGGTCAAGGAGAAGTTTTTATCGGAAATCTTGATTATTTAAGCCCAGCAATGCAATGAACTTTTTATTATTAAATAATCAAGTCTTTCTGTCTTATTTTTATATAATGAAATGCCTATCGATGCTACATAATTGTTGAAAGTTCAGCGTATCATATTGGTGGGCAAAATATTATGCAATAATTTTGAAACGGAAGATCGCGGGCCTTTTATTTTTAACAGTGTTGCCAATGATAGGGTAAACGAAACGCCTTAGTGGAAGGAACGAAAGCAAAACATACTGCTTATAATTTTTATTAGCAATGATGATTGATGGATGAGTTATTTATTTTTGACAAAATCACGTGATGCTAAGATTTGATATTTTTATAGATATAATCGTGTTGTTAAACATAACACAAGTATGTCGACTAATAAAGTGCAGTGATTTTTAGGGCGACAAAGCATTAAAAGATTAGACTTCTAATGAAGTGACTGCCCATCGGATCGAAGATTTTATAATTATTTTATAGGTAAGAACGTATAATTACAAAACGCGGCTAAAACCTTTTGCTAACTGGCAACATATTCTGTATGAGCTCAAGCTCAAGGAGTGAACGAAATGTTAACTTCATCATTCATTCATTCGATGGCGGGAATGAAAATACTTTGACAGTTCACAATCACATCACGTACGAAACTATTTCCAAAACAAACAAAATATTTACAAAAAATGAATTATTTTCTAATTGATTGAGGAAAATGAAGAATGTGTCGTCATTAAAATCAAATGCTACTAATTCGTCGAAGACTCCGGGTGGTATAAGTAAGTCTCTACTAACCCCATGTCGAAGACTTGGTCTATCACGGAATTGGAGAAACAAGGGACCTTCGCCGTTTATATCTCCTCTTGCCGGCAGTTCACAAGAAGTGAAAGAAGAGAAAATTGAGCCAAGAAAGCGAAAACAGCGTGTTTTGGATGATAACGTTGAAAGTACTCCCGAAACGCCTACTGTTGATGAAAATGAAATAGAAGTGGTTCAAAGCAATGATATTGTTAAAACACCATCCAGAAATGTTGAAGTGCCTCGTAGAAAGAAATCTAAGACTTTATTAGCGGCTATAAACAAATCCCAAGAGGATATAGTTGCCCCTTCACTGGTAAATAATGAAGATAGTATTAGGGAAAGAGTAAACACTCAGAATACTGAAAATATAGAAGTCTTGGCTACACCTGTGCGGACGAAATCTAAAAAGAGCAAGAAACAGTCTCCAAGAGTGAAATCGGAATCCAAATCTGCTAAAATTAGTTCTAACTCTAATCCTGATGCGAGCAACGATGACAGTACCAATACAAATGAAAGGAACTCTAAAGAATCACCAGATGCTGCCTATGAAATTAAAGAAAAAAGTCCAAATGATCTTAGAAAAGAATGCATAGTTGTCATACAAAGAAAGATATTCAAGAGGACAGAAGATTCTGAGAAAGAAGACAAAGATACTAAATCAAAGAAAGATAAGAAAGAAAAAGCTTCCTCACAAGCATTATTTGATTATGATTCAGATGAGACTCCTTTAATCCAATTAAATGATAAAGAATCATCAAAAAGTAAGACAGAGATGGTAACTGAAGAAGAACAGATAGCTACTAAAACAGAGGACAGAAAAGATTTGAATGAAGATGATGATTTCATTGACAAATCTTCCAAAATCCAAGTCAGCAAAGTAAAAGAAACAAAATCTCCTAAAAACAAACTGAAAACTAACAAAATCATTAAACCTAAAGTAGAAAAACCAAAAACACAACAAATACAACCATCACAGAGCTCTTTTGATGACGATGATGACTTTGACAACAATAAAAAAACAATTCTAATAAGAAAAACTTATGAAAAAGTCAGTAAACCACTAAAAGCAAAATCTACAGGCTCAATAACACAAAAAGATATTGATGAACTCAAAGCAAGGGTTGAAGCAAAGAAAAGACTCCTTTTAGCTCAATCTATTAATCCAGATACGGAAGAACTAAGGAATTTGATAAAGAAATGGCAAAAAGGATGCCAGGATGCCTTGATAGAACTTTTAGATCTAATGAAAACGAAGTTTCACGACAAACAAGATATGGATTACTCAGAAATGCTGAAGTCTTTAAAGATCCCTCCGTCATTAGTAGGCTATGATGCAGAAAATGATTGTTTTAATGAACCTAATGATGCTAACATTATTTTAGGTCAATTTGAGGATATTATTTAATATTATAGTTAATTATTTTAAGAGTTATTTAATAAAAGTTATTATTCTTTAGCAATTTTTGTTTATTGAAAGGATTATAAACCTAATTACACCCATATCTTTCTTTTCGCTTATTCTTTTGCTATACCATTCTAATATTCAGTCATTTTTCCTTTCTGGGGGGTTAACTTATTATTTTGATTATGATTCCTTGTACAGCAGCTATGTATATTCCTATAAAAACTTTAAACCCTTAAAAAGTTTATATTGTGTGGATTTCATGAAATATCAATCAATAGGACTATATGAACTTAAGAGGGTTGTATTGATGATATAATGATTATAATTCTGTAAATACATACTTGTTAAGGTAGCAAACAATATTTTGTTCCACATATAACCTGACACTTTTTTTTTTTTTTTCATGATGGGAAATCAGACATGCAAATTGCAAAAAAACAAGTAAATTTGAATTTCCCGGGCTACCTTGGGGCTTCTCAATTTTACAAACCTATAAATGAATAAATACAAATAAAACACTCATTCTTTAGACATAATTTATTACAACAACTTTACAATGCAACTACAGGACTAAAACTATAAAATCTCAGAATCTATGGGATCTGATGGGGTTTTCTGGATCAAACAGCTTGGGGTCCTTCAGGAAGTTCTTGTCCTTATAATAGTAAGGCATGTAAGCACAGTTTTGAGCTTTTCTGATCTCATTTTCAACCAATTCTTGCTTTGCCTTGCAGAGACCAGTTATATGCCTCCCATAAATGCGCCCAGTGTAAGGACTTTGGAATTGGGACAGTAATCTGTAGTTTTTGTAGTCTGGCTTGATGTTTAATTTGCAAAGGATGCACTGGCGGCGTTCCTTTTTGTAAGGGTTTTCCATTTCAACTGGGGTATCATCGCTAGCTGTTAAGTTTGCACCTGTGGATGAAAACCTAACTGCTGTTGCTCTGTATGTGTTTGGCACTGAAAAAAAAGAAAATATTCCGTTTATTTTTGGTACGAATTTTTGAAAAATGTGAGGTATTAAAAGGAAAAAGGAACTTCATTCGACCTATAATTGAATAGCGTGACTAATCGTAGACGAGGGGTTTAAGGCAATATACAAACGTTTATATGAACTCAATAGCACAAATATAGGCAGTAAGTTGCATCGTCTTTTCGAACTAGTACATCTAGGTTGTTATTACAGCAGCACAAGATTATGTTACAAAACGTAGTACTTTTAACACAAAACTTGAAGATACATACAAACGTATCGCGTCAACAATGTTTTCAATAAGGACATCTTTGTAGATCCTTTGTAAAACCCGCTAAAATAAAATTAATTGAAGGATTGAATAGAATTTAATTCACTATAACAACATAACCTCAAAATATGACGTTCACATTTGCTGTTTGCTACGTTTTGTTTCGACTAGTTTCGAGTTGATTGGGGCCATTGGGGGCCAAAATCGTACTTTATCATCTCGTTTACATTTTCCGAAATAATGATAGAAATATATATATTGTATATATTATATATCATTTCCTTTTTTTATAGACGAATAACCATGAAAATCCGCACTTCTATTTTCATATCTTTTATTAGGTTTTATTGTGGGGGGTGCCTTTATGATTAATCTTAGCAACGCTCGTTAACGCGTTTCTTGATGAAGATCAAAGACAATATGTAATGAAGATGAACTGGAGAAACTTACAGTCCTTTCACAGTTATTTACCTCTGATTTTGCATCACAATGACCTATAATCTGGTTGTTATTTGGTTGATGTCAGAAGTAAAGGACTGTACATGGTCGATTAGTTTCCCCTCTGCTCCGCTTCAGTTAAAACGCACTCGAATACTTGCATACTTTCAGATTATGAAGTAAGTAAAATTTGTAGATGTAGGTATGTTTAGGTATAAGCATTCAGCAAATGAGGTCGAGTACGTGAGTGCACTTCGAAACTGAAAGCTTTCATTATAGTGTCCTGTTCTTCATATCAATTGTATAATCATACATAACATAACATCACACCTTGTTTCCCCGAAGGGTTGTGCAGAGGTGTACTTATGGTAAATTTCGCCAGTTATGTTTTAAGTCCCAATATATTAGGGGACGAGCCTATTGCCTTCAACCGAGCACAAATCCAGACTCCGGGCTGCGGCTGTGCTAATGAACAAAAGACAGTCCTGTCAGCCTGGAGGACTTTTACTATGAATCTAATTATATATATGAACTTTTATTTATCAATAGGCCAAAATTACGACCTAATGGGTCCCTCCTACAAGCGACATCGCGGCAGGCCCAGACGGAGATGGCGGGATGAGCTGGACTCCTTCAACCTTAACAGCATTAAACAGAGAGAAGTGGAAGGAGAGTAGGGAGGCCTTTGGCCTATAGTGGGACATCACAGGCTTTTAATAATTTAAAGCGTTGGGTTTCATGGATACTGCAGTGTGAAGTGCAGAGGAATCCTTTTATCTCAATGAGCAACTGCTAATCCTGTATCGCATCGTTTGGTCGTCTCGGTTCTTCCTTCGCACGTTTGAAACGACTCGGCTTATTGTAGTCTATGACTGGACATAGGCTACTCGAAAGTTACACCACCACTACAGCATTTGTTCTCCAATGTTCATGTCCAGTATTTCCCAGCCGCCTTTTAGGTACCTACCAACCTTTATACTACCAAAGAAAGCTATGCATTAATGATGTGCCAATAATTTAAATGCCTATGCTTTTTTTCTTAGTGTCGCTGGCAAATTAAATGAACTGGCTCAGAATTTGACCACGAGTTTGCCGCCTTCAGTGTAGAGTCCAACAGTTCCTGTAACGTGCAGACAACAGGACACGCAGGACATGATATGAAGTGTCCAATCGTTTGTGGAACAGCACTACATTTGCACTTCAGAGCGGAGTCATCTGCGTAACTAGCACCCTAATTACGTAACACACGATCTGACAATGACAGTTCAAAACATTCATTGCGTAATTTAAGTGTTGAGCAGACAAATTTTTCGAGCTTATGAAGCAATGGATTACCTAGCAATTTTCTTCAAAATGATTCTGATTCCGATTGATTGTGTGTTACACAATTAGGGTGCTGGTTCTGGAGTCTGTTTTAACTTGTAAGAATGCCTATTAATATCTAATAGCACGTCGTCGATGAGCTCATTGCAGTGTCTTAATTATATTTCATGCATTTCTTTTCCATAATTGTCTTCTTCTCTCGTATCGCCAGTCATCACGGTGGTAGTGGCTGACTGCCCGACTGCCCCATGCCAAGGGTGCACCTAACATAAATCAAGTACTTATCATCACTCGTGGAGACAATTTATCGACGCCAGAGGTACCTAGTCAGAGAGTAGACTTATAACGGGTTCTGCACCTGTTACTGTTAGCAATTCTCGGGGCTTTTGAGAGGCCATTCGTGTACCGCTAGTCCAAGCCAAGTTACAGTGGGTCATGAATTAATGGCAATAGGATAATGTCAGCGAGAATTTATTTTTGGGGTTTACGATATCTTACTCCGTTATTGCTAAGCGATATTGGGACTTGAAATCTCAAATATGTGCCAGTGTTTAAATTGTGGTGTCTGTCAAAAAACCAGTGTCAAATCCAGTGACAGATTGTGACAAATTCCTACGTTCCTACGAGCTATTGGCAAAGTTGTGGTGTTTCCTGATGTCTATTCTACAAAAGCCATGAATGAGGGGTGAAAATTGATCCCTTGGTTTCAGTGCAGAATAGCGTGATGCCATGCCGTAAGCAACATAGGTAATTATATCCGGATTTCCTGACTATACCTAGTGGTTGTAACAGGATGTACTCTGCAGACTTTGCTATATGAAAAGCATCCGTAATTCAGTATAAAAACTAAGAACCTCAACCATTCTCGGTATCTACGAATGATTATATACTTGTCATCTTCCAAGTTGAGGGCAATAATTGAGCCACTTAAAGCCAAGTGTTTCAAACTCATACTCTTTCGCGAATAGGTACTATTCGTCCGAGGATTACTACATCCCAGAACATATTATACATATACCCTAACGGACCTACATCAAGTAAATGTTTGCTTACCCGCACGGCATAATTGCGAAAACGGACAAGACAACTATTGCGACACAACACTACGCTAATATGGTTTGTTAACGTTATTACGCAGCCATATTGAAATGACACAGTCAAAATGCGGAAATACGTTTCCATCAATAACTTTTCCCCACGATCGGTTAGTTCGAGTTTCTCGGTTTGATGTGTAAACAAGAAATCGTCTTACCACAACCGGCGAAGCCACAGTCCGTAACGTACGTGGCGACCGTAGTACCAACTCGTGTAGAAATTGTTTGTTGTGTTTCGTTTTTTTAATTCTGAAAATAATTGAAAAAGAAAGTGATAGTGTGCCCGCGCGGTTTCGCGCCAAAATTCAGTGACAGTGACTTTTTGTGATAATCTGTGACACTTTTTTTTTCTTTTTCCTTCCGTTCGGATTTTTTGGTAAGTACCTAAATTTTTTGGTTTAGTTACCAACCCTAAAAAAGTAACGTACAATTATTAGTTTAAAAATATTTAAAAAATATAATTATGCAAGTTCCGCAAGCAATAAATCTTTTTATATAATCAAGTGATGTGTTACGTTATGAAATATGGAGGAAAATCTCGGAACGTATTCCTCATGTTTAATAACACTTTCTTTTAAATCAGTAAAAAGTAAAAGTTTAAAAGTATATTGTTAAAATTGTCATCATTTTACGTAGCTAGTGTTAACGTACTCGGAGTAAGGAATCAAGGTTGCTAGAGAAAGTGACCCAGCTGTGGACGAGGTGTGTGCCTGTGTGTGTAAACTCAATAACTTCTTTGTGGTGTGCACGCTGTTCCGGATCTTGGTATTTGATGTTCATTGAGTAATTTTAATGTTCGGAATTCTATCTTTGACTGTCTAGAATACTTTTAATTTCGTCGTGAACATAGGAGTTGCCTACGTGAGCTGAAACTCACAGTGCCTCTACCTTTAAGTTTGGACTGCGATAACAGTGGGTCGCTATTAGTATTCTAAATGGTAAATGCGAAGAGAAATTTGGAAAGAGTTTAGACCAGTATGTTTCGATTATGCAGATACATCATTACTGTTCTTGCCCGAGTTTAAGGCGCTTCCTGACTTGCTGAGTTGTAGAAAACATTTTAGGTAGGAATGCACCTTAAGCCGTTGGTCCCGGCTGTCATTCGTAGACCTTTGACAGTCGTTACAGGTAATCAGACGCTCAAGTCTGTCAACCAGTCTTACCAAGGGTATCGACTATCTTGTTACTCAGTAACTGGGTTGTGGAGGTCCGATAGGCAGTCGCACCATGTAAAATACTGATACCTGTTCAGCTGCATCCGGTTAGACTGGAAGCCCACTCCAACATAGTTGGGAAAAGGCTATAAAAGGGTATAATATCATGATTATACCCGGTACCACGGAGTGTAGAAAGACGTTCTGTGCTACCTACACATTTGTAGGTAGCATTTAAAATATTTAACTAATTCCAACTAGCGTAACGTTTCAACTAAGTAGTGTAACGTTTACAGAATCATTAGGAAGAAATATTCACAATGATAAAACATACCCACTCAAATTTAATTATTACTAGCTTCTGCCCGCGGCTTCGCCCGCGTGGATGTCGGAAATTTACCCACGGGAACGTGCTAACAGGATAAAATGTATGTGCTTCCCCAGAATGCCATCTATGTCGCGGGCCCTTTGTGGCTAATTACAATAGAAAACCAATTGTCTCATTAGTGGTGATTAAGAGGGTACCTATATGATATCTTTACCTAAGTACCTAACTAATTAAAAAAAAAACTCAATAACAGAAAATTAAATACCTACCTACCTAAATAAACCTATTTCTGATGATAACTAATCTAAACTCAATAAATAAGCAAAATACTAATATCTATACGAATGACTAAACCTACCTAACAGTATTATAAAATAACCTACGGTCACTACGTACACTATCAAATATACTACCTATACTTTAAAATTAAAATCTATACCTACGACTTATATAAAAATAAACCTAAATAACTCTAAAAACTAAAAGGAATAAAAATGAACTCCACTGCGGGTGACCCAACCTACGACAAACTTAGTATTTGCGGTTGGTACAGTACAGACAGTGGTAATCGGGTATAGGGATCGAACCGCAAAATTAAGTTTGTTTTTTATTGTATATACTTTTCCGGGATAAAAAGTACCCAGTGTGGTGCCCAGGATATTAAAGAATAATTATACCAAGTTTCATCGTAATCGAACCGGTAGTTTTTGCGTGATGCCTGAACAAACAGACAGACAGACAAAAATTTTTTTAATCACATTTTTGGGTTCGGTGTCGGTCAAGTAACACCCCCTGCCATTTATTTTTTGGATATTTTCAATGTACAGAATTTTCACTTCTACAGATTTATTATAATTTAATTATTATAAAGTTGTTAATTCAAGGGCAAATTAATTATTTAAAAGTAAAAGAAAAGGCACAAAAACTTCCGTACGTGACGTTGGTACCTCAAGGAGGTGCAAAAAGGGAAGCCATTCACTTATTAATTTCATGTTTATTTCCAAAACCGCAAAAATATCCGAGGCCTCTAAGTGTAACTTATAACTTCACAATAAGAAACCTCTTCTAACTTAAAAACCCGAAAACCTGCAGGCCAACTCTCGTAATTTAAAACGATCAAAATCTAGTCGCAGTCTCATCTCGGCGACAAACACATGTCAAAAACTTGTCAAAAATTTACCAGAATTGCCCCTCTGATCTCTGGAATGAGTAACAACGGCGACGCGCGACGGTGCGAAGTGTCAAAATCAATCGCGTGTTAAGTGCTCTGATTGGCTGTTGATAATTAAGTCAACCAATCACAGTAGTGGACATGCATTTGACAATTTGTTAGCAAATTTTTGCGTTGATTTTCGCTTTAGAAATCGGGTGTAAGTAAAAGGAAGGTCTCGAAAAAGGGATGGATTTGATGCGATATTTTACGAAATTTCTAAAGTCCTCATTTCCATTTCCTCATTTGGTCGTCGCAAAGTATATAAAAAAACCCAACTTATACATATATCTGAGAGATGAGTTTGTTCAGGTACAAACGCCAGCACATCAAGCTACCCGAAACTGTCAAATTTTCCACATCAACTTTGAACCCTATGCTTTAGCGATAAAGTTGAAAATCTACTGAAGAAATTTGACAGATTGTAGTAGCTTGATGTGGTGGCGTCTGTACATAGTTCGACAAAGACTTCGAATTAAATAGTTCGAGGGGGCGATGCACTCAGTGTGCAGCAGTTGTCTTCTAGCACTTTACAGCCGTTGTTACAAAGAATGAGTCAGCAATCAGTCTTGCAGCGTGTGCGCAGGTTGCGAACACCTGCAAGTACCTACTTGAAATAATTAGCTTAAACAGGTTGTGTGCCTGCTTGCGGTGGCTTGCACATAATTTTATGAACTCGGTATCTATTGCCACTTTGCAACGGTTGGCTGGGAATGCAGCAATCATTTGGCGGAAGTAGGTAGATTTGTTTTATAACTTGCTTTGCAATAGGTAAATGCTTTGTTAAAAAACACCATCTAAATCGGATCAGTTTTTGAGAAAATCGCGGCCATATAAACATACATACATACGGGTCGAATACAGAACCTCCCTTTTTTGAAGTCGGTTTAAAATCTTAGGATATTGTTGGTGAGTTTATAAACTTCAAGCAATAGCCCCCCTTGGTCGGCGGCATGCTCTGACCAGCGTCCAAGTCGTTGATGAAGCCAATATTATTATTTTTTTTAACTTTTAAAGAAACTTTAAGTTTTCACTTGGATCATTTACCTTATTGCCGAACCGCAAAATAATTACAATTTGTATATCATGTGTATCATAAAGCTTTAAATCCGGGAAAACTTAAAGGTTTATTCGTAATGACAGAAGACTTGTCTATGTCAACAATGACTAAAATAATGATTATTGCATGTTCTTACAATTGTATTACAATTTATGAGTAGGTGTTGTAAGACACGAAAGTAACACGCATTGCTTTTCCGCCTATTAAGTTTTATTTTATTTTGAAAGAAAGCTATATTTTTCACTTGGGTCATTTAATTTATTACCGAACCGCTGATTACAAACCGTATAAATAGGTAGGTACGCACGACAACATATGAAGCTATACATTTCCACGATAAGCTGACTTCTCATGTACGAAAAGCGTATTCAATGTGAGGTCAGATAAAACTGGAAATGTATAGCTTGATAAGTCGTCTTGTGTACAAGCTTTAATTCCGGGAAAAGTTAAAGGTTTCACTTATGTCATTGTGATAGGAGGAGTCTCAGTTTGTCTTACAAGTTGCCATGTCTAAAATAATGATTATTGCATGTTCTAAGAAGTGTATCACAATTTATGAGTATAAAACTAAACTTTAAACATGTGGAAGTTCTGAAAATTATAGTCAAATGCTCGTAACTGAGATAACCTTTCCTGTACGGTCGGCCACGAAAGTTGGTTAACGCTCGTTAAGTACCTACCTACCTACATTGCTTTTCCGCATTTCATATAGGTACGGACGCCAGCAGGTCAACCTACCCGAAACTGTCAGATTTTCCCAATCAACATTGAACCTAATGCTTTAGCAATAAAGTCGAAAATCTATTAAAGAAATCTGACAGATTGTAGTAGCTTGATGTGCTGGCGACTGTACCTTCTCATAAATAAATCTTTATTTATCTCAACATCATATTACAGGCTCTGATTAATAGAATGCACAATCTTAAATTGAGAAAGGTGTTTATGATAGGAGGGTCCTGACTTACAGATAATCTAAAATCTAATCCAAAATATAAAAGTCAAGAAACTGCTCTCTGCTTAAATAAACCCTCAAGATACGGATATTTTGTTAACAAGTCCTGCTTTTGTTTGGTCTGTAAAGCCTGGGTTTATTAGGAAAGCGGTTCAGCAGCTGTCATGAAAATCTGTCATTGTTAACAGTATTTGACATTAAGGTGTCATAAACGCTCTGTATTTGGACAGAGTGACCGTTGCATGACGGCACTGCTTTCTTACTGTTACTGTTAGCCTGCATTATCCCACTGCTGGGCAAACGCCTCTCCCCTTACTTCCGGGTCTTTCGGTCCAGGGCTAAAGTGAACCACTGGCCGTTTGTTTTGTCCAGCACGCCCCGCCATCTTCTACGGGGTCTGCCGCGACGCCTTCTAGCTGTGTCAGGGCTCCACGTGGTGGTTATTGTGGCCCACAGCTCATTGGTCATACGGCCGACGTGGCCAGCCCAGTCCCACTTCAGCTTAGCGGCTTTAGGAAAGCATAACTCTGAACCTATAGGTATCGGTGGCAATGACCACTTTCCATAGAGCCCTCACCAATTTGCTTACCTATAATTTATCTATAAGTAATAAAAATAATAACCAGCAAGGTTGGCTGGAAATAGCCAGCATCATTGCCAGTAAATTGTTATCTTATTAAACCGTCAGCAGTTGCGATCTCTGACCATAATTATGTCGTAACACACAATAATTCTGCATTGTTGTTGACTACAGACTAGCCCCAAGAAAATGTTACATGGACTAATAACGATGTTATTACCGTCTGCGAGCGAATTAGCGTATTATTATAGTGGCCTTTGGTAAGCGGAGAAATAGAGAACTAAACTTTATAAATAGAAATAGAAAATATTTACTGTCCAGGTAATGCAGTAAGCAGGTTCACTGGTTAACAGCAAGTTAAGACGACATGAGTAGCTTAAAATACTACCTACAGCTAGGTTACAATATAGTTTTTGCTAGTGAGCCCCAAACTAGACAGTTAGTTTGTATCTTGTGGCCCGAATGTGTATTGTATAGACCATGCAGGCCTATGCATGGTCTATACTATACACATTCGAGCAGGAGTAAGGAGTGCAAGCGTGTGCATGCGATTCGGCATGTTGAATAACAAAACCGACCCGAAGTAATTACTACATATGAAATATCTTGCAGCCCGGCTGTGCCGGTACTGCCGACCCGAACTAGTGGTTTATTTAAATCAAATCAAATCAAAAGTCATTTATTCAAATTAGGCTGAGAATCAGCACTTTTCGGACGTCAAAATTACAAAATGCCCGCCCTTCACCACATTCTAGTGTAACTTTAAGCAATGTTTACGAATAAAGAGGTGACGGTGAGGTGGTGGTGAGGTGAGGTGGTGTAACACGCCTAGTTTCTCGAGAAACAAAAACACTGAGCACACTATATTTAACTTTTTTTCTTGTAACATAACATCAGATCACGCCTGGTGGTCTACGCTCTAAGTAGGTACGTCAACGAAGATACGGGTCCGTAAATGGAATTTTTCGGACGGACAAAACCACATCGGGAGTACGGGAGTAGGGACAACTATCAAATCGTGTTGTTATTCATTATTAGTTTGGGCCCCGAACTTATCTTATGTCTGTAAGTGATACGGAGGAAGAAAGTTCCATGACTTTGGCCGAAACTACGGATCCCATGATAAGGGAGTAGTCCGTTGTCATGGTAGCTATTATATAGTACATACACCCACATTTCGCCTGTTATGTTTAAATCCGATGTAACAGGTGGCGAGCCTCTTGCACACCAACAGGACACAAATCCAGAATCCAGAATACACTTTGCCCGACCCAAGAATCGAACTGAGGATCTCATGCTCAGCAGCAGTGCTTGCGATCACTACACCAACGAGGCAGTTGTTCTTGTAAATTCCACTGCTAGTAGCTTAGACCAGGAAGTGTGAACCATCATTATCAATGAATTTTCATGACAGTATTTAACGGAAAAGTCAATTGAAATTTCCTGTGAAGACTGTTGGTTCATAAATGCATAACGTAATCATTTGTGGCAGGTTTTTAGCGAGCGATGCGTGTAAATGCATTAACAATATCTGCCGTGTTTTTGCGGTCATGAATGGCAATGTCGTATGAGTAATTATGTTGTCCTGTCCCGGATTTAATTGGTTAAAGCAAGTGGCAAGCTTGAGTCGGTGGAACGCAGAGCTAAAAGGCTTATAGGCGACGAGACGTTGGTGGCAAGGCTTCACGACCTGATCCCACCATCGCCCTTTTACTACTGGACTACGAGACGTACTGCAGCGTACCATCCACACTCGGTTGATATCAGTCGTACTCAGCGCTTCTCCTACCTACACATTTATTATGCGCACAGCCAATATGTGGAACTCTGTCAGCGTCTGTTTGCCGTTCCACATTTAACCCGTCTGCCTTCAAAGCAAGAGTGGCATCTTCTGGGCACGCTCGTTCCTTCATAGATAATATAAACATTAGCACTTTGAGTAGACGTGTCACTGATTGAAGTCTACGAAGCGTTCCCGCTTCGTGGCCGTTAGCTTAGGACGTGGAGGTGCTTAGCTTGGCACACCAAAGTGATAAAAAAGGAAGGTCTAAATGACCTAGGGCAGACTGGAGCTTGAAGAAGGGCAGACTATGTGACTGGCTGCCTATGTCAGCGTGTAAACTGCGGAAATAACGATTTTATTTTAGGTCCATAATAAATTCGATACCTTATAGATGAAAAGTGCAAAGCGACTTTCACAACACGAGTCACGACATGTAAAAAACAAACCTTTGGGCCCCATGAATTGAATTGAGTAATTTTTAAACCAGTCTTCATGTTAAACATCGGCTCTGTCAGGACATTTCATAATAAACTAACGAGAAGATAATTATGAATAGTAATCGTTAATTACGATTGTTAGCAGTTACCGGTTAGAAAATAGCACTATTTGCAACCATCATTCAAGTTGAGCGATGTTCACGTGTTAATATCACAATAAACTGAATTGTTGGTCTAAAATCCTACATTCGGTTTGTGAAATATGAAATAGCGTGCGGTCGCTGTTCAAATACAAGTGTAGCTGCAAACCTTGAAGTCTTTGTCTGAGCCCTTATCTAAACTATATAACTGTTTGTATGTTATGCTTTCACGCTAAAACGGCTGGACGGATTGGGATGAAACTTGGCACATGGGTAGACCATGACTTCGATTAGGACATAGAATACTTTTTATCCCGATATTCTTACGGGATCGAGACTTATGCGGGTGAAACCGCGTGTTAATTAAATTCAGAGGCGAGGATTCAGTGAAGTTAGGTTTACCCTCAACAAGGTTTTCAAATGCAGGTCAATTTATGTAAAGAAAACTGTCAAAATTCAGAATTTAGACACAAAATTTTTTTGTGCATGTAATAAAGATTAGCCCTTGGCAGCTCTGGACAGAGAGAGGTGGAAAGAGAGAAGAGAGGCCTTTGCCCAGCAGTGGGACATATAAAAAATGTAATTATTATCTGGAAAAAACCATGTTGCGCCGACCCCAAATAAATTGGGATAAGGGCAAGAGATAATGATGATGACTTAACTATTCTTGGCGGCGTAGCGGGTGCTGAGGAGATAAAGGCATATTATTTCACAACGTAGCTTACTAGCATGCTATATCATACATAAGTCTTGAAGCGATCATGACCATATAATTTAATTTGTTAGACCTCTTCTGCAGAGTTTTACGAGCGACAATGATGAAATACACACTAACAGATGACCAAGATTTGACCACTTAATATTTCTAAACACACCTAAATGGACCAGCCTTGTTTGCGTGGCACATGTGTGTGAAATGAGGTAATCGCTGTATAGCTGGCAAAAGACATTAGTTGACAGGCAAGGGAGAATGATGTTGATACATTTGTAGGCATAGCGTCAGTGTTGTGAAGGGCTCGGCTAAAATATGATCTGCGTTTGATGCAACTGCTGATTTGTGGGTCTTCAGACGTGTTTGTACTTCTTTATCTTTTCATACAAATTAGTTTCACCCAAGTTTATAAAAACAACCTCAATTGTCAAATGAAAAACATCTTTAAGGTGATTTAAAATTTCGAAACATTCAAATTACTCGAACGTATTGTGATCCATTTGTTTACATTTTCGTCAGATAATTTTGGAACAGGCTATACAGCTAGAAATGACTAATGATGGCAGTTGAAGCGAACGAGCGACCGTGAATAGTAAAACATAGTGTGACATTCAGATCAGAGCCATCGGTAGACCATGTATTTATTCCGTGCTCATCTATTAAGACATCGCAATTTCATTGACACATATTCCTTCCTTGTTTGCATACCAACATAATGTTCCTGCCATGTGTGCAGTAGCCATTACCCATCGTATGCAGCTACATTAGCTGCATATGATTTGAATGCCAAATACATCTTTATAGTTGTTATGTCAATATTTACACCTAGCTTTGTTGATCCCTGCTTTATGATGAATGCAATTATGAGACGTAAAATTGTTATTATTTATGAAATACTTCGTATGTTACGCAGTTTTATTTATGTTTACTGTATTAGTAGGATTTACACGTTTCTATAAGAGATGATTATCGTATTCATCACTCTTAGCGAATAACTTAGAATCCTTATCCGTCAGATACCTTCTCAATGTGTCGCAAGGCATTGGTATTTTCTTCAACATAAATGTACGATGTAAGTACACACAGTAAGTATACTGAAAACTTCTTCGATATTGAATACAATTTCACTGAAAACGTACTTAACCATCTGCCCAGTTTGGTGATGAACATATCTGGATAAATTATACGCCCTTGAGGCATTCCTGTCAAGGGTGAAAAATAATTAAATTACCGCTTGATAAGACTCTGATAATGATATAAATGAAATGTTTTGCATCCTCAATCAAGGGAATATTCTATTTAAGCCTACTTAGTTGAGCCGAACCCTTGGGAAAGGCTTTAATGTACCTTCTGGCGAATAAATCAATGACCTTTCGAGCTTTCTCAATTGCACCGTTCTGGCTATTATTAATCTTTATTTTACCCGCCAGCTTAAGTTACACAACATCGGCAAAGTATTCTTTCACTGCCTCCGAGCTTATAGAATCATTTCGATCATAGTAAAAATAGTTAAATTTTATTCAAAATTACGCACGTGCGCCCTAAAGAAAGGCGCACGATTGAGAAATTCTATCAAATTACTACTTTTTTTCTTCTTTTAAAATGAACCATTTCTACGCGTCCCAGTTACAAACTGGTTTGATACCGGCATCACGTTATGTAATCACATAATAACTGGCAGTACGCAAGCATACGAACTCCTTTCACTTGCCGGGACCTTTTTCATCTGTGGCGCGTATGTTATCTGTGGTCAAAACATTACGTCACTTCAACGTTCGAATTTAAATTAATAGGGGCCGTTGTAAAGGGCCTTGGTGCTCGGATTTCCATGATGGATGCAAGGCATATGAATAATGTTAGTTCGGTCAGTATTCGTAGGCGTAGCTGTTGGGCGTGGGCTTCTTTCAAGTTACGCCATTATATCTGGTTCTTCGGTTTCAACATAAATCAGCCCCACCACGTTTTTCACTGTAATATCTCTGCACCTAATTTCTTCTTGATGTGAACTATATGGAATGGGTGTTTAATTCCTAGTTTTATCCATTGATATATATTAATCTCAAAAGTTTTGTCACATGATTGCACTTAGTACTCCCTATATGCAAAGTTACGTGACAAGATGTAGACAACAAATTGCAGAGGATTTAAAACGTTGCCTACAATACATGGCAAACCTCATGAATGGTGCAAAACATTGTACCTTTCACACAATGGAATAGCGCCATAAAAATATACCCATCACAGTTTCCATAGATGCATGGATCGGTGCAACCAGATGAATAAGTCAAATATGATGCAAGAAGCGATTAAACTTTACTTACGGTGGATATCATCAATACACTCTAATATGTCCTGACTCACTCACTGACTGATTCTTTCACGCCCAGCCTAAACCCCACCACTCACACTAATCCCCATCATTGGGGATTTGTGGAAGAAAAGTTCACAAATCCCCATTGATGGAGATAAGTGGAATAGGTAACCCAACCCATGAACCTAGAGCTGAAATGCATAGAGATTCCCTTTATAATGTACAGACGCCAGCACATCAAGCTACTACAATCTGTCAGATTTCTTTAATAGATTTTCGACTTTATTGCTATATCATTAAAGTTCAATATTGATTGGGAAAATCTGACAGTTTCGGGTAGCTTGACCTGCTGGCGTCCGTACATAGACAAGGAATGATGCCGAATATTTCGCGAGAAAACCTAACGTGATAGGGAATATAGGGCGGACGAGTGCTAGAAATTAATAAGAATTTCGAGAAAACGAGGACTTCATAGTCTAAAAGGGCTAACCAGCAGTTGGCAAACCTGGTGATCGAATGGTAGTTCCTTCTTAGAAAAAAAAGTGGTGTTTGTTATACAGTGGAGTCAATGGAACCGTCATCTACTTCGTTGATATTACCTAAAAACTGGTAGTTTTAATCCATTACCTTTTATTTTTATTATTTTTACAGGCCCAACAACAAACCTCACAGATATTCCACATGACAAATAACACGTCAACCAAAAATTAAAGATCGTGAATTCCAAAATGGCGTCAATATACCCGCCATTACAAAGAAGGGACGAAATTAACGACAGTAACCGTCTTTCACTTGTTCACCTCCAAAAACAGACGGTCTCTTAAGAATTAAAGTTCATTTGAACAAGGAATTTAACTTTTCAGCCTTGATATTTAGTCGCTTTCAGAGATTGTACCTTCACTTAACAGGATCAAGCATATGACTTTAAAAATATATAAAAGTCGTGTCATTAATTAATTTTTTAACACTTTAATGTACAAGAACATAATTATGATAATGGTTTGTGAAGCATAGATTTAAGCATGAGACTGCTGTAATTTTTTTCCCTTTTTTATAAACGTTCATTAGTTAAAGTTAAGAGACATTAAAACGTCAAAAATGTATGGCTAAAGCTAAACTCATTACATTACTGGGCAACATTTAGGAAAAAAAATGTTATATATGAAATGCAAAGAAATAGAAGCCTTTGATAATTTATTAAGTATATTAAAATACAGATACTTATTAATTTCCTACTAATGACATTAAAAATATAAAGCTACGAAATAAACTTGTTTTTGCGTCAGTGAAATATAATTTATCCCATCAAATAAATACAAAAACAGACAAATTTCTCCAAGCCCAAGTTCAAAACATTACGACTAGCTAAGAGTGAGTTCACCTATTGTCCAACGGGTTTGTGGACAACTTTCCAATCGGGATTCCACCTAGCTATTAGGTTACGTTACTTACTGTCGCTTAGAAACATTGACCATTATTTACTTAGATACAACCCATTTATGTGACTGTGTAGTGGGATTGTACTTGTTGACAGGCCTACGCTGTCCTCCCATACAGACCTACTGTAATTTGAAAACATTGTAAAAGTCAATTATTTAAAAAAAAGTAACCGTGGAGTTTCTTGAACGACTAATTGGAATCGAACACTTAGCTTCTTTTGTTTCATAAGTGCCCATGTAGGTTTATGTGAAAATAGCGACACGTCCCGGCTTCGCACGGGTGGTTAAGTTTTAGTAAGGATCCCTAATCTTTTCTAGCAATAAATATAGCCTATGTCACTCAGGGTGAATGTCTTTCCAATAGTGAGAGAATTTTTGAAATCGGCACAGTAGTTTTTGAATTTTGAGTTTATTAATAAACATACACACAAAAATACAAATCTTTCCTCTTTATAATATTTATTAGTATAGATAAAATATTTTGATTTTGTTTGGTAAGTAAGTAATGTTTGTCAAAAACTTGTCATAGCTTATTATTAACACAGATTCACAGCCTTGTGAAATGTTTTTTAATTATTTCCGATGCTTAGTTTATAGAAGCCTTCGAAGCTTTTGAAATCTTCTGGGAAGATGATTGTTTACATTGGTCTTTTCATGCTCTGTCTCTAAACCCTCCTCGGTGGCCAAAAACATGATGACCCCACCTGTGTCCACAACCGCCACTTGTTTTTAACCCTTGTTCCCCAAGCCCTTGTTGTGCCCTTGCACAACCGCACAACTAAGGGTAAGCATTACCTCATAGGCTGTTGGGGATTAAATTATAAATCAAACTAAGTACAGACGCCAGCACATCAAGCTACTACAATCTGTCAAATTTCTTTAATAGATTTTCGACTTTATTGCTAAAATCTGACAGTTTTGGGTAGGTTGACCTGCTGGCGTCCGTACTGTACCCACTATAATTTGAAACTAGCTCAGCTATTGCTGAGTATGAGGTCTTGGGTTAAATTCCCAGGTTCTCATGTTCAGCAGGGTTTTTTCCGGATGCAATAGGGTCGATATTACATAGGACTTGAACTAAACGGGCGGAATGGGGCTGCACTAAATAGTTACACTTCTACCTAAACCTTCGGGAAATACAAGTGTGATTTTATTTTTTAATTTAGACATTCGATGGACCCCCTCGATGGACGGATTAAAATCCGTCTTACGGACCAATCGCAACTGGATGTCCATCACAAACCCTTTAGTGAAACTGACCAAGGTGTTTCTTCATCCAAGGCTATCACGTTTAAGGTATAAGCGTTGTTTCCTCAACAGGACAAATATTTGTATGGCCAACTGTTTGCACATCGTTGAGTATGTCAAGATTGAGCATAGTGCGCGTGAGTTGTGTCTGTAATGGCGAATGTGACGCAGGATGTCGTTGTGGGAGGCTCTGAGGGTTGAACGGATTGAATTACTTATTTTATAGACAGCAGTAATTGGTTTGTGAATCGTCAAGTTTAACCTGTGAACGACGATATCAGAAGGTCAATTCTCGTAATTTCAAACGTTCAACATCTAGTCGCAATCTCATCTCAGCGATAATCAATGTCAAAAGTTAACAAAAATGTAGGTATGTACATTTTTGATAGATTGAAACAAATAAGACTATGGTACGTTGTTAAAATTGCGAGAATTGCCCCTCAGAAATCATAATTATTAATGTATAACTCATCTTGCGCCACCCATACCTACTCCTTGGTTACAAAAGGACGTTAACAATTATTCTAGGAAAATTACCAGTGACAGACAGACGGACACCAATGTGTCAATTTCTAAACCGAATGTCCAAAATGCCTTCTAATAATCATGCAAGGAGGTTGGTTGATGACTCCCATAATCTGAGTTCATATTCACGATTAGAGAGAGAAGACGAGGCTCCAGCACAAATAACCATTAAATAATAACGATTTAAAAATAACATGGCCGCCACGACAGTTCAAATTAGCGCCATATTATAACGCATAATCATTAAATTAGCCAAGGATTTGGAAAGTTTTTCTCTACACCACGCTACCTTACCGTGTATAATTGTGTGTAATGTGCATGCCTAATGGCCGTTGAGCAATAAATAACTGATTGGGGATGTGCTTTGTGTAATTCTTTCAAATTAAAGGATGCCCGCCAAATTGGCGCGTTTCACAATCGCATACAAACTGTATCAATTTTGTTATTCATCGAAATTTTAGGTGTGTAACGGATTTCATTTGTTGTTCATGTTGGCATATACCTAATTTGTTTGTTAGTATTACCGCTGGACATAGGGGTCATCGACAACATACGGCTCTCTCATTCCGTATCCAGTCAGTCCCGTCGAGCCTATATAGCTAGGCTATCTAGGTTTGCTAATGGCGGTCTCCATTCAAGAACTCATGCTACAACTTTCCCAATTGTTAAAATCATTAAGGAAATAACAAAAATACCTGTACAGTAAAAATACTACCTGTTTATTTGTTTCGTGCAAACGGTAACTCGGGTATCTGGAGGGTCAATCGATTAAAACCAGTTATTTTAAATACTACTCGTTGGTCGCAAGGTACTACCCTGTCCCTTTTTAATAACAATAAATAAAAGGGAGGGGACACTGACGGCGATTAACAGATGACTTGGAGGAGCCAAGTTATTTTGACAAGCGGCAAAATAGGGAACTAAATAATTGACGTACTGAATTTTTTTCAGGTTTTTGAATTAGCTGATTTTTTCAGCACTTGATTCTGTCCCCGCTGCGCAAAAATTAAGTATCCTGGTTTCAGTTTGCAGGTCGATGATCCTGCCAGCCTGTACAATCATTTATTATTGCGCAATACCACACATCAGTTAAAGTCATAGATATCCGGTTAAAGTTAAACTGCCCCTTGCATTACCTGCTACTAGATACTAACCATAACTATATTTTTACGTTACCGTCCCTCATCTGATGTTAAGTGGTCTCCGTCGTCATAGACTGTTTATTTCCAATCAATTTCAACATAAAAATAACTGACCCTTCTGTAGGTAAAATCCCTTTTATTGACATCATGAGCGAAAGAGACAGCAATAGGTACATTATAATATGAGGTGTAGAACATTCCATCACTAACCGGTCTGAGTCACTGACCGAGGCATCCCTGATTAGAGGCTTGTTTACATCTATTTATTCTGATCTCTGGAAATCAATTAACTAAAGAAACATAAATTCTGAGAGATTCCTCTAGGTAGATAATGTAGATATATTGTTTCTACGTACAACACGTACGTTTTATACAACAGAGGAGTAATTGTATAACACACTATTAGTAGCAATGTCTTTCATTTTGACAGTTCAACAACATTCATTGCGTTATTTCGATGTTGAGCAGACGATTTAAAAAAAAAAAAAATTTATGGTAGCTTTCTATGACCAGCTGACTGACAGAAAAGGCACAGCATTAAGTGACTAAAGAAGGAACATTTAACATTTAAAAAAAAAAAAACAAAAACCTTGCCCCACACTAGGAATTTCTGCTGTATCGTGGTGCTGTATTTTGAAAGTAATATTAAATAAATATCGTTTATTTTGGAACAAAAACAGATACAATCATAAAAATAGTAAAACGATGATAACTGCAAAAGTTAATAACTGTGGCGCAGCTATCAACGCCCGGCTCCTATTGAGAGGGTAGTTCGTTCCAGATAAGAAAAATACTAAACACACTAATATTATACACTTTAAATAAGTAGTTAAAAATAAAAAGGAAAAAGAAAAAAAAAACAACAAAATTACGGGACAAAGACAATAAAATTACGGGATAAGTGTAGTGTAAGTAAGCCCTGGTGTATGTGTGTGTGTGTGTGTTTGGGAGGGTGTGTGAGTGTGAATGTGTTACACTTCCACAAGTTTTTCAGTTGCATCATATGTAAGCGATTTTAGCCAAGTATCGAGCCTTTTCTTGCATTTATTTTTCGTAAGAGAATAGATGTTGATCGTTTTGTTTATTCTATTGTACAATTTTGAGCTTATGTAAGTACAATGGCGACGAGCTGCTACATTAGTACAAGGTTTTACATCGCATATTCGATTAGAACGGCGTCTACTGTTACATCTGGCTGGTTCATAGGGAAGCTGGGCATGTTTACGTAACACTGCCTGAGAAACAAATAGCTGTCTGACTGTTAGGACCTGGCAGAGAGAATACAGGGAGATTGTAGAAAAGCGTATAGGTTTCCTCGCAAGGACTTTCAGAACTGCTCTTTGAGCTCTCTCAATGCGTAACATAGAAGTCTTATGAGCGCCACCCCACACTGCCAAGCAATATCCTATCACTGACTGAGCTAGAGCAAAATATACATTAATTAAGATCCTAAAGTCTGCCGCAGACCGGAGTTTCTTGAAAATATATAAAAGCTTCCTCAGGCGTGTCACGACTGAGTCAATTTGTTGATGCCATTTAAGGTAACTATCAAGTACAATACCAAGATATTTAATAGTTTCAGTACCTTCTATTTCGGGGCAGTCACAGATAGTGTCACGATGAGGGTTTGTACAGGTATGGGCTTGGAGAGCAAAAGGAGTCTGGGGTATATTGGGATATTCCTTGGATTGTGTGCGGTTTGAAGGAAATGACAGAATATATCTCGAAATAAAAAACCCAGTTGAGTCTAATGCAGTAATTGGCAGTCCTCTGCTAGACATAGGCATGTCCTTAGTTCAACACAACAGCCATAATACCAGCCTATTATTATCCGACTGCAGGGCAAAGGCCTCTACTCAGAGAAGGCTTCATGAAGACTTAGGTTTTAAAAAAAAAAATTAGTTCACATTGTCCCACTGCTGAGCAAAGGCCTCCTCCAAATCCTTCCAAGCATCCCTTTCTAGAGCCACCTCCATCGATCCAACCCTGGCGGTACGCGTGTACCTAGGTCGTCACGCCACTCCCTGGGCAGGCCTCGGCGGCGCCGCCCTTCCTCAGGCGCCTACCGTGAGCAGACTGTTGCCCAGCGGTCACTGTTGCGCAAAATATGGACGAGCACTGAATGCTGTAATCGGACTATTTAGTTCGAAAATGGCAAGCTTAATGAGGATGCCAGAACCATCTTCCTATGTCGAATGCCCTTGTCGCATCTCTCGATATACCTATTGCAAGTGATAGAGAGGTTTATCCTACAGCCAACATGACAAGTGTTACCGGTTATATAACTCAAACAGAACTGGTTACCGAAGCTCGTCTTATGTAAGGCGTTAAAAACGTGGGACTCCGTCGATTGTCATTCGATACATTAGACTAGTACCTATTAAACATCGAGAAGTAACCTACGATCGTTTTATTTGAAGACAGAATCAAATAAGGTTATATGCAACTGTTACAAAGTCAAATAATTTATTTTAAATAATAAGGCACTTTTGAATGTCAAAATTTACAAGTTTTTTTTTCTCCTTCTTTTTAATGCAGTCTGTCCCGAGACATTCGGGACTTCACATAGGTAGATGGTTTCAGCAATAGGTGGATGACAAGAAAAAATAATTGATTCTAGCAGTTTCTTCCAAAAGTCCTTAGTTTCGTATGGTGAAGAATGGGCAAGAAACTTCACCGTTACTCTTTTACAATGTTCAGAATATTTTGTCTAAGTACAATTATCTCCTGTATTTCAATGTAAACATATAAAATTATACTTTTAAATATTAGAATATAAAAAGTATAAAAACTAAATGTTTTTATACTTTTTATATTATAAAATATAAAAAATAGTAGCCCATTGCTACTGCAATTAGTATGTTACGCAATTACCCCGCAAGTTGTGAGTCCAAGGGCCTACTTATTTAAAGACCCATGCAGCGTGTGTCTTTAGTCGGGCGCACCCTGGACAAAGTAGGCTGAAATATGCAGTCAGCCCCACTTCGGCTGATGGTGAAGGTTATTACCTTGCTCATACTTACTGACAGGCAAAATTTGTACAGACCTAGAAAGCCCGAAGGTAGACAAGACTATGCCTCTTTAATAAATTACAAGCTTTACTGATATAAGGCTATTTTGCGCTGGAATGAAGTTGACAGAGGGCGCTGTTGTTAACATTTGTGCAATTGTTTTTTCTGAGAGGTCACTTCAAATGTGTTCAAAAAACAAGATGGCGGCGTTAGTTCCGATTTTGGCCACACGCCAAAATCCTCTTGTAGCGCTTTAACTGCACTCACTCATTGAAGTCACTTGAAGTACCTACAACTATTTCGAAACCTCAGAATCTATTCATAGGACCGATCATAACACGGAAAACAGTTAAAATGGCAATTAAATGCGTCAATAAAGTTAGGTTTACGATTATTTTTCTCGAAGATGCGTGGACGACGTCTGGCGACCATGTTGGAGGCGTCGATCCTACTGTGCAATTACTGTAGTTTTCCTGCAATTACCATTGTCATGGCCTCAGTTAATGCAGTGTCATGTATATTGTATTTGCATTCTGCCCTCCAGTGGATAATAATTATTTGAATGAAAAGTGCATTTAAAATTTTGTATAGGTACACGACGACATTATCAAGCTATACATTTTCATCACCACTGCTCTCAAAACGGTGAAGGAAATTATATCATGAGGAAACTGGCATGTCCTAGGACCAACAATTCGAAGACGTGAACCGCACTGTGCCCGCGTGGTGGATTCCTTCCATTCCCTCTCACAGAGAGGAGGCCTGTGTCCCAACAGTGACAGTGACACGCTGATTATGCTTATGCTTTATGTAATGATTCCATCTCTTTGAGATAGGTGGTCCGATGAAGGAGGTAGTATTTTAAAAGGGTAGAAATCGGTGCCGATGCACCAGCAGCGTTGCCCCTGGATTGCCATAATGTTGCAGATGTCCACAGGCGACTTATAGGTACTAAGCTCATGAGCCATTGGTTGTCACTCTAGATATATCATTAAAATAACCGGACAAGTGCGTGTCGGAGCACGCACATTGAAGGGTTCAGTAGTTGGAATGAATTTATCCCAAAAACAAACTTAACATTGTAGTTGAAAAACATGTTCTCCCATACATCAACGTCACTGTAAATTCTTCAAAATTCCTATGAAAAAAATGTGATAAAAATACAAATTAATGATTTTCTGACTTTTCTCCTTACTGTGTGCTGTGATGCTGGCTTCTTGCCTCTCATGATTCTAGGTCACCGGGAAGTACCCTATAGGTTTTGATTTATTTGCGAGTATCAAGAAGAAGCTGGATTTTTTTAGAACTCCTACCGGAACCGTAGACCTATAATGGCCCTGATTCCCTTGTTCACAAACTAAACTAAATTTAAGCTCTGTACATACAGTGGCGGACTAAGCCCGTCAGAGGCCCGGGGCGGAAAAGCTGAATGAGGCCCCCAGCTTTAAAAAAAATGTAGTTTTGCAAGCTTTTTTTTCAGTTCACATTTGTATGTATTAATAAGGGTTTATGTTTATTTCGTTAAAATCTGGCAAGTGAAATTTAAATTCGATTTAAATTATTTAGGCTAAATAAACATACATATACTTACGATATGAAATGGATGTGGGTTAGAAAAATAAAAGACGAATCGATCGACAAAAAAAAATTAGATTAAATAAATTAAAGATAGTTTTTTTTATTTTTGTAGCGTGTGTATATGTGTATTCGTGCCTTCAATTTACTGAACTCCTCAATAACTTCTGTGAAATCGATTTCTTTGGAAATTTTTCGAAAATATCAGTACACATTAATAAACTATTAAATATCAACGCAATGACGTAGGCGTACATACAAGAGTGAATTATTTGCACCTCATTCATTCAGGGATTCCTGGGGAAGTACCCGCTACAAAGATGGGAATTCCCCCAGCGTATTGGATGCGTTCAGCAAAGTTAAAAGAATATTAGTACCGCGTAAAAAGTCTAGATGGCTGTAGTGTTTTGATCTTGATGAAATTATGTAGGTACTAGGTACTAAGCACATTTTTAAAGTCTTGTTTAGGATTTGATCAGGGGAACGCGAAAGCATTTGGGGGCCCCCCAAGACCGGAGGCCTGGGGCGGGCCGCCCCTTCCGCCCCCCTGTTAGTCCGCCACTGTGTACATATTTTTCTTTCTATTTCATTAAGAAAAGGACAGAAGATAAAATAATAGTTTAGACCTTTTTTAGTGCCTTGCCTTTGCCCAACTATGTTGGGTCGGTTTCCAGTCTAACCGGATGCAGCTGAATATCAGTATTTTACATGGAGCGAATTCAATAAAAAATGGCGCATGTAATACGAAACCTCTAAACCCCTATCTAAGACTGGTTGTCAGACTTTCGGGCTTCTGACGACCTGTAACGACAGTCAAAGGTCCACGAATGACAGCCGGGACCAACGGTTTAACGGGCTTTCCGAGACACGGAGGGGTCTTGGCATGTAAAGATGGTCACCCATCCACGGACCAACCGGGGCAGACCGATCGACCCGTGCGGCTGTTATTACTTAGCGAAGCGACAAGCCCCGCGTAGATATAAACTAGATATTATTTCTTCTTAGTCATGTGGAATCAAGAACAAAGATCAAAATCTAGGGCCAATTATGCCAACTTGCAGAACCTTCACCCATGCACACAGATAATGACTAATATTCCCATTGTTAATACGAAGCTGACTGGCAATTACATGACGTTATATTACTTGTCAGATTTAGATTCAGATTCATTTATTCCACATAAAATAGAGTACATCAAATGGTCTTAGTTTAAGTTAGTCTCATCCATTTTGCTGGTGATAAGCATGTGAAAATTTCAGTCTATACAAATTTAGGAATTTACTTTAGATTACAGTTACAGAAAATAAATTATAAAGTATGTCAAAAAAAAAAAAATGTCAAATAATAACAATAACACTCAGTAATTAGATTAAATATTTCAATAAATGTCTGAATACAATTTCAAGTCATCACTATATAATTGGGGTGCGTCTTTATCACTGTGGGTACAAGTTAAAACAATTCATTAACAGAATAGAAACACTTTTTGACAAGCCAATGTTTAAGTACTTTTTTAAATTTTAACAGGGGAAGATCTTTCAAACTTTGTGGTAGGGCATTATACACTTTTACACACATAGCATATGAATTTTTTTGGAACAATGTTGTTCTTGGTGTACAGTTCAATATAAGTCTATCTCCATTTCTCCTCTTGCGAGGATATACTTCCGATGCTCTAATAAATAATTCTGGATATGTTTTTACAAATACACCAATTTCAAAAATGTACATACCCGCAAGTGTTAAAACGTTCAATTTTTTGAAGAGAGGTTGACAGGAGTCGTAAGGAGGAGTTCCAGTAATAGCCCTTATACACTTCTTTTGTAATAAAAATGCTCTAGATATGTTCGTAGAATTCCCCCATATCAGAATACCGTATTTTAAGATTGAACCTACGTAACCATGATATGCCATCATTACAGTATCCAACGATGCAGTTCTTCTTAGCCTTGCTAATGCATATACAAATCGGTTTATCCTATTGCTGATATCTTCAATATGGTTTTTCCAATCGCAAAACCTGTCCAAAGTTATCCCCAAAAATTTTACACTATCTGCCTCTTTTATAACATTATCATTATATTTAACATTTAAAGCTGTTGAATTATGATTACCCTTAGATCTAAATTGTATATAGTTTGTCTTACTCAAATTTACTTTCAAATTATTATCGTCAAGCCATTTAATGATTAAATTTATAGTTTTATTTATTTCCATGTCAAAAGTTTTTGGATTATTTGATGTCACTACTATAGATATGTCGTCAGCAAACAATGTGCATTTATGATTTATTATGTCTGGTATGTCATTTATATAGAAAAGAAATAGTAGTGGTCCCAATACGCTTCCTTGTGGGACGCCGTATTTGTTAACTAGATATGTAGACCTGTAGTGTTGAATTTTTGAGTACTTATCTAATCTACTTATTTCCACACATTGTTCACGAGATGATAAATAACTATCTATCCAGTCTAGAGCAACTCCTCTTATTCCGTAGTTCTCTAATTTCTTAAGCAACAGTTTATGCGAAACAAAGTCAAACGCCTTAGACATGTCAAAAAAGACTGCTACAGTCAGCTGTTTCTTATCTATGCTGTTAACTATAGTTTGTGTAAGATTAAAGGCAGCTAACGTCGTTGATTTCCCTTTTTGAAAGCCATTTTGTTCTGATTTTAGGATTTGTTCTTTATTTGCAAAAGAGACGAGCCTTTTATGCAGTGAATTATTTGCACCTCATTCATTCAGGGATTCCTGGGGAAGTACCCGCTACAAAGATGGGAATTCCCCCAGCGTATTGGATGCGTTCAGCAAAGTTAAAAGAATATTAGTACCGCGTAAAAAGTCTAGATGGCTGTAGTGTTTTGATCTTGATGAAATTATGTAGGTACTAGGTACTAAGCACATTTTTAAAGTCTTGTTTAGGATTTGATCAGGGGAACGCGAAAGCATTTGGGGGCCCCCCAAGACCGGAGGCCTGGGGCGGGCCGCCCCTTCCGCCCCCCTGTTAGTCCGCCACTGTGTACATATTTTTCTTTCTATTTCATTAAGAAAAGGACAGAAGATAAAATAATAGTTTAGACCTTTTTTAGTGCCTTGCCTTTGCCCAACTATGTTGGGTCGGTTTCCAGTCTAACCGGATGCAGCTGAATATCAGTATTTTACATGGAGCGAATTCAATAAAAAATGGCGCATGTAATACGAAACCTCTAAACCCCTATCTAAGACTGGTTGTCAGACTTTCGGGCTTCTGACGACCTGTAACGACAGTCAAAGGTCCACGAATGACAGCCGGGACCAACGGTTTAACGGGCTTTCCGAGACACGGAGGGGTCTTGGCATGTAAAGATGGTCACCCATCCACGGACCAACCGGGGCAGACCGATCGACCCGTGCGGCTGTTATTACTTAGCGAAGCGACAAGCCCCGCGTAGATATAAACTAGATATTATTTCTTCTTAGTCATGTGGAATCAAGAACAAAGATCAAAATCTAGGGCCAATTATGCCAACTTGCAGAACCTTCACCCATGCACACAGATAATGACTAATATTCCCATTGTTAATACGAAGCTGACTGGCAATTACATGACGTTATATTACTTGTCAGATTTAGATTCAGATTCATTTATTCCACATAAAATAGAGTACATCAAATGGTCTTAGTTTAAGTTAGTCTCATCCATTTTGCTGGTGATAAGCATGTGAAAATTTCAGTCTATACAAATTTAGGAATTTACTTTAGATTACAGTTACAGAAAATAAATTATAAAGTATGTCAAAAAAAAAAAATGTCAAATAATAACAATAACACTCAGTAATTAGATTAAATATTTCAATAAATGTCTGAATACAATTTCAAGTCATCACTATATAATTGGGGTGCGTCTTTATCACTGTGGGTACAAGTTAAAACAATTCATTAACAGAATAGAAACACTTTTTGACAAGCCAATGTTTAAGTACTTTTTTAAATTTTAACAGGGGAAGATCTTTCAAACTTTGTGGTAGGGCATTATACACTTTTACACACATAGCATATGAATTTTTTTGGAACAATGTTGTTCTTGGTGTACAGTTCAATATAAGTCTATCTCCATTTCTCCTCTTGCGAGGATATACTTCCGATGCTCTAATAAATAATTCTGGATATGTTTTTACAAATACACCAATTTCAAAAATGTACATACCCGCAAGTGTTAAAACGTTCAATTTTTTGAAGAGAGGTTGACAGGAGTCGTAAGGAGGAGTTCCAGTAATAGCCCTTATACACTTCTTTTGTAATAAAAATGCTCTAGATATGTTCGTAGAATTCCCCCATATCAGAATACCGTATTTTAAGATTGAACCTACGTAACCATGATATGCCATCATTACAGTATCCAACGATGCAGTTCTTCTTAGCCTTGCTAATGCATATACAAATCGGTTTATCCTATTGCTGATATCTTCAATATGGTTTTTCCAATCGCAAAACCTGTCCAAAGTTATCCCCAAAAATTTTACACTATCTGCCTCTTTTATAACATTATCATTATATTTAACATTTAAAGCTGTTGAATTATGATTACCCTTAGATCTAAATTGTATATAGTTTGTCTTACTCAAATTTACTTTCAAATTATTATCGTCAAGCCATTTAATGATTAAATTTATAGTTTTATTTATTTCCATGTCAAAAGTTTTTGGATTATTTGATGTCACTACTATAGATATGTCGTCAGCAAACAATGTGCATTTATGATTTATTATGTCTGGTATGTCATTTATATAGAAAAGAAATAGTAGTGGTCCCAATACGCTTCCTTGTGGGACGCCGTATTTGTTAACTAGATATGTAGACCTGTAGTGTTGAATTTTTGAGTACTTATCTAATCTACTTATTTCCACACATTGTTCACGAGATGATAAATAACTATCTATCCAGTCTAGAGCAACTCCTCTTATTCCGTAGTTCTCTAATTTCTTAAGCAACAGTTTATGCGAAACAAAGTCAAACGCCTTAGACATGTCAAAAAAGACTGCTACAGTCAGCTGTTTCTTATCTATGCTGTTAACTATAGTTTGTGTAAGATTAAAGGCAGCTAACGTCGTTGATTTCCCTTTTTGAAAGCCATTTTGTTCTGATTTTAGGATTTGTTCTTTATTTGCAAAAGAGACGAGCCTTTTATGCATAGATTTTTCAAATATTTTAGATATTATTGGTATTAAGGTTATTGGTCTATAATTATGTACATCGGTTTTATCTCCTTTTTTATGCAGCGGCTTAACAATCGACTTTTTCAAAGCGTCTGGGAACTTCCCTTGTTCAAAAGAAAGATTAATTAAGTGCGTCATGATTGGAGCAAATATATTGCTACAATGTTTGAGGACTTTGGTTGCAATGCCATCGTAACCGACAGAGTTCGTATTATTTAACGACATGATTATATTTTTTGTTTCATTCAAAGTCAATGGTGTCAAAAATATAGTATTGTTGATGTGTAATTTATTTGTATTAGTATCTTGTTTGTTTTCTGTATTAGTTAATTTTAAGAGAAACTTATTCAGATGTGTAGCGATTTCGGCTGGTTCTGTAATAATTTTATCTTCAACTTTATACTTGTCTTACTTACTTGTCTTATTTATTTAATAACATAGAACTTCATAGAAGTTTTGAACTTCCTGGAGATTTCATCACAAAGTCGTGAGCAAATTTTGAGTATGAATGTGGATTGCTGTAAGAGTAAGGGACCAAAGAAACGATGGATGGACTGTAAAAGATGGTGAGAAAGGGGTGACTTACGAGATGACGACTAATATAGAATTATGGAAGAAAAAGACACGTTGCGCTGACCTTCATTAAATTGGGATAAGGCCAAGAGAATGATGATGGTGCCTGTATAGAGAAATGAGGAACAGGTGTAAAGTTCACTCATCCTCCAGAGGAAGAGAAAAGGGAGCATTCTTCGACCAGACGGGTGTTGTGTCTGGTGAGCTGCTGCCCGACGATTGATGTCGGGTCGGGACGTTGTATATATTATGCTTTGCGCAGTAAACTCTGCTTGCGCGATGCAGGATTTTGCGTGACGTCAGTTTGATACTTGCATGTAGCGATGTAGATGCTGCCGCACCTGCATGTAAGAATCGCTCATCTGATGGTTACTTATTTACCTACATATTATAATGATTATTTTTTGAGTTATTCCTGTTAAGACATAATTCTTAGCCTTAGCAATGTCTGAATCTGAAGATAGTCTTAGTAGTTGAAAACACTATAATATCACCGACTGACTTAACCATAACACATACATCACGCCTGTAATCGCCGAAGGGTTAGGCAGGTGTAACTGTAGTACAACTACCTTTCGCCAGTCATGTTCCGACGATGACATTGGTTAGAAGTTGCTTCATAACCGGAAGACATACTGCTGGACATAGGCCATTGGGTCATTTGGAGAGTTTAAGCATAGCAACAATGACCGGTTCTTCACAAATCTTTTCTCTAGCCTGCAGTTGAGTAATTTCCAATTACACTGACCGACCCTGGGCTCGAATCCGGTAACCCCACGATCAATCGTTGAGTGTAGAAGACGAGTGTCTTTCTCAGGAAGTTGCAAAAGTAACCAGACCGCTTTTCATTTGAAATTGCAATCTATTATTTTAGAAATCTATGACTATAACAAAGTAAACTCTAAAAGGTAAGCAATAGAAAGGTTTTTCAAATGTTTTCACGTTATTAGGTCACTTGCAGTTTTGTAATGGTAGGCAACACTAATTAGGAAGTTATTGCAAGTTAATTTTGGACCACTTCCTCTTGGACCATCAAATTGGAACTTTGACTCATTCCGTTCCAATGACACTATAAGGAAACTATAGGTACATTTATTTACTAGAAATAACCGGAAATAACTATACCTAACCTGGTGGTGCAGCCAGGATCGTCGACCGAGGGCACTTTGTTCGGACGGGCAAAAACACATCGAGCATAAGCACAACTGTCAAACCTCCTGTAACGTGGAGACAACAGGAGTTTCTGGTACTTATCCTACTTAAATTTTTGAATAGACAGCGTCACAATGAGCTGTCGAAATATTTAAAAAGATTTTTAATTCAGCGGCTTATTTTATTTAGGGCCGTATTTTACCAAATTTCAGTAGTATATTTTATCCATGGATTAAAATTGACATCTGACAGTTCTAGTACAGACGCCAGCACATCAAGCAACTACAATCTGTCAAATTTCTTAAGTAGATTTTCAACTTTATCGTTAAAGCATTAAGGTTCAAGGTTGATTGGGAAAATTTGACAGTTTCGGGTAGCTTGACCTGCTGGCGTCGTACCTATGGAAAAACTGTAAAGAATTCAAAATTTATTCTCAGGATAAGACTTATTCTAGGTAAAAAAATTGGTGGCATTTGACCGTAACATGTTTATTTACATGTAGTTCTCTTTGTTACAGGAAGATGGCGCAACCAACAGAGTTGCGTTCCGAGAGGGTGAAGCAAATGTTCAGTTGGACTACGGCGTAAGTAATTGATAATAACTTTATAATACTGGTTCTAAAATATGTTTATATAGTATAATTTATAATTAAGTAACTAATCAACCAAAATCTTCCATTTTAACATCACGAGATGTTAAAACGTGATTATGGAAGATTTTTTTGCTCTTGCAACTTCATTGGTGGATCAATCTGAATGAAAAATGTGTGAAGGTTGATATGCGGCAAGACTAAATTAAGTACGAATAACGACATTTCTTATTATTTTCTCTAGGTTTCTTGGGGTCCATATTCCTACTAGGTATTTATTTAGGTTGTGAAGTTTCCGTTTCGGGCAATTTATGTGCAGCCACGTCCACAGTAGCGACTTAAAGCTCTCATATCACGTACGTTTAATATCTCAACAGGTTTGTAAAGCAACAGAGACAAAATAAACACGTACAGCCTCACATAACTTCCTCTCCATGATGCAAGCGTTATGAGATTCTGACCTGTCCAATGACGCAAGAGCCACTTTCGCGTACAGCCGGGAGGTCGATGAGCAAGCCCAATAACCCAGATTTTTGTAATACTTCATTCAATAAACGACTTAACATATTGCTTCTATAGAAATTGGATACCTTTCTCCTGCTAATGAGAATTAAGATTCTATCTTTAGAACACTGCCATCTACATTAAAAAAATAGTACTACGTAAGAGCTGAGAATAGCGCCACCTGTTGGTTGTAATAGGAACGGCTAGCGCTGATTGTTGGTTGTGTAATGCCACGTCAGTTCATTAGATGGCGGGACTTGTAGTTATTCATGCGTTATTTTTAAAGTAACTTTTATGAAAATGTTTTTTTTAGACCATGTTACAGAACAAAACAAGTTGTTAGTTGTTTTCTTTAGGTCAAGATGTACATTACATTGAATTTCTATGGGCCATTAGCCATTACACGCCACTTAGCAAAAAATAAAATAGTTTACTCTTTTTACTAACGTTTTTACCCGTATACTTAATTTGTGATACGTTTATAATTCTTAGCAATAATATGTTAATTAATAAATGGATACAAATTGCATCCGCGTCCGTGATCATTTGACATAGGTTGTGCTGTACCTTTGTGCTAATTACCGACGTTTTTCGAATAGGTAATCTTTGTCATTAATTTCATCATTGGGGACATGAGAAACGTAGAATACCTACCTAGGCACTAAAGTAGCATATCCCTCTTTCTGCTAATCTACCTTTGACATAAGGAGCTAAATGAAGCTATTACCTATGTAGCTATCAGTAGCAAGTCACGTACTTACCTATCAACATTCTCAATTTTTTTAAAGATAAGTACCTACTTAGTTCCAAAGATGACCACTTGGCGCTGTTTTAATTCCTATAGAAAAGCCGATGACACATGATATTGTACCTACCTACCTATACCTACCATTTTACTAGATGTTCATGAAGAGGTAGGCAGAGTTGTAGGTACAGTACACTCACACTAATGGATTAAATAGGAGGCAATCATTAAACCTCTTTATTCATAGACGTTGCTTAAAGTTAAGTAGTAATTAGCGACTGTTTAACCATACATTTTTTCACTTAACTTTAATAATCGTTTATAAATAAACCCCCTTAGACTATGGGCTGGCATTGCTGGCAACTGAGAAGTTCTTGTTGAAAATACCCAATAAAAACACTGCGCAATATGGTAACCGAACCAAGGGCTGCATGTAATTTGTTAACTTCCCGTAATACGTGCACAAACGCAGGTAAGTGTTGCGTTCAAGTTCATTTATGAAGCCTTTTATTTATAATGAACTAGATTTTGCCCGCGGCTTCCCTCGCGTTAATTTGTATTTGACAATCAATTCGGGTTGTACTTTGCTTGTTGTTTGATTCGAAAGACACGTGGCGCCATCTATTATCATAATAACGTTATTGTTTTTTCCTCGGGAACAGAACTTTTTTTCGGGATGAAAGGTACCCTACGTTCGTTTAGATACCTGACAACGTATATGCAAAATTTCAGAAGGCCAATTCTCGTAATTTAAACTTTCAAAATCTAGTCGCAGTCTCATCTCGGTGACATACAAATGTCGAAAACTTGTCGAAATGTAGGGAAATTGAAAGTATTTTTTGACACATTGAGACTGAGATCAGAAGGCCAATTCTCGTAAGTAATTTAAAACGTTCAAAATCTAGTCGCAGTCTCATCTCGGCGACAGAATCTTGTCAAAATGTAGGAAAATTAGGACGTATTTTTGACAGATTAAGATGGAGATCAGACTGTGAACGTTGTTGAAATTACGAGAATTGCCACTCTGGACGGTCGGTTCAGTGGTTTAGGCGTAAAAAGGTAACAAACAAACAAACTTACTTTCGCATTTATAATATTAGTTAGGATGAAGTTTAGTGTCGGTAAGTACTTACGTAGTTTTTAACCAAACCGAGATAGTTGGCGTCCTCTCACTGAGGCCGCTGAGATTTGGATCTCGTTTATAATTTATTCCATTTTACTTGATTATTATGTGAACATTTGTTATATACTTTTCCGTTTATATACGTTTCCTTTTGTTATTAAGCTCATACTTGCATACCCAGTCCGAGGGCTTGAGGCTGAAACACAGGCTATAAACCTAGTTCGGCAGCCCATGCCAATAATTAGACACAATTGTAACTGATTTACTCTTAAGGGCCTTACTCTCGTTTAGTACCGTAATACGGTCACTTTATGAAGAATATTTCTCATTAACGGCTTGATTAAAAGATCTGTAAAAAATATATGTTTGCTATAGATTCATGAACAACATTTCTGTAGAAGGATTTTTTCGTATGGCTAATACTTTTGCCTTAAAAAAATATTTACCAACACGCTATTTTTTTCTGAAATTCGATATTACTTCTAAACGGCTTTGATGTTTGGAAATATTTTTACACTGAAAAATCGATGGTTAGAGGTACTACAGATTTGTCTTAGCTTATGTAAATCAATTAACATTTGCAAAGGAAATGTCCCCACTTTGAGATCGAGCTTCAGAGGGGCTCTGCGCGGGCGCGGGCGGCAGTCGTGCGTTAGCATTGAGACGGGATGGCTGTGTCGCTCGCTGCTACGCTCCGGCTATCGACCGACTATGCGCGTCTGTCTGTGTTAGTGCAAATATTTACGAACGAATTGTATCAGTGTGCGTTTATTGACTAGCTCGCTGCAGATGGCCCATTTCTATTGTGCGCGTGGACGCTTACGAATACTTACGATAGTAAAATACAAGTAGTCATATCTAAACTAATATTAAAATGAGAAAAGATTGGATTTGATCAAAATAAAAGTCCAAGATGGCGGCTGCGAAAATTTTCAAGTTTTTCATCATGGGTGTCGTTTTCATATTTTTCGAGGGTGACAAAACCGATAGTGAGGTCAAAATAAAAATCCAAAATGGCGGCTGCAAAAATTTTCAAATATTTCATCATGGGTGTCGTTTTCATACTTTTCGAGGGTGATAAAGCCGATAGTGAGGTCAAAATAAAAATCCAATATGGCGGCTGCAAAAATTTTCAAATATTTCATCATGGGTATCGTTTTCATACTTTTCGAGGGTGATAAAGCCGATAGTGAAGTCAAAATAAAAAACCAAAATGGCGGCTGCAAAAATTTTCAAATATTTCATCATGGGTGTCGTTTTCATGCTTTTCGGGAGTGATAAAGCCGCTAGTGAGGTCAAAATAAAAATCTAAAATGGCGGCTGCGAAAATTTTCAAATATTTTATCATGGGTGTCGTTTTCATGCTTTTCGGGGGTGATAAAGCCGCTAGTGAGGTCAAAATAAAAATCCAAAATGGCGGCTGCAAAAATTTTCAAATTTTTCATCATGGGTGTCGTTTTCATGCTTTTCGGGGGTGATAAAGCCGCTAGTGAGGTCAAAATAAAAATCTAAATTGGCGGCTGCGAAAATTTTCAAATATTTCATCATGGGTGTCGTTTTCATGCTTTTCGGGGGTGATAAAGCCGCTAGTGAGGTCAAAATAAAAATCCAAAATGGCGGCTGCGAAAATTTTCAAATTTTTCATCATGGGTGTCGTTTTTATGCTTTTCGGGGGTGATAAAGCCGCTGGTGAGGTCAAAATGAAAATCTAAGATGGCAGGTGCGAAAATTTTCAGAATTTTCGTCATGGGTGTCGTTTTCATGCTTTTCGGGGGTGATAAAGCCGCTAGTGAGGTCAAAATAAAAATCTAAAATGGCGGCTGCGAAAATTTTCAAATATTTCATCATGGGTGTCGTTTTTATGCTTTTCGGGGGTGATAAAGCCGCTAGTGAGGTCAAAATAAAAATCCAAAATGGCGGCTGCGAAAATTTTCAAATTTTTCATCATGGGTGTCGTTTTTATGCTTTTCGGGGGTGATAAAGCCGCTAGTGAGGTCAAAATGAAAATCTAAGATGGCAGGTGCGAAAATTTTCAGAATTTTCGTCATGGGTGTCGTTTTCATGCTTTTCGGGGGTGATAAAGCCGCTAGTGAGGTCAAAATAAAAATCTAAAATGGCGGCTGCGAAAATTTTCAAATTTTTCATCATGGGTGTCGTTTTTATGCTTTTCGGGGGTGATAAAGCCGCTGGTGAGGTCAAAATGAAAATCTAAGATGGCAGGTGCGAAAATTTTCAGAATTTTCGTCATGGGTGTCGTTTTCATGCTTTTCGGGGGTGATAAAGCCGCTAGTGAGGTCAAAATAAAAATCTAAAATGGCGGCTGCGAAAATTTTCAAATATTTCATCATGGGTGTCGTTTTTATGCTTTTCGGGGGTGATAAAGCCGATAGTGAGGTCAAAATAAAAATCCAAAATGGCGGCTACAACAATTTTCAGATATTTCATCATGGGTGTCATTTTCATAGTTTTCGAGGGTACTACAGCCGATAGTGAGCTCACAATGTAAATCCAAGATGGCGGCTACAAAAAATTGTTTTTTTTTTAAATCATACATAAGGAACTTCGAATAACCTAAGTTATTCCGATCAAACTAAAATTTACTAATTATTACTTGATTTTAGGTACACGATACTTATTTGACAATAATATATTTAGTGTGATGAGTTGCCAAATAAACAATGTTATTTATCACGAGATCGCATGAGTGAGTGAGTGAGTGAGTGACAGATAGATTGCAAAAACAATATCCTATACGGTTAAGACAAAAGAAATGCGTTTCCGTGAATACTGTATCATTGTGTATTAAAATTCAATTGATTTAATACAGATAACTTATTATTGAAAGATTATCTATTTATCCAGTTCTTTATTTAGATATTTAAGAAGGAAAATTAGTTTTATATGTAACCAACACCTCAAATGATGACTGAATAATTAGTTACAACTAAAACTAGATTTTTGAAGCCGCCATTTTGGATTTTTATTTTGACCTCACTATTGGATTTATCACTCTGGAAAACCACGAAAACGACACTTATGAAGCAAAATTCCAAATTTATTGCAGCCGCCATTTTGGATTTTCATTTTGACCTCACTATTGGCTTCAGCAAACTCAAAAACCACACCCATGATGAAAAATTTGAAAATTTTTGCAGTCGCCATTTTAGATTTTCATTTTGACCTCACTATTGGCTCCAGCACCCTCGAAAACCACGAAAACGACACCCATGACGAATATTTTGAAAAGTTTTGCAGCCGCCATCCTGGATTTTCATTTTGACTTTATAATCGGCTCCAGCACCCTCGAAAACCACGAAAATGACACCCGTGACGAAAATTTTGAAAATTTTCGCACCCGTCATCTTAGATTTTCATTTTGACCTCACTATTGGCTTCAGCAGCCTCGAAAACCACGAAAATGACACCCATGACGAAAATTTTGAAAATTTTCGCACCCGCCATCTTAGATTTTCATTTTGGCCTCACTATTGGCTTCAGCAGCCTCAAAAACCATGAAAACGACACCCATGATGAAAAATTTTAAAATTTTTACAGCCGCTATTTTAGATTTTCATTTTGACCTCACTATTGGCTCCAGCACCCTCGAAAACCATGAAAACGACACCCATGATGAAAAATTTGAAAATTTTTGCAGCCGCCATTTTAGATTTTCATTTTGACTTTATAATCGGCTCCAGCACCCTCGAAAACCACGAAAATGACACCCGTGACGAAAATTTTGAAAATTTTCCCACCCGCCATCTTAGATTTTCATTTTGACCTCACTATTGGCTTCAGCAGCCTCGAAAACCACGAAAATGACACCCATGACGAAAATTTTGAAAATTTTCGCACCCGCCATCTTAGATTTTCATTTTGACCTCACTATTGGCTTCAGCAGCCTCAAAAACCATGAAAACGACACCCATGATGAAAAATTTGAAAATTTTTGCAGCCGCCATTTTAGATTTTCATTTTGACCTCACTATTGGCTCCAGCACCCTCGAAAACCACGAAAATGACACCCATGACGAATATTTTGAAAAGTTTTGCAGCCGCCATCTCGGATTTTCATTTTGACTTTATAATCGGCTCCAGCACCCTCGAAAACCACGAAAACGACACCCATGACGAATATTTTGAAAAGTTTTGCAGCCGCCATCTTGGATTTTCATTTGGACTTTATAATCGGCTCCAGCACCCTCGAAAACCACGAAAATGACACCGATGACGAAAATTTTGAAAATTTTCGCACCTGCCATCTTAGATTTTCATTTTGACCTCACTATTGGCTTCAGCAGCTTCGAAAACCACGAAAATGACACCCATGACGAAAATTTTGAAAAGTTTTGTAGCCGCCATCCTGGATTTTCATTTTGACTTTATAATCGGCTCCAGCACCCTCGAAAACCACGAAAATGACACCCATGACGAGGTTTATCTACTAAACGGCCGTAGGTAATTATTTCAAGGTCACTGCCGAAACTATAACATCGTTCGATTGGCTACGGAACCCTAAAATGCTATTTAGGTACAGTGCTAGTTAGGTAGGTTTATTACTGATTTATAATAATTCAAATTGGTGAAACAGGATCACATTTTTTATAAAATCTCATTTTTATGTACTTAACTTAATAAATCCTCCTACCTACAGTATGCAAATAAAATGTTATTCGATTCCTAAGAAAAGTTTTACCCCCGCAGGAACTAAGTTCTGATTTTAAATAAAATCGAAATTTCTAAATGAAAAATGCTTAAAATATACGTAACATACGTATCAATCTATACAAAATATATCAGACTTGCAACCGCAATTCCCTTCTGGAATCGTTGGCAAAAATAGCGACCTGCGGGCGGCATGTCTGTGCCTCTGCATACTCTTTGATCGTCGTTTTAGTTCAGCGCGCCACCGCGCGCGTTTTACGTTTTCGGGAGTAGAGCGTTTAGCTCCGCCCACATGCACAAGGTCAGCGAGCCCTATATACACCTTAAGCATTCTAATTTTAAGTAGCTAAGACCAATTGTGTAACTTGTTTATTCTTTTCGGTCTAATAAATATATTATTATTATTATGCTAGCTGCGCCCCGCGGTTTCGCCCGCATAAGTTTCGATCCCGTGGGAATATCGGGATAAAAAGTATCCTATTTGTTAATCCGGGTTGTAAACCATCTGTGTGTCCAATTCCATCCAATTCCGTTCAGTAGTTTTTGCGTGAAAGAGTAACAAACATCCATCCATCCATCCATACAAACTTTCACGTTTATAATAAATTAGTAGGATAATTGTGTGTAATTGGCTGAGTTGCAATAATGAACATTACACACCTATACTGCTCTAGTGGTCGCAAGTCTGGTTCTAGGGTCAATTCCCGGATCGTACATGTTTTATTGTTTTATGCTAGATGGACGGACGACCTAAAGAAGGTTGGAGGAAGACTGGATGCGGAAGGCGGAGGACAGGGTGTTGTGGCGCAGCCTGGGAGAGGCCTATGTGTAGCAGTGGACTGCGATTGGCTGAGTTGATTGATATTTTTTATTAGGTATTATTACCTATTTTTATCGTTTTTTTTTTTTGTAGAAGCCCGGTTTTGGTTTTTGTCAAGGCTTGCCATTATTATACGAAAGGAACCATTAGAAAAATCCTTTTCTTAGATATTTCGCTATAGGCAATTACATATGTACGAGTTGTCGGAACCCGGACGCCATTACTTTTAAATGTGAACCATAGCTTTATAACCGAGTTAGATATATTATGATAAATTAGGGACTAACCACACTTATTCGGCACTGTTCAGCTTTTGTCCATAGAAAACATCGATTTTGTATGGAATGCGTACGCATCCGTTCAGCTTTATGACCGCGTACGCATTTCATACAAAATCGTTGTTTTCTATGGACAAAAGCTGAACAGAGCCGAATAAGTGTGGTTAGTCCCTTAGTTTATATTGTAGTAAAAATACCCTGTGCCTTGACTGTAGCTGTAAGTACAGAGGGTCAATAGTTCAGCTATGAAGGCCGTCGCTCGCGGTCGTTATAATGTGTCTTAATTTACCTAACTATTATATTTTTAAGTGTTTCTATGTGTCAGGAACTTGGGTATCTATTTATTCATGTACCTGCTACGTTTTTATGGTGTTAGGTTAGGTAAGGTTATGTAAGGTTATGTTTAATACTGGTATTAATAAAGCAAGTTTAGCCGTAGGGCTATTGTATTACCCAGTAACTGGGTTGTAGAGGTCAGATAGGCAGTCGCTCCATGTCATGTTGGTATTCAGGTGCATCCGGTTAGACTAGAAGCCGACCTCAACATAGCAGTGAAAAGGCTAGGCACATTGATAGGTTAGGTTAGGTGGTTAGATATGTAATGTAATGTTATGTAATAAATGATCGGCTTTTACATAAGAGAATAGCAAATGGGTAAAAGAAATTGCCAGTTGCCAGCAAGTATGGCAGGCAGCTTGAAAGAAAAAGAAAGAACATTGTTTATTCTGCACAAACAAAACAAAAATAAAATACACATATACAAAGTAGCCAAAAGCCTCGTATTCAAGCAATAAATGGTTGTCAATTTTCTTGAAAGAGAGACGCGCGTTTGAAGTCCATGACCCTAGACTTGAAACCCCAAAAATGTCTCAAAACTAAATGGACTCGGTCGAGAATTCGGCTATGGATCTGGCGCCATCAGTAGCTCCTGTAACGTGCAGGACACGATTATTACCTATGCTAAGTGTCCCATCGTTTTTGGAACAGCGCCACATTTACACTCCAAGACGGAGCGGTCTCTGAACTTCCACCGGCGGGGTAATTGCGTAACACACTATTAGTAGCAATGGCTTTCATTTTGTCAGTTCAACTGTTATTTACGTTGTTGAGCAGACAAACGTTTTCGAACATATGAAGCAATTTAGGGTGCTGAACAGGTTTCCTTGCCGGCAAACCTGGGTCCGGAGTCTGTTTGAAGACTTCCAGTCAATCCAAACCTGAAGTTGAATCCAACATGGCTGCTATGTTTCCACGTGTCTGTCATTTTTGACCTCGATAATCTTACGATACAAACAGATATGGATGGCGCAAGAGTAGGTACAGGTTATCATACTACAGTTTTTATTGCAATAAAACTTTGTATATCTCGTTATATATCATGGCACCGGTTGACGTAAACATATTTGAGTTTAATTGGCGTCATCAAAAAACATAGGCTTGTGTTTTTCAATTAAAATAACAACGTTTTTGTAACGGAAATTAATCTGCGATTAGATTATGCAATGATTTTACTGCTATCAAAACGGTGAAGGAAAACATCGTGAGGTCACCGGCATGTCCTAGAACCAAAAAATTCGAAGACTTGCGACATCTACCAGCCCGTACTGGGCCCGCGTGGTGGATACCGGCCCTCTCAAGCCTCTCACAGAGAGGAGGCCTGTGTCCCAGCAGTGGGAACATTATAGGTTTGTGACCTATTTTTTTAGCTTATTATGTGAAGCATTAATTAATTAGCTAGACGGCAATTGTACGTGCCGTAACTGGTGTTAAAAAAATACTGACTGCAGCGAAACCCTAAAAAGGTTTTTATTAAAGATCAAATCTTTTGTTCACTTTTGTTGGAATTCGACGGCTGTCACGGATGTTTTTCTTGGAAACGACGTCATTTAACAACATTAAACAAGATTAATTACTTATCTAGATCTTGGTAATGCACACACGTATTTTATCTGACATTTCGTTAATTTATTAAGCTAAGAGGACAATACCATATCTGGTTAGTTCCCTAAAAGGTCACCATTTGTTATTTAAATTTAAGTTTAGCTAAATCAAATACTTTAATGATAAAATAGGCATACCTTTGTTCCTAGTGTCCGGAATGGAACAAGTCAGAGGGGCAATTCTAGTATTTTTAAGAACGTTCGCATTCTAATCTCAGCTACAATCTATCA